>CM060681.1:79973984-81235859 GCA_030686995.1 Artemisia argyi
AAATGGTCTCCATATTTAAGGTGATCATGGGCACCAGATTGTTATAGTGCAAGTATGCCCCTAGTGCATCATTGTATTTCTTTAAAACATCCGCCCATGTACTCTGTCCCTCACGTAGCTCCTTCACCACTACTGCCACTTTCCACACTCACAAAAATTTGAATCTTGAATATCCCGCTCACGAATTCTCACTAATGATATTGAAACCACTGTAATACTGAATAGCACACCATTTTCATATGCTCTTAAGTATTGTTGGGCTTTTGTTGAATCATAAGATATTAGCCTCTTATTGTTAGTGCAATCAGATCAATTTCACATAAATGGGCCACTTTTTTAAATTCAGATATACGACTTCATTGAAACTTTTAATACTCTGACAAAAAGGCCATTTTGCTTAACAGGTTCATACATTGATAAGGTCAAAAGGTTTAAAACCGCTAGAGGTGGCAAAACAGATTCACGTTAACTGTAAATTGTCAAAAGAGCTGTTTAAGGGGCCAAAATTGTTTAGGTTAGGTTAATCTACAAACACTTTTTCATAATCTTTTTATAAATAATTAGGGGGCTTACAGCCTATTCAACCCATTCGACTCATTTACATTTAAGCTAAATATTCAGGTTCAACTTATTTCACCAATTAGAAGTAAAACGTAACCCAAACTGACCCATTCACAAGTGACAGGTCAAATTTCCACCTCTGAAAATGAAGACAAAAAATAAAAAGATTCAAAGACATACCCCAACGATAGACCACGTTTGAAATTCCTGATGCACTTAGCGAATCGTTAATTTGTTTAGCAACTTCCTTATATTGATGATCCGAAGCCAATGAAGAACTATTTTTTCAATCTCCTATATAGAAAATCAGAGCTTTGTTTCCTAACAAACTTATAAACATTAACACAAATAGTTAAATATAAAACTCTAAATCCGACTACTACATATTAAAATGAATACAAATTATTAAAAAAATAATAACCTTATCGAACGTAAAAACGCGTTTGATTTGCTTCCCAGCGATACTCTCCGAAATGGCAACTTCGTGTTGGTGATCATTACATGTCACCATTTGTGGCGCATTGTTCCGTTTTTCATCATCATTAAACGGCCTATAAAAAAAACCAAACAAATCTCATGGTCATTGCTCATTAAAAAAAAAAAAAAAAAAGATTTATCTAATAAGTGGATGTGACAAAGAAAAAGCATGCAAGATTAACTCTAATAAAACGCACATGAAGTTGAAGAAAGTTAAATTTCATTCACCTTCTCATCAAGCCTTGATAAAGAAAAAATACCATCACATACTCCAACTCAAGATCCCGATTCTTGAAATCGTATGCAATCATAACAACGAATTGTATATATAAACATCAGATTGATGTGATACATAATTAAATAAATATAAGTAGAAGCATAGGATATTGAGACAAACCTTAATTGTTATTGTTAAATGATGAATTGATTTTGTGTTGTGGTTTTGTTGTGGGTTTGATTTAGGGTTTTGTTAACAATGGATGATTATCACATAATTTTCATCTTTTTTGAATAAGATGAGTATTACAGAAGTTTTGTGAATAGAAGGAAACTAAATCAATGTTTTTAATGTGCATTTTAAATGGTGTTTGACTTCTCATGAATAGACCACCAAACCGTGTATTAGGAGTAATATTATGTTTCAACTTTCAAGTTTCCATTTGCTCGTTTGAATGTAGAGCCATAGATGTAATGAGTTTCAACATTGACCAAGAAGTATACATGAATGTACAGCTTTTCATTGCCATACATACTTTCCCGATTTGAGTTTTCCATTCACTATTTTCCATTCACGAGTTCAATGACAGAAAGTTATTGGTTGACAAGGGACTTTCCATTCACGAGTTCAAGGGTAAAATGGGCATTGACTGAAATTTAAGTTTTCACATTTTCACTTGACCATTTAGACATTATAAGTAGTTAAGATAGTTATGAATGAATGATTATGATTGGTTGACAATTCCGAAAAAAATGGGCACAATCCCGAAAAATATGGAACCACAAAAAACAATTAATTGTGATTGAATGATTCAAGTCAATAAAAATGAATTATAGTGAAAATAAACTTGTTAACCACATCACTAAGGGTTGTCGTTAGCAAAATCCATTCTTTAATTAAGTGAGATCCATCTTGTCTTGATATTTCAGATGTGTTAGTTACTTCAGCATTGTCTTTAATATTTAATTATATTTTAGTGATTGAAAGTATGAAAGCAAAATTATGCAAAAACGTTTACATAAATCAAGAGGCTAAAAAAGAATTTAGGCTAAAACCAAGTAAAATTTACCGAATAATAGGCAAAACATAACATCATTGTTTTTCTAAGTAAGAATTAACATATTAGCATTTGAATTATATTATAAGGTTGTATTAAATCAAATGTTTTACAAAAAAAAACAAATATAAGAGCATCCACTATGGTGGTTTATAAAAAACTTTATAAAAGTATGAAGAGGTCTATAATATTGTTAACCATAGTGGACATCTATTTCATGCTTACATGGCATGAAGAGGTCTAATATCTTAGACCTCTTCACAATTAATGCATTGAGTTATGTTATATATTTATAAAGCTTTAACAAGTTTATCTATAATAGAAATAGGTTTATAAGTCTAAAAGGTTTATGTGTTTGTGATGTGGCATAATTATAAAACTTTTTAAAAGTTTATCATAGTGGATGCTCTAATATGAGTGAAGAAAATTAGTGAAAGCATTTAATGCATCAAAGTTAAAAGACCCAAATACCTTTGAGTTACTATTCACTCCGTACACTTTGAAAATTGATATACAAGGAGATAAGCTGGCAGCAAATTAGAGTTGGACAAAAATACACCGTGGTCCCTAAAGTTTCTCAAAAACATCACAGGTAGGGGTGTAAACGAGCCGAGTCGAGTCGAGTATTGACAAGCTCGAGCTCGGCTCGACATATAATACTCGAGCTCGAAGCTCGGCTCGAGCTCGACCGAGCCTCAAAATTCAAGCTCGAGCTCGGCTCGATCACTAAAACTCGAGCTCGAGGCTCGGCTCGGCTCGGCTCGTATATATTAAATAAAATCAAGTTTTTGAATTTTCACTATAGAAAAGCTCGAGCTCGGCTCAAAATTCAAGCTCGAGCTCGGCTCGTATATTCTTGAAGGGCATATATGTAATTATAGAAAAGCTCGTTAAGGCTCGCGAGCTTCACGAGCCGAGTAACATAGAACTCGAACTCGACTCGACATCTTACACGAGTAGCTCGAGCTCGAGCTCGACTCGTTTAAAATCGAGTCGAATCGAGTATTTTTCGAGTCGATCTCGAGTTACTCGCGAGTTGTCTCGGCTCGATTACACCCCTAATCACAGGGCATCCTAAGTTTGGATTTTAGTCGCCATGTGTTCAAAACTTGGGATTTTGAGGCCAATTGCGTCCTTTTGACTGTAATCCGTTGGTTAACCCCGTTACTTTCTGTTTGATTTTGTTTTTAGTTAAGGGCATAATAGTCAGTTCATGTATTTAGATTTTGATACTTTCTTTTCAATACTAGTACTCCGTAATCAATATTCATTTCATCACCTACAAAGCCATCGTGTGCAACCCTAACCATATTTTCCGGCAACCACTAAATATTCAGTCTCACTTATCATCATCATCTTTGTGTTCATCTCTTCCATTCGATAGCAAAGGCATCACTCAAATCCCCTAATCATCATCATGTCTCAGGTAATTAATTAATTCATTCAATCTATTTAGTTTTAATGATTTTGTGATTTTTTTTTTAATTATTATTATTATTATTATTATTATTATTATTATTACTATGTAGCTGAACGAGAAGGAACCACAACTTAAGCCCACAATTGCCACTGTCACTGGTACTTTGTTTTTAGTTTTCTTTTTATTTGATTAATTATTAAATTTTGAGTTTTTAGATTAAGATAAGATGATAGATTGTTGAAAAAGAAGAAAATTTACCAAATTCGTCTTTTTAGCTTTATGTTGTTTATCATACTATTAAGTATGAACTTGTAGTTTTAGAATAGCTACATAGTCTCATGTTGATTTTGAGTAGGTTTTATGTAGGAAATGGGTGTGTGGTTTTATTTACAGTACCTTAGGTTAGGTTACTGATTTCATGAGTTTAATTTTGAGTAGGTTTTATGTAGTAGTAGATTAGATATGAAGTAGTAGATAAGATAAGCTGGTATGATAAAATTAGAATGAACATGTTTTGGATTATGTGCAGGTTAAGTCGTAGAAATCTTCTAATGAATCGTGTATATGTTTTGGTAATATGTTTTTCGTGTATAAGATGTGGTATATGCAGCTTGTAGACTATCACTTGTCTTTAACTAGTATGACTTAGGGTTCTATGTGCTTGCTTTTGACTAATTACCTAATTGGAAGGAACACCGTCGAGGAAGTCCGAGAGTTGAGTACTAGTGGTTCTTTTTGCATATGTCGTTTAGTATGTTTAGTCATATAAGTTATAGTGCTCTTAGTAGTTCTGTTAGAACCATGGTTAATTGCAATTAGAGTAATTGAGTTTGCTGCTTTTGCGAATATTTATGAACTAGTAGTTAGATTGGTACAATGAATTCAATTGGATAGGTAATTACCTTAGAATGAGGATTTATGATTATTTGCATTAAGTTATAGAAGACTTCCAAGGAATTATATGTATTATTTGCAGTAAGTTATATAGTCTCTCGTAGTTGCAATTCAAAATCTTTTAGGTTCCCTTCTATTCTTTAGGCCACAATTATTTTTTTTGGTTCATGAATGATTAAATGCGAAATGGAAAGAGAATGTGTGTGGAGTTTGAGTTTTATTTACGAGATAGTAGAGCATGATTGTGGAAGTTAGTTAAGATTTTGACATGTCTTTTTAATATAAAGCCTTTCTTAAGCATATAACACCGATTGATGCAAGAAAAGAACCTGCGACGTAAGTGTGATGTAGAAGTGGGAAGAAAGAAGAAATTGTGGACTTGGAGACTGAAGTGTGATAACAATTCTTAGCACATCAAATTAGAGATCCTTATATTCTAACAATTAACATGAAAACTATCTTCAACGTTTATGACCATGTACTTGACGACAATTTCTGTGGACCAAGTAGGAATTTTTGGGACTCTATGAATGTTTAAATGTACCAAATTAAAACAATTGAGGATAATATGTTTGATGACATCAGATATTTCATTATCTTCCATAGTATTTGAATTTCAATAATCTCATGAGCTGGATCAATATGAATTAATCATCTTATTTTTAACACTTCACTTCTTTCTTTTGAGTAGACCAAGATATAATATGGGTGGTACCAGGCTGGGGTCGGCGTTGGCATCTGCCTGTGCCACCTCATAGAATTTTGTGATACTGCACTTTTTCTAGAAAATTACGGAATTATCATCTGTTTGTTTTGAGTAATCAAAAGAAAAACTAAAAGATTAAAATTAGCATGGATCTTAGCTTGATTGACATTTGCATTTCAACGCTCAATAATGTTTTGACGACACTCCATCTTAGAAGGGACATTGATTCTCTATATCTATTATGTCAGTTGATACGTTTCTTACCTAGGTACCACTTGAACGCAATATTTGCATGGTTTTTTTACATGTTTAGCATAATAGCTTTCTAGTTCATGATTGTTACTGTGCACTGAGGGTGAATTAAGATACGTTCAATTAAACTAGAATAACTCAATCGCTACATAACACAACATCTTTTGTTTTTGAAATTTCATACCATTAAACTTTTAGTAGCAGACCCATAAAAACTTGTGATAAATGGTATCTATTATATACGTTTTCTCTCGCTCTCTAGATAATGGTCGGAGTTGCATTTTCTATTGATCTTTTAAAGTACACTGATCTGCGTTATGATGTTAGCATCTCATGATTAAAGTATTTACTTTGTTTTTTACTTTGATTCTACATGAATGTCATATATCAGTTAAGATTTTGTTGTTTGATGAGGCGAAAAATGATCCGTTTTTAGGAGGTCATTTAAGCCCGAATCCGAATTTATTTGATCAAATATTGCCCTAAATCGTTCCTTTTGTGATTTTAGGTACTTTGGGAGAGAAATCTAGAAAAGGAAGCAATTCGGACGTTTTTGGAGCATAAAAGTGAAGAAAATCCCAAAGTCTTAATTTTCCATGCTAGGAACAGTAGGTGACGGCGACAAGAGTATTTCTCTGACGGCGTCAAGAGCAGAAGTCCATGACGACCCAGTACAGATTTGACGGCATCACGAAGGAAGGGCGTCAAGAGTAAAAGAGTCATGACGGCCTGGAAATGATTTGGTCATGACGGCGTCAAATGTAGATCAAGGCAGTCCGAGAAGAGTTTTGGCGGTGAGGTGACGGCGTCACAAGCTTTGTCTTGACGCCGTCAAACCCATTTTTCTATATATAGTTTTCTAATTTTCACACATTAGGGGGAGAAGTTTTGGGAGAAACCCTAAGTACGATTTTGGTGTAACTTTACAGGTTCTTCAAGGGTTCCAAACCCTTGATACCTTGCATGTTTAATCAAGATAAGTGTTCCTTTAATTCAATCAATATGTCTATGTGTTGGTTGTCTATATCTTGTTCTTGTCTTAATTCTATCATGCTAGGCTAGATCTATCTTGTGTTTGCTTAGATCTAATGAAACCTAGATGTTAATTATATGTTGATTACTTGTTTATTTTTGTCTTGGATGAATGATTTATATGTTAGGCTTAAGAAAACTGGTAGATCTCCACTTGGTAACATGCTTGAACGTCTTAAGAAACATGAACCGAGACGCACTAGGTCTTTATTGGTTGTATTTAATGCATGAGCCACTGTTTACAATCCCTATAGTTGTGTTGGGCATGGTGTAGGAGGAGATAAGAGCTCATAGAATTGGGGAGTTATGTGTGCCACCCCATGAATGGTATTAAGGAATACGATTCGTCATCCATGCAATTATAACAAGTAATTAACGTGTAAAAGATGTCTAGGGAGTAGTGAAATCTAAGTAAACACATTTTCTCCAATTACTGCTCACAACTTTAGTATAAATTAGTTTAATTTCATTTTTAGTATTTTATTTTGATTGCATCTTAGTATTGGGTTAGTTGATTAGCAACTAATTCCGCCCAAATCCTTCAAACCCGAGATATTTACTTGCTTTCTAAAAATTATAAAAATACAAAAATAATCATCCCTCACCTTTAGAACTAGTATTTAGGCTTTCTAATCCTAGCGACACTATTCCTAAGCTGAACGATCAATACCCCGGTACTTGTCACTATACTATACTACAACGATCAGGTACACTGCCTGGTGGGGGTTGTAAGCTTCTCGAGATCCCTTGAGAGGTAAAGCCTGTTGCGATTCCCACGCATCAAGTTTTTGGCGCCGCTGCCGGGGAATAGTTATTGTCTAGGTTAGAATCTCTTTTTATTAGGTCTACTTGCTAGATTCCGTTCTAGTAAGATTTTATTTTTATTTTTTTTAGTTTTCTTTAGTCTATCTTTTCTTTGTGTCTTTGTTCGTAAAAACCTTCCCATTGACTCTTCCGTTCACCATTATAGAGAACGTGAATCCACCAAGTCCGACACTAGAGTTTTACCAGAAAAAATATAATTACACCAGTTTGGATATACCAAGATGGACGAATGAAATGAGGCGGACAGGATCTTATATTTATTTTATTGAGTACCTTGAGAAAAGAGGCCAAGTGCATAAGACTTTTAAAGAATTCACCTCAGGAGCTCCATCAACCCCTGAAAATGCCTCACTTAGTGAAACCTATGCACCATATGAGCCTTCACCTAGGATAGTTTCGTATGTGCCACCTAGCTGTATGTCATGGTTAGGCCCTACCATAATACAGGATGAACACATAGGTGACCTTGATGTGATGGAGGATGTAGCCGAACATGATCACATTGATCAAAAAGACCTAGGTTTTATGATCGATGATGATGAATCTCAAGTAACAGATGATGAATCTCTTGGGCAATTTGTATATAGCAGTTAGAATATTGAGGATGATCCTTATGATTCAGATATAGAAGTTGAGATGCCTAGAGAAGCACGTGAGATACTTGGGAAAATGTTAGGGTTAGATTATAATAAAACACATGTTGAGGATATAGGTGATCGTGACATAGGGAATGATGAAGTAAATAACATAAGCTCACTGAGTACCCCATAAGTCCTGCCATCATTTGAGGCACACATACCACCCGTAACTTACCCGGAAGAAGTAGAAGAGACTATAGGAACCCCAATAGAGGTAGAACCTTTGAACCAAACACAACTAGAGGATATAGGTTTGAATACTTGTAATGATAACCTTACTCTTAGTTCTAGGGAAGTTCCTAGTTTTGATGAACCGGAGCCTCAACCAAAACCGTTACCTAATCTTCCATCTTTAGATGTGAATTTAGGAATTGAAAAAGGTCCCGATCCACCCATCAAACCATATAGTCCGGGTAGTCTTGGGATAAAGGTAGTAGACTCTAAGCCTTGTAGAGAGGAAGCTGACGTAGGAGTGGAAAATGACCTTACATGCTTACATCACCCATTTATGATTGATCACAAGAAACATTATGGGTTTAAACCGGGTTTATTAGGTCAAGATGGATCCTCAACTAGTAGTCTCTTGAAGTTGATAGAAAATGATCCCTTTCTTGGAGAAAATCATAATACACCCATTAACCCGATTGAATTTGGTAAGGTTATGATGATAGGAGCACACCCTTTTGAGTATATAATTCATCCACCACTCTTTCCTCACGTGGCATATTTTCACCTTAAGGGCGTATATCGCTACTTCCACCTGCACTTAATTCAAAGTGTAGGGAAAACCTCCCCTATTTCAGTTAAATAAGGGTAGAGTCAGGCTCGTGACTCGAACAAAAACAAGCGCTTCTTGGGAGGCAACCCATGTTTTGTGTGATTTTATTTTGTTATTTGCTTTCGTATGCATGCTTTATTTTTTATTGTTGGTAGATCATGTTTCTCAATTAAAAAGTGGAAATACTTTACTTTGTTGTTTTGGCTTAGTCTTAACTCCACCTAAAAGTATTTTTGCAAAAGATAAGTGTAAGGGGAAACCCCAAATATGTTTTTAAGAAACAAACCGATCATGATTATCCACAATATTAAGTGAACATGTATATTCGTATTTGTTAGAGTCAAATGCTTGTATTGAGTCATAATGAAGTTTTGTAGGATTTTCCAGGAAGTAGGATCAAGTTTTTCCAGAAATTTTCCGGAAACTTAACATAAGAATTTCTGCAGGTCACTTCTGACGGCGTCACGAGTTTACTCTTAACGGCGTCAGGTGTAAAAATCTGGAAATTTTACCGGTTTTGTTTTTCTAACAGAGTCTTATGGTTTTTGTGAATTATTAAGTTTTATAATCTCCAGGAGATCTGCAAACTTCATTCCACAAGCATTATATCTTATCTTGTTTTCTAGGATTTAGTAACTTATATAGGATGCCACCGATTTTACGCGAGGTTGTCTTGTCTATTTTATCAGGTTTTACAGGTTATGTATGACAAGAAGATGATTTATATTCTGGAAGGGAAGCTTTGATTGTTCATTTTCTTGGAGGAAGATTTAACCTGGCCACCCTATTATCCATACCGAGCGAATCAGGGGAGTATTTGATTTCATTCTCTTTACTTTTTCACTTTTACATTCTTTACTTGAACATTGGGGACAATGTCCATCTTAAGTGTAAGGGGAGGGTAAAAAGATGATACCTTACAAATACACTTTCGCTTGAGTTTGCTTTGTTTAATGGTAGATGTGTAATAAAACTATGAGAAATACTTGTTAGTGCAATTTTAGTGACAAATTTAAATTTTTTTACAACATTTAGGAGTGAAACTTTAGCCATAGCAAGCGTCTCATGGATAGGAGATTGTATGACTAGCACATAACCGTATATTCAGAAAAAATTTTCCACCCAAATATGTGAGGTTCGCCTTTAGATTTGATAGGAAAAGCATTTACTATTAGTGCTTATGAGTGTACCGGTAGCATTTAGATTCTAGAACTTGCGTTAGTGATGCATCCCGAGACCACTAGTGAGACTACATTCGTGTGGTAGGATTTGCTACATGATAAGAGGCATTAGGATCACCCTTGTGTTAAACCCGTATCATAATTACTTGACCATTTAAGTCATATTACTTGGCTAGTTAAGTCAACTAATTTTTCCCACACCCTTAGCGTTGTACTCATTTTTAGTACACGAAACCCCTAGTACACCCTTCCGAGCCTATCTTTTCGTTTCTAACTTTAAGCATTCTACTTAAAGGAAGAATTTGTTACCCCCTACTTAAATGTACACCCAAATCGCCTTAGCCTTCCGTGTATGTGCTCATTTTTTGTGCATTATTATTATTTGTTAAACTCTAAGTTAACTATCTAATTGATTACATGGTTGCTAAGTCGAGTCATACCCTTGTACATATTGTTTTGGGATGATTGGGACTCATGGGTAAGTACTTATTTTATGAAGTAATGGGGAAGAACATCACTTATTACCCCCATATGTACGTTAATCTTATAAGTGCTCCAAGTGTTTTAATTTTCTTAATTCGAGTCATTAGAGTAGTTTATAGTAAAGTATGTAAAGATTCAAGTGTAAGGGAAAAGTTCATTCCCTATGATGTATTATTTTGGATGGTAGGGTAAGAGTGTATGCAAAAAAAAAAAAAAAAAAATCGAAAAAAAACAAGAAAAAAAAAATAGAAAAAGAAAAGAGAAAAAACATACGGACTACCATCCCTTTTTATTCTATGTTCATTTTATGTTTTTGTTATTTTTCATTTATTAGCTTAAGTCGAGTCTAGTCTTGGCTTAGCAACGCCATATTGTACATGTAATTAACCAATATTGTTAACTCGCCACCAGTAAAACTTCCTTTATCCAACAAAACCGTGTATTTCATATCCCTATACCTAACGTTACAACCCTTTAAAAGACCTCTTTGATAGTTTATCCTAGGTGCTTACGCCATGTGGTGGAGGTTTGATCCTTTCCCAAGCCTATGGTAATCTATTTTGCTATGACAGGTAGTGAGAGATATCTTCCGTTTCCATATTGTAATTTACACTTTATTACACCCGAGAGATGTGAGTATCTAAACACTATTTGCGAGGTGCTAGCGTATGACCTCCGTGCTTGTCTATTGGTCTTTAGTGGAACGATTATTTGTTGTAATTACTTTTATGTTAGTGTTAAATGACCCCTAACTTGTCTTTTGAGTAGAATAAAAGCGCATTTGCTTGAGGACAAGCAAATCTCAAGTGTAAGGGTATATGATGAGGCGAAAAATGATCCGTTTTTAGGGGGTCATTTAAGCCCAAATCCGAATTTATTTGATCAAATATTGCCCTAAATCGTTCCTTTTGTGATTTTAGGTACTTTGGGAGAGAAATCTGGAAAATGAAGCAATTCGGACGTTTTTGGAGCATAAAAGTGAAGAAAACGCCAAAGTCTTAATTTTCCATGCTAGGAACAGTAGGTGACGGCGTCAAGAGTATTTCTCTGACGGCGTCAAGAGCAGAAGTCCATGACGACCCAGTACAGATTTGACGGCGTCACGAAGGAAGGGCGTCAAGAGTAAAAGAGTCATGACGACCTGGAAATGATTTGGTCTTGACGGCGTCAAATGTAGTTCAAGGCAGTCCGAGAAGAGTTTTAGCGGCGAGGTGACGACGTCACAAGCTTTGTCTTGACGCCGTCAAACCCATTTTTCTATATATAGTTTTCTAATTTTCACACATTAGGGGGAGAAGTTTTGGGAGAAACCCTAAGTACGATTTTGGTGTAACTTTACAGGTTCTTCAAGAGTTCCAAACCCTTGATACCTTGCATGTTTAATCAAGATAAGTGTTCCTTTAATTCAATCAATATGTCTATGTGTTGGTTGTCTATATCTTGTTCTTGTCTTAATTCTATCATGCTAGGCTAGATCTATCTTGTGTTTGCTTAGATCTAATGAAACCTAGATGTTAATTATATGTTGATTACTTGTTTATTTTTGTCTTGGATGAATGATTTATATGTTAGGCTTAAGAAAACTGGCAGATCTCCACTTAGTAACATGCTTGAACGTCTTAAGAAACATGAACCGAGGCACACTAGGTCTTTATTGGTTGTATTTAATGCATGAGCCACTGTTTACAATCCCTATAGTTGTGCTGGGCATGGTGTAGGAGGAGATAAGAGCTCATAGAATTGGGGAGTTATGTGTGCCACCCCATGAATGGTATTAAGGAATACGATCCGTCATCCATGCAATTATAACAAGTAATTAACGTGTAAAAGATGTCTAGGGAGTAGTGAAATCTAAGTAAACACATTTTCTCCAATTACTGCTCACAACTTTAGTATAAATTAGTTTAATTTCATTTTTAGTATTTTATTTTGATTGCATCTTAGTATTGGGTTAGTTGATTAGCAACTAATTCCGCCCAAATCCTTCAAACCCGAGATATTTACTTGCTTTCTAAAAATTATAAAAATACAAAAATAATCATCCCTCACCATTAGAACTAGTATTTAGGCTTTCCAATCCTAGCGACACTATTCCTAAGCTGAACGATCAATCCCCCGGTACTTGTCACTATACTATACTACAACGATCAGGTACACTGCCTGGTGGGGGTTGTAAGCTTCTCGAGATCCCTCGAGATGTAAAGCCTGTTGCGATTCTCACGCATCATTGTTACCCGTGGATCTAGTGGAAAATGCCCCACCACATGAGATAATGGAGATGATGGTCAAGATGGTGGTCAGCATGATAAGTCTGCTACAAGCAAGAAGATCTCATCAGTCATTTCCTCGAATTACTCTCATCATCTTGAGTGTCTTGTTAGTTGTAATACAATGTAAATAAGTAGCTTATTGATTGTAAGGTAGTTGTAGCTTATCAATTGTAGCGGTTTATATCTTGTTTGTAAAAGTCAATGCGGGTCAACTCTTTCGAGTGTTAGTTAAGAGTTTACCCGCCAAGTTCTATTCTTTATAAACAGATGTAATCACCGCATTTCACTTTATCAATGGAATAATCATTTTTCACTCACTCTGTTCTCTCTCTGTATTTCTCATCACTAGATGAATCTGTTCCAGCATGATGATGTTGATTTACTTCAAAAATTGCAAAGTCACATCAACAATGAGGAGTTAAACTACTATCCCGTTCATCAGCACAACGTGTACACTACTACTCGTGAGATCTTGGTACGCAATCTAAATACTTTAAGCTTTGTATCAACATTTACCGTTGGACCAGTGGGAAGGTATTGTACATTATACTGTATCTTGAATGAATTATTGAATCACATCGAATGGGCGAAAGGAATTGGACAATATGGATGCCAAGTATTGTGGTGCACATTGTTAAAAATAGCAGGTGTGTTGTCCCTTGTAAAGATGTTTATGCACCATTTTTCTTGGTAGAATCCATGCACACAGTTGTAGAGTTGCTCATTGATGGTGGCACCACCTTAATAATTCGGGACGAGAAGGAGGTACATTGTCAGTAAACAGATTACAAACCTATCACTTTTCCTACATGAGATTAACCTAAATATTTAACAAAGACCAAAAGATGTAACATACCACTTGAACAATCCAAATATATGAAATGACCGTTATACCCTTCACTAAAAACAAAAGAAAACAGCAAATAACGGTGTTGACTAACGGATTACAGTCAAAAGGACGCAATCGGCCTCAAAATCCCAAGTTTTGGACGCATGGCGACTAAAATCCAAACTTACGGTGCCCTGTGATGTTTTTGGGAAAGTTTAGGGACCAAAGGTGTATTTTTGTCTTAGAATTGGTAATAAAGTTATTAATGAAAATATATTTCCTAAGTAAGCAAATTGTAGTTTAGTACTTTCACTTTGAGGCTAGTTTGAGTATACTGAACTTTTAAAGGTGTGTAATAGTATTCGGAACTTGGCTAAGTAAACAATCTACTACCATATATCCACTTAACAGTTAAGCCCATTAGAAATTCAACGGAGGTTATCCTCAAAATTACAATATTTATAGCATGACTACTGAATAAGGGTAGGGACAAGCCGAGTCAAGCTCAAGGTTGCTAAAGCTCGAGCTCGGCTCATTTACGATTATAAGTGTTAAGCTTGAGCTCGTTTTGAGCCTTTAGCTTTTAAGCTCGAGTTTGGATTGTAATGAGCCAGGCTTATAAAACCTCAAGAAATGTCTAACCTTAAACGAGTTCGAGCTCGAGCTCAAATCTTGTTTGGGCCTCATCTAATAAACGCGCTCAAGCATTAGCTTTATATATGTTGTTATCACGTATAAATGTACATGTATACGTGTATATTAATATATAAACAAGCTCGAAGCTAATGTATTTAACATACCAAGCTCGAGTCGAGTTTTATTTGCTTATCACAAAAACAATACCACACCCTATCTTGTAAATTATGGAACAAGTTGAACTCGAGCTAAAGTTATAAGTTTCGAAAGGATATAGAGCTAAATGAGTCAAGCTCGAGTTCGACTCGGCTTGTTTTTATATTTCTACCCTTATTTGGTAATTATGATGTGAATATTGAAAATTTAAGAATAACGTCTTCTAAATTTCTAACGAGTTTACTGTTAAGTGTGTACATATATGCTAGTTGAAATTCCACTTAGCTAATTTCAAGGTATCATATACTCACTCCGTCCTAAAAAAGAGAGTTCACAAAAAAAATGTTGAAATTATGTTATGTGTAATTAATGCTAGTTTTGATTGTTAAAAAGTAATTTTTACCCTCATAGTTAATATAGAAATAAAAAATGAGTTATTAATGCAAGTTTTAATTAGAAGGGTAAAGTAGGAAAACAAGTTATAATTACTGTTCATATATAAAAACTGAACACTTATTTTGGGACAAACATAAATAGTAAGATGGACTCTTTTTTTGGAACAGATGGAGTATGTTGTATCTTTAAAAGTTCAGATACTAAAATATAAATTTGGCCAAGTTTAGGGTATACATTTTAGGGCCCATTTGGTTTGTAGACTGGTTTAGGATTAAGATTTGGATTTGGATTTAATGTATTAAAGAGAAAAATATTTAAATTTGTTTTAGATTTTAAAATATGTTTTATCAATTATTTTTATAGGAAGTAAGATGAGAGAAGATAGAGAGAAAATGAGAGTGGAATCCATTTGTGTCATAAAATTAGGGCTGAGCATTGGTCCCAGACTGAACCGACCAAGACCGAGACCGAATTAGCCCAAAAGACCAAGATCGAGGACCGGATCGAATGTGATCGGTCCGGTCCAACAAGGCAAAATAGTTGGTTTGTGGTCCGGACCGGACCGGACAGACCAAGACCGAGACCGAATTAGCCCAAAAGCCGAGACTGAGGACCGGACTGAATGTGCTCAGTCCGGTCTGGTCCGGTCCGTTCGGGTGGTTTGCTCAGCCCTACATAAAACCCACCACACCTCTCATCTTTTGCATACTCCCTAATATTTGGGGTAAACTCCAAACCCAATGCCTACCAAACAACTTATTAATGTCTTTTAAAATCCAAACTCACTCAAAAGTAGGATACCAAATGCATCATTAGCAAAAAAAAAAAAAAAAAAAAAAAAAAAAAAAAAATCTAATTAGAAAACTGAATTCTGATATTTTGATGAAAGTACAAAATAAACCCATTCTTAAGCCCATGATTTACCCTTGATGGGACAAGTCCAGCTAGTTACTCCACATAACAACATGCATAATGTAGAGCAAAGTGAAATAAAATAAGATCGATATATTGATACGAGAATATCATATCAATCATGTATACAATTTGTTCGAACACTCGGTGATTTCGGCCACGGATTCTTCACAACGTTTTTATATATAGCTTCATACTGTCACTACTGTCGGTATATACAGTAATAAAGATAGGTAAAATCCTTCTTGTAACCAATTTCATCTGTCTAAATTAAAAGGTTGAGTCATATAACCCTAAAACTACGACACTACAAAAGGATTTTCGTGTAATAACAGCTGATGTAGATAGTTGGAAATGTGATGTCTACATGACGCATATATCAATACTCCTTTATAAATGGTTTAGGACATTAATATAGTAGTTTTAAAACTTTTAATACCAAAAATATTTCTATAAAAATAAAATTACTTTTGCTAAGCATAAAAATTTAGCATACACATAATTAATGTCTTAAATTCTCATACTTGTAATATCCTTCCAATATTAATGCATCACATTTAAACCATATGAAGACTTGTAATATCCCATTAAAAACTTGTAACAGCCCATTAAAATCGAGCCTTACCCCAACCTTAAGTATACATACTGCACATAAGCCTATCACACACACAACCCACTGACAGTTTCTCTTAATCTCTCGGCTCACTTACTTTCGCCACCACCGTCATTGTCGCCACCACAAAACCCCTCCATCACCGGACCTCTGAAAAACATTTACTCGCCACAAAGATTGTGACCAGATATCCGCCGCTATATTGCGCAGGTACCCTTCTACACTACAACAAACAGGAGGACGGGCGATGACACTTTCGGCGGCGACGCCCTTGTCCCCGCCGAAAGTCGCTAAACGACAAAAACAGCGCTAAGCTGGCACACAATCTCGCTGACCGCCCATTGCATTTTCAACGCAAACTTTCAGCGGGGACATGTCCCCGCCGAAAGTGGTTTTGCAGACCACAACTTTGACCAAAATAGTCACAATTTCAAAGCCACCTTTTAGCGGGGACTGTCCCCGCCGAAAGTGTTGCATAATATTTGACCAAAATAGTTGCACTTTTTATTGTCCCGGGTATTATTCCCTCCATTACTTTTGGCGGGGAAATGCATAACTTTTGGCGGGGACATGTCCCCGCTAAAAGTTTAGGCGCCAAATTTCCCTCCAAGCTGCAACTTTTTCCTAAAAACTTTTTAATATATATTATAACATACACCTAATACATATTAAATCATAAATTCGGCAAAAAAAATACAAAACACACATAACAATGGATGGTTTGACGCCGGAACAGGAGTGGGCAAAGGCTTTATCACACGAGCTCTTGTATAATGAAATTATAAATCATTGGGGCGTTGAAATTTTTGATGAATATGGTTCGTATGCGAACTGTGCACCGTGGCAGAGAGACCGAATTCTGGTATGGTTGAGGAAAAAGTCATACTATATAGAGTATTTGGAAGAGGTAGATACTGCTGAAGCTCAACGTGCTGCTGAAGCTCAAGCTACTGCTGTTGGAGGTGAGGATGAAGCTGAAAGCACGTTTGATGAAGCTGCAGCTGTTGATAATCTGGAAAATAGAATAACAAGTCTTGAAGCTACGTTTGCATATCTCAAGGAAATGAGAGCAAGGAAAGGAAGAGGTGGTGCGAGTTCAAGCAAAGCGGGAGTTAGCCGCAAAAAAAAGTAAACGGGTTGTTTCATTTGGTTGTCGTGTTGTTTAGTTTGAGTTGTTTTGTTTGGTTGTCGAGTTGTTTAGTTTGAGTTGTTTCGTTTGATCTGGTTCGTTAGCTTGTCGAGTTGTTTAGTTTGAGTTTGTATGAAAATGTATCCGGTTTACAACTCTTGTGTGGTTTGAATAAAATGTTTGCCTTCGTGTTTGAAGCTAAGCGTGTGGTGTTTCGGATTCCTTTATAAACTGCTTAGGTTCTTACTGTGGATGTTTTTTTAGATTAATAATTACAATCTTGAGTGTTTGGATAGAAGTTTACGATTTCTAGTGGTAAAGCAACAACAACAACAATAACACAACACAACAAACAACATTTTATTAAACAACAACAACAATAACACAAGAAACAACAAACAACAAGAATAACACAATAAACAACAAACAACGAGAATAACACAAGAAACAACAAACAACAACAACAACAACAACAACAACAACAACAACATTACATACGAAGATTTTCCATGTCACCTAACATGTCACGGAGTATTTCATCCGATTGACATGCGTGGTCATTTTTGTCGGGATTCGTTGCCATTGCAAGTCTTGCCTCGAGCAACCTGACTTTTGTCTCTAACACCTGTTTTTGTGCCTCCAGCATATTTATCCTAAGATCTTTTTCATGGCAGTTTGTGCACCCGGAACCGTGAGATGTTGAAGCAGAATATATTACTTGTAATTGTTCATCAAATTCAGTCTTCCGCATAAAATATCCACATCCATGACCTTTCTCTCTTGGCTTCGAAAGAGGACATGCATAATACTCCAATCCAAATGTATCTTTTTTATGTGACGTTCTTATTTTTATATTTCCTACTCCACAAGTACACATAAAAGGATTATATCGCTGCATTCTGGTTGACAGTGTGTGTTTGTAGTTGTGTGTGGTAGAATCGTGATCGGGGTGGCCCGATCTACAAGTTGAGTTGATAAAAGGTGGTGGCCAGAAATAGATTCCGGCGGTCGGAAACTGCTGGTGTCGCCGGAAAATGAAAACTACTAGAGAGAGAGATATAGTGAGATGAGTGTGTGTGTGAGATGATATGGGTTAGATGAGTGTGTGTGAGTTTATATTGTGAGTCGATAAAAGTTGTTAGGTGGGAACATATATATCCCGTGACCTGTTAGGTGGGAACATTTTTGTAGTTATAGCATCTCGACTCGTTCGTTTAACATAGCATCTCGTGTATAACCATAGCATCTCGACTCGTTCGTTTAACATCTCGTGTAATACCACATCATCTCGA
Source organism: Artemisia argyi (assembly GCA_030686995.1). Taxonomy (NCBI): domain Eukaryota; kingdom Viridiplantae; phylum Streptophyta; class Magnoliopsida; order Asterales; family Asteraceae; genus Artemisia; species Artemisia argyi. The sequence goes on from CM060681.1 coordinate 79,992,739, forward strand.
CTCGTTCGTTTAACATCTCGTGTAATACCACATCATCTCGACTCGTTCGTTTAACATCTCGTGTAATACCACATCATCTCGACTCGTTCGTTTAACATCTCGTGTAATACCACATCATCTCGACTCGTTCGTTTAACATCTCATGTAATACCACATCATCTCGACTCGTTCGTTTAACATCTCGTGTAATACCACATCATCTCGACTCGTTCGTTTAACATCTCATGTAATACCACATCATCTCGACTCGTTCGTTTAACATCTCGTGTAATACCACATCATCTCGACTCGTTCGTTTAACATCTCGTGTAATACCACATCATCTCGACTCGTTCGTTTAACATCTCGTGTATAATCATAGCATCTCGACTCGTTGAGAAAACTTAATTAAAATGATTTAACTTAATTATAAATGATTTAACTTAATTAAAATGAATTAAAAATAATTTTAAATGATTTAAATTAATTATAAATAATTAAATTTAAATGATTTAAATTAATTATAAATGATTTAAAAATAATTTTAAATGATTTAACTTAATTAAAATGAATTAAAAATAATTTTTAATGATTTAAATAAATCATAAATGATTTAAATTTATTATAATTAATTAAATTTTAAAATGATTTAAAAATCATTAAAATGGTGAACACTTTCGGCGGGGACATGTCCCCGCTAAAAGTTTTCACCAATAAAATTTTTTTCCCTCTAAGCATTTACTTTATCCCGCCAAAGTTTTTGGCGAGGTATGAAAACTTTTAGCGGAGACATATCCCCTCCAAAAGTATATACTAAAAGACAAGACAAACTTTCCGCGGGGACATGTCGCCACGGAAAGTAAGGCTCACAACCACCCCTATTATTATCAGATCTGCAATTCAATAATTGTAAAAAAAATATAAACCATCGTCCCAAACTAAACCATCTCCACCACTATCTCCACCACAGTCGCACCACTACTTCACCGTGCAGCACCATCTCCATCTCCACCACCACTACTTCACCGCACCACCATCTCCACCACCATCTCCACCACCACTACTTCACCGCACCACTATCTCCACCACACTCGCACCACTGTGCACCGGATAATTTTTCCTCAAACCCTCTAATTTTATAATTCTTCCTCAAGCCCTATCATTTTTTATTCTTTCTCTTCTTTTCTTCTTTCTTCCTCAAACCATCTCCACCACCACTGCGCCGAGGTATTTTTTTGATTGTTTTAAAAAAAATTATTGCTAACACAATTATATAAAGGTGTTACCAATAATTAATTGTTTGCGTTTATTGTTTTTATTTTTTGATTTTTTTAATTAATTTTCTTGTTAATTTTGTTGGTACAGTTGCTGAGAATTGAAGCCAGACCCGAAGCCGAGCCGAAGCCGAGACCACATACGAGAGCCCACTGCCAAGTGGTATTATTTTTTTTTTTTTGTTTAAGTGTTAGCGGGGACATGTCGCCGCCAAAAGTTTATATTAGATAATTTCAATTTATGTATTTTTTGGTGTATGTTTGTTTGGTGAGGACAGTCGAGACTAGCCGAAAGCCGAGACCATCATACTATCAAGACCAGCCGAGAGCCGTGACCAGCCTACTGCCAAGACCACAATCGGTACGTTTGGTTTCGACTTATATCAATTGGCTTGCAGTAGATACATATATATCGGACTTATGAGCTTATGTAAATTTGGAAAATGTGGGGCGTTTGGTTTATGCTGTCCAAACAAAAGCGTGTTTATGATAGAAATTAGTCTTTGTTGAATTGATGATTTGGAACACGACACACCATGGGGTGTGCTCGTGATGTGTACCACGACACAAGTAGTGTCGTGGGGACATGTTTGTTTATTTCAGGCCCTAAAAGGGGCGTTTTGTTTCTGCTTGTTAATAGCCCAAACGAGGGCCGTTTTGTTTCTGCTTGTTAACAGCCCAAACGAGGGCCGTTTGTTAACAGCCTAAAGGGTGTTTGTGTTTATGAGCTCATTTGATTTCGGCTTATATTTCATAAGCTTCAATTTTTCAGCTTGTTTGGAGACCCGTTGGCTTATATAAGTATATTATGATATAATAAACTTATATAAGCTGACAAGTCTCCTAATAAGCCGGAAAAATTGAGTCTTATGATTTATAATCCGAAAAACAAATAAGCTCAAACAAACACCGCCTTAATTTGTTAACCGCAATATATAACCATTCAAATATATATATATATATATATATATATATATATATATATATATATATATATATATATATATATATATGTTAGCTACGATTAATTTGTTAACCGCAATATATAACCATTCATATATATATATATATATATATATATATATATATATATATATATATATATATATATATATATATATATATATATATATATCATTATGTTAGCTACGAATATTGACAATGCGAATATGTTAGGACTTTAGTGATTAATTTTGGAAAGTCACCGTCCAAAGTTAATCATCCCATAGAAAACCCGTCCGAAATTAATTTATTAGAAATTAATTTCGGAAAGTCCCCTGTTTGGGACTGCTTTTTGAATGTTGTCTCATTTAGGATATGAATGCGTATAATTGATTTACTATTTGTGAAAATTTCGACAGTGTTTCCCCTTTACTCCTACGAATATGTCTTTAATGCACATATTTGGGGAGTTGAGGGGAAATGCTGCCGAAATTTTCTCAAATAGTAAATTCAGTTATACGCATTCATATATGAGACGAAACATTCAAAGAGTGGGTTAGGATTGCCTTCCATAGTTGGATTAGGTGAACAAAACGCACAACTCGTAATTGCATCATTAAAACGCATAACTTGTGAACATGTTTAATTCTATATAATTATTTGTTGCATCATTAAAACGCAGTTATGCCAATTGATAAGAGTTGGGTCTCATTATCTCGTGCTAGCATCGAATTTTTAAAAGGTCTTAAATGGTTTTGCGCGTATGCCAAGGACTTTGTGAATATTGATGGGAATGTACATTGTCCATGTGCTAGTTGTTATAACAATGGTTGGATAAAGTACGAAGATTTGTTTGATCACATACACTCAAATGGTTGGGACCAAAGTTATACGAAATGGTATAATCACGGTGAACCGGATACCCGAACATTGGTATCCAACACAAATCATCCCGGGACGAGTGACATGGCTAATTTCCTTCATGATATGTGTCCGAATGAGCCAACTCAAGAAAATATTGGCGAGACAAGTAACGAGTCAACTCAAGCAACAACACTTCCTCAACGTAACGAGTTTGAAGCGTTACTTGCCACTGCTAACGACCCACTATACCCGGGCTGTACATGGATGTCTTCATTGGACTTTATGGAAAAGTTTACGAACATTAAGGTCAAAGGTAAAATGAGTGACACCACGTTTAACGAAACACTAAAATTTCTACGTGAATGCTTCCCGCCCGTTCTAGGATACAAAATCCCACCGTCATACTATGAAATAAAGAAAACTAATAAAACGATCAGGTTAGGATACGAATCCATACATGCTTGTGTAAATGATTGTTTTTTATATCGGGGGGTGGGTAACGAAGATTTGCAGAATTGTCCCATCTGCGATGCTAGTAGATGGAAAGACAAGAACACACTGGGAAGAAAGTTCCTAACAAGGTGTTGCGTTACTTTCCTATCATTCCTAGACTACAACGTTTGTACAAGTCTAAACACACTGCAAAACATATGACTTGGCATGCTTCTGGGCAGTCTACGGAGAACGGTAAGATGCAACACCCGGTTGATGGTGAAGCATGGAAGAAATTTGATATCGAGTATAAGAAAGAATTTGCTTATGAAAAAAGAAACGTCCAATTAGGGTTGGCTGCTGATGGTTTCAATCCGTACGGCAACCTTAGTCAGTCTTACAGTATGTGGCCGGTAATATTAACAACATACAATATGCCTCCTTGGATATGTATGAGAGAGACTTCTCTTATGTTGACGTTGTTAATTCCGGGCCCTAAATCACCCGGGAAGGACATAGATATTTACTTGAGGCCTTTGATTGAAGACCTTAAGACTTTATAGAAAGATGGGGTTATGACTACGGACGCTGTTACAGGCGAAGAATTCTATATGAAAGCAGCGCTTTTATGGACTATCAATGACTTTCCCGCTCAAAGTAGTTTGTCTGGGTGGAGTGGGCAAGGTTATAAGGCATGTCCGACCTGTAATATAGAGACTCCATCTATGCGCGTGTTAAGCAAAACCGCTTATGTTGGTCACAGAAGATTCTTAAAAGCCAACAACAGATGGCGGAAGAACAGAAAGGCATTCTATACTCAGCTCGATGATAGACCACCTCCTAAAAAATATACCAGTCATGACATCTTGACTCAACTTGGGAGATTGTCTATACGTATCCCGGGGAAACATACAAGTTTTGGGGGTGCGAAGAAAAAACATGATCCTGACTGCGAATTGAATTGGACCAAAGTATCTATTTTCTACGAGCTAAAGTATTGGTCTTTTCTTACACTAAAACACAATTTAGATGTCATGCATATCGAAAAAAATGTGTGTGAAAGTGTGTTGGGTACTTTGTTAATGAATGACAAATAAAAAGACACCAACAAGGCAAGACAAGACTTACAAAATTTGAATATTCGTAATGCTTTGTGGCTCGTCAACAAAGGCGGTGGGAAGTGCTCTAAGCCTCATCCCACGTACTCTTTCACAACTGAAGAAAGAAAACTTTTTTGTCAATTCATCAAAGGTACGCGTTTTATTTCAGAATTTATTTGTTCCAATTCAATTCGCGTATTCATTTCGACAACTTATTCTAATATCATGATTTGTTTTCCCAATTGATCAAAGGTGTTAAACTACCCGATGGGTTCGGATCTAACTTCAAGCATAAAGTGACAGACAGTGATAACAACATAACAGGCTTGAAGGCTCATGACTGCCATATAATGATGCAGCGGTTACTTCCTGCTGGACTTCAAAAATACTTGAAGGACCAAACCACCGCAACACCAATAATCGAGCTTTGTTCATTCTTCAAACAAATATGCGCTCGAACTTTGATGGTGGATGACATGTTGAAAGCTAAAGAACAGCTTATCAATATTTTGTGCAGTTTCGAGAAAATCTACCCTCCAGCTTTTTTTGACATTATGATTCACTTGGTTATTCATCTACCCGAAGAGGCTATTGAAGGCGGGCCTGTTTACATGAGGTGGATGTATCCATTTGAAAGGTACATGAAAAAGCTCAAAAATTATGTCAGAAATAAAGCTAAGCCTGAAGGATCAATAACGGAGGGTTATATTGCTGATGAAGCATTAACTTTCTGTTCGCATTATTTTCGGGGTGTTGAGACGAGATTTAATCGTCCTGACCGGAATGAGGACGGTCCAAGCCCAACAAGTCGATTTCAAGTGTTTCGATCAGCCTATAAACTGAATGGTAAACAATCATTAATTCGGCTTAAACCGGACGCAATGCAGAAAGTAGTATGGTATGTACTACACAACAGTCATGAAATCGACCCGTACATGAACGAGTACAAGAGGTACACGTTTTATTTCAAAAATTTGTTTTACGTAAGTTATTATTCGACGACTTATTCTAATATCATGAACATTTACAGGGAATTTCCTGGCAATGACATACAAGAAGGATTTCCTCGCTGGTTTGGGAACAAGGTAGACTTGTTGTATGTAAAACCCTGTAAAAATAACGACTATTACTCATCTATATCTTTTCTTAACTTTTTTTTCTTAGATTCGTGAATTGAAAGTAAAGGACGACCCAAGTTGTACTTCCGAGTTGTTTGCTTTGGCTTGTGGACCATCATGTGCTGCATTCTCAGCCGACCCTTGCACAGTGAACGGTGTGAAGTTTATCGTACATGACCGTGATTTATGTCGTTCAACCCAAAACTGCGGAATTTCAACTCCTAATCCTAGCGGAGGAATGTATTATGGCCAGCTTGAAGAAATTATCGAGCTTGAATATATTCCGTTCAAGGTTGTATTGTTCAAAGTTAAATGGTTCGACACTAATAACAATGGTTGCATAAAACGTTGTACCTATAGAAACAACATTACACAAATTATGACAGATCGTGTATCGTTTGAAAGTGAACCATACATTCTTGCAACACAAGCAACACAAGTCTTTTACCTTGATTTCCCGGGTAAACGTGGTAATGTCAAGGCCGTCCAAGATTCTTATCATCGAAAGATTTGGAACCCGGATATCATCGTGGTAGAAGACAACCAGGATGTTGTACATGACAACACATCATCACATGTCACACTCTCTGCTGAGTTGGATACGTTGAATTATGACACCATAAATAGAGATGTTGAGCCAGCGGAAGTTGAGGCACCACCACAACCAATTATCACTTATGTCGACGACGACGAAGATAATATTGATTATGATGACCACGTTCCTCATGATTTAGCATCTGATGGTGAAGATTACGTCGATCGTGAAGATGAAGCTGACACTAATAATGAGTGTTTTTATCTTAGTGATGAGGGAGATTGATCTCAACTTGTAATTTGTTAAATGACACTTATTTGAATGAAATTGTTATCGAGTGATTAAATGTGTTTATTTATTTATTTAATTATTTATTATTATTATTATTATTATTATTATTTTGTATAAATTGTTATTTATTTCAATGTGTGTGTATATGCTTATACGTGTATACGTGTTTCTTCACTAATTATATTTTCTTGTACTAGTACGTTTACAGATGGCAGATGTTGTTGCTAGGAGCCACGGTGGCGATGGAGGCAATGAGCCACCCCGTGGTCCGACGAGGATAGGCAGTGATTGTCAGAGTAAGAATTTCAAGATTATTTTAATTAAACTTGATTATTATTTGAAATTGATAACTTGTTATTTTATATCATCATCACTTGAATTTGGTTACTTGTAGGTTCTAAATCCAGACCTCCCAAGCCCAATGCTAAAATTGGGAAAGGCGGGAAGTCGGTGCGTGGTCCCACAAAGAACACGCGGCTTCGCAATGAGAGGAAAGAGACTGGTCGTCCGGTATCGATCAGATTCCGGAAGAACGACAAAGGGATGTGGGAGCATGTGGGCGAGCACGCGAAGTGGTTCTCCAACTTGGTCGGGGAATTGTTGCGGCAATCAATTCCTATGCATTACAAATCCTGGTCGGCTGTTCCTGCTACCGCGAAGGCCCACATCGACGACCAGCTTCACGTAAGTTTTTTTTATTTTTTTTATCTTTTATTTTTTTAATTATTGTGTTTGTTTATTTTAACTTTGCTATTTATTTAAATTTGAATATTTATTTTAATTATATTTTATTGCAGCATTATTTTGATCTCGGCGAACACCTTGCCAGTGCTGATGGAGTGGATATTGTCAACAGTATCGAATATTATCTCCAAAAGTGATACGACGACAACAAGTGGCGGCACAAAAAGATAAATTTTACTGAGCAAGGTGGGATGGAGAAGCTGGAGGAGATCAAGGCAAAACGCCCGGAGAACATGTCGGAGTCGGATTGGGAACAATATGTAAATTTTTGGATCCACACTTTATTATTATTATTATTATTATTATTATTATTATTATTATTATTATTATTATTATTATTATTATTATTATTATTATTATTATTATTATTATTTCTATTATTATTATTCTTATTGTTAATAATAATAATAATAATAATAATAATTCATTTATATAACATTTTTTATTATTTATAATACTCAGGTTAAGCACTGGTCGAACCCGGATAATTTGAAGAGAGGGGAGACCAACAGGCAGAACCGGCTCGCCAATCCGACTGCCAGCCTTCATGGGTCGCATTCGTTAGCTGTTATACGCGATAACTTCGTAAGACGCTTTTTAATCATTTCATTTATATATATAGTGTTTGGTGAGTCGTTATTGAGTTTATTTATAAACAGCTGAGAGAACCCACCGACACTGTGGATGGTAGAGACTTGATCGCGATGTACAGACACAACCATACGAGAGACGGCGTTTGGGAGTCTGCATTGTCCGAGACTAGATATGTAAGTATAATTTATTTCCATAAAACTCACCCACATTAATGCAAATATAATAAATCACGACTTATATATTACTTTGCTTATTTTTTTGTAAAACAGAACCAGATGATACAGATGCGGACGGAGAGCACCTCCGGGGGGACGACCATGTCTGACCTCGATATTATGCGCCACGTGATCGGTGGCAAGCAGCGAGGTCATATTCCTGGCGTAGGTCCAGTCTTACCCGGCGGTGGTCGTCAGACGACCCTCAGAGCCGCACGAGCTCGTGATCAAGCCTCCGCGTCCTCCCTGCACGAAACAGTCCAGAAGCAAACCCAGGAGATGTCCCAGCAAAGGACACTGATTGATATGTTGGTGGGGTGGGCTAAGACACAGCCGGGTTTCCCCGCTGAGCTAGCGACTCAGGCGACGACATCGGGATCCCGGGAGGCTTCACCATCACCAGGTGAGTCTACAGGTACCCCGGAGGAGGGGAGTGGGGCTAGTGGGGGGACTCAGGAGTAGCGTATGGGTTGTTTGGGTTGATTTATATTTTGTTTTGGGTTATGGACAAATGTGTGGATAGTTTCATGGATTATTATGTGTTTATGTAGTTTATGTGTTAGGATTCCCGCTACATTGTTCCCACGTATAGTTTGGTATCGTATAGCGGATAGCTAGCTTATGTAGTGATCATGTGATAACGGTTTTTGAACCGTATTTTGCGAATTTGGATACAAACACATGATTATGTTAATTTTTAAGAAATTTGGATATGTATCATATTATGTTGGCGAATTTGTGATTTGAGTGTCTTGTGGCATTGTAATTAGGTTATATACAGGTTCTGGATTTGTAGTGATAATGTAGATTTTTTCCGGAAAAATTCCGGAAAAAATCTGGAAATTACCCATTTTGCAGCAATTTGCTGCAAAATGGGTCAGACACTTTTCGCGGGGACATGTCCCCGCCAAAAGGCTGTTGCATTAATAGTGAGAACAACTTTCAGCGGGGAGATGTCCCCGCCAAAAACGCACACTATTTACTTGGAAAACACTTTCAGCGGGGAAGTGTCCCCGCCAAAAGATTGCATCATAAACTTGGAAAATACTTTCAGCGGGAGGCGTCCCCGCCAAAAGTTTGCATCATTTACTTGGAAAGTACTTTCAGCGGGGACATGTCCCCGCCAAAAGGTTTGCCACGCTGGCAAGTTTGACCTGACCAATATTGTCCATGCTGGCAGCGTGGGACCCACGTGTCACCGCCAAAAGAGTGGAACGTCGCCGCCGAAAGTTTACAGCGTGGGGCTTTGCCCGAAGCACTTTCAGCGGGGACATGACCCCGCCGAAAGGTTTGTGCGGGGAGAAGTCCCCGCTGAAAGCGAGGGAATGTCCCCGCTAAAAGCAGCTGTTGTTGTAGTGCTAGTAAAGTACTAACCGAATGATGTAGTTAGCACATGCAAGCATACTAATCGAAAGCTTAAGAAATTTTCACTTTATATGCATGCATAGCACTGCGTTAAATATTTACATACACGTTGATTAGTTTATGTAATAGAACAAATTTAGTGTTATTGAATTCATCCGTGTGGCGTTATGGTGCCTTTGATGTTTTAGATACGCAATTAAGTTCAACCTAGCTAGTCAAACCTAGCTAGTCAAACCTAGCTAGGAGAGTTCGCCTTCATCTCCTGATCCTTCTCAAGGAGCTCAATATGCTCATAGCTAACTATGTAATGACTGTAACAAGGGTTATTTCATGAATGAATAGTGAGGATGGTTTATAATATAAATAAAGATATGACATACATGCTAAACTACTATACGGGCTTGGCCGAATACAAACTATGATATGTTGGAATATATGAATAATAATAAACTATAAACATATAAGCATCAAAGAGTACGCAGCGGAAATAGATCAAATACAAATAATAAATTAACCGAATATAAATGGATGTGTACCTCTTTGTGATTTCTAGCAAGAACAAGAAACCAATGGAACAAGAACTATAAACCCTAATTGGGTTTAATGGTGGATCGACAAGGGTTAGTCAAATAGGGCAAATCACCTTGTTAGCAAAAGTATGCCAACACTTCGTTCTTGAACACACGTATTAGTAGCGTTTCAATAAGAAAAGCTAGGTTCTTAATTCACAAGCAATCCAAACACAATGTTTAGAAGATCGCGTAGGAACCCTAGAAGGGTGTAGTTGATCAACTAAACAAGAATGGTTTTGAGCTTAGAAATCTGGTAGGAACCCTATAAGGGTGTAGTTCGATTTCTAACTCAAGAGGAGAAAGAGAAGGAGATTTGGTTTGCAAGTTAACCAAGGGATGATTAGAATGAACAAAGGGGTTTGTTTATATACTAATCAACATCTTGGAGCACAAGACACAAACCCTACACCCTAATGGGTTGGGTTTGGCCAAACATGGGTTTTACAAGCCCATTCCATGTTTTTCTTGAACTCTATTTTAAGTTCAGTCCTTCATCTTTCCTCCAACGATCATTTTGTGAATTTAATAATTATTCGTCACCAAAACAATAATTATTAATTAATTGAAACTCATACGTAAAGTGTGCAATCCCGAAGTCTCGAGTTCGAGTCCGGACATATTCATTAATTTTTATCCATTAAAACTAACAGCTCCCACTCGGATATACATTAATGTAATAATGACAACGGTTAGTCTAGCATAACACGCCAATGTCCCCAGAACGATCACGATTATGGTTTCCTGGAAAAAACCACCTTTGATGATTCATCATCATACTTATCCTTTTGATTCTAATACTATGTTAATATGGATATGGATCGAAGTCATTCCATAATTAACTAGTGTTTCTCGTTATTTATGATTAAGCAAGATTACCAATTCATCTGAACATATTCCAGATAGACCTTGGGCATGGCCATGCAAACATCTTGTTAATCCTACGAGCGGCCAAACAGTATTAAACTTCAAAACAAATTTGAAGGAACCAAATCCTGTTATTGACTACAAGCGTAACCTATGAACTTCGCATCACCTCTGAAAATAATCCTTATAACTACCAGTTACGGATAGCGTTAGATTATCTCACAGAAAATGAGCTACATCCACAGTAGTTACCTGGTATCTCAAGTCTGAGGATAAATATTCATGATTTACTATAATGACAACATCCATAAGTATAATCATGTAATTGGGATTTTGTCCTATATTCAATTTATCCATTATTGAATATCATGTGAATTTGGCATGTCCACGCATCAATATATTTTAATATATTATACCAAAACTCAGATTTGACTTAGTTCAATGATACTCTCATATCATTAATTGACAACGGACTATTTAGAATAACATAACATAAGTTATTCATGGATTAAACATGCAAATATGGGATACAATCTATTATTAATGAAAACAAACGTACCCAGTACTTTAATTCATTATTTAATAATAATTGCTTAACATCCCTTATCCAAATACTAAATAGATCAATGCATGAAATTTTTCGTTAATGAATTTTGTCTCAAGTAATAACAATCATACTTGTTGACAATTATGCCCAAGTAATGATAATCATACTTGTTGACAAGGCATTATTCAACTAACTTTGATCTATTGGAATTTTGAGAATACTTATTTCAAGAATTCAATTAACGAAATTCTTGTATATGTGCATTCAAATAATTTGATATAACCACATAATACATCATAAAATGTGTATGACATCCTCAACATACAATTTATGATAATTAAACTTCCAAACCTTTAAAGTTTAAAGTATTCTTATTCTTTAACGTATAATGCAACTATGCTTTTTGTTAAGCATAACTAGTACACATGGCTATTAACAAGGATGAAATCCTTCCATGACTAGTATTGAGTGTCATCTCAATTTATATTAGCATCATTGTATGCAAACAACAATATGCTCTTTTCCGTAAACTTCAATGTGTAATGTTTTATTCCTTCCAAACTTTCAAGTTTGTTGGCTATGACAATTTTACAAATTGTTCATTTATAGAATCTAGAAATTGTTCCAGGCTGAGGATGTGATTCTATATCCAAATATATTCCTTTAGAATATTCATTACACAACTTATCTAATATCTTTCATTAGATATCAATGTTGTCAAATCATCTTTTATCAAAGCATGATATAACAACAACATGATGTACATGAAAAATTCTCGTGTCCAACTTAATTTCATTCATGTACTACATATCTATTTAAACTTTCTAAATGATATATCATGTTCTATTAGATTCATTTACCGCACATGTTTACATCAATAAACATATATTCAAGGTTGTATGTTTTACTTATTAAATCTTACAAGTAAAGTTTCATTCCAAGTTATGACTTACCATTTAACTTATATAGAATGTTACTTCCTATATGTTATACAACATATATGATTTAAATAAGTAAACATAATACTCCCACTAGCTTTCAGAATTACTTAGGAGTTATCTTATTTTAAATTATAAATCAAAACATAGATTTAATATTTAAACATAAGATTTATCTCCTTGATGCATGCATCTATCCATACTTGGATTCTTGCATTTTGTATACTTTCAAAGATTAAATGAATTCATAAAACTCTTAATTACTCATCGTCCTCGCTTAAGTAATTATATAAGAAAGAGGTTTTATAATCCATTGTCAAATTTCATATTCATAAAAATGAGTATGACAATTACCATCTTTGTATTTTAATGTGCTTAGGAAAGAGTATTCAATCATAGTTAATTACTTAAGTATGATTAATAATCTTGTCATAAGACATACATTAAAATATGTATACAATTTTGTCCATATGATTCTTTATGCAAAGATTTAAACCTCTAGGGTTTTTCTTCTCTTGCAGAAACTCATCTTTATTAAGATAAACCAAGTTTTCAAAGTTGACTTATCTTTATGGACAACATCTTAACATTCATAGTATGAGCAATTTACCATAATTAGTAAATGCGTCATTATGATTAACAGGCTTACTTTGATCCTGTAATTCATAATTCTCAGCATATTAATTAAATATCTGAGACATCCCTACGGATCTATGAATGAGAGTTTCATCATGTTGAGATTTAACCTTTGCATTTCAAACCTCATCATGATTTTCACTAGTGTGGTTTTAGAAGATTATATATTTTGTAATTTTGATCTTTCAAGATCTAAACAAAACTCCCACTTACCTTTTGTATTTTATAAATACTTTAGCAAGATGAGCAACACTAAATCGTTCTCATTTGGGATATTACAAAAATATTTTACAGTACCTGACTCTTGTTTGTTAAAACTACTTATTAACAAAATCAGAACTTCATTTTAAGACTTTAATGTGATTCATCACATTCCATAATCTCTTATTTAATCTTCTAGGTTGGAGTCTTATTGAGTATATTCAATCCATACTCAATTTTCTAACCTTGATAACTTTTGGAAGAAAAGAAGTCATATTTATCTTTTAATCAAACAATATAACAAGAGTTTGATTTTTCCTAACTGAACACACCACCAACTTGTGATGTTTCATTAGAATTAATATTGTGAGACAAACTAACAATATGTAAGATAAACTTATTCCCTTTGGCTTACCTATTTACCAACTAAGTCAACTTAATGATACAATAGAATTTCCAAGCCAATTGCATGCTATATAACATAAGTACCTTTTGAACAAGTTACTTCATGTTCATGTCTTAAGAAGACATAAACTGTTATATTCCCACTTTACGTTGTACATCATTGATCAACTCAATGATTTCTTGTTTGAAACATAACAAGTTTAACGTCTTACTTTATTATAAGTCTTGTAATAGTTAAAAGACTTCATATTTATAAGAAGATATAAACATAAATAACTAAAGTATTTGTGAACACCACCACTTGGTTTCAATAGAAATTTCAAGTTAATTTACTACTTCATTTGCTTATGTCATTTTATGAATTATCCAATTTAAGAAACTGCAAACTCACATAATTTCATTACATCAGTTGATCTGCTAGTAATGAAATCATGTAGTTTACCTTTCTATTGCAATCTAGGCAGGTTACACCCTGACGTAAATTGTAAATTCAAGTGTTTCTTTTAATTTGAATATCATAAGACATAAAAGTAGTCTTATAATCATGACACATGTTCTACATAAGATAATCTTACACATTAAATGTATAAGTCCTATTAGAACATTGATCTCTTACCTTGCAATTAAGAGAATCCTATAATCATATTTCTATGTATTGTTCCTTTGCACACAATAAACAATTCTCCCACTTGTGCATTGAACAATATCATGTAGTATATAAACAACACAACATACGTTTGTTTATGTGATTCAATATGATTTGTGTCATAAGTAGATGTAGGACTACTTTGTCTTATCAGGAAACGCATATGGCTATCCTAAGAACATGAGTGTCTACAATTTGAAAGTAATTATCTTGAAGATAATTTGGACTACTACACAGAAATTAAGTCTTGTAGCTCCCACTGAATTAGAGAACATAACAATAACTCTATATTCAGTAAACAATACAAAGCTCCCACTGGATTTGACAACATTGTACGTGTTTCATAACCAGTGAAAACAATTTGCTTGTTTTTACTTTCTTACACATTTAGAAAAACCCATACGTAATAATTACTCAGGTTCTAAAATGTGTATTCTACTATGTTTATGATGGATTATCCATCAATGAGATTAACTTGAAGAATTTGAGCATGCAGCTTCTTCCTTAATAGGCCTACCATCCCCATAATGGTATGTAGCATCTTTAAAGCACAACAACTAGATAAAATACTAGCTTTGCCTTTTACCAATTTTGCGGTAATCTGTCCAGCTTCTAATAACTCATATTTTCCATTTAACCAAATGCCTTGTTTGTTATAGAAGAATTCATTCACCAAATAAGAGTAATGAAATTTCTATGGAAAATAAGATGTGCTATATCCTTAAATATTAAAGATTGCTATGAGTTATATATTAGAATGTAGACAATTCTAATGTTCCTATCATACCTTTCTCAATCATGAAAAGGAATAAGATTGAGTCTTATTCTTCTCTCATGGAAAATAGACTTTCTTTCATTTCGGTAAATTTTTCTCAATCAAACATTTATGTTTGAAAACAGAATTAGATCAATTTACCAATTTAAGACCAAACCACGTTTACGGCTTTAATGTTGCATTAATACGTTAAAAAGAATTACAAAATTCAATTTTAGTATTTTGATAATTAAATTTTCAAGAAAATTAAATACCCATGGTTCATAATCATATAACCATTTAATTTTCACTGAAAGACTAGGATCCAAATTGACATAGGTTCATCACATCAGTTGATCTGCTAGTGATGACGGTATTCAATAAGGTACGAGTCGAACCTCAATTGCCAATATTCAATTGCAATTCCTAGAATCGATGAGATTTACATATTTGCCAACCGCAGTTGCAATGTAAACATGTTTTATCCCCATCTTCTTATGCCTTGAGTGATCAGAACCCGCTATCAACTCAATTAAGTTAACCAACTTAAGAAACAACAAACTTACATAATTACACCACACCAGTTGATCTGCTAGTGATGAAATCATGTAATTTGCCCCTCCATTGCAATCTAGCCAGGTTACGCCCTGACGTAGATCCAATTTTAGGTGTTTCCGTTTCATTGGATGGCATATAACTTAAATTTAAGGGTAGTAAATTTGATGTGTGTAATCAAATATATGTACAAAGATGTCATGCATTCATCTTGTAGCATATGTTTCATGTAAAAAAACTTTTACTCATTTAGGTTTCTTTATGAGCTTAAATCTCCAAAGTTTTGATTGAGGCGTTGAGAAACTTACAACTTTGCCTTAAGTGCTTCGTAGTTATCATGGATGTTAGGTAAAACTAAATTTGACTCACAGGCGAGCGGCAAGCCAGAATGGAGGCTCACTAAGGCCGCAATTTAATGCTAAGCCATCCTTATACCCACTTTTTAGTTTGTCAAAATAGTTTCACCTTACAAACACTTAATACAGTCGCGATCAATCAACCAAAAGTTCAAGATTTATATATATAAGCTCAAAACAAGATTTCACCATTATTAAGTCCGTTTAATATTTTATTTATGAAATTACCCTTTGTTACTATCATGTCACAATAACATATAAAACAAAAGTAATAAATAAAATAAACAAACGACAACAATAATGGACATGCAAATAAAAATCAATTTAAAACACACAATTGATTTAATACACGATTAATAGGGTCTTCCCTAATCTTATAATTAATCAAATTTTAGTAATCTTTATTCATAATATTTACTAAACAATTTATCAATTATAAAAGAATCGCATAAAAAGCATGAAATCTTAAAACCAAATCATCATAATCCAAGACAACGCATGCATGGTTTGTCATGGATGCCCATATTGCACATATTATAACAAATAATCATGTCAATCAAGGAACGCAACCAAACGGCATATCACAAATATCCATTTATATACACATAAATTACATGCAACCTAGGGTTTCTACAAGTTTTTATCACATAATTCATCAAACCCTAATTTCCCTTTTTTTTAAAAATCGACATTTAAAAAAAAAAAAAAAAAAAAAAAAAAAAAAAAATCTAGGGTTTATGAAAAATATAAAAACATAAGAACACCAAGCATGTGATTAATCAAACGATTCAATTTTTTATGTGTTTCGGTAATTCATTATAATGTATTAACGGCTCTAGATGCCACTGTTGGAATATATGAATAATAATAAACCATAAACATATAAGCATCAAAGAGTACGCACAGTCATGAAATCGACCCGTACATGAACGAGTACAAGAGGTACACGTTTTATTTCAAAAATTTGTTTTACGTAAGTTATTATTCGACGACTTATTCTAATATCATGAACATTTACAGGGAATTTCCTGGCAATGACATACAAGGATTTCCTCGCTGGTTTGGGAACAAGGTAGACTTGTTGTATGTAAAACCCTGTAAAAATAATGACTATTACTCATCTATATCTATTCTTAACTTTTTTTCTTAGATTCGTGAATTGAAAGTAAAGGACGACCCAAGTTGTACTTCCGAGTTGTTCGCTTTGGCTTGTGGACCATCATATGCTGCACTCAGCTGACTCTTGCACAGTGAACGGTGTGAAGTTTATCATACATGACCGTGATTTACGTCGTTCAACCCAAAACAGCGGAATTTCAACTCCTAATCCTAGCGGAGGAATGTATTATGGCCAGCTTGAAGAAATTATCGAGCTTGAATATATTCCGTTCAAGGTTGTGTTGTTCAAAGTTAAATGGTTCGACACTAATAACAATGGTCGCATAAAACGTTGTACCTATAGAAACAACATTACACAAATTATGACAGATCGTGTATCGTTTGAAAGTGAACCATACATTCTTGCAACACAAGCAACACAAGTCTTTTACCTTGATTTCCCGGGTAAACGTGGTAATGTCAAGGCCGTCCAAGATTCTTATCATCGAAAGATTTGGAACCCGGATATCATCGTGGTAGAAGACAATCAGGATATTGTACATGACAACACATCATCACATGTCACACTCTCTGCTGAGTTGGATACGTTGAATTATGACACCATAAATAGAGATGTTGAGCCAGCGGAAGTTGAGGCACCACCACAACCAATTATCACTTATGTCGACGACGACGAAGATAATATTGATTATAATGACCACGTTCCTCATGATTTAGCATCTGATGGTGAAGATTACGTCGATCGTGAAGATGAAGCTGACACTAATAATGAGTGTTTTTATCTTAGTGATGAGGGAGATTGATCTCAAATTGTAATTTGTTAAATGACACTTATTTGAATGAAATTGTTATTGAGTGATTAAATGTGTTTATTTATTTATTTAATTATTTATTATTATCATTATTATTTTTTTGTATAAATTGTTATTTATTTCAATGTGTGTGTATATGCGTATATGTGTATATGTGTTTCTTCACTAATTATATTTTCTTGTACTAGTACGTTTACAGATGGCAGATGTTGTTGCTAGGAGCCACGGTGGCGATGGAGGCAATGAGCCACCCCGTGGTCCGACGAGGATAGGCAGTGATTGTCAGAGTACGAATTTCTAGATTATTTTAATTAAACTTGATTATTGTTTGAAATTGATAACTTGTTATTTTATATCATCATCACTTGAATTTGGTTACTTGTAGGTTCTAAATCCATACCTCCCAAGCCCAATGCCAAAATTGGGAAAGGCGAGAAGTCGGTGCGTGGTCCCACAAAGAACACGAGGCTTCGCAATGAGAGGAAAGAGACTGGTCGTCCGGTATCGTTCAGATTCCGGAAGAACGACAAAGGGATGTGGGAGCATGTGGGCGAGCACGCGAAGTGGTTCTCCAACTTGGTCGGGGAATTGTTGTGGCAATCAATTCCTATGCATTACAAATCCTGGTCGGCTGTTCCTGCTACCGCGAAGGCCCACATCGACGACCAGCTTCACGTAAGTTTTTTTTTTTTTTATTTTTTTTTATCTTTTATTTTTTTAATTATTGTGTTTGTTTATTTTAACTTTGCTATTTATTTAAATTTGATTGTTTATTTAAATTTGAATATTTATTTTAATTATATTTTATTGCAGCATTATTTTGATCTCGGCGAGCACCTTGCCAGTGCTGATGGAGATGATATTGTCAACAGTATCGAATATTATCTCCAAAAGTGATACGACGACAACAAGTGGCGGCACAAAAAGATAAATTTTACTGAGCAAGGTGGGATGGAGAAGCTGGAGGAGATCAAGGCAAAACGCCTGGAGAACATGTCGGAGTCGGATTGGGAACAATATGTAAATTTCTGGATCCACACTTTATTATTATTATTATTATTATTATTATTATTATTATTATTATTATTATTATTATTATTGTTAATAATAATAATAATAATAATAATAATAATAATAATAATAATAATAATAATAATAATAATAATAATAATAATAATAATAATAATTCATTTATATAACATTTTTTATTATTTATAATACTCAGGTTAAGCACTGGTCGAACCCGGATAATTTGAAGAGAGGGGAGACCAACAGGCAGAACCGGCTCGCCAATCCGACTGCCAGCCTTCATGGGTCGCATTCGTTAGCTGTTATACGCGATAACTTCGTAAGACGCTTTTTAATCATTTCATTTATATATATAGTGTTTGGTGAGTCGTTATTGAGTTTATTTATAAACAGTTGAGAGAACCCACCGACGCTGTGGATGGTAGAGACTTGATCGCGATGTACAGACACAACCATACGAGAGACGGCGTTTGGGAGTCTGCATTGTCCGAGACTAGATATGTAAGTATAATTTATTTCCATAAAACTCACCCACATTAATGCAAATATAATAAATCACGACTTATATATTACTTTGCTTATTTTTTTGTAAAACAGAACCAGATGATACAGATGCGGACGGAGAGCACCTCCGGGGGGACGACCATGTCTGACCTCGATATTATGCGCCACGTGATCGGTGGCAAGCAGCGAGGTCATATTCCTGGCGTAAGTCCAGTCTTACCCGGCGGTGGTCGTCAGACGACCCTCAGTGCCGCACGAGCTCGTGATCAAGCCTCCGCGTCCCCCCTGCACGAAATAGTCCAGAAGCAAACCCAGGAGATGTCCCAGCAAAGGACACTGATTGATATGTTTGTGGGGTGCGCTAAGACACAGCCGGGTTTCCCCGCTGAGCTAGCGACTCAGGCGACGACATCGGGATCCCAGGAGGCTTCACCATCACCAGGTGAGTCTACAGGTACCCCGGAGGAGGGGAGTGGGGCTAGTGGGGGGACTCAGGAGTAGCGTATGGGTTGTTTGGGTTGATTTATATTTTGTTTTGGGTTATGGACAAATGTGTGGATAGTTTCATGGATTATTATGTGTTTATGTAGTTTATGTGTTAGGATTCCCGCTACATTGTTCCCACGTATAGTTTTGTAGCGTATAGCGGATAGCTAGCTTATGTAGTGATCATGTGATAACGGTTTTTGAACCGTATTTTGCGAATTTGGATACAAACACATGATTATGTTAATTTTTAAGAAATTTGGATATGTATCATATTATGTTGGCGAATTTGTGATTTGAGTGTCTTGTGGCATTGTAATTAGGTTATATACAGGTTCTGGATTTGTAGTGATAATGTAGATTTTTTCCGGAAAAATTCCGGAAAAAATCTGGAAATTACCCATTTTGCAGCAATTTGCTGCAATATGGGTCAGACACTTTTCGCGGGGACATGTCCCCGCCAAAAGGCTATTGCATTAATAGTGAGAACAACTTTCAGCGGGGAGATGTCCCCGCCAAAAACGCACACTATTTACTTGGAAAACACTTTCAGCGGGGAAGTGTCCCCGCCAAAAGATTGCAACATAAACTTGGAAAATACTTTCAGCGGGGAGGCGTCCCCGCCAAAAGTTTGCATCATTTACTTGGAAAGTACTTTCAGCGGGAACATGTCCCCGCCAAAAGGTTTGCCACCCTGGCAAGTTTGACCTGACCAATATTGTCCACGCTGGCAGCGTGGGTCCCACGTGTCACCGCCAAAAGAGTGGAACGTCGCCGCCGAAAGTTTACAGCGTGGGGCTTTGCCCGAGGCACTTTCGGCGGGGACATGTCCCCGCAGAAAGGTTTGTGCTGAAAGCGAGGGAATGTCCCCGCTAAAAGCAGCTGTTGTTGTAGTGCTAGGAAAGTACTAACCGAATGATGTAGTTAGCACATGCGAGCATACTAATCGAAAGCTTAAGAAATTTTCACTTTATATGCATGCATAGCACTGCATTAAATATTTACATACACGCTGATTAGTTTATGTAATAGAACAAATTTAGTGTTATTGAATTCATCCGTGTGGCGTTATGGTGCCTTTGATGTTTTAGAAACGCAATTAAGTTCAACCTAGCTAGTCAAACCTAGCTAGGAGAGTTCGCCTTCATCTCCTGATCCTTCTCAAGGAGCTCAATATGCTCATAGCTAACTATGTAATGACTGTAACAAGGGTTATTTCATGAATGAATAGTGAGGATGGTTTATAATATAAATAAAGATATGACATACATGCTAAACTACTATACGGGCTTGGCCGAATACAAACTATGATATACATACAACACGAGTCCACTAACAATGACTTAGAGATTTGTTTTTAACTCTGAAGTCTGAAACACAAACGACATTTAAAACCGCTATTATATAAACTCACAGTTGTTCAAAAAATAAGCATGCAAGTATATATACAGTTTAAGAATAAAAGGAAAACACTAATATGTCAATTCACAAAATCTTATAATATCAAGTGTTTTGAAAAGATACATCAATCTAGTTGAGGAAATATACTCCGTATATATTAAGAGGAACATGCATCATGCATTCATGTAATGTACCATGTATTCCCCGGGACAAACATGCCATCATATCGTCATTACTTAAATTGACTTGTTATGTGATAATGATACAAAAAACATAACTTATTTTATTTACTCAAAGAAATACAAGATATTATATGAGTCGAGTTATATTACAAACCAAACATTCCTCACATACCAAGGGACTCATCCCCACCATCCATTTAAAAAGGAAATCAATGGTTGAGATTAAAAGTATTTTATTATTTCACCCATTTTTTAAAATTTAAATATCTCTTAAACCGTTAATCGTTAAGCGAAAATAATTACACCATTGCGACGGGCATTTAATTATCTTTCTATAGACGGGCACTTTGATTTTCGGAAAAAAAAAATCGTTTTTTTCACGTTTTTTTTTCCTGACCGAAAAAAAAAATCATATATGATATTGCATATCATATATGATATGCAATATCATATATGATTTTACATATAATATCATATATGATATTATATGTAATATCATATATGATATTGCATATCATATATGATATGCAATATCATATATGATTTTACATATAATATCATATATGATATTACATATTATATATGATATGTAATATCATATATGATATTATATGTAATATCATATATGATTTTTTCGGCCACGAAAAAAAAAAACGTGAAAAAAACGAAAAAAAAAATTTTGTCGAAAATATATCAATTAGCCTATCTATAGAAAGATAATTAAATGCTCGTCGTAACGGTATATTTTTTTTCGCTTAACGATTAACGGTTTGAAAGATATTAATATTTGAAAAAAAATGATGAAAGTGGGTTTTTTAAATTGTTGGGATTAATCACATCCATTAGATCAAATAAAGATGGAGGGAAGATAGAGGGTGGAGATTAGTCCCTTGGTATGTAAAAAAAGTTTGGTCCTCAAATGATCTTTACTATTAAGACTTGTAGATTTATCTATTTTATGTGTATATAGTTGTTTATGAACGATAGTGATAAAGGGAATAATAAACAAGAGAAATGATTAAAAAAAAAAAAAAAATCCTTATCGAGAGATGTAATAAAACTTAAAAAAATAAAAACTTTTTGGAAAATTATGAAATTTTCCTCAAGATAGAGGATGTTGGTGTATAAAAAATTATGAAGAACTTTTTTCATTTATTTTTTTTTTAATTTTGAATATCTATACATTTTTAATGCGCAAAAACGAAATTTAATCAAAAAATTTGTTTGATGCAAAAAAGTACTGTATTTTATTGTAATATTTTGATGACTAATAAAATTCTGATACATATACTAAAAAAAATGGTGGATGAAAAAATAAATTTTTGATGTAGAAAATGTTGATTTACAAATTTCTAATACGCAAACCTTTAAAATAAAAATAAAATAAAAGTTGATTTACAAAACGTTGCATAAAAAATATGCACTTTTGAAAAAAAAAATCAAAGTTGTAAAAATATCTTTAGAAGAAAAATTAATATACTTAATAATCAAAGTTTATGTTGATTTACAAAACGTTGCATAAAAAATATGCACTTTTGAAAAAAATCAAAGTTGTAAAAATATCTTAGACGAAAAATTAATATACTTTATAATCAAAGTTTGTTTCGCTCTATATTCTCTTGTAACCATATTTTTAACTGGCAAAAAAGTATAATGAGGATCGTTTTTATAAAATATTTCTATTTAACAATTTAGTACTTCTATGATCTAGAACTCAGATTTCTAACACGTTTGGAATGGTTTCTAAATAACTTTCAACTAATTTTTAGTCTTTACATATGACGGGTTCAGTTGTTAACCGATTTTGGACTATTTTTTTAAGAAAAAGCAAGATTGAGTTTAACCGGTTTTGCACTAAAACCAGTTTCAGTTTAAATTTTCAACCCATATTAGATTTGATTTAGAACTAGTACTCAAATACATACATGTTAGAAAACAAAATATAAAACATCAATATTAGATAACCAGATATGTATAATAAGTATGAAACGGAAAATGGTGCAACTCTTGATTCAACTTATTCATAAGTATAACATATGAAAAAGTGATAAAACTTGATGCCATGAAGGCATAGTTTAGCTGCTTTTTATGGGGTCATAACATCTTGAAAAGGAAAGCCAAAGTCGTTACTTGTCAAATCAGCAAGAGCCCATCAATGGTCCCCCTTCTAAATCCAAATGTCATGTTCAATGAAACAAACTTTCATGGATGCCTAAAAGATTATACTATTGTGCATTGAGATGAGGGGTGTTCATCGGTTCGGTTATCGGGTTATTCGGTTCGTTTTGTTCGGTTAATTTTTTTCTGAGTCAAACCGAAAACCGAACCGAACCGAATTTAAATTTGATTCAACCGAACCGAATAACCGAAAACCGAACCCCTTAACCGAAAACCGAACCGAATAACCCGAATTACGTGATTTTAATAATTTTTTCATTTAATTATATATATTTTTAAAACAATTTTTTTTTTCAAACTTAAATAATATTATATTTATACTAAAAAAGACTTTTAGTGATTATTTTTATATATAAATACATAAAAAAATATATATATTTATATATTTTCGGTTTTCGGTTTTCATTGCCAAACACATATCCGAACCGATAACCGAATATTTAGTTCGGTTCGGTTCGGTTTTGACCAATTCGGTTTGGTTACAAATTCGGTTCGGTTATTTTTGGTTCGGTTCGGTTCGATTTCGGTTTTCGTGGATATTACCCGATCCATGAACACCCCTAATTGAGATTGATCACTTTGAGACAAAATTTAGATTGTTAAGCTTTGTGTCCACCCAATAAAAATTACAATCTAAGTTTGATAATATCAGTTTCAGAGCTTACTTACCGTAGGATGATTCACAAACATTCTAAACTGTGCAAAACACAAGACAAAATCATAATGTTGTTAAACTGAACAAGGATGTTTATACTCTATTAACATTAGTTATATACGGGCCGATTCTCGTTTTTCTCAAATATTCCTTTTTTTGTATCGATTCAACAGAATTTGGTTTTGTACCATCCAACATTCCTAGTGATTGTACATAAGCATTGAACAATAGATGTTTAATAACCACATTCAATATTACACAATTTTTGGTATGTTACAACTAATTCATGCTTATCTTCAAGCAAAGTGTCCAAATGACTCTTCATCCAATACAAAATAAATATTTAAAATTTACAACAAAATGATAAATAGATTTTGGCATGATTCTGATGTGAATTAATATTTTTTTAAATCAAGTATAAACGCCAGCCTTTGACATTTCTTTAAGCAATAAGTGAAGCATATCTACCAAGCACCGCATCCTAAGTTATGTAAAGAATAATTTTTGCACATTTCCTAAAGCCAAAGGCGGCAAGAGAATCTAGATGCGAGATGACTGATTGTGGCTACTTCTATTGGAATCCTCTCCCTTGCACATTGCTTGTATTATCCCGAAACATCTTAATGGTTGGACCTGCATTTGCATCCACAACTTAACTTCATCACTTATAAATAAAATAGTTTAAATAAATTTATACAACAAATGCTACAAAACCATACATGTTATGATGCATATCTACCAAGTTGAGGTAGTAAATAGACCAGAACTGAGGTTGGGCAACATGTCAAAATATGTATTTATATGGTACAAGTCAAACTTTTACTGTCCAGGATAGCCCAAAAAACTTTTTGTTCATAAAGTCGAAAACTTATTTTTTGATTTTGATCTTCTGTAAAAGAAACTCTAGTATTACACTAACGATCCAAACTAATTAAATACACTTAAAAGTAAAAGAGAACCCAAGACGACCCATTCGTAAGTAAATGGGTTGTAAACTTGCAATTGCTACCTCTACTACGGAGCAACATAAGTAGAATCAACACCTATTTCAATTTCTATTTCAAAGTCAATTCCTAAAACAAATAACACACAGAGAAAAGGAGATAGAGAAAGAGAAAGACCTTCCAACGGCTTTTACGTTCAAAAGAATTGTAGATTGATTCCAACCGAATAATTATCTGCCTGAATGGTGGTCTCTTGGATGGATTCTCATGCCAACACTCCTCAATCAACCTGTTAGAAAAACAATTAGAAAGAAATTAGGCCTCTAAACAGATATCATATGACATCGAATGGAAGTAGATAGATACCGATAACCTCCAGAATATGGAATCTAGTTCTCAATTTATGGATAATACATTTTTGTTTGAACTCATGACACAAGCGTTGTCCCTGCTTTCGCTTTAGATATATTCATAGGCTAGCCTCAGGCTTGATGATCCAAGTACAGGGTGCAACTTGGACAGGCCAGACAGCTAAAAGTAGGTTATTGTTGAAATAGGTTGTTTGAGTACAGGTCAAAATGGAATGGTCCAAGCCCAGATTACCCACACAACTTTTTATTTATTGCATTTGACAAAAAAACACATATAATTAAATTTAATTCATGATTAAAGATATAATAACATTAGACAATAAACCTAGTCCTTGAATAAAACCATTTTAGAGGTTTTATGCATTAAGAATAGACTCTGGGAGACTTTCACCCATTCAATTCCCATTTTAGCTATAAGAGAATGTGTAACCCGTTTGAAATAAAACATAACCCATTTTGAACCATTCACAAGTACATGAGTTGGAACTTTGAACTGCCCTCTCTATTCTAAACTCAAGGCCCTCGAAGCCTTATTCTCAAAAAGCAAGGCATTTAAGGACTGTTCTGTCATTTAATGGATCCTGGTTGTCAAACAACCCTTGGTGTTCCATTTTGGTCTAAACATAATACATTTGAGCATTTGAGGGGGTGTTTGAGCCTGAAATTTGTTTAACTAGTATATCGAGCAAACAAATGAGAAACAATCTGACCCCCTGCATGGACGCATGGAATTTTTTTTAGCTGAACCAATTGACTCTATAAAGCTATTAGTGCCTCCTAGAGAGAATAACTAGTTACAAAGAGCAGAAAACATACTGCAGTGAAGTAACACGAAAGAAAATACATACTCTTTAAGACCGTGAGCATAATTCTTTGATGGAGCATTAAAAGGAGGACGTCTTTTTTCAGCATACAGTTCAGGAACATCTTTTGCATTCTTTGATGCAAACGGTTCGCAGCCTTCAATCATCTTCAGTTGATCACAAGATACATAATTAGCTAATCAAACAAGATATGGCCAACGGAAGTTGCCAATGGATCACATAATACTAAGGTATATGAAGCAACATTAATTAACTATTTCAACATGATAGACTGGCTAGTGGCAACTGGTATATGCCCTCCCCACTTTATCTATATTAATAGAGGACACTTCTATGTATGAAATCAGAACTTTATCTTTGCATTTGGGAAGACAGAAATACAGTTCCTTAGAAGTGGTAAAGTGGGAGGGCGTCGGTATGGTTTGGTAAAGAATCAAAACGGACCAGGTTATGTCGACCGACAAACACTTTTTTCCATTTACTCAGACTTTTACACAAAGTATACTAATAAACATAGATTACTGATTATTTGATAGAGTAATTTAGGAGGTTGTAAGCATATGATTTGCTTTTGGCTACTTGTGTCCTGCTTCCATTTCCACTCGTGTTTTTTAATTTACCATTTGACCCGTTTTCAAATGAAAATAACCCAATATATCCATTTAGGCAAACGCTCATACTTGCAAGTTGCAACCTATACAGTTCTCTGATTAAATGCTTGTTCAAAGTTACAAAGCTGATTATAGAAATCCAAGAAAGATTATATTATAAATTAAATTGAGAGCCTGAATGTTGAACAAATCTCTGTTATCTAGACAAGCAGATTTAATGTATTTTATTACTGTATGCAACCACTCTGCCTCAAATTCATTAATAAAAAGGTCAACATTTTCATATTTCAAACCTTATATGCTCATACTTGCTGCTACTGATGTATGCTTGTTTCAAAATGAATACACAAAAGAGATCAAAGGTAGTGCAAGGTAACCAAAATATCGTCCTTTTTTTAGTTGAAGTCATTCAGTAAACCCCCCCCCCCCCCCCCCCCCCCCCCCCCCCCCAAAAAAAAAAAAAAAAAAAAAAAAAAAACCCATTTTCTTGGAAGCCATACCTCTTGCAAAATTAAAGCAAATGAGAAAACATCCACTTTGGTATCATAGTCTTCATTTCTGAACACCTCTGGAGCAAGATAACGCCCGGCTGTGGCACATAACAAAATAAATACACTTTGTTATTTAACCTTAAAAAGAAATTTGAAGAGCTCCAATATAATATTAATGCTTTATCTTCGCTACATTGTAAACAACAATCTTAAATATTAGATAACATAGTACTTCTGCAAACAACACTCACAGGTAGTGTCTTGAAAGGTCATCAGCTTTTTATGTTTGGCTGCACTTGTCCCTTTTAGCAGTTCGCTGACTCCAAAGTCTGCAACTTTCAGATGCCCAGAATCATCCCGCAAGATATTTCTGTTTTTTTACCCACTCAATATAAGTAAGTATTTAAGAATTTTATAGAAGATTGACAGTTCAATTATTGACTTACGAAGGCTCAAGATCTCTATGAATGATTGGTTCTGGCTTATTCTCATGCAAATAACTCATACCCCTGGATAATCACGCCAAATGAAACATAAAATTTCATAATCAGTTGGACTCACACTGATAAATCAATTATATTGTCAATCGAGCAGCAAAACGAGCAAGACAATTTAGACAGCATCTCGCTTTTCAGATAACAAGCGAAAGACACCTACCTAGCAATATCCATGGCATATTTTAAAGCCATTAATGGCTTAAGTGGTCCTTTTCTTTTTAAATATGCCCTAAGATCACCCTGAAACATTGCATAAAATTAAAAAGATTAGGCCGTATATAGCTTACAACAAGCATAATCAAGCTACACAACCAAGCCTAAGACATGAACCATGTTGCGTCATTTCCCTGATAGTAGAACAGTATAATTTTACCCCAACACAAAAAAATATACCAACAATTAATGGCTGTGGTTTACAAATAAGAAATGCCCACCTTAGGTAAATATTCGACTACAATCATCATTGGACTACTTTGAGTTACAGCACCCAAAAACTGAACCACATTTGGGTGTCGTATCTTTTGAAGCAATTCAAGTTCATCCCTAAAAGCCCCTCTGCATAAATCCCAAAGATCAAAATGAGCCGAAACAAATTGACAGAAAAACGCACAAAAATAGATTGTTGATTAATAAACAACTCACACATTGTCATCAGTAAACAGTTCATCACCAAGCTTTTTAACAGCTACTTGTGTTCCACGCCATGAAGCCATGGTAAAGGTTCCCTGGTTAAGTCAAAGATGTACAAATTAAAGCAAGCAAAAGAAACGTATAAAAAATATATGCTGGATTGTATATACGCAAATCACATGTGTATAGATGATTTACCTTAGTAATGTCAACGCTGTTTGTAAAATCAAGTTCATTGGCATTTATTTCGTATTCAGGTATTTCACGGACATTGTTGACATGCATAGGAGCCATCTAAGTATTTGCATCATCATTAACAGAAAAATAAATAAATAATAAAATAAAAAAAATACAAAACTTTAGCTTAGCGCCTAAAAGTGAAACATGAAGAAAAAATATATATACATACTACATGATACATAGGAGGCAGGAAAGAAAGTAAAAAACTTACCAAATGCTTGGCACCATGTTTCTCCAATAATTTTACCACATCATGTTTCTTATAATGAATTGCATCTGCAAGAGGCTGTTAAAAGCAATTTCAGATAATGAAAAATGAAAACCCGAACATGACACTGATAAATTTCAATGTATGGAATTACTTTTACATTATCTGAAACTAAATTTTTAGTAAATACTGGATACAAATGTTTCCATTATCCAATAAAGCTGCGATTATATGCATATTACTGGTACGGGCTACGTGATCCTCTTCCAAGGATGTCCTGACATGTCATATGATAATTACTTAGCCAAATTTTACTAGCTTTGGAACATGTCCTTTCATATTAGGGAGTAAACATATTAAGTGGCTGTCAGAAGAGGAGCTCAAGCAAGCAATGCATTCTAAAGTGTTCAATAGTACCTATTGCTATTGTGGTCATTAAACATCAGTGTTGTAAAAATCGGCCATGGCGGCCGATATGGCGGCGCCATGGCGCTTGGCGGTGGTCCACCGCCACGATATTTCCCATATCGGTCTAACTTGGCGTTTTGGTCAAAATCGGTCAAAATCGGAGCTTGGCGGTCAAAATCGGTCAAAAATCGGCCTTGGCGGCGGTCGGTCAACGACGGTCAACGCCTGTCAACGCCGGTCAACGCCAGATCTGGGTTTTTTTTTTCAGATTCACACCGGTCAACGCCGTTTAACTTCAGATCTAGGGTTTTTTTTTCATATTTACTTCAGATCTAGCATAGATCTAGGGTTTTTTTTTCATATTCCTTTATAATTTATGTTGTATTTCAAAAATATACATAAATTTCTTTATAATTTATGATCTCCGATATATCACTGATATATCGCCGCCATATCGGTCTTGGCGCTTGGCGGTGGTCGACCGCCGAGGTACCGCCGAGCGATATTTACAACACTGTTAAACATTGATATGTGCGGTTCTATTGGCATACTTTAAGCTCATAAGTAGTTAAATAACTATGTTTTATTTCCTTAAAAGACCTAGCACGGATTATTTATAACTTATAAATAGTGTGACAATAACATATTCATAAGGCTAAGATTTTTTTAGTCTAGATGTTGGGTACAACTTCAAGAAAAGGTGTGCTTTGGGTTGAGATATTTCAACCATATGGGCATGGTCAAGAAAGCATGTTTTATTGCCATTATCATAATATATTTTGAAGAATTGGTCACTGACAATGATTTATATATATTTCAACAAAGTACCGCTGATTTAATATTTTAATTTGAATGGATAACAGTGATACAATTTTGGATAAACAATACAGCTAATTTTGACCACAAATATCAAATCATATTTATAGATTTGTAGCTAATAGTGACATATATTTTAGGCTAGTATTAGATGTCCAACGTTTTAAGGGTCCAATATGATTGTAAGATTGGGCTATGCAGTAGTATCACCTGGCAAACCGGGGTCAGTAATTTAGTTTATTTTTCTTTCTTCTCCTTTAAATTTATAACAGGTGCAGTACTTTACTAAATTTCCTCTTGACCTCTTCTATTTCTATAATCCTTATACCTGATGCATTTCTCCACTTCCACTAACCTCAATCTGAAAGCGGCAGAACCATTTTAATAATAACAGCAATATAAAATGTTTTTTTTTTAAATGATATTCTCTTCATATCTTGATTTTTTCTACCATAATACAAGAGCCAATACACACTACCTCTTTGAAGAATTGGATAAGTTTTAAAAGTCAACATGACATGTATCGAATATAAACTTTAACGACTTTGTCATTAACACTGATTTGGGTATGCTGATTTAATTCTGAATATTTAAAACAACAACTTGACAGCATTCATAAATTTGGAGCTGAGGGTGATAATTATGTTATCCTGGTCCTAGTTGCATCCAATATTTGCCTAACATTTGACCTCATAGTATTATGACTAGTCTATTATTCTGTCTAGGCTTTACTAGTCCTATATGAAAGAATGATTAGGCATGTACTGTACCTAATTTTTACCTTTATTTCCTCTTCCATATCTTATGGAACTCACACCTATTTCACCACTTCTCCTAACCCCAATCTAAAAGATAACTCACATCATCCCTTTTAAATTGTAAGAAAAAATATGTCTTAACATGAACATAATGATTACAGCCTTTGCAACAAAAAATCCTGTTTTCTGATATGGAGATGTACTTCTATCACATACATATAAACACGATCATACACATTGCAGATGAAATTTATATTTTCAAGTAACCAAATTTGTTAATTGGATTCATCACGAGGAAACCAATATTATATCCAAATCCTTAGGGTTTTACTTGCATAAAACACCAACATACATTTTCACTAAAAGATGTTTTGATATTCTGTCAGGATCATTTTATTGTAACCCGTAACTTGAGCATTTTCAAATGAATCCACACTTAATATGTATGTATATCATTTAAAAAAATATATATACATTTCTAAATAAAATATATAATTTTCAAAAATCGGTTTTTAGGGGCTGTTGCTTACAAAATTACCGAAATGAACACCAAACTATCTTTTGATGCCTCAATAACTCAAATGTGACAAATGAACAAGTATGTTGTTATCTTAGGCCGAAAAGAAAACCTAATATGTATATTAAAAGATATATCCACCATCATAAAAAAAAAATACAAACAATGCTAAACATGATCACAATTAAATTCCGCAAACAGTCTAACAAACATCGAAAACTCATACCGTACTCCCCCATTTATCTTTCGCCTCAACATCAGCACCACCGTTAATCAACGTCTCAGCAACATCACTAAACCCATTACACGCAGCAACATGTAAAGCAGTCCTATTATCAATATCTCGATAATTAACATCTGTTCCTGAACTTAAGAGCTTCTTAACCCCATCTAAATCACCTTCACTACTAACAAACATTAACCTAACTCTAGGATCAATTTCACCCAATCCATCATCATCATCAGCTGCATTTGGTGCCAATGATGATTGTTTGCCTAATGTAAACCTTACTTGTTGGTTTTGTTCCATTAAAAAATAAAAACCCAAAATTTGATCAAATTGAGGTCAATTTTCAAAACAGAAAATGGATTTAGTATCAGTGATAGCTGAATTGAAAAGGGTTTTTTTTAATTGAAGTGTAGTTTGAATTTGATATGAATTTGAAAATTAGGGTTTTGCAAACAGTATCTAATCAAGAATTTCAAAAATGATCAAAATGAGGTCAATTTTCAAAATTGAAAATGAATTTAGTATTATTAGTGATGGTTGAATTGAAAAGGGTTTTGTTGGATTTAAGTATATTTGGTTATAATGTGATTTTGAAAATTAGGGTTTTGGGAAAATGTTGTTGAAGAAGATGATGATGATGAAGTGTTGTTGTAGCGGCAAATATGAGGAAGAAGAATGTGAATATGAATAAAAAATGACAGTAAAATACAATAATAACGATAATGTGAAGAATAAATCAAATGCGCGTAAAATAACCCAAAAAATAGGATAAAAGTATTGACTTTTGTAATTTGTTGGTGTTGCTTAGTTGTCAATAGTATATTACAACAAATAACTGGTTTCTTTGTTTATGCTTTATTGTTGATCAAGTTGGCATAGAATAAAATACATTGTATACTTGCAAACGAAGCTTATTTATTTTTTTATTTTTCGAAACTTTTTTGTGTTACAAAGACACCGCTTGTGTGTCGTCGGTGGTTTCGATGGCTTTCTAAAATAGGTTCCAAATAGTGAAGAAAAAGTTGTTAAGGATAAGGGTCCGTTTGGTTTTTAGGTGGGTTTATGATTAGGATTAGGATCTCCCACTATATAAAACAAACTTTCCCAACCTTTGCCCCAAAACTCCAAGATAATGACACCTGAAAATAAATTAGATCCAATGGACCATATGCATTTCCGCCTCTCAGCATTTAATGTAAACAAAAAAACACAATGTATGTCATACGAACGGTAGATCAAACACACAAATTTACCCACGAACTAGAAACCCCAATCTTCATCTCCAAACGGAAAACCTAAATCCCAAAAATATACATCCATAAAATGTTCATCATGATGTAAATTAATGAAGGCACTACCAAAATTATTACAACCCTAAACGGTTTTGGGGATCAAAGAAGAATCACCCAGTTTGTTCTTTGATCATGATATAAATCATGAACGGACGAATTCAATCATCCACCTAAAAACCGGATCAATAATCAAAAAAATATTATTTCTTTGATTGGGAATTAACCCTAAGTTTTGGGGCAAAATGAATTTAGTGAAAATTGTACATCGACACATGAAGATTAATCGTTGTTCAATAACAATGATTGAATATCAAGCAGGTTATTGAGTTTTTATTTTTAATATTTTAATTTGTCTGAAATCTATGATTAAGGTGGCCATTTGTATTGTTTCTAGCCATTTCTATTGTTTCTATCATTAATCTTTGTAACGATTAGTTTACTCAATATGTGTTGTCATAATATTTTGATTATTGATCCAAACACAGTGTGTTAGGTTTTTTGTACAATGGTGTGACATAAGATATAGTGCAAAACAAATTTAATCAATTTATCTTATTGGTATCCTTTAATCAATTTATGTTATTTGATACTTGAAAACCTTTCTGTGGAAGTTTGAGTTGTTAAAGTTCTGTATAAGATGGATTGTTTATGAAGTGATTATTGAATATCAAATGCAGTTAGAATATTTGATAAATTCCCTTGGTTAGCTTAAAACTTTACTATGGTGTTGTTTTGTTTTTTGCAAAATATTTGTTAATAAGTTAGTGTTTTCTTCATGAAAGTCCATCCTAAGGTCCAAACCCGCGACAATAAATGTCAACTGCATGGTGTTGCTATAAAGAGGATCTTTATTTTAACTTATAGATGCGGCCTATGAGCTTATGGATTTGAATTAGTACCTAAGAAAGGTGATAAACTCATAAGCTGAAAGGTGATAAAATCATAAGCCCATTTTTGCTTTTTTTTTTTTTTTTTTTTGCAAGGTTTGAAACTTTGGCGTAGATAGAAGAAGAAAGAAAAGTAATTGGAACATTTGGGTGAGTTTTTATTTAGTTGGTCTTTTCTACCATTTGTGTGACATGGTGAATAAGGATATTATATTTTTATATGTAGATACATAGCTCCACGGTATGCACACAGTGGGTACTGGGTAGATTACTGGAAAAGTTGATGTGTACTTGTGTGTGGTCGTATTGTTGGAGCTTATAACATGACGGAAAATGGTGTATGCATTGAAAATAGACTTTTAATTAGTGCTCTAACATGAACACTTAAAACAATATTAGGAGGTTGTATGCACTGACAATAGACTTTTTATGACTTTCATATTGTTTGGACATTTGAATCATTTTGCAACTTCTTATATACTTAATTTTTTATTTTACCCATTTTTCAACTTCTGATTTACATAATATTTTGGTGTCAAAGAGGTCGAGATTGCCACATTTGATTGTTGATTGTCCATTTCTTCCGACAGGCACACCTTTTGATGGAGCAAGGTAGCATTAATGAGTAAATCGACCCTCGGCTGGGAAATTGTGTTCTAAACATGAGGTTTATTGCATGATGCAAGCTGCTTCTCTATGCATTAAGAGAGATTCTCACTACAGGTAATTCATTGTTTGTGGGCATCGTTTCCTAGCCAGAATGCAAATAAAAATGGACATCTTTAACCATTGGTTGACCCACATAACGTGAACCAAAAAGGTAAAAAAAAAAATAATAATAAATAAAAAAAGATGTGGAAATTGACATGGCTATAACCTACATCCCCTAATGAGAAACAAGTTGGTTTCTTTGATAATGAACGGATAGAAGATGTGGTCTTGCCTTTCAAAATATTGTAGTATACCGAACTAAAAAAATTCTGCTACTAAATTTCAAGTGAACAAATAAGTTGTCGGCGTTATGGGCTTGACTCTGCTTATGCAAATATTACTGATGTGTGTCATGTAGAGCCGTAGAGGTAATTAGTGCTGCACTTATTCTTTTAAGTTATAGTGATCATATTATCCTATTGGTATACTTTGTACTTTCACATTGACAAGCTGTACTTTCAGACCAAAAGCAAATTTCAAAGAGGTTAGTAAAGCTCCTTTTTTTTTTTTTTTTTTTTTTTTTTTTTGTAAGACCACTAAATGAAGTAACAATTAATTATTCAATCATTACAATGGTTTTTGGGCTTATATATGGCACTGTTGTTTTGCATTCCGCGGTAAACTGATCCGTGTCCAAGATACTACAATTCATTCTGGCTACGGTGTATTGACTGCAATTGGTTTCTATCTTTTTATGCTGTAATTGTTACTGTGTAGCCTGCCTAAGTATGTAGGTGCCAAAATTCGAGAATATTAGTACCGAAAATCAGATGGTTTATTAAATGTGATATGAAGTGGAGTTTAACTTTCAGCTACTAATTTAATCGTAATAGGCGTAAAAGTGATGACCGAACTGAAACCGTATAGATGTTAAATTGTACTAGACTTGAACTGCTTTTTTTTCTTTGCTGCAAGTCTAATTAGTAGTGTGCCTGAGTATATACTTGCCGAAAATTTGATCTGATTGTTTAGTAACTGTAACATGAACAGGTGTTAACTTTAAGATAGTGATTTAAGCATATAGTATTAAGATCTAAGCCGAACTGAACTGGACATGTACTAAATTTTACTGGTCTGGTCTGGAACTGTTTTTGTTTGTTTGTTTGTTTGTTTGTTTGTTTTTTTTCTTTTTTTCCCCTGTAATCGATAATGAGTAGTGTGCCTGGTTGTATACGTACCGATATTCGAGGTGACGGTTTAGTAAATTTAATTTGATCTGGATTTAGGCTTTGAGGTAGTGGTTTACGTATAATAGCATCATAGTTGTCAAAATCGAAAGCGATTGCAAAGCGCAAAGACCCAAAAATCGCTATAGCGAGAAGCGCAAAAAAAGCGCGGGCTCGAAAAAAAAAAGCGCAAGGTTGCAATAAACTTTGATTTTGATTCATTTTGTGTTTCTGGTTAGATTCTAGGGTTGTAATAAGATTCACACTGCATTCTAACACTATCCCACTAACTTAATTGGATTAAAACACTCTAAATCAAAAAAATCCCAAATCGTACCATGAACCCTAATTTTTAAAATCAAACCAAACGTGTTTCTGGGTATAATTCGACCCTTGTATCATGTTTATAACATGATTCCGACCAAAACCCACTAACTTAATTGGATTAAAACACTCTAAATCAAAAAATCCCAAATCTTACCATGAACCCTAATTTCCAAAATCAAACCAAACGTGTTTCTGGGTATGATTGGATCCTTGTATCATGTTTATAACATGATTCCGACCAAAACCCTCCCATTTAATCACACCCTAATTTCCAAATCGTCGCTTTTAATGTTGGTGGGCTTTTGCCTCATCGACTGAGCGATGTGGGCCCGCCTGCGCGTCGCTTCTCGCTATAGCGCATGAAACGCACGCTTTTGACAACTATGAATAGCATGAGATGAGACTGGACTGATAGATAGTATTAAATTATACTGTATTCAAGCATGTTTTTCTATAATAAATAACCCCTTAAGCCACATATTGTGTTTTCCTGTTGTCACTATTGAATGTTGGTGTTCTTTGTTGTTACATACTGAACGAGTCTTATAAATCTTGCGCAAGATTGACTCTGTATATATGAAGTTCAGGTTTTGTTTGGTGTGATTAGTGTATTTCCATCCTTTAATTCGTTTGGTTAGATGGGACAACTGTGCTCTTTTATATTGTGAATAATGGGTTGGACACTTACATGCTCGGGGTGAACATTTTAAAAGTTCTCTAAAGTCATTTATAAATCTTCATAAATTAAATAATTAAGAGGCTCTATGTTTTACATGTTAAGGATTCTAAAAAGATGACATCTTTGCTTCGCTAGAACTTTAGTTACTTTCCAAGGCTAAGGCTAAGGTAATTTATCCAGTAATTTATTTCCACTGTATTTAAACAATATATTATATATTGGCACAATGTACAAATGAAAGTTACGTTGACATGGTTTTGTTTGAGAAAATTATATACGATCTATATGTGATCATAGAATGAACTTTGAATATATGTTTTGTTTATTAATATGATGTATCAACAAATCATAATAATGATGATTTAGGCATCCCAACGGATAATGGCGGGATTGAACCTCGACACTTCCAACAAGAGACAATTTTCGATATCTTTTTTTCTCTTATTTGATTTAGCTTTTTATTTTTGTAAACAATAGACTCAATGTTATTTACCTTCATTCAGGATATTTTTTACAAATGTCATTTTATGTTAACTTTTTTTTTCTGTCAAACATTATGCATTTACGTATTTTATATATTTTTATAGGATTCATGTAATACATTTTTATATTTAATAATAAAAATGTCTTGCTAGCGCCTCATCGGGACATTTGTTGCTATTCCACACATGAACATTAGCCCGTCTCATATGAAGATGCCTTTTCAGCTTAACAGAAGACAATTCCCGCTATCTATTTATTTTGCCATGACAATTAACAAAATTTAAGGGCAAACATTATCCAACATCCGGTATTTTCCCACGAACAAATATATGTAGCTGTATCACGAGTCAAAAGCAAGATGGCAACTATTGTAATTACACAACAAACGTTGTGTATAAAGAAGTACTTTACATGCTTTAATTTTATTTAACTTTCTGACTATAGATGTTTTACTACTTATAAATAAGACACTCAATGTTATTTACTTTCACTCGCTTTTTTTTTTTTTTTTTTTTTTTTGACAAATCTCCATTTGTTTGAAGCATTTGCGCATTATATATATTATTTTTTTTAAATACATGTAACACATATTATATTTTAGATAATAAAACTTAATTCTAGCGCCCCATCGGGGCGGGCCTAAGGCTAGTTTTGATATAAAGTTAAAGATTTGGATTTTGATTTGGAGTTTAAATTAAATGAGAAGAGAGAAAAATATAATAAAATAATATATTATATGTATTATAAATAAATGAGTAGTGATATATAGGCTTAACAATGAGACCTAACAATAGACCTACTCCATTCATCTTTTGACAAGTGTTATACACTTTTTCTCTTTCATCATTTCTCACCAATCAATTTTTGAAATGCACCAATCACATCTTTAGGTATAGTTTTAGGTGTAGCTTTTGGGTTACTAAATCATTTTTCTATATAAATATAATTTATAAATAAAAGTGTTATGAGTGGTTGATATTAAGTCTGTATAAAGCTGGACCCACCAAATTATCTAAACCTAGCAAAACCTAACAATTTCATCGGGCTGATGTCAGAGGGAGTTATGATAACTTTTTTTTCTTTAAGAATTCAACCAAACATGCTTTTTTTTAGCAAAGCAACTCCAATAGTGCCAAATTATGGCAACCAAACGGGCCCTAAATAATCAGCATCTAACCGATAATGCAATATTGGAAGATATATTGGTGTATATGCTCCGATGACACATGTCGAACAACAAATGTTTCCACATGTCCAATGGAGCACATGCCGAAAGACAACAATGAAAGAAGAACACTATTTTACCCAGGAGTTCATACTAAGGACAATACTCGAGCCGGCTATCCAGATATTGCGGGATATTGTCTTCTACGTGGATTGACACCTAACACCTAGGCTAGGCGTAGCCCGGCTTGCTTCATCTCTATGTTGTCAGGTACAGAAGTTGAGGTAGTATAAATAACTGAACCTCATTCAATGCTAAACTAACTAAATCCACGCACATTTACTCTCACATTTATTATCTTTCCGTTCGGCTTATATTCATTACTTACTCTCACTAGGGTCGTCTTTGATGGTGTGCAAGGTGGGCGACTGCTCAGCGCCTCAAAAATTTTAGTGGCCCAAAAATTTATCCCGTTAACAATTATATGTACACATAATTTTCACGAATAAAAACAGTATTTAGATGAGAAAATATTTTAAATAAGTAATAACTTGAACGTTTAGATAACTAATTGCATTTTATTTTATAAACGGTGATAATTTATATATAACATTCCTTCTCGAAAGGTCTCATTATGTAATTTCGTCCCGGGCCCTCAAAATTTTAATAAATTCAGAGACGGCCCTGTTAGTGCAAATATTACGATATTTAATCCAAACGGTCTCTTATATTTTAGGGAGAATTACTTGTAATACATTATGTAAAATGTGCAAGTTATTCGTTTACACAAATTATCAATGCATGCGTTCATCAACACCTCTCGACATGCTTCAACAACAGGTTCGAATATGTTTGTTAAGTTGCATTATGATCAAACCATTTAACAAACAATTGAGAATGTTTAAAATACATTTTAGAGTCAATAACACAAGTGAATAATTATTTTTAAAACACATTTAAAACAAATAGTTTTCACTAATTACATTTAGTTATATATAACTAGTCAACTTTACTTATGTAATTCATTTAAATAGAAACTAGTTTATTTAGCCCCTTGATCTCCAAGTAATTCTAGAAGGTTTTAATTAAAAATTGATTTTAGGACAAGGATGTCAAAAACACACTTGACAAATGAGTATCTCCATACGCTCCTTGGATCCGTATTTTATACGGGCGATGCCGTATTTTACAGATCCGCGGATTCGCCGTAGTGTCAGTTTTGGGCAAACTTGTTAACTATAAATAGAGGTCTCCCTTTTCATTTTTTGGCTAATAATTTTCAATCTTTTCTCATGCATATTTTCACACAATTAAGTTACCATCATAACCAAGCTTTTGCATTGTCATAATACACATTCTCAAGTCTTTTAATCCTCACCAAATCTTGATCATGATGCTTCTAACTTTCATTTGTTGTAAGCATATTCCCTTTGATCTTCCATCCTTGCAAGCTTAGAGATCTTGCACTAGTACAAAAACTGGTATTCGTCACACATAGCGTTTTTCGAACTGTCATATGGTAACATATTTACGTGACTAAATGTACCAGAATAAAATAAACAGCCACACTTGATCCGACTTGTGTGACCATTTCGGAATTCTATTGTCACACATTTGAATATTTATGTAACTAGAGGTAACTGGAAAAAAATTGAATTATTTAGTCACTTATAATTTGAGATGTGTGACAGATACAAATGAGTTTGAGACATTAGTCACACTATATATATGCGTATGTGACAAATATATGTCACACAATTGAACAGTGTGACCAAAATCCATATATGGTCACATGAAGTAATTGTGTATGTGGCTAAATCATGTAGTCAAGTTTGTCACACATTATTTAAATGTGACTACTATTGTTTACTGAATATTTAGCCACATATGTAGGGGTGTTCATCGGTTCGGTTCTCGGTTAATCGGTTTATTCGGTTCGGGTTGTTCGGTTAAAAAAAAAATTTTGGGTCATAACCGAAAACCAAACCGAACCGAAAATATCTATAACCGAACCGAACCGAGAACCGAACCGAAGTTCGGTTCGGTTATGGGTCAAAACCGAAAACCGAATTTTATACTTGAATTACACTATTTATATTTTTTTTAAATTTAATTATATATATTTTTGGCAAAAAAAAATATTTCAAGCATAAAAAAGTGTTTTTTATATTAGTATAAAATTTTAATGGACATTTTTATATATAAAATGATATAAATATTTAAAATATATATATATATATATATATATATATATATATATATATATATTTTTATATAAATTCGGTTTTCGGTTCAGATAGCCAAACCCATATTCAAACCGAAAACCGAATTTTTAATTCGGTTCGGTTCGGTTTTAACAAGTTCGGTTCGGTTATATTCGTTTCGGTTTTTTTTCGGTTCGGTTTAGTTCGGTTTTTGGTTTATTCGGTTTATTACCCGACCCATGAACACCCCTACACATATGATTTGAAATGTGTGACAACAGAAAAGTAAGTTTGAAGCATTAGTCACGATATGCATTTAAAAGTGACAACTATATGTCACACACTTGAACAGTGTGACCAAATGTCATATATATGGTCACACTAAATCATAGACATACATGATTATGTGTAACCAAAATTCGATACATATGGTCACGTAAGTTAATATGCGTGTCTAAAGTTTAAGGTGTGTTTGCTTGCCAAAACTGATGCGTAGGGATTGCACCAGGCTTTACCTCTCGAGGGATCTCGAGAAGCTTACAACCCCCACCAGGCAGTGTACCTGATGAGGCGAAAAATGATCCGTTTTTAGGGGGTCATTTAAGCCCGAATTCGAATTTATTTGATCAAATATTGCCCTAAATCGTTCCTTTTGTGATTTTAGGTACTTTGGGAGAGAAATCTGGAAAAGGAAGCAATTCGGACGTTTTTGGAGCATAAAAGTGAAGAAAACGCCAAAGTCTTAATTTTCCATGCTGGGAACAGTAGGTGACGGCGTCAAGAGCAATTCTTTGACGGCGTCAAGAGCAGAAGTCCATGACGACCCAGTACAGATTTGACAGCGTCACGAAGGAAGGGCGTCAAGAGTAAAAGAGTCATGACGGCCTGGAATTGTTTAACTCTTGACGGCGTCAAATGTAGATCAAGGCAGTCCGAGATTAGTTTTGGCGGCGAGGTGACGGCGTCACAAGTTTATTCTTGACGCCGTCAGACCTATTTTTCTATATATAGTTTTCTAATTTTCACACATTAAAAAGAGAAGTTTTGGAGAAACCCTAAGTACGATTTTGGTGTAACTTTACAGGTTTTTCAAGGGTTCCAAACCCTTGATACCTTGCATGTTTAATCAAGATAAGTGTTCTTCTAATTCAATCAATATGTCTATGTGTTGGTTGTCTATATCTTGTTTTTGTCTTAATTCTATCATGCTAGGCTAGATCTATCTTGTGTTTGCTTAGATCTAATGAAACATAGATGTTAATTATGTGTTGATTACTTGTTTTATCTTTGTCTTGGATGAATGATTTATATGTTAGGCTTAAGAAAACTGGCAGATCTTCACTTGGTAACATGCTTGAACGTCTTAAGAAACATGAACCGAGGCGCACTAGGTCTTTATTGGTTGTATTTAATGCATGAGCCACTGTTTACAATCCCTATAGTTGTGCTGGGCATGGTGTAGGAGGAGATAAGAGCTCATAGAATTGGGGAGTTATGTGTGCCACCCCATGAATGGTATTAAGGAATACGATCCGTCATCCATGCAATTATAACAAGTAATTAACGTGTAAAAGATGTCTAGGGAGTAGTGAAATCTAAGTAAACACATTTTCTCCAATTACTGCTCACAACCTTTGTATAATTAGTTTATTTTTATTTTTAGTATTTTATTTTGATTGCATCTTAGTATTGTGTTAGTTGATTAGCAACTAATTCCGCCCAAATCCTTCAAACCCCGAGATTTTACTTGCTTTCATAAAAATATAAAAATACAAAAATAATCATCCCTCACCTTTAGCACTAGTAATTAGGTTTTCTAATCCTAGCGACACTATTCCTAAGCTGAACGATCAATCCCCCGGTACTTGTCACTATACTATACTACAACGATCAGGTACACTGCCTGGTGGGGGTTGTAAGCTTCTCGAGATCCCTCGAGAGGTAAAGCCTGTTGCGATTCCCACGCATCAAGTTTTTTGCGCCGCAGCCCGGGGAATAGTTATTGTCTAGGTTAGAATTTCTTTTTATTAGGTCTACTTGCTAGATTCCTTTCTAGTAAGGTTTTATTTTTATTTTTAGGTTCTCTTTAGTCTATCTTTTTCTTTG
The DNA here is from genome assembly GCA_030686995.1 of Artemisia argyi. Classification (NCBI taxonomy): domain Eukaryota; kingdom Viridiplantae; phylum Streptophyta; class Magnoliopsida; order Asterales; family Asteraceae; genus Artemisia; species Artemisia argyi. The sequence continues at coordinate 80,035,596 of CM060681.1, forward strand.
TGCCCTTTGTTTGTAAAACCATTTTCATTTGTCTTCATGGCGGATGAAATTCTATTTAGATCATTAACTATAAAGGAACAATTAGTTTACTCGGATAGATTTGCTTCCTGTTGTTCCAATGAATTTTTAAGTGATCTTAGATATATACAAGAAGAGATGGGTGTAAAGTTTGATAGGTTTGATGAGTTATGTGCATGTGTGGCCTATATTAAACAATCATTGTTAGGATCAATTCCTTTTAGTAAGACCCTTTGGAAAAATTTTGAGGAAAGCCTCCTAACAGTGAACCATGAGTTCAATGAATTGATGGATTTGTATACATCACAACTTGAAGAAACAATTATGGAGGATTTAGCCGAGCATGATCATATTGAGCAAAAAGACCTAGGTTTTATGATCAATGACTTGGAATCTCAAGGAACACATGATGAGGATATAGATGATATTGAGATAAAGAAGGATGAGGTAAATAACACAAACCTACAAAGTACCCCACAACTCCCATCATCACTTGAGGAATACACACCACCCATGACTTACACGAAAGATGTAGAAGAGACTATAGGAGCCCCAATAGAGGTAGAGCCCTTGTACCAAAAACCACTAGAGGATATAGGTTTGAATACTTCTAGTGATAACTTTACTCTTAGTTCTAGGGAATTACCTAGTGTTGATGAACCGGAACCTCAATCTTCACACAACTTTCCATCCTTAGATATACATCTAGGAGACAAAAGAGGAGCCGACCCACCCATCAACCCATGTAGTCCGGGTAGTCTTAGGATAAAGGTAGTGGACTCTAAGCCTTGTAGATAGGAAGCCAATATAGGAGTGGAAAATGACCTTACATGCTTACATCACCCATTTATGTTTGATCACAAGAAACATTATGGGTTTAAACCGGGTTTATTAGGTCAAGCTGGATCCCCAACTAGTAATCTCTTGAAGTTGATTGAAAATGATCCCTTTCTAGGAGAAAATCTTAATCCACCCATTAATCCGATTGAATTAGGTAAGGTTATGATGATAGGAGCACACCCCTTTGAGCATATAATTAATCCACCACTCTTTCCTTACGAGACATATTTCCACCCTAGGGGTGTGTATCGCTACTTCCACCCGCACTTAATTCAAAGTGTAGGGAAAACCTCCCCTATTTCCGTTAACTAAGGGTAGAGTCAGGCTCGTGACTCGAACAAAAACAAGCGCTTATTGGGAGGCAACCCAAGCTTTATTTATTTGTTTGTTTGATTGTTATTTGCTTCCGTACGCATGCTTAATTTTTATTGTTGGTTGATCATGTTTCTAAACTAAATAGTGGAAATACTTTACTTTGTTGTTTTGGCCTAGTCTTAACTCCACCTAAAAGTATTTTTGCAAAAGATAAGTGTAAGGGGAAACCCCAAATATGTTTTTAAGAAACAAACCGATCATGATTCTCCACAATATTAAATGAACATGTGTATTCGTATTTGTTAGAGTCAAATGCTTGTATTGAGTCATAATGAAGTTTTGCAGGATTTTCCAGGAAGTAGGACCAAGTTTTTCCAGAAACTTAACATAAGGATTTCTGCAGGTCAATTCTGACGGCGTCAGGAGTTTACTCTTGACGGCGTCAGGTGTAAAAATCTGGAAATTTTACCGGTTTTGTTTTTCTAACGGAGTCTTATGGTTTTTGTGAATTATTAAGTTTTATAATCTCCAGGAGATCTGCAAACTTCATTCCACAAGCATTATATCTTATCTTGTTTTCTAGGATTTAGTAACTTATATAGAATGCCGTCGATTTTACGCGAGGTTGTCTTGTCTATTTTATCAGGTTTTACAGGTTATGTACGACAAGAAGATGATTTATATTCTGGAAGGGAAGCTTTGATTGTTCATTTTCTTGGAGGAAGATTTAACCTGGCCACCCTATTATCCATACCGAGCGAATCAGGGGAGTATTTGATTTCATTCTCTTTACTTTTTCACTTTTACATTCTTTACTTGAACATTGGGGACAATGTTCATCTTAAGTGTAAGGGGAGGGTAAAAAGATGATACCTTACATATGCACTTTCGCTTGAGTTTGTTTTGTTTAATGGTAGATGTGTAATAAAACTATGAGAAATACTTGTTAGTGTAATTTTAGCGCAAAATTTAAAATTTTTTACAACATTTAGGAGTGAAACTTTGGCCATAGCAAGCGTCTCATGGATAGGAGATTGTATGACTAGCACATAACCGTATATTCAGAAAAATTTTCCACCCAAATATGTGAGGTTCGCCTTTAGATTTGATAGAAAAAGCATTTACTATTAGTGCTTATGAGTGTACCGGTAGCATTTAGATTCTAGAACTTGCGTTAGTGATGCATCCCGAGACCGCTAGTGAGACTACATTCGTGTGGTAGGATTTACTACATGATAAGAGGCATTAGGATCACCCTTGTGTTAAACCCGTATTATAATTACTTGACCATTTAAGTCATATTACTTGGCCAGTTAAGTCAACTAATTTTTCCCATACCATTAGCGTTGTACTTATTTTTAGTACACGAAACCCCTAGTACACCCCTCCGAGCCTATCTTTTCGTTTCTAACTTTAAGCATCTTACTTAAAGGAAGAATTTGTTACACCCCACTTAAATGTACACCCAAATCGCCTTAGCCTTTCGTGTATGCGCTCATTTTTAGTGCATTATTGTTATTTGTTAAACCCTAAGTTAACTTTCTAATTGATTACATGGTTGCTAAGTCGAGTCATATCCTTGTACATATTGTTTTGGGACGATTGGGACTCATGGGTAAGTACTTATTTTATGGAGTAATGGGGAAGAACATCATTTATTACCCCCATATGTACGTTAATCTTAAAAGTGCTCCAAGTGTTTTGATTTTCTTAATTCGAGTCATTAGTTTAGTTAAATGTAAAGTATGTAAAGATTCAAGTGTAAGGGGAATGCTTATTCCCCATGATGTATTATTTTGGATGGTAGGGTAAGAGTGTATGCAAAAAAAAAAAAAAAAAAAAAAAAAAAAAAAAAAAAAAAAAATCAAAAAAAAAAAAAGAAAAAAATTAGAAAAATCAAGAAAAAGAAAAAAAAAATAGAAAAAGGAAAAAGTGAAAAAACATACGGACTACCATCCCGTTTCATTCTATGTTCATTTTATGTTTTTGTTATTTTTCATTTATTAGCTTAAGTCGAGTCTAGTCTTGGCTTAGCAACGCCACATTGTACATGTAATTAACCAAGATTGTTAACTCGCCACCAGTAAAACTTCCTTTATCCAACAAAACCGTGTATTTCATATCCCTACACCTAACGTTACAACCCTTTAAAAGACCTCTTTGATAGTTTATCCTAGGTGCTTACGCCATGTGGTGGAGGTTTGATCCTTTCCCAAGCCTATGGTAATCTATTTTGCTATGACAGGTAGTGAGAGATATCTTCCGTTTCCATATTGTAATTTACAGTTTATTACACCCGAGAGATGTGAGTATCTAAACACTATTTGTGAGGTGCTAGTATATGACCTCCGTGCTTATCTATTGGTCTTTAGTGGAACGATTATTTGTTGTAATTACTTTTATATTAGTGTTAAATGACCCCTAACTTGTCTTTTGACTAGAATAAAAGCGCATTTGCTTGAGGACAAGCAAATCTCAAGTGTAAGGGTATATGATGAGGCGAAAAATGATCCGTTTTTAGAGGGTCATTTAAGCCCGAATTTGAATTTATTTGATCAAATATTGCCCTAAATCGTTCCTTTTGTGATTTTAGGTACTTTGGGAGAGAAATCTGGAAAAGGAAGCAATTCGGACGTTTTTGGAGCATAAAAGTGAAGAAAATGCCAAAGTCTTAATTTTCCATGCTGGGAACAGTAGGTGACGGCGTCAAGAGCAATTCTTTGACGGCGTCAAGAGCAGAAGTCCATGACGACCCAGTACAGATTTGACGGCGTCACGAAGGAAGGGCGTCAAGAGTAAAAGAGTCATGACGGCCTGGAATTGTTTAAGTCTTGACGGCGTCAAATGTAGATCAAGGCAGTCCGAGATTAGTTTTGGCGGCGAGGTGACGGCGTCACAAGTTTATTCTTGACGCCGTCAGACCTATTTTTCTATATATAGTTTTCTAATTTTCACACATTAAAAAGAGAAGTTTTGGAGAAACCCTAAGTACGATTTTGGTGTAACTTTACAGGTTTTTCAAGGGTTCCAAACCCTTGATACCTTGCATGTTTAATCAAGATAAGTGTTCTTCTAATTCAATCAATATGTCTATGTGTTGGTTGTCTATATCTTGTTCTTGTCTTAATTCTATCATGCTAGGCTAGATCTATCTTGTGTTTGCTTAGATCTAATGAAACCTAGATGTTAATTATGTGTTGATTACTTGTTTATCTTTGTCTTGGATGAATGATTTATATGTTAGGCTTAAGAAAACCGGCAGATCTCCACTTGGTAACATGCTTGAACGTCTTAAGAAACATGAACCGAGGCGCACTAGGTCTTTATTGGTTGTATTTAATGCATGAGCCACTGTTTACAATCCCTATAGTTGTGCTGGGCATGGTGTAGGAGGAGGTAAGAGCTCATAGAATTGGGGAGTTATGTGTGCCACCCCATGAATGGTATTAAGGAATACGATCCGTCATCCATGCAATTATAACAAGTAATTAACGTGTAAAAGATGTCTAGGGAGTAGTGAAATCTAAGTAAACACATTTTCTCCAATTACTGCTCACAACCTTTGTATAACTAGTTTATTTTCATTTTTAGTATTTTATTTTGATTGCATCTTAGTATTGGGTTAGTTGATTAGCAACTAATTCCGCCCAAATCCTTCAAACCCCGAGATTTTACTTGCTTTCAGAAAAATATAAAAATACAAAAATAATCATCCCTCACCTTTAGCACTAGTAATTAGGTTTTATAATCCTAGCGACACTATTCCTAAGCTGAATGATCAATCCCCCGGTACTTATCACTATACTATACTACAACGATCAGGTACACTGCCTGGTGGGGGTTGTAAGCTTCTCGAGATCCCTCGAGAGGTAAAGCCTGTTGCGATTCCCACGCATCAGTACCTGATCGATGTAGTATAGTATAATGACAAGTACCGGGGGATTGATCGTTCAGCTAGGAATAGTGTCGCTAGGATTAGAAAACCTAAAGACTAGATCTAGAGATGAGGGATGATTCTTTTTGTATTTTTTATATTTTATGAAAGTAATTAAAAATCTCGGGTTTGAAGGAGTTGGGCGGAATTAGTTGCTAGTCAACTAACCCAATACTAAAGATGCAGTCAAAATAAAATACTAAAAATGAAAATAAACTATATTAACTAGAGTTGTGAGCAATATGTGGGAGAATTGTGTTTACTTAGATTTCACTACTCCCTAGATATCTTTTACATGTTAATTACTTGTTATAGTTGCGTGGATGACAGATTGTATTCCTTAATACCATTCATGGGGTGGCGTACTTACTTCCCCAATTCTATAAGCGCCTACTTCACTCCTATGTCGAGCCGGCTAAGAAGCTCCTAACATGGGATCATTAGAATTTGCTCATGCATTAAATACAACCAATAAAACCTAGTACACATCGGTTCATGTTTCCTAAGACGTTCAAGCATGTTACACAATGGAGATCTGCCAGTTTTCTTAAGCCTAACATTGAAATCATTCATCCAATACAACCATAAACAAGTAATCAACACATAATTAACATCTAGGTTTCATTACATCTAAGCAAACACAAGATAGATCTAGCCTAGCATGTTGAAATCAAGACAAGCATAAGATATATTCAAACAACACATAGACATATTGATTGAATTTAAAGAAGACTTATCTCAATTGAACATGAAAGGATTCAAGGGGTGAAAACCCTTGAAAACACTGTAAAATACGACATAGGGTTTACAAAGTTCGGCCCTAGTATTCTCCACACAAGTTCCTCTTTTATGAATGAAAAATAGAAAACTATATATAGGTTCTGATAGGTGACGTCATCAAGAACAAATTTCTGACGCCGTCATCTCGCCGCCAAATAGTTTCTCGGACTGCCTAGATCTGGGTCTGACGCCATCATGTGTATTCCAATTGTAGGCCGTCACCATATTAACTCTTGACGCCCTTCTTGTGACGCCTTCAGGTTTTCACTGGGTCGTCACGGATTTTACTCTTGACGCCGTCAGGTATTGTTCTCAGCATGGAAAATTAAGTCTTTGCCGTTTTCTTCACTTTTATGCTTCAAAAACGTCCGAATTGCTTCCTTTTCCAGAATTCACTCCCAAAGTACCTAAAATCACAAAAGGAACGATTTAGGGCAATATTTGATCAAATAAATTCAATTCCGGGCTTAAATGACCCCCTAAAAGTGGTTCATTTTTCGCCTCATCATATACCCTTACACTTGAGATTTGCTTGTCCTCAAGCAAATGCGCTTTTATTCTAATCAAAATACAAGTTAGGGGGTCATTTAACACTAATATAAAAGTAATTACAACAAATAATCGTTCCACTAAAGACCAAAGACAAGCACGGAGGTCATACACTAGCACCTCACAAATAGGGTTTAGATACTCACATCTCTCAGGTGTAATAAAGTAATATCACAATATGGAAACGGAAAATATCTCTCACTACCTGTCAAGGCAAAATAGATTACCATAGGCTTGGGAAAGGATCAAACCTCCACCACATGGCGTAAGCACCTAGGATAAATTTTCAAAGAGGTCTTTTAAAGGGTTGTAACGTTAGGTGTAGGGATATGGAATACACGGTTTTGTTGGATATAGGCAGTATTTACTGGTGGCGAGTTAACAATCTTGGTTAATTACATGTACAATATGGCGTTGCTAAGCCAAGACTAGACTCGACTTAAGCTAATAAATGAAAAATAACAAAAACATAAAATAAACATAGAATGAAAAGGGATGGTAGTCCGTATGTTTTTTCTCTTTTTTTTTTTTTTCTATTTTCTTTTCTTTTTCTTGATTTTTTCGATTTTTTTTTTTTTTTTTTTTTTTTTTTTTTTTTTTTTTTGCATACACTTTTACCATACCATCCAAAATAATACATCATAGGGAATGAACATTCCCCTTACACTTGAATTTTTACATACTTTACAAATAACTAATCTAATGACTCGAATTAAGAAAATCAAAACACTTGGAGTACTTTTAAGATTAACGCACATATGGGGGTAATAATATGATGTTCTTCCCCATTACTCCATAAAATAAGTACTTTTACCTATGAGTCCCAATCGTCCCAAAACAATATGTACAAGGATATGACTCGACTTAGCAACCATGTAATCAATTAGATAATTAACTAAGGGTTTAAACAAATAACAATAATGCACTAAAGATGAGTGCATACACGGAAGGCTAAGGAGATTTGGTTGTATATTTAAGTGGGGTGTAACAAATTGTTCCTTTAAGTAAAATGCTTAAAGTTAGAAACAAAAAGATAGGCTCGGAGGGGTGTACTAGGGGTTTCGTGTACTAAAAATGAGTACAACGCTAATGGTGTGAGAAAAATTAATTGACTTAACTAGCCAAGTAATATGACTTAAATGGTCAAGTAATTATGATACGGGTTTAACACAAGGGTGATCCTAATACCTCTTATCATGTAGTAAATCCTACTACACGAATGTAGTCTCACTAGCGGTCTCGGGATGCATCACTAACGCAAGTTCTAGAATCTAAATGCTACCGGTACACTCATAAGCACTAATAGTAAATGATTTTCCTATCAAATCTAAAGGCGAACCTCACATATTTGGGTCGAAAATTTTTCTGAATAGTACGGTTTTGTGCTAGTTATACAATCTCCTATCCATGAGACGTTTGCTATGGCTAAAGTTTCACTCCTAAATGTTGTAAAAAAAATTAAATTTGGCGCTAAAATTGCACTAACAAGTATTTCTCATAGTTTTATTACACATTTATTATCAAACAAATAAACTCAAGCGAAAGTGTATCTGTAAGGTATCATCATTTTACCCTCCCCTTACACTTAGGATGAACATTGTCCCCAATGTTCAAGTAAAGAATGTAAAAGTGAAATAAGTAAAACAAATGAAATCAAATACTCCCCTGATTTGTTCGGTATGGATAATAAAGTGGCCAGGTTAGATCTTCCTCCAAGAAAATGAACAATCAAAGCTTCCCTTCCAGAATAATAATCATCTTCTTGTCATATATAACCTGTAAATCCTGAGAAAACAGACAAGGCAACCTCGCATAAAATCGGCAGCAATCTACATAAGCTATTAAATCCTAGAAAACAAAGTAAGATATATTGCTTGTGGAATGATGTTTGCAGATTTCCTGGAGATTATAAAACTAATAATTCAACAAAAACTTTAAGACTCCGTTAGAAAAACAAAACTGGTAAAATTTCCAGATTTTTACACGTGACGCCGTCAAGAGTAAACTCGTGACGCCGTCAGAAGTGACTTGCAGAAATTCTTATGTTAAGTTTCCGGAAAATTTCTGGAAAAACTTGGTCCTACTTCCTGGAAAATCCTGCAAAACTTCATTATGACTCGATACAAGCATTTGACTCTAACAAGTACGAATATACATGTTCACTTAATATTGTGGAGAATCATGATCAGGTTTTGTTTCTTAAAAACATATTTGGGGTTTCCCCTTACACTTATCTTTTGCAAAAATACCTTTGGATGAAATTAAGACTAGGCCAAACAACAAAATAAAGTATTTCCACTATTTTAGTTTTGAAACATGATTTACCAACAATAAAAATAAAGCATGCATACGGAAGCAAATAACAAACAAACAAAATAAAAATCATACAAAACATGGGTTGCCTCCTAAGAAGCGCTTTTCTTTATTTATGAGTCTTGTAGCTAGACTCAAGGTCATGGGTTACTACGTGACATGGGTGAGTTCCTCATTGAGGACATCTTTGGGATCAAACTTAGGTTTTAACTTCCTATCGGTTTTCTTAGTACGGTATGACCTTTCAAACTTCTCTCCATCCGGATCATATAAAATCATCTTCATATGCCATGATCCGTCACCTTCCTTAGGTGGCTTGTCCCACCTCCATTTACAATTATCTCCTTCCATTTTCCACTTGTTCATCTCTATATTAATAGGCATTATGCTTAAGAACTCAATCATCTTCCTAAAGACTAAGGGGTCCTCAAAAGGGTCTAGCTCTTCATCTCTAGCTATAAGTTGTTCCACCGAATGTGTCTTATCGATGAATTCTTTTTCTAGATAGAATGGGCGTTGAGGTCCTATAAAGTTCCTTTCTATCCAAGGTCCATATCTAGATGGTCTCCTATTCATCTCTACCCAATGTGGTGTCGGTTCATCCTCACAATCGTAACTATGTTTCTTAACATCATATACCGACCAAGTATCGCCCTCACCTATCGCTATCTTAGACTCCTTACAATCTATCATGGCGCTAGCGGTTGCTAAAAATCCTCTTCCTACCAACAATGGGCATGTAGTGTCACTAACCATGTCTAGGACGTGAAAATCCGCTAAGATAGTTAACTTCCCTACGTGAACAACTACATCCTTAATCATTCCAACCGGGTGGGCAATACTCCCATCCGCTAGACCAATTAATACCTCCGTTTCCTCTAACTTTCCTAGCTTGAGAGTGGTGAAAAGGGATAAGGGAATCAAGTTCAGGCTTGACCCTAAATCGGCTAGTGTGTCGAAAGCTTCGGATCTTCCTATCTTACAAGGCAAAACAAATATGCCCGGATTATCAAGCTTTTTAGGCAACTTGTTTTGAACCAAGGCGGTTCCATTTTTACCTAGTTTAAACTTCTCATACTTTTCTAGGAGGGCACTATAGTAGGGAGCACGAGCTAAGACATCAATGACGGGACGTTCAAGGTGAAGCTCCTTGAATTCATCGTCAAGGTCTTGCGTAGGAGGTGTTTCAACTATGCTTTTGACCGGTTTTATATCGGGTGTTTTATTTGATTGGTCCTTTTGAAGAATTTGGTTTTGTTTGAAACACGTGCTCGTTGATTTAACCGAGTAGTATTGCGGACAAGAAGTGGGTGACGAAACTGATGACATAGAATTAACGTTTAGTTTCGAGTTCTTGACCGTGTGGCTTGGGAGTGCTCCCATTTCTCGGTCATTGAGGACTTTCAATAATGTGTCAATTTTGGTGGTCATCTCGCTTTGCTTTTGTTTGAAATCGGATTCAAACTTAGATATGAAAGCTTCTTGAGATGCCATAAACTTAGACATCAATCCTTCAAGATTGTTGGTACTACCATAGTTGTTAGAAGGATTGTTGTTGATAGTACGGTTGGAGGGTGGACCGTTTGGTTGGTAACGATTAGGCGGATTGGAAGAATTGGCTTGGTTTTGTTTCCACCTAAGTTTTGGGTGATTTTTCCAAGAGGGGTTGTAGGAATCACCATAAGGGTTTGGCTTGGGTTTGAAAGTGTACCACTTATCTCCCGCTTCGTCGGTACGCGAGGATGCGTAGTCCGCAAAAGCTGTTCCGGGGAGTTCCACACAATCACGAGTGTCATGGGGACCACTACATAATTTGCATGAAGAAGTGATTTTGTTCACTTGGCTTGAAGGCTTAGGAGCTTCGTAAGATTTCATGAGAAACTTGACTTGGTCCTCAAGTTCCATGATCCTACGGTCGGGAGTGCTAGAATTGTTCGAAGGCAAAGATATTGCCTTGACCATTTTGTTCAAATCACGGGGATCATTCCAACTTTCGTTGTCATAGAGAGCAAGATTTTCTATGAGTTCCCATGATTGTTCCGCACTTAGATCACGTAGCTTATCACCGGCCGATTGGTCAATGGCTCGCCTTGTGGAGAGATCGATATGGTCATAAAAGATTTGGACTTGGAGCCAAAGATCTATGCCATGATGAGGGACTTTTTGGAGTAAGTCCTTGAAACGAGTCCATGCTTCGCATAGAGTTTCATTTTGACGTTGTTGGAACATCAAGATGTCATTTCTAAGCTTGGTAGTTCTCCCCGGTGGGAAAAATTGAGCAAGGAAACGAGTGGTGAGATCATCCCATGTGGTGATGGATCCCGCGGGTAAACGCTCAAGCCATTGACTAGCTTGATCACGTAGAGAGAATTGGAATAGGCGTAATCGGGTTGAATCTCTAGTTGTAACATCAAGGTCTATAGAATCTACGATATTAAGGAAGTCCTTGAGATGTTGATTTGGATCTTCGGAACGAAGTCCATGGAATGCACATCCGCTTTGCACCAACCGGATGGTGTCGGATCGCAAGGGAGACACATTGGCTCCGGTGAGCTAAATAGTGTTTCGATAGCCTTGGTGGCTAAGTCGGGAATACTCTCCTAAGGTTTGGGGCCTAAGAGGTTGGTTATCTAGTGGTGGGTTTTGTTGTGGTGGGATGACGGGTTCAAAGATGTTACCATCGTCCATGATGTCGGATGGTGAAGAGTTACGAACAAAAACACGAAGAAATAAGATAGACTAAAGAAAACCTAAAAATAAAAATAAAATCTTACTAGAAAGGAATCTAGCAAGTAGACCTAATAAAAAGAGATTCTAACCTAGACAATAACTATTTCCCCGGCAGCGGCGCCAAAAACTTGATGCGTAGGGATTGCACCAGGCTTTACCTCTCGAGGGATCTCGAGAAGCTTACAACCCCCACCAGGCAGTGTACCTGATCGATGTAGTATAGTATAATGAAAAGTACCGGGGGATTGATCGTTCAGCTAGGAATAGTGTCGCTAGGATTAGAAAACCTAAAGACTAGGTCTAGAGATGAGGGATGATTCTTTTTGTATTTTTTATATTTTATGAAAGCAATTAAAAATCTCGGGTTTGAAGGAGTTGGGCGGAATTAGTTGCTAGTCAACTAACCCAATACTAAAGATGCAATCAAAATAAAATACTAAAAATGAAAATAAACTATATTAACTAGAGTTGTGAGCAATATGTGGGAGAATTGTGTTTACTTAGATTTCACTACTCCCTAGATATCTTTTACATGTTAATTACTTGTTATAGTTGTGTGGATGACGGATTGTATTCCTTAATACCATTCATGGGGTGGCGTACTTACTTCCCCAATCCTATAAGCACCTACTTCACTCCTATGTCGAGCCGGCTAAGAAGCTCCTAACATGGGATCATTAGAATTTGCTCATGCATTAAATACAACCAATAAAACCTAGTACACATCGGTTCATGTTTCCTAAGACGTTCAAGCATGTTACACAATGGAGATCTGCCAGTTTTATTAAGCCTAACATTGAAATCATTCATCCAATACAACCATAAACAAGTAATCAACACATAATTAACATCTAGGTTTTATTACATCTACGCAAACACAAGATAGATCTAGCCTAGCATGTTGAAATCAAGACAAGCATAAGATATATTCAAACAACACATAGACATATTGATTGAATTTAAAGAAGACTTATCTCAATTGAACATGAAAGGATTCAAGGGGTGAAAACCCTTGAAAACACTGTAAAATACGACCTAGGGTTTACAAAGTTCGGCCCTAGTATTCTCCACACAAGTTCCTCTTTTATGAATGAAAAATAGAAAACTATATATAGATTCTGATAGGTGACGGCGTCAAGAACAAATTTCTGACGCCGTCATCTCGCCGCCAAATAGTTTCTCGGACTGCCTAGATCTGGGTCTGACGCCGTCATGTGTATTCCAATTGTAGGCCGTCACCATATTAACTCTTGACGCCCTTTTTGTGACGCCTTCACGTTTTCACTGGGTCGTCACGGATTTTACTCTTGACGCCGTCAGCTTTTTCTTCTTGACGCCGTCAGGTACTGTTCTCAGCATGGAAAATTAAGTCTTTGCCATTTTCTTCACTTTTATGCTCCAAAAACGTCCGAATTGCTTCCTTTTCCAGAATTCACTCCCAAAGTACCTAAAATTACAAAAGGAACGATTTAGGGCAATATTTGATCAAATAAATTCAATTCCGGGCTTAAATGACCCCCTAAAAGTGGTTCATTTTTCGCCTCATCAAAAACCTAATGTGTATAGTCACATAAAATTGAAGCACGATCATGTTACTATAGGGTTTACAATAGTCACACCATATCAAAAATGTGTATCTAAATGATGTTTATGGCCACATTATAAGGGTATTATATGTGACCAATACATTCAAAATAGTCATATTGTGAAATATTCATGTGACTATTGTTTATAGCAAAATGTGAACTCAGTTATCATTAACCTTGATATTAGTCACATTGAGTTTTTGTGTGACTAAATTAAAGATGCTATATATATGGTCACATGAAGTATTTATTTAGGTGTCTGTTAATACAAATATTGCCTAAAAACATTATTTATATTTTAACGATCTTTGCTAAGTTTTGTTAATGACAAAGTACAAACTTTAGATTGTAGTAAAACATCATTTTAGTTTAAGTCTTGTATAACTAGTCTTTACATTTCTTTTTAAACTTAACATTGTTTTTATTTCCTTAATAAGAAAGTATTTCTTTAATAAGAAAGTGTCACATCTCATCAATGTGCATTTATGGTAAGTTTATGTGTTTGACTATCCATGAAGTTCTTACACACTTTGGAAGTATTCCATGTTTGATACAATGCATGTTGACTAGTATTTAGTAGATGTGACATTGCTTGTTTATGTGTTTGAATATCCATGAAGTTCTTACACACTTTGGAAGTATTCCATGTTTGGTACAATGCATGTTGACTAGTAATTAGTAGATGTGACATTGCTTGTTTATGTGTTTGACTATCCATGAAGTTCTTACACACTTTGGAAGTATTCCATGTTTGGTGCAATGCATGTTGACTAGTATTTAGTAGATGTGACATTGTTTGTTTTGGAGTGATTTATTGTAAGTTTGGTTGAACAGTTCTGGCGGACCCCTGGAGGAACACGGGCGGACCCCTTCTGAGGGTACCGCCGTGTCCGCCAGACTACTGACTTTCTTTGGTATTAATACCAAAGGACTTGCAAGAAATCCCTCATCACTTAGAGTCATATTTTACACATATTCTCTCATTATACTCAGTAGCTACTAACTTATGTGATTCTCTTATGTAGCAAAGGAGTTCACATATTCATCTAAGAAGTTACAAGTTTCAACTCTAAGTTGCAAGACTTGTTAGCTTTGGTGTGTATAGACTTTGGTAGTTTATACTTCATGTGTATCTTGTATAGAAGTGATCGGTTAGTATTTTAGGCCTCAAAATACATAGTGTGTCGGGAGTTGTTGTACCCTTGTAAAAGAACTAACGGGAGTGGTTGTACCCTTGGTAAAGAACTCGACATCTAGCTTAGTGTCGGTAAAAGTGTAAGCGACGAACGGGAGTGGTTGTACCCTTGTAAAAGAAGTCGACATCTAGCTTAGTGTCGGTAAAAGTATAAGCGACGTTGTAAAGGTTTTCTCCACCGGTGAAAGGAGCTTGTTGATTAGTGCTTATAACTCTCGAGTTGGAAACTCGGGGCGTGAATGTAGGGCAAGGAAAAAGAGTCCTTGTAGCCGAACCACGATAAATAATCGTGTTGTGGTTTGATCGTTTCTTTCTTTATCTTTGCTTATTACATGTTGTTCTTTAGTTAAAATAGCTAGTTACATATAAAGCTTTTCAAAGAACTAAACAAGTAAAGATGTGTTTATATCTTCAAACAAAAGTAAAGCTTTTCAAAGAACTAAACAAGTAAAGTTAGGATCATCACAAGCAAAGCTTTTCAAAGTATGAAACTAGTAAAGTTAGAATTGGTATTCACATGAAAAGCTTTTCAAAGAATCAAACATATAACATTGTGTTTATATCTTTAAGCAAACGTAAATGTTTTTAAAGATATTCAAGTTAATAAGGATTTAAAAAGCGGTAAACTATTCAACCCTCCTTCTAGTTTTCCATAATTGGCATCAGGAGCTACGTTACTCAAGATCTTTAAAATATAATGTATTTTAAAACTTGGATCGATCCATGGATTTTGAAAATCTCAAGGAAGGGCAACCTATTCAAAACCAACCGCTATTTGAAAAAGAAAACTTACTTGAATGGAAAAGTAATTTTGAAAACTATGTGAAATCAATTGATCAAGATCTTTGGCATATTATTTCTTTTGGTAATTTCAAACCAAAGAAAACAAGTTTTTGAAAACCAAGATAACTATCTTAAACTTGATAAAAATACTAAAGCTAAAACAATGCTTTACAAAGCTTTAGTACCAAATATGAAAGAATGTATTTTTGTCAAAAGGCTAATGATGTTTGGAAAAATATGGTAACCTTTCATCAAGGAATATGTCAAGTCAAAGATGATCAATTTGATCTTACATATGAATTAGAAGTTTTAGAAAAACTAATTGATAGACACTTAGTAGAAGTTAATACATGTGCTACTAGTTTAAATGTTTTAAATGAATGTACAAGTGAAGACGAGTACGTGTGTTTTGATGAACCTGCTTGTGTATCTTGGAATGTAATGGATGTTGACGAAGACAATGATCCGGTAGTTAATTGTCAATTTATTGAAACAACAAGCAAGGTGTAAGTAAAGGTGATTTCCCGTGTCAAGCTCGTAGTAGTCTTGCTTGCGATTCATGGAATAACTCGGATGAAGATGAAGTCAATCATCCGGTTTGTGATTCTAAACTAGATTAAACATCAAGCAAGGTACACTTTGAAACCAAACTCTTTTGCTTTGATTAATTTATCCTAGAGTTTTCTAAACTAGAAAATGAGTCTAAACATTTATGCAACATGGACCTAAAAACTATCTTCAAGAATGAGTCTTCAAAATCTCTTAAGAATATCTTTGAAAAGGAAATCTTATTAGAAGATAAAATGTCTAGAATTGAGAGTAATGTTGAAATTAATCTAGAATGTAAATTATGTCTAGATTACAAACATGAGATTAAAATGCAAAATGAGAAAGGAAAAATTATTAGTTAAATTTGATGAAAGCTCAAAATCTATTGAAAGATTGTTGAGGAGTCAAAGGTTGTTTAAAGATAAAACCGGATTAGGATTTAACTCATAAGCATCATCAACTAATAAAACAAAGCATGTAAAATTTGTCAAACCTAGAAGAGAAATTTAGAGATAATTCAATCTCTAATAGAAACTCATGATAAAAGGATTAAGACTATCATTCTCTATGCCTTTATATGATTATCTAACCTTCTTGGATACATGAGTCATTGAGTTTCAAAGCGTGTCGTCAAACCAAGTTTTTACGCGTAATGCTTATCCGCTTGATAGCATCTCTATGCAATTTAAAAGGTACGCATTACTTCAACTTGACTTTGATTGTATCTTGTTTCTAGCATTATGTGTTCAAATATGTGTTATTTGTAATACTCTAGAGTGTCTACTTGCTATTTGTAAATAACTAAGATTAGATTCTATGCAACAAGGAATTTAGTCTTTAGTACTAGTAGGAGATATAAGGTGTTTTGGTTCTTTAACCATCAAGAGATAAACACGAAAAACTCTTGAGTATGTCTCACTCAACTCTTGCTTACAAGTGAGCTAACTAAGAATTTCCTAAGTGTTAAAATGTCTAACACTTTTGTGATGCTTGCAAAACAAACCTTTGTTAAACAATTTTCTCAAACACCATACTTTGAGTCTTTAATTGTGTTTTTCTTCAATCACTCCTTTAGGATAATCTCACATAAAACACACAAGGTGAAATAAATCACATTAGCATATATTAGGATGTGTGAAAGAAAATGAGTTTTCAACATCTAGGATTTACACATCAAATGTGACACATAGTCTCATGATGTTGTACCTCTTGGACTTTTTCAAAATAAATAGAGTTCATAGTGTCTTAAGTAAGAAAACCCAAAGAGTCGAGGAGTCGTTGAATATGACATTTAACGAGTGATCTCCTCCTTCTATGATATCATCTTTGGTAGATGATAACTTAGTCGAAAGTCCAATGATGGCAAGACAAGTATGTTGTGTAAAACATTAAGAATAAAAGTATAAAATAACATCTCCTCACCATGATACAAACATTGAATCAAGCAAAATTGACATAAGTTATTAAACTTGATTTATAGGTCATAGTTGTGTCTAAACAAATTCAACAAAAACAATTTTTGGAATTTAGAATAAAACAACTAGTGAAACGAAATTGATATTTCAAAGTAATCAAGTGAGTATAGTGTCAATATTTGAAAGACCTTTTGAAAATAAAAGCAAGCCACAAAAGCAAGGGATTTTAACTTAAAGACATTCCTAGTTGCTCTCTTGTTCTCAATGGTTAAGTTATTGATGACTTATCAAGAATGAGATTAGTAAATCCGTAGGTAAAACTAAACGTAGAGAAATGTTTGGAAGACTACTTGTTCTCATAACAATTAGATTCAACATTATGTTTAGCTTTTGTCTATGTGCTCGTGTTAAAGAAGATCCTAAAACAACTCTTTAGTTGAGCCTATTTGGATACATCATAAGGTACTACACAACTAGGATTATGGTCTCCCAAAAGAACGGGAATAGAAACCATAGTGTATGCCAAATGGAATTATGTCGGTAATAAGTTGATAAGAAAAGCACAAGTGGTACTTGCACTTTTATACTTACTTACCCAATGATTCTCCAAAACGCGTAAGATTCTCAAATTAGTATCGGATGGAGAAGCACATCAACAAGCTCCACTTGAACAAGCAAACTCGCATCAACAACGAAATTCATCTTATCAACATTGTTATACCTTCAACAAAGGAAGCATCGACTTCAGCGACAATTCAATCCATTATGTTCTTAATTGACATATTGTGATCCATCATCATCGTCTTGGTAAAAATGTTCATTGAGGAACATCTTAACTAAGAAAGTCTTATAAGTTAACCATTCTATCAACGTTTTCACAAAACCTCTTGAATGAGAAGCATTCATCATCCCTAGGCTTAGTCAAGGACTCATAAGACCTAAAACCTTAGTTTTGAACATTAGGATAAAACCACAAAAATCAAGACAATTCCTTTTGAGTTTTCCCTGCAGATCCCGCGGCACCCTCAGACCATACGGGCGGAACCCATTTTTTGGTTCCGCCTGGTCCGCCAAATCTGCAGGATGTTTTATTTTTAATTTCTAAACCAAACACCCTCTTAACTTAATCATTCACTTGTTCTTTCACCATCATCTCATCACATTCACCTTGTGATATATCTTAGCCCATAAGATTCACAAAATAAGCAAAACTTCAAGCAATCTTCCTCATAACCTTTCATCACTCAAACCTCAAACAACCAATGTGAAATGAGAAACCGAATTATCCTTTGCCCTATCAATATCGAGTCATCCACCATTTCCATGCCCTCAAAGAAACCAAGAGTCTATATCATCTTCACCAATAACTCCACCTAGTCATCTTCACAAGAAGATTCCACAATGTAACCAAACAAGTGTGTCATCCCCACTATAACCTAACCTATTAAGATTAAACCACCTTTCATGATACATAAACCTATGTTCACCTTTGTGTCACTCTTTGAAACAAAAGGCTATTGTCATATCCATACTCTCATTAACATATTTCTCTATGTCATCAAAAGTCAAGTGAATTTCATTATGAAATGCGTCTCTTCCACTTTCTAGCAAGTGAAGAACACAAAGAAGATATCCAAGCTTTAAGTGTTGTCAAGCAATCACCACCTCATTTCACATATCCACTCTCGGTCGTCAACCATACTTTACCACCATTCACCACATTGTTAAAACAAATGAAAAACGTCATTAAAACATCACTTGCATTATAAAACATTTCTAAGCATCAAAATGAGTCAAGTTAACCGCACCTCCACATTGTTTTCATATAGGCACACACTAGAACATACACATTACAATAGTCGTTCACTTAGACTAAAATGAGAAATTTTGATTTTCTAGGAATCATCATGCCTCCTCCAACTCACTACGACCACAAGGACACCATCAAGTACCTACCCAAACACAACAAAACCAAAGGTCTTACTCAAACTCAAATCGTTGTCTTCAAAGCCTTAGAAAAACAATATGTCCATAAGGGTAGAACCATTGATCCATCCTTCTTAGAAGGTACAAACCTCTACACGGAATTTGCCACAATCAACTTTGAGTGTCTCTTAGAAATCGACGAGCCTATTTGTTCTAGGTTTATTTTAGAATTCTATGAATCCATCACCCTCTCCAAGGATGAGTATGGTCGCTTGTCTATTAACTTTAGGGCTAGTAGTCATCAATACTCCTTCACCCTCGAGGAGTTTGCTCAAATCCTAGGTGTCCCAAACCATGGTACTTGCATCTACTCCAACTTGCACTCCCTCTCAACTCTTGACACACTCTTTGACCGCATCTATCCCTATGATACCTCTCTTGTGTCCAAAGATGAACTTCGTGACCACCTCTTTGTTAGGACCACCATCACTAGGAGAACCCGTTCGGGGAATGAGGTCGATAAGGACCCATATGGAATGGAAATGAACGAACTTAAGCCCCAATTCAAGAAATGGGAGGAAGTCCTTAGAGCCAATGTCATTAGCACAATAAGGAACCGTGACCATATCAACCTTTGCCTTTGCTACATGCTCTACTCCTTGTCCGTTAGACAACCCTTCAACCTTGCCTACTACATGGCCAAGAGAATGGCCGACATTCCCGTGCATGGCACAACGTCTATGCCATATGGAATGCTCTTGACCCGTCTCTTTAGGTTCATCTCTCCCATTCCATCAACTCCTAGAGGTCTTCACCTAGACTACTCTCTTATTCCACACGCTTTTGTCCCACTAAGTGATAGGAGAATCTACAAAGCCCAAGGTAAACATTTTCCAATTCTAGGCTTTGCCCAACTCTAGGCTCCCACATCTAGAATACATTTTCCAACTTTCGGATATTCCAAATGAGTCGGCGGAGTTCAAATAAACAAAAGGGGATGTTCAAAAACATCGAGAGATTTCTTGAAATGCTCAAGAAGAAGATTGACCGTCTATGAGAGCGGGTGTGTAGGAGTGTTTGGCACTAGGTGCTATTTGAACGATTTGGTCATTTAAACATTACGTGTTATGTATTTGTGTGTTGGTAAGATATTTGGTACTATTTGGAACTTGTAGGAACTAACAATGATGCAGGAAGACAACATTTGGCAAGTTGTCAAATTTTCATGTTTATGAAATTTTCACTAAGTATAGTGAAATTCTCGACCTCAAGGTCAAAGTCCTATGATATGTGTGTTTACATGTTCAATTTTTGCATTGCCTAACTAGATATGTAGTATCTTTTTGATTTTAGGAGTTTTCGAAAAATTTGAAAATCATCTCGCGGGTCAAAATCGCGGACTGCCAATTTTTTCAGCCCTGGCGGATCTGGCGGTACCCAAAATTGGGTTCCGCCAGTGTAATTTCTGGGAATTCCAGAAATGGCCCAACGGACCAGGCGGTACCCTCAAATGGGTTCCGCCAGTGTCTTCTGAGGGTTCCGCTAGACACCTGCAAATTTTTTTTTCACTTTTCTTAAGTCCAAAACTTGTAAAGTGTCAAAACCATTATCCTAAGTGAGAAACATCTTCCATTACCTCCAATAACCATATTAGGACAACTCTTACTCATTAAAACAATTAGGAAGTCACTTCCCGCCAAAAGTTCAAATTCAAACATAACTAACCCAAGGAACCCTTTTAAAGGATCCTTCAAACCATTGGAACATTTTCAACCAAATCACATCCCATGATCACAAAGCATTGAGTGCATATGTTGGTCTTTCACTCCACCCTATTCCATTGGATTGACATCAAATGATGTGACAAGTTCATGAAAATCATTTGATACCTCAATCTTTGAATGGTAGAACATCAAATCCAAACACCCCTTCCCACAATTCTTTTTAAGTTTGATCACTTTAGAAGACCCCAAAACTCACACCAACACCAATACTTCTCTCAATCTCAAAACTCTTGCAAACCAAAGATTTGAGATGACTTAATCAAACACCTCATCTGAATCATCATACTAAAACCACTAGGATTAGTGTTAAACCTTGTTACTTCAACAAAACCATCAAATCAAGCTCATCACTTGACATTTCTTCACCAATCCAAAACTTCCTTAACCTTACTACCTCAACATCATATTCAATACCTTGCAACATCAACATGACCACTATTCAATATTTCCTCAATCTTGCTACTCCAACATCCTCTCCCAAACATGGCAATACAAACATATACATTTTTCAACCATCAAAAACTTTTTCAACCATCGATCATCAACACTTACACCAATGGAACTTTTCCATACAACATCACCACATCCACTATTGGAAACTTTTGAAAACCTATCACCTAAACCATCAAGCCCTCCATCATTGTCACTCTTTGACACCATTGCCGAAACGGAAACCCATCAACAACCAATATTTCAACCAAACGAGTCATTGGATGATGCACCTCATCCACCGTCATTGCTTGAGAGTTTGGCCTACCTTTATGCTAAATCCTCAATTTTTCCAAATGATCAAGGTCATACACACCTACAATCATTTGTGTTTCACCCCATTCACAAAAACCTTCATAGTAACCATTTACAAATAACCAAACCTACACCATTTTGTTCAAACAACAACCATCACAACAACAATAACTACCACCACCACAAGAACCTTCCCAACACTTTGAATCTCTATTTTCTTCGTATAAGAAAATAAAACCATCTCAATGATCTTCCACCAAGACCAACAACAACCACCACCTTTCACAAATGAATAACCAAGGTCATTGCTTAACCAAAATGAGTCTTTCGACCACAACCAACCACCACAACAAGAGTATCATCACCCAAAACCATTGTTGTTTCACCCTATCCAACAAAATGAGGTTTATCCTACACCACATTGTGGAACGTCTCAAGTTTAGAGTCTCCAAAATGAAACAAAACCGTTTCTTTTGGAAAATGTTGCTCATTAAAACCAACAAACCAAGTTTAGAGTACCAACACCACCTCAAGTTTAGAGTCTCCAAAATGAAACAAAACCGTTTCTTTTGGAAAATGTTTCCCATTTAAACCAACAAACCAAAACCCATGTCACCCTCTCAACCTTCAAAATAAAGCCCGCTACAACCCTCAACACACATTTTCATCCTTAAATAACCTTAGCCTTGTTTTTGGAAAATGTTTCTCATTAAGGAAAATGATGATTTCCTTGTAGTTTTTTATGCTCTTAGTTTATTTTTAGTTTTTTTTAAGGGTAGGATGTTGTCATCCAAATTTCTTGTCTTTTTAAGAGTCAAACTTTTACATGAAATGAATTTCATTCTACTACAAGGTTTGCATTGTTTGTTGACCATTTAGGTATAATAAGGGAACTATACCTTGCTATGGTAGCATACATATATCTTGTGTTTTAGGAACTAACCTTTCTTTTTGTAGGATCATTATCCATGTTTTCCTTCCTTGACACTCCATTTAGGGGAGTAATATTCAAGGGGGAGCATGAGTGTTGCATTATTCCACTTCACAACTCTTAGTTGTGTTCTAGACATGAAATGCTTTCATGACTTGTCTTGTGCGACAACTAACTTTTTTTCTTGTAGGTTCAAAATCTATGTCTCCTCTCTTGGCACTCTATTTAGGGGGAGTATCGTCCAAGGGGGAGCAAGTGCATACTTCCGCCTCGCTACTCTTCTTTTTGTTTCAACAAAAAGGGGGAGAATTTATATATAAACTTGTTTCAAAAAAAAAATTTTTTTTTTTGCATATCACATCCTTTTAGCAAAAACAAGTTTTTATACTAACTTTATAAGACTTAACACTAAAACTAGTGTTTTGCTTATAAATAAAGTTTATGTTTTGTCATCAACAAAAAGGGGGAGATTGTTAATACAAATATCGCCTAAAAACGTTATTTATATTTTAACGATCTTTGCTAAGTTTTGTTAATGACAAAGTACAAACTTTAGATTGTAGTAAAACATCATTTTAGTTTAAGTCTTGTATAACTAGTCTTTAAATTTCTTTTTAAACTTAACATTGTTTTTATTTTCTTAATAAGAAAGTATTTCTTTAATAAGAAAGTGTCACATCTCATCAATGTGCTTTTATGGTAAGTTTATGTGTTTGACTATCCATGAAGTTCTTACACACTTTGGAAGTATTCCATGTTTGATACAATGCATGTTGACTAGTATTTAGTAGATGTGACATTGCTTGTTTATGTGTTTGAATATCCATGAAGTTCTTACACACTTTGGAAGTATTCCATGTTTGGTACAATACATGTTGACTAGTAATTAGTAGATGTGACATTGCTTGTTTATGTGTTTGACTATCCATGAAGTTCTTACACACTTTGGAAGTATTCCATGTTTGGTGCAATGCATGTTGACTAGTATTTAGTAGATGTGACATTGTTTGTTTTGGAGTGATTTATTGTAAGTTTGGTTGAACAGTTCTGGCGGACCCCAGGAGGAACACGGGCGGACCCTTTATGAGGGTACCGCCGTGTCCGCCAGACTACTGACTTTCTTTGGTATTAATACCAAAGGACTTGCAAGAAATCCCTCATCACTTAGAGTCATATTTTACACATATTCTCTCATTATACTCAGTAGCTACTAACTTGTGTGATTCTCTTATGTAGCAAAGGAGTTCACATATTCATCTAAGAAGTTACAAGTTTCAACTCTAAGTTGCAAGACTTGTTAGCTTTGGTGTGTATAGACTTTGGTAGTTTATACTTCATGTGTATCTTGTATAGAAGTGATCGGTTAGTATTTTAGGCCTCAAAATACATAGTGTGTCGGGAGTTTTTGTACCCTTGTAAAAGAACTAACGGGAGTGGTTGTACCCTTGGTAAAGAACTCGACATCTAGCTTAGTGTCGGTAAAAGTGTAAGCGACGAATGGGAGTGGTTGTACCCTTGTAAAAGAACTTGACATCTAGCTTAGTGTCGGTAAAAGTATAAGCGACGTTGTAAAGGTTTTCTCCACCGGTGAAAGGAGCTTGTTGATTAGTGCTTATAACTCTTGAGTTGGAAACTCAGAGCGTGGATGTAGGGCAAGGAAAAAGAGTCCTTGTAGCCGAACCACGATAAACAATCGTGTTGTGGTTTGATCGTTTCTTTCTTTATCTTTGCTTATTACATGTTGTTCTTTAGTTAAAATAGCTAGTTACATATAAAGCTTTTCAAAGAACTAAACAAGTAAAGATGTGTTTATATCTTCAAACAAAAGTAAAGCTTTTCAAAGAACTAAACAAGTAAAGTTAGGATCATCACAAGCAAAGCTTTTCAAAGTATGAAACTAGTAAAGTTAGAATTGTTATTCACATGAAAAGCTTTTCAAAGAATCAAACATATAACATTATGTTTATATCTTTAAGCAAACGTAAATGTTTTTAAAGATATTCAAGTTAATAAGGATTTAAAAAGCGGTAAACTATTCAACCCCCCTTCTAGTTTTCCATAGTGTCTAAATCATAGACTCATATTTTGTCACACATTATTTAAGTGTAGTCACAAATCGATACATATGGTCACACATTTCTGATAACTTATGTACTTTGTAACCCC
The DNA here is from genome assembly GCA_030686995.1 of Artemisia argyi. NCBI lineage: Eukaryota > Viridiplantae > Streptophyta > Magnoliopsida > Asterales > Asteraceae > Artemisia > Artemisia argyi. Next base: position 80,060,154 of record CM060681.1, read on the forward strand.
TATAGAAATAGTGTTACTTGACTTTCTAAAGTCAATTTTCAACTTTAATGAAGTAACATGTTACTAAAGTGCTTGCAAGTGCATATATATGATAAATGGAAAATGCAAATAGAATCAAGCTTGCCTGCAAGTGGATATACTATTGAAAACTACAAAATTTTCCATTGCCATAGAAAAACTTGACTTTTTGGAGTCAAAATCCATTACAATAGGCTAAATTACACAAACAACTATTGTAATAGCAGTAGTAACTTAATAATCGCATTAATAACTTTTGTACAAATAACAGAGTTGTAATCTCACAAAAGGTGAATTATATTACTTACCAAAAGGCTTTTTATAATATAAACAATTGATGATATGGGCATTCCCAAGATCATATACAAAGAAGAACATACAATTCTCTGTTTAATGAAAACAGAGAAGCTACACCCCTGCTACCTCCAAACACCTTATCTTGTTTTATTCAGATCATTCATTTGTCTCTCATACTGAGCATGAATTCTTTCAATGAGATCTTTAACTACCTCTGTACGTTCTTCACATATGATCTTTATAGATATCATTACAGCAAGTAAACTAGCATTCAAAGGATAGTCTTTTTCTGCAAGCATAGAAACATCAACTCCACCTTGTGTTGATAAGTGATGTACATTGCAGCTATCATAAAACTTCCATGAAGTTGAGAGATCATGACATGGGAAGTTGCAATAGATATCAGCTGGATCAGGTTCATATAACCTGTGTAACTCAACCCACAGCTCTTGCTCTTTCACATCTGGCTTCTTGATTGTTTTGAGTTTTTTTTTAACTAACTCCCATAATCTGTCTAAGTCTTCTCTGTCACTTGTTCTTATCAATTCCTAAAAATGTTTGCACACTGCTGATCCTCCACCAAGCCTGATTATCTTCCAAGCCTTTCCAAATTTATCTTTGTAAATCTCCCAGTCTATGATTGGATGTCTAGATTGAATAGGATCAACATATAATGTTTCAGGAACAATCACCATTATCTGATCAAGAGAAGAGCTGTCTTCATTTCTTTGTGAATCATTCTTCTTCTCAGCATGCTTGTCTTCAATGATCTTTTGTTTCTTTGATGGTGTTTCTTCTATACCCATGGGGATAAACTTTTCTTCAATATATCTCTTGCAGTGGTAGTATAGACGTTCAATTTATTCAATGTCTTTCCCCTGAGTTGATGAGGTTTATAAAAACCTTGATTCTTTAAGTATGTCTTTATTACAATGATGAGCGGAGACCTTGTGGGATTTCTTTTCCTCTTCTGACTTTGACCTTGCTTTATTGACTTACTTAGCTGACTCAAAGCTAATTCTTCACCTCTTTCATTTATCAAATCAGCAAGTCTTTGTACTCTGTTATCATCAGTTAAAGTCTTATCTTTGTAAAGTTCTGCAACTCTAGCCTGTAGAACTTCATCATCATCAATAAAAGCTTGCATTTTATCTGCATGAGCTCTTTTTTTTCTCCTTTTCTTCAAGAATGAATGCTACTTGCTCATCTGTTTCCAATTCAGACACTTTAGATTTCCTTTTCTCATCCATAAAGTTAGCTATTTCAGCTTCATCAACTCTCTTTGCAACCTCTTCAGCAGTAGAAACTTGATTTGTTGTAGCAGTAGAAACATCTTGTACCACCTTAGCCAGTTGTTCAACATTACTAGTAGCAACAATTTCTCCCAAACTAGTATTAGTCTCCACCATGATCTTTGAAGCTTGTACAATATTTTCACCTGGAAATTCCACTAACTACTTTTTATTTACATCTTCCAAAACCGCCTCATTACCCTCATTGTCAGCAACTACATAGTCATCATCCACATTATCACCACTATCAATCCCAATATCCATATCCACATGCATATCAGCACAAGCACCTTCAGCATTTGTTGTTTCCTCCCCTGAGACTCTGCTTTCATTCCTCCCCTGTTTGGGAGCATCCTCCAAACAAGTAGCCTTAGAAGAACCCACCCTGTATGCTGTGCCCATCTTTTTCAAACTTCTGAACTGAGTTTTTCTTGACCACTGTTGACCTTCCAAATATCGAACTCTCTTTTTCAACCTTCTGATCTCTTCACCTTGTTCTGTTGTGCGCTTTTGGAGGCCAAGAACATCCTTTTCTAACTTGGTACAATAGTCCTTCAAATCATGTATAAGTTTCATTCTATCCTCATGACTTCGGATTGTGTTACCTAGCCCAAGAGATGGATCATTGGAATTGACATTTTGTACATCAGTATCCATCAATTCATGTGTTTCAGATCTACCCTCATCACTTCAGGATGTGTTACCTTCCCTGAGAGGTGAATCAAAGGGTGTATACTCAGTCTCATGTATGTTACCACTGGCCTACTCTGCTTCTAAGCTAGCAGCAGAAGTGGCAGCCCCTTCCATGACATCCTCACCCTTTTTTTTGTGGAAGGTTCACCATATATGGAAAAAGTGGTGTAACCCTTCCTGAAAAATCCTTGCTATCATTTTTCAGATTTGAAAATACTTTCTTTTGTAGTGAGGTGGCATAAAAAGTTCCTCTATGTGTCTTAATAGTAGTCAATTGAGTTCGAATAATAAGCTGCAAAAACCTTGCATTTAATAAAGAGTTACCATCATCATCCAAGGTCTTGATCATACCCTCCAAAATCATTTTTGAAAAAATAAAAGGTTTTCCTTTACTAAGGCATATCACAGCCGATGCCATGGTAGTACCAAACTCATTCCAACCTATTGTTTTAGGACTCAAACAATGTAAGAGAGTATGAATCAAGAATTTCCATAGAGATGAGAAGAGACCTTTGTAAAATTTTAATTTATTATTCTTCTTCTCATACCCCATTTTTTTCAAACCTTTGAAAAAGGCGGCATTTTTCAAGACACACAATCAATTCATTATCTGGTAGGTTAAGAGATTCCCTAATAGATGACTTAGTTATGAGTATATCTTGGCCATCTACCTTAGCCTTAATATGTTTTTATTTATTAAAAGTTATGACCTTAGCAGCATCCCAAAATTGCTTAATAAAAGAAATGCATATAGGAGGATTCACAGTTAATGCATACCTAATAGGGGTAGCATTCAAGAAATCGATTATCTGTGTGAATCCTTCAGAACCATCTGGGTTCTTCAAAAAAGTGACCATGTTGTGTCTGTCAACAAATGTGCGTTTTGATTCAATTGCCAACACCATCATGAATTAGGGTTTTGTGATTTGGGGATTTTGAAAATGATTGATAAAATATGTTAGTGTTTGTGATTACAGAGAAATTATGTGTGCGTGAAACTGAATTAACGATTAGATTGGGGATTTAAACCGTTAAGTGTAAATGTTACCAATCCACCCCTGCACTCTCAGTTCTAGCAGTACAAACCCAGCTGCAATAAAGTTTTCTTAGCAGCAGTTTTTTTTTTTTTTTTTTTTTTTTTTTTTTTTTTTTTTTTTTTTTTTAGTGCAAAGGGTGAATCATTATATTAATATCAACAAGTAATGAGAAAATTGAGCAATGACAAAAGTACGAGAATTAAGATTAAACATTTTCCATTAAAACTTGAAATGAAAAATTACAAAATACTGAAAATAAAAGTTATACATTCTAAAAATCTACTAATCTAATTTTGGAGATTTTTCTGGGTCAAATGCCACATGTGCATCTTCGTAATCCAACCCATCAAACTCCACATCAGACAAATCATCATCATCCAGTGTCTTGTACGGCTTAGGATGTTGTTTAAGAGATGGTTTTTTTGTTGCTTTGTACTCCTTTTCATCCTCATCATGTTGTTTGATAGATTATGCTTAATGCAGGAAAGGATTGATGTTTGCTACAGGTGGCTTGAACCTTTTCAACATCTTCCGGCCAATCATGATCCATTGGGACGAGCGTTTGCCAGGGATCAATGCTTATAATTCTTGACAGAACTATATACACATTAGTCGCCAACAAAGATGGCCACAATGGAACATGATTGACGTAAATAAATCTACAAAATTTCATAATCTATTAGTTGTGTAAAAGTTGTGTTTGTGACAGTGTTTACTCCCTGAATTGGCAAACCTACTTCAACACATTATAAAATTGACTTCATACAGTCAAATAAAGTAGTACAAAAGGTTTACAACACAGGATTTTTAAAATAAAATAGTTCCTAACTCAACTAATACAGTTTCTTTTTACCCTTCCCTTTTGAACAAACTTTGGGCATTTTTAGTTCCCATGGTGCCTGATCCAAATATCCCTTTGGAAAGTAGTCTGACCATGGATTTGGAGGACCTTCAGAACTGCTTGATATGTGAAATGAACTTGAGTCACTGCTGTCAATGTATGATTTCTGCAAAAAAAATAAAAAAAATATATTAAAATTTAAAAAAAAAGTATAGTCTAAATGAAATAAAAGATAATGTTGCAAAGGGTGTGTTTGAAACAACCTTTGTTCTTGGAACTCCAATGGCCACATTACTTGGTGGATGGTTGGTTTTAGATCATAAAAAAGAATGGAATGCAATAAACCAACATACGTAACCCTTCTAAGTTCCCGATACAGCTCCTTTTGTCGTTTCAACTCCCTTTGAGCAAAGGACTGCACCAGCCGCATTGCTAGATTGTTGAAAAAACAAAAGGAACTGTATGGGAACTCAGAATGGAAAGTTATGTTGAAACCAACATACGTAACCATTCTAAGTTCCCGCTACAGCTCCTTTTGTCGTTTCAACTCCCTTTGAGCAAAGGACTGCACCAGCCGCATTGCTAGATTGTTGAAAAAACAAAAGGAACTGTATGGGAACTAAGAATGGAAAGGTATGTTGAAACCAACATACGTAACCCTTCTAAGTTCCCGCTACAGCTCCTTTTGTTGTTTCAACTCCCTTTGAGCAAAGGGCTGCACCAGCCGCATTGCTAGATTGTTGAAAAAACAAAAGGAACTGTATGGGAACTTTGAATGGAAAGGTATGTTGTAATCGGCACACAGGTTGAGTAAAGAATAGATACAAATGTTGAGTAAAGAATAGAGTCTAAGTAACATCACTCATCTTGAATGCGATAATGAACTAGTGTAGCCTGTCATGAACAATACACACTTTATCATTGTCGCATTAAAGACGTCTCAATTATCAGGGCAGATCCATCTAACGTTGCAGAAAGGTTCCGTTGCTTTGTTTTTTGGACACCGTCTAATAACGGTAGTGTGCTTGATCTTGATCACGCTTTGGCACTTTCAAGAATGTATCTTATTGAAAGAGCCAAAACTGGTGATCAAGCTCAACCACACAAACGGTAGTAGACGTTTTCCAAATTAAACAAGGGAACCAATCTACAACGTTAGATAGATCTTGCCTGATCATTGAGCTTTAAGTTATTAGAAAACAGATTCTTACTATCATTTATATTGCTCCCTTAGATGTGACGAACATACATATTAATTAGGTAGATTCTACGACATTAGAGAGCTAATCGTGCATGAATGACAAGTTGAACATATATTAATAACCAACTAGTGGGTTGTACATATAATAATAACAAGTTGAACACATATGAATTTTCTAACATATATAAATGTATAAAACCGAGTTCTCAATCCTCATTACAAGGAAGGAGTCTTCTCCAATTGTAGAATCAAAAGGCTCCCACTAGGTTTTCGAGCTTGGTACCTAATGGACCACATACGTCACAATATATGACAGCGTGAACCTAAAGAACGGATAAACAGCTAGTAGGCTGTACATATTAAGGTTTCCAAGGCATAAAAACTTGAAAATTCTTTCTCAAGCATCGAACCTGAATTATTATTTACAACTTATACTTGATAATTTTTTCTGTATTCTGACAAAGAGCAAAGATGAGTCAGTAATGGATGAACAACACCAGAACAAGTTTATGTTCATACTTAAAAGTGGTGTATGTTCATCCATCATTAATACTTCTTCCATCTTTGATACTTGGATGTTTTAGCCTAAATATTCGCACACACATCCGCCACTTTTTTCCTTATTCTCTTAATACAAAGGCAACATAATTCTTATAACAGATAGTCAACCTAAGCCTAAGATAAAATAGCCCTAAAGGAATGCCAACTCCCAAAAATAGCCATAAACCCTAACAATAAAAAACATGATACACAGATACATATTAAGGTTTCCAAGGCATAAAAACTTGAAAATTATTTCTCAAGCATCGAACCCGAATTATTATTTACAACTTATACTTGATAATTGTTTCTGTATTTTGACAAAGAGCAAAGATGAATCAATAATGGATGAACAACACCAGAACAAGTTTATGTTCATACTTGAAAGTGGTGTCAATTCATCCATCATTGATACTTCTTCCATCTTTGATAATTGGATGTTTTAGCCTAAATAGTCACACTAAAACTAAAAAACAACCATAAAACCTAACAATAAAAAACACGATATACAGATACATAAACCCTAACACTAAATAACCCTAATTAAATAAACACAAACAATGAAATAATCAGATAAACCAAAAAAGCAACTAAATAATCAGATAAACCAAATCATCTGTCAAACTTAGGGTCAATATAGAAGCCATCTAAGTATGTTACCATATGCTTCCGATCTAAGTATGTTATGATTTCGAGTGAGAGAGAGAAAGAAAAAACAAGGGTAGCTGTGACTTGTGAGTGTGAGATAGAAAGAGTATTAATTATATGTTGAAGTGTGTTTGTTAAGCTTTGCATATATTATATATTATAAGTTTAAAAATGATTAAAAGGATAAAAACTAAAAGTATTAAAAGTTTAAAAACTAAAAGTATTAAAGGTACATTTGTATTTTAGTGTATTTTGTATTTAAAAAATCGCCCAAAGAGTACATATGGTAAGATGCAAGGTTTTCAAGATCGGGATCCTATCCAGGATCGTTTTCGTCTTTGCAAGATCGTGATCGTATGATCGGATCGGGATCTTAAGATCCTACTATAATGTCATTTTCTTAATAGTTTTTGTAATATTATACAAATTTACAAATTATTATATATCATAGACACAAAATTATATGAATGTTTCATCGAAATGTTGTCCTAAATTATGATTATGAAATGTTATTGTTTAGGTTGAATTTTATTTTAATTTAGGTCTACTCATTAGATTCATATCTAGTGAGATTTTTTATTTTCTTTTTATAGGTTTTCTTTAGTCTATCTTTCTTCTTGTTTCTGATTGTTAGCACTCTCGATGGATAACCGTAACATTGATCATTTGGTTCCTGTTATTCGTATTTTTCGTCTTAGGAATTTCCAATTACCCGTTCCAGCTCTCGTTGTGGAGATTGAAAACCCACCAAACCTTTCACCCGACCATGACTTTGGTAATAATTATGAAATGGAAGAATCTGACCACGACAACGACCATGAGAATGGCCCTTTTTATTACTCGGATTCCGACGAGGACTTAGGTGATGGTGATGTGATTGATGAGGTTAGGAGAGAAGAGGAAGTTGATCCTCTTAAGTATGTTGACCCTAGGACAAGAATTGAAAAGGACAGTCTATTTAACATGCAGTTTCCTTGTAAAATCGGATACATGAACTTTCATGCCTACCTTAACTCATCCTTACCCATGAACATAATCTCTTGTGCTAATTATAATAAAATTATGGTAGAATATCAAGGAAATAATGTTGTTTCTAGCTAGGGTTGAGCCATTACATGTTTTTTTTAGGAAGTTTTGTGTATTTGGTGATTTTATGGTAATGGAGGACTTAGCATACATATTAGTACTTATTTGAGTCAAATGCGTGTATCGAGTCACAATGAATGTTTTGCAGGATTTTCAGGAATTAAAACATATTTTATATTACTTACTAGCTTGAGAACTCAACAATAACTCAAGTCGAACTTTTATAAGGTTGAGCTCAACTCATTAAACATTTCGAGTTCATTTGATAGGTTTTTAATCTCCAAAATTTTAATATCGCGCTCAAGATCCCGCCCCTTAATTTTCCCCAAAATTTCAATCTCCCGCTCAAGATCCCGGCCCTTTTTCCCCCAAAATCGAAACCCAAACACTAGTCAGATCTATCTTCTCTCTATTCATCTCTTCTCCTTCTCTCTAGAACCGACTCGCACCACCGCCACAACGTATCCACGGACCTCCCGATCATGTTATCCGGGATCGAGAAAGTTTGAACTCGGCTTGAGCTTGACTCGAAAAGCTCGATTTATCTGTAAATATGTGTTTTCTTACAGAAATTAAAATTGAAATATAACATAAGAATTGAATTCGATTCGACTTCAGCTCGAAAAGCTTGATACAATCATAAATAAGTATTTACACTTTATACAGTTACATATATATATATATATATATATATATATATATATATATATATATATATATATATATATATATATATATATATATATATATATATATATATATATATATTTTGTATCACTTACAAGCTTGAGAACTCAACAAAAACTCGAGTCCAACTTATATAAGGTTGAGCTCAACTTATTAAACATTTCGTGCTCATTTGATAGGCTTTCAATCTCCAAAATCTCCAATATTTTAATATAGCGCTCAATATCCCGCCACTTAATTTTCCCCAAAATTTCAATCTCCCGCTCACTCCCACCCCTTTTTCACCCAAAATCAAAACACTAATTAACACTAGTCAGATATATCTTCTCTCTATTATTCATCTCTTCTCCTTCTCTCTAGAACCGACTCACACCACCTCCACACTTCACCGCCTTATCTTGTCGTCGTTCCACCAACCATCGCTCCTCCACGCTATCACCGTCATTAAGACAAGAGAGGCAATGGGTGAGTTTGTTTGCTTCGGTTGTTTGGTTCGAGATAACCACCACATCCACTACCATCATAGTCAAGCCACCATCAACCTCATCTCACCTATCCTACTCTGTTCAAGGGTACGCTCAAACACATATTTAATTTATATTTTCTTGAATGTGTAATCGAATATAAAATGATTTATATTGATTTTCGTGGATTAAAACTAGCCTAAAATATGTTTTTGATTATAAATTCGTGTGGTGATAATCATTGCAGGTAGACTTATTAAGACGACATAGTTTTCCTGTTTATTGGAATGGAGACAATCAACGTGTTCTAAGAGGCCATTGTTTTGCTCGTAAAGGGAGTCTTACTTGGTTTCCACTCCGGGAGGATGTTGCTGAACAGTTAGAGTTTGCTTATCGCTGTCGCGTAAGTTATCTATCAAAAGATTAACATAACATCTGTTATATAGGAAATTAACTCAAATATGGTTGTTTTTTGTGAAACTGTTTCATTTGTACCAAATGTGAGTGATTTGCTTGCTTGGTAATGTGTTTGACATTTATTCGTTCCAGGTTTGGCACTGCAGAACATTTCAACCAATTGTATATTATTTGTTGCCCGAGTTGATATGCAACCCGTATGTTTGTGTTTGATGCTAAACTTATATTTGGGACATCTAATGTTGTCGTCTTTTATGTTAGCATTAATCACGTTACTTGTTTCTTGCAGGGGCTACATGCTATTTTCACGGGTGAGGATGATACATGGGATGCTTGGCTAAAAATTCCCTCATTTGGATTTTCTGGCACAGTTTATTTTTGAGGGACTGGAATTAAATTGAGGCGTGGGTATGCTCCATCTCAGTCACCAAAGCCAACCCATGTATATTTTTACTGTTTCATGGTTGGCAGATCTTATATTATGCAGCTTTATTAGTGCATTGGTTTCTTACAGTTATAACATATGTTTATAGGATGAGTTACATGAGCCGATAGAGGAAGAAATGGACGATTATTATTCACAGGTAAAACTAATTGCGTTTTTCTCAGGCTCTGATGAGGCAAAAAATGATCCGTTTTTAGGGGGTCATTTAAACCCGAATTCGAATTTATTTGATCAAATATTGCCCTAAATCGTTCCTTTTGTGATTTTAGGTACTTTGGGAGAGAAATCTGGAAAAGGAAGCAATTCGGACGTTTTTGGAGCATAAAAGTGAAGAAAACGCCAAAGTCTTAATTTTCCATGCTGGGAACAGTAGGTGACGGCGTCAAGAGTAACTTCCTGACGGCGTCAAGAGCAGAATTTCATGACGACCCAGTACAGATTTGACGGCGTCACGAAGGTAGGGCGTCAAGAGTTAAAGTCATGACGGCCTGGAAATGATTAAGTCTTGACGGCGTCAAATGTAGATCAAGGCAGGCCGAGAATAGTTTTGGCTGCGAGGTAACAGCGTCACAATGTTTGTCTTGACGCCGTCAGACCCCTTTTCCTATATATAGTTTTCTAATTTTCACATTAAAAGGAGAGAAGTTTTGGAGAAACCCTAAGTACGATTTTGGTGCGAATTTTATAGGTTTTTCAAGGGTTCCAAGCCCTTGATACCTTTCATGTGCAATTGAGATAAGTGTTCTTTTAATTCAATCAATATGTCTATGTGTTGGTTGTCTATATCTTGTTCTTGTCTTAATTCCATCATGCTAGGCTAGATCTATCTTGTGTTTGCTTGGATCTAATGAAACCTAGATGTTAATTATGTGTTGATTACTTGTTTATACTTGTCTTGGATGAATGATTTATATGTTAGGCTTAAGAAAACTGGCAGATCTCCAATTGGTAACATGCTTGAACGTCTTAAGAAACATGAATCGACGCGCACTAGGTCTTTATTGGTTGTATTTAATGCATGAGCCACTGTTTACAATCCCTATAGTTGTGCTGGGCATGGTGTAGGAGGAGATAAGAGCTCATAGAATTGGGGAGTTAAGTGTGCCACCCCATGAATGGTATTAAGGAATACGATCCGTCATCCATGCAATTATAACAAGTAATTAACGTGTAAAAGATGTCTAGGGAGTAGTGAAATCTAAGTAAACACATTTTCTCCACTTATTGCTCATAACCTTAGTTTAAATTAGTTTATTTTTATTTTTAGTATTTTATTTTGATTGCATCTTTAGTATTGGGTTAGTTGATTAGCAACTAATTCCGCCCAAATCCTTCAAACCCGAGATTTTTAATTGCTTTCTATAAAATATAAAAACACAAAAATAATCATCTCTCACCTTTAGAACTAGTATTTAGGCTTTCTAATCCTAGCGACACTATTCCTAAGCTGAACGATCAATCCCCCGGTACTTGTCACTATACTATACTACAACGATCAGGTACACTGCCTGGTGGGGGTTGTAAGCTTCTCGAGATCCCTCGAGAGGTAAAGCCTGTTGCGATTCCCACGCATCAAGTTTTTGGCGCCGCAGACCGGGGAATAGTTATTGTCTAGGTTAGAATTTCTTTTTATTAGGTCTACTTGCTAGATTCCTTTCTAGTAAGATTTTATTTTTATTTTTAGTTTTCTTTAGTCTATCTTATTTCTTTGTGCCTTTGTTCGTAACCAGCCGACATCATGGACAACGGGAACATCTTCGAACCCGTCATCCCACCACAACAAAACCCACCATTAGAACCCCTTAGGTCCCGAACCTTAAGAGAGTATTCCCGACCTAGCCACCAAGGCTACCGAAACACCATTGAGTTCACCGGAGCCAATGTGACCCCCTTGCGATCCGACACCATCCGGTTGGTGCAAAGCGGATGTGCATTCCATGGACTTCGTTCCGAAGATCCAAACCAACATCTTAAGGACTTCCTCAAAATCGTAGAGTCCATAGACCTAGATGTTGCAACTAGAGAGACAACCCGATTACGCCTATTCCAATTCTCTCTACGGGATCAAGCTAGTCAATGGCTTGAGCGTTTACCCGCGGGATCCATCACCACATGGGATGATCTCACCACTCGTTTCCTTGCTCAATTTTTCCCACCAGGGAGAACTACTAAGTTTAGAAATGACATCTTGATGTTCCAACAACGTCAAAATGAATCTCTTTACGAAGCATGGACTCGTTTCAAGGACTTACTCCAAAAAGTCCCTCATCATGGCATAGATCTTTGGCTCCAAGTCCAAATCTTTTATGACCATGTCGACATCTCCACGAGGCGAGCCATTGACCATTCGGCTGGTGGTAAGCTACGTGATCTAAGTGCGGAACAATCATGGGAACTCATAGAAGATCTTGCTCTCTATGACAACGAAAGTTGGAATGATCCCCGTGACCTGAACAAAACGGTCAAGGCAATATCTTTGCCTTCGAACAATTCTAGCACTCTTGACCATAGGATCATGGAACTTGAAGGTCGAGTCAAGTCTCTCATGAAATCTTACGAAGCTCCAAAATCCTTAAGCCAAGTTAGCAGAATCGCTTCTACATGTAAATTATGTAGTGACCCTCACGAGACTCATAACTGCATGGAGCTTCCAAAACGTGCTTATAACGAATTCACGTTATCACACGTGGGTCAAGGTCCTCGAACTTCTGGCGAGGCCTATGAGGCATGGAAGGATAAACCTAATTTCAAAGGGTACCAAACGCGGAGCGTATCTTTCAATGACTCCTCACCACTCACTTGGTCCGAGCATTTTCCGTCACAAGGCATTCCCAGGAAAAGCTGTGAAGATGCCCTAAAAAAATTCATTCTATCTCAAGAATTACAGCTCTCTGCGCTCGAGGCTAAATTTAAACAACAGCAGGCTGATGTGAACAACAAGATTAGTAATATGTTAACTGCTATCAAAGAGCATGTTGTTAACAAGCCCGTTCACGTTGATGAGGTTAAATCTGTTACCGTCATGAGTCCACCAACCTCCCCTGTGAAAATAAAAAGTCCTAGCAAGTTATTCAAACATCTATCCCCCAAAGGAAAAGAACCTGTCAACCCCTTAGGACCAATCCATTTCGTAAACACCATCACCACGATATCTGCTTCTACACCCAACCCAACCCAACAACAAACTGACAAATTCAGTCAGACAGCTAAAGATGAGACCTTAAGGGTAGACCATGATTTAGCCAGAAAACCTACCAACTCATCCGAGCAATACACCGCGCAAGAATCTGGCAAATCGAATGAAGGGAAAGAGAGATCTGAAGAGCATGAGAGAAATCCAACCATTTGGGGTAAGTCTATTATAGAAGAACCCGAGAGAAAAATGGAGGATATTACTAGTGGGAATAACGATAGGACTAAGGAAAGTAATCCTAAAGTTTTCAAGATCTCCTGCACCATTAAGGAAAAGCTCTTAACCGATAGTCAAATAGATCCTAGCTTCCCAGTCAACATAGTCCCCCTTTCCTTATACCACGAAGCCTTCCCAGGACACATTGCGTGCGAGAGAGTGATAAAAAATTTACCAATCAGTATTGGAGAGCTTGTTTACAATATTGACCTCACCGTGGTCGATGACGTGGACCCTTTCACCAATCAAACATTAACCAACCTTGTTCTTGGAAAACCATTTATCAATGAATCGGGAGTGATCCTTGATGAGAAAGATGGTAGTGCATTATTCACCAATGGTGTTAAGATGGTAATTTTTCGTAGGGGTAATGAGGAGGTGTACGAGTATCATCCTTCCCTTGAGGGGAATATATATGGGTCGAAGGATGGGGAGTCGGAGAAGATAAGACGGCGTAATCCGAATAATCTCAAAATCCCCTGCATGATTGGTCATAAGTACTTCGATAACGTCTACATTAACGTATTCCTGCCGAAGAATTTTATGTCCTTATTCCATTATAACAATATCTGCAGATGGGGAATGATTTACAAGGGAGAGAAAGTGGTTGGTAAGGATCATGAAATCCAGGTGTTTGTAGGAAATATGGCATTTACTATGGAATTTACGATCGTGGACAACATCGAAGACTATGTTGACCCTAGATTATCACAAATTGTTTTTGGAGCGCCGTTTTGCGAGATCACTAATCTGATAATTGATGATCGGAACGGTATTATGACCTTCGCTGATGGGATTAGGAGGGTTTCATACCAAACGCCATACAAGAGAAGAGACCTTAAGGAAATCGATTGTGACGGGCTTGATAAGATAAGTTCCCAACTTATTATGTGCGATGAAGATGTTCGGAGAGGATGTAAGGACACTTCTGATCTATCATGTGGATTCTTTAAGGATGTTAGTAAGCTTGGTTCTAAATATCGAAAAGATATCTTCGAGTTCGAGGACCCGAAGTACTTACATTATGAAAGCGATACTAGTTTAGAAGACGACCTAGAGAGTGGAACCAACGATGAGATCACGTAGTAACCCATGACCTTGAGTCTAGCTACAAGACTCGTAAATAAAGAAAAGCGCTTCTTGGGAGGCAACCCATGCTTTGTGTGATTTTGTTTGTTTGTTTGTTATTTGCTTCCATATGCATGCTTTATTTTTATTGTTGGTAGATCATGTTTCTAAACTAAATAGTGGAAATACTTTACTTTGTTGTTTTGGCTTAGTCTTAACTCCACCTAAAGGTATTTTTGCAAAAGATAAGTGTAAGGGGAAACCCCAAATATGTTTTCAAGAAACAAACCGATCATGATTCTCCATAATATTAAATGAACATGTATATTCGTATTTGTTAGAGTCAAATGCTTGTATTGAGTCATAATGAAGTTTTGCAGGATTTTCCAGGAAGTAGGACCAAGTTTTTCCAGAAATTTTCAGGAAACTTAACATAAGAATTTCTGCAGGTCACTTCTGACGGCGTCACGAGATAACTCTTGACGGCGTCAAGTGTAAAAATCTGGAAATTTTACCAGTTTTGTTTTTCTAACGGAGTCTTATGGTTTTTGTGAATTATTAAGTTTTATAATCTCCAGGAGATCTGCAAACTTCATTCCACAAGCATTATATCTTATCCTGTTTTCTAGGATTTAGTAACTTATATAGGATGCCGCCGATTTTACGCGAGGTTGTCTTGTCTATTTTATCAGGTTTTACAGGTTATGTATGACAAGAAGATGATTTATATTCTGGAAGGGAAGCTTTGATTGTTCATTTTCTTGGAGGAAGATTTAACCTGGCCACCCTATTATCCATACCGAGCGAATCAGGGGAGTATTTGATTTCATTTTCTTTACTTTTTCACTTTTATATTCTTTACTTGAACATTGGGGACAATGTTCATCTTAAGTGTAAGGGGAGGGTAAAAAGATGATACCTTACATATGCACTTTCGCTTGAGTTTGTTTTGTTTAATGGTAGATGTGTAATAAAACTATGAGAAATACTTGTTAGTGTAATTTTAGCGCCAAATTTAAAATTTTTTACAACATTTAGGAGTGAAACTTTAGCCATAGCAAGCGTCTCATGGATAGGAGATTGTATGACTAGCACATAACCGTATATTCAGAAAAATTTTCCACCCAAATATGTGAGGTTCGCCTTTAGATTTGATAGGAAAAGCATTTACTATTAGTGCTTATGAGTGTACTGGTAGCATTTAGATTCTAGAACTTGCGTTAGTGATGCATCCCGAGACCGCTAGTGAGACTACATTCGTGTAGTAGGATTTACTACATGATAAGAGGCATTAGGATCACCCTTGTGTTAAACCCGTATTATAATTACTTGACCATTTAAGTCATATTACTTGGCTAGTTAAGTCAACTAATTTTTCCCACACCCTTAGCGTTGTACTCATTTTTAGTACACGATACCCCTAGTACACCCTCCGAGCCTATCTTTTCGTTTCTAACTTTAAGCATTTTACTTAAAGGAAGAATTTGTTACACCCCACTTAAATGTACAACCAAATCGCCTTAGCCTTCCGTGTATGCGCTCAATTTTAGTGCATTATTGTTATTTGTTAAACCCTAAGTTAACTTTCTAATTGATTACATGGTTGCTAAGTCGTGTCATATCCTTGTACATATTGTTTTGGGACGATTGGGACTCATGGGTTAGTACTTATTTATGTAGTAATGGGGAAGAACATCATTTATTACCCCCATATGTACGTTAATCTTAAAAGTGCTCCAAGTGTTTTGATTTTCTTAATTCGAGTCATTAGTTTAGTTAATTGTAAAGTATGTAAAAATTCAAGTGTAAGGGGAATGTTCATTCCCTATGATGTATTATTTTGGATGGTAGGGTAAGAGTGTATGCCAAAAAAAAAAAAAAAAAAAAAAAAAACGAAAAAATCAAGAAAAAGAAAAAAAAATAGAAAAAGGAAAAAGAGAAAAAACATACGGACTACCATCCCTTTTCATTCTATGTTCATTTTATGTTTTTGTTATTTCTCATTTATTAGCTTAAGTCGAGTCTAGTCTTGGCTTAGCAACGCCATCTTGTACATGTAATTAACCAAGATTGTTAACTCGCCACCAGTAAAACTTCCTTTATCCAATAAAACCGTGTATTTCATATCCCTACACCTAACGTTACAACCCTTTAAAAGACCTCTTTGATAGTTTATCCTAGGTGCTTACGCCATGTGGTGGAGGTTTGATCCTTTCCCAAGCCTATGGTAATCTATTTTGCTATGACAGGTAGTGAGAGATATCTTCCGTTTCCATATTGTACTTTACACTTTATTACACCCGAGAGATGTGAGTATCTAAACACTATTTGTGAAGTGCTAGTGTATGACCTCCGTGCTTGTCTATTGGTCTTTAGTGGAATGATTATTTGTTGTAATTACTTTTATATTAGTGTTAAATGACCCCTAACTTTTATTTTGAGTAGAATAAAAGCGCATTTGCTTGAGGACAAGCAAATCTCAAGTGTAAGGGTATATGATGAGGCGAAAAATGATCCGTTTTTAGGGGGTCATTTAAGCCCGAATTCGAATTTATTTGATCAAATATTGCCCTGAATCGTTCCTTTTGTGATTTTAGGTACTTTGGGAGAGAAATCTGGAAAAGGAAGCAATTCGGACGTTTTTGGAGCATAAAAGTGAAGAAAACGCCAAAGTCTTAATTTTCCATGCTGGGAACAGTAGGTGATGGCGTCAAGAGTAACTTCCTGACGGCATCAAGAGCAGAATTCCATGACGACCCAGTACAGATTTGACGGCGTCACGAAGGTAGGGCGTCAAGAGTTAAAGTCATGACGGCCTGGAAATGATTAAGTCTTGACAGCGTCAAATGTAGATCAAGGCAGGCCGAGAATAGTTTTGGCTGCGAGGTAACAGCGTCACAATGTTTGTCTTGACGCCGTCAGACCCCTTTTCCTATATATAGTTTTCTAATTTTCACATTAAAAGGAGAGAAGTTTTGGAGAAACCCTAAGTACGATTTTGGTGCGAATTTTATAGGTTTTTCAAGGGTTCCAAGCCCTTGATACCTTTCATGTGCAATTGAGATAAGTGTTCTTTTAATTCAATCAATATGTCTATGTGTTGGTTGTCTATATCTTGTTCTTGTCTTAATTCCATCATGCTAGGCTAGATCTATCTTGTGTTTGCTTGGATCTAATGAAACCTAGATGTTAATTATGTGTTGATTACTTGTTTATACTTGTCTTGGATGAATGATTTACATGTTAGGCTTAAGAAAACTGGCAGATCTCCAATTGGTAACATGCTTGAACGTCTTAAGAAACATGAACCGACGCGCACCAGGTCTTTATTGGTTGTATTTAATGCATGAGCCACTGTTTACAATCCCTATAGTTGTGCTGGGCATGGTGTAGGAGGAGATAAGAGCTCATAGAATTGGGGAGTTAAGTGTGCCACCCCATGAATGGTATTAAGGAATACGATCCGTCATCCATGCAATTATAATGAGTAATTAACGTGTAAAAGATGTCTAGGGAGTAGTGAAATATAAGTAAACACATTTTCTCCACTTATTGCTCACAACCTTAGTTTAAATTAGTTTATTTTTATTTTTAGTATTTTATTTTGATTACATCTTTAGTATTGGGTTAGTTGATTAGCAACTAATTCCGCCCAAATCCTTCAAACCCGAGATTTTTAATTGCTTTCTATAAAATATAAAAACATAAAAATAATCATCTCTCACCTTTAGAACTAGTATTTAGGCTTTCTAATCCTAACAACACTATTCCTAAGCTGAACGATCAATCCCCCGGTACTTGTCACTATACTATACTACAACGATCATGTACACTGCCTGGTAGGGGTTGTAAGCTTCTCGAGATCTCTTGAGAGGTAAAGCCTGTTGCGATTCCCACGCATCAGGCTCTATGTTTATAATACTTTCAAGCTCAATTTATGGTTATAAGTCATAAACGGATTGATCCATTAGCTGTAAATTGCAGTCAATAAAATTGTTTTCACTACAAAAAAAGGGGCCTTTTAGGACCTTTTACTGCGACACTTTTTTTGGTAGCGTCCTAAAAACATGTCTAATATGACGAGCTAGTTTATGAGTCCTATTATCATGGAACCTAATAGGACATTTCATGTATTGGTCTTATTAGATGAGTTTTATAGGACACTTACTCAAATGAGTCTCGTTATGATATAACATAATATGACACTTGCTATTTAGGTCCTAATATCTAAAGTTTTACAGGATTCTAAGCCGTAGAGGTCATATAAATATAATCTAATATGACACAAGTTTATGCGTCCTATTAGATTTGACTTTATAGGACACTTATATAGTTTGGTCATATAATGGATAATTTTAATAGGACACTTAGTATCCATGTCGTATTAAATAAGTTTTATAGGACACTTATTTACTTAGGTTTTATTAAGAAAGAAACTTGATATGACACTTGATATTTTAGTCTCATTATCACAATTTTATTCAAAAGCTGAAGTTTTGATATTTCAATTCTATAGTCAAGCCAAGTTTGACAAGTTTGTACTACGTTTGGGGAATACAAACATACAACGACTACACAAACTTTTCTAAATGAAAAAATCTTTACATGACTTAAGTTTGTTTGATGATCTAAACTCAATTTTGTGTGAACTAGTTGACCAAAATGTTAAGCACCATAACACGTTACCATGAAAAAGTAATTATGTGAAATTTTGTATTGTAATTGACCTGATTACGTCAAGTGCCTAATACAAGTTAGCACAACCATCCATTAATCACGTTTACATGACACTAAGGGTGACAAATTGGGTCGGGCTCGGGTTGACGGGTTCAGGTTAGCAGGTCAAAAGACCCCAACCCAAACCTGGCCCATTTAGATAATCGAGTCAACCATGTCGACCTAACCTGTTTAGACATAACCCGAACACGGCCAATTTAACTCGTGTGTATATATGGGCTGGTGGGTTAAATAGGTTACACGAGTTGAATAAGTTAAACGAGTTTCTGATTGACCCATTTAACATGTTTATCTAAACAAGTTGGCACATTACATGAATAAACTGGTTAAACGGGTTTGTGGGTCGACCATTTAACCCGTATAATAAAGCATATATTATTTTTCAATATTTGGAAAAATTGGCGGGTCGACCTGTTTAACTTATAGGCTATAGCAAACCTGAACCTCATATGTTTCATAAACGGGTTAGATGGGTCAACCCGAACACGATCCAAAACCTATTTAGACTAAACCCGAACTTATTAATTTTTGCGTCAATATCAAGTTGGATTTCGTGTCGGGTAAAAAATTACTACCTATTCATGACACTAGGGCTGAGCAAACCACCAAACGGACCGGACTGACTAAAACCAGACCGGACCGACCACATTCGATCCGGTCCTCGGTCTCGACTTTTGGGCTAATTCGAACTCGGTCTTGATCGGTCCGGTCCGGTCTGGGACCGATGCTCAGCCATAAATGACACCATTTTAGGATCTTTATTTTTTTTAAAACAAAAAAATTGAATATTTCATGTGTTAAATTTATTTGTAACCTTTTTACAAAATCCCGCACTGAGTTTTCCCCAAAATGTAATTTCCCTCTCTAACTTTTCACAATTCTCCGCGTAAGTTTTTCCTAAAATCAAATTGTCCCTATTGTTATCTTAGATCTCACATCTTCTTCCTACTATTCTCTCCTGCACCGCCTTCATGCCATCGACACCATCATCACCGCCGCCACTTCTTGCACCACCGCCATCACCACGGAGTTCACAAGTGCTCGTGGGTTTGGAATCGGGTTGGATGGTGATGTTAGGGTCACGGTAGGTTGTTTTGGTTCGAGTTAAACCACTACAGCCGCACCACCACGTCTATCTCCCTCGTCATCATGGGTATGTCGATCGTTTAGATTTAATCCGAATAATAATAAAACTTTATTACAAGTTTTCGTGGAATTAAACCGGATTTAAAACATGTTTTCTATGATATCTATTTGTGTGGTAAAATCGTACTCAAAGAGTGTTTGTTTAATTTTTATTGATGTTGTTGTCGTTTTCGTAGTGGTTGTTTGTTGTTGGCGTATCTCAGCCCCAAGGAATACGTTTGGTTTGCTTGTTCACAGCCATGATCCAGATAGGAAGCGATTGGCTTTGCTTGTTTGACCCACACCGCAGCCAAAAGGGTGCGCTTGGGTTTTTTATTACCTGTTGTTGTAGCCACACAAAGGGTGTTTGTTTGTTTTGGGTAACACAGCCGAAGGGGCGTTTGGTTTAGCTTATTTTGGTTTTGCCATAGTCTTGGTCTAAAAATCACAGCCGAAGTGATTTAAAGGTGTTAGTTATTTCGATTAATTTAAGTTTATTTTTCATAACTGCTTATATTGCTTATTTGTTTGATGGCCTGGTTCACGATATAACCCAAGAGGGTGCGTTTTGTTGCTTAATTTTCTGCATAAATAGGTGTGTTTGTATGCCTAATTTCCTGCCCTAAATGATGTGTTTGCTGGCTGCCAAACAGCCCCAAGAGGGTGCGTTTTGCTACTGAAAATCTGCACTTAATATGGGTCATTATATACTGAAAATCTGCGCTTAATAAGAGTGTTTGCATGCTGAATTTTCTGCACTTAGAAGAGTGTTTACATGCTGAATATTCTGCATTTATAGTAGTGTTTGTATGCTGATTTTCAGCAAATACAAGGGTGTTTCTATGCTGATTTTTCAGCATATACATAGGGGTGCTTGATTGTTGATTTTTCAGTATATATAAGTGTGTATTGTGTTTGATTTTAGCTTTAGTGTTGGCTTATGTGACTTTTGTGGCTTGCGCTTATTTTGGACACATTAGTGGATTTTTGGTTAAGTTTAGTCTTGGATGGATTATAAGTTGGAGTATGGAACTTTGGCTTGTCTAACAGTTAGAATGGCGTTTTTCTATGTTTTATTGATTTCTCAACTGCTTGCAGACATGTGACTTTGATTTACGATCTTTTATTTGGTGACTTTCAGCCCATTTGATTTGTTTCCTTTCTATTTGACTTAGAATAATATCAGGTGTAGGATCATAACCCGATTTGAGCCATTTGATTATAACCCGATTTGACCCATTTGACAATAATGGGTAGAAATTGGCACCTTTGTCCAGACATTAACTTCGGCCAGTTTGCTAATGAAGTTGGTAAAAATGATTCTTACTATTTCAGGTTGTTACGAAGGCTCTAAAAGTTTTGCATTGAAGTAATCTTATGCCTGGTACATGTATTTTATGGTAAACAAGTGGAAAATAAAACATTATTTTCTGCCTGAAAAAGAAATTGAAATTCTATAAAGTCAACAATGATTGTGAATTCTTGTATAATGAGGATGATGACTCGAGACTATTTGCTTACGCTATTTTTGGATGATGACTCAAACTATTCGCTTACGCTGTTTTTGGATGATGACTCGAGACTATTCGCTTACGCTGTTTTTTTGTTATTGTTGAATTACCATGTAACAAAATTTACAGTACTCTATTTGGATGATGTTAAGCTAATGAGGCTACGACATTTTGTTATGGTAATGACATGTTTTGATTAATCTTGTTACAATTTTAGACTCATTAATTTTCTCAATTTTTTGTTTTGAATATTGTTTGTTTCTTGGATGTGGCCTTTTAGGACGCTATTGGTGTTAGTAATCATCTTTATGGGACGTAAGATATTACATATTGGGTACATGTATTCTATTTACGACACTAAATTTGGTCCCAAAAAGCTATAAATGGGGATCTTCGTATTAGGACGCATTTATATTTGTACCTAAATATGTGTTTATGCAACATATAATTTAATCGTTGGAAACATTTTTTAGGACCCATTAAGGTGTCTCAATACATCAAAGAAAGAAAATATATATTAGGACGCTTTAAATTGTCCTATTATGCTGTTTATTACGATGCCATTTGCATCGTGTAAGACATTATTATGGGACTACATAATTAGTTCTATTATGATGGTGTTTATTAGGATGCTTATAAGTGTTCTAAAAAGTCTGTATACCTATTACAACGCCTTCTTATGTGACACTTATACTATTGGTCCTATAAGGCAAAAGGTCCTATAAACTCATCTAAAAGGACACTAATGGGTGTCCTATAAACCCGGTTTTGTTGTAGTGTTTGGTATTCAACTTTTTATAGGTCCTATACGGCATCTAGTATTCATGGTTCATGGCATCGGTCAAAGGATGCAAAAAGCAAATTTGGTTGATGACGTTGGCACTTTCCGCTAACTTACACAAAACCTTGCTGATAAGCATCTGATGTCTTATCAACGGAAATTCAGTCTAAGTGGGAATTCTTCTAAGAAAGCCCCTTCTTCAGGTCAGCATTCTGGGGTCCTAACTTCGTTGTTTAATGGAACAGGTGGCTAACCATCTTGCTGCCAGCTGGGATGAAGGCAATGCATTTGAATCTTCTGAAGCATAAAAAGAATTCCAAGATAAGGTATACCAAGTTGGTTTACTAGCCTTTTGTACCATTGTAGGTTTTAGGTGCTATTCTGGACTGGTGCATGTTTTTTTTGCATTTCGTAATACTGTAACTTCTAACCATATCATTGTGACTGTTTGCGATCCCCGTTAAATTCATACAGATTAATAACACTAAAATGTCTGCTCATTTTGTTCTACAACTGCAGCAAAATTGGTATTTGAAAGCAGATGACACATCAGACCGCTTTTTCCGTCGACTCTTGGTAATTTTTTTCTTATATCTTAAATGCAAGGACATGCACATACACATACAAATCAAACACACTCATCGATGGCAAGAAAGGATATTGTATGTGCTTCTAACTTTTGTCTTTTCTACTTAAAACAGAGACGGAGAATATCCAGATGATGAGATTAGTACAAAAGTTAGTGATGCTAGTGAAAGTTAGTACTGCTAGTATAAAGTGAAGACTGCTCAGAGATTAAGATTGCTCGAAGTTAATACTGCTAATGTATTAATTACAACTGCTAGTTATAAGTTAGTGTTGTTGTTTCATATAGTTAGTATTGCTTGTATAGTATGATATGTATTAGTTGTTTATGAAAAAGATTATAGATACTTAGAAAAATATTGTAAGCCGACTAGGACTCCTTGGTGTATAAAAGGAGGTCGTAGGGTATAGAGTTATAGACGAATTTTATATTTATAATTTTATTGTATTTGAATTTGTTTTGAAATATATTGATTTCTTAAATGTGACTAAAAGATGTATATAGTCACACTTATTAACATTTTTGGTCACTATTTGCTTTATTCGTTATGTGACTAAATATTACAGAAGGCCACACAAACATAAAATTCACGTGGCCATTGGATGATCTATAGTTACATAAAATACACATTTCTTCATTTTAAACAGCATATGGTCACACGTATTAACACTTTTAGGCACTGTTTGCTTAATTGTATGTGACTATATACCCAAAATAAACATGCTTTGTATGACTAAATATTACAAAAGGCCACAAAAACATAAAATTCATGTGGCCATTGGATGATCAATAGTCACACAAAATACACATTTATTCACTTTAAACATCATATGGCCACACTTATTAACACTTTTGGCCACTGTTTCTTAAATTGTATGTGACTATATACCCAAAACAAACATACTTTGTGTGACTAAATATTATAAAAGGCCACACAAACATAAAATTCACGTGACCATTGGATGATCAATAGTCACACAAAATACACATTTCTTCACTTTAAACAGCATATGGTCACACTTATTAACACTTTTTGCTACTATTTATTTAATTGTATGTGACTAAATACCCAAAACAAACATGCTTTGTGTGACTAAATATTACAAAAGGCCACACAAACATAAAATTCATGTGGCCGTTGGATGACCAATAGTCACACAAAATACACATTTATTCACTTTAAACAGCATATGGTCACCCTTATTGACGCTTTTGGCCACTGTTTGCTTAATGGTATGTGACTAAATACCCAAAACAAACATGCTTTATGTGACTAAATATTACAAAAGGCCACGCAAACATAAACTTCATGTGGCCATTGGATGATCAATAGTCACACAAAATACACATTTTTTCACTTTAAACAGCATATGGTCACACTTATTAACATTTTTGGCCACTTTGTGTTAAATTGTATGTGACTAACTCCAAAAAACAACACCCATTGTGTGACTAAATCATCACAAACGTCACATTTATTGTATATTCATGTGGCCACAGGACGGGAAATAGTCACACAAAATACACATTTATTAGAAAGAATCATCTCAAATGTCACATATATTATATATTTATGTGGCCAAAGGACGAACAATAGTTACTCTAAAAAAACATTCGTATGACTATAAGGTGTTTATGGTCACTGATACTGACTAATCCAACAAAACTTATGCCTAATTTGT
The DNA here is from genome assembly GCA_030686995.1 of Artemisia argyi. NCBI lineage: Eukaryota > Viridiplantae > Streptophyta > Magnoliopsida > Asterales > Asteraceae > Artemisia > Artemisia argyi. Next base: position 80,084,719 of record CM060681.1, read on the forward strand.
CACACATATTCGGGGTTTGGTCACTCTTTTTAGATAGAAAAGGCCACAAACTCAACAATGTGACCATATGCCACCTACGGTGGCGGGACCTTTAGTGACACACAACGAAAAAAACGTGTGTGACTATATGCATATCGTCACACATTTTTGGCGTGACCAATGCAACTTTTTGTACCAGTGTTGCCATCCTCATCCACCACAAGCATACCAACATAGGAAGATCAATCACAACAAGATTTGAGCACTTGTGATCTTCATTCATTTAAGGCTTCTTATGACAAGAAGTTTATTTACTTTAGGAATTCACATCCACTAGACACTCATGTCTTGGATCATCATTGTACACCACATTTTATCATTATTATACAACAAACTAGAGGTTAAGAGGTTTATGTGTTTACGCCATAAAACACAAGGTTTGTTATGTTGGGCCATATAACATAACGGGTTTGTTGTACCCGAAGAAGGACTCAATACTTAGTTTAGTATCGGTAAATATTGTAAGCGACGGTTTTAAGGTTTTCTCCGCCGAGAAGGGAGCTTTTTGATCTAGTGAAGTAACTTTCGAGTTGGGTACTCGGGGAGTGGAGTAGCGCGAAGAGGAGCTTTATGACCGAACCACTATAAATCTCCGTGTTCGATTGCATTCCTTTTTACTTATCACTATACATTTATATTTGTATTTATCCCTTTATACTTACATTGCGTTTATGCTTATGCTATGGCTTTGTGATGTGTTTATGTTTGTGTTGAGATGATATGATTTACTTGATGATCATTATAGTCATAGAACTATCATTGCCAATTTTCATATTACGTCACACTTGATCGGTTGTTTAATACAAAAGATTTTAGTTTTTTTTATCGGAAACGTATTCATCCCCTCCCCTCCCCTCTACGTTTTTCACAGCCCTTACTCTCACGCCGGAGCTTGGTCTTGGGATCAAACCTAAAGTGAGGCTAACACGTGTCTGTCATTTGTGTAGGTGCCGAAGGACATCAATCACTTACCGAAAGAACCTACACGTCATGGAGCAGTTTATTACTTTAAAAAAAAAAAAAATGAAAAGGTGTGTATAGAGGCCAAGTCATTCATACAGTCTTTATCATTTGCATTCTCAAAAGCTAAGCTAAAGTTGTAGTGCATGAGAGTTTTAACATCGTACTACTTAAAATGCAATTGAACATATATTTGTGTTTACTAACTCCCAACTCTTTTCTTTTACAACATGATAGAACATAATATAGTAGACATAGCCAAAAGTTGTGTTAATAAGGAGCCAAGAATAATCCTAAGGCCACAACTGATCATTAGGGATACTAAAGGAAAGAAACAAAAATGAAGTTCTATTTGTTTAGACAAAATTTACACAAGACTTCTTCAAATTACATAAGATGTGTCATGCTTGCATCATTAGGATAAACTGAAAAAGTTTCTTATATACATATTCATGATAACAGTTTAAAATTGATGGAAAAATCGTTCGCTAACATGCACAAAATTATTTTCATTTAAGCATGCAGTTAATCAAACAGTTGGTCTTTCATTACCCAAACACACCATTCATCCCAACCTCACTTCAAAGTATTATAAGTATTCACGGTTGATAATCTAATGCATGCACTCCACGAATTTTACGGTGACTTGGCTATGATTACTAAATCATTTAAAAAATTGTTTGAAAAACGAATTGGCTGATGGATAAAAGTCCTTGCATTCATGTTCCATGAATTCAAAATCATTGATGCTTAGACAAAGGAACCTTGAAATTACTTAAACAAAAATGAAGATGAACATGCTTAGACGAAAATTAAGGGATTCACATTTTTTTGAATTCGTCAGAAAAATAAGGGATTCACATAGACTTTCTTTATGTTTTGATTGATATGATCTTATTATAATCAGGGTTTTTTTTTGTCCCCATTTGTTTATGTGGATCTTGAGTTTAATTTTGGATCGAGAATTGTTTGAAGAGGATTAGGCTTCGATAGAATGCATAAGGTTTAGATGGTGACATGGAATTGACATGATATTTAGTGTTTCATGTCATCATTATTCATACATTTTTTTTATTATACAGAGTGAGATGGTTCTTAAAGAAAAATGTCTTTAAACTATAAAAAACACCCTCTACGCATGTATAGTGAAGTCACAAATGAACAAGAAAATAGTACAATGATCTGTGTGAATAAATCACAAAGTATAATGACCCCTCCAATCATTAACCGGATATATAAACATTTTTGTTTACTCACGTATATCTCAAAATAATTCGTCAGAAATTTCACTCTTGGGATAGAGGTCGTGCGAGCTAGAAGACGTAGGTATATCAGAATTCTTCGGTTGATCATCAGACTCATGGGAATGCATATCTTCAAGTTTCCCTCTGAGTGGTTGAAACCTCAACTCATCATCAAGTTCCTTCATTTTGGTACGACCCTTGAGCATACTCACTACTTCTGACATGGTTGGCCTAAGAGCAGGTGATTGATTGGTGCATAGTAGAGCAATTTTCATCATTTGCACCGCCTCTTTTTTGTTGAAATTAGAACCCAACCTTGGATCCACCAACTCAATCAAACTCCCCTTTCGTTCCATAAAAGCCGCCTTAAAAAAAACAAATACATTTATCTTAAGACCTTGTCATTAAGCTCTAAAGACAAAGGATGAAATAGTGTAGTTTTTGTAAAATAATTTATACACAATCAAGAAGACAAAAGTAATCTTCACTTGGCTGATATTTTATATTATTCTTTCCAGCAACGATTTCTAGTGCTAGAACCCCAAAACTGTATACATCTGCTTTGTAGGTTAAGAAACCCCATAATGCATATTCTGGTGCCATGTACCCTCTGCAGGACCAAAATAAAAATGAATGTTGAAAGTAAAAGAGATTGATCCTTACTACAAAAAAATCAACAAGAATATTTCTCACATAGTTCCTGCAACTCTAGTGCTAATGTGGGTGTTTTCTTCTTCATCAAGCTTAGCTAAACCAAAGTCTGAGATCTTTGGAGTAAGGTTCGTATCCAAAAGTACATTTGTAGCTTTGATGTCCCTATGAACCATTTTAAGCACCGACTCTTCATGCAGGAAGGCCAAGCCTTTTGCAATGCCAACACAGATTCGTTGTCTTGTAGCCCAATCAATTTCCATGTTAGAGTCATTATTCTCTGAGATTCAATTAGAAAAAGAAATCATAATCGAGAAAGCTCTGCTCTGTTAGATATAACAATATGATTTAGTATATCCAGTTTCTACATATATTTGCTCTGCTTTACTCAAGATTGCAATTTATACAAGCACAAATCATTAGCTCTTTGAAAATACACATAAAAAAATAGAGTGTTAAGCCAGATTGTATTACGTGTTCCATTTTGGAATGTCCCATGTAATATGTAACATTTTATTTTTTGAAAATTGTGCCAATTAAAGATATGTATGTGTCTATGTGAGGACTATAGTTATTGACATTAGGGCAGTTTGGTTTGCAGATGGGTTTATGATTAAGATTAGGATTTGGATTTTGATTTGATATAGTATAGAGAAAATATATTATAAAATAAATAAATAATTATTTATAATTTTAGAAATTGTTTAAAATTAATTTTTATACTTAGAAAAAGACAATATAAAGAGATATATGTGGTGGAGGTATAAATTGAGCCTACGAACTATAATTTGAAAACCTATACATTTTGACATGTTTTGAGAAATACCAAATTTAAAGGGTTGATCCCCATATTATGGCCCCACTACTACCAACCAAACAAGTACTTTTTACCATCAATCCCTAAACCTATGCCAACCCCCTCAACCAAACGGACCTTTAGTTTCAGTCATTTACTGTAGTATATTAGACAGCTAGCAAAAACTATAACATAAAAAGTGGAACTTTATCCGTTCAAAAAAAATGTGGAACTTTAAAACTATTATGGGCGAATAAAGATTATACCGAAAAGAGCATGTGCTAGAGAATTATTCTCCATGTACTCGTAAATAAGCAGTAGGTGGTTGCGTTCTACACAACAACCATGTAGCCTCACAATATTAGGGTGTTGTATACCAGCTATCATCCCTATTTCGTTCACAAATTCACGATTTCCTTGCTTTGATCTAGAAGAGAGTTGCTTCACGGCAATAAGAGTTCCATCTAGTAGTGTACCCTAAAATTTATAAATTACAAATATATTGAGTTCTCCATATTTTGTTTGAAACTTACTTTCATATGCTAATGAAGAAATCGAAATATTAATAGAATTACCTTGTAGACGGATCCAAAACCACCCTCACCAAGTTTATTGGACATGGAAAAGTTATCAGTGGCGGCTTTGATTTGTCTGTATGTAAATACACCAGTCTGCAAATCCAGTCCTCTTAGTTCTGTAAAGACACAATGTGTGTTTCCAGTGAAATAAATGTATTTCAAAAACAATAACAAAGTATATAACATAGTTTAGTTTGTCAACTAAGTCTTTATTTCTTTAATATGGTTTAGGTGCTGCAAGTTCTATTCTTAGTAACACCATTAACAAGAAAAATGTCAATGTCTATCAGAAATACAAATTTATATTACTAAGTAGTAATCACACACCTTCTTCTCTAGATATTCGATCCCGTAGATAACCCCTTTTCAATGCGATACCAGCTACTGTGAGAATAAGGCACAATGCCGCAGCCACCGGTCCGAGGACTATGAATATACTTCTTTTGTGATGAGTTGGAGGCTTGAATTCTAAGAAAATCAAAAATTTATATGTTACTTAAACTGATCATATTAATGATAGTAGCTAGAATAGATATGATAATTTTACAGTTACTAATTGTTAAGTTAGAATTATGGACAATACACATACCAGATTCGATTGAAATGGCAGATATTAGAGGTCCAAACACTCCTCTAACTGGAACTGCAGTTGTACCATTCCCAGCATATTGGAGGCGAATTTCCAATGTTTTGTTAGTTACCCTAACCTTTGGTATAGGTATTTCTACTGCCTTATCGACCCCGCCTGCTTTATGCCTGATATCAAAATTCTTGAAGACAATTACACCCTGAAAAAACAATAAAGAAAAATCAAATTAAGACAAGTCTTTTGCATCCTCGAAGGAAATGTCTCATACTTTTCGTCAAATCCAAACAAAAGTTTGTGTTGTTCCCTTTAGAGTGACTATAACCTAATAACTAAGTTATAGAAACACTCTTCATTTTAACTGACGTGTGTTTAAAATGGTTTTATAAAGAGCAAGCAATAAACAGTTTTAACAAGATTTATACAAGATGTTTTTAACGTTTAAAATTCTTAATTACTAGAATTGAATCAAAGAATTTGACAAAAATTTACTCCACTACAAACATTATCTTTTATAGCAGAGAATTACAGTTTCAAAAGGCTTCTACTTTACATGTGTTGAGCATTCAATGGTTAGGTAAGGTGTGCATAAATGCTTCTACATTAGTTACAGGATACTCTTCTTTATGGAACAATGTTGACAATTGTTGCATATTTTTTATCATTCAATGAGGCATTTTCAAACCTCACTGAACTGAACATTTTCTCGGGAACATGTATTTCAACCGCTGAACCGCATTGGCACTAACGCAAGGACTCTTTGTCTTCAATAACTCATAAGGAGTTATGTGGAGTATTTACTTAGCAACCATGTTAACTTAAGCTATTGTATGGAAAAATCCATTCAGAAATTGTTAGACGCTAAAATGGCCCAATAGTTTTTACCAAATATCATCACATAAGTATGATTAGTATAATCAGTTGTATGATTGATATGTTTTGGGGCCTGTCTCAAAACAGTTTTATTGTTATAAGCATTGTAAATTTTGGAGTATATAATATAAAAGTTCACCTTTTGCACCAAAAAAAATATCATCACATATCTATGGTATCTACCTGTATATACGACAAGAGAAAATAGCGATAATGAACTGGTAGTAAGTCTTATTGATCTAAGGCGCGTAACATCATGGAATTTAAATAATAACACCAATTAACCTGTATATAAACATCGAAAGCACGTCTTCCCAGACTCTTGTATGATTGATTATCTCTGAAGAAAATTTCTGCAAAGTGTAGAGTCACAGTATAGTTTCCATTTACTAAGCAACGACCATAATAAGTGAGAGACAACGGAGAAAGGCGAGCCTGGGTGTAAAGTTCGGAGTTGTTCATAGTGAGGATAGATACATTAGTTGAGGTATATTTAGTTAAAGTACGATTAATATCCAATTGACTTCCTGTGCTACTAAATCCCCAACTATTAGGGTCATGGAAAAATTTTGTATCTCCTCCTGGATCCTCGTCTGCTTCGTAAACCTTATTTCCAATAGTAGCTTTTGGCCCGCCGCAATTAATATAAACTGAATAATAATCTGAACCAGTAAAATAAATACATAATATCAACAGATCTTTAATGTAAAAAAGGAAGTGCAACTTCACAGGAAAGAGTGTAGCTCAACGCTCACCTTTGTAGCAAGGATTGTTGCCAAGACACTTTGCAAGGTCTCTGCAAATAAAACACATGATAAAAACTTTTTTCATATCCATGATAAAATAGTTTTATACACTATAAAGAACAAATATTGAGTATATTTAAGCTTACGAATCATTCCCACCAGAGTAGCTTCTAAATAAGTTCCTAGTAAATGAAGAGTTTATAGACTTTAACTTCAAGGTGTATGTGGATAGGAAAAGAGCATTTTGAAAGCTGGAAACTTACAATGATTTATCACAAGATGTAGGTACACTTTCTTCTCTAAAATGGTTGTAGGATAGATCTACCGAACTGTGTTAATAATACAATCGATCAGTTAAGAAAAAATATATCCTAGTAATAAAGGTTTTCAGTCCTAGTATATACAAAGTATTAGGAGAGCAATTAAGTGAAGGTTGGGTGTTAAATAATGTAAATATAGGAGTAAGTCAGATGTCATATAAACGAAATGCTGAAATGAAGCTAAAAAACTCAGTACCGTATATCAGTTCCATCTACGATCCACTTAGGAACATTACCGTTGAGAGAGTTACCAGTGAGATACCTGCTCATTTTATGATACAATTTGTTACCATTTATGCCTGTTGTTTACTTATACAATTTAAATGCAACAAAAATATGATATAAATAAACATAGTTAAGAGTGGAAAACTACTGAAAATATAGATGATCTAAATCTCAATTAAGAAAAATAATAATTTGGAAGTTTAGTTGAAACAACACATGGGAGAAAAAGTAAAATCATATACTTCTTACATTTTTTCTAGAGATGATAGCCTTTGTAGATCTGGTATATCTCCATTCAAATTATTGAAACTGAGATCCCTGTTCAAGTATAATTATATAGATATACTTCTGAAAGATGTTTAAACAAATAATAAAGTAATAAACACAAACGAAAGTGGTTGAAATAGGTACTGATCCAAATTTCGAAGACAAGAACTATTACAGATACTTCAATTGGGACATTTGTGATATATAATCAGGAATCGTCCCATTTAGATTACAGCTTCTCAACATCCTGTAACATCCATTATAGTTCTTGTAGATGAAAAAAGAATAAACAACTGGTAATTACATTTCTAAATCATACAATGACTTACAAAGTTTTCATGCTTTTCAAGCTAGTTAGATTTGGAAAATGTGAACCTTTACCACGTAAATCTGAAATTCTTCTGCATACAGAATAAAATCACGTGGAGATTGGTATTCGTTCATGAATAAATTAAAGAGAAATCAAAATCCTGAGAGGGAATTTATGTGATTTAGTGATTTACAATTCAGTCAAATTGCTCAGTAGAGAAACACTTTGTGGTATTGGTCCTTCCAGTCCACTTCCTTGCATCTCTCTGTTGATTTCACTATCAGATAAATGTTTTAAAATATCGATAGAAGTACAAACTTACAGTTTCTCAAGTCGTTTCCAGCTTTCTAGGCTTGGAATTTTTCCAGTAAAGTTGTTACTACTCAACCGGCTGCGCAAGGGTAGTGATAACTAATTTATAATAATTATAACCAAGAAAGGACAAAAAAATAATAATAATAATAAAATAAAATAATAATAAATAAAAAATAAAAAATAAAAAATAAAAAAAACTGAATAGCAAATGGAACTTTTGAAAGTATCAGTTTGGAAGGGTGGAGTGTGCATACAGTTCTGCCAAGTTGGTGAGATTTTTAAGCTCCACCGGCAACTCCCCATAGAGATTATTTGCATGAAGCGTCCTACGGTCGGTTTGATAATAAGAAACCCGTATAGATAAATATTTTCTCAATTACCATAGTCATGAAAAATTATTGTAAATATACAGTACCAAATGGCTTACAGGTTTACTAAGTTTTTAAGTTTTCCAAGCTCTGCTGGAATGGTTCCAGAGAACATGTTGCTCTCCAGGCTCCTGGTATTCATTTATTCATCAAACACAACAACTGGATATAAGGCACATAATAACTTACATAAAATTGTATGAGCTAATTTCATAATAGAGTAAGAAAGATTTATATTTAACTGACTCTTTTTAGGCCAGAAAAACCAATCAATGTTTTTTAAAGATACTTGCTTAATTTGACCAACTTTCAAAAACTTTGATTTAGGTTACAACTTATAAAAAATTAATTGAAAGTAATAACCTTTCAAAATTATGATTAAGCTATAATACGAGTAACTTTTGGTTCCTATATCTTAAGGTAATCAACTTAAATCATTAATTCTTAAAACTCTGCTTCTTCCTTCTTTTTTTCCAGTTGTTGTTGCTAGATACGATTATCTTTTTATGCAATTAGCATTAGAAGACCAATTTTGTGTGTGCCTAAAAGATACAGTGAGACCTGTGAGAACTTACACATATATCAGTGAGGTTATATTGCCCAAGTATGGTGGAATCCTTCCTGACAAGCGATTCACTGTAACAGACCTGGATTACAATTCTGTAAGAAGGTGAAATTCATATAGATACTCAAAAAAGTAATTTTAAATACGACCAAAAAATGGCTCACAAGTACTCCAGCTTGGTTAACGAAGCCCATTCATGTGGTATGGTACCATTTAGGTAATTACGAGTCAGATCACTTCAATAAAAGCAAGATTTTTGAATCAGTATTTTAGTACACGGTTTCTGATACAAACAATATGTCTTTTTCTTACATTTTTTTTATGTAAGTTAAGTTTGCTAGTGATGGTGGAAGAATACCATGAAGATCCTGCCCCTTGAGAAATCTGTTCATAAAGCAATGAAATTACACTTACAAGCTTCAATTGAATGACCGTTCAAGTAAAGCCTCATGCTTGTAAGGTCAAAATAAAGTGATTAAAAAAATATATACACATTTAACACCAATTTTTAGCATTTTCATGAACTATAATCTGTATGACATCTTAAGTAGATTTATATTTAATTTAACGAAACTAGATTACCATAAAACGTCATAGAGTGTTTTTGGTAATCATCATAAGTCCAAAATTAGCAAAAATATTGGCAAAGTATGGGTGAGAATGAAACGAAGCAACATACAACGATTCCACATGACAAACATTGCCGAGGTAGGAGCAGTTACACAAAAGAGTGTTGTTATAGGAAGGCATTTCGCTCCTTTGTTTTGTTCTCCAGGTCCAGTTTGAAGCATAATCACATGGATTAAGGGTAAAATTCCAGTCACTTTTACCCAATTCCTTAGCTATATCAATAAGAGCATCCTCTGCAAGAGAATAAAGGACTTATTAACGAAACTGAGATTTTATTCAAATTTGTTGCTTCCAGAAAATGAATCTTATATAATCCAAATGAGTTTTCCTTGATACATAAACAAGAGTCTAACCACCTACGATTATAACATGATATAGAAAAAAGGTTATAAAAATACATACTTTCAGATTGAGGAAGAAATCCAGCTTGCGCTTGAACATCAGTTACTTCAACGAACATAAGTGTGAATAAGATGAGCATGAGTGTAAGCAAAAATCTAAAACTTTTATGGTCAATAATCAACATCTTAACAGAGGAATTATGATAAGAGATGTTCATGTAATGAATAAATATATATACTTATCATCATGCTGTAGGTAGATTTGCCTAGGGTGCCTAGTGGTAGGGGTGTTATTGGGTCGGGTTATCGGGTCTTATAGGGTCGGGTTGAGTCGGGTTTTGATTTTTAGAAACTCACCCACAACGGCGCAACCCGACCCTATAAAGAATCAGGTTATCGGATTCGGGTTATATTCCAGTTGGGTTATGTCGGGTCGGGTGATTCAGGTTATCGGGTGATACTACAAATGAGTAGCCAATAAATTACCAGATGCGACTTTGATCAAACAACTTAATAGTTAATAGTAACATACTTTGCTCACATACAAGTCAATGACAACTTTACTAAGCTCATCTTTGTTACCAACTAACTGTATGAGAGCATGTATAATAAAGTATTTTAGTAAGTCTCTTTTTGTTTTACTAGTACTACTGATGTTGGGATATTATTACAAAACTTGTGTCATTTTGTTTCATTCAGTACGTCAAAAAATATCAAAAAATCATGCTGCAAACATAATACTACGTAAAGTATTTTAGTAACACGCCATGCTGCAAGTCTTCCACAAAATCAAATAAACCCCCCTGCTACTGTGACATAGCATTGCCAAAGACACCCTGCTGCAAAGACACAACAGCACTTTATAACCATATTTCTATCAGTAGGTTAAAAAATATTAGCATGACTAGACACTTTGCGAGTAACATTAAATAATCACCAATAAGCATTACTTCATAAACCTGTAACAAGTAAAAATCAAAACAGCAGGCATGAAACAAAAGAAATACTAGTGTCTGGTAGTACTAAAAAAAAGTTAAATATTGATTTTCGGGTCTTACCGGGTTGACCCGATAACAAAAATGATCTAACACTAACCCGATCCGATAATAATGTCGGGTTATCGGGTTCGGGTCAAACTAACCCGATAAGCTTTTTCAACCCTATTGAACCCGACCCTACTGACACCTCTACCTAGGGGGTATGCAGATGACTAAAGAATCTAAATCACCATGTGCACAAAAATTTGTATTACAGAAATAAAAATGAACTAAAATGTGAGATTTCTTAAAAAAATAGCAAACAAATTAAAAAGACATGTTTTTCTTTTAACATATTACTGGACTAACTAAACAAGACATGTATTTATGTGATACAATGTTTCGGAACAAGGTTCATTTTAAAGAAATCGGGATTTTTAACGAAAAGACAAATATCCATCGGGTTCCCGTGAACCCTCGAAAACAGCCCTAGGTCCATCCTGGGTGGTATGTGAGTGCCTCCTAACCAAGAAGTTGTGGGTTTAAGTGTACACTTATTAGATATAATATGAGATTGATGGTCCACAGATGTGAAAAAAATTTCTAAAAAGAATGTACATGTTGACCATTGTTCATTATTAGATGAGGTAACAGACAACTACAATAATTGCATCATCAAAACGATGGGAGCCATGCAAGAGTAGAGTTGATAATGATGCTTACTAGTATTTCCAATAATTGAATGGATTTGTCGGTTGGTCTACATACGATCGATCACTTGATTGTAAAATACGATCGGCCTACATACAATGCTTACTAGCATTTCCAATAATTGAATGGATTTAAGTACGTTTGGCCTACATACGATCGATCACATCCAGTCATCCGGACATCAATTCAATCAATAAAACCGTGAAAACGTAAAGGGGCGAATACGTTTTAAAATATTAAAACTTGTTGTATCAAATATCCGATTAAGCTTGTTGTAATATGAAAATGACAATTATAGTTTATGACTAATATAAGCATATAGTAAAACAAGTTCTCATACAAGCATAACCATCAAGTCACAACGCAAGCAATAATATAGTGCAAGTATAAAAGTAAAGCAGTAAGTAAAAAAAAAAAAAATGCAAACCGGACATGATAATTTATTGTGGTTCGGTCACGGAGCTCTTCTCCGCTCTACTCCACTCCCCGAGTACTCAACTCGAGAGTTACTTTACTAAATCAACAAATTCCCTTATCAGCGGAGAAAACCTTACAAACGTCCTCTTACACTTTTTCCGGTACAAAGCTAAATACCGAGTTCTAGTTTAAGGTAGAACCAACCTCACGTCACCTATACAATATTTTCGACACTAAGCTATATGTCAGTCGAGTTCTTTCCCGGGTGCAACCACTCTCGTTATGTTTTAAGGCCCAACATAACAAACCGACCAACTTGGTATTTTAGGCCCATCGTTTTGATGATGCAATTATTGCAGTTCACACATACTTTTTAGAAATTTTGCTCAAACACATTCTTTTTAGAAATTTTGTTCACACACGTACATTCAGTTATTGTACGTACATTCTCTTTGGAAATTTTGTGTGCTAGTAAGCATCAATATCAACTTTACTCTTGCATGGCTCCCATCGTTTTAATGATGCAGTTATTGTAGTACACACACATTCTTTTTAGAAAGGCCCATGTTATAAGGACCCTCCAAAAATACATTTTGTAACTCGCATGTCCTTCTTTTTTTTATTTTTTTTTTATTTTTTATTTTTTTTTGACCCTCCAAAAATACATTTTGTAATCCTCATGTTTTAAGGTTGTGTAGGTTATTATGTGCCTTATAACCCGTTGTATTTGATGAATAAATGAATACCAAGAGCCTGGAGAGCAACATGTTCTTTGGAACCATTCCAGCAGAGCTTGGAAAACTTGAAAACTTAGTAAACCTGCAAGCAATTTGGTACTACGTTTATGCCTTCTTTGTATCTATTTTATCTAATAAATAAGCTTTTGTACAAGCCCTTCTAAGCACGGTGCATTAAAAATTGGTTTAACGCAGTGATGTGGATTTCTAAAATTAGGGAACATGGTACAACTCTATTAAGCACTCTTTTTTTCTACAATCCATTCTCAATGGTCAACATATTTGTTTTTAAAGCACATGTCAAATTAACACTACCCTATTTTTGTATAGCATTAAACACAATTTATCAATTCTTATGAATCTTTTTCTATACGATTTGTTTGGGTCATCAGTTACCAATCTCACTAACCTAATTTTGTAAGCATTAAACATCATTCATTCACCTACAATTGTGATTAACCCATTCAAAAAACCATTAGTTTGTCCAATCTTTCTGTGCACGCTCTTTCCCAAAACATCATATTATGATTTGTATATACACCATCTCTTCATAATCAATACATCATCTCTTCATCCTCTACTTTTGTAATTATTTATTCTCTTTTTACATATTATGATTTGTATATAGGTTGAACTGATTGTATTCTTACTTTTTATTTTGCAGGCTTCTCATATCAATCTACAATGATTCGGAACTTTGAATTCGACCCAATAATTTATGTAAGTTTCAGTTGTATTGAAATCCGTGACATTTATATTAAATTAGTGAAAAGATACGTTTATTAGTTCTTTTGTATTTGTAGACGATTTTGTGATGTAGAAGTTTGAAAGAGAGATCGGGAAGAAAATGAAGAGCACATGTTGTCGAAAAAGGTAAATTCCCTGCAATTTGAATGAGAGATTGGTTGTTTTGTTTGTGGGTTTTTGATGCACAAAAGCTATCTATTAATTTATGTGTGTTTTGTGTGTCCACAAAGTGTTTGATGAAATGTATGTATGAACCAAATATGAAGTGGAGTCGTCCAATTTAGTTTCTTGTTTTTAAATGCTTGATTGTATATTTTTTATATTAACTAATTACTAATAACATGTTTTTTTTCAAATATATGAAGAAATGTTAAAGTTATAGTGTTGTTTAGAATGTTTTTGAAAGTGGTTATGATGCGGTAGTGAAATAAGTGAGTTATTTGATAGAACTAAATTTGCATAGACCAACATACTAAGTAGATATTGTTAGAGTTTGACAATCAAATAACACATATTGCGGAAGCTAGGATCAAGTATAACACATAAATATTAACTAAAACATAAATAGTAAACGTACCCGATACACTTCAAATAAACCTTGATTCTTGGACAATTAGATCAATGATAAACCCCTTACCGTTTTGTTTATCGATCTCTTGATAATTACTAAAGTAAGTAATTACCTCGTTCTTGTACACACAAACTACCAACGAATAAAGGTTTGTTGCAAGTAAACAAATCACTTAATTTTGGATTAAACCAAAATCGACCCAATCCCTTAGGAGGGGGGTTGAACCGATCGGCCTAGGAAAAACAAGAAAGAAAACAAGTTTTTAGGGTTAGAGTGTGTGCACAAAAGATTGTGAAAGTCTTACCCTAAGCCTTGTATATATACTAGGTGATTTCTTGGAGCACAAGCAAGGCATGGATCGACCCTAATGGGTTGGGTCGACCGGCCATAGCACCCCCATGGGGTTTCTAGATCCTTCTTGACTCCCAAGTTTCACTCTAGTCCTTATCTTTCTTATTTAACGATAGTTAGTCCATACGGTTAATAACTAACGACCGTTTAGTCCATTAAGTGTTATAAATATATATATTCGATACATTTAATATATATATATTTATTTTACATTATTCTTGTTTGTAAAGTGTGCAATCCCGAGGTCTTGGGTTCGATCCTAGACATTTACTTATTAATGTTTATACGTAACATTTAACAGCTCCCACTCGTATATCCATTAATAGTAAAATGACACTGGTTAGCGTCTTGCAACACTCCAATGCCCCTAGTTCAATCCGAGCTAGGTTTCCTGGAAAAACCTTTAATGATTCATCATTATAATTATCCTTTCATTACTAATACCACATTAATAAAGATGTGAGTTCCTTTATTAAAATTCTGTTTCTCGTTTCTTTATGATTGAACAAAATTACCAAAACATCTGAACGTATTCCAGATAGACTTTGGGCATGGCCATGCAAACATTTTTTCAACCCTACGAGGGGCCCAGCAGTATTAAACTTCTGAACAAATCAGAAGGAATAAATTCTTTCTTGACTACAAGAATAACCCATGAACTTTGCAACACTTCTGAAAACAACCCTTATGACTCCCTGTTACGGTGAGCGGTAGATTGCTTCACAAAAATGCACTACATCCATGACACTTATCTGGTATCTCAAGTCTGAGGATAACTTTAAATATGATTCTCACATTAAATATTAAATCATATTGTTGGGATAAGTCCAATATTCAATTCATCGAATATCATGTGAAATTGGTATGACTACGCATCAATATACTTTCAAGTATATCCTAAACCAATACTCAAATTTTTCTTAGTTTAATGATATTCCCATATCATTAATCGACAATGGACATTTAGAATAATAAATTATTCATGGATCTTAAACATGCAAATATAGGATATATTATTAAGACAATGATAAATAAACATAAAACATATTTTATTCCATTAAAATAATAATTGTACATTACATCCTTTATCCAAACACTAATCACAAATGGGCATGAAACTTTCAGCTAATCTAAGTCCTACACCTTCAGCATGCTTGTAAAGCTTGGTGCCAGGTAGAGGCTTTGTTAATTGATCTGCCAAGTTATCATCTGTGTGAACTTTGAGCATTTCGATTTCGCCTATTTCGACTTGTTCTCGAACATAGTGATGCTTAATCGGGAAATGTCTGGTGCCTTTCATGATTCCAGGTTCATTGGCAAATGTAATTGCAGCTGAATTGTCACAATACATTTTAATAGGTCTTTGAATCGAAGGCATGACTCCAAGCCCTGAAACAAACTTCCTAATCCAAACAGCTTCCATTGCAGCTTCTGAAGCAGCTATATACTCACTTTCTGTAGCAGACATCGCTAGTACACTCTGCTTTCTGCTCCTCCAATCCACTGCTCCTCCATTAATGACAAAGACATAACCCGTCTGAGACTTCGTATCATCCTTATCACCTTTCCAAGAAGCATTGCAGTAACCTGTAACATCAAGTTCTGCCGATGGATTTCCCCCATAAACCAAAAACATATCCTTAGTAGCCCTAAGGTACTTAAGAATATTTTTAACAGCAGTCCAGTGTGCTACACCTGGATTTTGCTGATATCGACTGGTTAAATTCTGAGCAAACGCTACATCAGGTCTTGTACTTTTCACCGCATACATTATAGATCCCACAGCCGAAGCATAAGGGACTCTTTTCATGCGTTGCACCTCTTCAGGTGTTGAAGCACAAACCTTGTTGCTCAAGCCATGTTGCTCTTGCATCGGCAAATATCCTTTCTTGGAATTTTGCATACTGAATCTCTTCAGTATTTTACTTTGGCTTAATCCAATTAATCGCTGAGATCTATCTCTATATATCTTGATTCCCAGAATAAATGCAGCTTCCCCTAAATCTTTCATAGAAAAACAACTTCCAAGATATTCCTTAACCTTTTGTAAACTTGGAATGTCGTTCCCCATGATCAATATGTCATCGACATATAATATAAGGAAAATTACATTACTCCCACTAACTTTGTGATATACACATGGCTCATCAAGATTTTTAGTGAATCCATACTTTTTAATTTCACCATCAAATCTCTTATTCCATTGTCGTGATGCTTGCTTCAATCCATAAATGGATCTTTTAAGCTTGCATACACGATTTGGGAATTCTGGATTTACATACCCCTCAGGCTGCGCCATATAGATGTCTTCATCTAGGCGACCATTTAAGAAGGCGGTTTTTACATCCATTTGCCAAATCTCATAGTCATAGTAAGCGGCTATGGCTATAAGAATCCTAATTGCCCTTATGTCAGCTACAGGAGAAAAAGTCTCCTCATAGTCAACACCAAAAGTTTGTGTATAGCCTTTAGCTACACAACGGGCCTTATAGGTGTGTACAACGCCATCCATGTCTGTCTTTTTCTTGTAGAGCCATTTACTCCCAACTAGTTTGGCACCCGGAGGTAGGTCTACTTCTTCCCAGACATCATTGTCTTCCATGGATTGCATTTCCCCATCCATAGCTTCTTTCCATTTGGCCTTTTCAGGACCATTCATGGCAGCTTTATAACTTGTAGGCTCATCAACATCACCCAGTATATACTCATCACTCTCTACATTAAGACATAGACGAGTAGGAGCTTTTACTGGTCTTGTTGACCTACGAATGGGAATCACTTCAACTTCAGGTGGAGGACCTAAACTTTCAGGTTCTACCGGAAGTTGGTTAGTGTTTTCAGAAGGTTCTACATCTTCTTGACCGTCTTCCAGATCATATACTCTCCCACTGAATTCTTGAGATATGAGCTCCTTTTCAAGGAAGTCTCCATACCTTGCAACAAATACTTTGTTTTCAGGTGGGTAATAAAAGTAGTATCCCATAGTTTCCTTAGGGTATCCTACGAAGATGCACTTCACAGATCTTTGTTGGAGTTTGTCTGCTGAGTCACGTTTAACATACGCCTCATAACCCCAGACCTTTAGATAAGACAGGTTAGGAGCTTTTCCAGTCCATACCTCATATGGTGTCTTATCAACCTTCTTTGTTGGAACCATATTTAAAATGCGAATCGCAGATTCTAAGGCATAATCCCAAAACGAGAAAGGAAGAGTTGTTAGATTAAACATAGATCGTATCATGTCTTGCAATGTACGATTCCTTCTTTCAGATACACCATTTTGTTGTGGAGTATATGGAGAAGTAAGGTGCTGGACAATTCCCTCCTTTGCTAGATAATCTATGAACTCCTGACTCAGGTATTCACCACCTCTATCGAATCGAAGAGCTTTAATCTTCTTTCCAAGTTGCAACTCTACTTCTGCTTTAAACACTTTGAATGTTTCAAATACCTCATGTTTATGTTTAAGTAAATAAACATAACCATAACGGCTGTAATCATCCGTAAATGTTAAGAAGTAGCTAGCACTTCTCCTTGACACATGTCTAAGAGGTCCACACACATCTGTGTGAATAAGACCAAGTAGATCATTCGCCCTTTCAATCCTATTTTTAAAGGGTTTCTTAGTCATCTTCCCAGCAATGCAAGATTCGCATTTATCAAATGATTCATCATTGATCTTATCTAAAAGCCCATCATGTTGCAGCTTTTTCATGCGATCTTTGCCAATGTGAGCAAGTCGACAATGCCAAAGATAAGATGAATCCAGACCTTTCTTGATTCTCTTATTGTTGATGCTATACATTGAATTATTTTTAACAAAAGCATTATCATTATCATTCATATCAATTTCAAATACACCATTCACAGCAACAGCATTTAAAATAAAAAACATTATTTAAAGAAACTGAAATTTCATTGCTTGAAATAGTATGCTCAAAACCAAGGTTTAACAAACATGAAAATGAAATTACACCTCTAACAATTGACGGTGCATAATGACAATTATTTAAAGATAGTACTAGGCCCGAAGGCAACACTAAATTAAAAACTCCTATAGCTTCAACTCCTGCATGCGCTCCGTTACCAACGTGCAAGAATTGTTGTCCATAGGCCAGCTTTCTCTCAACTCTAAACCCCTGCAAGGTATTGCAAATATGAATGCCACATCCCGTATCATATACCCATGAATTCAATTTAGGAGTAAGAGTGAATAATTCAATCATAAAGAACGCACCTGATGTGCTGGGGTTACCAGCATCATTCCCCTGCTTCTTGAGTCGCAAGTCATGAATGTAGAGAGGGCAATTGCGCTTCCAATGACCCTTTTCATGACAATGGTGACAAGCCTGATCCTTCTTGTTTGGCGGATTCACCTTGTTCTGCTTAGGCTGATGTTGTTTCATCTTGGGTTGAGGTTGATAGGCCATGACCTGCTTGCCTTTATCACCTTTACCTTTGCCTTTGTTCACATGCGATTTCTTCTGGATTCTCCCCCCATGAATTGCCAACACTTGTGGGGTAGGAGCCTTGACCTTGGCTGGTAGACTTTTCTCATAATCAACAAGCAATGCGAGTAATTCTGAGACTGTCTTCCCCGAGCAATGCATGTTGAAGTTCTGCACAAAACCAGCAAAATCCTTGTTAAGGGATCTGTTGATCAAGTGCACTTGCACATTGTCGGGGTAACCAAAACCAATTCTGTGAAGTTGATCAAAGGAATCCTTCATCTCATCCACATAATCGGCTACTGGTTTACCATCACCATGCTTGCAGTTGTGTAGCTTGTCAAGTTCATCATACAATTCAACTGCAGGTGACTTCTCATAAGATTGCCTGAGGTTATCAAGCATATTCTTAGGAGACGAGTACTCATACTTCTTTTGTAATTGAGCACTCATGCTAGTGAGCATTAAACAAGCAACCTCATTGTACTTAGCATTAGTCACCTTCCACTCTGCCTTTGCTTCTGGTGTAGCAGTAGCAGCAGGTTCAGCAGGGCATTCCTCGGTCACATAATCAATCTTACCAGACGCCCTCAAGACAATTCTGAGCGAACGGTACCAGTCATTGAAATTCTTTCCAGTCAGTTTATCTCTCTCAAGATGACTCTTGAAAGCATTAATCACAGTTTGGTTATCGGGTTGAGCCATATCTACAGATAAAGTTCAAATATTAGTATTTTCGATAATCAATATCTTCAAGAAAAATAAAATACCCAAGGCTATATTCATATAACCAACTAATTTTCTTGAAAATTCTAGGATCTAACTTTACATAGTTTTACCACATCAGTTGATCTGCTAGTGGTAAAAGTACAAAAGATAGTAATCTGTCGAACAATAATTGGCAAACAAGATTTCCAATTCCTAGATTATTATGGGATTTACATCAAATTGATTCATCAATTTGCCTTTGTAAGCATGTTTTATCCCATCTCATGCCTTAAGTTCTAGGTCTCACGCACAACTTAATTAAGTCGTCTACCTTAGAAACTGTAAAATTACAATTATGGTCTCACGCGTTAAAAGAATTTTACCTTGTTATAGTAATTTAGCCTAGGTCTCACGTTTACTAAATTAAAATTCCAAGTGTTTCTTTTAGGTAGATGGCACGTAACTTAAATTTTAAGGGTATTAATTTTTGATATGTCAATCAAAATTATGTACAAAGATGCATGCACTCATCTTTATAACATAAGTTTTCATAAAAACTTTTTATGTCCGATTCCTGAAATTAATACACAAAGTTTTACTTGAGGTTTATGCCAAAACCCTAAGATGACTTTCTACAATATATAATTTTAAAAGTAATTCGTTTAAGACATATTCAAGATTGTGATAACCAAGGCAAACTCTAAGGCTCTTTTCTAAGCCTTCAAATCACGGTTATGAATATCATCTTAAAAGACTTAATTTTAAAAGCATATTTGCACAAAACATCATTCAAGCAAAAGTTTATGGATTCAATCTCAAAATAGTAATAAAGTTTGAATTTTGCTAGTCTCGACTGGGAGCTGATTACCATGCGAATCGGACCACGAATGTCATAAGACCTTTGCAAGATTCTTACTTTATCACTTTAGGGTTTCACAATTATTAGTCCGTATTAATTTTCTTTATGAAAACAACCCTTTTATTGCTTACAACAAGTCCAACTAAAAAACAATAAAACAAGTACCAAAGAAAATCAAACAAACAATAATAAATAAGTGAAATAATTAGCCACATGCAATCCGTATTAGAAAAGATCCTAATAAAATCAATTCTAGGTATAATAATGCATGTAATCAACTAAGGCCTTCCCCTCTTAATGGAGGTGAGTCACATACATTGACGAATCAATTGCGTAGGCCAAAGCTAAAAACACACCACATAGCATATAAAATTGATTTTAATATATATTGGAGTCTTCCCCAATTTAAGATCTATCTTAACATGTGAAAAAACAAGATCCATGACAAACATGCATGTAAGTCACGGATTAAAACCTAACAATTAGCAATTAGGTCACAAGATATGTTCAATAAACCGGTTAATGACCTAGGGTTTCTAGTGATTACACATAATCTTAGAAAACCACAAAACCCTAATTAGGGTTTCATGGAAAAATCGACCCCCCCTAAATTAGGGTTAGGGTTTCGAAATTTTTAGAAAAAATAGGAAAACCCTAGATCAAAAAAAACATGTATCTAAAACAATTAAAGATCCGGTTTTTATTACGTTTTAGTAATCAATTACATGTTATACAAGGCTCGTGATGCCACTGTTAGAGTTTGACAATCAAATAACACATATTGCGGAATCTAGGATCAAGTATAACACATAAATATTAACTAAAACATAAATAGTAAACGTACCCGATGCACTTCAAATAAACCTTGATTCTTGGACAATTAGATCAATGATAAACCCCTTACCGTTTTGTTTATCGATCTCTTGATAATTACTAAAGTAAGTAATTACCTCGTTCTTGTACACACAAACTACCAACGAATAAAGGTTTGTTGCAAGTAAACAAATCACTTAATTTTGGATTAAACCAAAATCGACCCAATCCCTTAGGAGGGGGGTTGAACCGATCGGCCTAGGAAAAACAAGAAAGAAAACAAGTTTTTAGGGTTAGAGTGTGTGCACAAAAGATTGTGAAAGTCTTACCCTAAGCCTTGTATATATACTAGGTGATTTCTTGGAGCACAAGCAAGGCATGGATCGACCCTAATGGGTTGGGTCGACCGGCCATAGCACCCCCATGGGGTTTCTAGATCCTTCTTGACTCCCAAGTTTCACTCTAGTCCTTATCTTTCTTATTTAACGATAGTTAGTCCATACGGTTAATAACTAACGACCGTTTAGTCCATTAAGTGTTATAAATATATATATTCGATACATTTAATATATATATATTTATTTTACATTATTCTTGTTTGTAAAGTGTGCAATCCCGAGGTCTCGGGTTCGATCCTAGACATTTACTTATTAATGTTTATACGTAACATTTAACAGATATAGCTTATGAGCTTATTTGAAATTGAAAAAGTCAATAATCTCATATGCCTTAAGAATTGAGTTTTTTGCTGTACGGTGTCCTCCTCTCCTCTAACCCCCATTAAAAGTCAAAGAACAAATATGAATACTTTAGTCATCGTTTCATATGCTAAAAAAATTGTTTGGTTGGGTTGATAGTTTGACAAAAATAGTTTAACTTTCATGTAATCTTTTTTCCTACATTAATGTAACACGCCTTTATTTCTGATATACCCAAGTTACTACTTATAAAACCAGGTAGGTTTAAAAAGTTCTCCCCACTATGATGGCGAGTTTATATTTGGCAAAAATGCACGCAACTTCTTTCGAGTTACCACCGCAAAACTTTATATTCTTCACAATAGCGTGCTTATTTTAATTCTTTTCTAAAATAACATTATTCAAGAACTACATGTATGCACTGACTTAGATGATGATTTGACTACATCCTTGACCACAACTATATATGAATTTTAAAAGTTTGTCTACAATATGATAC
Organism: Artemisia argyi; assembly: GCA_030686995.1. Lineage (NCBI taxonomy): Eukaryota > Viridiplantae > Streptophyta > Magnoliopsida > Asterales > Asteraceae > Artemisia > Artemisia argyi. The sequence continues at coordinate 80,107,069 of CM060681.1, forward strand.
GACATGTTGTCTTAACTATCTCCGTGAAGATAATAAGTATTTATTTTAAGCCAATGTTTATTTGTGTCAACAAGATGGTGGTGGTAGAGTGGTACTTCCTTAGCTTCAAGGACACTCTTATGGTATGTAGCAGGTCTTGGTTACAGAATCCCTTTAAAAAAGTCGACATTCATAGTAAAAGGGTATACTTCATCACTTCTACATTTACATGCCATAAATTCAAAAATAACTGCGATTTTGTTATCTATTTTAAGTTTATTTTTCGTGCTCAACCAATTACAAGTTGGTTGGTAAGTTGACTAAAATAGTCAATATTAGCGATAACATAATGCTATATATGTTTCCTTTTTAATTTCTTGAAAGTCACAAGCTATTTACTAAAAGTGGCAGTAATGAAAACTTCGGGTGCATGATTGAAAAATCCTTCGTCCCTCGGATGTCATCAAGTTCCTCTTAACGTAAAGTTATATAAAGAAATTTGTATGTTTGGATTTATTTGTTGACATGAGTGCTAAAAGTCATACCTAATTAAAGGGTGCTTTTAAAGACCTTCTTTTAGTTTCCTATAAACAAGGTCCTATTCGAAAGTATAACCGACTACTCAAGTTTCCTATAACTTGAGAACTCTCTTGGCAAGTGTTTACAGATAAAATGTTCATGCTTTACTCTCCTGGCAAGTCTTTTACGGAATGAATATGGAATACTCAAGTGTTTTACATTTATTGCATACCTTTACCCTTCCAGATTATCTACCAGTTGGAGAAGATGATACATGAACGTTTCTTATTTTAATATTTACAAACCAAATTGTTTATCGTATTATTGATATATTACTTATTATTCCTTAAAAAAAATAATGGAACATGTGTGTGTGCCTTGAATCTGATTATTAGTTTTTCAGTATTCCCTCTCTATCCATACACTCAACTTCTTAAAGTTTCAAAAGAAAAATACTAAAATGTTTAGTAGAATTTCGAGTTTTAATTAAAAATCTTGGAACCAATTATAGTGTTTATTACCATTTAAGGTTTCAAAAGAAAAACATTACATGAGAATGGGACTTCCAAAATTCCCTACTACTATTTCAATTCACATTGTGACAAGTAAATATGAACTCAACTTTGCATTAAATATACGACTTTTGGTTTTCCAATATCCCCTTTTAAAGCCATTTCCATGAATCACAAATAAAAAAAAAAAGTTTTTTATACAATCTTTAAACAAAAACCTGCAACTGATATTCATAAGTAATGTCTGGAAACAACAATAGAAGCAGATGTGTTTCTCATATGGTTAACGACAAGGAAACACTCAAGAAGAAACAGTCAAAGTAAGTAAACTTTCCGACATGTAAACATTCAAATCAGATTTGTTGCAGCAACTTCTGTATATGATTTAACTAATGCTTCTTCGATTTCAGGAAAACATGTTTTGAAGGAAAAGCTTCAACCGTTAAAGAATCAAGTAAAGGTATGTATAACACTTATACATTCGTTTGAACAACAGTTGCAACTAATATAAGCATTCAAGGATTAATCTTATATACATATTTTCAGTTTTATGTGTTGATGATCATCTATTATGTACAAGTAATGAACAAGATAAGCTTTTAAAATTTGAAAAACAAGTAAAATGGGATGTTAATGAGTGGTACGAGTGGTGGATATCTGAAAAAAAGAAAGTAGCAAATAAACAAAGTTTGCTTCAAATTGCTAAAGATGAGAAGGAATATGCTCCGTCCAACGCGCATGTTGGTTTAGTTTAAGAGGATTCGTCTGATGTGGCCTTTTACAGTGACGAGGACAATTTTGATGCCCTTGATTACGAAAATGCATATTTATCATTTGACCCGGAGAAATCTCCAAAATTTCATTATTAGCTTTTTATGACATATAGAGAAATACTTGAAGGCCTATCATCACGGCATGGATTGGGTTTTGAATCGATAGACGCTCATACAAATCATTTTATGTTCGAGACAATCAATTTTACAATCGCCAACGCTTGGATGTTTGTTGGTATAATTGTAACAAACAAAATTGCTTATCGGATAATCGATGCATTGTCTCATTCTTTCTTTCATAATTTAAATGGAACATGTTTACATTATTACTTTTCTTATTATCTCATTTCTCCATTTCTTTAAAAAATTACACGGTGTCAACGGGTCTTCTAAGCTAGTTGGCAATATACTTCAACTTCGACATTTATTATAAATCATATGTTTTTTAATATAAGAAACTAACCTATAATGATCAATTCTCAAACTAGGGCAAATTATAAAAAAAAGTATTATACTTGCCACTTATTCATCTTCTGTGTAGTGAACAAAATTTTTTTATTTTCTGCACCATTAACTTTTTTTTTTTTTTTTTTTTTTTTTTTTTTTTTTTTTTTATCTTCAGGGTAATATGTGATTTGCACAACCGGTACCAAGCTCCACCACCACGCAAAAGATGAATAGGTGGTAAGTATAACATTTTTTTTTAATAATTTGCCCTATTGGTAAATCCTTAGTTTATATATCCCAAGTATTTAGGTCACCGGAACACCACTGCCACCAACATGAACACACTACCACCATTTCCTTGATCTCTACATTATTTCCATTACTCTGGTACCCTTCACAGGCCGAGAAACATCTCTATCACCACTCGTAACTCAACCACAGCCACCCACCCACCACCGAAAACATCTCTCTCTCTCTCTCTCTCTCTCTCTTGTTTATACCGAAGATCCAAGGTAGATAATATGTGTACTTTCGAGGGTATTGGAGTTTAATAACGAATAAAAACTAATAAAAATGTAATAAATAATGGTTTGGTATTATGTTGGTGATAAGAGGAATGATTCGATATGTATGCGAAATGTCGGATGTTTCGGGTTGCAATTAAAGTGTTTGATGAATTGCATGAGAGAGATGTGGGGTGTTGGAATACGGTTATTTCGTGTTATTTACATGATGGGAAGTAAATAACGGCGGCTGTTGTGGCAGTGGTGGTGGTTTCAGGTAGAAATAACGGCGGCTATTGTGATGTTGGTGGTGGTTTCCGGTAGAAATAACAGCGGCGAATGGTGGAGATGTTTGGGTTTTTTTTTAATTATGGTTTGTGTGATGAGGAAGGAGGAAGAGAGAGGAAGGAGAAGGTGGGTGGTGGGTTGAGGTGGCCGGAGCGGCAGTGGTCGTCGGAGTGGGTGGTGATGGGTAGGGCAAATTATAAAAAAAATTATTATACTTGCCACATATTCATCTTCTGGGTGGTGGTGGAACTTGGTACCGTTTGAGCAAGTCACATATTACTCTGAAGATAAAAAAAAATAAAAAATAAAATAAAAGTTAATGGTGCTAAAAATGAAAAAATTTTGTTCACTACCCAGAAGATGAATACGTGGCAAGTATAATATATTTTTTTTTTTTATAATTTGCCCCTGATCAAACTATAGGGTCATCAATTCAAATAATCTAACTGGTGAGTTGCCATTGGAGCTGAATAATTTGACAAATTTGATCGAATTGTAGGCACACATCACCCTTTGAACTCATATTTTAACTAATTATTCATAGAAGCATGATATATTGTTTACCTTTTTGCTGATCATTTTCTAAATTACTTATCGCTACTTAACTGTCACACTTCTTAAGCCGATTAAGTAGCAACAACTTTAGCGAAAAGATCCCGAACCTTAGAGGGTTGAGAAAACTTCAGAAATTCTAAGTATTTTTTGTTGAAAAAATTCAATGACCCACAAGTACATGTGATGTTCTGCAGACAGATTAGTGGGGATTATAGGAAGCACTAATATTGGTGAAATTTGTGTTAGATACGAAACCCTGTAGGCTAAACTTTATTAATCATCAACTATTTATAGTACATATGAGAAGAACCCTAATAGACCTAACCCACACACGGACTTGGGCGAACTACCTGCAATCTGAGCGACGAAATCACGAAAGCTTGGATCGGATGAGAAAACTAAATAAAAATTAAAGCAAACAAAATGAAAAACATTAAAGCAAACATAATTTGTTGTTGAGAAATCCGCCAATATGCGGAGACAAATCTTAAAACTTGAAAGTCACTAACTGATAACAAGGACATCTTTGACGAGATCCTTTGTAATCATCTACCATACTACCAGAGAATAAACAATTGTATCATACCAGAGAATAAACCAATATATTTTCTATCAAAGTGAATAAACCAATGTATCCTACCAGAGAATAAACCAATGTATTCTCTACCAAACTGGATAAACAAATGTATCCTACCGGTAAATAAACCAATGTATTTTCTACCAAACTGGATAAAATCAATGCATTTTTTTTTATCCTTTTTTATTTTTTAAATATGAATAGAAAAACAAGTTATAATATATAATTAAACTCAAGAGAAGAGTAGAAAAGTGGATCCCAATTATCATAGATCCCTTTAAACATCATTACCAACCGTAATCCCACCACCATATTTCAGCGAAAAAAAATAATAAAAATAAAAATCCAATATCAAAAGACAAACATTAGTGGGTTTTGAGTGGCGGTGGCGGTTGTTGGTGGTTTTCGGGTGGCGGCTATTGATGGGTACCGGTTGTTGGTGGTTTTCGGACTAGTGGTGACATAGCCGAAAAGTGGCCGCGGTCGTTTTTGGTTGTGATTGGTCATGGATAACGGTGATGTTAGATGTTTGTGAGTTAGATTTGTAAATATGGGTTGAATAATGGTGACAGTGAAGGAAAATATGTGATGTTGAATAATGGTGATTTGAGAGATTTGACAGGTACAATGGTTTGAGATACTTGATTACAGTGACCAATTAGGTCTCTTAATCAAACCTGCTCATGATACCATGTTACCAACTTTCTTGATGGGTTGATATTTCTTTTCTCATTTTATTTTTTTTCTTGTAATTTTAAATTATGATTTATGCCATAAAACTATCTCATATACCAAAGCATTATCATATCATCACATGAACTCACTACAAGAATAAGGAGCTATAGGGACGACATAAGTCGTCACAATAAGTTTGAATTCGTCACTAGACAACATGTCGCTGCTACAAACTCATCCTTGAAATTCTAAGGCGACGACAAAAATAGCCTTTAACTATGCCGCCTAGTGCCTACAGACAACTAAGCATGCCCTTGAACCACTATGTCACCAGCATTACTTCCCTGATTAACTCACCTTCATAATTTCTCCTGCACTTCCACCTAAAACCAAACAAGCCTTTTGACATGTACCCCATAAAGTCGTGTTTTAAAACTATGATGTTAAACCTATGTAGAAGCTTTTCACGATTTCAGCTGCTAAGGTCAAACTTGTGTAGAAGCTTCAAGATTTTGCACACCTTTCCCATCAAATCGTTTGATGTTAATCCTAGTACTTGTACATGGAAATTTAGTCAAACCTTGCTATAACCTTGGTTGACTTCCACCATTTAGAAAGGCTGAATCTTAACTTCTTTAACAAGCTTCACAATACGTGTGTTAAACCCGATTCTTGAAAATATCAGTATGCTAGACCCTTTAAAAAAATCCAAAAGCTTCGATCATTCCATATCTCACAATTCCGACCCTACTTTACACAAAGTAAAAAATCTTAATTGACTAGAAAAAATATAGACAAGACTTGTATCACAAGAAACCACGAAAACATTAAAAAATTGATCTAGAAAAATATAAAAAATCGACTAAACCTGCTAGAACCTTAAACCCTTCTACGGCAGGGGCGGAGCTATGCCTGAGCTACCTGTGGCACGTGCCACATATGGTTTCAGCCAATGAAGTGTAGTTTTTTGTGATTTCTTTTTGTTGTTTGAGAGTGCTACACTCATTTTTTTCAATGAACGAGGTTTTTTTTAGAGTACTAAGATCTAAGATGAAGAATATAAGAATTTTATTACATAAAAGAAAAAGCTTGGTACTGCACTTTAATGCAGGATAACCATGTGTTTGGTTGGGGAAGATGACTCCAAAGCACTGACTTGTGAGAGAGTTGGTATGTGGGGACTCTTATTTTTTATTTGTCTTAGAGGAAGGTGTGGTGACAAGCCTCAAGCTATTCATTTTGGGCCCACGGGTTCCACATCACCTCAACACCTCTTCACAACTAACCTCTCCTCACTCACAACTAACATCAACTTACTAATTTGAGGCCCACCACTTACACCTTTATTTTTTTATCACTCACAAAAGAAAAAAAAGTACACAATGTCACAACCTTACCCTCGTCGTGCAGATGAGCAAGTATCATGTGAAGAGGCATGAAGAGGTTGGCATGGTGTGGTGAAGAGCTACAACGAGGGTGAAGTGTTTTCCACGTAGGACGACGAGGGAGGGCAACGAGCCCACACCTTCCACTCTTAGCTCTTTTATTTCCCATAAGTTCTATTTATCTTTTAGCCCTCTTGTTTTTACATTTAATCATTTGAAACCCAATGTTTTATTTAATTTGTGTTTCAAAACATGTAATGTTTGAATTAAAGCAGGTGTTTCACAAAATATAGCTACATTTTCCGTTGGAACTTTGAGAAATAAAAAACAAAAATTTTAATCTATTCACAAAGCGAAGCGAGCCGAGAATCGTGCTACACATGGTCTAAAATCTTGTATACGCCAGAAGTTCTACCCCTCTAATATCGATACACCCAAGATATTACAAAGTAACAATCCTTTGAAGCCTTTATAACCGAATTTTTAAAAAGTTTAATCTTCATGCAAGACCCCTTTAAAGAATCGACTAAACCGTTGAGCAAACCTTAAAGAATCGATCTCTTTCACTCATTCTCAAAAGCAAACCGTAAACTCAAAAATGTTTTGTAGTAGAAACTTAAACCTCTAGAAACCCTCCTGAAATCGAGAACATTGCTATCCATGTAAGTTGAAACGCCCTAACTTTTTTTATACAGAACTCCTATGCGCTATATAGACATCCGGTCTATACTCGGAGACGAAAACCTGCATTCCGAAAACTGAACTTACATCGTTCAGAAATATTCATCTTAAAAACACTTTTCATAAATCATAAACATAATGTTTAATTACAAACTTCGCATCTAAAACGCGTTGAAGCTCTATTTTACTAAAACATGAGTGTTAAACTAAGCACTCTCTTTTGACCTTTTTTTCGTAACTTTATACGTAACAATGATTCACAAATATTGAAAATTGACTTGAAAACATTTTGTGTGATGTTTTTTCTTGGGTTTTCATTTAATATTTATAGTAGATAAACAAAATTACTTTTTTCTTTTTGCTAAACAAATAATATTTAAAATAATGATGATGATGATGATGCTCAAATACTTAAGAGTTTTTCAAACACTAGTGATATATAATTAGTTCATGAAATTCAACTGCGGCACGTGTAATATTTAACATGAGCCTAAATTATTTTGTTAGAAAAAAAAATTGTACAGTATAATTGTTAATTGACAATGTTAAGTATAATTATATACTATGATTTATTTTTTCACAATCTTATGATAGTAAAGTAAATGATAGTGACAATTTGTATAATGGTGAAGATGTTCAACCACATGGGAGTACAATACATCAATAGTAAATTGCGACACAATGTTCTTGAATGTTTTATTTAAGACATTTTATTACCACGTTGCTAAATTAAACTATGTTAATTTTATGACTCAAACGCTTCATATAATGTTTAAACACGTTTATGTGTCGTTAGAATAAAACTGATTGATACTTATATTATTCAGGTATTTAGAAAGTAGAAACAAACAATCTCATTTAATTCATATTCAAACATTTACGCTCTTTAAGCAAACAACAACTAAAACTGAAAAGACAATTGTCTAGATATGGATGAATCTATCCAAGAACAGTGTCTAATAAAAGGGCCATAACTTCTTGTATAAAAGTCCAAATGATTCATTGTTTCCTGAGTTAAAACTAGAAATCATGATCTTTCCAAACATATAAGAATCATAGTTATTTAATTTCAGGGTTGTTCCAGTTTATTCTTTAGAGTTTGGAACATGCAGAAAATGTTTCTCCTCCCGTCAGTTACACTTGCATTACTATTTTTTTTCTTCTTCTTTAACATCAGAAGATTATTATTAAAAGCTAGACTAGCAAGATGTTAGAAAATTACAAAGTGTTACAAAGCCAATCATTCCAATTAGGGACTAACCTTACAAAAATAGAAGCACTTTGGGATGCCATTTTCAACCCAAAAATACAAAGGTGTCGTCCCAAAATAAAAAAAAGATCGACATGTCGTCCTATATAGGTCGACTCTTTTTGTTTGTCCAAAAAAAATATGGTACGACATATGTAATAAAATTTGGCACGACATTATAATGGGACCCACGATTAAGTCAACATCTGAAAAACCAAAAACCATATGGGACGACAATGTTAAAGAAAAAAGGAACCACATTATCCTTCCAAATCAATTATTATCATTATTTATTTTCTTGAGTGTTTTTAATTAAATATGAAAATGTTTTTTACTTGCAATATGTGACGACATATTTAAACAAAAAAGGGACGATTTTGTTGTCCCATATTGTTTGGCTTTATTTATTATTATTTCATGGGACTAGTCCTGGTGGCAGTGGGCAATTTGGGACGACATATTTATATATAAGGATTTTTAGATAGATTATTGGATTTAATTTTAAATTAAATTAAATAATTTTAAATATTTTTTTATTAAATAAAAGTATTTAAATTGAATAATTTTTTAAAATTAATTTATAAATAAGTATTTTTAGATAGATTATTATATTATAATTGTTATTTTCAATATTATTAAAAAATGGGACGACATTGTCGTCCCATATGTTATTTTAAAAGTTTCAAAAATGTTTTGTAAAATAAAATTGATTTATACAGTTTCTGAAAATCAAAAAAAAAATATATGTTTTTACAGAATCGATCTCTTTCACTCATTCTCAAAAGCAAATCTTAAACTCGAAAATGTTTTGTAGTAGAAACTTAAACCTCCTGAAATCGAGAACCTTGCTATCCATGTAAGTTGAAACACCATAACTTTTTTTATACAAAACTCCTATGCGCCATACAGACATCCGGTCTATACTCGGAGACGAAAACCTGCATTCCGAAAACTGAACTTACATTGCTCAGAAATATTCATCATAAAAACACTTTTCATAAATCATAAACATAATGTTTAATTACAAACTTCGCATCTAAAACGCGTTGAAGCTCTATTTTACTAAAACATGAGTGTTAAACTAAGCACTCTCTTTTGACCTTTTTTGCGTAACTTTATAGGTAACAATGATTCACAAATATTGAAAATTGACTTGAAAACATTTTGTGTGATGTTTTTTCTTGGGTTTTCATTTAATATTTATAGTAGATAAACAAAATTACTTTTTTCTTTTTGCTAAACAAATAATATTTAAAATAATGATGATGATGATGATGATGATGCTCAAATACTTAAGAGTTTTTCAAACACTAGTGATATATAATTAGTTCATGAAATTCAACTGCGGCACGTGTAATTTTTAACATGAGCCTAAATTATTTTGTTAGAAAAAAAAAATAGTACAGTATAATTGTTAATTGACAATGTTAAGTATAATTATATACTATGATTTATTTTTTCACAATCTTATGATAGTAAAGTAAATGATAGTGACAATTTGTATAATGGTGAAGATGTTCAACTACATGGGAGTACAATACATCAATAGTAAATTGCGACACAATGTTCTTGAATGTTTTATTTAAGACATTTTATTACCACGTTGCTAAATTAAACTATGTTTATTTTATGACTCAAACGCTTCATATAATGTTTAAACACGTTTATGTGTTGTTAGAATAAAACTGATTGATACTTATATTATTTAGGTATTTAGAAAGTAGAAACAAACAATCTCATTTAATTCATATTCAAACATTTACGCTCTTTAAGCAAACAACAACTAAAACTGAAAAGACGATTGTCTAGATATGGATGAATCTATCCAAGAACAGTGTCTAATAAAAGGGCCATAACTTCTTGTATAAAAGTCCAAATGATTCACTGTTTCATGAGTTAAAACTAGAAATCATGATCTTTCCAAACATATAAGACTCATAGTTATTTAATTTCAGGGTTGTTCCAGTTTATTCTTTAGAGTTTGGAACATGCAGAAAATGTTTCTCCTCCCGTCAGTTACACTTGCATTACTATTTTTTTTCTTCTTCTTTAACATCAGAAGATTATTATTAAAACTAGACTAGCAAGATGTTAGAAAATTACAAAGGCTTACAAAGCCAATCATTCCAATTTGGGACTAACCTTACAAAAATAGAAGCACTTTGGGATGCCATTTTCGACCGAAAAATACAAAGGTGTCGTCCCAAAATAAAAAAAAGGATCGACATGTCGTGCTATATAGGTCGACTCTTTATGTTTGTCCCAAAAAAATATGGTACGACATATGTAATGAAATTTGGCACTACAGTATAATGGGACCCACGATTAAGTCAACATCTGAAAAACCATATGGGACGACAATGTTAAAGAAAAAAGGGACCACATTATCGTTCCAAATCAATTATTATTATTATTTACTTTCTTGAGTGTTTTTAATTAAATATGAAAATGTCTTTTACTTGCAATATGGGACGACATATATAAACAAAAAAGGGACGATTTTGTTGTCCCATATTGTTTGGTTTTATTTATTATTATTTCATGGGACCAGTCTAGGTGGCAGTGGGCAATTTGGGACGACATATTTATATACATGTATTTTTAGATAGATTATTGGATTTAATTTTAAATTAAATTAAATTTTTTTTATTAAATAAAAGTATTTAAATTAAATACTCCATTCGTCCCAATTTTATTGTCCACATTTCCTTTTTGGGATGTCCCAATTTAATTGTCCACTACTAAAAATAGATAGAGAAGTTTAACCAAGTTTACTATATTACCCTTGTTTAAAATTATTATTACATACCTTAAAGAAGGCTTTAATTAATTACCTAAGGGCAAAATTGTCATTCTCTCAAAAAGTAAGAAAGAGAAAGCTGTAATAAATGTACTTTTCTTAAACTGTGTGTTTTTTGTCTGAGGACAACAGTTTTGGGACGGAGGGAGTAATTTTTAAAATTAATTTATAAATAAGTATTTTTGGATAGATTATTATATTATAATTGATATTTTCAATATTTTTAAAAAATGGGACGACATTGTCGTCCCATATGTTATTTTAAAAGTTTCAAAAATGTTTTGTTAGATAAAATTGATTTATAAAGTTTCTGAAAATCAAAAAAATATATGTTTTTACAAAATCGATCTCTTTCACTCATTCTCAAAAGCAAACCTTAAACTTGAAAATGTTTTGTAGAAGAAACTTAAACCTCCTGAAATCGAGAACATTGCTATCCATGTAAGTTAAAACGCCTTAACTTTTTTTTTATACAGAACTCCTATGTGCCATACAGACATCCGGTCTATACTCGGAGACGAAACCTGCATTCCGAAAACTGAACTTACATTGCTCAGAAATATTCATCTTAAAAACACTTTTCATAAATCATAAACATAATGTTTAATTACAAACTTCGCATCTAAAACGCGTTGAAGCTCTATTTTACTAAAACATGAGTGTTAAACTAAGCACTCTCTTTTGACCTTTTTTGCGTAACTTTATACGTAACAATGATTCACAAATATTGAAAATTGACTTGAAAACATTTTGTGTGATGTTTTTTCTTGGGTTTTCATTTAATATTTATAGTAGATAAACAAAATTACTTTTTTCTTTTTGCTAAACAAATAATATTTAAAATAATGATGATGATGATGATGCTCAAATACTTAAGAGTTTTTCAAACACTAGTGATATATGATTAGTTCATGAAATTCAACTGCGGCACGTGTAACTTTTAACATGAGCCTAAATTATTTTGTTAGAAAAAAAATACTACAGTATAATTGTTAATTGACAATGTTAAGTATAATTATATACTATGATTTATTTTTTCACAATCTTATGATAGTAAAGTAAATGATAGTGACAATTTGTATAATGGTGAAGATGTTCAACCACATGGGAGTACAATACATCAATAGTAAATTGCGACACAATGTTCTTGAATGTTTTATTTAAGACATTTTATTACCACGTTGCTAAATTAAACTATGTTAATTTTATGACTCAAACGCTTCATATAATGTTTAAACACGTTTATGTGTCGTTAGAATAAAACTGATTGATACTTATATTATTCAGGTATTTAGAAAGTAGAAACAAACAATCTCATTTAATTCATATTCAAACATTTACGCTCTTTAAGCAAACAGCAACTAAAACTGAAAAGACAATTGTCTAGATATGGATGAATCTATCCAAGAACAGTGTCTAATAAAAGGGCCATAACTTCTTGTATAAAAGTCCAAATGATTCACTGTTTCTTGAGTTAAAACTAGAAATCATGATCTTTCCAAACATATAAGAATCATAGTCATTTAATTTCAGGGTTGTTCCAGTTTATTCTTTAGAGTTTGGAACATGCAGAAAATGTTTCTCCTCCCGTCAGTTACACTTGCATTACTATTTTTTTCTTCTTCTTTAACATCAAAAGATTATTATTAAAAGCTAGACTAGCAAGATGTTAGAAAATTACAAAGTTTTACAAAGCCAATCATTCCAATTAGAGACCAACCTTACAAAAATAGAAGCACTTTGGGATGCCATTTTCAACCCAAAAATAGAAAGGTGTCGTCCCAAAATAAAAAAAGGATCGACATGTCGTCCTATATAGGTCGACTCTTTTTGTTTGTCCAAAAAAAATATGATACGACATATGTAATGAAATTTGGCACGAAATTATAATGGGACCCACGATTAAGTCAACATTTGAAAAACCATGTGGGACGACAATGTTAAAGAAAAAAGGAACCACATTATCGTTCCAAATCAATTATTATTATTATTTACTTTCTTGAGTGTTTTTAATTAAATATGAAAATATTTTTTACTTGCAATATCGGACGACATATTTAAACAAAAAAGGGACGATTTTGTTGTCCCATATTGTTTGGCTTTATTTATTATTATTTCATGGGACCAGTCCAGGTGGCAGTGGGCAATTTGGGACGACATATTTATATATAAGTATTTTTAGATAGATTATTGGATTTAATTTTAAATTAAATTATATAATTTTAAATATTTTTTATTAAATAAAAGTATTTAAATTAATTTTTTTTAAATTAATTTATAAATAAGTATTTTTAGACAAATTATTATATTATAATTGTTATTTTCAATATTATTAAATAATGGGACGACATTGTCATCCCATATGTTATTTTAAAAGTTTCAAAAATGTTTTGTAAAATAAAATTGATTTATAAAGTTTTTGAAAATGAAAAAAAATATATGTTTTTATAGAATGGGACGACATTGTCGTCCCAAACTGTTTGGCGGGTAACAAAATCACAGGCGGGAAGTATTTATTTCGTTGATTTTTTTTTAAAGACTGAATAATAAAATTCAATATTCAACAGAATGGGACGACATTGTCGTCCCAAAATGAGTGGGGCCAAAACATTCTTGTTGACTGCTATATTTGTTAAAAAAAGTGGGACCCTTTGTCAATTTGGGACTACATTTGTCGTCCCATTTTTTTTTTGTCCGTCCCAAACCCTTTGTTTTGGTGTAGTGTACCTCTAAATTTTAACCAGTTAAAAGAATATAAGCGAATATGATCATAAATATAACATTACTATTGTCACTAAAATATAACATTACTCTTTCAACCTTAGGTGTTAGACCTTGAATTATTGACGGTAAACGCAAATAATGTGTGAATCACATTTACAATACACAAACATAAGATAGAATTCATTCTTTTAACAATTTATAATCAGAGAGATCCAAGCTAGTGGCCTGGAAGGACCTATACCATTTTACACACGTTTTGTGGGGGGTTTCTAGGATTGAATGATCCAAACAACAACATATATAATCATCATTAAAGGAGTAATAAAAGGAAACACAGAAGATGGGTTGAACCATTTATTATTCTGATATATAATACTAAAAAGGTTAACTTGCTTGTTTACAGAATCTTACATATATACTTATTGAATCGTTGCCTACAAGAGACATGTCAATTCATCATAACTAAACGTTACAACCCTAGGAACTAAATAACTGTTTATACCGGTTATGTATTGGACCCAGCCCATATACAAAGTTGGGTTTTACAGACTTCTAATCGACCCAACAAACATAATACAAACTTAAATATTGTCTTAAACATAAATAAGTAACATACTTTGATCTAAATATATTAGAGGCTAACATTCTCCCCCCCTAATTATTTAGTATCAAATCCTTCTTGAGTGATCCTTCTGGTCTTTTCAAGCAATGACATCAAAGTCATTGTTGTCTTGGCTGCTTCCTTGTTGTCCATATTCATCATCATCCAATCTAACACCAAACTTGTTGTTCTCTTGTTCATTCCATGTGCTTGATGAAGATCAAATTATATATATTTATAATACTCCAAAGGATTTTCAAGAAATACAAATCCCGAGTTCGTTTCCCGTGAAGGAGTGAATGGAATCGTGAAATTCGATTCGTGAAATCGGGTTGTGAAAAAGTGGAAAAGTGAAATTTTGATTATGGAATTAAAATGATAATAAGAAATCTCAAAATAAGTAGAAGGTACAAGCTACTATTGCACAAATGTCTAAATACTAAAAACGGAAAATCAAACGCAAATTTAAAACGCTACGTACGAATTAAAAAGTGAATTTTAATGAAAATTTATCCTAAAAATGTAAAATAATTTTTTAAAAATCTTAAATTGCTAAAAATAATTTTGAGAAAAAGAAAAATATTTTTTGACTTTTTATTTATTTTCTATGAATTATTTTCTATTTTTGTAATTTCAAAATGAATTAAGAATAAGAGAAAATAGGAAAATAAATGTGAAAAATACAAATTAAATTTTGAAAAATCTAAAATAACTAAAAAGGATTTTATAAAATATTTTTGGAATTTTTCAGGATTTTTCTGATTTTTATTTGAATTTTCTCTATTAAAAAGTATTTAAAAATTGATTAAAACTTTAATAAAATGAGAAAATTAGTAAAACAATTCAGAAAATTATGAAATTTTTACAAAAAATCTGAAATAATAAAAGAAACTTACGAAAAATTTAAGAAGTGAAAATAAGCTAAACAAGTGCTTATTGAGCTTAAAACAGCTTATTACAAGTGCTTATTAATAAGTACTTGTAACAAAACTTGATGAAACTGACTCAGATGGTTCATAGTACTCAAAAATGCTCAATTATACTCAAATTGGACCAAAAGTCATACTGGAACACATAAGTGGAACATTAAGCAGTTTACAAGAAGTTGAGGGAATAAGCCAAAGTGAGCCTGAATAAGTCAGGAGTTCAGGAACAATGCAAATCACTTAAGTATACTCAGTAATGCGCAAATATGATAAACAAACTCAGAAATGAAACTTAAATGCACAACTGCAGCCTAATGAGAAAATCAGCAAATCATGCACTTATCACCTACTTGCAGATCATATTAAGCAATCCTAATAAGCATGAAACTAAAATATTATGGGGGCAAAAGTAAGCTTGTGCTACTGAGTTTACAAATACACTAAAATCCCTAATTTTAAGAAGCTAATTGACCTCTAATTAGACCTCAGATCAAATCATAAAAACTGGTTCAAACAAACTTGCAACAGATTTGACTTTTATTCTTGCACCTAAAGTCTGACTCAATCCAATTTCAAATGATCAAGGCTCATTCTAAATGCTAAATTCAACTAATGCAGACCTTAACTAACCTAAGTGCAACTATATCTTAAGCTAAATCCAAAAGTGCAGCTAATACTAACCTCAAATACACATTTGAAAAGCCAAATCTGACTTTTTGCCTTCAACCTACTAATTTTATGCTAAGTTTATTCTAGTAATGCCTAAATAAGACTACTTAGACAGAAAATTCCACAAGAAATCAACAGGCTCCCACAGAACTAATAATTACCAAACACCCCTTTAACTATGCACTATCACTATCAAGCTGAGATCCAAGCTACTATCTACCTCAACACTAATTAAACCATTTTACCAATCAACTGTTGAAGCTATAAAAACAGAAAACAAAAATAATGAACAACTATAACCAACATTTCACAGATCTCACAGATATGATAGAGAAATGACATAGATACAATATAATAGCAACTCAATTGAAAAAATAAAGCTCTAATATCAATGAATCTACTAGAAATACATCAGATAGTAACAATGAGACAATATACTAACAAACAAACAGATCTAAGCTATTATTTATAAGAATCAGAATTAAACTTGAAAATGTAAAATGAGACTTACAAAAACATTTCCCCTCAGCTCAAAAAGAGGGGATTCACTAAGCTTGCCTATATTTAGATAGGCTAGATACTTCCCAATCTCTATCTAACTTATCAATTTAACACCAGGAATCATACTTTCAAATGAACTGTGACTTTCGTTGACTGTTAAGCAATATGAGCTTTTGATTATGTGTGAGACTACAACTAAGCTCACCAAAAGCTAAATAGCTAAGATGAACTTCTATACTACTAAAATAGCTTGATGTAAGCTGAATTTAGGAAGATGAAATCATTTTTTTATTTTTTTTATATTTTGCTGTTTTTTTTATTTTTATAAAGTTGAGAACTAACAAGAGTTGGATTGCTTTCAGAAATCTAGATTAAACTTTTGTGAAGCTAAAGAAAATAGTATTAAAGATTTTGAAACAAGAGATTATACTAAAAACTTATTTAAAAAGAATGAGAGAATTCAAGTTTAAACAAACTAAACTGAAATTTTATTAAGCTATTAAAGGTTTATAATGAAAATTACAAAGCTAAGTATCTAATTTGGCATGGTAACATTATACTAAACTACATACATCAATGAGAAGAAAAACGGCCCTATTTATAGAAAAATTGAGAGTGAGGGGGTTGAGGTAAGCAGAAGCTCCCAGAAGCTCTCATATCCACCATCAGATCACCTTGTGCTTCTTTTAATCATCCATAGCCCTTGGATAAATTTTTATGACGTGTATGAGCTAATGAGAGATTGCCATTTTGCCATTGTGGCAATCCGTGTGCGCTTCACTCTCTGTCCTTGTCAGAAGTGTCAGGACGTTCTAGAAGGAGTATCCAAGGCAAAGGAATGAGGTGGCGTACACAATCGTGAGCTGCCATGTGTCCTAGCCATCCAATCACACACTATTCTTCTTCTCTGACACGTTTTGATCACGTGAGACACCTTCTAGAAGTTCAAATGATTGGCAATTACTGAATTGGATTAATTTTTGTTTGGTAAAATTAGGGTTCTTAGAGGGATTGGGTTTTCTGGGCTCATGGTAAAAAGGGGGCGGGTAACAATTGTTTATATTTGTTTGACTTGTAGTAAAAATGAGGTGTTGACCAAGGTGTATGGGCCGGGTTAAGGGATTGGTTTTGGGCTTTTGGGATTTTATTTATGGATTTGGACTAAACATTTCTTTGGACTTGGACTTGTTGTAATTTCAGCTTATTAGTTTTATTAGTAAACAAGGACCAAATGTGTAAATTTCAGAATTCCAAGGGATGATTATGTAATTCTTCCCAAAATACTTCAAGGGTCTTTAATTGCCATTCTTGAATAGTTGGAGGACCAGAATTGATTTTTCTTTAAATAAATCTCAAAGGGACCAAATCTGTCAATTCTGCTTCTTGAAGGGCCATTCTTGTGAATTCTTCAAACTTTCACACAAGGGTCAATCTTGTAAATTTTCAAACTTTGAGGATTTCTTTGAACTTTCTGAGCTTTACTTTGACCTTTTTGACTTCATTCCACTCTCGTGCTCGTTTTTGCCGGTTTTTCATTGTTTTTTGTCTTTTTATGAAATATCCGTACCTGCACATTCACAATCACAAAAACACACTTTCTTTGGCAATTTGGGTTAGTTTTTGGATTATTTAGTCTTATTTTGGTAAAGAAAAGGTGAGTGAATAAGCACTCACCAAAATCCCCCGGACTAAAGTATTGTCGTGCCCTCACGCAATGTGATCAATTCACGCTTTTGGGATAAATAATTTTATAACTCTTCCTACTGACATTGTAAAGTAGCAAGGAGGTTCAAAAGAAGTTACAAAATCATTTATTCCCGAAAACGCCCCGTTTTCCAAATTTATTCCTTTATTCTACTTATCACTACTATTTTTGTATTTTTCACTTTATTCTTGTGACGGTTTGTTGAACTTTCATTATTTTGCAATAATTTTTAGGGTCAAAGAGTAGAAACATTTCTCATGGAGAAATGACCGTACGGATAAAAATCGTCATCCTTGATTTTTCACAAGCCCCCAAACTAAGCGTACAAACGAGATCACAGCTTATCTACAAGTTAGATGCTAACACTACTAATAAAAGTTACTTGTGGAAACCTCTTACTCCCATTTTCTTAATATATCTAGATTTTTTTACTTTTGTTGAGAAATGAATTGCTTCATATTTTCTTCTTTCAATAACTTTTTTAGTCCGATAGAGATACCAAGTTTAAACGCTAAGTAGTTTTTCATTTTCTCTCAAGAACCGCTGCTTTAGAAATTCGGTCCACATCAAGGAATTGAGTACATACAATCTCATATATAAGTTGCGGAGTACTACACGTGCACCTCATGTGACTAATTCAGAATTATCCACATGCACCTCACGCGCTAACAACTTTTATAACACTTAAGCTCTTATTTGATACAAACTTTTACTTTTCATTTTTCACTTTCATCATTTTTTCCTTTTTCATTTTTTTCTTCATACTTTTCTTTTTCAACAATAATGGAAGCTTATCGGGTAGCTCCAAAACCATATACATATCAACTTTTTACTTTTGACTTTTCATTTTTGATTTTTATTTTTGATGTTCCTTGATATGTACCCAACTTATAAAGCAAATATTCTTTTAAGAAAATAAGAAACTAAATATTGTCCAAACTTAAATACCACTAATTAACCTAGAACATCTATTATATATTGGGGAAACAATTTTGTGGGAGCAAAAAGCCACAAGTACCTTTCATGAGCTCTAAAGAGAACCAACTACTCCACGTTTAGCATCTAGCTTCTAAATAAACTCTATCATTTCTCGCTCTTCGCAATTTAAGATCTCAAATAATGAAACCCGTGAATGCTTAGCCGATAATCAGCCACGCATATATAAAGTCAAATACGGAATCTTGCAAATTCTAGGAAAGGAATTCGCGTTTTCTAGCTCCTTATATAAAAGACTAGCGAAAGCTTTTATAGCTCCTGGTGTACAAGACTAGCACAAGCTTATATGATTATCATTGGTTAAGGGAACAAGCTAGGGCTCAACACGCCCGGTCAAGTCAAAATATTTATTCCTACTCTCGCCAGCTGGAAAGTCAACAAGGTGTCAAAACACTTATTCGAACTTTATTATATTTTTGCACAATTTTTTTTCAACTTTTTCTCATTTTTTTTGTGCTTTTTCATGATATTTTCATTGATTTTTCTTCAAACTTTTTTCAATTTTTTTTTTCATTTTTTTAGGAAAAACGGAGTTGCGAGAGTACACGACATGGTGAAAAATGCAAGGTCAAATCGAATCGAAGATTCACCCTCCCCCGGACTAGAATGGAACATTGTCCTCAATGTTTTACGGGTAAAGGCAATCCTAACAAAATTCTAGGGCCGTTTATTAATTATGCCAAAGAAAACGTTAGTCGATAATATTATCGGATATAGGATTTTCAAAAGCATCAATGAATGAGACTCGAGTTAAGAGAAAACAACGAGCACGAGAGTCATCATAAATCGGGGACAATCCTGGACAAATATTCACAAACAACCACGAAACACAAGAATGGAAGAGATCACCCCCTCCTCACGTTATTTGTTAGAAAGAAGAAAAATAAGAAGATGAATTGGATAAGCATGGGTTGCCTCCCACGAAGCGCTTTGTTTTTTATTACCGAGTCACATAGCTTGACTCGATCCCCAAATTCATTTGTCCTTGGGGAAAGTTTGGAGATCCGGGACTACCATGGGTGGTATGTCCCCTCCGAAGTAATGTTTCAAACTGTGACCATTCACCTTAAAGTTGGGACCATCGGGTTGAGCTAACTCAATGGTGCCATAAGGGAATACTTGGGTAATGGTGAATGGTCCAGACCAACGGGTTTCAAGCTTACCCGAGAAAATCTTCAATCGAGAGTTAAAAAGAAGAACTTGATCACCAATATTGAAAACGCGGTCCTTAATCTTAGCATCATGAATTCTCTTAGTTTTCTCTTTATAGATCAAAGAAGTATCGTAGGCTTGATCACGAAGCTCAACTAATTCATTCAATTGAACTTTCCGGTGATCACCCGCGGTTTTGAGGTCGAAATTTGCATGTTTCAAGGCCCAGTAGGCCTTGTGCTCAAGTTCAAGGGGCAAATGACAAGCCTTCCCGTAAACCAGCTTATAAGGAGTACACCCAATGGGTGTTTTGTAAGAGGTCCGGAAAGCCAATAATGCATCTTCTAACTTATCAGCCCATGAGGCACGGTGCTCTTCTACGGTCCTTTCTAATATTCGTTTCAAACCACGATTAGACACCTCAACTTGACCGCTTGTTTGCGGATGATAAGCAGTAGAAAGTCGATGTGTGACACCATATTTAAGCATAACTTTAGCAAATTGGTCATTACAGAAATGGGTCCCACGATCACTTATAATAGCTCAAGGTGCACCGAATTGGGCAAAGAGACTTTTAAGAAATTTCACAACAACTTGGGCATCATTGGTGGGTAGTGCTTTTTCTTCAACCCATTTTGACAAGTAATCGACGACCATGAGTATATATTTATTTCCTTTAGATGACGGGAATGGTCCCATGAAATCGATACCCCCGACGTCAAAGATCTCACAAACTTGAATAGCATTTTGAAGCATTTCATCTTTTTGAGAGACTTTTCCTTGACGCTGGCAAGAATCACATGACTTAAACAAGTCATGGGCATCCCGGTATATCGTCAGCAAGTAGAAGCCGGAATCAAAAACTTTCTTAGCGGTGAAGTTGGCATCATGATGTCCCCCCGTGGGTCTACTATGGCATGCCATAAGAATTTCAGCGGCTTCCTTGCCATGAACGCACCGCCGAATCACTTGATCCGCACAAACTTTGAACAAGTAGGGGTTGTCCCTGAAATAATGCCTAACATTTTTGAAAACTTTCTTCTTTTGTTGGGACGACATCCCTTTTCTTATGAAATTCCCCGCATGGTAATTCACAAAGTCGGCGAACCATAGGGTACTTGGATCACTATTTGACACACTCCCAAGTGTCTCGAGAGGAAATGTTTCAGTAATTTCCTTTTTCTCGAGAACTCTTTGATGGGGATTTTCTAGACATGAAAGGTGATCAGCGGCAAGGTTCTCAGCTCCCTTTTTTATCTCGAATTTCGACATCGAATTCTTGAAGGAGTAGAACCCACCGCATCAATCGTGGCTTAGCATCCTGCTTTGCCATAAGGTATTTCAGAGCAGAATGATCCGTATACACTATGCACTTTTTCAAAAGCAAATAAGGTCGAAATTTTTCAAAAGCATAGACAACGGCTAACATCTCTTTCTCAATAGTCGTATAATGAGATTGAGCGTCATTCATTGTCTTACTTGCATAGTGTATCGGTTGAAAATATTTTGTCTTTCGTTGCCCCAGGACTGCACCAATAGCATAATCACTCGCATTGCACATCAGCTCAAATGGCAAGTCCCAATCAGGGGCAACTAAAATTGGTGCCTCCGTTAAATTCTTCTTTAAGAAATTAAATGCATCAATGCATTCATTTCTGAAATTAAACGGAGCATATTTTTCTAAAAGGTGGGTCAGAGGCCGGGCTATCTTAGAAAAATCTTGTATAAAACGTCGGTAAAAACCAGCATGACCAAGGAAACTTCTGATTCCTTTAACGGTGGAGGGATGAGGTAGCTTTGCGATTACATCAACTTTGGCACGATCTACCTCTATGCTAGATTTGGAGATTTTATGGCCGAGGACAATGCCCTCTTTAACCATGAAGTGGTACTTCTCCCAATTTAGAACCAAGTTGGTGTCTTCACACCGTTTCAGCATATTTTCTAAATGGGAGAGGCAAGAATTTAAAGAATTTCCATAGACGGAGAAATCTTCCATGAATACTTCCATGGTTTTTTCAATCATGTCTGAGAAAAATGGCCATCATGCACCTTTGGAACGTGCCCGGAGCATTACATAAGCCAAAGGGCATACGACGATAAGCAAACATTCCATAAGGGCAAGTAAAAGTGGTCTTTTCATGATCCTGGGGATCAATGGGAATTTGAAAATACCCGGAAAAGCCATCGAGAAAACAATAGAACTCATTTCCCGCTAAACGTTCGAGCATTTGGTCCATGAAAGGTAGCGGGAAATGGTCTTTACGAGTTGCATCATTCAACTTGCGGTAGTCTATACAAACTCTACATCCGGTCACAAGTCTCGTCGGTATCAGCTCATTATCTTCATTTTTCACAACGGTAATACCGCCCTTTTTGGGAACACAATGAACCGGGATAACCCATGAGCTATCTGAGATTGGATAAATCATTCCAGCGTCAAGGAGTTTGATGACCTCCTTTTTGATCACTTCATGGATTTGTGGATTAACATGTCGTTGTTGTTGGATGGATGCCTTATGATTATCTTCAAGCAGAATCTTATGTGTCCAGAATCGAGGGTCAATTCCCTTAATGTCGGAGATTTGCCAAGAAATAGCACTTTTATGTTTCTTAAGCACATCTAAGAGTCGGGTCTTCTTCTCATCTTTAAGGTCTTTCGAAATGATGACGGGCAATTTATTAGTCTCTTCCAAGTACGCGTATTCGAGATGAGGAGGTAAATCCTTGAGCTCGAGCTCCGAAGGATTCTCAATAGACGGTTTTACTTCTTTTACGTCTGCCATTTTCATGTCCATCGGAGGGGAAGAAGGAATCGGGTCTTCATTTAAAAGTTTTTCAAGCAAAAGAATATCCCCCTCCGGATCAAAATTAGAATTATCAATTTCTGGTGAAATCGAATCATTAGAAAGACAAGCTTTGATTTCTTCCCAAGCGAAATCACTTCCCTCAAACGGAGTGAGGGAAGGGGAAGAATCGGAGACGATTGGTTCTGAAGAAGGAGTGGGATTGCCACTCGAAGCATTATTTGTGAAACCAAGAAGCTGTTGAGAATACTCCTCCGTAGCAGCATCAATAACATCGATTCGGTTGACGGAGATATGATTGTAATTGGAGGAGTATCTCGCGGTTTGGTCAAGGTTGAACGTAACAGCTTCATTTCCAATACGTAAGGTAATCTCCTTGGCGTAAACATCAATCAAAGCACGACCAGTCCTTAGGAATCCTCTCCCGAGAATGAGAGGAACCCGTGGATCAGCATCAAAATCGACAACCACAAAATCGGCAGGGAAATTGAATTTTCCCACATTGATGAAAATATCCTCGGCTATTCCAATTGGTTGGGAAGTAGATCGGTCAGCAAGCTCGAGGGTCATATAGGTCGGTGCCAAGTCGGGAAAAGATAACTTTTTCCAAATCAACAATGGCATGAGGTTAATGCTAGCACCGAGATCGACCAAGGCGAAGCATTGAACCATCCCCGGAAAATTACATGGAATAAGAATCTTGCCAGGGTCCTCAAGCTTTTCGGGAAGCTTTTTCAGAAGAACCGCTGAGCAATTCTCATTCTTATGGGTTTTAGCCATTTCAAACAATTTTTCTTTGTTATTCAAAAGACTTTTTATCATTGAAGCAAATTTTGGCATCAAAAGTGTAGCATCCGCGAGACTTATATCAAAATGCAATTCTTGAAAGATCTGATAAAACTTTTCCAACTGATTATTAACTTTCTCACGGTGCTTTTGTTCGTTTAAGCGTGACGGATAAGGAAATTTTGTTTTGACGGGAATTTCTTTCTCAGCTTCGTAAGCGACTTTTTCTTTTCCTTTTGACGTTTGGACCACCGGAGGTTGGATGTTTTCGGTCCTTCCATTATTAATAGGAATTCCCGTATCCATTGTCACCTCAGTTTCATGGTCGACTACCTTAGGAGGAAGAGAAGAAGAGGTAGTCGGAGCCGTTGGTCCATCATATGAAACACCACTCCTAGTCGTGATCGCTTTGACATCGCCCCTCGGGTTAGCGATCGTGTTGCTTGGAAGAGTACCCGAGCCCGAGGGTCGATCATTTAAACGCTTGTTAAGTTCATTAATTTGATTAGCCAATACCCGTGTTGTTTCTTCTTGTTTTTCCATAAAAGCTTGTTAGTTCTGAAGCAATTGCTTAATCAAATCATCCGTGGGTGCTTGATTTTGAATAACTCCTTGGTTTTGATTATTGTTGAAATTTTGCCCATGATTTTGAAAATTTCCATGATTCTGATTTCCATGATTAGTATTTTGAAAATTTCCCTGAAAATTCCCTTGATTCGGGGCTTGATTTTGATTCCCTTGAAAATTCCGATTGTGATTAACCCCTTGGTTTTGATTTTGAAAACCCTGATTTGTTTGATTTTGATTTTGATTGACTTGATGAGTACGGTTTTGCACATTATTATTATGACTCTGATTTTGGAAACCGGGTGGTCCAACATAATTGATTGAACGGTAGCTGAGAAGATTTTGATCTCCTAGAGGTGGGTAACCGTTACCACCCATGTTTGCAGCATACACATTCTCTTAAGCATAGGCACCGGTTGCTGGACACTCGTAATACGGATGTGGACCACCACAAGTTTCACAATTTTGGTTCACTACATTCGCTTGTTGAGTTGGTTTTGCAATAGACATAGCATCAACTTTCTTGTTAATGGCGGCTAGCATACTCATGATCTCATCATTAGTTTTGCTACTAGCATTTGAAGCTTGAAGTTTGCTTCTAGCCATCCTCACTCAAGCCTTATTCTCAATAATTGTGAAGGATTCTTGTATGTTACGAGACAACAAATTCCCACCCGCAGCAGAATTGAGTGAGTCTTGATCAGCATGACACAACCCATTGATTGATGCTAAGTCAACTTAAATTAACCAGGTAAATGGTAAACAAAGTCAAACTACCTAGACCAATACTCCGTGGATAGTATAGTGTTTCCCCGGGTCGTTAAGTCCCAGCGAGATTGAAATGGTGCTTTTGGAAATCGTTTAGAAATGAGTGGCACTGAGGACAGTAGCCAAGATGATTTGGAATTGATTTTGCTACTGATATTTTGGTATTTGTCCAATGAGATAATATTCACAAAAATCAGATATACAGGTATATGCACAAATTCACAATTAAGATTCACGCAATCAGACAAAAAAGTGGGATTTGAACAATTACAAACTACATGGGTGCTTTTGAAACTTTTGAAAACTTTTAAAATTAAAAGAAAATTGAAAATGAAAATGAAATTATAAAAATGATTATTTTGCTATTTAAATATTATTTAATTAATTAAACTAATTAAAATCTAATTTAAATCTAATTTAAATTAACTAAAAATTACAAGGATTACGAATTAAACTAAAAATTTGCAAAAATAATTTCTAAACTTAAAATAGAACTTGAAGAAAGTATAAAAAATAAAAATAAATATTTTTGTCTTTTTATGAGTTTTTTATTAATTAAAAACTAATTATCTAAATTAAGCTAATTACACTATTTTGAATTACTATTAATACTAAATTAACTTAGAAAATTATGAGAAAATTTATAAAATTATTTAACCGTCACAGGAATCCTACAAAATTATAAAAACTTCTAAAAATTATATTTTTGCTTTTTCACTAATTAATTACCTTTTAATTAACTTAAATCTAATTTAAATAATTAAAATAAGAAAAATGGAAAATGAACAGTAGAAACTAAAAATATATTTTCTAAAAGTCTTAACTAATTTATAAAACTTAGAAAAATTATAAAAACCTACTGTTGTTACTAAAAATTTAAGAAAACTAATTAATAACTAATATTACCTATTTAATTAATTAAACTAGTTTTAAATCTAATAAATAGTAAACTAATCAGGAAAAAGCTAAGAAATTTTTTTTTAAATACTTAAAGGTACTAGAAAATTTAGAAAATTATAAAAATGGAAAAGTGCTTATAAATAAGCTGAAATGAAAAATGAAAAAGATAGTTTCTATTAAATAGAAGCTATCACTTATTTTATATTTGGATTTTTGGTGTTTTTCTTTTTGATAGCTAAAAGTTAGATGAAAATAAGATACTTTTGTAAAACAAATTTTTATCTAGCTTAAAACTAAGCAGTGTGCACCCCCTTTACTTAAGCAGTTTGACTTTTATTGACCAAGAAGCAAAATAAGCACAAATGACTGTATGTGGGGTCCACAATGGTAAATCTAGGTACAAATAAGCTAAAGGGACTTAAATAAGCTGAAAACAACAAGAAATGATCACTGATAAGCTATTAAGATACAAATAAGCACTTTGCAAACTGAAACTTAACACATAAATGGGACAATCTTTGGGGTTAATTCCAGGTGGGGTCCACTTGTTTCCAGGTCAACCTAAAGGTCAAACTTTGATCCCTGGTAGGAGGGGGGTTGTTAAAAACCAAAATGAAGCAATGGGGCCCACTGAGTTGGCCTACAACAGCCACCAAAGGTGGTGGTGTTGTGATGGTATGCTGGTGCAGGGGAGGTCAGTCCCCCTGCAAGTGAGTTTGGAGGTGTGTGGAACCCACACAAAAAATCACAAAAATCAACCAACTATGCAAATCTCAACTTAAGCTGATAGACTAACTACCCAACAAGTTTCAAGGCTTAAAACCAAACACAAAAATCCAGGAAATTCATGCCATTTTGGAGAAAAACTGAATATGCACTTTTGACTTTTGAAGAAAAACTTAGATCTTTGACTTTCTTGAGTTTTGAGTTGATCCTAGGTACTGATTATGATGTATTAAGATGAAATGAACATAAAACAAGCTTAATCTATTACTTATGAGCCAAAGTGAGGTTTTATGGATCAAAACACCACAACAGTTAAAAACCCTAATTCGTTTCTCTCTCTAGGGGCGATTTCCGGCTGCCTATCCTGCCGCCTCCTCCCCATCTTTCCGGCCAAAAATCACCTCTAATATCGCCTCTCTGCTTCTTAATGATCTTCTGATTCGTTTGGATAGCATGCAATCGATGTTAGGGTTGTGTTTTTATCAAGGAGGAGGCTGGCCTAAACCTTATTTTCTCATAATCGATTCTTGTTTCATGAATCGATTTTTCTTAAAACCCTAACCTATCCTTATTCGATTCTATCATATCATTCGATTTGTTAGGGTTTTTTTTTGGGTTGTGATTCACTTGATGCTGTACGCTTTCATGGTTTGAACCTGTTAGGGTTTCTGAATTCAGCATGCAAGTTGTGGTTGGTGGATTTCCTGGGGTCATTGAAGCTTAACGATTATACTTAACCCTTTTTAGGGTTTGGTTATTTTGAATCTGTTTCGTATTGATTGGGTCGTAACCCTTATCTTTAAGGGATTGTTTGCTGTGTTGATATTACTTGGGTACTGTTTGGGTTTTAACATGTGTTATCATGTGTATATGGGTTTATAGAGAGATGATTTTTTCTGGTTATGGTGATATTAGGGTACGATTCAGGACCTGATTATTACACTTGGTCTTGTTATTGTTGCTGCTGTTTGCCAAGATTAGGGATCCATGTTCATCACTCAATGTCATGTGGCCTTACTACTATTCGTTGATTGATGCTACTAGTTCTTTGGAAGTTATGTTTGAAGGTACTCTTGTTAGTGGCCTATGGGACTGAGGTGAGGGATTTCACCCTCATCCTAAGTACTTCAACGTTTTGTGCGGTTTGTGCTGCTGGGTGGATGTGGGATGTTCGCATCTCAAGTTTTATCTTGTTATTATACCTAGTTTGATACTTTGTAATTAGCTAGGTTTGGTTGGTGTTTATGGCCTGTCATAAACACTTGTTTATCAAGCGCCTGTGCTTGAGGTTAATGTGGTACTTCAGCCACATTCCATTGTACTTAAACGTTTTTTGGTTAATATTTACCGGGTCGTTGACCTTTTACCCAAAAAAAAAAAAACACCACAACAGTTAACAGTTATGGGGTCTTAGCAATGATTTTGACTTTTTGCAAAAGGACCTTGGTGTTTTATGCCCGAGTCAACCTATTTGGACCTAATGTGATGTGTTTCAACTACAAACTTCAACCAAAACACCCCTGAGTGCTATGTAACAATTAATACCAAACACCCCTTTAAGCAAGACAGTTTTTGATTTTTAGAAGCTAAGGGGTGTGAAAGCTTATGAGACCTTTCAAAATCAACTTTTTATGATGTATTAGACTTAAAAGACTGCTTAGAAACAGAGATTAACCATAAAACACACAAGAATACCACTTAACTAATTTAACTGTGAAACCTAGGACTTAAAGTAACTACCAATTTTAATGAACAAGTTATATAAATTAAGCAATCAATTGACTAAACAACACTCAAATAAGCACAAACAAACACAGATTAACAAGCAAACACAGAGATTACAAGGATAGTAAGATTTGAGAGGAATTTCAAAATGAGCAAATCTTACAAATCATCCCTAGCATGAACAAGGGATTTTCCACTGATGCCTATCTTTAGATAGGTTAATGCCACTTCCAAAACTGCCCTTCAATGCTTCTTAACACCTGAAATCAAAATCAAAACAAGACAGTTGACTATGGTTGACTTTTCTTTTTTTGATTTTTGATTTCTTCTAGTGATACTGAGTTTTAATTGTCTCTATAAGCTTTAACAAGCTTAAGGAACCTATGTGAGCCTATCTCAGTCCATGGTTCTTGATTCAAGTGACAATTGAGCTTATTGAGAAATTTAGAAAATTAAGTAAATTGCAAAATTCACAAACAGAACTGGAAACTTGATTCTTATAACTTGAAAAGATTCAAAATACAACAAGATACTGCTACAATGCTTGAATTAAGAAAGTTACAACTGAATTTGAAAAAACTATTTTAATTCGACACTAAAAATACTTAATTAACTACACACTTGCTTCCTTGCATCCATCTTCTGCCTTTTATAGATGTCTTTTAGGGCTTCTTGTGTGTCTCTGAGCATTTCCCACTCAATCTAAGCCTTTGATTCTCAATTTTGGCGGGAAAAAGGGGTGTGTGGGATTTGGACTGTTATAAACAAGGGGGGGGGGTGGTGGCATTAATTGCTGATGTGAGGGTAGGTGTAGGGTGAGTGGATTGGGCGGTGGAAGTGATGGGGTGGTGGTGATGTGACCTGCAACTTGGGTTGTGGGGGAGGGAAGGCTGGGGGGGGGGGGTGATGGTTTGACCGTATTTGACCAAGGTCAAATATTTGACCCCGGTTATATTATTATGGGGTGTGGGCTGTTTGAGTTTTGGGCCAAGAAAAGGGAAGTGGGCTGGGTAGATTATGTGGATTGGACTATGGTTTTGGCTTATGATAATACTTAAAGGAGCCGGTTTGGTTTTTTAGATTTCACAAGGACCTTTTTTGCAATTTATCGAAAGTTGGGGGGGTGAGCTTGGCATTCTTCAAAAGTGTTCACAAGGGTGTGTTTTGCCAAGTTATGAATAGTATGGGGTCCTGGTATGATTTTTCCATTTTAATTTCACCAGGGACTAAAACTGCCAAACTTTCAAACTTCAGGGACCAATTGTGTAATTTCACCAAACTTTTCCACCAAGGACCAATCCTGCCATAAAAGGTTAGTGCAAGGACAAAATTTGTTTTTCTCAAAGTTTTTAATATCCCAAGGACCATTTTTGACAATTTTCAAAGTTTAGGGACTAAACTTGACATTTTGTGAAACTTTGCACCAAAGGACTAATTGTGTAACTTTTTGACTTATAAGGACCTTTGGTGACTTTTTCAAGTTTTTAGAACAGCCAGGGACTAGATTTGACAACTTTTGAAAGATGAGGGACTGAAACTGCCAATTATGCAAACTTTGTGCGTTTTTCATTTGTTTTTGATTATTTTGCATTTGAAACATGTAAAACACTTTCCTGGGATATTTTCACTATTTTGATACAATATTGAGTGTTTTTAGATGTTTTGGCAGCTCAGAAAAGGTAAAAATGATGAGTATTTACACACTCATCAATCCCCCACACTAAAACATTGCTAGTCCCTAACAATCTTTTGAGAAAAACTTAATGGATTTGAAAATCTCTTTACCAAAAGCCATCACTTCTGGAGTAGCCAGGTGTAAGAACTGTGGCACACCTGATAACCGTGTGATTTTGAGCAAACCACCAGCTGTCAACGGATTTGATTAGTCTTTACCAATTATGGATTTTCCACGGCCTTTACCACAAGCCATAATCTTGTAGGCTAGCCAACTCATTCGCTTTATGGGATATGGGGAGTTGAGGAACCATACAATTTTTGGCAAATTGCAAGCCATCAACGGGTTTGAGATGTCTTTACCAAGAGCCGTTTGCTCCTGGACTAGCTAATCCATTTGTCATTAAGACTTTGGCGGACTGATTACCACAAAAATTTTGAAATAAAGTGAAAAAATTTTGAAAATTTTAGGCCAAAATGGGGGTACTTAGAAAGTATTTTGTGATAAAATTCGTAAGGATTTACCCCCCCCCCCCCCCCCCCCCCCCCACACTAGAATTGAATATTGTCCTCAATATTCAAAGTCCCAGCTATTATGCCGAATCTCTGAATGGAAAAAGATAATATTCGAAACTAACTGTGGAAATATTGATTTTATTTTTCACTTTATTTATCTGTACATATAAACATTTTTACATTTTTTTTAACTAAACCTTATATACATATTTACTTTTCAAAAGGTGGGGGACGGCCACTCCCCCACACTAGAGTGGTAGAAAGTAGAAAGAAGTCAGAAATACGGGTGAAAACCCATATATTTTGCTAATTTTTGTTCACCGAGTCACTAGCTTGACTCGATCCCCGAATTCATTGGTCCATGGGGAAAGTTTGGAGATCAGTGACAACCATGGGTGGTATGTCCTCTCCAAAATAATGTTTCAAACGATGACCATTCACTTTGAAGTTGGGACCTTCGGGTTGAGATAACTCAACAGTCCCGTATGGATATACTCTAGCAACAGTGAATGGTCCAGTCCATCGGGTTTTTAATTTCCCCGAGAAGATCTTTAACCTTGAGTTGAAAAGAAGGACTCTGTCACCGACGTTGAAAACGCGGTTCTTAATTTTAGAGTCGTGAATCTTCTTTGTCTTTTCCTTGTAGATCAAAGAGTTCTCGTAGGTTTGATCACGAAGTTCGTTTAATTCATTGAGTTGAACCTTACGGTGATCACCCGCTTTATGAAGGTCGTAGTTTGCATGTTTCAAGGCCCAGTAGGCTTTGTGCTCGAGCTCGATCGGTAGATGACACGCCTTTCCGTATACAAGCTTGTAGGGAGTACACCCGATGGGTGTTTTGTAAGCTGTACGGAAGGCCCAGAGTGCATCATCTAGTTTATCCGACCAGGAAGCACGGTTTTCACCTACTGTCCTCTCAAGAATCCGTTTAATACCACGGTTGGAAACCTCCACCTGCCCACTTGTTTGTGGGTGATACGTGGTAGAAAGACGATGAGTAACACCGTACTTAAGCATGACTTTTGCGAATTGATCATTGCAAAAGTGAGTATCGTGATCACTAATGATGGCACGTGGAGTTCCAAAACGAGCAAAGAGGGATTTCAAGAATTTCACAACAACTCGGGCATCGTTAGTGGGTAAGGCCTTAGCATCAACCCATTTTGACAAGTAGTCAACAACCACGAGAATATATTTGTTTCCACGAGAAGATGGGAATGGCCCCATAAAATCAATGCCCCAGACGTCAAAGATTTCACAAACTTGAATGGCATTTTGTGGCATTTCGTTCTTTTGTGAAATATTCCCGTGACGCTGACAAGCATCACAAGCTTTGACTAACTCGTGGGCATCCTTATAGATCGTGGGCCAATAGAAACCGGAATCAAACACCTTTTTGGCGGTGTAGTTAGGACTATGGTGGCCCCCGGTGGGTCCAGCATGGCAAGCCTTGAGAATATCAGCGGCTTCCTGTCCGTATACACATCGCCTGATGACTTGATCGGCACAGATTTTGAAGAGGAAGGGGTCGTCCCAGAAGTAATGTTTAACGTCTTTGAAGAATTTGTTTTTCTGTTGGGACGTCATCCCCTTCATGATGAAGTTACCCGCATGGTAATTTGCAAAGTCGCAAACCATGGGGTAGTAGAGTCACCACGAAAAGTAACCGCATTGAGTGTCTCGAGAGGAAATGTTTCATTTATTTCCTGTTTCTCGGACACATCCTGATGAGGGTTTTCTAATCGTGAGAGATGATCAGCAGCTAGGTTCTCAGCTCCCTTTTTATCACGGATAATGATATCAAATTCCTGGAGGAGGAGAACCCAACGGAGTAGCCTTGGCTTTGCATCTTGTTTCGCAAATAGGTATTTCAAAGCCGAGTGATCCGTGTACACTACGCATTTGTTCAAGATTAAGTATGACCGGAATTTCTCAAAGGCATACACCACAGTTAGGAGTTCTTTTTCAGTGGTGGTGTAATGACCCTGAGCCTCGGTCATAGTTTTGCTTGCGTAGTGTATAGGCTGAAAGTATTTTGCTTTTCGTTGCCCCAAGACCGCACCTATGGCAAAATCACTAGCATCGCACATAAGCTCAAAAGGTAGGTCCCAATCGGGTGCAACAAGAATTGGTGCCTCGGTAATCTTTTTCTTTAATGTTTCAAAAGCTTCGATGCACTCAGGAGAGAAGATGAAAGGAGCATCCTTCTCGAGGAGATGGGTCATAGGCCGGGAAATCTTAGAAAAATCTTGGATAAACCTACGGTAGAAGCCGGCATGACCCAAAAAGCTCCTAACACCTTTAACGGTGGTGGGATGAGGTAATTTAGCGATGACATCAATTTTGGCTCTGTCAACCTCAATCCCGTTCTTTGAAATTTTATGGCCGAGGACAATGCCCTCTTTAACCATAAAGTGACTCTTCTCCCAGTTGAGACTTAAATTCGTTTCTTTGCAACGTTTAAGCATCTGTTCCAAGTGGGAGAGACAGGTCTGGAATGAATCCCCGATGACTGAAAAGTCATCCATGAATACCTCCATAGTTTTCCCGATCATGTCGGAAAAGATAGACATCATGCACCTCTGGAACGTGCCTGGTGCATTACATAAGCCGAAAGGCATACGTCTGTAAGCAAAAGTTCCGTAGGGGCATGTGATGGTAGTCTTCTCTTGATCCTGGGGATCAATGGGGATTTGGAAGTAACCCGAAAAACCATCGAGGAAGCAGTAGTATTCATTCCCCGCAAGTCTTTCAAGCATCTGGTCCATAAAAGGGAGAGGAAAATGGTCTTTACGGGTGGCTTCATTCAACTTTCGATAGTCGATACATACTCGCCAACCCGTGACCAAACGAGTTGGAATCAACTCGTTATCCTCGTTGGTGACAACGGTAATGCCACCCTTTTTAGGAACACAATGAATTGGGCTAACCCAAGGACTGTCAGATATAGGGTAAATCAATCCCGCATCAAGAAGTTTTAGAACCTCTTGTTTGATAACTTCGTGGATTTTGGGATTTACCCTTCTCTGTTGTTGCACTGCTGGCTTAAAGTCATCCTCCATTAAGATTTTATGAGTACAAAAGTTCGGGCTTATGCCCTTAATGTCGGAGAGTTTCCAAGCAATTGCTTGCTTGTTTGCCTTAAGAACCTTTAGGAGTGCAGCCTTTTCCTCATCTTTCAAGTCTTTAGCAATAATGACGGGTAATTTATCACCCTCCAGAAATGCATATTATAGATGAGGAGGCAAGTCCTTGAGCTCAACCTCGGGAAAGTCTTCAGTTATTTCAACATTTTTGACTTCCGCTTTATGAAGTATTTTTGGAGACGGAGAGGGTGAAGGATCGTCATTTAACAAACTTTCAAGAAGAAGAATGTCCCCCTCCGGGTCAAGATAGTTTTCATCAACCCCATGAGGAATAGAACAATCCTGAGCAAGAAAAGCCTCGACCTCTTCCAGAAGGAAGTCACCTCCCTCAAACGGAGTGAGGGAAGGGGAAGGGTCGGAAATGATAGGATCAGTAGAAGGAGCGGTACTGCCACTGGCTGAGAAACCAAGGACTTCTTGAGAAGACTCCTCAAACGCAAAATCGATGATGTCAATTCGGTTAACCGTTTCAGCGTCATAGTTGGAGGAGTATCTTGAAGTCTGATCAAGATTGAATGTGATGGCTTTACCATCAACACGTAGAGTGATTTCTTCTTCAAATACATCGATTAAAGCACGACCCGTTCTTAAGAATCCCCTCCCGAGAATGAGAGGAACTCGTGGGTCAGCATCAAAATCAACAATCACGAAATCTGCCGAAAAATGGAACTTTCCTACTTTCACGAAGATATATTCGGCAATGCCGAGAGGACGAGATATCGTACGGTTTGCAAGCTCGAGAGTCATGCAGGTTGGAGTGAGAACAAGAAGAGAGAGTCTTTTCCAGACTGTGTAAGGCATCAGGTTAATGCTTGCGCCAAGATCGGCCAAGGCAAAGCATTCAACCATCCCCGGGAAAATACAAGGAATGAGAAATTTCCCGGGATCTCCAAGCTTTTCGGGAAGCTTTTTCAAGAGCACTGCTGAGCAATGTTCATTAAGTGAAGTTTTTGCCATCTCACAGAGTTTTTCTTTGTTGCTTATCAGATTTTTGATTGTTGAAGCAAATTTAGGCATGAGAAGAAGAGCATCCGCGAAGCTAATATCGAAGTGCAACTCTTGGAAAATTTGATAAAACTTTTCCATCTGATGATTAGCTCTTTCGCGATTCTTTTGATCATTCAAACATGAAGGATATGGAATTGAAGGCTTAGGATCATTCTTTGGAATTTCATCAGGACTCACAGGAGGATCAAATACAACTTTCGGCTTACGAACCGGGACCGGGACAACTTGAGGGTGGACGTTGTTGATACCTCCGTTATTAGTAGGAAGTACCGTGTCTGTGGTAACCTCAGGTTCACGTTCCGCTACCTTGGTAGGAGGAGAAGAAGAGGTAGAGGGAATCGAGGGTCCATTGTATGATACCCCACTTCGGGTAGTGATCGCTTTAACATCACCCCTCGGGTTAGCGATCGTGTTGCTCGGTAGTGTACCCGGGCCCGAGGGTCGATCATTTAAAGACTTCTGAAGCTCAGAGATCTTGCTGATCAATAACCGATTCGTTTCCTCTTGTGCTTTAATGAATTGCTTTAGCACTTCATCGGAGGAAGACGAGGGTGGAACAACGTTTTGAGGAGGATTTTGAACACGGTTGTTTTGAAAATTCCCTTGATTTTGATTGTTGTTACCCTGAAAACTGTTTCTCTGATTGAAATTGCCCTGATTGTAATTTCCTTCATTTTGGTTTCTTTGAAAAGTTCCTTGAAAACCTTGATTTTGATTGCCATTTTGAAAATTGTTTTGATTAAACTGGCCTTGATTTTGGTTCGGGTTTTGGAAATTTGAGTTTTGACCTTGGTTAAAATTCTGATTCGAGTTACGGTTTTGATTTTGGTTAAAACCGGGAGGTCCGAGGAAATTGTTGGAACGATAGCTTAAGAGATTACGGTCCCCTTGTGGTTGGTAAGAATTACCCCCCGTGTTGTAGGAACAGTGAGCAGCATAAACGTTCTCTTGAGGAAAGCCAGCAGTAGTTGGACACTCGGAATAAAGATGAGGGCCCCCACAAGTTTCACAACTTCGGGCCACGGCTTTCACTTGTTGATTTTGAACCTGATTTTGCATCGTTTGGTTCATTCTCAACACAGCCGTAAAAATATCATCCATCTTTTTGGTAAGAGCAATTATTTCAGGAGAGGATGATGAAGGAGTAACTGAATGACATGACGCATCCCTCTCCGTAGAGGAATCCCAAAAGTTATGGTGGGCAGTCATGTTCTCAATCAAGTCATAGCACTCTTCGGGACGCCTTTTCATAAAGGTTCCACCAGCAGCAGCATTGAGAATATCCCGGTGCCTCAATGTCAGACCATTATAGAAGGTATCTATGATGGTAACTTGTAACATATTGTGGTTAGGGCACCGATCAATAGCTAGCTTATAACGTTCCCAAGCCTCAAAAAGAGACTCATCGGGACGTTGCCGGAAGTTGCTGATATCATTTCGTAACTTGGTAACCATGGAAGGTGGAAAATATTTTGCTAAAAATTTGGTTACCATTTCATCAAAGGTACGAATAGAATTCTTTGGGAGTCGGTCAAACCATGCAGTGGCATGGTGGGTGAGAGAATAGGGGAAGAGATACAGCCGGAGGGCATCATCGGTGACACCATGCTATTTCATACTTTGGGTGACGGTAAGATATTTGTCAAGATGCTTGTTAGCATCATCACCCGGTAATCCGTGAAATTGACACGAATTTTGGACTTGTTGGATCATGTGGTGCTTGAGGCCAAAGTCCGTAGCCCCAATAGTGAGTGGTGCAATAGGTCCGCCCCTTCCCTGCATGGTAGGCTGGCACAACTCCTCCATCGTTCGGAGATCGCGAGCTGGCACATCCCTGGGAGGGTCAGGGGGTGGTAAAGGTGGTGGTGGTGGCATATCGGCCATTTCGGTTTTTGGTTCTTCAATAACAGTACGTAGCTCGGGTACGTCTTTCTGTTTTTTGTTCTTTGTTTGTGACCGAGTGCGCATGCACTAAAAACAATTTTTCAACACAAGATCGAGGCAAAACCACAGTGAACTTAAACCAATAATCACAAGTGAATGGCTTCTTTGAAAAAGGTACACCACTCACACGGATATAAAGGCAAGTTTTAATCTTAAGTTTGGGAACTTGTTATGTCCACACCCCTAGTTGGTAGGTGTTCAGCCTTGGTTTGCGGTGGTAAGATTTTATGTATTTATTATCAGAAAAATTTGTCTTTAGGCTTATGGGTGTGTGTGCAGAAAACTTTGGGAAATATTTTTGGAACTGATTCGTTAACCGAAATCGTTCTTTTAAGATTACTCGCAGGCTGGCGGGAGGAAGTAAATAGGTTTCCTCTTCAGTTCGCAATTTAATGTCAGAACTTACCTTAAACCAACTGTTTCAGGTTGTAATCTTAAAGAAAACGAAGTAATTTAACTTCACAGTTTGTTTTGTTGTTTTTGATTTTTTTTGGTGTTGTTAACACTTTAGGAAAAGTGCTAATGAACTTTTTGATATGATTGATATTTTTACAAAAACTTTTTACAAATTGTGTGAAACTTGTACAGGGAGGGTTTTGAAAACCACTAAACTTAAAACGATTTTAAAACACGCACCAACCTCCCCGGCAGCGGCGCCAAAATTTTGATTGATGCTAAACAGTCAACTTAAATTGACCAGGTAAATGGTCAACAAAGTCAAACTACCTAGACCAATACTCCGTGGATAGTATAGTGTTTCCCCGGGTCGTTAAGTCCCAGCGAGATTGAAATGGTGCTTTTGGAAATCGTTTAGGAATGAGTGGCACTGAGGACAGTAGCCAAGATGATTTGGAATTGATTTTGCTACTGATATTTTGGTATTTGTACAATGAGATAATATTCACAAAAATCAGATATACAGGTATATGCACAAATTCACAATTAAGATTCACGCAATCAGACAGAAAAGTGGGATTTGAACAATTACAAACTACAGGGGTGCTTTTGAAACTTTTGAAAACTTTTAAAATTAAAAGAAAATTGAAAATGAAAATGAAATTATAAAAATGATTATTTTACTATTTAAATATTATTTAATTAATTAAACTAATTAAAATCTAATTTAAATCTAATTTAAATTAACTAAAAATCACAAGGATTACAAATTAAACTAAAAATTTGCAAAAACAATTTCTAAACTTAAAATAGAACTTGAAGAAAGTATAAAAAATAAAAATAAATATTTTTGTCTTTTTATGAGTTTTTTATTATTTAAAAACTAATTATCTAAATTAAGCTAATTACACTATTTTGAATTACTATTAATACTAAATTAACTTAGAAAATTATGAGAAAATTTATAAAATTATTTAACCATCACAGGAATCCTACAAAATTATAAAAACTTCTAAAAATTATATTTTTGCTTTTTCACTAATTAATTACCTTTTTATTAACTTAAATCTAATTTAAATAATTAAAATAAGAAAAATGGAAAATGAACAGTAGAAACTAAAAATATATTTTCTAAAAGTCTTAACTAATTTATAAAAGTTAGAAAAATTATAAAAACCTACTGTTGTTACTAAAAATTTAAGAAAACTAATTAATAAATAATATTACCTATTTAATTAATTAAACTAGTTTTAAATCTAATAAATAGTAAACTAATCAGGAAAAAGCTAAGAAAATTATTTTAAATACTTAAAGGTACTAGAAAATTTAGAAAATTATAAAAATGGAAAAGTGCTTATAAATAAGCTGAAATGAAAAATGAAAAAGATAGTTTCTATTAAATAGAAGCTATCACTTATTTTATATTTGGATTTTTGGTGTTTTTCTTTTTGACAGCTAAAATTTAGATGAAAATAAGATACTTTTGTAAAACAACTTTTTATCTAGCTTAAAAAGAAGCAGTGTGCACCCCCTTTACTTAAGCAGTTTGACTTTTATTGACCAAGAAGCAAAATAAGCACAAATGACTGTATGTGGGGTCCACAATGGTAAATCTAGGTACAAATAAGCTAAAGGGACTTAAATAAGCTGAAAACAACAAGCAATAATCACTGATAAGCTATTAAGATAAAAATAAGCACTTTGCAAACTGAAACTTAACACAGAAATGGGACAATCTTTGGGGTTAATTCCAGGTGGGGTCCACTTGTTTCCAGGTCAACCTAAAGGTCAAACTTTGATCCCTGGTAGGAGGGGGGTTGTTAAAAACCAAAATGAAGCAATAGGGCCCACTGAGTTGGCCTACAACAGCCACCAAAGGTGGTGGTGTTGTGATGGTATACTGGTGCAGGGGAGGTCAGTCCCCCTGCAAGTGAGTTTGGAGGTGTGTGGAGCCCACACAAAAAATCACAAAAATCAACCAACTATGCAAATATCAACTTAAGCTGATAGACTAACTACCCAACAAGTTTCAAGGCTTAAAACCAAACACAAAAATCATGGAAATTCATGCCATTTTGGAGAAAAACTGAATATGCACTTTTGACTTTTGAAGAAAAACTTAGATCTTTGACTTTCTTGAGTTTTGAGTTGATCCTAGGTACTGATTATGATGTATTAAGATGAAATGAACATAAAACAAGCTTAATCTATTACTTATGAGCCAAAGTGAGGTTTTATGGATCAAAACACCACAACAGTTAACAGTTATGGGGTCTTAGCAATGATTTTGACTTTTTGCAAAAGGACCTTGGTGTTTTATGCCTGAGTCAACCTATTTGGACCTAATGTGATGTGTTTCAACTACAAACTTCAACCAAAACACCCCTGAGTGCTATGTA
This sequence comes from Artemisia argyi, assembly GCA_030686995.1. Taxonomy (NCBI): domain Eukaryota; kingdom Viridiplantae; phylum Streptophyta; class Magnoliopsida; order Asterales; family Asteraceae; genus Artemisia; species Artemisia argyi. The sequence continues at coordinate 80,146,648 of CM060681.1, forward strand.
ACAATTAATACCAAACACCCCTTTAAGCAAGACTGTTTTTGATTTTTAGAAGCTAAGGGGTGTGAAAGCTTATGAGACCTTTCAAAATCAACTTTTTATGACGTATTAGACTTAAAAGACTGCTTAGAAACAGAGATTAACCATAAAACACACAAGAATACCACTTAACTAATTTGACTGTGAAACCTAGGACTTAAAGTAACTACCAATTTTAATGAACAAGTTATATAAATTAAGCAATCAATTGACTAAACAACACTCAAATAAGCACAAACAAACACAGATTAACAAGCAAACACAGAGATTACAAGGATATTAAGATTTGAGAGGAATTTCAAAATGAGCAAATCTTACAAATCATCCCTAGCATGAACAAGGGATTTTCCACTGATGCCTATCTTTAGATAGGCTAATGCCACTTCCAAAACTGCCCTTCAATGCTTCTTAACACCTGAAATCAAAATCAAAACAAGACAGTTGACTATGGTTGACTTTTTTTTTGATTTTTGATTTCTTCTAGTGATACTGAGTTTTAATTGTCTCTATAAGCTTTAACAAGCTTAAGGAACCTATGTGAGCCTAGTCCATGGTTCTTGATTCAAGTGACAATTGAGCTTATTGAGAAATTTAGAAAATTAAGTAAATTGCAAAATTCACAAACAGAACTGGAAACTTGATTCTTATAACTTGAAAAGATTCAAAATACAACAAGATACTGCTACAATGCTTGAATTAAGAAAGTTACAACTGAATTTGAAAGAACTATTTTAATTCGACACTAAAAATACTTAATTAACTACACACTTGCTTCCTTGCATCGTTCTTCTACCTTTTATAGATGTCTTTTAGGGCTTCTTATGTGTCTCTGAGCATTTCCCACTCAATCTAAGCCTTTGATTCTCAATTTTGGCGGGAAAAGGGGTGTGTGGGATTTGGACTGTTATAAGCAAGGGGGGGGGGGGGGTGGTGGCATTAATTGTTGATGTGAGGGTAGGTGTAGGGTGAGTGGATTGGGCGGTGGAAGTGATGGGGTGGTGGTGATGTGACCTGCAACTTGGGTTGTGGGGGAGGGAAGGCTGGGGGGGGGGGTGATGGTTTGACTGTATTTGACCAAGGTCAAATATTTGACCCCGGTTATATTATTATGGGGTGTGGGCTGTTTGAGTTTTGGGCCAAGCAAAGGGAAGTGGGCTGGGTAGATTATGTGGATTGGACTATGGTTTTGGCTTATGATAATACTTAAGGGATCCGGTTTGGTTTTTTAGATTTCACAAGGTCCTTTTTTGCAATTTATCGAAAGTTGGGGGGTGAACTTGGCATTCTTCAAAAGTGTTCACAAGGGTGTGTTTTGCCAAGTTATGAATAGTATGGGGTTCTGGTATGATTTTTCCATTTTAATTTCACTAGGGACTAAAACTGCCAAACTTTCAAACTTCAGGGACCAATTATGTAATTTCACCAAACTTTTCCACCAAGGACCAATCCTGCCATAAAAGGTTAGTGCAAGGACAAAATTTGTTTTTCTCAAAGTTTTTAATATCCCAGGGACCATTTTTGACAATTTTCAAAGTTTAGGGACTAAACTTGACATTTTGTGAAACTTTGCACCAAAGGACTAATTGTGTAACTTTTTGATTTATAAGGACCTTTGGTGACTTTTTCAAGTTTTTAGAACAGCCAAGGACTAGATTTGACAACTTTTGAAAGATGAGGGACTAAAACTGCCAATTATGCAAACTTTGTGCGTTTTTCATTTGTTTTTGATTATTTTGCATTTGAAACATGTAAAACACTTTCCTGGGATATTTTCACTATTTTGATACAATATTGAGTGTTTTTAGATGTTTTGGCAGCTCAGAAAAGGTAAAAATGATGAGTATTTACACACTCATCACCCATTATAAAAAGTATCAATCTGATGCAAGGGTGAGAACCCGTGGTTCGAACATTTTTCAAGCAAATCTTTAAACCGATCCCAAGCTTCGCTGAACGATTCATCGAAAGCTTGTTGGAATCGAAAGATTTGAGTTCGAAGATTAGAGATTTAGAAGGAGGATAGAAATGATTCACAAACTTGGAAGCTAAATCTGCCCAAGTGTGAATCGAATTCGGTGGTTCCTTTTCCAGCCAAGTCCGGGCTGCCCCTTTAAGGGAGAAAGGAAACAATTTCAATTTCACCACATCGTAAGGGACTTGATTGATCTTAATAGTCTCAGCGATGTCGGTGAAATTTCTTATGTGAACATATGGGTCTTCATGTTCAAACCCGTGAAAGGAGATACTCGTGATGATGTTGAGTAACCCGTGATTAATCTCAAATTGATTTGCAGTGATACCGGGAATCACGATGGCTCTCCTCACACCATTGAATGGTGATTGGAGTTGTTCCTCCATCGGATGTAAATCAAAAGCCGGTTGGGGTCCCATCGGGGGAGGTCCCATGTTTTGATCATTTTTGTTCATTTCCTCAACGGTTGGGAAATGAACCCGGTGATTGTAACGTATTACCCTTTCGAGATTATAAAATGGAGAAACAAGACTTTCAGAAGATGAGCGGGTGTTCATACACCAAAAATAAAATAAAAAAGAAAAAGAAAAAGAAAAAGAAAATCTTTTTGTATTTTTGGTTGGGAATTATTTTTGGCTTTTTTTTTATTTATTGAAAAACAAATCACAAAACTTTTATTTTCTTTTTGTAACCATTACGTTATTCGTAACCGTTTTCTCTATTACTACGCGCAGCGGAGCGGGAGAGAAGAGTGGATCTCTCTTCGGTCTGCAATTTAATGTCAAGACCTCCGTATTCCCCGTTTATTTGGTTGTAGTAAAAGAGTAATCCGATAACGTATAATTTCTCGGTTTCTTTTGTTGTTTTTCGGAATGGTTTACAACAATCCCTCGAGAGTGAGGATGTTATTTTATTTTTGGTTTTTTTTGAAAACACTTTAGTAAAAGTGTTTTTGATTTTTTACTTTTTATATTTTTATAAGAAAATATTCACAAATATGAGGAAGGTTTTTCAAAACACGATTTTAAAAACGAAATTTAAAATTCACTTCAAACCTTCCCCGGCAGCGGCGCCAAAAATTTGATGAAGATCGAAATATATATATTTATAATACTCCAAAGGATTTGCAAGAAATACAAATCCCGAGTTCGTTTCCCGTGAAGGAGTGAATGGAATCGTGAAATAGTGTCGTGAAAAAGTGGAAAAGTGAAATTGTGATTATGAAATTAAAATGATAATAAGAAATCTCAAAATAAGCCAGAAGGTATAAGCTACTATTGCACAAATGTCTAAATGCTAAAAACGGAAAATCAAACGCAAATTTAAAACGCTACGTACGAATTAAAAAGTGAATTTTAATAAAAATTTATCCTAAAAATGTAAAATAAATTTCTTAAAATCTTAAACTGCTAAAAATAATTTTGAGAAAAAGAAAAATATTTTTTTGACTTTTTATTTATTTTCTTTGAATTATTTTCTATTTTTGTAATTTCATAATGAATTAAGAATAAGAGAAAATAGGAAAATAAATGTGAAAAATACAAATTAAATTTTGAAAAATCTAAAATAACTAAAAAGGATTTTATAAAATATTTTGGGAATTTTTCAGGATTTTTCTGTTTTTTATTTGAATTTTCTCTATTAAAAAGTATTTAAAAATTGATTAAAACTAAAATAAAATGAGAAAATTAGTAAAACAATTCAGAAAATTATGAAATTTTTACAGAAAATCTGAAATAATAAAAGAAACTTAAGAAAAATTTTAGAAGTGAAAATAAGCTAAACAAGTGCTTATTTGTGCATTACTGGAACACATAAGTGGAACAATAAGCAGTTTACAAGAAGCTAAGGGAATAAGCCAAAGTGAGCCTAAATAAGTCAGGAGTTCAGGAATAATGCAAATCACTTAAGTATACTCAGTAATGCACAAATATGATAAACAAACTCAGAAATGAAACTTAAATGCACAACTGCAGCCTAATGAGAAAATCAGCAAATCATGCACTTATCACCTACTTGCAGATTAGATTAAACAATCCTAATAAGCATGAAACTAAAATATTATGGGGGCAAAAGTAAGCTTATACTACTGAGTTTACAAATACACTAAAAGCCCTAATTTTAAGAAGCAAATTAAATTAGACCTCAGATCAGATCATAAAAACTAGTTCAAACAAACTTGCAACAAATTTGACTTTTATTCTTGCACCTAAAGTTTGACTGAATCCAATTTCAAATGATCAAGGCTCATTCTAAATGCTAAATTCAACTAATTTAGACCTTAACTAACCTAAGTGCAACTATATCTTAAGCTAAATCAAAAAGTGCAGCTAATACTAACCTCAAATACACATTTGAAAAGCCAAATCTGACTTTTTGCCTTCAACCTACTAATTTTATGCTAAGTTTATTCTAGTAATGCCTAAAGAAGACTACTTAGAAAGAAAATTCCAAAAGAAATCAACAGGATCCCACAGAACTAATAATTACCAAACACCCCTTTAACTATGCACTATCACTATCAAGCTGAGATCCAAGCTACTATCTACCTCAACACTAATTAAACCATTTTACCAATCAACTGTTGAAGCTATAAAAACAGAAAACAACAATAAGGAAAAACTATGTAGAACCGTAGAGGGGGGAGGTGGTGAATACAGTTTCTTCGTCCTTTTAGTGCGTTTGAAAACTTTAAGCCACAAGGACAACCAAGTGGTCTAAGTAGGAACAACTACAACACAATCACAAGTATATAAAGCTAGTAAAGAACACCACGATATATACTGGTTCGGGATGGGGGGTTTATACCATCCGTACGTCCAGTTGCGAATCAACGACATGATACTATTTACTAGTATAATCCTTTCGGTGGACTACAAACCGTTACAATTCACTCCAACAATATTAGTCAATATCGATGCTCACAAAGAAGGAGTTACTCCCACGGTATTCCACCCTCGAAAACCCCCAAAAGAATCTCGCGATTCGACTTCACCTAAGGGTCACCAAGACCACTACCAAGACTTCCCACTGGAAGTATCAAACCCTAACTAGATCCCCAATGATCTATGCTTGGTCACAAAGACACAAGACTTCCCTTACAAACAATAGAATGAATAAGAGATTGTTTGTTCACTCAATCCCTAACCTAACCTAGTGACTCGATTGTAATAGAAAGGGTATAAGGAAGAAGACCCTCGACACAATCACAAGAGTGGATTAAGTTCTTGTGATTCTTCCCTTGCAAGGAGATGTGTTCTTTCAAAGATGTTAGAGTGAGAATCAAGAACACAAGATTAGAGATATAGAGATTTGAGAGTGTTTAGAGAGAAAGAATGTGAAGAGAAAGAGTAATGGCAAGGGGTGAGGAATACAAGAGGCAAGGGGGGTATTTATAGGCCAAGACCCAAACTTGGGAAAAATTTACCGAGGCCGGCGCGTCACCTGCGCATCAACGCACGTGCAACGCGCCAGGACTCTGTCTCAAGTTTTCCCAAAACTTGGGTGTTGGTCCATGTAAATACCTATCCTTGGTAAACCCCCAATTGTACTTCACACTAAACCTTAACATTAATCAATCTAAGGTTTACCAACTCAAATAGCCAATTTGGAAAATTTTTGTGGAGTGTTTATAAGAAAACCAAATACCAAGGGTAGAAGAGTAGAAAGGGTAATTTGGTAGGGGTAGAAATGGTATTCCTCACATGGCATAATAGAGAAGAGAATATGCCATGGGATATTCCAAGGTATATTCCTTTGCTTGGGGGGAAAGAATGAGACGGAGGGTTGAGATGAGATGGTTTGAATTGGATGGTGGAGATCTGTCACACCCCCAAAATCGGGTCCAGCGGAAGCATACATGTAGCTGGGGTGTAACTCAATTGGTATTACAACACATGTTCAAAAATGGTTTGCACTTGAATCATTTTGAATAAAATAGTTAAATCAAAATGTTGAATTTACACTGTTAAAAGTAATGCGGAAGTAGGCCTTTAAAATAATTTAAAACGGTCCCCATCTGAATAATCAGAGTCTTCTATGACCATGCCATGCCCTGCCAAAACCTCCAGTAGCGTGCCATTGCTAAATACCTGAAAATACATGCTAAAGTGTCAACACAATGGTTGGTGAGTTCATAGAGTCTTGTGAAAAAGAATGTAATGCATTGAAATGAAGATTTCCTAGCAAAGGCATCGTAAATCCACTCAGTTCCAAGTCCCGCCATAAGAGACTTGTAACCTGTGTGTTTACAACCCACTGCCAAATGTAATATGTTTGATACAAAAGCATTGTAATTCAATAGTAATAGTGGTGGAAAAGTATCGTAATTCCATAAGTAATTTTCGTATGTACAATAGCCACAAGTATAAAGTGAACCGACATAAATGTCAAAAATGCTACATTGTCTCTTAAGCTCATGACCCCGAAGCTAGACTTTGTAATGCCCCAACAGAGTGTCTACCAGGCACTCACTTGATAAGACATGAAATGCATTCGTCCCGTTGGAGCAACCCAAACACGAATGGAGGCGTCACCCTCAATAGATCTATTCACTCACTCTCGCTTAGTACTTGAAATTAACGGTCCATGATATTGAAAGGGGACTTGTTATGAAGTGGTAGTAAGGCAACTTAAGCAATGTATGGAATTTGTAATACTTGGGCATGTACAAAAATAGTTGTTGCAATGTATTCTCCCCCATGGGATTTGAAATCGTATAAAAGTATAACACGAGTATTTAAGCATGTATCTCCCCCAAAGAGTTTGTAAAGTAATTAAACCAGTAAAAGTGGGGCTATGACTCACCTTAACTGATGAAACTGTGATGAAATGAAATGAACACCAATGAACAATTAGCTGCCGCAACCCAATATGATGGTACCATGAACATGTAATGAGCTGAAAAACAAGGCGCGCACACTAGCCGCAACCTAATATGAATGATGAACGATCTACTTTAGATCATGAAATGATGTTATGAATGTCCATGCACATGTTTCTATACCACTCTACTCTTTGTAAAAACACTTGTGTTATCAAAATATATAATCCAAGAATTTGGAAAAATATTGCTATTAGAAAATATAATAAGCTAGTTGCAATATATATACTTATATATATATCGTATGTTTCCATGTTAGTGTTGAAATCCTCGGGTTGTAATCCTTGAAAAATCGCCTTGAAATGATGAAAATATACTTGTAATAACTAATACTACATTAGTTATAAAGCTTGGTACTTAATATTACTTCTAGCTTATAAATGTACTTCGTAGTTTTTGTGTCCATTTTTATTAAAAGCTGTCAAATAAAAATGGTTTTAGCCGATATTCAAACGTGAATATCTTTGTCGTTACTTGTCCGTTTTACTTGTTCTTTATATCCACGGTTACGTCTTAGTATGTAGTAATATATTTTGGAAAGCTCGGCTCCTCCGGGTTACGTCTAAAGCCTCTTTTTGACCAATGAAAAACGTCCAACAGCAACTATTTTTCCAGAAAATACTTTTCGTCAACAATCTTGCAAAAATCATAACTTCTTCGTTATTAACTCTTTTTAATCCGTTCTTTCGCCTACGGATTCGTTTTTGAAAGTATTTTCTAAAAATTTTGCCAAAGTTCCCTTGGTGTTTACTGATTTTCCAGATTTTTACAAAACGGGACAGCATGTCTAAAATAGGTTCCAAATCAAGTTTTCAAGGTTTAAAACTAATTTCTAACATCACCAAACCTCTTGTAATCACCACAAAGCTATACTAATCCTACCATACACCTTCTTAGGGTGCCATGGACTCCTAACCAAGTTTTTATAGCAAGGGGATTCATAACTAAAAAGTTAGGGTTTGTATGTTTCATTTTAGACAAAATAAATGGTGGTATAGCTAGTTGTACATGGTTTTTAGCATGGAAATCATGAAATACATGTAAATATAAGATGAATCATGAAAAAATAAAGTTGATAACTCACTTGATAAAATGAGATGATTATATGATGATTATGCTTGATGTTCTTGTGTTTTTGTTGCTTGATTCTTGATTAGGCAAGTAAAAGGAACAAGTTTAGTGTTATAACTTATGAAAAATGATCACTTGATCATGAAATGGATGTTGGGTCGTGGTTATGGTGAAAGGGATGAAGAGAATGAGTTTTTGATCCAAAAAAATAAAATGTGTAGTGTTTAAAGTGTTTAGGCTAGATATTTTTCTAGGAAATGGCAATTTGGTAAATATTTAATCAATGTCAAGTAACTTGTGATGGGGAGGGGCGGCACATGCTGAATTTAGGAAGAGGATGTAGAAAATTTGAGTATTATCTAGTCCACGGAGTCGGTTTTGGTTCCGTTAATCGCAAACCGTAAACTGTTAAGTCGCGAAACGTAATTCCGGGTATCGTAAAAATATGAAATATGAAATAATGACTAAACTTGTCAAAATGAAGTTATAAAAATGTTAAAATTATGTTGGGTACAAATATTGAGTGATCGGGTGATTATTGTTTAGTTTTCACGAAAACCGTCGTTATATTCATACGCGTACGTTATAAATAAAATAAATTTCCAAAATACTGGGTAACTGAATGTTATAACTTTTATGATGTTAAAATGGATATAAAAATATGTCGGGACCATTGTGGGAATATTTAGATATATTCGTCGTGTATAAACCGGGTGTTAACGTTTACTATAAATACTTATACGTAAAAACGTTAAATGTATCAAATATATAAATTTGAAAATCCTGAGAGTGGTATAACATGAAAATGCTGTTATGATGATATGCAGACTATCTCCAGTCCGTATGCAGTGTTCTTAACACTAATGAAATGAATTCGCACCTAAACCAATCCGGTTACGCGAATTTGAAAACCCGTAAACTAAATTTACGATGAAATGAGTAATGCAAGTGAATAGTGAAAACTTTTCCGGAAATGAATAGTGTTCGGTGAATAGTAAATTTCCCAAAAAGTTTCTCAGAATATCAAACTGACCTCGAAAATGATGAATAGTGTTTTGATGAATAGTGATTTATGAATAGTAAAAAGTCGAAGTTTCGGAAAATGACCTGAAATGGTAAATGACGCGAAATGGTGAGTTGTGACATTCTTCCCCTCTAAAAGGAACTTCGTCCCGAAGTTCAGTTTATGTTGGTCTCTGAAAACATATTGGTGAAAAGGTGATGATATTCTAGAATTCCAGCGAACTCTAACGATAGGAATTCGACTCTGCTTCTACTGTTTGACCACACGGTCCATGATTTCTACTTGTTCTCCTGCAAGGTTTATGTTTGACTATGGGTTGGATTCCTTTCCAAATGGGATTATGGGTGACAATTCTGAAAAGCTGATAATACGTGGTTGTGTAATCCTGTTGCTGTTGTTCTCTAACAAGGCTCAAGTCTGACGACCACTAGGCCTACTCTGTTTGAAATATTACATGGTCCAGTGTATATCTCGGGTTTAACTTTCCAAGTTTTCTGAATGGTATCATGCCTTTCCTAGGCAGAACTTTCTGTATAACTCTGCTTACCAACTTGTAGTTTTAATGGTTTACCAAAGATCGATGTTTAAAATTTCCTAACAATTCAATAGTTTTGTAAAGGATTAACCAAAAGGAATTTGTTTATCAAAATAAGTGCCTCAGAAAAGTATTTCTTACAAGATATATGTTTTGTATAACTGTAGTTTGGAGAAAAAAATCCATTTAAAAGTGAAAGTATTAAGAGGATAAAATAGTCAGGTATGTATATCTGCACAAAGGCATAGGTGTCTAACAGGTTTGGATAAAGTCTATTGGTGAGGACATGTTCAATCTATAGTCTCGGTTAAGAGGTTGAATTTATCTCTATGGTGTTGCTTAGTGAGCACTCGTTATTGAAAATAATCCTGTAATTCAGTCAAGCCAATACTTTCTAGATGGTGGAATTTTTGGTGACCAGGCCAATGATAGGGGTTCGAATTGTTTTGTGATATCCTGAGATTTATGTTGAGTTTTGAACGGTCTTAATGTACCGAGAGATTCTCCTTATAGATGGTATGGAAAGTCTTTCCTAGGGAGGTCATTGATAATATCCACTTAACAATATTGGTGGTAGTGAGGGATGAGTGGCATAGGAAACTATATAGTGTCAGCTAATTCTATATTTATATGGGGATGGGGAAAGGAAATGATAGTGATGGTGAGAAGGGAAGAGACTGTGACAACTGCGACAAAATGAGATTGTGATAAAAGAAAATACCGTGATGTAAGTGTATCATGCATAGACGTGAATGTTCATGAAATGAAATGATCAATTGACATACTTCCAAGTGGCGGTTCATGAGGTGATGAAAAGTATGAATGTTCTGACAACGAGGGTATACTCACACATGCATGAATGAAACATTTGGAAAATGAGTTGAGAATTTATTACAGACAGAATTTTATTATAACCATTCTCAGTGTTGCAAAATTCATTTCTGAGTCAGACATAGGTGGTCAGCCTATATCTCACTATCCCGGGTTGAATATAGATGACCAGTCTATATTCCACCGAGGTTCCATGAATTTTGAAATACTCAGCTCAGTCATACTAAGACCATGTCCTTCACAAATACCAAGACGTTCCGAAAGACAAAAGCAAATGACCAAACTCGAGGTCAAATGATGAAACTATGCAAGGAAAAACATAATGCGGTGATATATATGATACGTGAACATGCTTATATGAAAGACAATTATAGTAATCAACTATAATAAATGAATATAATATATATATATCAGATAATGAGACATAAATCTCATCACCTATGTCAGCAACTAACCACAAATGAGGCTTCAGCTTGGCAGGCAGGCATGTGACGGTCATAGGGTTAAGTTTTCTTGAAAGTAGCTATAGTCTAGGTTTTAAAAACACTTAGTTCGCTATAGCCAAAGCTCTGATGCCAATCTGTCACACCCCCAAAATCGGGTCCAGCGGAAGCATACATGTAGCTGGGGTGTAACTCAATTGGTATTACAACACATGTTCAAAAATGGTTTGCACTTGAATCATTTTGAATAAAATAGTTAAATCAAAATGTTGAATTTACATTGTTAAAAGTAATGCGGAAGTAGGCCTTTAAAATAATTTAAAACGGTCCCCATCTGAATAATCAGAGTCTTCTATGACCATGCCATGCCCTGCCAAAACCTCCAGTAGCGTGCCATTGCTAAATACCTGAAAATACATGCTAAAGTGTCAACACAATGGTTGGTGAGTTCATAGAGTCTTGTGAAAAAGAATGTAATGCATTGAAATGAAGATTTCCTAGCAAAGGCATCGTAAATCCACTCAGTTCCAAGTCCCGCCATAAGAGACTTGTAACCTGTGTGTTTACAACCCACTGCCAAATGTAATATGTTTGATACAAAAGCATTGTAATTCAATAGTAATAGTGGTGGAAAAGTATCGTAATTCCATAAGTAATTTTCGTATGTACAATAGCCACAAGTATAAAGTGAACCGACATAAATGTCAAAAATGCTACATTGTCTCTTAAGCTCATGACCCCGAAGCTAGACTTTGTAATGCCCCAACAGAGTGTCTACCAGGCACTCACTTGATAAGACATGAAATGCATTCGTCCCGTTGGAGCAACCCAAACACGAATGGAGGCGTCACCCTCAATAGATCTATTCACTCACTCTCGCTTAGTACTTGAAATTAACGGTCCATGATATTGAAAGGGGACTTGTTATGAAGTGGTAGTAAGGCAACTTAAGCAATGTATGGAATTTGTAATACTTGGGCATGTACAAAAATAGTTGTTGCAATGTATTCTCCCCCATGGGATTTGAAATCGTATAAAAGTATAACACGAGTATTTAAGCATGTATCTCCCCCAAAGAGTTTGTAAAGTAATTAAACCAGTAAAAGTGGGGCTATGACTCACCTTAACTGATGAAACTGTGATGAAATGAAATGAACACCAATGAACAATTAGCTGCCGCAACCCAATATGATGGTACCATGAACATGTAATGAGCTGAAAAACAAGGCGCGCACACTAGCCGCAACCTAATATGAATGATGAACGATCTACTTTAGATCATGAAATGATGTTATGAATGTCCATGCACATGTTTCTATACCACTCTACTCTTTGTAAAAACACTTGTGTTATCAAAATATATAATCCAAGAATTTGGAAAAATATTGCTATTAGAAAATATAATAAGCTAGTTGCAATATATATACTTATATATATATCGTATGTTTCCATGTTAGTGTTGAAATCCTCGGGTTGTAATCCTTGAAAAATCGCCTTGAAATGATGAAAATATACTTGTAATAACTAATACTACATTAGTTATAAAGCTTGGTACTTAATATTACTTCTAGCTTATAAATGTACTTCGTAGTTTTTGTGTCCATTTTTATTAAAAGCTGTCAAATAAAAATGGTTTTAGCCGATATTCAAACGTGAATATCTTTGTCGTTACTTGTCCGTTTTACTTGTTCTTTATATCCACGGTTACGTCTTAGTATGTAGTAATATATTTTGGAAAGCTCGGCTCCTCCGGGTTACGTCTAAAGCCTCTTTTTGACCAATGAAAAACGTCCAACAGCAACTATTTTTCCAGAAAATACTTTTCGTCAACAATCTTGCAAAAATCATAACTTCTTCGTTATTAACTCTTTTTAATCCGTTCTTTCGCCTACGGATTCGTTTTTGAAAGTATTTTCTAAAAATTTTGCCAAAGTTCCCTTGGTGTTTACTGATTTTCCAGATTTTTACAAAACGGGACAGCATGTCTAAAATAGGTTCCAAATCAAGTTTTCAAGGTTTAAAACTAATTTCTAACATCACCAAACCTCTTGTAATCACCACAAAGCTATACTAATCCTACCATACACCTTCTTAGGGTGCCATGGACTCCTAACCAAGTTTTTATAGCAAGGGGATTCATAACTAAAAAGTTAGGGTTTGTATGTTTCATTTTAGACAAAATAAATGGTGGTATAGCTAGTTGTACATGGTTTTTAGCATGGAAATCATGAAATACATGTAAATATAAGATGAATCATGAAAAAATAAAGTTGATAACTCACTTGATAAAATGAGATGATTATATGATGATTATGCTTGATGTTCTTGTGTTTTTGTTGCTTGATTCTTGATTAGGCAAGTAAAAGGAACAAGTTTAGTGTTATAACTTATGAAAAATGATCACTTGATCATGAAATGGATGTTGGGTCGTGGTTATGGTGAAAGGGATGAAGAGAATGAGTTTTTGATCCAAAAAAATAAAATGTGTAGTGTTTAAAGTGTTTAGGCTAGATATTTTTCTAGGAAATGGCAATTTGGTAAATATTTAATCAATGTCAAGTAACTTGTGATGGGGAGGGGCGGCACATGCTGAATTTAGGAAGAGGATGTAGAAAATTTGAGTATTATCTAGTCCACGGAGTCGGTTTTGGTTCCGTTAATCGCAAACCGTAAACTGTTAAGTCGCGAAACGTAATTCCGGGTATCGTAAAAATATGAAATATGAAATAATGACTAAACTTGTCAAAATGAAGTTATAAAAATGTTAAAATTATGTTGGGTACAAATATTGAGTGATCGGGTGATTATTGTTTAGTTTTCACGAAAACCGTCGTTATATTCATACGCGTACGTTATAAATAAAATAAATTTCCAAAATACTGGGTAACTGAATGTTATAACTTTTATGATGTTAAAATGGATATAAAAATATGTCGGGACCATTGTGGGAATATTTAGATATATTCGTCGTGTATAAACCGGGTGTTAACGTTTACTATAAATACTTATACGTAAAAACGTTAAATGTATCAAATATATAAATTTGAAAATCCTGAGAGTGGTATAACATGAAAATGCTGTTATGATGATATGCAGACTATCTCCAGTCCGTATGCAGTGTTCTTAACACTAATGAAATGAATTCGCACCTAAACCAATCCGGTTACGCGAATTTGAAAACCCGTAAACTAAATTTACGATGAAATGAGTAATGCAAGTGAATAGTGAAAACTTTTCCGGAAATGAATAGTGTTCGGTGAATAGTAAATTTCCCAAAAAGTTTCTCAGAATATCAAACTGACCTCGAAAATGATGAATAGTGTTTTGATGAATAGTGATTTATGAATAGTAAAAAGTCGAAGTTTCGGAAAATGACCTGAAATGGTAAATGACGCGAAATGGTGAGTTGTGACATTCTTCCCCTCTAAAAGGAACTTCGTCCCGAAGTTCAGTTTATGTTGGTCTCTGAAAACATATTGGTGAAAAGGTGATGATATTCTAGAATTCCAGCGAACTCTAACGATAGGAATTCGACTCTGCTTCTACTGTTTGACCACACGGTCCATGATTTCTACTTGTTCTCCTGCAAGGTTTATGTTTGACTATGGGTTGGATTCCTTTCCAAATGGGATTATGGGTGACAATTCTGAAAAGCTGATAATACGTGGTTGTGTAATCCTGTTGCTGTTGTTCTCTAACAAGGCTCAAGTCTGACGACCACTAGGCCTACTCTGTTTGAAATATTACATGGTCCAGTGTATATCTCGGGTTTAACTTTCCAAGTTTTCTGAATGGTATCATGCCTTTCCTAGGCAGAACTTTCTGTATAACTCTGCTTACCAACTTGTAGTTTTAATGGTTTACCAAAGATCGATGTTTAAAATTTCCTAACAATTCAATAGTTTTGTAAAGGATTAACCAAAAGGAATTTGTTTATCAAAATAAGTGCCTCAGAAAAGTATTTCTTACAAGATATATGTTTTGTATAACTGTAGTTTGGAGAAAAAAATCCATTTAAAAGTGAAAGTATTAAGAGGATAAAATAGTCAGGTATGTATATCTGCACAAAGGCATAGGTGTCTAACAGGTTTGGATAAAGTCTATTGGTGAGGACATGTTCAATCTATAGTCTCGGTTAAGAGGTTGAATTTATCTCTATGGTGTTGCTTAGTGAGCACTCGTTATTGAAAATAATCCTGTAATTCAGTCAAGCCAATACTTTCTAGATGGTGGAATTTTTGGTGACCAGGCCAATGATAGGGGTTCGAATTGTTTTGTGATATCCTGAGATTTATGTTGAGTTTTGAACGGTCTTAATGTACCGAGAGATTCTCCTTATAGATGGTATGGAAAGTCTTTCCTAGGGAGGTCATTGATAATATCCACTTAACAATATTGGTGGTAGTGAGGGATGAGTGGCATAGGAAACTATATAGTGTCAGCTAATTCTATATTTATATGGGGATGGGGAAAGGAAATGATAGTGATGGTGAGAAGGGAAGAGACTGTGACAACTGCGACAAAATGAGATTGTGATAAAAGAAAATACCGTGATGTAAGTGTATCATGCATAGACGTGAATGTTCATGAAATGAAATGATCAATTGACATACTTCCAAGTGGCGGTTCATGAGGTGATGAAAAGTATGAATGTTCTGACAACGAGGGTATACTCACACATGCATGAATGAAACATTTGGAAAATGAGTTGAGAATTTATTACAGACAGAATTTTATTATAACCATTCTCAGTGTTGCAAAATTCATTTCTGAGTCAGACATAGGTGGTCAGCCTATATCTCACTATCCCGGGTTGAATATAGATGACCAGTCTATATTCCACCGAGGTTCCATGAATTTTGAAATACTCAGCTCAGTCATACTAAGACCATGTCCTTCACAAATACCAAGACGTTCCGAAAGACAAAAGCAAATGACCAAACTCGAGGTCAAATGATGAAACTATGCAAGGAAAAACATAATGCGGTGATATATATGATACGTGAACATGCTTATATGAAAGACAATTATAGTAATCAACTATAATAAATGAATATAATATATATATATCAGATAATGAGACATAAATCTCATCACCTATGTCAGCAACTAACCACAAATGAGGCTTCAGCTTGGCAGGCAGGCATGTGACGGTCATAGGGTTAAGTTTTCTTGAAAGTAGCTATAGTCTAGGTTTTAAAAACACTTAGTTCGCTATAGCCAAAGCTCTGATGCCAATCTGTCACACCCCCAAAATCGGGTCCAGCGGAAGCATACATGTAGCTGGGGTGTAACTCAATTGGTATTACAACACATGTTCAAAAATGGTTTGCACTTGAATCATTTTGAATAAAATAGTTAAATCAAAATGTTGAATTTACATTGTTAAAAGTAATGCGGAAGTAGGCCTTTAAAATAATTTAAAACGGTCCCCATCTGAATAATCAGAGTCTTCTATGACCATGCCATGCCCTGCCAAAACCTCCAGTAGCGTGCCATTGCTAAATACCTGAAAATACATGCTAAAGTGTCAACACAATGGTTGGTGAGTTCATAGAGTCTTGTGAAAAAGAATGTAATGCATTGAAATGAAGATTTCCTAGCAAAGGCATCGTAAATCCACTCAGTTCCAAGTCCCGCCATAAGAGACTTGTAACCTGTGTGTTTACAACCCACTGCCAAATGTAATATGTTTGATACAAAAGCATTGTAATTCAATAGTAATAGTGGTGGAAAAGTATCGTAATTCCATAAGTAATTTTCGTATGTACAATAGCCACAAGTATAAAGTGAACCGACATAAATGTCAAAAATGCTACATTGTCTCTTAAGCTCATGACCCCGAAGCTAGACTTTGTAATGCCCCAACAGAGTGTCTACCAGGCACTCACTTGATAAGACATGAAATGCATTCGTCCCGTTGGAGCAACCCAAACACGAATGGAGGCGTCACCCTCAATAGATCTATTCACTCACTCTCGCTTAGTACTTGAAATTAACGGTCCATGATATTGAAAGGGGACTTGTTATGAAGTGGTAGTAAGGCAACTTAAGCAATGTATGGAATTTGTAATACTTGGGCATGTACAAAAATAGTTGTTGCAATGTATTCTCCCCCATGGGATTTGAAATCGTATAAAAGTATAACACGAGTATTTAAGCATGTATCTCCCCCAAAGAGTTTGTAAAGTAATTAAACCAGTAAAAGTGGGGCTATGACTCACCTTAACTGATGAAACTGTGATGAAATGAAATGAACACCAATGAACAATTAGCTGCCGCAACCCAATATGATGGTACCATGAACATGTAATGAGCTGAAAAACAAGGCGCGCACACTAGCCGCAACCTAATATGAATGATGAACGATCTACTTTAGATCATGAAATGATGTTATGAATGTCCATGCACATGTTTCTATACCACTCTACTCTTTGTAAAAACACTTGTGTTATCAAAATATATAATCCAAGAATTTGGAAAAATATTGCTATTAGAAAATATAATAAGTTAGTTGCAATATATATACTTATATATATATCGTATGTTTCCATGTTAGTGTTGAAATCCTCGGGTTGTAATCCTTGAAAAATCGCCTTGAAATGATGAAAATATACTTGTAATAACTAATACTACATTAGTTATAAAGCTTGGTACTTAATATTACTTCTAGCTTATAAATGTACTTCGTAGTTTTTGTGTCCATTTTTATTAAAAGCTGTCAAATAAAAATGGTTTTAGCCGATATTCAAACGTGAATATCTTTGTCGTTACTTGTCCGTTTTACTTGTTCTTTATATCCACGGTTACGTCTTAGTATGTAGTAATATATTTTGGAAAGCTCGGCTCCTCCGGGTTACGTCTAAAGCCTCTTTTTGACCAATGAAAAACGTCCAACAGCAACTATTTTTCCAGAAAATACTTTTCGTCAACAATCTTGCAAAAATCATAACTTCTTCGTTATTAACTCTTTTTAATCCGTTCTTTCGCCTACGGATTCGTTTTTGAAAGTATTTTCTAAAAATTTTGCCAAAGTTCCCTTGGTGTTTACTGATTTTCCAGATTTTTACAAAACGGGACAGCATGTCTAAAATAGGTTCCAAATCAAGTTTTCAAGGTTTAAAACTAATTTCTAACATCACCAAACCTCTTGTAATCACCACAAAGCTATACTAATCCTACCATACACCTTCTTAGGGTGCCATGGACTCCTAACCAAGTTTTTATAGCAAGGGGATTCATAACTAAAAAGTTAGGGTTTGTATGTTTCATTTTAGACAAAATAAATGGTGGTATAGCTAGTTGTACATGGTTTTTAGCATGGAAATCATGAAATACATGTAAATATAAGATGAATCATGAAAAAATAAAGTTGATAACTCACTTGATAAAATGAGATGATTATATGATGATTATGCTTGATGTTCTTGTGTTTTTGTTGCTTGATTCTTGATTAGGCAAGTAAAAGGAACAAGTTTAGTGTTATAACTTATGAAAAATGATCACTTGATCATGAAATGGATGTTGGGTCGTGGTTATGGTGAAAGGGATGAAGAGAATGAGTTTTTGATCCAAAAAAATAAAATGTGTAGTGTTTAAAGTGTTTAGGCTAGATATTTTTCTAGGAAATGGCAATTTGGTAAATATTTAATCAATGTCAAGTAACATGTGATGGGGAGGGGCGGCACATGCTGAATTTAGGAAGAGGATGTAGAAAATTTGAGTATTATCTAGTCCACGGAGTCGGTTTTGGTTCCGTTAATCGCAAACCGTAAACTGTTAAGTCGCGAAACGTAATTCCGGGTATCGTAAAAATATGAAATATGAAATAATGACTAAACTTGTCAAAATGAAGTTATAAAAATGTTAAAATTATGTTGGGTACAAATATTGAGTGATCGGGTGATTATTGTTTAGTTTTCACGAAAACCGTCGTTATATTCATACGCGTACGTTATAAATAAAATAAATTTCCAAAATACTGGGTAACTGAATGTTATAACTTTTATGATGTTAAAATGGATATAAAAATATGTCGGGACCATTGTGGGAATATTTAGATATATTCGTCGTGTATAAACCGGGTGTTAACGTTTACTATAAATACTTATACGTAAAAACGTTAAATGTATCAAATATATAAATTTGAAAATCCTGAGATTGGTATAACATGAAAATGCTGTTATGATGATATGCAGACTATCTCCAGTCCGTATGCAGTGTTCTTAACACTAATGAAATGAATTCGCACCTAAACCAATCCGGTTACGCGAATTTGAAAACCCGTAAACTAAATTTACGATGAAATGAGTAATGCAAGTGAATAGTGAAAACTTTTCCGGAAATGAATAGTGTTCGGTGAATAGTAAATTTCCCAAAAAGTTTCTCAGAATATCAAACTGACCTCGAAAATGATGAATAGTGTTTTGATGAATAGTGATTTATGAATAGTAAAAAGTCGAAGTTTCGGAAAATGACCTGAAATGGTAAATGATGCGAAATGGTGAGTTGTGACAAGATCAAAGGGAGCCTCCTTTGGTATTCAAATTATTTGGCATGTGGGAAATATGGAGGGTTGAGATGTGTTTATTTGAAATGGATGGCTAGGATCAAAGGGAGCCTATGTTTGGATTTCAAACTTAAATCCCATGTGTTGAATATGGATGGTTGAGATGTGTTGTAAGGGAATGGATGGTTGAGATGTAGAGTGTATAAGGAATATAAGAGATGTGATGTTGTAAGGGATTGTGTAAGAGATTTGGATATGGAAGTGATATGATGAGTTGGCTAGTATGTGTAGAGGAGAGATGGTTGTGAGAGTAGTGTGTGTATTTTGAAATCAAGTGTGTGTACACAAGGTGTATAAGTGTGTGTATAAAGATTGTATGGGAGGTTGGTAGATTGAGGGAATATTGTGTGGGAGTATGTGAAGGGACAAAGGTACACTTATGTAAGAGAGTTTTAAGAGAATATTGTAAGAGAATGTTGGGAATGATTTTGGGAAGGATTGTGGGAGATTTGGTTTTGTTGTCTTTTGTAAAAATGAGATTAAGAAGAAGATTAAGAAATAACATAATTGTCATTAAGAAGAGAAAGTTTAGACAATTAAGATTATGAGTTGAGAAAATCATAGGTTACTTATAAGTTCAAGTAACACAACATCGAGAACCCATAGGTTCATATCTCGTGACTTTCCACGACTCGACGTTCTCAACTAATACCTTGGTTCAAACAAGTTAAGTGCTTTGCCTTGATGTAAAGCATAACCCAAGTGGGAAAGGATGCGTTTACGCAAAGTGACCTTTGACTTAGTTTGACCAATAAGGGAGTAAACCCGTTACGTAATTAGAGAAGACGTAAGCACGGGATATGAGCATATGGATGCTTTCACATGATGTTACGTGAAGTATATAAGCTCCCTAAGTTTAGAAAAGCCTTGGCTAGAGGCGATAGTTAGAAAACATGAGTTGGCGTTTTCCCGTAAATGGGTGCTTTAAAAGTTGGATCTCTCTAATCCCAAAACTCGTTTCGAGTGTTCTCAATTAAGCACATAACATATTCATACCTGTATTGAAAGATCCACATTTGTCGGGTAAAGGGAAAGCCGAATTTCAAAATTCATCCCGATATTCACAGACGCCTGGCGCGTTACCCACGCGTTGACGCGCGGGTGGCGCGCCAGCAGCAGACTTGTGATTCGGGGAATTTTGGCTAACGTTTGTTATTTTATGTGTTTCGATGGTTTATTTGTCATCATTAAAACATAAAGAGATCTTGATCATGTTGCCTCAACAATCTCCCCCTTTTTGATGATGACAAATAAAAACCGAAAGCAAATAAAATTGCAAAACTTAGCGAAGACAAAGCGCGCCTTTGGTGTAGCTTGCGTCTTGACCTTTGCCTTGTAATTTGGTGAAGCCTTTGACATTTCTTGAATGGTCTTCACGATCTTGCTTTCTTTCTCCCCCTTTTGTCGAATCAAAAAGGTGGGACTTCCATTAAATGGGAAAGTAGCTTGTTCCAATAGCACCCGAACGTGCTCCCCTTGAACATAGCTCCCCCTAGATCATTGCTCCCCGTTGTTTCAAGGCGGGGATCCATGGGTCAAGAGCCTCACCTTTGCGGTGGCCTAGCTACACATAGAAATCACAACATGCAACAAACGAGAAATCCTCACATGTGAAAGTTCCAAAAATGGGTTAGGATACCATTTGGATACTTGCAACATGGATTAGTCCACAATATATATATTTGTCCAATATGACTCCAATAACCATTTGTTGAGCATGGTGAATAATACAACAAACATGAGCACACATGATCATATAAAACAGAATTTACTTCATTTCAAGATAACATGAAGAACATACAACACATAGAACTACTAAAAACAGGATAGAAGCAAATGATTACAACATTTTATTCTAGCACAAGATTAGGCCTACACATGATGATCAACTATATCACTCATGTTTATCATCAAGTTTGCCCAAGCAAACTCACTTCTTGCGTCTTTGAGCCGCCACCATTGCAAGACCCTTCACAACATTTGCCATCATCATGAAGTTGTTCTTGTAGGCAAGGTGCAACTCTCTCAACTCCTCTTGGAGGTCCTTGACCTCATTCTCAATCTTTATGGATTTCATACAACATCTACACCTTTGTGTATGATCATTGTTTGAAGCATCAAGCTTAGGAGGGAGAGGGTACCCCGTTTTGTACCAAATGGGGTCACTCCAAAGACGCTTCATAACATAATTTCTAAGGATTATATTTTCATTACATGATGGGTTTTCCCACTCATCATTTGGTTCTTCATCTACTACAATGGATTTTCCCTTGTAGTCATTTCTTGAAGAGTTACTCATTTTAGGTTTAAGAAATTTTCTTAGTGATTAAAACTTAGAGAAGGAGAAGATGGTGTGAAGTGAAACACAAATTTAAGTGATTTATATAAGGAAGGAAAAAGGTGTTAGGTATGATAATAGAGGAGTTCTTCATGCTCATGATGTAGTCAATGTACAAAGATGCTTGAAGAGATGTTCAACACATCCAAATCATGGACTTAAGATGATACAAGGCATGTGGTGTAAGAGATAAAAGAGAAAGCTAATTTATGTTTAGTAGAGATTGGATGATCTAGTTTATCATGCTAGTTCCCACAATTTATCATGTATGCACCATAATTTGTTAAGCCATGCATGAGGTTCTTAATTATGGTTGAATAAGACATTTTACCAGGACATCATTTTGAAGTCAAACAACTTTATCTATTTTAATTATGCATGCAACACATGTTTTATCACATTGAGAGAATAAGAAAGCCAGACAAAAGATTTTCAACATAAGTGTGAGTTGTGATAAATATCATATCTAATTATGGAAATTTTGACAAATTCAATATTATCGAGATTAAGCAAGATAATTTTGTGTCAAATTTTCTTGTTCAATGCACATAGTATAGACAAGTAGAATCTTGGATATTATCAATCATTGTTTGAATAATGAGTTGATACATATCTTTCCTCTTGGAAGTCATTTATTTGATCTTCCTTCCATGCCTTCACATAAGACCTAGTCATATAACCATATAACCACTAGGAACATCTAAAGGACGTGCAAACGACTTCTAGACAACTCGTTATATCTTATGGATTGTTCTCTTAAGATGCATGTCAACCATGACCATCTAGACCTATCCCAAAACAATTTGGACAATTGAAAAATGTCATGCCAAAACTTAACCTTGTTTATTTTGTGACCTAAGAGTCCTTTTATTCAAGTCATCAATGACTTATTTATGGGATGACTCCTCGAATCTCTCAATTCCTTAGGATTGCCTTCATCTGAAACATTAACTTGTAATGAAGGCGACCTTTCTTAATCAAGAACTATTTGTTCATTGATCACTTCATCTTCTACCGAAGGAGATGATTTAGGCTTGGGTATGCTCTCATCAAAGGCCACATTGAGAGATTCCTTAATCCTCATTGTTTCCTTGTTAAGCACTATGTATGCTTTATTATTATGAGAGAATCCTAGGAACACACCTTTATACGACATTGGGTTGAATTTGTTGAGATACACTTTGATGTTTAGTATAAATACTTTACAACCAAATACTCAAAAATACTCTAAAGATGGCTTTCAATTCCTAAGTATTTCATATGGTGTTTTATTTAGGACTTTTCTAATATAGACTCTATGAGATCAAAGGCATGACACCAAAACTTTTGTGGAATGGATTGCTCGTACTGCACGATTTATCTTTCTTAACTCACGATGTGTTCTTTCAACAATCTTAAGCGATTGAGAAGTGAACGGGCCTGATGAGTTATAAGATATTCCATGTTATTCACCAAAGCTTTCAAATAGCAATTTATCAACTTCACTATTAAGACAAATGAACAATCAATTAGGTTTTCGAGTTTTTTTCTTAAAATATCAAATTTATTTAAGACTTCATCCTTATTCTCTAAAAACACTATCCAAGACAATTTGGATAACCATCTATAATCATTAAAGTGTAGAAGTTTCCTCCTTAACTTTGAATTGGAGATGGATCATACAAATCTAAGTGTATGAATTCTAAAACCTTATTTGTTGACTCTTCATGCCTATTTCTATTGCTTGCTTGTCCTTGACTCCCTAGACATGTATCACAATAATGCCTTTCAAAACTCAACAATGGTAAATTGCTTACTAGCTTGTCGGCAAGACCTAACTTCCTAAGCTGAGGCGTTGGGTTATTACCATGTTTGAAATGCATATATTGTTACAAATAATCTATGATTAAAAGGTGTACAAGTTGTTTCGCCTACGACCTTTAGCTAGTACAACACCATTTTTACTAATAGAGCAATCTACTTTAGTAAATCTTACCTCACAATCATCATCACTAAGTTGACTCACACAAATCAAATTAAAGTTTAGACCTCTAACATGCTCAACGTTGGTAATTTCTGTGGAGTCATGAAGGACATTACCTTTGCCGACAATTTTGCCATTAAGATCCTCCCAAAAATGACTTGATTGCCATTATACGCCGTGTATGATGTGAACAATCTTCTATTCCCGGTCACGTGTTTAGTGCAACCACTATCCACTACCCACTCATACGATTGTAGATCACTTTAAAGACAAACCTACAACAAAGACATGACTCATACTTTTGGTACCCATTGCTTCTTGGGTCCATTTTGGTTAGCAAATAAGTTACCTAAGTTGAACATTCTTGGGTCTTGAAGTAAGACACACAATTTCTCAATACCAAAGCTAGAAAAAGTGGACCAAGGATTATTTTGACTTTGATAACTTGATCTATAGTTATTATATCCTTGAGGTCTAGAGAAGATTTGGTTTGGGTAGGAGTTGTCTCTCCTTTGATAGTTGTTGTATTGGTAGTGAGATGTCCTTTGATAAAAGTTTCTTCTTTGATAATTTTGAAGTGAAGGCCTTTGGTTATATGGATTAGTAGGTCTCATATTGGGTGTAGGCAAAAGTGGTCTAGTATTAACTCGAGGTTGTGTATAACCAAGACCATTATGATTGCCCGACATGTAAAGTTGTTTTGGGTTTTCTCTCTTTGCACCGGAAACTTGGTTACCTCGAGTGTTTGCAAGAGGAGCTTGAGGAGTAATTGGTTTGATAAAAGTTTTCAACGATTCTCTAATTTCCCTCAGAGGACTGGCACGCTTCTGGCGCGTTGACGCGTCGTGCAGCTCGTTAGCCTCGGAAAATTTTGGAATCTCGTTTTCATTAGCCTTTACAAATGTTATTGGTTTTGTCAGACTTACGGAAGTGATTTCTCCTTGTTTTGAAAATTCAAGACCTTCCTTATCTTGGGACCTCTTTTGACTACTAATAATTTCTTCTAAATTATTTGTACTTTTCCTAAATTTTGAAAAACTTAGAGACTCCTTTTGAAGTTTAGATACTTTATTTTTTAAAGAGTCAACCTCAAGTGTGAGTGACTCACAACTTTTACATGGTTCAATTACCTCTTTACAATGATTTTGTTCCTTGACTTCCTTTTCAAGCTCATAAACTTTCTTATTGAGTTTACTATGTTCTTGTTCAATTATGCATTTTTCATTAAGAGTTTTCTCAAGTGTTTTTCTAAAATTCTCATTCTCCTCTTGCAAATCATTGATATCTAAATTATTAAAGGAAGAAGGGTTTAGGGGTACCTCAAGTTTTTCTTGAGCCATGAGGCAAGTAGCTTCCTTTGTTGGTTGATCATCATCTTCACTATCACTCCATGCTCCACCCACGAATGCCTTTTTGCTTTTGGCTTAGAACACTCATTTATGAAGTGACCCTTTTCACCACAGTTATAGCATCCTTGCGTGCGTCTAGAGCTCTCACCAACTTTGTTGTCACTACCTCGACTTCCACCAAAGTTGTTCCTTCCATCATTCCCTTGGTTTCCAACTCTATTACTGCGCCTAAAGTTGCCGCCTCTTCTAAGGAACTTCCTAAAGTTCTTTGCCATGAGATTGTATTCTTCGTCATTCCTGTCATCTTCTTCATTGCTATCATCTTGACTATCACTATCATCACTAGCTTGAGTACTAGTGACTTTAGCCTTAAGAGCCAAAGACTTAACCTTCTTCTTTTTGTCTATGGTACTCATCTTGTCATTCTCAAGAATCATCTCATAGACCTTGAGGTTTCTAATGAGCTCGTCAAGAGGTAGTTCCGCCAAATTCTTGGCTTCTTCTATGGCCGTCACCTTTGGCCTCCACTTTATTGGAAGTGCTCGAAGAAACTTCCTCACATGGTTCTTCTTATAGAAGCTAGGATCTAGAGCCATGAGGCTAGTGATAATAGCATTGAACCTTGTGTAACCATTATCAATGGTTTCTTCATCCGAGACCGTAAACTTCTCATATTTTTGTATGAGTAAGTCGATCTTGCAATCTTTCACTTGAGAGTTGCCTTGATGAGTGATTATGAGAGAGTGCCAAATTTCCTTGGCGGTCTTGCAAACATGAACCCTCTCGAACTCCCTTCGAGGTAGAGCATTATAGATCAACATCTTGGCTTCATCATTCTTACCAAGCTTTCTCCTCTCATCATCATTAAGATCCAAATGTGGCTTTTTCACCAACAACTTTGTTTCTAAGTCTTCCACCATGAACTCAAAGTTGCCATTTTGGATGATTTCCCACAAATCAAGATCTTTGGACCTAACATAGGTCTCAAATCAGGTTTTCCAAAAACAAAACCCATCGGTCTCTAGCAAAGGTGATCTTTGCATAGAACATCCCTCTACATAGTTCTCTTTAGCCATGGATCTATACTCTACTTTACCAAAAATCTTAGTTAGGATTTTAGATTTTTGGGAAAGAAGTTTTTGACTTAAAACGACTTCTCGGGAAGGCTTTAACGCTAAAAAACTTGAGTATTCCGCTCTGATACCAATTGTAGAACCGTAAGGGGGGGGGGTGAATACGGTTTCTTCGGCCTTTTAGTGCGTTTAAAAACTTTAAGCCACGAAGACAACCAAGTGGTCTAAGTAGGAACAACCACAAACACAATCACAAGTATATAAAGCTAGTAAAGAACACCACGATATATACGGGTTCGGGATGGGGGGTTTATACCATCCGTACATCCAGTTGCGAATCCATGACTCGATACTATTTACTAGTATAATCCTTTCGGTGGACTACAAACCGTTACAATTCACTCCACCGATATTCGCCAATATCGATGCTCACAAAGAAGGAGTTACTCCCACGGTATTCTGCCCTCGGAAACCACCCAAAAGAATCTCGTGATTCAACTTCACCTAAGGGTCACCAAGACCACTACCAAGACTTCCCACCAGAAGTATCAAACCCTAACTAGATCCCCAATGATCTAGGCTTGGTCACAAAGACACAAGACTTCCCTTACAAACAATAGAATGAATAAGAGATTGTTTGTTCAATCAAGCCCTAACCTAACCTAGTGACTCAATTGTAATAGAAAGCGTATAAGGAAGAAGACCCTCGACACAATCACAAGAGTGGATTAAGTTCTTGTGATTCTTCCCTTGCAAGGAGATGTGTTCTTTCAAAGATGTTAGAGTGAGACTCAAGAACACAAGATTAGAGATAGAGAGATTTGTGAGTGTTTAGAGAGAAAGAAAGTAAAGAGAAAGAGTAATGGCAAGGGGTGAGGAATACAAGAGGCAAGGGGGGTATTTATAGGCCACGACCCAAACTTGGGAAAATTTTACCGAGGCCGGCGCGTCACCCGCGCTTCAACGCGCGGGCAGCGCGCCAGGACTCTGTTTCAAGTTTTCCCAAAACTTGGGTGTTGGTCCTTGTAAATACCTATCCTTGCTAAACCCCCAATTGTACTTCACACTAAACCTTAACATTAATCAATCAAAGGTTTACCAACTCAAATAGCCAATTTGGAAAATGTTTTGTGAAGTGTTTATAAGAAAACCAAATACCAAGGGTAGAAGAGTAGAAAGGATAATTTGGTAGGGGTAGAAATGGTATTCCTCACATGGCATAATAGAGAAGAGAATATGCCATGGGATATTCCAAGGTATATTCCTTTGCTTGGGGGGAAAGAATGAGATGGAGGGTTGAGAAGAGATGGTTTGAATTGGATGGTGGAGATCAAAGGGAGCCTCCTTTGGTTTTCAAATTATTTGGCATGTGGGAAATATGGAGGGTTGAGATGTGTTTATTTGAAATGGATGGCTAGGATCAAAGGGAGCCTATGTTTGGATTTCAAACTTAAATCCCATGTGTTGAATATGGATGGTTGAGATGTGTTGTTAGGGAATGGATGGTTGAGATGTAGAGTGTGTAAGGAATATAAGAGATGTGAGGTTGTAAGGGATTGTATAAGAGATTTGGATATGGAAGGGATATGATGAGTTGGCTAGTATGTGTAGAGGAGAGATGGTTGTGAGAATAGTGTGTGTATTTTGAAATCAAGTGTGTGTACACAAGGTGTATAAGTGTGTCTATAAAGATTGTATGGGAAGTTGGTAGATTGAGGGAATATTGTGTAGGAGTATGTGAAGGGACAAAGGTACACTTATGTAAGAGAGTGTAGGAGAATATTGTAAGAGAATGTTGGGAATGATTTTGGGAAGGATTGTGGGAGATTTGGTTTTGTTGTCTTTTGTAAAAATGAGATTAAGAAGAAGATTAAGAAATAATATAATTGTCATTAAGAAGAGAAAGTTTAGACAATTAAGATTACGAGTTGAGAAAATCATAGGTTATATATAAGTTCAAGTAACACAACGTCGAGAATCCATAGGTTCATATCTCGTGACTTTCCACGACTCGACGTTCTCAACTAATACCTTGGTTCAAACAAGTTAAGTGCTTTGCCTTGATGTAAAGCATAACCCAAGTGGGAAAGGATGCGTTTACGCAAAGTGACCTTTGACTTAGTTTGACCAATAAGGGAGTAAACCCGTTACGTAATTAGAGAAGATGTAAGCACGGGATATGAGCATATGGATGTTTTCACATGATGTTACGTGAAGTATATAAGCTCCCTAAGTTTAGAAAAGCCTTGGTTAGAGGCGATAGTTAGAAAACATGAGTTGGCGTTTTCCCGTAAATGGGTACTTTAAAAGTTGGATCTCTCTAATCCCAAAACTCGTTTCGAGTGTTCTCAATTAAGCACATAAGATATTCATACCTGTATTGAAAGATCCACATTTGTCGGGTAAGGGGAAAGCCGACTTTCAAAATTCATCCCGATATTCACAGACGCCTGGCGCGTTACCCACGCGTTGACGCGTGGGTGGCGCGCTAGCAGCAGAGTTGTGATTCGGGGAATTTTGGCTAACGTTTGTTATTTTACGTGTTTCGATGGTTTATTTGTCATCATTAAAACATAAAGAGATCTTGATCATGTTGCCTCAATAATCTCCCCCTTTTTGATGATCACAAATAAAAACCGAAAGCAAATAAAATTACAAAACTTAGCGAAGACAAAGCGCGCCTTTGGTGTAGCTTGCGTCTTGACCTTTGCCTTGTAATTTGGTGAAGCCTTTGACATTTCTTGAATGGTCTTCACGCTCTTGCTTTCTTTCTCCCCCTTTTGTCGAATCAAAAAGGCGGGACTTCCATTAAATGGGAAAGTAGCTTGTTCCAATAGCACCCGAACGTGCTCCCCCTTGAACATAGCTCCCCCTAGATCGTTGCTCCCCCTTGTTTCAAGGCGGGGATCCATGGGTCAAGAGCCTCACCTTTGCGGTGGCCTAGCTACACATAGAAATCACAACATGCAACAAACAAGAAATCCTCACATGTGAAAGTTCCAAAAATGGGTTAGGTTACCATTTGGATACTTGCAACATGGATTGGTCCACAATATATATATTTATCCAATATGACTCCAATAACCATTTGTTGAGCATGGTGAATAATACAACAAACATGAGCACACATGATCATATAAAACAGAATTTACTTCATTTCAAGATAACATGAAGAACATACAACACATAGACTACTAATAACAGGATAGAAGCAAATGATTACAACATTTTATTCTAGCACAAGATTAGGCCTACACATGATGATCAACTATATCACTCATGTTTATCATCAAGTTTTCCCAAGCGAACTCACTTCTTGCGTCTTTGAGCCGCCACCTTTGCAAGACCCTTCACAACATTTGCCATCATCATGAAGTTGTTCTTGTAGGCAAGGTACAACTCTCTCAACTCCTCTTGGAGGTCCTTGACCTCATTCTCAATCTTTATGAATTTCATACAACATCTACACCTTTGTGTATGATCATTGTTTGAAGCATCAAGCTTAGGAGGGAGTGGGTACCCCGTTTTGTACCAAATGGGGTCACTCCAAAGACGCTTCATAACATAATTTCTAAGGATTATATTTTCATTACATGATGGGTTTTCCCACTCATCATTTGGTTCTTCATCTGCTACAATGGATTTTCCCTTGTAGTCATTTCTTGAAGAGTTACTCATTTTAGGTTTAAGAAAATTTCTTAGTGATTAAAACTTAGAGAAGGAGAAGATGGTGTGAAGTGAAACACAATTTTAAGTGATTTATATAGGGAAGCAAAAAGGTGTTAGGTATGATAATAGAGGAGTTCTTCATGCTCATTATGTAGTCAATGTTCAAAGATGCTTGAAGAGATGTTCAACACATCTAAATCAAGTACTTAAGATGATATAATGCATGTGGTGTAAGAGATAAAAGAGAAAGCTAATTTATGTTTAGTAGAGATTGGATGATCTAGTTTATCATGCTAGTTCCCACAATTTATCATGCATGCACCATAATTTGTTAAGCCATGCATGAGGTTCTTAATTATGGCTGTATAAGACATTTTACTAGGACATCATTTTGAAGTCAAACAACTTTATCTATTTTAATTATGCATGCAATACATGTTTTATCACATTGAGAGAACAAGAAAGCTAGACATAAGATTTTCAACATAAGTGTGAGTTGTGATAAATATCATATCTAATTATGGAAATTTTGACAAAATCAATATTATCGAGATCAAACAAGATAATTTTGTGTCAAATTTTCTTGTTCAATGCACATAGTATAGACAAGTAGAATCTTGGATATTATCAATCATTGTTTGAATAATGAGTTGATACATATCTTTCCTCTTGGAAGTCATTTATTTGATCTTCCTTCCATGCCTTCACATAAGACCTAGTCATATAACCATATAACCACTAGGAACATCTAAAGGACGTGCAAACGACTTCTAGACAAATCATTATATCTTATGGATTGTTCTCTTAAGATGCATGTCAACCATGACCATCTAGACCTATCCCAAAACAATTTGGACTATTGAAAAATGTCATGCCAAAACTTAACCTTGTTTATTTTGTGACCTAAGAGTCCTTTTATTCAAGTCATTGGTGTGTACTAATTTACACACTTTTTCTTTACCAAATATCGGACCAAAAAGACCAAAAACCGACTCAAAATGCCAAAAATATGTTGTTTTTGTGTTTTTGTATGTGCTGGTACGGGTATTGTAGAAAAGGACAAAATCGGGCAAAAATAGCAACACGAGCACGAGAATTGGATAAAGGTTCATAAGCCTAAGCCGGGAAAGGAATTTGCAAGTTTGGATATCAATTGAGCTCAAAATGTCAAGATCGACCCTTGAAGAATTATCAAATGTTACAAATAGCCCTTGGAAGAACATTTCAAAAATGGCAGAGTTAGTCTTTTGATTTTGCAAATTGACAAAAGTTACCCCTAAACCTTAAATCCTATTTAGTATATATCCTAAATTCTTAACTAGTACCAATCCAATCCAAACACCAATCTGCTATCCAAGCCCAAATCCCCATTAATATTACCTCAAGCCCACCCTTTATACCTGTGACCCAAATCCACCACCACTAAATCAACCCGACCCATTTACCTATTTAACAACCCGGATCCACCCCTCTTTTAATAAAACCCGAAGGTCAAAATCCCTAACCCACAAGTCAAACAATATTATTTAATTCCCCAAAAACACCCCGCCTTCCCTGTATATCCTCTTCCCCCATTCCCTGAATTCCCGTACATACCCCTCAACCCAAGCTTAGTACTTGGAATCTCCAGCGTGGCAAAGATTGAAGTGTCTTGGATTGCCAACGTGGATAATCTAACGACTGTGATTGGATGTTACACATCATCAGATGCTAATCAAGGGATAATATTGGATTGGATGAGTAACATGGCATCAATTATGGATATTCGATTAAAGATGCTTCTTCTGGATCCTTCAGCTGAAGGAATCCCAAGCTCCTCAGCTTGGCTATAAAAGGCCCTCACCTCACCACATTTGGTTTGGTTAGCTTTAGGAGTAGGAGTAGTGTAGTGTGTAGCTTATTTTAGTGTAATAGTTTAGCTTATTAAGATTTTAAATTCCCGTCTTTAATTTTCTCAAATATTGTATTGTAATCTCTTTTTAAATAAAATTCAGTTTTCATTCTTATGCAATCTAATTTCAAAGTCTTCATTAAGTTCAGTTTAAATTTCCAAATTTTCATTTACATGTTCTCAGTAGCTCATTCAAGCTAACCAACAGCTTGTGGTGAGATTTGATACTTTGTTCCTGCATAAATTGGTTAATATGATTTTGGTCAATGAAAGTCAAACCACAGTTTGATGATGGTGTTCATGGTGTTTGATCCTGTTCCTGGTGTGGATTAGTCTATCTAAAGATAGGCTTGTTACAAATGAAGTCCTTGTTCAGCTAGGACTAAGCTTGCAAGTCTCATTTTTCAATTTCATATTTCTTAGCTGTACAATTTAGTTAATTAGTATAGATAGCTGATTTCTTGATTACTAGTTGTTACTTTTGCTTAATTTGATCTTATTTGAATATTAGAATTTTTTTCGTAGTGATTTGGTTGTGGATTTCATTTTACTAGAATTAGATTAGTTATTTACTGTTGAATCTGCAATTTGTTGGTTGAGGTATTTGTTGTTTGCATTTCATGTTCATTAGATCTCATTTAAGCTTCACTGAGTTAGATTGATCATTAGTGAGGATTTGTTTAGCTTAATTCTTAGATTTGTAGAGATAACTGATGATATAGGAGGGTTTGGGTCAAGCTTGACTTTCAGAGTCAAACTTGGTTTAGACCACAATTTGAATTTGATTTAGGTATAATTCATTGATATTATTAGTTTAGGAGTTAATTGCATCAGTTTCTAGTTGTTTTGTAGCAATTGCATATGTGGTTTAATTTTTAGATTCAATATCAGGTACATTTGATCATATAAGGCTAGTTAGGATTTAGAGCATAATAGGTGTTAATCTTAGTTCAACTTAGTTCATTCTAGGCTATATGTTAGTTCTGCACTAAGTAGGTTACACCTCAGTTATCTATATTCATTGTTTGCTCCACTTTCACTTAATGCATCAGCAGCTTCCAAGCCCAATCCTCTTCCTATTCTGACTCTTAACTAGCTTTATAAATACAAATAAAAAATAGAAATAGTTTCTTTGCTAGGTGGTTTGTTAGTATGCAAAACAGAAAAAATCACAAAAATAGTTTGATCAAGTTTTTAGTACGTTAAAATTGCTAGAGTAATTTACTGTTTCCCCTGCACTTGCAGTTCTGTCTCATCAGCCCTTCTTCTCAGCTTATTATTCTCTTATCCATTTGCCTTTTTGTCTGATTTTTGATTTAATAGTAGTTCGTAGTATTAACTTCTGATGTTTTCATTTTTAGGACTTAGCCTTTTAGCTTTTAGCTTTTGCATTAGCTTAAAGTTAGCTCACAAGGCCTGTGTTTGTTAGATTACATCAATTTGGTTTATAACTTGAGCTTATTTGCCATTTCTGAGTTCTATTGAGTTCTCTATAGTGATTTTCATTGCTCCTAAGTCTCTGGCTTATTTTGGCTTACAACTGCTTATTAGAGTGCTTAGTATAAACTGCTTATTGTTCAATATTGAGTATTCTGGTATATCTTTTGATCTGATTTCTGTTTATTTGAACTTATTTGAGTGTATTGAGTTTGTGAAATAAG
This sequence comes from Artemisia argyi, assembly GCA_030686995.1. Classification (NCBI taxonomy): domain Eukaryota; kingdom Viridiplantae; phylum Streptophyta; class Magnoliopsida; order Asterales; family Asteraceae; genus Artemisia; species Artemisia argyi. Next base: position 80,179,955 of record CM060681.1, read on the forward strand.
ATTTAAAAAGTTTGGTTACAAGTGCTTATTAATAAGCACGTGTAATAAGCTGATTTTAAGCCAATAAGCACTTTTTCAGATTATTTTCTTTCCAAATTTTTTTCTCAAGTTCATTTTTATATTTTAGATTTTCTGTAATTTTTTCAGATTTTTCTGAATTATTTTACTATTTTTCTTAGATTTTAATCATTTTTAAATACTTTTTAATAAACAAAAATCAATAAAAATTCAGAAAAAGCATAGAAAAATACAAAAATATTTTAGATAATTATTTTAAATTATTTTAGATTTTTCAAAGTTGATTTTATATTTTCCCATTTATTTTTACATATTCTTTTATTTTTAATTACTTTTTAATTCCAAAAATTAGAAATAAATTCATAGAAATTAAATAAAAAGTCAAAAAAATATTTTTCTTTTTCTCAAAATTCTTTTTAGTTTTTTAAGATTTTAAAAAATTGTTTCATATTTGTAGGATCATTTTTCAATAAAAAGTTACCTTTTATTTTGTACGTTACGTTTTAATTTCGCGTTTGAATTCCCGTTTTTAGGATTTAGATATTTGTGCATACTTAGCTTGTATCTTTTGCTTATTTCATCATTTCTTTTCATAATTTGAATTTCTATATCACAATTTTCACATTTCACTTTTCATAACACGATTTACGAACCGATATTTCGAGATTCCATTCAACTTTCGTTGGGAGAACGACCCGGGAAATACTTTCACGAGTATTTCTTCGGAATACACTTAACCTCTAAACTTACACAAAATCAGTCATCAATGACTTATTTATGGGATGACTCCTCGCATCTCTCAATTCCTTAGGATTGCCTTCATCCGAAACATTAACTTGTAATGATGGCGACTGTTGAAAACTAGAAGTGGGGTTGAATAGTTTTACCGGTTTTTCGTTTAATTATCTTTCGAAACTTTCCGTTTAATCAAAGATATGAACACAAAGACAATATATAACATGCAAGTATAAAGAAAGAAACGATCAAACCACAACACGAGTATTTATCATGGTTCGGCTACGAGGACTCTTTTTCCTTGCCCTACGTCCACGCCCCGAGTATCCAACTCGAGAGTTTCGTTCACTAGTCAACAAGCTCCTTTCACCGGCGGAGAAAACCTTACACGCCGCTTACACGATTTCCGACACTAAGCTAGATGTCGAGTTCTTTTACAAGGGTACAACCACTCCCGTTAGTTCTTTTACAAGGGTACAACAACTCCCGTCACACTATGTATTTTAAGGCCTAAAATACTAACCGATCACAACTGAAAACACACAATCAAATGAAGTGTAAACTACACAAAGTCTACACGATGCTAAGCTAACAAGTCTTGCAACATTGTGTTGGATACTTGTAACTTTTTATGAACTTGTGAACTTCTTTGCTACAAAAGAAACTTCACACAAAATGAAATGTTAAAGGGTTAGATGAGTGATATGAATGTGTGTGTGTGTATAATGTAATGAGAAGTGATGAAGCAAAATTCAAACAAATGGCTTGGTATTTATAGCAAGACCTTTAGCAGCTCTGGCGGATACGGCGGAACCCTCAGATGGGTTCCGCCCGTGTACCTCCAGGGTTCCGCCAGGCTGACAGTAGGTTTTGCAATAAATCTTTCCAAACTAACCAAAGTCACATCAACTAAATTCTAGTCAAACACACATTGAATCAAAGTGGAATGCTTCCAAAAATGTGTAAGAGGTTATGGGAAGTCAAACACACAAACTTACCATAAATGCATGATGTGATGTTAACATTTACTATTTTAAGTAATATGTAAATGTAATGTTTTTCTATTTTAAGAAATATAAAAGGTGTTGTGTTTTATAAGAAATGTAAATGTAGCAAATGTCTAATTATGTAAGTCTTTAAACTAAAAGTATGTTTTACTAAAAACTAAAGTTTACACTTTGTCGTTAACAAAACTTAGCAAAGATCGTAAAATATAAATAACGTTTTTAGGCGATATTTGTATTAACAATCTCCCCCTTTTTGTTGATGACAAAACATAAACTTTGTTTTTAAGTAACTCACAAATTTTAGTGTTAAGACTTAAAAAAAATGTTATGTTAGACTTGTTTTACTTAAGTGATGAAAATCATTTTAAGTTTATAAGTTAATATATCTTTCTCCCCCTTTTTGTCGAAACAAAAAGAAGAGTAGCGAAGCAAAACTATGCACGTGCTCCCCCTTGGACGATACTCCCCCTAAAAGGAGTGCCAAGATGGGAAACATGGATTTTGAACCTACAAAAAAATGGTTAGTTGGTGATAATGACACAAAATCAAGCTTGTAGTCACCACACATATGAGAATATAAGCAACCACAATCACAACTCATATATGATCAACCAACAATGCAAATAAGAAAGTAGTAAAAGATGTCATTTCAAGTAAAATTTGACTTTATAAAAGTCAAAGACAAGAAATGAAAAATACCCTCCTACTTCTAAAAATAAAAATAAAAGATAAAAAATAACCAAGAAATAAAAGAAAAAGAAAATCCTACTTCTATAAGTAGAAGTCTTTTAACACATTTCCTAAATGGGGCAAAAGGCCTCCAAAGTTGGTCTAGGATTGGTTTGGGTGGGAAAGAGCATCTAAACGCTCGATGATGTGTTGTATAGCAAAGCGGGTTTCATCTTGAAATTGGTGAAGCAACATCTTGATGCTTTCACCTATTTTGAGCATTTGCTCACATTTTGAGCAAACATGGTGATGAGTGGGTGGAAACGGGTCGTTTGATGATGGTGGTGGTGGTGTGTTGTTGTTAGTTTCTTGAGTGGAGGATGGGTTTAGTATGGAGTCAAGCAAGGTCGTTTGAAATTCCATTGTGTGATTGAGGTGATTTTCGACCATACTTTGAATTTCCTCATATGAAGGAAAGAGAGACCCAAAGAATTGGGATTAGGAATGTGGTGGTGTTGGGTGATCATTTTGTTCAAAGTTAGGTTCTCTATATAGAGGACCGTGGATGTCTTTGATTATAGGGTGAAACAACAATGGTTTTGGGTGGTGGTACTCTTGTTGTGGTGGTTAGTTGTGGACAAAAGGCTCATTTTGGTCAAGCAATGGCCTTGGGTTTTGGTTTGTCAAAGGTGGTGGATTTGTTGATCTTTGTGGAAGATCATTGAGATCTTGTACAAAAGGATGTGGTGATGTTGGAGGAGACCCAAATAACTCCATTGGTTCAAGTTTAGGTAGTGTTAATGGTGATGGAGTTTTTGATGTTTGGATTGGTGCACTTGGTGGAGTTGGGTCAATGGGTGATTTTGTTGGTGGTGGAGTAGTGAGCTCATTAGGTCCTTTGGGTGATGGAGATGGAGATGCAAGGTTTAGAAAATGTTCATTTTTGATGGGTGAGGAGAATTCATCCAAGGATGAGGAACTTAAGTTGATTGTGTGGTTTGACCAAAGTGGTTTGACACTTATGCGTGCGGTTCTCCGAACGGGTCGAGAAGGTTGAGAGATGTCACAACCCGCTATTTCCCAGGTCAATACTAATTTCTAAACTAGAATTTAAATTCTTGACGTTTGATTTGAAACATTTTTACATGAGACTTTTACTTGAATCGACGCGAATTTCTAATTAAATTCTAAGTACTCTAGGACTTAGGTTAATTTTAATCCACAACGCTCCGGTACCTTGCTCCTTCCCCAGTTCACCATTTTATTCTATAAAACGAATTTCTATTCTTTAAATACTTACGGTTTTTAAATCCTACATAACGTTAATTTTTATTCAAGAATGTAACACTTGACATACCCGACTTTCTCAACAATTATTTTTAGGGTATTTTTATACTTCCAAAACTATTACCAAAGTCCTAAAAATATTTTTCGATGTCCAAGATAAATTCTTTATATCTTACGTTTAATTACGTATAACTTCCGTTAACTACCAAACTAATACCCAATACATATTTTTACTACCCAATACATTCAATATATACATTTTATACAAATAAAAACCATTTTCTTCCTATCCTAGACATATGAGCCGCCCCCCCCCCTACAATGTATAAAACTAGCACAACAAAATCTATTAAAATTTCAAACTTGTTATTAGGTGAGACATGCAATTAATTTTGGTGGCTAGAGCAACCCATTTGCCCCCTCCTTTTTCCTTAAAATTCGGCAAGACCACAAGGACCATGCAAAGATATTTTTGACCACCTTTGACCATAGGGCTATATATATGTACACCTAAAACAAGTTCTTCATTTTAGTTAAAAAGAAAACACACTTATCTCCCACTCTTACATCCCATTCGATCCACCCTAAGGAGCAAGGAAGAAGGAGAGCTTGTTTGGCACTTTCAAGAGTACTTAGGATAGTTTAACAAGGGTTTGGAGTACTAATCTTGGGGTTACATTAGTGTTTTACAACCCCCATCTCACTAATCACCTTTGTAAGTAATCTTTTCTTTTACACTACTAATACTTCATGATTTTACATGATTTTAGTGCTTGTCTAGTATATATACTTAGTATCACTTGGTACATGTTGAAACATTTTACATCCACCTTGATCTTTTAGCAAGAAAATATATTTTGTACAAGTTTTGATTACAAGAAAATTTACTAGTAAAAATCTTTACAAGAAAATGATGAAAAACTTTATATATACATATATGTTAGTAGATTTAAAGTTTTAAATACTTGGATGATCTTGTACATGGATCTTGAATATTGTTAAGTTTATGTTTAGATCACTATTTTTCTAGTTGAGGGATGACCTAGGACAAGGATTGGAGTTGTTGGTAAAATATTGTAGCCAAGAAAATACTAGGAAAATAACTTGACATTATTATGAGGAACCTGTCCCTTTTCGACCCCCTGTGGAAAATCAGCACTTTGGCGACTATATTGGGCTAGAAATATAGAAACTAGACTTAACAACGGAAACATAGCCGCTTGAATGGGTTGAAACGGCCTTATAACGAAAAAGATATGCTATTTTCAAAATTTACGACAAAAACTACATTTTCTGAAAAATAGTTTCTGTCCAGATTTTTGAGCTAGGAAAAACTGAGGTTAAATGACATCTAGACTAGCCGAGACCTTGAAAAACCTAAAGTATACTTGAATACCTTCGCGGGAATATAAAGAACTTGAAAAACGGAGCTACGACGCAAAAGTTATGGCCTAGGAAAGTTGTGACGAAACATGTAAATTTTGACAGCTTTGGTTCAAATAATAAAAGCTGATGGAAAACATTACAATGAGTTTTTGGACATTTTAGAGTGTAAATTGGCTAAAATGACGTAAATAAAAATGGTAGAACATTACGTATACTTATTAGGTACGTTAGAGATTTTTTTTCAAAATATATATTTACAAGACGACTAATATTTGGTCGTGAGATTTACAAGTTACGTTTTCTAAAATGGTGGGTGACTTAAATACGAGATTACTTTGATTATCTACATTTTTAGCAATAGAAATTTCAACAACATGTACCAGTGATAATATAGTGTATGACTTGCATGCTTAACCTTGTTTTCGAATCTAAGACATATGTACTATCTAGGTTGCGTTTAGAGTTACCGGACCTTATTTCCTACTACTTTGTCTATCGGATTTGCTTTTGCTAAGGTGAGTCATAGCCCCACTTGTACACTTTTAATACTTGATTTCAAATACTTGGGGTGGAAATACATTGCTTTATTTTATTGCGGACATGAGTATAAAACTGTTACATTGCCTGAGTTACCGATTACTGCCACTAAAGTCCCCTTTATCATGAACCGTTAATTACATGCGTGTAAGCGCGAATGCTGTGGATAGATCTATTTGGGTTGACACCCCGTCCGAGTTGGTCGCGCCAACCTGTTAAACGGACGCATATCATTCGGATTATTTCCGAGTGTCTGGCAAACACTTACTAGGGGCATTATTATGATTGATTTCATGTGATTACGTCGAGCTTCGGGGTCATGAGCTCATGGCATTGTATTTTATTTTTGAGTTAACATTGTATTTGTTATAATGGTTATCTCCACTGAAAATCTTGTGTTCCGCTAAATACTTGTTTACTTAAACCTATGAACTCACCAACAATTATGTTGACGTTTTAGCGTGTATTTTCAGGTAACTAAATGAAGTTTGCATAAGTATGTATGGACCACGCTAGAGTCACGTTATGGATGTACATCATGATGAAGATGTCTTTACTTTACTTGGCGTTTGATTTTGTGTTTTGAACGTGAACTCTGATGTTTTGTAAAACTTTATGTTAAACCAAACGCTTGTTTTAAAATGACTCACTTAGAGGTCATTCTTTATTTCCTTGTACTTTGATTGCCATGAAAGTTGCGCCCTCGGGTTCCATTCCGCTGCGACCCAAATCTGGGGGTGTGACAGATTGGTACCAGAGCCAAGGTTATAGAGAACTAGGATGCATCATTGACCCTAGACTATAACCACTAGGTCACGACACTTCACTACATCATGATGTGCGTAGGCGATTACTATACATGCTTTCATTTACTCATTTTATACAAATTACTTATACTTGTACTTATACTATACTTATACTCATACGTATGTATTTTTTTTTTTATTGACCTGGTCACAGCGACATGTCCTCATCCACTAATCCCATTATCATTCCCTCAGACTCGGACATTGAGGATACCTCATCATCCCCTACCGTTCCAGTATCACCTGCTATTCCATCCCTCACACCCTCTGGCAACGTCTCCGCAGAGACTGAGCCATTTGAGGACGACGAGACTGCACCTACTCCACCATCAGTACCAGTTACCTCTACTCTCCCATCACCATCGATTACACCATCTTCATTACCATTACCTTTCTCTACTACCCCTCAGACTACAGCTGTCCCATCACCACCTCCTGTCTACGGACCACTGACATATGACCAGTACCTAGAGACTCAGCAGTGGCTATCACCTGATGATGTTGCACCATTACCTGCTTCATCCTTCCGACCACCTCCATATATGTTACCCTCTTATGTTACACCACCAGTCTTCACCTACCGTCAGACTACTACTGTTCCACTATCACCATCATCCGGAGCTATTCCAGACACTGTTCTACCACCTCGTAAGAGGTCTTTCACCATACTACCCTCACCATCGGACCCTTACGTCCAGGCTGCTGCTGAGGCATCTGATCGACCCAAGGCACGTCGTAGAGTCGACGCGCGCATGTGGTCATTCATTCCAGATACTCTTAGTGATTGGAGGTATGAGGAGGGTACACCTAGTACCTATGAGTTAGGTGAGAGCTCATCTATGGCTGGTGCCCGGGTCCTTCCGGTCACTCGAGAGCCTATTCATCATACTATCCCTCTATTGATTGCTAGGTTGGTTCGTCATGAGGACCGACTTGACCGAGTCTGTGATCGTCTCCATGATTTCCCTTTGGGTCGTATCTATGACTTAGAGGGGGATGTTGCACTCTTGTTGGATGGTCGAGGTGACATCCAACAGACTGTCGCTGGATTAGGGACTACTCTGGACCAGACTCTTGAGCAGGTTGCAGATTTACAGGGTCAGCTCGCACAGCATCAGGAGGATCAGTATTCCTCAGCTGCAGATGCCCATGATGAGCGAGAGGCACTTAGAGACCGACTAGAGATTGCTACGGCACGTATTGTTGAGTTGGAGGAGCGAGATGCTCGCAGGAGAGATGAGATCTTAGAGCTTCGTGAGAGTATCCAGCATGAGCGTCACATGAGGGGACGTCTCACGGATCAGCAGCTCTTGAGTCGTACTCGGATTACCACTTTGGAGCAGACTGTTGAGGATTCCCAGACCCGCCAGGGACTGACTGATGACATCATAGCTAGCTTGACCAGGCAGATCAGAGAGCTCCAGAGCCGCTTGGGTGTTCCACTCGGTGGTAGCTAGACTAGACTAGTATCTTATGTAGCTTTGTATCCATATCCTAGCCACGGGGTGTGTGGCATAACTAAAGACGCTTGTGATATTTTGTATGTTGTACAAAACCGTAACAAGTTATGTAGACTTATGGTATGATGCTATATGATGATATCGGCCTATGTTAGCCGAGATTTTCCATGTATTATTCGGATATGTTGTGGTTGATCTACGCATATTAGGATTATGTCTATGGTTGACTCTTATCACAGTATACTTTTATCATGATTTATCCTTGTCGCGATATATTTCTATCATTTTCATGGTTGTATCTACTCATGATGTGAATATATTATGGCTATGGTGATTTATTATGGTTGATTGTTGTTCCCATCGTGATTCATTCTTGTTATGAATTACTTCTATCCTTGTGGTTGCTCCTATTGTGGATTGTATACGTCATGGCTATATGTATACGCTTGTGATGACTTTTGTTGCTTATGGACACTAACCATTGTTATTTCTTGTGATTAGAAGAACAATGCCACCAAAGAAACAAAACATGAGTGCCGCAGCCATTGATCGACTTGTTGCTCAACGAGTTGCTGAACAAGTTGCTGCTGCTATGGCTGAATACGAAACTAATCGCAACAGTGGCAATGGCGGGGAAGCTAGTGGAATTGCGACTAGAGTTGAACCTGCAGCTCGTGGATGTACTTACAGGGAATTTTCGGCTTGCAAGCCACAGACTTTTAGTGGCACTGAAGGAGCCGTTGGTTTGGTAAGATGGTTCGAGAAGTTGGAATCGGTTTTTCGTACTAGTAAGTGCGCAGAGGACTGTAAGGTGGCATATGCTACAGGTACCTTGCTGGACGGTGCCTTATCGTGGTGGAATTCTTATGCCCAATCAGTGGGAATTGATACTGCTTTTGAGACACCATGGGCTGATTTTAAGGAAATGATGATGGCCGAGTATTGTCCAAGAAATGAAGTTCAAAAGATGGAAGTTGAATTTTGGAACTTAGCTGTGAAAGGAGTTGACATTGCTGCTTATACTAAGCGACACCATGAATTGTCTACTCTTTGTCCTGAGATGGTTTCCACTACACGGAAAAGGATTGAAAGGTACATCTGGGGACTTCCGCCTAATATTCAGGGAAATGTCACATCTTCTAAGCCAAGTACTCTGGATGAGGCAATTCGAATGTCTCACAATTTAATGGACCAAGTTGTTCGAGCAAGGGCTGCTCGAGATGGCAATACTAGTAACCGCAACAACTACAACAACCGCTACAACAATCGAAACAACAAGAGGAAATGGAATACAACTCAGGAAGGAAATGCTACACCACAACCAAACAAGAAACAAGAAGTGGTTAAGGCTTATGCAACAGGCCCTGCCGAGAAAAAGGGATATGGCGGAACTCTTCCTAAATGTGACAATTGCCAACGTCACCACAATCCAGGTCCATGCCCTCCAATATGTGGTAACTGCAAAAAGATGGGTCATATGACCAAGGACTGCAGAATTCCTACTCCCGCAACAAATCAGAGGATTCCTGGTACATGTTTCGGATGCGGAGAAACGGGACATTACAAGAATAATTGCCCAAAGGATAAGAACAAGGGTGCGGAGACTCAGAATAATGGAGCTCGGGGAAGAGTCTACAATCTCCGAGGAAGGGAAGCTAGAGAGGACCCGAACGTTGTTACGGGTACGTTCCTTCTCAATAATCATTATGCTTCAGTTTTATTTGATTCGGGTGCCGATAGAAGTTTTGTGTCTACTACTTTTGCTCCTTTACTTAACATCACACCAACCACTCTAGACACTATCTATAGAATCGAATTAGCTAACGGTGATATAGTTGACTCTGACACCATAATCCGCGGTTGTACCTTTAACTTCCTAAACCATCCGTTTCATATCGACCTTATCCCTGTTGAACTTGGTAGTTTTGACGTCATAATTGGAATGGATTGGCTATCCAAACATCACGCGAGAATTATTTGCAATGAAAAGGTTGTTCATCTTCCTTATAATGGTGAAACCTTGGTTATTCGTGGTGAACGAAGCGGAACTCGATTGAGTATCATATCTTGTATTAAGACCGAAAAGTACATAAAGAAAGGATGTTATGCTTTTCTAGCACACATAACCGAAAAGAAATCGGATGAGAAACGATTGGAAGATGTACCAATTGTCCGAGATTTCCCGGAGGTCTTTCCCGAGGAATTGCCGGGATTACCACCTACCCGACAAGTTGAGTTTCAGATTGATTTGATTCCTGGAGCTGCACCAGTAGCTCGAGCACCATACCGACTAGCACCATCTGAGTTGCAAGAGTTGTCTAATCAGTTACAAGAACTATTAGACAAGGGATTCATCAGACCAAGTTCCTCGCCTTGGGGAGCACCTGTTTTATTTGTAAAGAAGAAGGATGGGTCTTTCCGAATGTGTATAGATTATCGTGAGCTAAACAAGTTAACAGTGAAGAACCGTTACCCACTTCCAAGAATCGATGATTTGTTCGATCAGTTGCAAGGCTCAAAATTTTACTCAAAGATTGATTTGAGGTCGGGTTATCATCAGCTTAGAGTTCGGGAAGAAGATATCCCGAAAACGGCCTTCAGGACTCGTTATGGTCACTACGAGTTCCAAGTGATGCCGTTTGGATTAACTAATGCGCCGGCAGTATTTATGGATCTCATGAATCGCGTGTGCAAGCCGTATTTGGACAAATTTGTAATTGTGTTCATTGACGACATACTAATCTACTCTAAAAGCAAAGAAGAGCATGAAGAACACCTCAAGGCTATTTTAAAATTGCTCAAGAATGAGAAGTTGTATGCGAAGTTTTCCAAGTGCGATTTTTGGATTCGGAAAGTACAATTTCTAGGACACGTAATTGATAGTCAAGGACTGCATGTCGATCCCGCTAAGATCGAGGCTATCAAAGATTGGGAAACCCCTAAGACTCCCACCGAGATTCGCCAATTTCTAGGTCTTGCTGGGTATTATAGAAGATTCATCGAAGGTTTCTCTAAGATAGCTAGTCCTTTGACCAAATTGACACAGAAGAACCAGAAGTACGAATGGGGAGAGAAACAAGAATTCGCCTTCCAGTTGTTGAAACAAAAACTTTGTAGTGCGCCGATTTTGGCATTGCCCGAAGGAATGGAAAATTTTGTAGTCTATTGTGATGCTTCGTATAAAGGGCTTGGAGCTGTATTAATGCAGAAAGAAAAAGTCATAGCTTACGCTTCTCGACAACTCAAGGTGCATGAGAAGAATTATACCACTCATGACTTGGAGTTAGGAGCAGTTGTCTTTGCACTAAAGATTTGGAGACATTATCTCTATGGCACTAAGTGTACGGTGTACACGGATCACAAAAGTCTCCAACATATCTTAGATCAGAAAGAGCTCAATATGAGGCAACGTCGTTGGTTAGAGTTGCTCAGCGATTATGATTGTGAAATTCGATACCACCCAGGCAAAGCAAATGTCGTAGCAGATGCTCTTAGTAGAAAAGAGCGACTTAAACCTCTAAGAGTAAGATCACTGGGTATGACAATTTGTTCACCACTCCCATCCAAAATTCTTGAGGCCCAGACTGAAGCCCTTAAAGCAGAAAATCGACCTAAGGAAAATATCTACGGTATGCCAGAGAGTAAGAATGGCTTTACAAAAAGAGAAGATGGGACGCTATGTTTAAAAGAAAGAAGTTGGATACCACATTTTGGTGGTTTGCGAGATTTGATCATGCACGAATCCCACAAGTCAAAGTATTCCATACACCCAGGTTCCGATAAGATGTATCAGGACCTTAAGAAGCTTTATTGGTGGCCGAACATGAAGGCTGACATTGCCACTTATGTCAGCAAATGTCTTACTTGTTCCAAGGTTAAGGCCGAATACCAGAAACCGTCGGGTTTACTACAACAACCCGAGCTCCCACAATGGAAATGGGAGCGTATCACCATGGATTTCATCACTAAACTTCCTAAAACTCCGAGCGGTCACGATGCAATTTGGGTGATCGTTGATCGTCTCACCAAGTCAGCTCATTTCATACCTATTAAGGAAACCTATAAGATGGAGAAGTTAGCCAGAATTTACATCAAGGAAATTGTATCTAGACATGGTGTACCAGTTTCGATTATTTCAGATCGAGATAGTCGATTCACTTCAAGATTTTGGGAATTACTTAATGATTCCTTTGGATCCCGTCTTGACATGAGCACGGCCTATCATCCGCAAACCGATGGTCAGAGTGAGAGAACCATCCAAACACTAGAAGACATGCTTCGTGCCTGTGTGATCGATTTCGGGAATAGTTGGGATGATCATTTGCCATTGATCGAGTTTTCCTACAACAATAGTTATCACACGAGCATAAAGGCCGCTCCATTCGAAGCATTATACGGTAGAAAATGTCGATCACCTATCTGTTGGGCCGAAGTCGGAGATGCTCAACTCACCGGTCCGGACATTGTCCACGAAACGACCGAGAAGATTTTTCAGATTCGGAACAGATTAAAGGCTGCTAGAGATCGTCAAAAGAGTTACGCCGATGTGAGACGTAAGCCTTTGGAGTTCAATGTTGGCGACATGGTAATGTTAAAGGTATCGCCTTGGAAAGGCGTTATACGATTTGGAAAACGCGGGAAGTTAAGCCCCAGGTTCATTGGACCATTCAAGATTCTAGCTAGAGTCGGTCCAGTGGCCTACAGACTTGAGCTTCCGCCGGAGCTCAGCAGTGTGCATAATACATTTCATGTTTCTAATCTCAAGAAGTACTTAGCCGACGAATCCCTCATCATTCCGCTAGAAGAGATTCAGCTTGATGACAAGCTTAACTTTATCGAAGAACCGGTCGAGATTATGGACCGTGATGTCAAACAGTTGAAACATAGCCGAATTCCTATCGTCAAAGTTCGCTGGAATTCTCAACGAGGTCCTGAGTTCACTTGGGAACGAGAAGACCAGATTCGTCAGAAGTACCCCCACCTCTTCACCAAAAACACTCCAATGACCAACGCTGACTGAATCTCGCGGACGAGATTCCCTTTTTAGGGGGGTAGAATGTCACAACCCGCTATTTCCCAGGTCAATACTAATTTCTAAACTAGAATTTAAATTCTTGACGTTTGATTTGAAACATTTTTACATGAGACTTTTACTTGAATCGACGCGAATTTCTAATTAAATTCTAAGTACTCTAGGACTTAGGTTAATTTTAATCCACAACGCTCCGGTACCTTGCTCCTTCCCCAGTTCACCATTTTATTCTATAAAACGAATTTCTATTCTTTAAATACTTACGGTTTTTAAATCCTACATAACGTTAATTTTTATTCAAGAATGTAACACTTGACATACCCGACTTTCTCAACAATTATTTTTAGGGTATTTTTATACTTCCAAAACTATTACCAAAGTCCTAAAAATATTTTTCGATGTCCAAGATAAATTCTTTATATCTTACGTTTAATTACGTATAACTTCCGTTAACTACCAAACTAATACCCAATACATATTTTTACTACCCAATACATTCAATATATACATTTTATACAAATAAAAACCATTTTCTTCCTATCCTAGACATATGAGCCGCCCCCCCCCTACAATGTATAAAACTAGCACAACAAAATCTATTAAAATTTCAAACTTGTTATTAGGTGAGACATGCAATTAATTTTGGTGGCTAGAGCAACCCATTTGCCCCCTCCTTTTTCCTTAAAATTCGGCAAGACCACAAGGACCATGCAAAGATATTTTTGACCACCTTTGACCATAGGGCTATATATATGTACACCTAAAACAAGTTCTTCATTTTAGTTAAAAAGAAAACACACTTATCTCCCACTCTTACATCCCATTCGATCCACCCTAAGGAGCAAGGAAGAAGGAGAGCTTGTTTGGCACTTTCAAGAGTACTTAGGATAGTTTAACAAGGGTTTGGAGTACTAATCTTGGGGTTACATTAGTGTTTTACAACCCCCATCTCACTAATCACCTTTGTAAGTAATCTTTTCTTTTACACTACTAATACTTCATGATTTTACATGATTTTAGTGCTTGTCTAGTATATATACTTAGTATCACTTGGTACATGTTGAAACATTTTACATCCACCTTGATCTTTTAGCAAGAAAATATATTTTGTACAAGTTTTGATTACAAGAAAATTTACTAGTAAAAATCTTTACAAGAAAATGATGAAAAACTTTATATATACATATATGTTAGTAGATTTAAAGTTTTAAATACTTGGATGATCTTGTACATGGATCTTGAATATTGTTAAGTTTATGTTTAGATCACTATTTTTCTAGTTGAGGGATGACCTAGGACAAGGATTGGAGTTGTTGGTAAAATATTGTAGCCAAGAAAATACTAGGAAAATAACTTGACATTATTATGAGGAACCTGTCCCTTTTCGACCCCCTGTGGAAAATCAGCACTTTGGCGACTATATTGGGCTAGAAATATAGAAACTAGACTTAACAACGGAAACATAGCCGCTTGAATGGGTTGAAACGGCCTTATAACGAAAAAGATATGCTATTTTCAAAATTTACGACAAAAACTACATTTTCTGAAAAATAGTTTCTGTCCAGATTTTTGAGCTAGGAAAAACTGAGGTTAAATGACATCTAGACTAGCCGAGACCTTGAAAAACCTAAAGTATACTTGAATACCTTCGCGGGAATATAAAGAACTTGAAAAACGGAGCTACGACGCAAAAGTTATGGCCTAGGAAAGTTGTGACGAAACATGTAAATTTTGACAGCTTTGGTTCAAATAATAAAAGCTGATGGAAAACATTACAATGAGTTTTTGGACATTTTAGAGTGTAAATTGGCTAAAATGACGTAAATAAAAATGGTAGAACATTACGTATACTTATTAGGTACGTTAGAGATTTTTTTTCAAAATATATATTTACAAGACGACTAATATTTGGTCGTGAGATTTACAAGTTACGTTTTCTAAAATGGTGGGTGACTTAAATACGAGATTACTTTGATTATCTACATTTTTAGCAATAGAAATTTCAACAACATGTACCAGTGATAATATAGTGTATGACTTGCATGCTTAACCTTGTTTTCGAATCTAAGACATATGTACTATCTAGGTTGCGTTTAGAGTTACCGGACCTTATTTCCTACTACTTTGTCTATCGGATTTGCTTTTGCTAAGGTGAGTCATAGCCCCACTTGTACACTTTTAATACTTGATTTCAAATACTTGGGGTGGAAATACATTGCTTTATTTTATTGCGGACATGAGTATAAAACTGTTACATTGCCTGAGTTACCGATTACTGCCACTAAAGTCCCCTTTATCATGAACCGTTAATTACATGCGTGTAAGCGCGAATGCTGTGGATAGATCTATTTGGGTTGACACCCCGTCCGAGTTGGTCGCGCCAACCTGTTAAACGGACGCATATCATTCGGATTATTTCCGAGTGTCTGGCAAACACTTACTAGGGGCATTATTATGATTGATTTCATGTGATTACGTCGAGCTTCGGGGTCATGAGCTCATGGCATTGTATTTTATTTTTGAGTTAACATTGTATTTGTTATAATGGTTATCTCCACTGAAAATCTTGTGTTCCGCTAAATACTTGTTTACTTAAACCTATGAACTCACCAACAATTATGTTGACGTTTTAGCGTGTATTTTCAGGTAACTAAATGAAGTTTGCATAAGTATGTATGGACCACGCTAGAGTCACGTTATGGATGTACATCATGATGAAGATGTCTTTACTTTACTTGGCGTTTGATTTTGTGTTTTGAACGTGAACTCTGATGTTTTGTAAAACTTTATGTTAAACCAAACGCTTGTTTTAAAATGACTCACTTAGAGGTCATTCTTTATTTCCTTGTACTTTGATTGCCATGAAAGTTGCGCCCTCGGGTTCCATTCCGCTGCGACCCAAATCTGGGGGTGTGACAAGAGATGTTTGTTGACTTTGTCATTGTAAAAATGGTTGATTAGAGGTTTAGGATCAGTGATTGTGATGGTGATGGTGTGATTTGAGGGTGTTCTAAGATGGTTAAATTTATAGAGGTGAAGAAGTATGTGAAGGAGTGTTTGGATTTGATGTTTAACCATACAAAAATGGAGGTTGCTAATGATTTTGAAGATTAATATGGGTTGTCAAATCATTGGAAGTCAATCCAATGAAAATGGTGAAGGAAGAAGACAAAGATTTGCACTAAATGCTTAGTGGTTTTGAAGGTATATGTTTCACGGATTGCAAGGAACCTTTGGAAGGGTTCCTTCCTTTATGGGTGAAGGTTCCTTGAGGTGGTTATGGCTAAGTTTGAAATTTGGCGGGAAATGGTTTTCTATGAGTTCTAGAGGATGAGAAAGACCCTAATGTGCTTAACAAATAGTAGGAAATGGGTTTCTATTTTTAAAAGGATGATTTGTTGTTGAGTGGAAGTTGAAATGTTGAAAATAAAAAAAATTTGCAGGTTTACTGGCGGAACCCTCAGATAACACAGGCGGAACCCTCCTGAGGGTTCCGTCTTATCTGTTAGGCCATTTCTGGAATTTCAGAAAAATACACTGGCGGAACCCATTTTAGGGTGCTGCCAGTTCCGCCAGGCCTGAAAAACAAGGCAGTCCACCGTTTTGGCCCGCGAGACGATTTTCAAATTTTTCGAAAACTCCTAAAAACAAAAATATAATTCATATCTGGTTAGGAAATGCAAAAATTGGACATGTAAACACGCATACCATTGGACTTTGACCGGGGGCTAGCGAATTTCACTATACTTAGTGAAATTTTCATAAACTTGAAAATTTGACAACATGCCAAATGTTGTCGTCCTGCATCATAGTTAGTTCATTCATGTTCCAAATTGTACCAAATATCCTACCAACACACAAATTCATAAAACACATTGTTTAAAACGACCAAATTGTTCAAATAGCACCTAGTGCCACACACTCCTACACACCCGCTCTCATTGACGGTCTATCTTCTTCTTGAGCTTTCCAAGGAATCTCCCGATATTTTTGAACATCCCCTTTGTTTGCTTGAATTCCACTAACTCATTTGGAATATCCGGAAGTTGGGAAAGGTATTCTAGAGGTGGGAGCCACTACTACAAAAAGTGACATGGAAACCGGTTAGAATGGCTCATGGAAAGTGGTTTTGGAACCACTCTCTGTGAGGGGGTATCTCTTTGAAAGAAAAACATAAGAACCCGTTCTCTGACCAGTCTTTGTAAGACTCATCAAGACTGGTTTTCTACTAGGAGCCTATCTTTATTATAGAGTAAACACGGATGCTTGTCTTTGTGTGAATATAATAAATAGACTGGTGTTTAAGATAAAAACCGATCCCTTTTGGATTAGTTATAATAATAAAAAAATTGGGTTGTTCAGGAGTGCTTTTAAAGCTACTTATTGTGATTGTTTGGGGATCGCTTGTTGAAACTGCTTATCAAGGTAATCAACTTTAATAAACAATCCAAACATTCATATAAGCGGTATATAAGCAATCCCAAACAGCTCCTAAAATCATATATGTCGAGCAACATTCATATCTACCCAAACAAAAACTATCATTAATTAATAAATATGCCAAACCAAAATTTCTAGTTTTAACATAAGCAATATCAAAGTCACAAGCTTCAAAGATCCTTATAAAAAATAAAGCATACATTTAATTCTTCAAGAATATCACAAACGATCCAATTGAAAGGAAACTGCATTCTTCATGCATTGGGTTCTATTTATTCTCCATCTTTCTACTCATCGTCATCATCTGTGTTATGTTGATAAACTAAGATCAGAAGGTTGCAGGCATGATAATAGAAAGATAAAAACTTAACCATTGTTGACAAATCATTATCTGATTGTTACACCTAATAACATTTTAGTGTACGCTTATGATCAAAGATAAAAAATAACATAAACTTTTTCTATCAAACTTCATTATCAATTAGTAATTTCAACATTACTGACATTGTTGTTCTAGCATCATATAGGCGGGTATAGTAATTTCAGATATCGAATATTACAATTTAATTAGAGTGCAAAGTCAAAATAGGAGCTAACATAACCTGGTACTATCAAAAATAAGTTTTGCTACAACTTAAGCTATAATCCTTTAAATATGGTTACAACTTTAAGTTTCGTTTAACCCGATAATTCAAACAACTAATAGATTATGTGCAAAACAAAACACCACTTAAGACTTTTAAGTTGTAATACTTAAAGTATTTGTCACAAAAACAAGTCATTTAAAATTTATTATGCACAAGAATTACCTGTTATGCTTCCATGGTGGACCTTAATCATTTCTTTTTACACATACCGTTTCTTCTTTTTTGTTAATGAATTAGCTACACACAAGATACAAGAGGTTTAACTTTTTTACATAATGGTAAAGCGTAACTAAAATCTAAAACATAGATAGCTGTCGATTATTATTTCAATACATTAGTCTAAAATATTAAATAAAATGATATAGTATATTTATTCTTTACAGATATATTTTGACGAGTTCCGATCCGTTGGATATGTCTCTACTTTATATGTTACTAGTTTGACCCGTTAGAGATATAAGAAAATCAAATCAAACAATTTATAAGTAAAAGAGTTGAGAAATTCACCTGGACAACCTATCATAATACTAGTTAATAGTAGAATCATGATGTTAAGTTCACAGGGGCCCTTGTGTTTAGTGACACTAACAGTACTACAATTCTACTCCGGAATTACCTAAAAATCAGACCAAAACAAATTGTAGTATATAGATATACGGAAGCTTGTGGTATGCTATCCATTTCTAACAAGCCAGCAGACTTGTGAAATGAGTTAGTTCATAACCAGCAACAGAAAACTAAGTAGTTCAAGATACCAATTAAATACACCTGGTACAATTTATCAAGCTTCTTAAATGGTGATTTTACCAAGACTTTTATACACTATACATGTTAGAATATATACTTTATATACATAATTAAAATAACATTTTGAACAATGCAAATGACTGTTATTGTTAATGTGATCTATCCTCATATCTTGCATAAAGATTATAATATGATAAATACAAAATTTTATATCAATTTCATGTTAGACAAATAAATGTCCATTTAAGCAACAAAGCAAACAAGGGATGAGCACGGTACCGGTCCCGTACCGATCCCATACCGAATTAGTGGTACCGATTTTTTTCCGAGCATAATTAGTGGTACCGGTACCGTACCGAACGGGATTCGGATACCGGTATCGGTACCGGTACCGGAAAATCGGGTTTTCCCCGTTTTTTTTCGGGAATTTCCCGATTTGATACCGGTCCCGTACCGAATTAGTGGTCCCGATTTTTTTCACCTTATTTCGTAGTCCCGGTACCGTACCGTATATCGGGATCGGTACCGTTTCGGTACGGTACCGGTTAGGTTTTGGGATTCGGGTCGAAATGCTCATCCCTAAAGCAAACCAATAAGCAATCAACCCTCCAAAACTTAAACAAGCAACCATAGACTCCATAGTTGAATGTTGCAAAAAAAAATGTTAAGACCTATTCCAAATTGATTTACCTTAAGAATCTTTCATTAAGTTGATGCTCTATATCTATAGTAATTCTGATCTTTATTTGTCTTCTTTTAAGCAATTTGGGTCTGCAGTACCACATCGACATATTACCAAATGCAAACCATCCATATTCAAAGAAGTAAGTTTTACAGAAAAGTTCATAACAAAGATACCAATAACAAATTTGACCAAACCAAAAAAACTTGTTTGAAAATTTATGATGATTGTTCTAAAAATGAAATATATAGATCGAAATTGATTCAAGAGCCCATTCTAAAAATGAAATATATAGATCGAAATTAGTGTAGCTCTGATGCGTGGGAATCGCACCAGGCTTTATCTCTCGAGAAGTTTACAACCCCCACTAGGCAGTGTACCTGATCGTTGTAGTATAGTACAATGACAAGTACTGGGGGATTGATCGTTCAACTCAGGAATAGTGTCGTTAGGATTGAAAATTAATCTAACTAGGTCTAAAGGTGAAGGATGATTCTTTTTGTGTTTTATATTTTATGAAAAGCAAGTAAAGTTCTTGGGTATTGGAAGGAGGGGCGGAATTAGTTGCTAATCAACTAACCCAAAAGCTACTAATTAAACTAATTAACAAGAAAAGTAAACTATGGTTCTACAAGGTAAGTGAAGCATCTCTACCTATGATATGTTAATCCTTGCTAGCTATCCAATTCTACCTATTGAATTGTCACACCTTGTTTTAATTGATGGGTTGTATTCCTTAATATCATTCGTGGGGTGGCGTACGTACTTCCCCAACTCTATAAGCTCCTACTTCACTCCTATGTCGAGCCTGCAAGAAGCTCCTAACATATGATCATTAGAATTCGCTCATGCATTAAATACAACCATAATAACCTAGTACGCATTGGTTCATGTTTCTTAAGACGTTCAAGCATGTCACCATTGGAAGTCTGCCAGTTTTCTTAAGCCTAACATCGAATACAATCAACCAAACAAGAGACAATAGGAATCAAGAATTATAAGCTAAATCAACTAGACCTATCGAAGTGTCACACCCTAATTGATGAAGATAGACACAAACATCAACAAGGAATCAATAAGATCTAATCAATTATATACGAGTTTCACATAAACATAAGTAGACACAAAGTGAATTAGCAAAACATCATCAAAGAAGAGCAAGTAACAATGATAATGGAAAACATGATTAAGATAGAATCAACAAACCAATACATGATGTTTATGGAGTGATTGAAACCCTCTAAGTTGCTGGAAAAACACCTACCTAAACCCAGGAATCGACCTTAGGGTTTAGGGCTTACAAAAAGTGAAGTTATGATGTTATATTTATAGGCAAGTTTTCTGTCGGCAAGGCTTAACGGCGTCACCCCATAAAGAGTGACGGTGTCATGACCAATCTTTCTTCACCAATTTGTATATTTCTTCGTCCTCTTCGCGTGGGCTTTTGAATAACCTAAATCCGAGTTCGTATGCAAAAGTTATGACCAAAACAATATCAGCTACTTCGCGCGCAAGTTTTGACAAGTTAACACGTGACGGCCTACGTGACGCCTTTAGGAAATTTTCTAGGCCATCACGCTTTAATTTTACACGTGACGGCCTTGGGTGACGCCGTCATCTCCAGCAAGGAAAATTAAGACTTTGCCGTTTTCTTTACTTTTATGCTCCAAAAACGTCCAAAATGCTTCCTTTTCCAGAATTCACTCCAAAAGTACCTAAAATCACAAAAGGAACGATTTAGGGCAATGTTTGATCAAATAAATTCAATTCCGGGCTTAAATGACCCCCTAAAAATGGATCATTTTTCGCCTCATCATATACCCTTAAACTTGAGATTTGCTTGTCCTCAAGCAAATGCGCTTTTATTCTAATCAAAATACAAGTTAGGGGTCATTTAACACTAATATAAAAGTAATTACAACAAATAATCGTTCCACTAAAGACCAAAGACAAGCACGGAGGTCATACACTAGCACCTCACAAATCGTGTTTAGATACTCACATCTCTCGGGTGTAATAAAGTATATATCACAATATGGAAATGGAAAACATCTCTCACTACCTGTCATAGCAAAATAGATTACCATAGGCTTGGGAAAGGATCAAACCTCCACCACATGGCGTAAGCACCTAGGATAAACTATCAAAGAGTTCTTTCAAAGGGTTATAACGTTAGGTGTAGGGGTATGGAATACACGGTTTTGTTGTTTAAAGGCAATCTTTACTGGTCGCGAGTTAATCATCTTGGTTAATTACATGTACAATATGGCGTTGCTAAGCCAAGACTAGACTCGACTTAAGCTAATAAATCAAAAATAACAAAAACATAAAATAAACATAGAATGAAACGGGATGGTAGTCCGTATGTTTTTTTTTTCTATTTTTTTTTTTTATTTTTTTTTCTTTTTCTTAATTTTTTGATTTTTTTTTTATTATTATTTTTTTCATACACTCTTACCCTACCATCCAAAATAATATATCATAGGGAATGAACATTCCCCTTATACTTGAACTTTTACATACTTTACAATAAACTAATCTAATGACTCGAATTAAGATAATCAAAACACTTGGAGTACTTTTAAGATAAACGCATATATGGGGGTAATATATGATGTTCTTCCCCATTACTCCATAACATTAGTACTTTACCCATGAGTCCCAATCGTTCCAAAACAATATGTACAAGGATATGACTCGACTTAGCAACTATGTAATCAATTAGATAATTAACTAAGGGTTTAAACATGTAACAATAATGCATTAAAGATGAGTGCATACACGGAAGGCTAAGGCGATTTGGGTGTACATTTAAGTGGGGTGTAACAAATTCTTCCTTTAAGTAAGATGCTTAAAGTTAGAAACAAAAAGATAGGCTCGGAGGGGTGTACTAGGGGTTTCGTGTACTAAAAATGAGTACAACGCTAAGGGTGTGGGAAAAATTAATTGACTTTACTAGCCAAATAATATGACTTAAATGGTCAAGTAATTATGATACGGGTTTAACACAAGGGTGATCCTAATGCCTCTTATCAAGTAGTAAATCCTACTACACGAATGTAGTCTCACTAGCGGTCTCGGGATGCATCACTAACGCAAGTTCTAGAATCTAAATGCTACCGGTACACTCATAAGCACTAATAGTAAATGCATTTCCTATCAAATCTAAAGGCGAACCTCACATATTTGGGTGGAAAATTTTTCTGAATAGTACGGTTTTGTGCTAGTCATACAATCTCCTATCCATGAGACGCTTGCTAAGGCTATAGTTTCACTCCTAAATTTCGTAAAAAATTTTAAATTTGGCGCTAAAATTACACTAACAAGTATTTCTCTTAGTTTTATTACACACCTACCATCAAACAAACAAACTCAAGTGCAGTAGTATCCTATAAGGTATCATCATTTACCCTCCCCTTACACTTAGGATGAACACTGTCCCCAATGTTCAATTAAAGCATGTAAAAGTGAAACAGGTAAAAGAATGAAATCAAATACTCCCCTGATTCGTTCGGTGTGGATAGCGTGGTAACAAGGTTAGATCTTCCTCCAAGAAAATGAACAATCAAAGCTTCCCTTCCAGAAAAATAAATCATCTTCTTGTCCAATATAACCTGTTAAACCTGAGAAAACAATCACAAAAACCCAAAGCATCAAACCGAACAAAGAAAACTCGCAACTAGATGTAATTCCAGACTTAGGAATAGAAACAAAACAATTAAAGATATAATGCTTGTGGAAAGAATGTTTGCAGATTTCCTGGAGTTTATAAAACTAAAGAATCAACAAAAACTTCAAAACTCCATTAGAAAAACAAAACTCGCAAAATTTCCAGAATTTTACACATGACGCCGCCAGGAATTAATTCATGATGCCGTCAGAAGTGACCTGCAGAAATCTTTACGTTAATTTTCCGGAAAATTTCTGGAAAAACTTATGTCCTACCTCCTGGAAAATCCTGCAAAACATCATTATGACTCGATACAAGCATTTGACTCTAACAAATACTAATATACATGTTTATTTAATATTGTTGTGAATCATGCTCAATTTTGTTCTTATAAACAAATTTGGGTCTCCCCTTACACTTAGCTTTTGCAAAATACCTTTATATGTAATTAAGATGAAGTTAAAAACAAAATAAAGCATTTTCACAATTTACTTTGAAACATGAGCCACAAACAACAAAAATAAAACATGCATATGGAAACAAATAAAATCAAACAAACAAACAAACAAATAAATAAAGCTTGGGTTGCCTCCCAATAAGCGCTTATTTTTATTCGACTCACGAGCCTGACTCTACCCTTATTTAACGGAAATAGGGGAGGTTTTCCCTACACTTTGAATTAAGTGCGGGTGGAAGTAGCGATACACACCCTTAGGGTGGAAATATGCCACATGAGGTGAAGGGGGTGAGTGAATGGCTTCCTTCATCCTAAAACTACCCGGATAATATTGGTTGATGGGTGGGTCGGTTCCTCTTTTGTCTCCTAGAAATATGTCTAAGGATGGAAAGGTGTGTAAAGATTGAGGTTCCGGTTCATCAACACTAGGAAATTCCCTAGAACTAGGAGTAAGGTTATCACTACAAGTATTCAAACCTATATCCTCAAGTGGTGCCTGGTCCAAGGGTTCTACCTCCATCGGAATTCCTAAAGTTTCTTCTACTTCTTCCGGGTAAGTCACGGGCGGTGTGTGTGCCTCAAATGATGCTAGGACTTGTGGGGTACTTGGTGGGCTTAGATTTTCTACTTCATCATTCCTTGTGTCAAGATCACCTATATCCTCAACATGTGTTTTATTATAATCTAACCCTAACATTCTCCCAAATATCTCAAGTGCTTCTCTAGGCATCTCAACTTCTATATCCGAATCATAAGGATCATCCTCAATATTCTGACTGCTATATTCAAATTGCCCAAAAGATTCATCATGTATTTCTTGAGATTCATCATCATCGATCATAAAACCTAGGTCTTTTTGATCAATGTGATCATGTTCGGCTAAATCCTCCATCACATCAAGGTCACCTATGTGTTCATCCTGTATTATGGTAGTGCCTAACCATAACATGCAGCTAGGTGGCTCATACGAAACTATCCTAGGTGAAGGCTCATATGGTGCATAGGTTTCACTAAGTGAGGCATTTTGAGGGGTTGATGGAGCTCCTAAGGTGAATTCTTTAAAAGTCTTATGCACTTGGCCTCTTTTCTCAAGGTACTCAATAAAATCAATATAAGATCCTATTCGCCTCATTTCATTCGTCCATCTTGGTATATCCAAACTGGTGTAATTATATTTTTTCTGGTAAAACTCTAGTGTCGGACTTGGTGGATTTACGTTCTCCATAATGGTGAACGGAAGAGTCAATGGAAAGGTTTTTACGAACAAAGACACAAAGAAAAGATAGACTACGAGAAAGCTAGTAAAATGAAAATAAAAATCTCACTAAAAAGGAATCTAATGAGTAGACCTAATCAAAATAAATTTCAACCTAAACAATAACTATTCCCCGGGCTGCGGCGCCAAAAACTTGATGCGTGGGAATCGCACCAGGCTTTACCTCTCGAGGGATCTCGAGAAGCTTACAACCCCCACCAGGCAGTGTACCTGATCGTTGTAGTATAGTATAGTGACAAGTACCGTGGGATTGATCGTTCAACTCAGGAATAGTGTCGTTAGGATTGAAAATTAATCTAACTAGGTCTAAAGGTGAAGGATGATTCTTTTTGTGTTTTTATATTTTATGAAACGCAAGTAAAATTCTCGGGTATTGGAAGGAGGGGCGGAATTAGTTGCTAATCAACTAACCCAAAAGCTACTAATTAAACTAATTAACAAGAAAAGTAAACTATGGTTCTACAAGGTAAGTGAAGCATGTCTACCTATGATATGTTACTCCTTGCTAGCTATCCAATTCTACCTATTGAATTGTCATACCTTGTTTTAATTGACGGGTTGTATTCCCTAATACCATTCGTGGGGTGGCGTACGTACTTCCCTAACTCTATAAGCTCCTACTTCACTCCTATGTCGAGCCTGCAAGAAGCTCCTAACATGGGATCATTAGAATTCGCTCATGCATTAAATATAACCATAATAACCTAGTACGCATTGGTTCATGTTTCTTAAGATGTTCAAGCATGTCACCATTGGAAGTCTGCCAGTTTTCTTAAGCCTAACATCGAATACAATCAACCAAACAAGAGACAATAGGAATCAAGAATTATAAGCTAAATCAACTAGACCTATTGAAGTGTCACACCCTAATTGATGAAGATAGACACAAACATCAACAAGGAATCAATAAGATCTAATCAATTATATACAAGTTTCACATAAACATAAGTAGACACAAGGTGAATTAGCAAAACATCATCAAAGAAGAGCGAGCAACAATGATAATGGAAAACATGATTAAGATAGAATCAACAAACCAATACATGATTTTTATGGAGTGATTGAAACCCTCTAAGTTGCTGGAAAAACACCTACCTAAACCCAGGAATCGACCTTAGGGTTTAGGGCTTACAAAAAGTGAAGTTATGATGTTATATTTATAGGCAAGTTTTCTGTCGGCAAGGCTTGACGGCGTCACCCCGTAAAGAGTGACGGCGTCATGACCAATCTTTCTTCACCAATTTGTAGATTTCTTCGTCCTCTTCGCGTGGGCTTTTGAATCACCTAAATACGAGTTCGTATGCAAAAGTTATGACCAAAAAAATATCAGCTACTTCGCGCGCAAGTTTTGACAAGTTAACACGTGACGGCCTACGTGACGCCTTCAGGAAATTTTCTAGGCCATCATTCTTTAATTTTACACGTGACGGCCTTAGGTGACGCCATCATCTCCAATGCACAAAACTTTCTGGACCGTCACGGACTTTATCCACTTCCACCTCTTGTATTACTCTTGACGCCATCATGAAGAAGCTTGTGACGCCGTCAGGTACTGTTCCCAGCAAGGAAAATTAAGACTTTGCCGTTTTCTTTACTTTTATGCTCCAAAAATGTCCAAAATGCTTCCTTTTCCAGAATTCACTCCAAAAGTACCTAAAATCACAAAAGGAACGATTTAGGGCAATATTTGATCAAATAAATTCAATTCCGGGCTTAAATGACCCCCTAAAAACGGATCATTTTTCGCCGCATCAAGCTCCCATTGACCTCAGCGTCCCAATAACAAAACCTAGCTGTTGGAACCAAAACAAAAAAAGACCGATGATGAGTCACCGTTAAACATGGAAATGGATGTGCCATGGCACATCATCGCTAGTCTAAGAGGCTATAGGAGCTTATTTAATGCCATAAGGGTGCACCATATACCATTTTGTAGCAAGTTCTAAAGGCAACAAAGTTAAGAGTTAAGGCGCAATGGACCTACAGACATCAGAGTATGAATATACTAGATTCAAAAAAAATATTAGTATTTACAACTGCATCCATGATATGAATGTTCTATTCAAGTGAAAATATTTTAAGACGCAGAAATAGGCTAAAAAATGTGGAACCTATACAAAATGACCATCATAAAAAAAAGGGTCACCTTCTTAATGAGAAGGCATTCAGAATTCAAAAACATAAACATTGCTTTAACAGTATAGAAGACTAATTTATTGGTTATGCTTAAGCTATTTAAGGCCTAGTCATCCCATTCTACCATGAAAATCAGTAAAATGTAACCTTAACCTAGAGTAACCTACTTACTGATTTTTGGAACCCTCGTGGATAAATTGATACTTGAGAAGTATAAGGCATAAAGTATGCTTTACACCACACAATAGACACACATAGAGTTATCCACCATGTGAGCATATACGCTGGATCTCTGCACCCACAAATAGAGTTATCCACCATATAGGCGGGACAAGCAAAAAGTAACAAACAAACATGATTTTTTTTAATAAAATGGAGTATAATACAAGAATAGACATCAAAACCTCTAAAGACTAAAACCACACAACAATTGTATAATAAAGCAGTAAAAAAAATTAATCAAAAGATATACTGTTTACCTAATAAAATAGCAATATCACCACCAACAACCACAAATCAAGAACAAATGAGAAACCCATGTATAAGAAGCTTATGCACCTGTTGAAACAAAACACAAAAAATAACATGATCTTATGAAATAAATTGAGATAAAAAAAACCTGTTGTTAAACGTATTATGGTCAAAGCAATAAACTATTAAATTGTAGAACAAATACTAAACTAATTTAATCTAGATGTCATAAAACAATACCCAATTTCTTTAATTCGGAGTTAAGAGTTACCCAGATCGTAAGAAGGCATATACTAAAACCATTCAATGGCGGATGCGGATCTGGGATATTGAATAAGGAGGGTTTGGGGGAGATAAATGCAGATCTGGGATTATGGATGACTAAACGTCAATTTATGATTTCAATATTCAGATGGGGGGAATTTTGGGCGCTTACTGAAATTTCGAGAGATTTGAAGAAAAAATATCAGCGTCGGAACACAATTTTTGGTTTCACTTGAAAGTTAATTTAGTTTGGGAGTTTGGGAAATAGTGTAAGGTTTATAATGCAACTAATGTCTTTCCACAGTGTAAACGAGTCGAGTTGATCCAAGTACTGCCAAGCTAGAATTCGACTCGATTACTAAAAGTCGACCTCAAAACTCGGCTCGATCTCAGTCGAGCTTTGGATTTCAAGATCGAGCTCGACTAACTATCCACTCGACATCGATTACATCAACATTTTAAACTTAAACTCAATAAAAACTTAGCTTATCAAGCTCGAGTAGCCTCGACTTTATGCAAAATTAAGTAATAACATGTATATATAAGGGATAAAAAAAAATTAAAATTAATACGAGCTCGATAAGGCTCGCAAGCCTCACGGGTCGAGTATTATGAAGCTTGAACTCGACTCAAAAGTATACTCGAGTAGCTCGAGTGCATGCTCGATTTGATTTCGAGTAGTTTATGACTCGTTTAAACAACGTGACAAACATTTTGCTTGCAATAAAGGAATAAACAAAAGAAAACTAATGTGACCGGTTTTAATATAGAGAACTGGTGTCTACGAATATTTTATTAAAGAAACCGGTTAATACGTCCCATAACCACTAATATCTTACCAGATAAACTGGTTTTTATTAAACTAGTCTCTATTAAGGGGTGTTTATAGACTTTGTTGTAGTAGTAAGCCTAGAGTTGGGCAAAGTCTCATCTTCACTCATTGAGGATGATGATGAGGAGGTAGGAGGATGAGGACGTTTTCCGTGGGCTTTGTAGACTCTCTTATCACTTAGTGGGACAAAAGTGTGTGGAATGAGAGAGTAGTCTAGGCGAAGACCTCTAGGAGTTGCCGGAATGGGTGAAATAAACCTAAAGAGACGGGTCAAGAGCATTCCATACGGCATAGCCGTTGTGCCTTGCACGGGAATGTCGGCCATTCTCTTGGCCATGTAGTAGGTAAGGTTGAAGGGTTGCCTAACGGACAAAGAGTAGAGCATGTAGCAAAGGCAAACATTGATATGATCCCAGTTTCCTATGGTGCTAATGACATTGGCTCTAAGGAGTTCTTCCCATTTCTTGAATTGGGGCTTGAGTTCATTGAGTTCCATACCATATGGGTCCTTGTCGACCTCATTTCCCGTACGGGTTCTCCTAGTGTTGGTGGTCCTAATGAAGAGGTGGTCACGAAGTTCATCATTGGACACAAGAGGGGTATCATAGGGATGGATTCGGTCAATGAGTGTGTCAAGAGTTGAGGGGGAATGCTTGTCGGAGTAGATGCAAGTATCACGGTTTGGGACACCTAGGATTTGAGCAATGATGAGGCGAAAAATGAGCTGTTTTTAGGGGGTCATTTAAGCCCGGAATTGAATATATTTGATCAAATATTGCCCTAAATCGTTCCTTTTATGATTTTAGGTACTTTTGGAGTGAATTCTGGAAAAGGAAGCATTTTGGACGTTTTTTGAGCATAAAAGTGAAGAAAACGACAAAGTCTTAATTTTCCTTGCTGGGAACAGTACCTGACGGCGTCACCAAATTCTACATGACGGCGTCAAGAGGAAAACAAGAGGTGAAGTGGGATAGAGTCCACGACGATCCAGAGAGTTTTTACACTAGGGGCATGACGGCGTCACCATAGGCCGTCATGGTCCCATTACACGTGACGGCCAGAGGAAATTTGCTCTTGACGGCGTCAAATCTGGATCTAGGCAATCCGATATTATTATGGGCAGCGGGTTGACGGCGTCAGATTTATCTTCTTGACGTCGTCACATTGGAAAATCTATATATAGTTTTGTAATTTTAATTCATTAAGGAGGACAATTTTAGGGATAACTTGGAGAAACCCTAGCACGATTTTATCAGTATTTTCAAGGGTTTTTACCCTTTGAAACCTTTCATGTTCAATTAAGATAAGTATCCTTTCAATTCATTCAATATGTCTATGTGTTGTTTGAATATATCTTACGCTTGTCTTGATTTTAACATGCTAGGCTAGATCTCTTGTGTGTTTGTTTAGATGTAGTTAAACCTAGATGTTGATTATAGGTTGATTGCTTGTTTATAGTTGTTACGGATGAATGATTTCGATGTTAGGCTTAAGAAAACTGGCAGACTTTCATGGTGTAACTTGCTTGAACGTCTTAAGAAACATGAACCAATGCGTACTAGGTTTTTATGGTTGTATTTAATGCATGAGCGAATTCTAGTGATCCCATGTTAGGAGCTTCTTGCAGGCTCGACATAGGAGTGAAGTAGGAGCTTATAGAATTGGGGAAGTACGTACGCCACCCCACGATTGGTATTAAGGAATATAACCCGTCATCCATGCAACTGTAACAAACTATCAACCTGTAAAAGATATCTAGGGAGTAATAAAATCTAAGTAAACACAATTTTCCCATTTATTGTTCACACCGCTAGTTTAATTAGCTTTATTTACATTTTTGTTATTTTATTTTGATTGCATCTTTAGTTATAGGGTTAGTTGATTAGCAACTAATTCCGCCCACTCTTCCAAAAACCTGAGATTTTAATTGCTTTCATAAAATATAAAAATACAAAAAGAATCATCCCTCACCTCTAGACTTAATTTTTAGGCTTTCTAATCCTAGCGACACTATTCCTGAGTTGAACGATCAATCCCCCGGTACTTGTTACTATACTATACTACAACGATCAGGTACACTGCCTGGTGGGGGTTGTAAGCTTCTCGAGATCCCTCGAGAGGTAAAGCCTGGTGCAATTCCCACGCATCAAGTTTTTGGCGCCGCAGCCCGGGGAATAGTTATTGTCTAGGTTAGGATTTCTTTTTATTAGGTCTACTTGCTAGATTCCTTTCTAGTAAGACTTTATTTTTATTTTTAGGTTTTCTTTAGTCTATCTATTTCTTTGTGTCTTTGTTCATATTAGGTTGGTCTTTATGGATTTAGAGAATCGCCGTTTAGAAGTTAGTAAGAGGCTTATAGGGCATAAAAGAAGAAAGAGAGAAGTTAACACATTTAAGGAATTTATTAAGCCCCTCCAAATGAAAATTGAGTTTACAGACTTCGCTCCAACCCCTGATGAATTGAGTTACCATAGCTTTCTTTTACAACACCCCTGCCCCTCAAAATATAGAAAGATACCATGGATTAGGAGGCATAACTTTTGAA
This sequence comes from Artemisia argyi, assembly GCA_030686995.1. Taxonomy (NCBI): domain Eukaryota; kingdom Viridiplantae; phylum Streptophyta; class Magnoliopsida; order Asterales; family Asteraceae; genus Artemisia; species Artemisia argyi. The sequence goes on from CM060681.1 coordinate 80,211,059, forward strand.
ACATAAAAATTTCTTGGATGATTGGGTACATGTCTAGAGAGCATACATACATTGACTTAAAATCACCCATGAATATTATGTCTAGGCTCTACTACAACTGGATAATGAATGAAAGGTTAAGCCCTAGAAAAGACCCCTACAACTCTAATAGACTATGTAATTTCGTCAGGAGAGTTAAAGGGGTACACATCTTTATAGGAAATTTTACTTATCAATGCGACTTTGTAATCCTAGAAGATGTTAGAGGCATTATAGATCCATACCTAGGAGAAATGGTCCTAGGGCAACCTTTTGTTGAGAAGACTAAGATGTATTTTGATCATGGGAAGGGAATAATTCAGTTTACTGATGGGATAGAAAAGATTACTTTTATGATGCCTCACATGAAGGAAGAATTAAAAGGCATCAAGAATTTACAAATTGATGAGATTCGACCTTATGAGGTTAAGGAAGATGTAATTGATGATGATGTTTATTATGAGAGGAGGCGAACATACTATTTTGGGTCAGATGTTTTGAGTCAGCACAAAAGTGGGAAAGCAAAACTTAGCCCATGACCTTGAGTCTAGCTACAAGACTCGTAAATAAAGAAAATCGCTTCTTGGGAGGCAACCCATGCTTTGTGTGATTTTTATTTGTTTGATTGTTATTTGTTTCCATATGCATGCTTTATTTTTATTGTTGGTAGATCATGTTTCAAAACTAAATAGTGAAAAAACTTTATTTTGTCGTTTGACCTAGTCTTAACTTCATACAAAGGTATTTCGCAAAAGATAAGTGTAAGGGGAAACCCCAAATTTGTTTTTAAGAAACAAAATTGATCATGATTCTCCACAATATTAAATGGACATGTATATTCGTATTTGTTAGAGTCAAATGCTTGTATCGAGTCATAATGATGTTTTGCAGGATTTTCCAGGAAGTAGGACATAAGTTTTCTAGAAATTTTCCGGAAACTTAATGTAAAGATTTCTGCTGGTCACTTGTGACGGCGTCAGAAATTAACTCCTGACGGCGTCATGTGTAAAATTCTGTAAATTTTGCTAGTTTTGTTTTTCTAACGGAGTCTTAAAGTTTTTGTTAATTCTTTAGTTTTATAAACTCCAGGAAATCTGTAAACATTCATTCCACAAGCATTATATCTTACTTTGTTTTCTAGGATTTGTTAGTATATGTAGATTGCCGCCGATTTTACGTGAGGTTGCCTTGTTTGTTTTCTCAGGTTTAACAGGTTATGTATGACAAAATGATGATTTATTTTTTTGGAAGGGAAGCTTTGATTGTTCATTTTCTTGGAGGAAGATCTAACCTTGTTACCGCACTATCCACACCGAACGAATCAGGGGAGTATTTGATTTCATTCTTTTACCTGTTTTACTTTTACATTCTTTAATTGAACATTGGGGACAATGTTCATCCTAACTGTAAGGGGAGGGTAAATGATGATACCTTATAGGATACACTTTCACTTGAGTTTGTTTGCTTGATGGTAGGTGTGTAATAAAACTATGAGAAATACTTGTTAGTGTAATTTTAGCACCAAATTTAAATTTTTTTTACAATATTTAGGAGTGAAACTTTAGCCTTAGCAAGCGTCTCATGGATAGGAGTTATATGACTAGCACGAAACCGTACTATTCAGAAAAATTTTCCACCCAAATATGTGAGGTTCGCCTTTAGATTTGATAGGAAAAGCATTTACTATTAGTGCTTATGAGTGTACCGGTAGCATTTAGATTCTAGAACTTGCGTTAGTGATGCATCCCGAAACCGCTAGTGAGACTACATTCGTGTAGTAGGATTTACTACATGATAAGAGGCTTTAGGATCACCCTTGTGTTAAACCCGTATCATAATTACTTGACTATTTAAGTCATATTACTTGGCTAGTAAAGTCAACTAATTTTTCACACACCTTAGCGTTGTACTCATTTTTAGTACACGACACCCCTAGTACACCCCTCCGAGCCTATCTTTTCGTTTCTAACTTTAAGCATCTTACTTAAAGGAAGAATTTGTTACAACCCACTTAAATGTACACCCAAATCGCCTTAGCCTTCCGTGTATGCACTCATCTTTAGTGCATTATTGTTATTTTTTTAAACCCTTAGTTAATTATTTAATTGATTACATGGTTGCTAAGTCGAGTCATATCTTGTACATATTGTTTTGGGACGATTGGGACTCATGGGTAAAGTACTTGTGTTATAGAGTAATGGGGAAGAAAATAATATTATTACCCCCATATGTGCGTTAATCTTAAAAGTACTCCAAGTGTTTTTATTATCTTGATTCGAGTCGTTAGATTAGTTTATTGTAAAGTATGTAAAAGTTCAAGTATAAAGGGAATGTTCATTCCCTATGATGTATTATTTTGGATGGTAGGGTTGTGTATGCAAAAAAAAAAAAAAAAAAAAAAAAAAAAGAAAAAAAAAATCAAGAAAAAGAAAAAAAAAATAGAAAAAGAGAAAAAAACATACGGACTACCATCCCGTTTCATTCTATGTTTGTTTTATGTTTTTGTTATTTTTCATTTATTAGCTTAAGTCGAGTCTATTCTTGGCTTAGCAACGCCATATTGTACATGTAATTAACCAAGATTATTAACTCGCCACCAGTAAAGATTTCCTATATCCAACAAAACCGTGTATTCCATATCCCTACACCTAACGTTATAACCCTTTAAAAGATCTCTTTGATAGTTTATCCTAGGTGCTTACGCCGTGTGGTGGAGGTTTGATCCTTTCCCAAGCCAATGGTAATCCATTTTGCTATGACAGGTATTGAGAGATGTTTTCCATTTCCATATTGTGATATATACTTTATTACACCCGAGAGATGTGAGTATCTAAATACTATTTGTGAGGTGCTAGTGTATGACCTCCGTGCTTGTCTTTGGTCTTTAGTGGAACGATTATTTGTTGTAATTACTTTTATATTAGTGTTAAATGACCCCTAACTTGTATTTTGATTAGAATAAAAGCGCATTTGCTTGAGGACAAGTAAATCTCAAGTGCAAGGGTATATGATGAGGCAAAAAATGAGCTGTTTTTAGGGGGTCATTTACGCCCGGAATTGAATTTATTTGATCAAATATTGCCGTAAATCGTTCCTTTTGTTATTTTAGGTACTTTTGGAGTGAATTCTGGAAAAGGAAGCATTTTGGACGTTTTTTGAGCATAAAAGTGAAAAAACGGCAAAGTCTTAATTTTCCTTGCTGGTAACAGTACCTGACGGCGTCACCAAATTCTACATGACGACCAAATTCTACATGACGGCGTCAAGAGGAAAACAAGAGGTGAAGTGGGATAGAGTCCATGACGATCCAGAGAGTTTTTACACTAGGGGCATGACGGCGTCACCATAGGCCGTCATGGTCCCATTACACGTGACGGCCAGAGGAAATTTGCTCTTGACGGCGTCAAATCTGGATCTAGGCAATCCGATATTATTATGGGCAGCGGGTTGACGGCGTCAGATTTATCTTCTTGACGCCGTCACATTGGAAAATCTATATATAGTTTTGTAATTTTCATTCATTAAGGAGGACAATTTTAGGGATAACATGGAGAAACCCTAGCACGATTTTATTAGTATTTTCAAGGGTTTTTACCCTTTGAAATCTTTCATGTTCAATTAAGATAAGTATCATTTCAATTCATTCAATATGTCTATGGGTTGATTGCTTGTTTATAGTTGTTACGGATGAATGATTTCGATGTTAGGCTTAAGAAAACTGGCAGACTTCCATAGTGTAACTTGCTTGAACGTCTTAAGAAACATGAACCAATGCGTACTAGGTTTTTATGGTTGCTTTTAATGCATGAGCGAATTCTAGTGATCCCATGTTAGGAGCTTCTTGCAGGCTCGACATAGGAGTAAAGTAGGAGCTTATAGAGTTGGGGAAGTACGTACGCCACCCCACGATTGGTATTAAGGAATATAACCCGTCATCCATGCAACTGTAACAAACTATGAACCTGTAAAAGATATCTAGGGAGTAATGAAATCTAAGTAAACACAATTTTCCCATTTATTGTTCACACTACTAGTTTAATTAGCTTGATTTACATTTTTATTATTTTATTTTGATTGCATCTTTAGTTATTGGGTTAGTTGATTAGCAACTAATTCCGCCCACTCTTCCAAAAACCCGAGATTTTAATTGCTTTCATAAAATATAAAAATACAAAAAGAATCATCCCTCACCTCTAGACTTAATTATTAGGCTTTCTAATCCTAGCGACACTATTCCTAAGTTGAACGATCAATCCCCCGGTACTTGTCACTATACTATACTACAACGATCAGGTACACTGCCTGGTGGGGGTTGTAAGCTTCTCGAGATCCCTCGAGAGGTAAAGCCTGGTGCAATTCCCACGCATCAAGCAAATTCCTCGAGAGTGAAGGAGTATTGATGACTACTAGCCCTAAAGTTAATAGACATGCGACCATACTCATCCGTGGAGAGAGTGACGGATGCATAGAATTCTAGAATAAACCTAGGACAAATAGGCTCATTGTTTTCTAAGAGACAATCAAAGTTGATGGTTGCAAGTTCCATAGGTAGGTTTGTACCTTCTATGAAGGATGGGTCAATGGTTCTACCTTCATGGACATAACGCTTTTCTAAGGCTTTGAAAACGTCGATTTGAGTTGGAGTAAGACCTTTGGTTTTGTGGTGTTTGGGTAGGTACTTAATGGTGTCCTTGTGGTCGTAATGGGTTAGAGGAGGCATGATGATTCCTAGAAAAACAAAATTTCACATTTTAGTCTAAGTAAAAAACTATTGTAATGTGGACGTTCTAGTGTGTTCCTATATGAAAACATTGTGGAGGAGCGGTTATCTTGACTCATTTTGATGCTCAAAAATGTTTTAGAATGCAAGTTTTTTATACAACAAAAGATAACCCAAGCGCTCCTAGTTCAATGTAGCTTCATTTGAATGTACCCGAAAATACATATTGGTTATGTATTCCCTTTAGCATTCAAGAGACATTATGCAAGTGATGTTTTTGAACATAACGTTTTGATTTTGTATTCATAATGTGAGACGAAAAAATATTTGTCCTATTTGTGAGAAATTTTTGCAAGAATTTGACATGGGGTGTTTTAGTAAACATGTTAATAACTTATAATAATGCAATTGCTAACTATGGGAAGCATGATTAGTTTTGTCAAGCACCTAATTTTATGTATGAGTTTCTTAAGTTAAAGCATAACCCCAAGTTTTTGTTTTTGTGCAAAAATAGAATTCCTAGACTCAGATCAGGAGTCTAATCATGTTTAGAATACTTACAATGATAATTGATGAGCAATGTGAATGAAGGAAGGACAAAAAATGCGTAGGTGTGGATGAATGGTGAAGTGAATAGTAGTATTTTGGAAGTGGTGGTATGAGATAATGGGTGTTTGGATTAATATAAACTAAGAAAAAGTTCTGCAGGTCGGCGGATACGGCGGAACCAAAAAGAGGGTTCCGCCCGTTATGGCTGAGGGTTCCGCCGACTCTGCTGAGAAAAAGACTTATTGATTTGTTTTGATTTTTGTGAGTTTTGTCTAATGCCCAGAACTACAATGTAGGTTCCATGAGTCCTAATCCTTGCCTAAGAAGGTTAAAAGGTTCTCGTTTAATAGGTTTTGTGAGAATGTCGGCTATGTTGTCTTCGGAAGAAACTTTCTCAATTGAGATGTTTCCTTTTTGAACGTTATCATGAAGGAAATGATGACGGATTTCAATATGTTTGGTACGAGCATGTTGAACTAGATTTTTGCTAAGATCAATGGCTCCTTTGTTGTCACAAAGAATGGTGATGTCGTTAAGTTGAATTCCGTAGTCGACAAGAGATTGCTTCATCCAAAGAGCTTGTTGACATGCCTTTCCGGCCGAAACGTATTCGGCTTCCGTTGTTGAGATAGCGAGAGTCGTTTGCTTCTTAGAGAACCACGAGGTGAGACAATGTCCAACAAAAGTACAAATACCACTTGTGCTTTTTCTATCAACATAGTCACCGGCATGATCCGAGTCGGCATACACTATGGTGTCTATTCTCGTTCCTTTGGGATACCATAAACCTAAATGTGTAGTGCCCTTAATATATCTAAAAATCCTTTTAACGGCTTCGAGATGAGTTGTCTTAGGATCTTCTTGAAAACGAGCACATAGACAAACACTAAACATAATGTTGGGTCTACTAGCCGTTAGGTAGAGTAGACTTCCAATCATACCTCTATATTTAGTGTTATCTGCGGATTCACTTTCCTCATCCTTGGTGAGTTTTGTTTCCGTGGACATGGGTGTTTTGATTGGTTTCGAATCTTCTAGACCAAATTTCTTAAGCATGTCCTTAATGTATTTGGATTGGTTAAAGAAGATACCATCTTCTAGTTGTTTAATTTGGAGTCCTAAGAAAAAGTTGAGTTCTCCCATCATACTCATTTCAAACTCGTCATGCATGATTTTTGAGAAATCGTCGCATAATTCTTGACAAGTTGATCCGAATATAATGTCATCAACATAGATTTGGACTATTATAATATGTGAACCTTTCTTCTTAGTGAAGAGAGTATTATCGACTAAGCCCATGGTATACCTATGGTCAACTATGAAGGTTTTAAGTCGATCATACCATGCTTTTGGAGCTTGCTTAAGTCCGTAAAGAGCCTTTTTAAGTTTGTAAACATGATTAGGTTTTTCAAAATCGATGAAGCCCGGTGGTTGAGCAACATATACTTCTTCATTTATAACCCCGTTTAAGAATGCACTTTTGACGTCCATTTGAAAGAGTTTAAAATTGTGTGCACATGCATATGCAAGTAAGATTCTAATTGACTCGAGCCTAGCAACCGGAGCAAAAGTTTCATCGTAGTCAATGCCTTCTTGTTGATTATTGATACGTGGGAATCGCACCAGGCTTTACCTCTCAAGGGATCTTGAGAAGCTTACAACCCCCACCAGGCAGTGTACCTGATCGTTGTAGTATAGTATAGTGACAAGTACCGGGGGATTGATCGTTCAGCTAGGAATAGTGTCGTTAGGATTGAAATTAATCTAACTAGGTCTAAAGGTGAAGGATGATTCTTTTTATGTTTTTATATTTTATGAAAAGCAAGTAAAAATCTCGGGTATTGGGAGAGTGGGCGGAATTAGTTGCTAATCAACTAACCCAAAAGCTACTAATTAATCTAATAAACAAGAAAACTAAACTAAGGTTCTACAAGATAAGTGAAGCATGTCTACCTATGATATGTTACTCCTTGCTAGCTATCCAATTCTACCTATTGAATTGTAACCTTGTTTTAATTGACGGGTTGTATTCCTTAATACCATTCATGGGGTATCGCACATAACTCCCCAATTCTATGAGCTCTTATCTCCTCCTATACCATGCCCAGCACAACCATAGGGATTGTAAACAGTGGCTCATGCATTAAATACAACCAATAAAGACTTTAGTGCAATCGGTTCATGTTTCCTAAGACGTTCAAGCATGTTACCATTTGGAGATCTGCTAGTTTTCTTAAGCCTAACATATAAATTCATTCAATCAAAACAAGAATCAATAGGAAACAAGAATTATAAACTAAACCAACTAGATCTATTGAAATTGTCACGCCTTAATTGATGGAGATAGACACACACATCAACAAGCCCCTCATCAATGGAGATAGACACAACATTGACAAGAAATCAATGAGATCTAATCAATTATATACAAGTTTCACATAATCACAAGTAGACACAAGGTGAATTAGCAAATCATAATCAAAGAAGGACAATCAACAAGAATAATGAAAGACATAGTTGAGATAGAATCATCAAACCAATACATGATGTTTATGGAGTGATTGAAACCCTCTAAGTTGCTGGAAAAACACCCACCTAAACCCAGGAATCGACCTTAGGGTTTAGGGCTTACAAAAAGTGAAGTTATGATGTTATATTTATAGGCACGTTTTCTGTCGGCAAGGCTTGACGGAGTCAGCTCGGTCTCTTGACGCTGTTACGACCATTTTTCCACCAAATTGTAGATCTCTTCGTCCTCTTCGCGTGGGCTTTTGAATCACCTAAATCCGAGTTCGTATGCAAAAGGTATGACCAAAACAATATCAGCTACTCCGCGCGCAAGTTTTGACAAGTTAACACGTGACGGCCTTGGGTGACGCCTTCAAGTTCTCTCTGGGCCGTCACCACTTTTACTCTTGACGCCGTCACCAAAGTGCTCTTGACGCCGTCAGGTACTGTTCTCAGCATGGAAAATTAAGTCTTTGGCGTTTTCTTCACTTTGATGCTCCAAAAACATCCAAAATGCTTCCTTTTCCTGAATTCACTCCCAAAGGACCTAAAATCACAAAAGGAACGATTTAGGGCAATATTTGATCAAATAAATTCGAATTCGGGCTTAAATGACCCCCTAAAAATGGATCATTTTTCGCCTCATCATATACCCTTACACTTGAGATTTGCTTGTCCTCAAGCAAATGCGCTTTTATTCTAGTCAAAATACAAGTTAGGGGTCATTTAACACTAACATAAAAGTAATTACAACAAATAATCGTTCCACTAAAGACCAATAGACAAGCACGGAGGTCATACATAAGCACCTCACAAATAGTGTTTAGATACTCACATCTCTCGGGTGTAATAAAGTTTAAATTACAATATGGAAACGGAAGATATCTCTCACTACCTGTCATAGCAAAATAGATTACCATAGGCTTGGGAAAGGATCAAACCTCCACCACATGGCGTAAGCACCTAGGATAAACTATCAAAGATGTCTTTTAAAGGGTTGTAACGTTAGGTGTAGGGATATGAAATACACGGTTTTGTTGGATAAAGGAAGTTTTACTGGTGGCGAGTTAACAATCTTGGTTAATTACATGTACAAGATGGCGCTGCTAAGCCAAGACTAGACTCGACTTAAGCTAATAAATACAAAATAACAAAAACATAAAATGAACATAGAATGAAAAGGGATGGTAGTCCGTATGTTTTTTCTCTTTTTCCTTTTTCTATTTTTTTTTTCTTTTTTTTATTTTTTTTTTATTTTTTTTTATTATTTTTTTATTTTTTTCGATTTTTATATATATATATATATATATATATATATATATATATATATATATATATATATATATATATATTTGCATACACTCTTACCCTACCATCAAAAATAATACATCATAGGGGATGAATATTCCCCTTACACTTGAATTTTTACATACTTTACAATCAACTAATCTAATGACTCGAATTAAGAAAATCAAAACACTTGGAGCACTTTTAAGATTATCGCACATATGGGGGTAATATATGATGTTCTTCCCCATTACTCCATAAAATAAGTACTTACCCATGAGTCCAAATCGTCCCAAAACAATATGTACAAGGATATGACTCGACTTAGCAACCATGTAATCAATTAGATAGTTAACTTAGGGTTTAAACAAATAACAATAATGCACTAAAGATGAGCGCATACACGGAAGGCTAACGCGATTTGGTTGTACATTTAAGTGGGGTGTAACAAATTCTAACTTTAAGTAAGATGCTTAAAGTTAGAAACGAAAAGATAGGCTCGGAGGGGTGTACTAGGGGTTTCGTGTACTAAAAATGAGTACAACGCTAAGGGTGTGGGAAAAATTAGTTGACTTAACTAGCCAAGTAATATGACTTAAATGGTCAAGTAATTATGATACGGGTTTAACACAAGGGTAATCCTAATGCCTCTTATCATGTAGTAAATCCTACTACACGAATGTAGTCTCACTAGCGGTCTTGGGATGCATCACTAACGCAAGTTCTAGAATCTAAATGCTACCGGTACACTCATAAGCACTAATAGTAAATGCTTTTCCTATCAAATCTAAAGGCGAACCTCACATATTTGGGTGGAAAATTTTTCTGAATATACGGTTATGTGCTAGTCATACAATCTCCTATCCATAAGACGCTTGCTATGGTTAAAGTTTCACTCCTAAATGTTGTAAAAAAATTTAAATTTGGCGCTAAAATTGCACTAACAAGTATTTCTCATAGTTTTATTACACATCTACCATTAAACAAAACAAACTCAAGCGAAAGTGCATATGTAAGGTATCATCTTTTTACCCTCCCCTTACACTTAAGATGAACATTGTCCCCAATGTTCAAGTAAAGAATGTAAAAGTGAAAAAGTTAAAAAGAATGAAATCAAATACTCCCCTAATTCGCTCGGTATGGATAATAAGGTGGCCAGGTTAAATCTTCCTCCAAGAAAATGAACAATCAAAGCTTCCCTTCCAGAATATAAATCATCTTCTTGTCAAACATAACCTGTAAATCCTGAGAAAACAAACAAAAACCCAAAGCATCAACCCGAACAAAGATAACTCACAACTAGATGTAATTCCAGACTTAGGAATAGAAACAAAACAATTAAAGATATAATGTTTGTGGAATGAATGTTTGCAGATTTCCTGGAGTTTATAAAACTAAAGAATCAACAAAAACTTTAAGACTCCGGTATAAACAAAACTAGCAAAATTTCCAGAATTTTACACATGACGCTGTAACAATTCGCAAATTCAGGTTAATTACTATTCCCGGAAAATTTTACTATTCACTTTTACTATTCATTCTTCCCGAAATTTTCCCGAAATTTGATTTTTGTTTCTTGGCCTCGAGTGATAAATCATTTCCATAGCAAATTAAAAGTTTGACACTCATCAGATCATTTTCGTGAAAGTTATTAAGGAATTACACGGAATTACACGTTTTAGGGTAAAACGTCATTCAAAAACTCTACGCACAACGAAACTCGACCGCGTTAAGTGACCCCGCATCAGAAAAATGTTTAGTACTCTCATGATTAATTAGAGAATTAATCATGACTGAGAAAAATATGACCAAATAAGCCTCGGCCGTGAAAAACTGGAATTTTCAGTTTTAAGCGTTTTTACTCAGCCGTAACCTTAGCCTATACCTGCACCATGTTTCTAAGATGATTTGAGTTTTCAACTTATTAGAAAAAGTCAAACATATTTTTCCCTCCTCCTTTGACCAAAAATCATTCCTTGATTTATAAATCATTCCTTGATTTTTAGGCTTACGGTTTTAAGTTTAAAGACATTTAATACCAACCGACACTAGACAGAGCCCAGCCTAGACATTATAAGTCATTTTAAGTCATTAGTATTCTATTAGAAAAGTTACATTTTACTTTTCTTAATTTTACGCAATTTTCGTACGTTTTACGTATTACGCGTTTTAGACCCGTGTTTCCAGTTTTTAACAGGGTTTTAGCACCCAATAGAACCTACCACTCATTTTATATTTTATTATGAAGTATATTGACATGTTTAACCATACTTTCAAGTTTCATATTTTTAGGATACCCGATTTTACGTTTCGTGACTTAACAACTTACGGTTAGCAACTTACGGAGTCAAAACTAGCTACATACTTAGGATAATATCATCAAAAGTCCACACTTGCTCCCCAAGACATATGAACCGCCACTAGGGGGGGGATTCACACTTGTGGCTTGATCTAGACCATTGATTCCTTAGATGTACACATGTATACAACTTTGGCTCCAAGTTAACCTTGGTCACCAAGTTTAGGTAACTTTCCTAGCCACCTTCCTAACCTCCTCATTCATAGTATAAATAGCAAGCTAATCCCTTCCTTTCTTCATCACCAAAAACGCCACAACATAAATACCTAGCACCATGATTCTTTGATCTTCAATATACAAATTACACTACAAAGTTCAAGGTCTTAGTATTCTCTACCTAGTTCTTAAGTTTGTTTGGTGATTCCATGGTTGAATTAGGAGCTACACAAGGTGATTAGGGGCTGAAGTTAAATGGTTTTCACAAGGTTTATATCAAGTCTATCAATGGATACAAGAGTTATGGTGAAGGGTTTAAAAGCATAGGTTTAGTGTCCTAGTTCATACTTGACTTCCTTTCTTAAGTGAAAGCCAAAAGTTGTAAGCAAACCCTAACATACTCCTTGCTTGATTATCATTTTCATGCTCTTTGTGTTCCTTTCATGCTATATATGTTCTTGTTATTGTGTTCATGATGTTTAAAAATGGATAAAACAAGTTATTGTATACATATGTTAACTTATGACAAGCAAACAAGTAAACTAGTGACTTTTATGGAGAACCACGACCAAAATAGTATAACTATGATATGAAACACTTACATACTGTTAAAGAGGGTTTTGAAAGGAAAACATAGCAATTTGAATCACCCAAAACGAGTACATGAGTCAAAAGTTATGACCATTTGAAGTTAGCGAAACCAAAACGCCGAAACTGCCAATACCCTACTGTTTGCATTCTGCCATTTTGAAAGTCACCCTTCTGGTCTGATTCATCAAAAAGTTAAAACACGAAAGTTGTCCGGAACGACGTTTTCGTTCATGTATAAAGAAGCTCGAGCCCTGAAAACGCATTCTGAGTGATAATTTTCTTCAAATTCTTAACAGCCATTTTTAGACCAAAGTAACTATATAATGGTTATAATTAGATGAGACCAAGAGGTCTAATGACCTAAAGCCAAGACCACAACCATGGCTAAAGCCAAGGTTGAGTCTCAAGACCATGGTAACAATGACCAAGGTCACGGCAAAGCCACGGTTAAAGACCATATAACTTTTAAAAATCAAAGCTTATATATATGTTATCAAATACTACAATAGTAGGGAGCCTCATGTGAGGAGTTCATTAAGTAAGCCGTCGAGATGAGTTGTGGATTTACGAATTAAAGTGTCCTGGCTCCTCGAACGTTTACTCCATGACTTCTGAATTATGTCGGCCCGAACGGTAGTAAGAGATATACAACCTATACATGTTTCATAAACCACTTATATTCAACGACTTACACTATATACTAAGTACTACATCATGAACTATATGCAAGACATATATAGGCAATTCTTCGTATTCTTAGACGTTACTCCAAACCTAAGTCGCAACGTTCTATTATAGGCTGCTCTTAGAGACTTTCGCGATTCGACTACCACTATCATTTCTCATTACTTAAGCTTAAGATGAGTCATAGCCCCTACTTTTTCATACTTGTTTTAACTCTTTGGGGGGGATACATGCACAACTACTTGCTTACTTGTACAAATACTCAAAACATTTATACTTGATTGTTTTATACTTGATTGTCTTATACTTGATCGCATTATACTTGATGTCATATATACATGATTGCATTATACTTGATTGTGAGACTTCCAGTGGCTCCAGATTAAGTTGCTGGATGACCATTGAGACTTCCGGTGGCTCCAAATTAAGTTGTTGGATGACCATTGAGGCTATTGATACATCCTAACATTTGCGAATGTTGGATACATCATAAACGTGAGGTCTTCGGAGATGAAGAGTAGACTCACGACTAATTGCTTAATTGTTTTGATGAACTTATACATGTCTTAATCATACTATATTGTAGCAGTGGGTTGTGAACACACAGGTTACCAGTCTCTTATGGCGGGACTTGTAACTGAGTGGATTCTCAATGCCTTTGCTGTGTGAACATTCTTTTGAGGCTTTTTCAACTGTTTTAAGACAAACTCTATGAACTCACCAACCATTGTGTTGACACTTTAGCATGTTTATCTCAGGTTAGTAAGGCGATACCTAGTGCGTGGAACTTAGAGTCAAGCTGCATATTCTGAAGACTTACGCTTTTATCATTTACCATTCAAAACAATTGTATACATTTATGTATCATACTTTGGAATCTCATGTTTGCAACTTTGAATTCATTAATCGAATGGTAACTTTTCAAAACGTCTCATTTAGAGTTCGTTTTCTATACCTTGTACTTTGTATTATGAAGTAGCACCCCTATGACACAGTCTTCCGCTGCGGTATTTTGGGGGTGTTACAGATTGCTACCAGAGCCTTGGTTATAGAGAACTAGGTTGCATTTAGTGCCTAGACTATAACTGCTATATACGTTAGGACTCTCCTCTTTATTCGCCTTACACACACTACATACACATACGCTTTTTGGTAGCTGTTGGTTTAGTTCCACGCTATTAGATGATGTGACTTTAGTATTATAAGGAGCCCCAGAGATTCGTCGAGTCATTAAAAACATGGAGCTCAGTAATAACTAATTAGTTAACTTGATCTTGTGACAGTTCTTGTTTGATGAGACACAAGATTTGAGTTAAATAATATTATTGCTTAGCTTTAAGGATTTGATGACTTGATTATCTTACTATCGGCCTTAGAAGGCGGATTTTTGTGTCGGAAATTCTTAAGTAGGATGATTTAGAATCTCCTTATTTAAATGGATTGGGACGCCTCTTCATTTAAATAAAGAAATTGTAAATCACCGAACCATAAGTTTATGAGACCTTACTTACATAAATTTGGACGCTTCTTTATGTAAGTAATGTGTTATAAATAAGTGGGCTTAATTGTAGCCGATACAACTCCTTAACCAGAACCTTAGACGAAACAGAGTAAACACCACTATATTAGAAATCCCGAATTCTCTTAGACACATCATAAGTAGTTAACATCAACTGAACTGCGGGACGAAGTTCTCCTTAAGGGGTAGAGACTGTAACAATTCGCAAATTCAGGTTAATTACTATTCCCAGAAAATTTTACTATTCACTTTTACTATTCATTTTTCCCGAAATTTTCCCGAAATTTGATTTTTGTTTCTTGGCCTCGAGTGATAAATCATTTCCATAGCAAATTAAAAGTTTGACACTCATCAGATCATTTTCGTGAAAGTTATTAAGGAATTACACGGAATTACACGTTTTAGGGTAAAACGTCATTCAAAAATTCTACGCACAACGAAACTCGACCGCGTTAAGTGACCCCGCATCAGAAAAATGTTTAGTACTCTCATGATTAATTAGAGAATTAATCATGACTGAGAAAAATATGACCAAATAAGCCTCGGCCGTGAAAAACTGGAATTTTCAGTTTTAAGCGTTTTTACTCAGCCGTAACCTTAGCCTATACCTGCACCATGTTTCTAAGATGATTTGAGTTTTCAACTTATTAGAAAAAGTCAACATATTTTTCCCTCCTCCTTTGACCAAAAATCATTCCTTGATTTTATAAATCATTCCTTGATTTTTAGGCTTACGGTTTTAAGTTTAAAGACATTTAATACCAACCGACACTAGACAGAGCCCAGCCTAGACATTATAAGTCATTTTAAGTCATTAGTATTCTATTAGAAAAGTTACATTTTACTTTTCTTAATTTTACGCAACTTTCGTACGTTTTACGTATTACGCGTTTTAGACCCGTGTTTCCAGTTTTTAGCAGGGTTTTAGCACCCAATAGAACCTACCACTCATTTTATATTTTATTATGAAGTATATTGACATGTTTAACCATACTTTCAAGTTTCATATTTTTAGGATACCCGGTTTTACGTTTCGTGACTTAACAACTTACGGTTAGCAACTTACGGAGTCAAAACTAGCTACATACTTAGGATAATATCATCAAAAGTCCACACTTGCTCCCCAAGACTTATGAAACGCCACTAGGGGGGGGGGGATTCACACTTGTGGCTTGATCTAGACCATTGATTCCTTAGATGTACACATGTATACAACTTTGGCTCCAAGTTAACCTTGGTCACCAAGTTTAGGTAACTTTCCTAGCCACCTTCCTAACCTCCTCATTCATAGTATAAATAGCAAGCTAATCCCTTCCTTTCTTCATCACCAAAAACGCCACAACATAAATACCTAGCACCATGATTCTTTGATCTTCAATATACAAATTACACTACAAAGTTCAAGGTCTTAGTATTCTCTACCTAGTTCTTAAGTTTGTTTGGTGATTCCATGGTTGAATTAGGAGCTAGACAAGGTGATTAGGGGCTGAAGTTAAATGGTTTTCACAAGGTTTATATCAAGTCTATCAATGGTTACAAGAGTTATGGTGAAGGGTTTATAAGCATAGGTTTAGTGTCCTAGTTCATACTTGACTTCCTTTCTTAAGTGAAAGCCAAAAGTTGTAAGCAAACCCTAACATACTCCTTGCTTGATTGTCATTTTCATGCTCTTTGTGTTCCTTTCATGCTATATATGTTCTTGTTATTGTGTTCATGATGTTTAAAAATGGATAAAACAAGTTATTGTATACATATGTTAACTTATGACAAGCAAACAAGTAAACTAGTGACTTTTATGGAGAACCACGACCAAAATAGTATAACTATGATATGAAACACTTACATACTGTTAAAGAGGGTTTTGAAAGGAAAACATAGCAATTTGAATCACCCAAAACGAGTACACGAGTCAAAAGTTATGACCATTTGAAGTTAGCGAAACCAAAACGCCGAAACTGCCAATACCCTACTGTTTGCATTCTGCCATTTTGAAAGTCACCTTTCTGGTCCTATTCATCAAAAAGTTAAAACACGAAAGTTGTCCGGAACGACGTTTTCGTTCATGTATAAAGAAGCTCGAGCCCTGAAAACGCATTCTGAGTGATAATTTTCTTCAAATTCTTAACAGCCATTTTTAGACCAAAGTAACTATATAATGGTTATAATTAGATGAGACCAAGAGGTCTAATGACCTAAAGCTAAGACCACAACCATGGCTAAAGCCAAGGTTGAGTCTCAAGACCATGGTAACAATGACCAAGGTGATGGCAAAGCCACGGCTAAAGACCATATAACTTTTAAAAATCAAAGCTTATATATATGTTATCAAATACTACAATAGTAGGGAGCCTCATGTGAGGAGTTCATTAAGTAAGCCGTCGAGATGAGTTGTGGATTTACGAATTAAAGTGTCCTGGCTCCTCGAACGTTTACTCCATGACTTCTGAATTATGTCGGCCCGAACGGTAGTAAGAGATATACAACCTATACATGTTTCATAAACCACTTATATTCAACGACTTACACTATATACTAAGTACTACATCATGAACTATATGCAAGACATATATAGGCAATTCTTCGTATTCTTAGACGTTACTCCAAACCTAAGTCGCAACGTTCTATTATAGGCTGCTCTTAGAGACTTTCGCGATTCGACTACCACTATCATTTCTCATTACTTAAGCTTAAGGTGAGTCATAGCCCCTACTTTTTCATACTTGTTTTAACTCTTTGGGGGGGATACATGCACAACTACTTGCTTACTTGTACAAATACTCAAAACATTTATACTTGATTGTTTTATACTTGATTGTCTTATACTTGATCGCATTATACTTGATGTCATATATACATGATTGCATTATACTTGATTGTGAGACTTCCAGTGGCTCCAGATTAAGTTGCTGGATGACCATTGAGACTTCCGGTGGCTCCAAATTAAGTTGTTGGATGACCATTGAGGCTATTGATACATCCTAACATTTGCGAATGTTGGATACATCATAAACGTGAGGTCTTCGGAGATGAAGAGTAGACTCACGACTAATTGCTTAATTGTTTTGATGAACTTATACATGTCTTAATCATACTATATTGTAGCAGTGGGTTGTGAACACACAGGTTACCAGTCTCTTATGGCGGGACTTGTAACTGAGTGGATTCTCAATGCCTTTGCTGTGTGAACATTCTTTTGAGGCTTTTTCAACTGTTTTAAGACAAACTCTATGAACTCACCAACCATTGTGTTGACACTTTAGCATGTTTATCTCAGGTTAGTAAGGCGATACCTAGTGCGTGGAACTTAGAGTCAAGCTGCATATTCTGAAGACTTACGCTTTTATCATTTACCATTCAAAACAATTGTATACATTTATGTATCATACTTTGGAATCTCATGTTTGCAACTTTGAATTCATTAATCGAATGGTAACTTTTCAAAACGTCTCATTTAGAGTTCGTTTTCTATACCTTGTACTTTGTATTATGAAGTAGCACCCCTATGACACAGTCTTCCGCTGCGGTATTTTGGGGGTGTTACAGATTGCTACCAGAGCCTTGGTTATAGAGAACTAGGTTGCATTTAGTGCCTAGACTATAACTGCTATATACGTTAGGACTCTCCTCTTTATTCGCCTTACACACACTACATACACATACGCTTTTTGGTAGCTGTTGGTTTAGTTCCACGCTATTAGATGATGTGACTTTAGTATTATAAGGAGCCCCAGAGATTCGTCGAGTCATTAAAAACATGGAGCTCAGTAATAACTAATTAGTTAACTTGATCTTGTGACAGTTCTTGTTTGATGAGACACAAGATTTGAGTTAAATAATATTATTGCTTAGCTTTAAGGATTTGATGACTTGATTATCTTACTATCGGCCTTAGAAGGCGGATTTTTGTGTCGGAAATTCTTAAGTAGGATGATTTAGAATCTCCTTATTTAAATGGATTGGGACGCCTCTTCATTTAAATAAAGAAATTGTAAATCACCGAACCATAAGTTTATGAGACCTTACTTACATAAATTTGGACGCTTCTTTATGTAAGTAATGTGTTATAAATAAGTGGGCTTAATTGTAGCCGATACAACTCCTTAACCAGAACCTTAGACGAAACAGAGTAAACACCACTATATTAGAAATCCCGAATTCTCTTAGACACATCATAAGTAGTTAACATCAACTGAACTGCGGGACGAAGTTCTCCTTAAGGGGTAGAGACTGTAACAATTCGCAAATTCAGGTTAATTACTATTCCCAGAAAATTTTACTATTCACTTTTACTATTCATTTTTCCCGAAATTTTCCCGAAATTTGATTTTTGTTTCTTGGCCTCGAGTGATAAATCATTTCCATAGCAAATTAAAAGTTTGACACTCATCAGATCATTTTCGTGAAAGTTATTAAGGAATTACACGGAATTACACGTTTTAGGGTAAAACGTCATTCAAAAATTCTACGCACAACGAAACTCGACCGCGTTAAGTGACCCCGCATCAGAAAAATGTTTAGTACTCTCATGATTAATTAGAGAATTAATCATGACTGAGAAAAATATGACCAAATAAGCCTCGGCCGTGAAAAACTGGAATTTTCAGTTTTAAGCGTTTTTACTCAGCCGTAACCTTAGCCTATACCTGCACCATGTTTCTAAGATGATTTGAGTTTTCAACTTATTAGAAAAAGTCAACATATTTTTCCCTCCTCCTTTGACCAAAAATCATTCCTTGATTTTATAAATCATTCCTTGATTTTTAGGCTTACGGTTTTAAGTTTAAAGACATTTAATACCAACCGACACTAGACAGAGCCCAGCCTAGACATTATAAGTCATTTTAAGTCATTAGTATTCTATTAGAAAAGTTACATTTTACTTTTCTTAATTTTACGCAACTTTCGTACGTTTTACGTATTACGCGTTTTAGACCCGTGTTTCCAGTTTTTAGCAGGGTTTTAGCACCCAATAGAACCTACCACTCATTTTATATTTTATTATGAAGTATATTGACATGTTTAACCATACTTTCAAGTTTCATATTTTTAGGATACCCGGTTTTACGTTTCGTGACTTAACAACTTACGGTTAGCAACTTACGGAGTCAAAACTAGCTACATACTTAGGATAATATCATCAAAAGTCCACACTTGCTCCCCAAGACTTATGAAACGCCACTAGGGGGGGGGGGATTCACACTTGTGGCTTGATCTAGACCATTGATTCCTTAGATGTACACATGTATACAACTTTGGCTCCAAGTTAACCTTGGTCACCAAGTTTAGGTAACTTTCCTAGCCACCTTCCTAACCTCCTCATTCATAGTATAAATAGCAAGCTAATCCCTTCCTTTCTTCATCACCAAAAACGCCACAACATAAATACCTAGCACCATGATTCTTTGATCTTCAATATACAAATTACACTACAAAGTTCAAGGTCTTAGTATTCTCTACCTAGTTCTTAAGTTTGTTTGGTGATTCCATGGTTGAATTAGGAGCTAGACAAGGTGATTAGGGGCTGAAGTTAAATGGTTTTCACAAGGTTTATATCAAGTCTATCAATGGTTACAAGAGTTATGGTGAAGGGTTTATAAGCATAGGTTTAGTGTCCTAGTTCATACTTGACTTCCTTTCTTAAGTGAAAGCCAAAAGTTGTAAGCAAACCCTAACATACTCCTTGCTTGATTGTCATTTTCATGCTCTTTGTGTTCCTTTCATGCTATATATGTTCTTGTTATTGTGTTCATGATGTTTAAAAATGGATAAAACAAGTTATTGTATACATATGTTAACTTATGACAAGCAAACAAGTAAACTAGTGACTTTTATGGAGAACCACGACCAAAATAGTATAACTATGATATGAAACACTTACATACTGTTAAAGAGGGTTTTGAAAGGAAAACATAGCAATTTGAATCACCCAAAACGAGTACACGAGTCAAAAGTTATGACCATTTGAAGTTAGCGAAACCAAAACGCCGAAACTGCCAATACCCTACTGTTTGCATTCTGCCATTTTGAAAGTCACCTTTCTGGTCCTATTCATCAAAAAGTTAAAACACGAAAGTTGTCCGGAACGACGTTTTCGTTCATGTATAAAGAAGCTCGAGCCCTGAAAACGCATTCTGAGTGATAATTTTCTTCAAATTCTTAACAGCCATTTTTAGACCAAAGTAACTATATAATGGTTATAATTAGATGAGACCAAGAGGTCTAATGACCTAAAGCTAAGACCACAACCATGGCTAAAGCCAAGGTTGAGTCTCAAGACCATGGTAACAATGACCAAGGTGATGGCAAAGCCACAGCTAAAGACCATATAACTTTTAAAAATCAAAGCTTATATATATGTTATCAAATACTACAATAGTACGGAGCCTCATGTGAGGAGTTCATTAAGTAAGCCGTCGAGATGAGTTGTGGATTTACGAATTAAAGTGTCCTGGCTCCTCGAACGTTTACTCCATGACTTCTGAATTATGTCGGCCCGAACGGTAGTAAGAGATATACAACCTATACATTTTTCATAAACCACTTATATTCAACGACTTACACTATATACTAAGTACTACATCATGAACTATATGCAAGACATATATAGGCAATTCTTCGTATTCTTAGACGTTACTCCAAACCTAAGTCGCAACGTTCTATTATAGGCTGCTCTTAGAGACTTTCGCGATTCGACTACCACTATCATTTCTCATTACTTAAGCTTAAGGTGAGTCATAGCCCCTACTTTTTCATACTTGTTTTAACTCTTTGGGGGGGATACATGCACAACTACTTGCTTACTTGTACAAATACTCAAAACATTTATACTTGATTGTTTTATACTTGATTGTTTTATACTTGATTGTCTTATACTTGATCGCATTATACTTGATGTCATATATACATGATTGCATTATACTTGATTGTGAGACTTCCAGTGGCTCCAGATTAAGTTGCTGGATGACCATTGAGACTTCCGGTGGCTCCAAATTAAGTTGTTGGATGACCATTGAGGCTATTGATACATCCTAACATTTGCGAATGTTGGATACATCATAAACGTGAGGTCTTCGGAGATGCAGAGTAGACTCACGACTAATTGCTTAATTGTTTTGATGAACTTATACATGTCTTAATCATACTATATTGTAGCAGTGGGTTGTGAACACACAGGTTACCAGTCTCTTATGGCGGGACTTGTAACTGAGTGGATTCTCAATGCCTTTGCTGTGTGAACATTCTTTTGAGGCTTTTTCAACTGTTTTAAGACAAACTCTATGAACTCACCAACCATTGTGTTGACACTTTAGCATGTTTATCTCAGGTTAGTAAGGCGATACCTAGTGCGTGGAACTTAGAGTCAAGCTGCATATTCTGAAGACTTACGCTTTTATCATTTACCATTCAAAATAATTGTATACATTTATGTATCATACTTTGGAATCTCATGTTTGTAACTTTGAATTCATTAATCGAATGGTAACTTTTCAAAACGTCTCATTTAGAGTTCGTTTTCTATACCTTGTACTTTGTATTATGAAGTAGCACCCCTATGACACAGTCTTCCGCTGCGGTATTTTGGGGGTGTTACAGATGCCGTCAAGAGTAAACTCGTGACGCCGTCAGAAGTGACCTGCAGAAATTTTTATGTTAAGTTTTCGGAAAATTTCTGGAAAAACTTCGTCCTACTTCCTGGAAAATCCTGCAAAACATCATTACGACTCGATACAAGCATTTGACTCTAACAAGTACTAATACACATGTCCATTTAATATTGTTGTGGTTCATGCTCAATTTCGTTCTTATAAACAAATTTGGATCTCCCTTACACTTATCTTTTGCAAAATACCTTTATATGCAATTAAGACGAAGTTAAAAACAAAATAAAGCATTTTCACAATTTACTTTGAAACATGAGCCACAAACAATAAAAATAAAACATGCATACAGAAACAAATAAAATCAAACAAACAAACAAACAAATAAAAACATACAAAACATGGGTTGCCTCCCAAGAAGCGCTTATTTTTGTTCGAGTCACGAGCCTGACTCTACCCTTATTTAACGGAAATAGGGGAGGTTCTCCCTACACTTAGGATTAAGTGTGGGTGAAAGTAGCGATACACACCCTTAGGGTGTGAATATGCCACGTGAGGTGAAGGGGGTGAGTGAATGGCTTCCTTCATCCTAAAACTACCCGGATAATATTGGTTGATGGGTGGGTCGGTTCCTCTTTTGTCTCCTAGAAATATATCTAAGGATGGAAAGGTGTGTAAAGATTGAGGTTCCGGTTCATCAACACTAGGAAATTCCCTAGAACTAGGAGTAAGGTTATCACTACAAGTGTTCAAACCTATATCCTCAAGTGGTGCCTAGTCCAAGGGTTCTACCTCCATTGGAATTCCTAAAGTTTCTTCTACTTCTTCCGGGTAAGTCACGGGCGGTGCGTGTGCCTCAAATGATGGTTGAGTATTTTGTGGGCTTATGTTGTTCACCTCATCATTCCATGTGTCAGGATCTAGCCCTAACATTCTCCCAAGTATCTCACGTGCTTCTCTAGGCATCTCAACTTCTATGTCCGAATCATAAGGGTCATCCTCAATATTCTGACTACTATATACAAATTGCCCAAGAGATTCATCATCTATTTCTTGAGATTCATCATCATCGATCATAAAACCTAGGTCTTTTTGATCAATGTGATCATGCTCGGCTAAATCATCCTCAATTGTTTTCTTAGGTAGTGATAGTAGCAAACCTAGTGCTTCATCCAACTTATGATTTGTTGCAATGGCTCTCTCCATAATTCCTTGGCAAACTAGGTCGCATTTCCTATTGGCCTCACTAAAACTAGATCTTAAATATGGAGGTTGTTCATAAGAATCTATCCTAGGTGAAGGCTCATATGATTCATAGGTGTCTCTAAATGAGGTGTTTTGAACTCTTTGGTGTGTTAGCCGCTCAACCCTATCTTGCAATCTTAGAAGTCTAAGTGTAGAGTCCATTTGAAGCAAATTACAAACAAAATCACAAAGAAAAGATAGACTACGAGAAAGCTACAAAAGAAAAAATCTCACTTGATAGGAATCTAATGAGTAGACCTAATAAAAATCAAATTCAACCTAAACAATAACTATTCCCCGGGCTGCGGCGCCAAAAACTTGATACATGGGAATCGCACCAGGCTTTACCTCTCAAGGGATCTTGAGAAGCTTACAACCCCCACCAGGCAGTGTACCTGATCGTTGTAGTATAGTATAGTGACAAGTACCGGGGGATTGATCGTTCAGCTAGGAATAGTGTCGTTAGGATTGAAATTAATCTAACTAGGTCTAAAGGTGAAGGATGATTCTTTTTATGTTTTTATATTTTATGAAAAGCAAGTAAAAATCTCGGGTATTGGGAGAGTGGGCGGAATTAGTTGCTAATCAACTAACCCAAAAGCTACTAATTAATCTAATAAACAAGAAAACTAAACTAAGGTTCTACAAGATAAGTGAAGCATGTCTACCTATGATATGTTACTCCTTGCTAGCTATCCAATTCTACCTATTGAATTGTAACCTTGTTTTAATTGACGGGTTGTATTCCTTAATACCATTCATGGGGTATCGCACATAACTCCCCAATTCTATGAGCTCTTATCTCCTCCTATACCATGCCCAGCACAACCATAGGGATTGTAAACAGTGGCTCATGCATTAAATACAACCAATAAAGACCTTAGTGCAATCGGTTCATGTTTCCTAAGACGTTCAAGCATGTTACCATTTGGAGATCTGCCAGTTTTCTTAAGCCTAAGATATAAATTCATTCAATCAAAACAAGAATCAATAGGAAACAAGAATTATAGACTAAACCAACTAGATCTATTGAAATTGTCACGCCTTAATTGATGGAGATAGACACACACATCAACAAGCCCCTCATCAATGGAGATAGACACAACATTAACAAGAAATCAATGAGATCTAATCAATTATATACAAGTTTCACATAATCACAAGTAGACACAAGGTGAATTAGCAAATCATAATCAAAGAAGGACAATCAACAAGAATAATGAAATACATAGTTGAGATAGAATCATCAAACCAATACATGATGTTTATGGAGTGATTGAAACCCTCTAAGTTGCTGGAAAAACACCCACCTAAACCCAGGAATCGACCTTAGGGTTTAGGGCTTACAAAAAGTGAAGTTATGATGTTATATTTATAGGCATGTTTTCTGTCGGCAAGGCTTGACGGCGTCAGCTCGTTCTCTTGACGCCATCACGACCATTTTTTCACCAAATTGTAGATATCTTCGTCCTCTTCGCGTGGGCTTTTGAATCACCTAAATCCGAGTTCGTATGCAAAAGTTATGACCAAAACAATATCAGCTACTCCGCGCGCAAGTTTTGACAAGTTAACACGTGACGGCCTTGGGTGACGCCTTCAAGTTCTCTCTGGGCCGTCACCACTTTTACTCTTGATGCCGTCACCAAAGTGCTCTTGACGCCGTCAGGTACTGTTCTCAGCATGGAAAATTAAGTCTTTGGCGTTTTCTTCACTTTTATGCCCCAAAAACGTCCAAAATGCTTCCTTTTCCTGAATTCACTCCCAAAGGACCTAAAATCACAAAAGGAACGATTTAGGGCAATATTTGATCAAATAAATTCGAATTCGGGCTTAAATGACCCCCTAAAAACGGATCATTTTTCGCCTCATCAATTATATCCTTGTGCTACAAGCCTAGCTTTGTTTCTAGACACAATTCCATTTTCATCCATTTTCTTACGAAAAACCCATTTTGTTCCAATTATTGTTTGACTCCTTGGTTGAGGAACTAATGTCCATACGTCATTCCAAATAAATTGGTTTAACTCTTCTTGCATGGCTATTACCCAAGACTCATCATTTATAGTTTCGTTAATGTTTTTCGGTTCAATGGTTGACACGAAACAAAAGTCGTTACTTTCATTTTGGGCTTTAGATCTTAGTGTTCTCTCATTAATTTTTCCTATGACATTATCTAATGGACGACTTTTGGATTGTTTAACATTAACAA
Organism: Artemisia argyi; assembly: GCA_030686995.1. Classification (NCBI taxonomy): domain Eukaryota; kingdom Viridiplantae; phylum Streptophyta; class Magnoliopsida; order Asterales; family Asteraceae; genus Artemisia; species Artemisia argyi. The sequence goes on from CM060681.1 coordinate 80,236,502, forward strand.
TTTCTTTGCTTAATGGTTCATCTTCCTTGTCATTTTCTAAGATCACTTGATTTTCTATAGCTTGACTTTCAACTAAGTCATTATCTACCAAAGGTGATGTCTTAGAGGGAGGTGGACTCTCGTCGAATGTTACATTCAACGATTCCTCGACTCTTAAGGTTTTTTTGTTTAAAACAATGTAAGCTTTACTATTTTGTGAATATCCAAGAAATACACCTTCATAAGACTTCGAGTCAAATTTGGTGAGATAGTCCTTGGTGTTAAGAATAAAGCATTTACTCCCAAACACTCTAAAGTATCCTAATGTAGGCTTTTTACCTTTATATAATTCATAAGGAGTTTTATTCAAAAATGGTCTAATTAAGACTCGATTTAAAATGTACGTTGATGTGTCAACGGCGTTACACCAAAACTTTTGTGGAATGTTTTGTTCATTAAGCATTGTTCTACTCATCTCTTGCAAAGTCCGGTTTTTACGTTCTACTACACCATTAGATTGAGGAGTGCGTGGAGCCAAAAAGTTATGAGTAATACCATTTTTATCACAAAAGTTTCCAAATTGAAATTCATTATCAAATTCACGACCGTGATCCGTTCTAATAGACACAATACTAGACCCTACTTGATTTTGAATTTTCTTACTTAGAATCTCAAATTTATCAAAAGCTTCATTTTTACTTTTCAAAAATTTTGTCCAAGTATATCTTGAGTAATCATCTACTATGACCAAAGTGTAGAAGTTACCTCCATAACTTTGTATAGCGGATGGACCAAATAAATCCATATGCAAAAGTTCTAGACACCTAGATGTAGAAACCAAGTTTTTAGCCTTATGGCTACTATGGACTTGTTTACCGACTTTGCAAGCGTCACAAAAGTGTTGGTCATATTTCAACTTAGGTAGGTTTCGAACTAGGTCTTTGGAGGAGAGGTTTTGTATAAGTCTCATGTTAGCGTGTCCTAAACGTCTATGCCATAAAGTTGAAGATTCATCTAATGAAGTATGACAAAGTTTGTCTCTAGATGTTTGATCCATCTTCATGACATACACGTTGTTCTTAAGAACACCTTTGGCTATGGTTATGCCATCTTTAAGTATTTTACTTCCATTTTTACTAAAAAGGACATTATACTTATTACGGCAAAGTTGACTAATACTAAGGAGATTAAAACCTAAGTTATCAACATGAGCTACATCATCTATAAAAAAAGAGTCATGAGAGATTGTACCTTTTCCGATGATTTTGCTCTTAGCTTTGCTACCAAACATAACGTTACCTCCATCACATTTGTGATAAGTTGAGAAGAGGCTTTTGTTACCCGTCATGAGCCTTGAACAACCGCTATCTTTAATCTATTCATCCGGTTCCAAACATACTTTGAGGCACACCTATTTTATGAAAAACACTCAAACATTTGGTCCCCAATTTCTCATGGGTCCATTTTGGTTAAACATACCAATAACTTGATCCAAGTATAAAAATAGAACACAAGGGTTCCATGACATGTATTTTGGAGTTTGGTAATGTCCAGGAGTGTTTTGGTTCCAAACATGTTGGTAGTTTGGTCGTGTGTTGTAGTTACTCTTTGGAAAGGGGTGTTTGGGAATAGGAGTCTTAGGTCTCGGTTGAGTAGTTCTAGTTCTAAATTCATTTTTACTAAGTCCTACTCCAGTTTTAATAGCAGGTTTTGTTTCATTTTTATATGTGACTTTAACAAATTTTGAACGATCCGACGTGGAAGCTGTCACTGCTGCTGCAAACCCGGCGGAACCTTTGGGTTCAACGGGAGGAACCCTATTTTGGGTTCCGTCTGTTCCGCAGGCTGCTGTAGCAGTTTTGATAGTTTCTTGTGCTTTCTTTTCTTGTTTCGTTTGACTCTTCGAAGTTTCTAGTTTCATGAAACCTAGTCCTGTTTTATCAAATGGTGACTTTTGAAGTTTCATAATTTCATCCGCACAAGAAATACTTTTATCAAACTTCTTAAACTTTGTGGTTTGTTTTATTAGATCATCTTGAGTAATTCTAAGTTTCTCAATTTCGAGTTTAAGCTCTTCACATGATTTGCACGATGTGTCAATACCTTTACTCTTTTCTAATCTCTTAGCTTTTTCTTTTAACTCATAAACTTCATTTTCTGAAAACTCCTTTTTAGTTTTCAAAAATTTATTTTTGTTTATGATTTTTAAGCTTAATTCACAAAGTTTGTTATATTCTTTTTGTAAGGTGTCATCATCAATAGAAGAGTAAGATGAGTCGGAGAGTACCTCATTTAAGTCGTGAGCCATGAGAGCAATTTCATCATTCTTTGGCTCATCGTCATCTTCTTCATAGTCACTCCAAGCACCACCTACAAAAGCTTGTTGAGACTTGCTTTTAGGTGGTTTTGGACATTCTCCTATGAAATGACTTGTGTCTCTACACCTAACGCATTTCCTTTCAACCGTTCCTTTCCTATCATCACGATCTTTTCGGAAGGTTTTCTTGTCATCTTTAGGTTGCCTTACAAACTTCCCTCGTCTACGAAAGAACTTCTTGAAGTCTCTAACGGCCATGGCATATTCTTCATCATCACTATCCGAACTAGATTCTTTATCATCACTTGATTGGATTCTAGCTTTCAAGGCAATGGACTTAACCTTTTCTTTCTTTCCTTTAACTATTTTTGAATCTTTTTCCATTACCATTTCATGAACTTTGAGGTTTCCAATTAGCTCGTCAAGTGACATGCTTGAAAGATCCTTGGATTCTTCAATTGCCGTCACTTTTGCTCTCCACTTCGGATGGAGTGCTCTAAGGAATTTCCTGACAAAATTCTTGCTACAAAAAGATTCATCAAGTGCTTTAAGTAAAGTAATAATAGTGTTAAACCTAGCAAATGCACTATCAATAATCTCATCTTCGGGAATAGCAAATTGTTCATATTGTTGAACAAGAAGATCAATTTTGTTATCCTTAACTTGTGAGTTTCCTTGATGAGTGACTATTAAAGATTGCCAAATTTCTTTGGCGGTTTTACACATAAAGACTCTTTCATATTCTTTTTTAGGCAAAGCATTGTAAAGCATCATTTTAGCTTCATTATTTTTAGCAATCAATTTATTTTGATCTTCATCTTTACTATTCGTAGCTATATTATCACCATCAATGATTATATACCATAAATCTATATCTTTAGATTTCACGTAAGTTTCAAATCGGTTTTTCCAATATATGAAACCATTTGCTTCAAAAAGTGGCGGTCTTTGCATAGATTGCCCTTCTTTGTAATTTTCAAAATCCATGGATCGTTTCATGTTTTAAAACACAATATATTTTAAAAGCTTGAGTAACGTAGCTCTTGATGCCAATTGTGGAAAACTAGAAGGGGGGTTGAATAGTTTTACCGGTTTTTCATTTAATTATCTTTTGAAACTTTCCGTTTAATCAAAGATATGAACACAAAGACAATATATAACATGCAAGTATAAAGAAAGAAGCGATCAAACCACAACACGAGTATTTATCGTGGTTCGGCTACAAGGACTCTTTTTCCTTGCCCTACGTCCACGCCCCGAGTATCCAACTCGAGAGTTTCTTTCACTAGTCAACAAGCTCCTTTCACCGGCGGAGAAAACCTTACACGTCGCTTACACGATTTCTGACACTAAGCTAGATGTCGAGTTCTTTTACAAGGGTACAACCTCTCCCGTTAGTTCTTTTACAAGGGTATAACAACTCCCGTCACACTATGTATTTTAAGGCCTAAAATAGTAATCGATCACAACTGAAAACACACAATCAATTGAAGTGTAAACTACACAAAGTCTACACGATGCTAAGCTAACAAGTCTTGCAACGTTGTGTTGGATACTTGTAACTTTTTATGAACTTGTGAACTTCTTTGCTACAAAAGAAACTTCACACAAAATGAAATGTTAAAGGGTTAGATGAATGATATGAATGTGTGTGTGTGTATAATGTAATGAGAAGTGATGAAGCAAAATTCAAATAAATGGCTTGGTATTTATAGCAAGACCTTCAGCAGCTCTGGCGGATACGGCGGAACCCTCAGATGAGTTCCGCCCGTGTACCTCCAGGGTTCTGCCAGGCTGACAGTAGGTTTTGCAATAAATCTTTCCAAACCAACCAAAGTCACATCAACTAAATTCTAGTCAAACATACATTGAATCAAAGTAGAATGCTTCCAAAAATGTGTAAGAGGTTATTGGAAGTCAAACACACAAACTTACCATAAATGCATGATTTGATGTTAACATTTACTATTTTAAGAAATATAAAAAGTGTTGTGTTTTATAAGAAATGTAAATGTAGCAAATGTCTAATTGTGTAAGTCTTTAAACTAAAAGTATGTTTTACTAAAAACTAAAGTTTACACTTTGTCGTTAACAAAACTTAGCAAAGATCGTAAAATATAAATAACGTTTTTAGGCGATATTTGTATTAACAGCGACTTTTCTTAATCAAGAACTATTTGTTCGTTGATCACTTCATCTTCTAGCGAAGGAGATGATTTAGGCTTGGGTATGCTCTCATCAAAGGCCACATTGAGAGATTCCTTAATCCTCGTTGTTTCCTTGTTAAGCATTATGTATACTTTATTATTATGAGAGAATCCTAGGAACACACCTTTATACGACATTGGGTTGAATTTGTTGAAATACACTTTGATGTTTAGTATAAATACTTTACAACCGAATACTCAAAAATACTCTAAAGGTGGCTTTCAATTCCTAAGTATTTCATATGGTGTTTTATTTAGGACTTTCCTAATATAGACTCTATGACATCAAAGGCATGACACCAAAACTTTTGTGGAATGGATTGCTCGTACTGCACGATTTATCTTTCTTAACTCACGATGTGTTCTTTCAACAATCTTAAGCGATTGAGAAGTGAACGGGCCCGATGAGTTATAAGATATTCCATGTTATTCACCAAAGCTTTCAAATAGCAATTTATCAACTTCACTATTAAGACAAATGAACAATCAATTAGGTTTTCGAGTTTCTTTCTTAAAATATCAAATTTATTTAAGACTTCATCCTTATTCTCTAAAAACACTATCCAAGACAATTTGGATAACCATCTATAATTATTAAAGTGTAGAAGTTTCCTCCTCAACTTTGAATTGGAGATGGATCATACAAATCTAAGTGTATCAATTCTAAAACCTTATTTGTTGACTCTTCATGCCTATTTCTATTGCTTGCTTGTCCTTGACTCCCTAGACATGTATCACAATAATGCCTTACAAAACTCAACAATGGTAAATTGCTTACTAGCTTGTCGGCAAGACCTAACTTCCTAAGCCGAGGGGTTGGGTTATTTACCATGTTTGAAATGCATATATTGTTACAAATAATCTATGATTAAAAGGTGTACAAGTTGTTTCTCCTACGACCTTTAGCTAGTACAACACCATTTTTACTAATAGAGCAATCTACTTTAGTAAATTTTACCTCACAATCATCATCACTAAGTTGACTCACACAAATCAAATTAAAGTTTAGACCTCTAACATGCTCAACGTTGGTAATTTCTATGGATTCATGAAGGACATTACCTTTGCCGACAATTTTGCCGTTAAGATCCTCCCAAAAATGACGTGATTGCCATTATACGCCGTGTATGATGTGAACAATCTTCTATTCCCGGTCATGTGTTTAGTGCAACCACTATCCACTACCCACTCATCCGGTTGTAGATCATTTTAGAGACAAACTTACAAGAAAGACATGACTCATACTTTGAGTACCCATGATACGTGAGAATTGCGCCCTCGCAACAGGTTTTACCTCTCAAGGGATCTTGAGAAGCTTACAACCCCCACCAGGCAGTGTGCCTGATTGTTGTAGTATAGTATAGTGACAAGTACCGGGGGATTGATCGTTCAACTCAGGAATAGTGTCGCTAGGATTAGAAAGCCTAATAAACTTGGTCTAGAGGTGAGGGATGATTCTTTTTGTATTTTTATATTTTATAAAAGCAAGTAAAATCTCGGGTTTTGAAGGAGTGGGCAGAATTAGTTGCTAGCCAACTAACCCAATTAATCTAAAGATGCAATCAAAATAAAATAGAGTTAATTACTAGAATCAACCAAAAAAAAGTGATATTCCATCCACTAGACGGCGCGACTCATATTTTCAAAATGCAGATGGCTTTTGTCTTGTTCGGTTAAAAAGACTATTTTAACCTTAACTTTACCCATAAAAATCATCTCTTTAAATTGCCGCCGTTCCCTCTTCCCTTCCACCTTCAGCCCCTCCATCCTGTGACCATCCAAAAGACCCTTTAATTAGTACCCTTCCAACTTGACCATCCATAACAGTAGACTCTAAGGCTTCCAAGAAACGATTGAAGATGAAAACCGATTAAGGCAATGTTTTATTATTATTTTAGTAGGGTTTTTCCACAATTGATTATTGCTTTTAGTTGATTTATTGTTGTTGTATCGTAAACACTTTTACAACCCACCATATGTAAAAGTGTTTACGATACAGGGGTACAAGTAGGGTAAGAGATGTTAGAGCAGTTACTTATATTCACTAAAAGTAATAAGGGTAGGGTTAATTGTAAGAACTGCTTATATGGAAAATGGTCACTCCAATGGGGAGATAGCTAACAAGGGTAGGGTTAATTGTAAGGAAAACGGAAATAACAATTGTAATGGTGGAGCTTTTGATGTAAATAAGCTACAGAAGCTTCGATCTAAAGGTGGGGAGAAAGCAAATGTTGTGGTAAACAAGGTTTCCAAAGAGGAACCAAAGAAAAAACCTGTGAAAAAGAATAGAGTTTGGGATGATAAACCCGTGGATACTAAATTAGACTTCACGGAACCGATGAATGAGAATGGTGATAATGGTCACATGCCTATTCCGCAAGTTGTTGAAGGGGAGAGTATGATGGACAAAGATGAGTATGTCAGCAGTGACAGTGATAAGAAGGTCGATTCAAAGAAGAAAGGGTGGTTTACATCCATGTTCCAGAGGTATATTATCACTCTAGTTTTAGTAAAGTATAAATTATTATAAGATAGTTTTTACCGATTAAAACAGTCGTGAGCTTGTAATATGGTTCTCATCTGTAAAACCATAGATCAATTGTCTAAGCTTATTTTTTATTTTTATTTTTCCTGTTCAGCATTGCTGGAAAGGCAAATTTGGAGAAAGCAGATCTTGAACCAGCTTTGAAGGCTCTGAAAGGCAGCTTTACGTTCTAAGTTTAGGTTTTTTTGGTTTCTTGTATAAAAGTGGAGTTGCTGATGGCCTCGACTTGTGGTTTCTGCTGTGATACAGGCTAAAGAGATGTATAGTAACTTGTTCTTTATTGAACTAATTACTTCAGACTGCAATGGAAGAAGCTCTTGTTCGTATATTAATGCCAAAAAGGTCCATTGACATTCTGAGGGATGTTCATGTTGCCAAAGAACAACGCAAACCGTATGTTGTGGTTTTTGTCGGAGTTAATGGAGTTGGAAAGTCTACTAATCTTGCTAAGGTAAAGAGCGGCTGATCACTTGTGGTACACTTTTTTGCTCATAAAGATGACATATGGTCTAATTCTGAATGTTGCAAATGAATGTAGGTGGCTTACTGGCTTCAGCAGCATTATATCAATGTCATGATGGCTGCATGTGATACTTTCCGTTCAGGAGCAGTTGAGCAGTTGCGTACTGATGAGTGCTCAAACACTCATCATTTTTGGTCAAATCTGAACTGCAAAACATAAAAAAACACTCAGAAATGCATCAAAATACTGAAAATATTTCAAAGTTGTGTTTTATATGTTTTAGATGCAAAAAGAGTAAAAACAGATGAAAAACATACAAAGTTTGCAAAATTGGCAGTTTCAATCCCCCAACTTTCATAAAATGTCAAAAATAGTCCCTGAGCACATATTTTAAAAGAAAAGTCACCAAAGGCCCCTTTGAAATCATAAGTTGTCATATTTAGTCCTTTGGTGAAAAATCTCAAAAGTTTTGGAAATTTACAAGTTTAGTCCCTGGAGTTTTGGGTAATATTGGTCCCTGGTGGGATATTTTCGGAAAATCATTCAATTTTGGTCCCTGGAAATCACAAATATCAATTTTAGTCCTTGGGATGAAAGTTTGGGGAATTTACATGTTTGGTTCCCGTAATTCGGAATTTTGCATAATTGGTCCCTGGAAATTTTAAAATGGAAAATTAACTTTCATGGCCTTGGACTATTCAAATGTGGCAGAAATGGACCCTTGAATCAAGTTTGGAGAATGGCAAAACAGCCCCCTCAATTTTTAGATTTTACATATATGGTCCTTATGGTTTCTTAAAGTTAAACTAAACAAACAAACCCAACATCCACCCTTCACCCCAATCGAATTACACCCCTGATCCAACAAATACCACCCCCAAGCCCAATCCAGGCCCACTCCCTTTTGAATATCAATCCAGGTCAACAAGCAGGGTCAAACCAACCACTGTTCAACCGTCCCTAACCTCTCCTTAATTCCAGGATACTTGTTCCCCCCCTCCTCTCCTTTTTCACCAACTCCACCTCCAACACTCCAACCTCATTAATACCTTTCACCAATAACCCTCCTCCTCATAAATGCCCTAACCAAACCCCATTATCTGCCAAAACACTTTTTCCCGCCAAACCACTTTTGAAAGGCTCAGATGATTTCAAGCCATCCAACAGCTCAAAATTAAGTGGGAAAGGTAGAGAGAGGTGCCAAGTCCTATAAAAGTAAAGAAAAGAAAAAGGAAGCAAGTAGTTAGTGTAGAATAACTCTTAGTGTAGTTTTTAGGTCGAATGAATGTAATTTAAATTGTTGAAATTAGTTTAAAAAGCTTGTACTCAGTTCTATTAATGTAATTCCATCTTTATTTAAGATCAATTTCAGTTTATCTTTGCAAACTCAGTTTTTGCCTTTTCTATCTAAATTTTCTTATTTAACTCTTAAGCTGTTAAAAGTCCTTATTTGATGATCATTTAAAGTCAGTTCAGCTTAATCTTAAGTTTTTATAAGCTTTGAAAGCTTACAACTCAGTTATATTTAAAATATCAAAAATACTTAAAGAATAGTGTAAAATAGAAAATAAAATAAAAAGAAGAAGAAGAGAAGAAAGAAGCTGGGAATGTGGATGGTTTTAAGGTTTAGAACTCATGGGGAGTGAATAGGATAGGTTTTGGTGCCTTGGTACCTTAATTCTCAGTTGGAGCAATTTGTGAGTATTTTCCATATTCTTGGCATTACACTGTTCACCTGATCATTTGTGCTTATTGTCTGTTTATTCTTACTTATTGATGCATGTTATTGCTAGTTATGCTAATTTGGTAGCCTAAAGTAACTTAGTTTGAGATTTGCTTCTTTACAGTGTCATACTTGCCATTTTTGCTTATTTATGTTTGCTTATTGTGTACTGTCTTTCATTGAGTCCTTTGTGCTTATTTCATAATAAAATAGGGTAGTGAGTGCTTATTTTTCATATTGGGGGTCTTAAACAGTTGGTTCTTTTGAAAATACCAAAACAGACAAAGTTAAGGGGGTGTTTGGCTCAGGATACTTCCCTGAGTTGTAGGTTGATTTTGTTGGTGATGTGGTTGAGACAACTTTCACTAGGTCTTAAAAGTAGGGTGAAAGCATAAAAACTAGGTCCCTTTTGAACCAAAGTCAAAAGTCAATCCTAATCACATCTAATTGTTTCACTATTAGGTTGCTTAGTTTCATTTTCTTCATATTAACTCATTAGTTGGTAATATAGTCTAATTTCATATCTAATAAGTTTAATATAACATGAGTAGTCAGTAGATTAAGATTCAAACTCATTAAAGTCAAGTTATCTAAAAATCTCAAAAACTCAAAGGTTCATGTTTGGCAGTTTTCCATTATTTCAAAGATTTTTGTAAAATTGTGTATTAGGATTTAGAGCTTGAGCTTTTCAGAATAGGTAGTCTCCCAGCTCTACTTTAAGATCCTTGCATCCTTTCATTTTTATGAATTTTTGTGTGGGCCCCAGCTAGGTCTAAACACAGCTGCAGGGGAGGGACTTCCCCTGTGCAGCAGACCACACAGCCACCCCACCACCTTTGGTGGTGCTTGCAGACCTCCATAGTGGGCCCCAATGCCCCCTCCTTGGTCCTTTCAACCCCCTCCTACCCCTCTCTACATTCCAACCAAGAGTTTGACCTTAAGACCCCTGGGACCCACCTGAATCCACCCTCCTTTTCTGTCCCATTTTCAGTTTGGAAACAAGAATCAAAGTGCTTATTTTAGCTTAATTGCTTATCCTCTGAGCTTATTCATTTGAATCTTGCTTAAACATGTTCATTTCACTCATTGGAACCAGAATCACGCTTTGTGGACCCCATATAAGCCCATTTGAGCTTATTTCTTGTTTTGGTCAATATAAGTCAACTGTCTAGGCTTTTTAGCTTATTTTGGATTATTTTTAATTTCCAAAAAAGTTCTTTTTGTAAAAGTTTCTAGTTTTTAGGTATAAAATAGATTTGTAATAGAAAAATCAAGAAAAACCAATTTAATAATAAGTGATAGTTTCTATTTAATGTAATTTAAATTTTAATTTTCATTTTTAGATTTTTATTTAGTACTTGGCATTTTTATATTTTTATTAATTACCTTTTATATTAAAGTAATTTTAGTAAATTTCTCAGATTTTTATTTTGTCATTTAGTATTTATTAAATTTAATATTAGTTTTATTAATTACTAATTAATAATTAAGTATTAAATAGCATAATTAGTTTTTATAAAGTAACACCTAGTTTTTATATTTTTTCTAGTTTTTATATAATATAATGTATTTTAGGAATTTTTCTAGAATTTTTACTGTTCATTTTCTATTTTTTATAATTTAAATAGTTTAACTAGTAATTAATTAATATTAAATATAATAATTAGTAAAATAGTATAAAAACTTATAAAACAAACTTTTTATAAATTTTTAGGATTCCTGTGATGGTTAATTAGATTTGTAAAATTTTTCTTAATTCTCTAAGTTAGTTTGTTATTTTTAATAATTTAAATTAATTAAAATTAGTTAAGTAATTAATAATTAGTAATTAATTAATAATAAATAATTAAATAGTGTAAAAAATTTATTTTCTTTTTCTAAAAATTTTCTTTCACCCTTAGGTTTGTAAAAAAGTCATTTTCACCCCCTGGGGGTTTTCAGATTTCAGTTTTCACTTTTTATTTTGTACGTTTACGTTATTTAAAACGTGAACGTACGCGTTTTTAGATATTAAACGTTTTTAAGTATTTAGCTTTCACGTAACCGTTCGTATAGCTTATTTAAGCTATTTCTTCGTATATTCCTTAGTTTAATCAAACTCAAACCCCTTTCCCGTCCAGATTCACCCGATCACAAGCCGTTTGAATACAATTCACACCTCGTCGGGACATAACGACCCGGGGAAACACTATATTCCGCGGAGCATTGAGCCTAAGGAGTTTGACTTTGTTGACCACATCCTTGGTCAAGTTAGGTTGACTGTTTAACATCAATCAAAATTTGACGCCGCTGCCGGGGAGGTGTGTGCTCTATTCTAAACGGTTTTGCGTATTAGTGAATCGGGATATACAATCACTGTATATTTACCCACCCTTGTTCATATTATCTTCTTATTTTCATATAAAAACAAAACGGTTCACGAAAATATTTTAAAATCAGTTTTCAACGAACACAAAAAAACCAAAAAGATTTTCCTTCTTATTTGTATACAAAATGTTTATCCAAAAATCCAAAAATATTCACCTTTACTCTCTCACATCTTTGATTCTTCATTCCTTACCCTCCCAAACTTTTTGATTCTTTCTATGTCTCATCCACACCTTCTTATTTGCCATTGGTGTGGTAATCCTTATAATGGTGGTAATTGCCCCGGTTGTGGCATGGTAGAGTCAGGAAACGGGTCTGTCTATAACCAAGATCCCTATTCCTACCATGACACGACTGATTTATTCCACCAGCTACCACACCATGAGACTCAGCAGTTTTACTGTGGTGAGTACTGTGGTGGTTCACACTACAGTTCTGATTGCCAATCGGGAAACACGCTTGTCTATGAGCAGTTTCCTGATTACGATTATGACTCTAGCCCATACAACCCACAGCCACATCAGTTTTACTGTTGTGATTACTGTGGAGGTCCCCACTTCAGTTCCGATTGTCAAACGGGGAATCCATTTCCTTGTAACAATTTTGACACATCGTATTATGACGAACCTCCATCTCAGCCAATTCCTCAAAGTCTTCTCCTTGATCTTTTGGATCTAGTGAAAGATTTGAAAGGAATCATACATACCCCAGATAATCCAAAACAAAAATCGATGGAAGAATTGTTAGCTGACGAACAGGTTGCTAAAATAAATTCCCAAGATGCTTATGAAAGATCTATTAGGGAATCAATAGCAAAAGAAAAAGCATCCAGATCTAGCTCTCGATTTCGTTTCATTCCTGATGACAGTGATGATGAGGATACACTTGATATCCTTGGATTTTATAAAGATTCATCAGGTTCATCAGATGAGATTCCATCAGTTGAGATTCCATCTCAACCCACTCTTATCACACCCGAGGTTCCCACTCACTCTTTGAGCATGGGGGACGAGCATCTTGACACTGTTCCTCAAAAGGAATCGGACGAATTCATAAAGTCTAGTGTTGAGAACCTTGTCTCAATCCCAAGAGAGTCACAGGGAATTCTTGATCATATTTGTGATATTCCTCCTCCTCTTATCTTCCCGAATGATGATGTTCAGATGTTCTCCGATTCTACTGATGACGATTCGTTATCTTGTGGAGACATCGTTTTTATGGAAGAATTACCTTCTAAGCTAGTTAGCTTAGAAGAAGAGAATGATGAGATTGACACTGAAATCAAGGATGAAGCACTTCGTGCAACATTATTGAATGTCGATCTCCTCATTTCTAAAATCGAGGCTTTCAAAAAGAAACATATTTCATCTCCTATCCCCATAAAGGATAGTGACATTGTCTCCGATGATCCTATTCCGGAGTTGGAAGCCTTTACTTTTGATCATATGGGAGAGAAGATTAGTGGCAGTACCACTTCTCATTCTCAAATTTCTCTCCCCGAATATGATTCATTTACCTTTGAGGAGTTCTCGGTGAACTCACTCATATCATATCTCCACCGGAGTATGATAACTTTTACTTTGATCTAGACAAAGATAATCCTTGTGTTCCAGAGGGAAATATTCTCAACCGTGAGAATTTGATTGATATCAAAATCCCAACCCTCCCACCCATAATATGTCTAGATCATACGAGCTTAAATGATGAGATTCATGATACACCAATCATGAATTCTCTTTCTGATGATGATGAATCAATCTTGATTGTCATCAAGATCTTTCTTCCTTTCTTCACCTATCGGGTGACTTCCTCTCTTCTTCACTCCTTCGGGAATGAAGATACCATCTTTGATCCCGGCATTTTCATTTACCATTATCTTGAGCCAGGATTATATCTCATCGGTGTGGAACTTTCATGTGCTTCAAATGTTTGTCCAAACATCTTGAATGAAAGTCCGATGGAGATTGTCTCTTCCACATCATGCTTCCCCAAGGACAAATGAATTCGGGGTCGAGTCAAGCTAGCGACTCGGTAAACAAAAAACAGTAGCATGTACTTAGGGTTTTCACCCTAAGTGTGGGGGAGTTACCCCTACTATGGTTACCAATAAAGTGAAAAAGCAAAAATGGTGTTTCCACATTTAGATTGTAATGTTGCCCTTTTACGTTCCAAGAGTCGGCATAATAGCCGAGACTTTGAATATTGAGGACAATATTCATTCTAAGTGTGGGGGGTATTTCGCTAATCTAGCGAATTTTATCACATTTTACTACCTAGTACCCCCGTTTTTGGCCAAAATTTCAAAAATTTTAAATTTTTTTTCACTTGTGCTTCAAAATTTTTTGTGGTTATCAGTCCGCCATGTCTAAGCGACAAAGGGATTGGCTAATCTAGGAGCAAACGGCTCTTGGTAAAGATATCTCGAATCCGTTTATGGCTTGCAATTTGCCCAAAATTGTATGGTAAATCAACTTGCCATATCCTAAAAAGTGAATGAGTTGGCTAGCCCCAAAGATTATGGCTTGTGGTAAAGGCAGTGAAAAACCATAATTGGTAATCAGCTCACCAAGATATTGACTTCGTCCATCAAGAGTTGGCTAGTCCAGAAGCAAACGGCTTTTGGTAAAGATAAATCAAATCCGTTGACAGCTGGTGGTTTGCTCAAAATCACATGGTTATCAGGTGGACCATAGTTCTTACTTGAATCGATACATCTGGCTACTCCAGAAGTGATGGCTTTTGGTAAAGAGATTAAAATCCATTAAGTTTTCAAAACAGTTTATTGCTAGGGACTAGCAATATTTTAGTGTGGGGGATTGATGAGTGCTCAAACACTCATCATTTTTGGTCAAATCTGAACTGCAAAACATACAAAAACACTCAGAAATCCATCAAAATACTGAAATAATTTCAAAGTTGTGTTTTATATGTTTTAGATGCAAAAAGAGTAAAAACAGATGAAAAACATACAAAGTTTGCAAAATTGGCAGTTTCAGTCTCCCAACTTTCATAAAATGTCAAAAATAGTCCCTGAGAACATATTTTAAAAGAAAAGTCACCAAAGGTCCCTTTGAAATCATAAGTTGTCATATTTAGTCCTTTGGTGAAAAATCTCAAAAGTTTTGGAAATTTACAAGTTTAGTCCCTGGAGTTTTGAAAATTGGCAATATTGGTCCTTGGTGGGATATTTTTGGAAAATCATTCAATTTTGGTCCCTGGAAATCACAAATATCAATTTTAGTCCTTGGGATGAAAGTTTGGGAATTTACATGTTTGGTCCCTGTAATTTGGAATTTTGCATAATTGGTCCCTGGAAATTTTAAAATGGAAAATTAACTTTCATGGCCTTGGACTATTCAAATGTGGCAGAAATGGACCCTTGAATCAAGTTTGGAGAATGGCAAAACAGCCCCCTCCATTTTCAGATTTTACATATATGGTCCTTATGGTTTCTTAAACTTAAACTAAACAAACAAACCCAACATCCACCCTTCACCCCAATCCAATTACACCCCTGATCCAACAAATACCACCCCCAAGCCCAATCCAGGCCCACTCCCTTTTGAATATCAATCCAGGTCAACAAGCAGGGTCAAACCGACCACTGTTAACCCGTCCCTAACCTCTCCTTAATTCCAGGATACTTGTTCCCCCACCCCCCCTCCTCTCCTTTTTCACCAACTCCACCTCCAACACTCCAACCTCATTAATACCTTTCACCAATAACCCTCCTCCTCGTAAATGCCCTAACCAAACCCCATTATCTGCCAAAACACTTTTTCCCGCCAAACCACTTTTGAAAGGCTCAGATGATTTCAAGCCATCCAACGGCTCAAAATTAAGTGGGAAAGGTAGAGAGAGGTGCCAAGTCCTATAAAAGTAAAGAAAAGAAGAAGGAAGCAAGTAGTTAGTGTAGAATAAGTCTTAGTGTAGTTTTTAGGTCGAATGAATGTAATTTAAGTTGTTGAAATTAGTTTAAAAAGCTTGTACTCAGTTCTATTAATGTAATTCCATCTTTATTTAAGATCAATTTCAGTTTATCTTTGCAAACTCAGTTTTTGCCTTTTCTATCTAAATTTTCTTATTTAACTCTTAAGCTGTTAAAAGTCCTTATTTGATGATCATTTAAAGTCAGTTCAGCTTAATCTTAAGTTTTTATAAGCTTTGAAAGCTTACAACTCAGTTATATTTAAAATATCAAAAATTCTTAAAAAATAGCGTAAAATAGAAAATAAAATAAAAAGAAGAAGAAGAGAAGAAAGAAGCTGGGAATGTAGATGGTTTTAAGGTTTAGAACTCATGGGGAGTGAATAGGATAGGTTTTGGTGCCTTGGTACCTTAATTCTCAGTTGGAGCAATTTGTGAGTATTTTCCATATTCTTGGCATTGCACTGTTCACCTGATCATTTGTGCTTATTGCCTGTTTATTCTTACTTCTTGATGCATGTTATTGCTAGTTATGCTAATTTGGTAGCCTAAAGTAACTTAGTTTGGGATGTGCTTCTTTACTGTGTCATACTTGCCATTTTAGCTTATTTATGTTTGCTTATTGTGTACTGTCTTTCATTGAGTCCTTTGTGCTTATTTCATAATAAAATAGGGTAGTGAGTGCTTATTTCTCATATTGGGGGTCTTAAACAGTTGGTTTTTTTGAAAATACCAAAACAAACAAAGTTAAGGGGGTGTTTGGCTCAGGATACTTCCCTGAGTTGTAGGTTGATTTTGTTGGTGCTTGTGGTTGAGACAACTCTCACTAGGTCTTAAAAGCAGGGTGAAAGCATAAAAACTAGGTCCCTTTTGAACCAAAGTAAAAAATCAATCCTAATCACATCTAATTGTTTCACTGTTAGGTTGCTTAGTTTCATTTTCTTCATATTAACTCATTAGTTGGTAATATAGTCTAATTTCATATCTAATAAGTTTAATATAACATGAGTAGTCAGTAGATTAAGATTCAAACTCATTAAAGTCAAGTTATCTAAAAATCTCAAAAAGTCAAAGGTTCATGTTTGGCAGTTTTCCGTTATTTCAAAGATTTTTGTAGAATTGTGTATTAGGATGTAGAGCTTGAGCTTTTCAGAATAGGTAGTCTCCCAGCTCTACTTTAAGATCCTTGCATCCTTTCATTTTTATGAATTTTTGTGTGGGCCCCAGCTAGGTCCAAACACAGCTGCAGGGGAGGGACTTCCCCTGTGCAGCAGACCACACAGCCACCCCACCACCTTTTGTGGTGCTTGCAGACCTCCACAGTGGGCCCAAATGCGCCCTCCTTGGTCCTTTCAACCCCCTCCTACCCCTCTCTACATTCCAACCAAGAGTTTGATCTTAAGACCCCTGGGACCCACCTGAATCCACCCTCCTTTTCTATCCCATTTTCAGTTTGGAAACAAGAATCAAAGTGCTTATTTTTGCTTAATTGCTTATTCTGTGAGCTTATTCATTTGAATCTTGCTTAAACATGTTCATTTAACTCATTGGAACCAGAATCACCCTTTGTGGACCCCACATAAGCCCATTTGAACTTATTTCTTGTTTTGGTCAATATAAGTCAACTGTATAGGCTTTTTAGCTTATTCTGGATTATTTTTAATTTCCAAACAAGTTCTTTTTGTAAAAGTTTCTTGTTTTTAGGTATAAAATATATTTCTAAAAGAAAAATCAAGAAATACTAATTTAATAATAAGTGATAGTTTCTATTTAATGTAATTTAAATTTTAATTTTCATTTTTATATTTTTATTAAGTACTTGGCATTTTTATATTTTTATTAATTACCTTTTATATTAAAGTAATTTTAGTAAATTTCTCAGATTTTTATTTTGTCATTTAGTATTTATTAAATTTAATATTAGTTTTATTAATTATTAATTAATAATTAAGTATTTAATAGCATAATTAGTTTTTATAAAGTAACACATAGTTTTTATATTTTTTCTAGCTTTTATATAATATAATATAATTTTAGGAATTTTTCTAGAATTTTTACTGTTCATTTTCTATTTTTTATAATTTAAATAGTTTAACTAGTAATTAATTAATATTAAATATAATAATTAGTAAAATAGTGGAAAAACTTATAAAACAAACTTTTTATAAACTTTTAGGATTCCTGTGATGGTTAATTAGATTTGAAAAATTTTTCTTAATTTTCTAAGTTAGTTTGTTATTTTTAATAATTTAAATTAATTAAAATTAGTTAAGTAATTAATAATTAGTAATTAATTAATAATAAATAATTAAATAGTGTAAAAATTTTATTTTCTTTTTCTAAAAATTTTCTTTCACCCTTATGTTTGTAAAAAAGTCATTTTCACCCCCTGGGGGTTTTCAGATTTCAGTTTTCACTTTTTATTTTGTACGTTTACGTTATTTAAAACGTGAACGTATGCGTTTTTAGATATTAAACGTTTTTAAGTATTTAGCTTTCACGTAACCGTTCGTATAGCTTATTTAAGCTATTTCTTCATATATTCCTTAGTTTAATCAAACTCAAACCCCTTTCCCGTCCAGATTCACCCGATCACAAGCCGTTTGAATACAATTCACACCTCGTCGGGACATAACGACCCGGGGAAACACTATATTCCGCGGAGCATTGAGCCTAAGGAGTTTGACTTTGTTGACCACATCCTTGGTCAAGTTAGGTTGACTGTTTAGAATCAATCACGTACTTATGCTCGTAGGCTCTAGGTATGATGATTAGCCTGTTTACGTTGACATTGTATTCCTCAACTATATTTGGCAGTGGCAATTTTGACACATTTACTTAAGAATGATTTTGTATCTATTATCTAAAACAAGTGAAAAAACAAGTAGCTGAAATGTGTCCGAACAAGTAGGGAGTCACATAAGTCTATCTTTATGTGTTAAACCTCCTTAGATCATCCTTTCTAGTTTCTATTAAGCTAGATCAGTATTGATAGATTCTATGTCATGTTGGTGATAATCGAGACATCACTACTTTAATAATATTAAATTTCTGGCGCAAATGTTTTTTCAAGTCAACCGAATCCAAATAGACTTATTTAGACCATACACCATTATTACCTGTTTTGACCCATTATCCACCCCAACCCTTCAACCCATTTTGCCATGTCTATTCTTAATAGCGATGCAAATATATGTATTCTGCTTGCAGATCCCTATATTTGAAAAGGGTTACGAGAAAGATCCTGCAGTTGTTGCTTAGGAAGTAATTCAGGAGGCCACCCGCAATGGATCAGATGTTGTTCTTGTTGACACAGCTGGTCAAATGCAGGTACTATTCATCTTCTAACTTTGATCGTTTATTCCAGAGCTTCTGTTTAATGATAGCTCTATACATTGCTTCAAAATAGTCAATATTTGTTGGTCCTCACTCAAGAACATCAGAAACTATGCACAAATGATTCTTTCTTGAACCCCCAATGTGTTTAACAGTATCTTTTTTTGCATTTCTAGGACAATGAACCGTTGATGCGTGCGCTATCAAAGCTAATATATTTCAACAGTCCAGATCTAGTGATTTTTGTTGGTGACTGGTGAGGCATTGGTCGGTAATGACGCCGTTGATCAACTATCAAAGTTCAACCAGGTCTGGACGCTGTTACCCCTATTTTTCACATTCATATATGTAAAATAAGTGTATACAGCTGGTTAACAACTTCATGTAATTTCTTACAGAAATTAGCTGACCTCTCACCATCACCGAGCCCTAATCCATAAGGGGATCAAAATGTCTGATGGGAATAATGGAAATTGAGTGGTCACAAAAGCACATTTGCCAACCACATACTCTAGAAAGAAGCATTCTGGTACTCTGGCATCATTTGCCAACCACATACTTGTATTTGTACATATGGCTAAAAATGCTGCTTCTTTTGTGATAGGCTTTTTTAAGAGGTGAGTGTTTTACAGTATTTAACTTGTGTCATTTTATGACGCTTTCATTTAGTGTTGATGCTACTGAATTGGCATTAAGTCATTCTAAAAAGAGGCACAACTCTGTGATTGAAATGGAAAGAAAACACGTCACAACATTGGACTCCCTTGTCAGGTTAGTTATCTGTACTCGGTTATTTTAGTTTAGTATCAAGATACAATCAAATAGTTGAATACCACTGTGTTTGTGTAGCAGATAGTTACCATAACTAATGTTAACTTCATGATTCTGCTCTTATTCTCACACAGTAATGGAATTGCAATTAAATAGTGATAATTATACTTTGAATGCCGCAGGAGCACGTCAGACAGTAACGAACATCATGCTGCTGAGATTAAATCTTTAAGGGCTACACCCGAATTTAGATCGCGAAGTGCAAAACCAAAATTCAAAACTGTCGTTTTTTGGTATGTGCAATGATACGTGGGAATCGCACCAGGCTTTACCTCTCAAGGGATCTTGAGAAGCTTACAATCCCCACCAGGCAGTGTACCTGATCGTTGTAGTATAGTATAGTGACAAGTACCGGGGGATTGATCATTCAGCTAGGAATAGTGTCGCTAGGATTAGAAAGCCTAAATACTAGTTCTAAAGGTGAGGGAAGATTATTTTTGTATTTTTATATTTTTTAGAAAGCAAGTTAAAATCTCGGGTTTGAAGGATTTGGGCGGAATTAGTTGCTATTCAACTAACCCAATACTAAGATACAATCAAAATAAAATACTAAAAATGAAAATAAACTAAAGTTGAGAGCAATAATTGGAGAAAATGTGTTTACTTAGATTTCACTACTCCCTAGACATCTTTTACACGTTAATTACTTGTTATAATTGCATGGATGACGGATCGTATTCCTTAATACCATTCATGGGGTGGCACACTTAACTCCCCAATTCTATGAGCTCTTATCTCCTCCTACACCATGCCCAGCACAACTATAGGGATTGTAAACAGTGGCTCATGCATTAAATACAACCAATAAAGACCTAGTGCGCGTTGGTTCATGTTTCTTAAGACGTTCAAGCATGTTACCAATTGGAGATCTGCCAGTTTTCTTAAGCCTAACATATAAATCATTCATCCAAGACAAGAATAGACAAGTAATCAACACATAATCAACATCTAGGTTTCATTAGATCTAAGCAAACACAAGATAGATCTAGCCTAGCATGATGGAATTAAGACAAGAACAAGATATAGACAACCAACACATAGACATATTGATTGAATTAAAAGAACACTTATCTTGATTACACATGCAAGGTATCAAGGGTTGGAACCCTTGAAAAACCTGTAAAAGTTACACCAAAATTGTACTTAGGGTTTCTCCCAAAACTTCTCTCTTTAATGTGTAAAAATTAGAAAACTATATATAGGAAAAGGGGTCTGACGGCGTCAAGACAAACATTGTGACGCCGTCACCTCGCCGCCAAAACTAATCTCGGACTGCCTTGATCTACATTTGACGCCGTCAAGACTTAATCGTTTCCAGGCCGTCATGACTTTAACTCTTGACGCCCTATTTCGTGACGCCTTCAAATCTGTACTGGATCGTCATGGAATTTTGCTCTTGACGCCGTCAGGGAGTTACTCTTGACGCCGTCACCTACTGTTCCCAGCATGGAAAATTAATACTTTGGCGTTTTCTTCACTTTTATGCTCCAGAAACGTCCGAATTGCTTCCTTTTCCAGATTTCACTCCCAAAGTACCTAAAATCACAAAAGGAACGATTTAGGGCAATATTTGATCAAATAAATTCGAATTCGGGCTTAAATGACCCCCTAAAAACGGATCATTTTTCGCCTCATCATATACCCTTACACTTGAGATTTGCTTGTCCTCAAGCAAATGCGCTTTTATTCTACTCAAAATACAAGTTAGGGGTCATTTAACACTAATATAAAAGTAATTACAACAAATAATCGTTCCACTAAAGACCAATAGACAAGCATGGAGGTCATACACAAGCACCTTACAAATAGTGTTTAGATACTCACATCTCTCGGGTGTAATAAAGTATAAATTACAATATGGAAACGGAAGATATTTCTCACTACTTGTCATAGAAAAATAGATTACCATAGGCTTGGGAAAGGATCAAACCTCCACCACATGGCGTAAGCACCTAGGATAAACTATCAAAGAGGTCTTTTAAAGGGTTGTAACGTTAGGTGTAGGGATATGAAATACATGGTTTTGTTGGATAAAGGAAGTTTTACTGGTGGCGAGTTAACAATCTTGGTTAATTACATGTACAATATGGCGTTGCTAAGCCAAGACTAGACTCGACTTAAGCTAATAAATGAAAAATAACAAAAACATAAAATAAACATAGAATGAAAAGGGATGGTAGTCCGTATGTTTTTCTCTTTTCTTTTTTTTTTTTTTTTTTTTTTTTTTTTTTTTTTTTTTTTTTTTGCATACACTCTTACCCTACCATCCAAAATAATACATCATAGGGAATGAATATTCCCCTTACACTTGAATCTTTACATACTTTACAATAAACTAAACTAATGACTCGAATTAAGAAAATCAAAACACTTGGAGCACTTTTAAGATTAACGTACATATGGGGTAATAAATGGTGTTCTTCCCCATTACTCCATAAAATAAGTACTTACCCATGAGTCCCAATCGTCCCAAAACAATATGTACAAGGATATGACTCGACTTAGCAACCATGTAATCAATTAGAAAGTTAACTTAGAATTTAACAAATAACAATAATGCACTAAAAATGAGCGCATACACGGAAGGCTAAGGCGATTTGGTTGTACATTTAAGTGGGGTGTAACAAATTCTTCCTTGAAGTAAAATGCTTAAAGTTAGAAACGAAAAGATAGGCTCGGAGGGGTGTACTAGGGGTTTCGCGTACTAAAAATGAGTACAACGCTAAGGGTGTGGGAAAAATTAGTTGACTTAACTAGCCAAGTAATATGACTTAAATGGTCAAGTAATTATAATACGGGTTTAACACAAGGGTGATCCTAATGCCTCTTATCATGTAGTAAATCCTACTACACGAATGTAGTCTCACTAGCGGTCTCGGGATGCATCACTAACGCAAGTTCTAGAATCTAAATGCTACCGGTACACTCATAAGCACTAATAGTAAATGCTTTTCCTATCAAATCTAAAGGCGAACCTCACATATTTGGGTGGAAAATTTTTCTGAATATACGGTTATGTGCTAGTCATACAATCTCCTATCCATGAGACGCTTGCTATGGCTAAAGTTTCACTCCTAAATGTTGTAAAAAATTTTAAATTTGGCGCTAAAATTGCACTAACAAGTATTTCTCATAGTTTTATTACACATTTACCATTAAACAAAGCAAACTCAAGCGAAAGTGCATATGTAAGGTATCATCTTTTTACCCTCCCCTTACACTTAAGATGAACATTGTCCCCAATGTTCAAGTAAAGAATGTAAAAGTGAAAAAGTAAAGAGAATGAAATCAAATACTCCCCTGATTCACTCGGTATGGATAATAAGGTGGCCAGGTTAAATCTTCCTCCAAGAAAATGAACAATCAAAGCTTCCCTTCCAGAATATAAATCATCTTCTTGTCATACATAACCTGTAAAACCTGAGAAAATAGACAAGAAAACCTCGCGTAAAATCGGCGGCATCCTATATAAGTTACTAAATCCTAGAAAACAAGATAAGATATAATGCTTGTGGAATGAAGTTTGCATATTTCCTGGAGATTATAAAACTTAATAATTCACAAAAACCATAAGACTCCGTTAGAAAAACAAAACCGGTAAAATTTCCAGATTTTTACACCTGACGCCGTCAAGAGTAAACTCGTGACGCAGTCAGAATTGGCCTGCAGAAATTTTTATGTTAAGTTTCCGGAAAATTTCTGGAAAAACTTGGTCCTACTTCCTGGAAAATCCTGCAAAACTTCATTATGACTCAATACAAGTATTTGACTCTAACAAATACGAATATATATGTTCATTTAATATTGTGGAGAATCATGATCGGTTTGTTTCTTAAAAACATATTTGGGGTTTCCCCTTACACTTATCTTTTGCAAAAATACTTTTAGGTGGAGTTAAGACTAGGCCAAAACAACAAAGTAAAGTATTTCCACTATTTAATTTAGAAACATGATCTACCAATAATAAAAATAAAGCATGCATACGGAAGCAAATAACAAACAAACAAAATAAAAATCACAAAAATAAAACGGGCTTGGGTTGCCTCCCAAGAAGCGCTTGTTTTTGTTCGAGTCATGAGCCTGACTCTACCCTTATTTAACGGAAAGAAGGGAGGTTTTCCCTACACTTAGGATTAAGTGCGGGTGGAAGTAGCGATACACACCCTTAGGGTGGAAGTATGCCACGTGAGAAAAGAGTGGTGGATGAATTATATGCTCAAAGGGGTGTGCTCCTATCATCATAACCTTACCTAATTCAATCGGGTTAATGGGTGGATTAAGATTTTCTCCTAGAAAGGGATCATATTCAATCAACTTCAAGAGATTACTAGTTGGGGATCCATCTTGACCTAATAAACCCGGTTTAAACCCATAATGTTTCTTGTGATCAATCATAAATGGGTGATGTAAGCATGTAAGGTCATTGTCCACTCCTATATTGGCTTCCTCTCTACAAGGCTTAGAGTCCACTACCTTTGTCCTAAGACTACCCTGACTATATGGTTTGATGGGTGGATCGGAACCTATTTCAATTCCTAAATTTTCATCCAAGGATGGAAGATTAGGTAACGGTTTTGGTTGAGGCTCCGATTCATCAAAACTAGGAACTTCCCTAAAATTAAGAGTAAGGTTATCATTATAAGTATTCAAACCTATATCCTCTAGTTGTGTTTGGTTCAAAGGTTCTACCTCTATTGGGGTTCCTAAAGTCTCTTCTACTTCATCCGAATAAGTCACGGGCGGTGTATATGCCTCAAATGATGGTAGGACTTGTGGGGTACTTGGTGGGTTTAAATTTTCAACTCTATCCTCCATCTTATCAAGATTACCAATCTGCTCAGCTTGTATTGTGGTGAAATCAAACCACCCCGTGTGCCCAGTTATCTCATCTATAGGTTTATCCCCAAACAATCTTCTTGCTTGTTACCTTAAACTTGCTATCAATTGATCCGTAACAACGTTTGTTGGGTTGTCCATTTTTTTGGCAAGTTTGGCACAGCTCTCTATGGTTTCCCATGCTTCATTAACACTTAATCCCCAAAGGTCCCCATCTGCAGCATGGTCAATGTCCATTTTGGTATAGTGGTCGACACGATGGTAAAATATTTCAATTTGGGACGACAGATCGAAATTATGATGAGGGACTTTTCGGAGTAAATATTTAAAACGAGCCCATGCATCATAGATAGGTTCATCCTCATGTTGTTTAAACATCAAGATGTCATTTGGAGTGGGTGAATTTCGTGATTGGTAGTATCGTGGATTCGCGTTCTCCATAATGGCTAACGGAATAGTCAATGGAAAGGTTTTTACAAACAAAGACACAAAGAAAAGATAGACTAAAGAAAACCTAAAAATAAAAATAAAATCTTACTAGAAAGGAATCTAGCAAGTAGACCTAATAAAAAGAGATTCTAACCTAGACAATAACTATTCCCCGGGCTGCGGCGCCAAAAACTTGATACGTGGGAATCGCACCAGGCTTTACCTCTCAAGGGATCTTGAGAAGCTTACAACCCCCACCAGGCAGTGTACCTGATCGTTGTAGTATAGTATAGTGACAAGTACCGGGGGATTGATCGTTCAGCTAGGAATAGTGTCGCTAGGATTAGAAAGCCTAAATACTAGTTCTAAAGGTGAGAGAAGATTATTTTTGTATTTTTATATTTTTTAGAAAGCAAGTTAAAATCTCGGGTTTGAAGGATTTGGGCGGAATTAGTTGCTATTCAACTAACCCAATACTAAGATACAATCAAAATAAAATACTAAAAATGAAAATAAACTAAATTATACTAAAGTTGAGAGCAATAATTGGAGAAAATGTGTTTACTTAGATTTCACTACTCCATAGACATCTTTTACACGTTAATTACTTGTTATAATTGCATGGATGACGAATCGTATTCCTTAATACCATTCATGGGGTGGCACACTTAACTCCCCAATTCTATGAGCTCTTATCTCCTCCTACACCATGCCCAACACAACTATAGGGATTGTAAACAGTGGCTCATGCATTAAATACAACCAATAAAGACCTAGTGCGCGTTGGTTCATGTTTCTTAAGACCTTCAAGCATGTTACCAATTGGTGATCTGCCAGTTTTCTTAAGCCTAACATATAAATCATTCATCCAAGACAAGGATAGATAAGTAATCAACACATAATCAACATCTAGGTTTCATTAGATCTAAGCAAACACAAGATAGATCTAGCCTAGCATGATGGAATTAAGACAAGAACAAGATATAGACAACCAACACATAGACATATTGATTGAATTAAAAGAACACTTATCTTGATTACACATGCAAGGTATCAAGGGTTAGAACCCTTGAAAAACCTGTAAAAGTTACACCAAAATCGTACTTAGGGTTTCTCCCAAAACTTCTCTCTTTAATGTGTAAAAATTATAAAACTATATATAGGAAAAGGGTTCTGACGGCGTCAAGACAAACATTGTGACGCCGTCACCTCGCCGCCAAAACTAATCTCGGACTGCCTTGATCTACATTTGACGCCGTCAAGACTTAATCGTTTCCAGGCCGTCATGACTTTAACTCTTGACACCTTATTTCGTGACGCCTTCAAATCTGTACTGGATCGTCATGGAATTTTGCTCTTGAAGCCGTCAGGGAGTTACTCTTGACGCCGTCACCTACTGTTCCCAGCATGGAATATTAAGACTTTGGCATTTTCTTCACTTTTATGCTTCAAAAACGTCCGAATTGCTTCCTTTTCAAGATTTCACTTCCAAAGTACCTAAACTCACAAAAGGAACGATTTAGGGCAATATTTGATCAAATAAATTCGAATTCGGGCTTAAATGACCCCCTAAAAACGGATCATTTTTCGCCTCATCATGCAACCCCCATCCGTCCTAGAAAATATATGCTTTCTATATCCTTTGTTTTTTGTTTTTATTTTGGGAGATGAACTTCAAATAAATGATAAAAGATTATAGATTAACTATATACATCCTGCATAATCAGTGACCCTTATCTTATGGCTAATTAGTAACATAAGTAGAAGGTAATTGCTACGTAAAATGGGTTAATGATTGTTAAGGAAAAACATTTTCTTTTAAGTTTTTTAAATATATGTTTGAGATAAATCTGAAAATAGCCATCTAATCTCTGAAGTGGTGATGACTTTACTGTAACATTGATTCTTTAAAAGTGCCAATATCTGATTACCTGAAATTAAACTTTAATGTAACTAATCTTATGTAAATTTGTGTGAATTTATTGGCAGGAAATGAGTTGACTGCTGGTGGACGCAAAAACTTTCTCAAACCCACAGATTGGGCGGACATGGTGGACACATTTCGAAAAGGCGCGCTAGAAGCGTGGCTTTACATATAACAACTTTGTAGTTACCTCAATTCAACTCTCAGTAAGTACCTATTATTCATATACATTTTTTCTTTATTCGACATCAAAAGTATAAATATAGAATTGTCGTTCCTTTTTGACAAAATGCAGGATCATCCTATCAATGGGTTGGAGCAGGTGCAACAACTGTTAAACTCCAAGGTTTAAAAAATGGGATCATGGAATTACCTAATTCCACATGGACCAACAAGGTACAATCTGTTCTATTGACATTTGACTCTTGCGGGACAAATTTGTGACCTTAGAAAGTCTCAAATTGTATATATACAAACTGGTAATAACATTAAACAATGGAAAGTCTCAATTTGAATATGCGATTTTCTAAAATTAAAGAACTTGAAAAATTCAGGATAAATATTAAACATGCAAAACAATACGTTTGCCTCTTCTTTTCCAGAGATGCCAGCTTTCGCAAGCAACACCAAACAGTCCTGATAAGCAGTTATAATAAGCAATCCCAAACAGACCCCATTTAATTGTAACACCTGCTTGAAATTACTTATTCAAAGTCCTTATGAGGGTGGTTTCAGATTTGTTACTGAACCAGGCATGACACGTATGTACAACTTTAATAACTTCCTCATCTGAAACAATTAAAACTTTAAATTACTTGCATGCCTTGCTTATTGGAATATATATATTTATTCTTGATGTTGTTAAAAAGTTACTTCCACTAGGATCATCAATTAGTCGAAAGGTGCAAATAAGTGTGTTACAATACATTATTACTTTTACAACTATTCCATCGGCTTAGTTTTAATATAACTGCAGGTAGAGAAACAACCTGCCCATTTTTTTCTGTCATTATAAATGAAGAACAAGCTCAAGCAGGTATCATAGTTAGATTCATCCTCGCAAAGCAATTTTAAGGTACTTAAATTTGTTGTTTTTTTCTGTTATATATTAACTTAGCGTCTCAGGGAGTTGTGGGTATTTGTAATCTTTTTGGAGGACTTGCTGCTGCAAACCCGCAGTGTTCTGGATATGAAAATCAGGGAGATGCAGGGTATGAGCAAGGTGGATATCCACATATGTGTCAAGGCGTAAGGCAGCAACAACGTGGTGAACGCACATAGGCCAGGGCCACTAGGTATATTATTTTACTTTTTGAGTTGTGTAGGCTTTTTTTATCTTAAATAATTGTTCCAAGACATTCTTATGCGAATAGTTATGTGGCCTACCCGCATGGACAAAAATCTTTATGTTGCCACGTTAATGCGTTTGGTAAACGACACTGCATTTTGGAGTGCAACGGCTGGGTTTTGGAGTCGATAACTTATTTTAGTTCCTATTTAACTGTGATCTCTTTAAGAATATAATGAATAATTTCCTTTGTGTGTCGCAACACATAGGTATGGCCTTTTATTTGTTTGTAAGTATTTTTTTACTTACCTCATTTTACTTCATATTTAGCATACTATTGATGCACCTTGAACTGACCTTTTTACCCAGAACCATGGAAACTTCTTTAAATGAATTTTAACGTCCAAGTTTTCAAATTGGCTGTAGCATTACATTGCATACTTACAACTAAAACTTAGAATATTCCATGACATACATAAGCTGATGCTGTAAAAAAATGGTTGGGAACCATATACGAATTACTTTTTTTTTCTTTGATCAGCCATATACGAATTACTTAATCAAATGTAAAACTAATGTAGGTTCATTACATTGTTTCATTAAAAAGTCACTTTATTTATTAATAGAATAAAAGGGGGCTGCTAGAATTTTGTATTTTGGATAGCTATTATAATAAGATTTATTTAATTCATTACAAATTTATAGGGCTTTTGAAGTTGATCCCATGGGAGTATTGAATCTTGGAATTCACTATAAATGAAATTTGACCCATATTTGTTTCGGTATACTATATTCCTTATTATGTCATTTGAATGTGCCGTATTGAAATTAAAGGCCTACTAAGTTTTATTTTGTTCAAACACCGAAAGATATAGCATAACTGATAAACTGGATTAAACCTACGATTCATCATAATACCATTTTAGGATTTACCAGACTGAGTAGTGAGTATATATGCAGTATCATTTTAACTTTCTGTTACAGTAACTAAATGAGATCTAAATATATATAATTAGATGACAAGAGAAAGGGATCATTGGAAGTAGTTCACAAACATGGACCATGTTCTAAGTTCAGTAACGTAATAAAACAGTTGACTGCAGAAGAAATCTTCACCAACGATGAATCGAGAGTTCACTCAATCAGGGCTAGGTTAACCTTCAACAAAGGGAAAAAGGATACACTGGGCTTCAAAGCCACTCTCCCTGCAAAGTCCGGTGAAATCATCAGATCGGCTAATTACATTCACTGTTGGATTAGGTACACCCAAAAAAGACATGTCACTCACTTTCAATACAGGAAGTGATCTTACTTGGTTTAACTATGCAAAGTTACTATTAGATAATATCATGATTTGTTACACATTAACATTTATTAGTATGGTTTTTTAATGTACTTTTCGCTTTTTGGTTATAAAAGGCTTCTTTAGCAAAACACCCCGCGGCAACGCGCGGGTTACCCACCTTGTTTATTTAATGGGTTTGGTCTTAAAATAACAGTTTACGCTTCTAGTGAATTTCATTTAATCTTTTGTATGATTTTTCTTATTCAATTTGGTCATTTATGAAGTCATGCTAGTTACATGGTCATTCCTAATAACCTCTTGAACAAGAAAACACGCTAACATGAGACATCTACATGGCATTTATTTTGAATTATTCTGTAGGGCAATGTCATAAAATAGCTGAATGTATATTGACAAATGATACTTCGTTCATATCATGCTCAAACTGTAAAAGGTTAAAAAGTCGAATTTTTTGAAGTTTGCTTGTACGTAAGTCCTTAGTTTGATAACTGGGCGGCAAACTTTTTGTATGGCAAAACTACGCTATAGTACCATCATTTGCTTCATACTTGTAACAATTCGCAATTTCAGGTTAATTACTATTCTCGAAAAATTTCACTATTCATTTTTACTATTCATTTTTCCAAAATTTGATTTTTATTTAATATTCTCGTGTGATAAATCATTTCCATGGCAAATTAAAAGTTTGACACTCATCAGATCACTTTCGCGAAAGTTATTAAGGAACTACACGTTTTAGGGTAAAACGTCATTCAAAAATCCTACGCACAACGAAACTCGACCGCGTTAATTTTCCCCGCATCAGACAAATGTTTGATACACTCATGATTTATTTGAGAATTAATCATGATTGAGAAAAATGTGACCAAATAAACCTCGGCCGTGAGAAACAGGAATTTTCGTTTTTAAGCACTTTTACTTAGCCGTAACCTTAGCCTATACCTGCACCGCGTTTCTAAGACGATTTGAGTTTTCACATTTTTGGAATAAGTCAACATATTTTTCCCTCCTCCTTTGACCAAAAATCATTCCTTGATTTTTAGGCTTACGGTTTTATATCTTAAAGACATTAAATACCAACCGACACTAGACTGAGCCCAGTCTAGATATTATAAGTCATTTTAAATCAGTATTATCATATTAGAAAAGTAACATTTTACTTTTCTCAATTTTACACAATATTCGTACATTTTACGTATCACGCGTTTTATACCCGTGTTACCAGTTTTAGCACCCCAATGGAACCTACCACTCATTTTATATTTTATTATGAAGTATATTGACATGTTCAACCATACTTTCAAGTTCCACATTTTTACTGTGGAAAACTAGAAGGGGGGGGGGGGGGTTGAATAGTTTTGCGTCTTTTTCGTTTAATAAGAATTTGCTTTTCAAAGAATTGATATTAATTGTAAAAACCTTTGAAGCTAAAGTATAGATACAAACCTAATTCACATATATCATATATATATACACTACTTGTTTAAAGTGTTGAATAGAAATTATAATTTCATATATCTCACTTAATTGCAAGTTTGTACTAATATATATATATGTGTCTTAGTAATTGTTTATACTTATATTTTACCAAAGTATAATTAATGTTTTAAATGTAACCTAGTTTGATCTTTATGTGAAATCAATATATGCACAACACACAATATTAGCAATATATGAAAAGCTAGTAAGTAAGCAAGTAAAGAGTGAGAGATGGAAAGATCAAACCGAGAGACAAAGGATTTATAGTGGTTCGGCTACAAGGACACCTTCCTTGCCCTACTCCACTCCCCGAGCACCGAACTCGAGAGTTTTCTTCACTAAGTCAATAACCTCCCTTATGCCGGAGAAAACCGTACACACCAAAAGCTTACACCAATTAACGACACAAAGCAAGATGTCGAGTTCTAATCGTAGCTAGAACCAATCTCACACCAAATATCACACCACTTCTTCTTCACACCTTTACACTACTTCAATACTACTTCACACCACAAGTATCTTCACACCTTCAAGGCACTAATGTCTTGACACCTTCAAGCCACCAATGTCTTTACACCTTTAAGCCACTAATGTCTTGACACCTTCAAGTCACTAATGTCTTCACACCTTTAAGCCACTAATGTCTTGACACCTTCAAGTCACTAATGTCTTCACACCTTTAAGCCACTAATGTCTTGACACCTTCAAGCCACTAATGTCTTCACGCCTTCAAGCTACTAAAGTCTTCACAACTTCAATCTACTAATGTCTTCAAGTCTTCTTCACTTGGAACCCTCAATATCTTCACAACAAGTTCTTATTTCTACAATCTCCTATCACCAATACTATCTAACCCTTCTTCTCCACTTCAAGTTCCACTTTACTCTTACACCAATTCTAGATTCTTCAACTAAATCTAGCTAACTAATACATACACCTTATTCACCAATGAATGAAAGATTTACAAGAAAATATACACAAGCAACTTAGATAGCAAGATGATACTAAGTTGTAATACTTCTAATAGAAGTATTCTTCTCTTTGCACTTTGAATGTTGAGGCTTGAATCACTTTGAAACAAAGATCAAAGTATATAAGATCAAAGGATTATTAGAGAAAGGAAATGGATGTTTAGATCTGAAAGTTTCTGGTGCAAAAAGGTGAGGAAAATGTGCAAAATGATCCAGTATTTAAAGGGCCAGATTTTACTGTTCGGGAGCGTGCCGGTCCCCTTAATTGTAGGCCGGTCCCCTTAATGATTAAGGGGGCCGCCTAGTAAAATTAAGGGGGCCGCCCTCCTGAACGTTTGAAAAGATTCTCTGGATAAAATTTGCCCTTTTTGGTTGGAAATTTGAAATCATATTATTGTGGTTTAATAAAGCTTTACCAAAAATGATTTACAAATATATATAAAATGTTAAAATCATTTTATAAAATGTTATGTCTTAAGACAAAATTTCCTTTGATCTTATAATGCACTAATCACTTTGTTTATTCATACCTTAAGTGATTAAATGGTGAAAGTGAGTATTTACTACTAAATACTTGTTTACGTCATAACCTTTGGTTTGATGAGTTTACGTTTTGTTCAAAACATAGAGATATCGAAAGATATGAATAACGTTTTTAGTCATTTATTTATATCAACAATCTCCCCCTTTTTGATGATTACAAAACCTAAACTCATTAAATCCAAGAATTAATTTTTAGACAAGTATTTAGTGAGTTTATATTCACTTCTCCCCCTTTTTGTAGAATCAAAAAGGTTTAAGCCTATAAGGTAAAGGATCCCCCTTGATGTATGCTCCCCCTCGTTAGAGGGCACCAAGGGTTCGAGATATGTAATTCTTGCAAGAAAAATATTAGAGACACAAGCAAATACATATAGCATAATAACAACTAATAGTAAGCATGGCAATGAAGAATTTAAAACACATATAAGAGCATTCATTAATTCAAGATGATTATGTCAACCACATAATCATTGTTACAAAAGCCATAATGATAGAATTCTAATACAGAGTAGAATATCCTATTGTGCCAACAAAGAGTGTCATCAAACGTTCTTGAATCCCAAAATGGTTGAGGTGTTTTATTTGAAAATGAGAAACATAAGCATGTAAAATGCTTAGTGGTTTAGTGGAGATAAGCTTTTGGTTGCATGGATGTTGGTGAGTTTGGAGATGTGGAACTTGTAGGTGGTGGATTTGAAGTTGGGTTTGTTGGTTGAGGGTTTTGATGTTGTTCAAGTGATGGTGTTTGTTGAGATCTAGTAAGAAGATACTCAATCCAAGTGAAGTGCTCGTCCAAAGCAATGGTTTGTTGTTGAAGGAAGATGCAACAAGGGCAATTGTTAACATGCTTCTCAATTTGGTTGATGTTATGTGGTGATGATGGTGAGCTTGATTGGGGTGGATCCAAATTGCGTTGCGCAAGATGTAATGCTAAAAGAGCACTAAGCTCATGAGCCTCTTTTAGCTCCTCAACAAACTTCAAGTGTTCGGAGGAAGGAGATGATGGTGGAACATGGTAGTTGTCTTGGGTGAAAGTTTGAACATGCAACATAGGAGTGGCATGTGAGGTTGTAGGATGTGGTGGTGGTACTCTTGGTGGTGGAGACATGGGTGAGCTTGGGTAGTCATGAAAGCATGAAATGGGTGGAAGAGGTTCTCCAAGAGTGAGTGATGTTTTTGTTGAATGAGCAACATGTGAGGTATTGATTGAGAGATTGGGATTGTTGTTTTGGGATTGAGCATGCTCATCATAAGAAGAAGCATGAATGAGGGAATGAGTGGGTGATAGGTTGTGTGATGAATCATTATTGTGGGTTTGAGGTTTAGTAGTTGGTTGACTTGGAACAACATCACTTGAGTTTTGACAAGAATCAAGTTTCCTCCTCCAAACGGGTTTGACGGAGATCCTTGCGGTTCTTGAAATTTTAGGTTTTTGGTTGTTGGGAGATGACATGGTTGGGTGTGATGGCATTTATGATGGGAAGAGGGTATTTATAGTGTATGAGAAATGTGGTTTAGGAAGGTAAATTTTGAGGGATAGCATGGGACAAAATATGTTTGTGAATTTTGGGAAGTATAGGCTGAAGTGGGTCAAAAAGTGATAAAGAAAACAGTATCCCCGACCATCAGATGGCCGGTCCCCTTAATTATGGGCCGGTCCCCCTAATCATTAAGGGGGCCGCCTTATATAATTAAGGGGGCCGCCCATCTGGTGATTCCCAGAATGCCAGAAATGGGTTTTTGGCAGAAAATTTTCAAAAAGGTTGTGTTTTTGTTTTTGGATTCAAGTAAGTTCAACTCTTTGAGGCAATATAGGGCATACTATTCATGAATGTAGAGAGTGATATAGAATTAATTAAAATAGGCAATTAATTTCTAATAATCATGCTATCTATTAATTTATCAATTAAGATATGCAACAAAGGAGACAATAAGCCAAATAAGCTAAATGAGCAACTATATGAAGATGATAACATTTAGCCTAGAGCAAACATGTTGATGATTGTTGACAAGTAACAAATAGGTGGATATGATTATATGGACTTCAAGACTTGTTACAAACAAGATCCATATGCGCATGTCATGATTCTCATGAAATGATTTGATTAAATTGTAAATGTCATTTCCAATAGAAGTGTATAACACTTGAGAGAGTTGAATGTGTTTTAAGCAAAACGTTTTTAGTTTTATTCAACAATGTTTTGAAATAAATTCAAGTATGCATTACACTAACATAAATTGAATTTTGTTTCTTAATGTGTAACAAAAAAAAATATTTTAATCTTGTTCTTGAGTAAAATAATGGTTATGAAGGAAATTTTAGTCAAATAAGTTGTTAGAGAAAATATTTCATTCTAAAAGAGAAAAGTTTTGAACATGATGTTTTGATCATGATAATCAAGAAGTTTCAAGTGAGGGGTTTGATATGGAAACTTATCATGCTCAGGAGAATCAATTAAGCCCATCGTCACATATAATCATCTTTAATGATACCTAAAGATATTAAAGTGAAATGATAGATATTTATGATCTAAATGCAATGGGACAGGAAGGAGCAAGGTAAATAGTTCATGAATACAAGATAGACATGTGTATATATATATATATATGTATATATATATATATATATATATATATATATATATATATATATATATATATATATATATATATATATATATATATATATATATATATATATATAAATGTATGTATATATGTATACAACTAACATCATAATATCAAGTTGCAAGCAAGTATCAATTATAATATATCTATTAATGCAAGTAGTAAGATCATATAGCATAAGTGGAAGAATTCTACTATAGATCATAGAAGATTAAGAAAAATGATAATATACTAAACAACAAGAAGGTTAATAATGCTAATATCATATATGCATATATTAGTGTTAATAATCTAAAAGCATGGCAACTTATCAGTTAGAACGTACTGACACACTCATTAAAAACATTCTAAAATATAATGTAGCATTGACAACTTTTTGAAAAGAAAACTTATCTCAGGTCCAGCTTTTCAAATAGAGTGGGCATGACGGTGATAGAAGAAATCTTAAGAGTTAGTCCAAAACATGTCGAAGTGGCCAAGCAGTATTCACATGAATAGAAATCAAGGGAACTAGATCCGAGATGCTCAATCGATCACAACAATCATCACAAGTCGTGAAGGTTAAAAGAAGTAGCACGTAGGAGGCTTCAACTTGAGAAAGTAACAGATACACCATGAAACCAATGCTCCAAGAGTGAATAGCACAATGCCGAGACAAGAATATTCCCGCAAGAACGTCATAGGCGAAATAATTGCAGAATGTGAAACAACGTGATAGAAGCCAATATTCGTCAAACGTAATAGAGCGAGATGAGAAAATCAACACGTAATAGACTCCTCATTCGTTAGTTACCTAAACATGATAAACAGCTTGGTACCCAGATTCTCATGGGTCCTAGATGGTTAGATGAGAACATCCATTGCATTTGAATGCACATGATGGGGATGTCGTCGATAAGTACAAGAATTCAGCAATAGTTTGTTTTAATTAACAAACAATGACTTTCTTGACTAGAATAATAAGTAATGAATGTTAATAGTATTAGTTCTAAATTTATTCACTAGATTTAACAAATTTTATTTGTTTTAAAGCATTTGTTGAAGGATCATTTATGATAAATCCTAACCCGGTTTTATCATAAAATGGCTTTTGAATGTCGAGAAGATATTTTAAAGATTTAGAGCTATTTTTGAATTTTGCCAATATTTTTGCTTTTTCATTTTCAATTTTGATTTCATGTTTGTAGTCTCGACATTTTTTACATTCAAGATCGATTTCGATATTACTTTTAAGTCTAGACATTTTATCTTCTAAAATGATTTCTTTTTCAAAGTTGTTTTCAGCGGATGTTGAAAATTCGTTCTTAAAACTAATTTTTGAGTTAATGTTGCAAAAATGTTTGAAGTTATTTTCCATTTTTAAAAATTCTAATATAAATTGATCATAGCAAAAATGTTTAGTTTTGGATTGTACCTTCTTTGTAGTTGTACATTCCTCACATGCTATATGGTGATCAATTCCATCTTCCATGTCGCTCCATGTTTTGTTTGTAGTTTCACTTAGATCTAGAAACATGTAGTTCTTGCCATCAATACTTGTATTCTCATTTGTTTGAATATTCTCATAAGCCGTGTTATCATCGTCTTCTTTGCACTTGTTGCACCATGATTTATTCACGCTCTTTCTTTGGATTTGGTTTATGTATTCTTCGTTGTAGATACCTTCAATGATCACATTTGAACTAGTAGTACATGTGTTTATTTCAACTAAATATTTATTTACTAAATTTTCTAGATTAACTATTTCTTGTGCAATATCAAGTTTATCATCTTGGTTTTACATTCTTCTTGGTGAATCTTTAAAAGACATTTCCAAATATCATTTGCCGTTTTACAATGAAATAATCTTTCATATTTAACTTTTGGTAGAGTTTTGAAAATAAGTAATTTGGCTTTAGTGTTTTTATCAATTTTAGTTTGAAAATTATTATTTTGATTTTCAAAATCTATTTTGGTTGATTTAAGATCTCCAATTGAAATGATATGCCAAAGATCAAGATCTATTGATTTCACATAATTTTCAAATTTGTTTTTCCATTTAAGAAAATGATCATTTTCAAATAATGGTGGTTGTTGCATAAATTCCCCTTCTAAATATTTTTCAAATTCCATAGATCGTTACAAGTTTTAAAATACAGTCTATTTTAAAAATCTTGCTAGACGTGGCTCTGGTACCAATTGTGGAAAACTAGAAGGGGGGGGGGTTGAATAGTTTTGCGTCTTTTTCGTTTAATAAGAATTTGCTTTTCAAAGAATTGATATTAATTGTAAAAACCTTTGAAGCTAAGGTATAGATACAAACCTAATTCACATATATCATATATATATATACACTACTTGTTTAAAGTGTTGAATAGAAATTATAATTTCATATATCTCACTTAATTGCAAGTTTGTACTAATATATATATATGTGTCTTAGTAATTGTTTATACTTATATTTTACCAAAGTATAATTAATGTTTTAAATGTAACCTAGTTTGATCTTTATGTGAAATCAATATATGCACAACACACAATATTAGCAATATATGAAAAGCTAGTAAGTAAGCAAGTAAAGAGTGAGAGATGGAAAGATCAAACCGAGAGACAAAGGATTTATAGTGGTTCGGCTACAAGGACACCTTCCTTGCCCTACTCCACTCCCCGAGCACCGAACTCGAGAGTTTTCTTCACTAAGTCAATAACCTCCCTTATGGCGGAGAAAACCGTACACACCAAAAGCTTACACCAATTAACGACACAAAGCAAGATGTCGAGTTCTAATCGTAGCTAGAACCAATCTCACACCAAATATCACACCACTTCTTCTTCACACCTTTACACTACTTCAATACTACTTCACACCACAAGTATCTTCACACCTTCAAGGCACTAATGTCTTGACACCTTCAAGCCACCAATGTCTTCACACCTTTAAGCCACTAATGTCTTGACACCTTCAAGTCACTAATGTCTTCACATCTTTAAGCCACTAATGTCTTGACACCTTCAAGTCACTAATGTCTTCACACCTTTAAGCCACTAATGTCTTGACACCTTCAAGCCACTAATGTCTTCACGCCTTCAAGCTACTAAAGTCTTCACAACTTCAATCTACTAATGTCTTCAAGTCTTCTTCACTTGGAACCCTCAATATCTTCACAACAAGTTCTTATTTCTACAATCTCCTATCACCAATACTATCTAACCCTTCTTCTCCACTTCAAGTTCCACTTTACTCTTACACCAATTCTAGATTCTTCAACTAAATCTAGCTAACTAATACATACACCTTATTCACCAATGAATGAAAGATTTACAAGAAAATATACACAAGCAACTTAGATAGCAAGATGATACTAAGTTGTAATACTTCTAATAGAAGTATTCTTCTCTTTGCACTTTGAATGTTGAGGCTTGAATCACTTTGAAACAAAGATCAAAGTATATAAGATCAAAGGATTATTAGAGAAAGGAAATGGATGTTTAGATCTGAAAGTTTCTGGTGCAAAAAGGTGAGGAAAATGTGCAAAATGATCCAGTATTTAAAGGGCCAGATTTTACTGTTCGGGAGTGTGCCGGTCCCCTTAATTGTAGGCCGGTCCCCTTAATGATTAAGGGGGCCGCCTAGTAAAATTAAGGGGGCCGCCCTCCTGAACGTTTGAAAAGATTCTCTGGATAAAATTTGCCCTTTTTGGTTGGAAATTTGAAATAATATTATTGTGGTTTAATAAAGCTTTACCAAAAATGATTTACAAATATATATAAAATGTTAAAATCATTTTATAAAATGTTATGTCTTAAGACAAGATTTCCTTTGATCTTATAATGCACTAATCACTTTGTTTATTCATACCTTAAGTGATTAAATGGTGAAAGTGAGTATTTACTACTAAATACTTGTTTACGTCATAACCTTTTGTCTTGTGATCATGTCCATGATGTATAAAAATGGGTAAAACAAGTTATTGTAAATGATTGTTAATTTAAGTTATTTAAACAAGTAAACTAGTGATTTTCTTGGTGAAATCTGATCAAAATGGTATAATTATGATATTGGACCATTACATATTGTATTAGAGGACTTAACAAGGAAACCATAGCAACTTGAACCACTTAAAATGAGTACATGAGTAAAAAGTTATGACCATTTGAAGTTACCAAAACTTTGCGGCAAAACTGCCTAAATACCTTCTGTGACAGAACATAAAACACGCAAAAAGAAGCCCTTCTGGTCCGTTTCACGAAACAGTTAAAGCACGAAAGTTGTCCGGAATCACGTTTTCTTCAAAAACTCAGGAGCACGTATCCAGAAAACCAATAACGAATGAGATTTTTCTCAGTGTCTTAACAGCTATTTTATGTATTAAAGTCACTATATAATAGTTGTGGTTTAATAAGACCAAGAGGTCTAATGACCTAGATTCAAGACCACAACCATGGCTAAAGCCAAGGTTGAGTCCCCATGCCATGGAACAATGACCAAAGGTCATGGCAAGGCCATGACTAAATGACCATATAAACTTACTTAGGTGAAAACATGAGCTAAAGAGTTAGCGATAACTTAAACATGCAATTTGGATCTACTCCATCTAAAGGACCATGAGATCTTACAAGTAATTGTCATACAAGATTAAGAAACTCATTCTAATAACAATCTTCATGTAAAAGTAAACTTTTCTTAGTTTATTCAAATATTAGACATGTAACTTTTCGGATCAAAACTTATATACATATATTTTATCAAATACTACAATAGTAGGGAGCCTCATGTGAGGAGTTCATTAAGTAAGCCGTCGAGATGAGTTGTGGATTTACGAATTAAAGTGTACTGGCTCCTCGCACGTTTACTACATGACTTCTGAATTATGTCGGCCCGAACGGTAGTAAACGATATATAAACTATACATGTTTCATGAACCATTTCTTTTCAAAGACTTATACTATACTTTGTACCACATCATGGACTAAATGCAAGACATATATAGGCAATTCTTCATATTCTTTACTCCAATCCTAAGTCGGAACATCCTATTATAGGTTGCTCGTAGAAACCTTCACTATTTGACCATCATATTCACTACTTGCTACATAACTTAAGGTGAGTCATAGCCCCTGCTCTTTTAATTGTTTTATCAACTCTTTGGGGGAGAATACATGCTCGTTTTTACATAAATGCAATACTTGTTTTACTTGAACATGCTACTTGTTTACTTAAACACCAATTGCCTTACTCAATGTTTGTGGTTTACTCAAACGCTTTATGTGTTTACATGTTACATACTTCATTATCATCATTATTTATATGGCATCATTGTAAAAATTGTTTATATAACGGTATTGCTACATTTATATTTGAATCTAGATACAAGTATTACTTTTGTTCACATAAACTAGATCATATTTGGCAGTGGGTTGTAAACACACAGGTTGCAAGTCTTGTATGGGCGGGGCTTGGAACTGAGTGGATTTACGATGCCTTTGCCGGGAAATCATCATTCAAATGTTTTACATTACATTTTGTCACTAAACTCTATGAACTCACCAACCTCGTGTTGACACTTTAGCATGTATTTTCAGGTTCATAATGAACAAGGATGGCACGGAAGGGGCACGGATATTCAAGAGGGCTATAAATTTTATTATCATTCAAAAACTCATTTAATGTAATTTGTAAACATGGAACCATCTAGGACCTCAGTTTGTAATCTCTGATATTTATATAATTTGAATGATAAATCTTTTAAAACGACTCAATTAGAGTTCTTTTTCTATTATTGTGACTGTTGTGCCGTCGAGTAACACCCAGTTTGAATTCTGCCGCATCCATGAATTGGGGGTGTTACAGATTGGTACCAGAGCCATGGTTATAGAGAAACGGGTCTAATTGAGACCTAAACTATAACCACAATTACAAGCATAAGCATTTTATAGCCTTCCGCTCTCCGTGTCTTCCATCCTCCAGACGATTATGGACTTATTAAGCATTTTATATTACACAAACATGTTAGCATATGAATATATGTACCCTTAGCATAATTAAGCATTTCCCCGTAAGCATTTTATACTACATGAACATATTAGTATATTGATATATACACACTTGTCATATTTTGAGCACTTCCCATAAACATTTGAATTGTTTTAACATAGTAATTCTTCTAATAGAAATCATGTGCGTACCCACTTCTCCCGATTATGTGCCCACTCTACCTAATAACTTCCAAGTCTTACCACCCTCACCCGAGTTCGGATTTGACTTCGTAAATGCCTTCGCTTCTGATGACGAAGAAGAACCTTTCGAAGATTCAACCGACGAAGAAGAGGAGGAACCAATGCCAACTAATTTTGCGTCAAATACTTCTAATTATTTTGAACAAAATTGGGTTGAGGCAGACTCCGAGGAGGATAATGAGTATGAATATGTACTAGCGCCATTACCACCACCACTATCACTTCCCTTTGATATCCCTACATGTGATGAATTGGATCACTCATTATGGATCGTATCACGACCACCATTGATCTAACAAGAAAGTCAGCATGGAAACTACAGCCTCTCAAACTTCATCGACTCGTACCTCTATGGCACACTAAACCAAGAAGTTGCCGATCAATCAGAGCTGCTCGGACCTTCTAACCTGCAATAGACTAGTGTGATGATACTAGTTGTCTTTTGTACTACTAAACTGAATAGACTCAGTTAGTAAACTCTGTAGAATCCATGTAATAGCTAACAGTAGTTGTAAAACGTTGTAATTACTAAACTGAAAGTATCAGTTAGTAGATTTTGAAGAAACTTGTAATAAGTTTCAATCTTGTAATCAATCAACGTTTTATGAATAAAACTCTTGCTTTATGCTATCATGTGTTATGATTCAAACCTCCAACGTAATTATTCTATCATTTCCCCATAAAAAATC
Source organism: Artemisia argyi (assembly GCA_030686995.1). Lineage (NCBI taxonomy): Eukaryota > Viridiplantae > Streptophyta > Magnoliopsida > Asterales > Asteraceae > Artemisia > Artemisia argyi. Next base: position 80,278,506 of record CM060681.1, read on the forward strand.
ATGCTTATTTCACAACTTTCTACTTACCAACTATTTTGAAAACTACGTCAATTTCACCCGATTATCTTACTCTCCATCTCCGAAGATGAGTATGAATATTCATTTCGTACTTTTGGAACACCAATATCATCTCATAATACACTACCTTGTAACTCACCGGCTAAGTATGAATGTTGTGTTGGGAATTCTTAAGTAGGATGATTTGTAATTATTTGAATGGATTGGGATGCCTTTTCATTTAAATAAAGAAATTGTAAATCACCGAACCATAAGTTTATATTCCTCTATTTACATTGTTTGGGATGCCTCTCTATGTAAATAAAGAATTATAAACAAGTGGGATTATTTGTATCCGAAATAATATAAGTATGAAGTCAACCTACACTACATTGCTCGGGTATGGCATGATACCTACACTATATTGCTCGGGTATGGCATGATACCTACACTACATTGCTCGGGTATGGCATGATACCTACATTATATTCGCCACAAGAAACCTACATTATATTTGCCACAAGAAACCTACATTATATTCGCCACAAGAAATCCTATCTTTTCACCGACATCGCTTCAACCCATGACATAAATTGAACTTCGGGACGAAGTTCCCGTAAGGGGTAGAGACTATAACAATTCACAATTTCAGGTTAATTACTATTTCCGAAAAATTTCACTATTCATTTTTACTATTCACTTTTACTATTCATTTTTCCGAAATTTGATTTTTATTTCATATTCTCGTGTGATAAATCATTTCCATGGCAAATTAAAAGTTTGACACTCATCAGATCATTTTCGCGAAAGTTATTAAGGAACTACACGTTTTAGGGTAAAACGTCATTCAAAAATCCTACGCACAACGAAACTCGACCGCGTTAATTTTCCCCGCATCAGAAAAATGTTTGATACACTCATGATTTATTTGAAAATTAATCATGACTGAGAAAAATGTGACCAAATAAACCTCGGCCGTGAGAAACAGGAATTTTCGTTTTTAAGCACTTTTACTTAGCCGTAACCTTAGCCTATACCTGCACCGCGTTTCTAAGACGATTTGAGTTTTCACATTTTTGGAATAAGTCAACATATTTTTCCCTCCTCCTTTGACCAAAAATCATTCCTTGATTTTATAAATCATTCCTTGATTTTTAGGCTTACGGTTTTATGTCTTAAAGACATTAAATACCAACCGACACTAGACTGAGCCCAGTTTAGATATTATAAGTCATTTTAAATCAGTATTATCATATTAGAAAAGTAACATTTTACTTTTCTCAATTTTACACAATATTCGTACATTTTACGTATCACGCGTTTTATACCCGTGTTTCCAGTTTTAGCAGGGTTTTAGCACCCCCAATGGAACCTACCACTCATTTTATATTTTATTATGAAGTATATTGACATATTTAACCATACTTTCAAGTTCCACATTTTTATGATACCCGGTTTTACGTTTTGAGGCTTAATCATATACGGTTAGCATTTCCCAGAGTCAAAACTAACCAAGTATCTAGGATATTATCAACCAAAGGCCAAGTCACCCCCCCCCCCCTAGCCCTTGTGAACCGCCAATAGGGGGGGAGTCACACCTTAAGGTGGCTTGATCTCACTCTTAGTACCCTTGGATGATTACATGTGTTTAAGAGTGCTTAGAAAGCTTTGACTAGTCTTGTAAGTAACCTCCTCAAAGGCATATAAAAGCCCCCCCTCCCTTTGTTGCCGTCCACCATCACACACACAAACACAATCTCCTTAGCAATTTACTTCAAGTTTCATGCATGATACAAGTGCTTCAACAAACATAGAAACACTAGTTAGGTTTTGATTCATCAAAACTACTTCCAAACCCTAAAAACTTTGGTGATTTCTCTTGAGTTTGAATCCACTCAAGTCACCTCAACTTTCATCATCTCTCTTTCAAGAATACAAGGGTAGAAAGATTGCATGAAGTGAAGTAGGGTGAAGCTTAAGTCTATCAAAGACCTTACCTTACATGTTAACTTCCTTTCTTAATTGAAAGCCAAAAGTTGTAAGCAAAAACCTAACATACTACTTGTAAAATATCATATTCATGCTATTTACATATCATTCATGCTATATTTTGTCTTGTGATCATGTCCATGATGTATAAAAATGGGTAAAACAAGTTATTGTAAATGATTGTTAATTTAAGTTATTTAAACAAGTAAACTAGTGACTTTCTTGGTGAAGTCTGATCAAAATGGTATAATTATGATATTGGACCATTACATATTGTAGTATAGGACTTAACAAGGAAACCATAACAACTTGAACCACTTAAAATGAGTACATGAGTAAAAAGTTATGACCATTTGAAGTTACCAAAACTTTGCGGCAAAACTGCCAAAATACCTTCTGTGACAGAACATAAAACAAGCAAAAAGAGGCCCTTCTGGTCTGTTTCACGAAAAAGTTAAATCACGAAAGTTGTCCGGAATCATGTTTTCTTCAAAAACTCAGGAGCACGTATCCAGAAAACCAATAACGAATGAGATTTTTCTCAGTTTCTTAACAGCTATTTTATGTATTAAAGTCACTATATAATAGTTGTGGTTTAATAAGACCAAGAGGTCTAATGACCTAGATTCAAAACCACAACCATGGCTAAAGCCAAGGTTGAGTCTCCATACCATGGAACAATGACCAAAGGTCATGGCAAGGCCATGACTAAATGACCATATAAACTTACTTAGGTGAAAACATGAGCTAAAGAGTTAGCGATAACTTAAACATGCAATTTGGATCTACTCCATCTAAAGGACCATGAGATCTTACAAGTAATTGTCATACAAGATTAAGAAACTCATTCTAATAACAATCTTCATGTAAAAGTAAACTTTTCTAAGTTTATTCAAATATTGGACATGTAACTTTTCGGATCAAAACTTATATACATATATTTTATCAAATACTACAATAGTAGGGAGCCTCATGTGAGGAGTTCATTAAGTAAGCCGTCGAGATGAGTTGTGGATTTACGAATTAAAGTGTCCTAGCTCCTCGAACGTTTACTACATGACTTCTGAATTATGTCGGCCCGAACGGTAGTAAACGATATATAAACTATACATGTTTTATGAACCATTTCTTTTCAAAGACTTACACTATACTTTGTACCACATCATGGACTAAATGCAAGACATATATAGGCAATTCTTCATATTCTTTACTCCAATCCTAAGTCGCAACATCCTATTATAGGTTGCTCGTAGAAACCTTCACTATTCGACCATCATATTCACTACTTGCTACATAACTTAAGGTGAGTCATAGCCCCTGCTCTTTTAATTGTTTTATCAACTCTTTGGGGGAGAATACATGCTCGTTTTTACATAAATGCAATACTTGTTTTACTTGAGCATGCTACTTGTTTACTTAAACACCAATTGCCTTACTCAATGTTTGTGGTTTACTCAAACGCTTTATGTGTTTACATGTTACATACTTCATTATCATCATTATTTATATGGCATCATTGTAAAAATTGTTTATATAACGGTATTGCTACATTTATATTTGAATCTAGATACAAGTATTACTTTTGTTCACATAAACCAGATCATATTTGGCAGTGGGTTGTAAACACACAGGTTGCAAGTCTTGTATGGGCGGGGCTTGGAACTGAGTGGATTTACGATGCCTTTGCTGGGAAATCATCATTCAAATGTTTTACATTACATTTTGTCACTAAACTCTATGAACTCACCAACCTCGTGTTGACACTTTAGCATGTATTTTCAGGTTCATAATGAACAAGGATGGCATGGAAGGGGCACGGATATTCAAGAGGGCTATAAATTTTATTATCATTCAAAAGCTCATTTAATGTAATTTGTAAACATGGAACCATCTGGGACCTCAGTGTGTAATCTCTGATATTTATATAACTTGAATGATAAATCTTTTAAAACGACTCAATTAGAGTTCGTTTTCTGTTATTGTGACTGTTGTGCCGTCGAGTAACACCCAGTTTGAATTCTGCTGCATCCATGAATTGGGGGTGTTACAATACTGACCCATATTGAAACTGGCATTTGCTGCTACATAATAGATTTGCTTGAAAAATATGCCCGTATCGCACTAATAAATGTATAAATTGCGTAACATGTGAGGGTGTCTCCTACTCTTCCACATTTAGATCAGAAGTAGTTGTTTGGTACCATTTTGTTTTTCGATTCTTTGAATGCTGAGTGCTTTCCATGATGTGATTTGCTTGGGGTCCTCTACTATCTTGGGTGTACATATATAAACCTACCAAGGGTATGTTATGAAGCCATGACATATCTTGGGATTTTTAGGTGATGTATTTCTCCTAGGGGCGAAAGATAGGTTATGAAATAATTCCATGATTATGATGTTCTTGTTAGGTCGGTCCGAGTTGATGAATAACTAAGCAATGATGCTAATGATCAAAGACACTTGGGCACAATACAACAGTTTTGAAATAGTATTCCACACATCGACATTAGGACTATGGCATAATTTTTTACGGGGTGATTCGTACACCACCCAAATCACTGGCATGCGGCAACTTGTGCTGTGTGGAGTATTTCCTGCACAAATCACTATTTTTTTTTTTGCACAAATTCACATCAAGTCAAAACTAGACCGTAGTTTATCATCTTGCACTTGGCACATGCCACATTCAAAGCTCAAATATCCATACAGATCTTGTCAAAAGTAAAAGAATAGTATAGCATATCATATCATACAACTTAAATGGAATCAAATCTTGTTATTTTTACCATTAAAATTATCTTGCAAATATAAGATATCCCAAATGTTACTTATCAAATATAGAGTTGCCTAACTGAATACGAACACATGATCAAATTCAGACATGTTTAAAAGATTTACTCCAAAATTTAGAGTGGTTGACTAGATGATTATATTCCAATTCTCATTGATATATGGATTATGTTCCAATGACACATACTCCAAACATTGATACTAATTAAATTAACCAAAACTGGCTGCTAGTCAATGCAAATAAGGGGACATCATCACATTGTGTTTCCTAATTGGTTTTGTCCCTTTTGCAACATCCCAATATTTTACTTCACAATCTACCTAGACCACCCTGTGATCAGCAGCTTGTACAGTAGAAGAAAATCCAGCTAACCGCTATTCATTTTCCATATAAATACAACTTCTGTGAAGCTTCTTTCACATATCTTATAAACTTATAAATATAATATTATAAAGATAAACTTTTGATCATGGCATACTCAAAGATAAATGGTAATGGTCTAACAAGAAAGTGTGCTTCTTTGGTAAAAAAACAACGTGCCCGTCTTTGTATTGCTCGTCGGTGTGCCACTATGCCATAAAATTAATATGATTTCAATATGCTCTATGCTATTTTTCCTTGAAATATCTAAATGTTAAGCTGATTGATTAGATTCAACATCATTTGTTGATCCAATCACTGAACAGCAACATTATATATAGATAGGTACGTTAACTGCAACAACTTAAAGCACTTGGAAAACCCGTAGCAACCTCTGAATCACTAGTCTACCAATTGACTTGTTGGTTTTGAATGGTCCCAATTTCGCAGAAGCATCGGGCCCCAATTGACCACTTGCGTCTTGTGGCATTGTAACATTAATCTCCTGCATCATCTGTTTTTTAGCTGTTGATCGCATGTAGCATTTCCCCTGAACCATTAAAAAATCAACTTATTAATACAATCACCTTACATTCATTAAGTAAAGACACTAAGTTATGTGTGTTTACTTACCTTTCTATCCTCTCGGTTGAACGTGAGGGAGCAATCTTTGAGGCTTTCTTAATTAAATGCATCGAGCCTTCTGCATCCCAAACCATCTCATAGTCATAGTTTTCATCGTCATCTTTCACTTTAGTGCTTTTGAAGATGGCTAATGTATTACTCACCAACTCGCCAATATGTAGGTGGATGCCCAACCCATTTGTTGGCCATAGGAGAACCACAAGAAGAGTAACCACAAATAACACAATATACCTCATATTTATAGACTAATCAAACATAACAAAATTTAAAAACCATAATACACAAGAAAACTGTATTTTTCTCATTGTATGTAAACCACCATAATACCTCTTCCATGTATACACTCAAACATAAACAAAAACTTTAGACACTTCAACCCTACTTTCTTCTCATTTCGGTCAACACTCTCTTTAGAAACAAGAAAAACCCGAGCGACTTAATATGAATATAGTAACATCATCTAGCATTTACACGGGTCTTCTTTGGGGAGCAAAAGATGGATCCAGGAGCAGCTTTGTTGCTTGCATAATTTCCAATATTCTCGAGCTCGTCATCATCACTATCAATATTACTCGGATCAGATCGGTTCTGGTGGGCCCTATGCCTATAAAGATAAACATTGAAATAGTAGCTAACCAAAATCGCCATACTCTTGTCCTTGAAATGAGTCCAAAGGTCACTCCAAAAGGTTATACCTGAAGACACAGGGTTTGCCTTTATGATATCCTCAAACATTTTTTCTTCTTTAGGAGTCCATTTGAGAGAAACACTCTCACCCACTTCATTGAACTCCCATTTTAAGAAAGTGGAGCCCAATTCAAGTTTGATCCTGTTTCGTTTTTTAGAAACATGAAACCTAACACATTCTATTGAACCAGGAAATGCACATCCGCAGAAATCGTCTATTCCTTTTCCTATTCTTTCAATTTCAATAAGACTACTTCTTGTTTCAGTTTTTTCTAGAGGCCAAATTGGAATCCCAAGCCATTTGGTGTCGGGTTCATAAGTCTGTTCAACTGATTCAGGTACTTGTGCTTGAAATTGTTGGCCCAATGGGGTCCGTTTTCGCTTGAAGTTGTAACCATAGAAAGAATGTTCTTCATCTCGGTCACACCGGCTGCCAGAGGACGATGACTCGGACCAATCTTGAGGAGACGGGAGTTTTCTTGAAGAAAGGTTTGATGATCGTGTCTCTTTAGCGGTAATGAGTCTCTGACTGCATCTTGATGTTGATTTCTATGTTGGATCATCATACATCGCCGGATTCATCCTCAGATTCTTCTTCCAAGCCTGTTTAGCCTTCGGATCAAGACTGGTCTTCACAAGCCTTGCCTCACGAGCTGATAGAACCTGCTTCCAGACATATTCACTACCATAACCCTTCCATTTAGACCTTTCTGGAAACCACCCAATCGCAAGATCACACGGATCTTTCGCCACCCTTTTCACCCAATCCAACAATGGCGAATAACGCTCTTTTTTCCTCTTTCTACTCTTCCACAATACCTACATTCGACTCAACAACCACATCATCTTTAACATCCAATCCATCAATCGACCCAACGCAACTCTGCTAATCTTTAAGACCAACCATCTCCACAAACTCTTGATAATTTTTCATCTCAGCATCCGGGAAAAACTTGCTTGAATCAAACGACGACATGCCAATACTCTCACTACCCAAACTTTTATCTTTCACAACTTTTGAATAATACTCTTCCAACAACCCAAGATACTTCACATAAACAACTTGCCAATACTCTCACTACCCAAACTTTTATCTTTCACAACTTTTGAAAAATACTCTTCCAACAACCCAAGATACTTCACATAAACAACTTTCAAACTCGCGGAAGCATCCGAATCACACCCGATTTCTTTCGCTACCAAATCCCAACCCCGGTTTCGATTCACACTTTCATATCCACCTTTCTCTCTCACACACAAATATAACTTTAACAATTCAATAGGCTTCCCATTACCAAGCATTGGTGGCAAAGGCCTAAAAACACTAATTCCTTACAATACCCTAGAAACAATTTTATTAAACTTACAACACTCAATTTCACCACATTCTAAAGCATACCCATCTGAAATCTTGGTCAATCCAGTTTTTTGAGGGGCCTTGTGTTTGTGTGTTTCCTCCCTACTTTCAAACTTGTACCGGTTTATGTATGTAACATTTTATGTAAAGTTGTAAACGGTGACGTGGCACATAAAAAATGATGCCACACCACTATTTAAAAAATTAGCCTCTTATAAAAGGTACTTACATACAATGGTTAAAAGTTAAAAGTATATTGCATACAGTGAAATAAAAAACATTTTTTTCTCTTGAATGTTAATTTATTTCAATGAATATTACCACAAGTAAATAAAGGTATGTGCAGGAAGAAAATACAGATGTGTTGATACGGTCTCTGATGCATTAGAATATGCAAGTTTACTTGCGGTTAGCAGCATGAAAGATGGAAAATCCCTGCTGCCAGCTAATCGTCCCCAAAGTGCGCTACACAAAGTAACAACACATCTAATGTCATAACATTCACATAATTATATACGAAAAACTTACATACATACCTCTACTACAGGCCCGTGTTCAGCTATATGAGTAACAGTACACTGATCATGATCATGACCAGACAACACAAGTACCTGTAATGACACTGATCACATTTACTTCATCAAATGTTAAAGATTCAGTTATATGCAATGAATAAAGAGGGAACTTACAGGTTTGATGGAGTCCAGTAACATGTTTGTTGTTTTTCTGTAAGATAATTTTGATACCTGCATCAGTTTCAAGATATAAGAACTGAACCCTTAGCCAAACAAGAATTGAATAAGTTAATAGCATGAGGAAGTTACATTATGTCCCGATCATCAGTAGCACGCGAAATTCTCTGGACATGAAAAAGTGACATTATTTTGGAGTCCACAAAAGTCATGAACAGCAAGACTTTAACACTTGAAAAAGTGCTTCACTTTATCAGCTACCTCAGAAGGACTTAAACCTTTGAATCCCAACCAAAACATAGATTCTGTAAACAACATGTGCACACATGACAAACTGTCAATACCGTCATCTTTTGACGTATGATACTGACTAGTAATACTTTAGTTATTACAAACACATATTCAAACGCAAACAGAACACATTAAAATATTGGTTAGATAAGTGATTTTATCACAAACCTTGAACATATCCACATCAGAAATCTTCCTCAACCTTCCATATGCTTAAACTTCATTGTATGTCATTCCCATCTGATTCAATGCAAAAAAAATATCAGCCTCAAACTACATGATAATAAAACTTGATTTAAATCAATTGATAAAGTCTACAATGCAAGGTAATTTGCTTGACTGTAATTTGATCTAATGGACTCCAGCTCAGTAGTTGGTGGAGCAGCTTCAATATCTGCTAAAATACCTTTTATTAGGTAACTGCGCAATGCTTCATCCACATAGGAGCTACCCAACACAAGATAAAAGACTGGTTTATTATGAACCTATGGCAATAATGAAGCTAACATATTACGCTAATTAGGTCAAAAATAAGGTACTGTAAATTCATAAACCAAAAGCAGTTGCAATGACGAATTGTGGTTTTTTGTCCAGAGAGTAACTTACTCACCTGGTCGAATTCAAACATGTTTAGCCTCGAATTTTCGAGATAAGCTTTAGGTCAAACTCCTCACCTTATAAAATCTCAAGCTCAAAAAGCCAACTCTCGGCTCAAATACATTGCTACTCATGCAAAACTTATAAAATTGCACAAACACATTATTAGTCGACACTTCTTACAGACAAACTAAATCTATTTAAGCAAGTTCAATTCAGATATACAACGAACAATCATATCCTATCTATCCATATACATACACATTTAATCACTCACTTATGTTCAGATTTGACTGTAAGGACGACCTTCTCGCCTTTCTTCATTGTTTTTACAGCCTTATACAAAGCATGGCATATATGATGCGTGGGAATTGCACCAGGCTTTACCTCTCAAGGGATCTTGAGAAGCTTACAACCCCCACCAGGCAGTGTACCTGATCGTTGTAGTATAGTATAGTGACAAGTACCGGGGGATTGATCGTTCAGCTAGGAATAGTGTCGCTAGGATTAGAAAACCTAAATACTAGTTCTAAAGGTGAGGGATGATTATTTTTGTATTTTTTATATTTTTTTAGAAAGCAAATAAAAATCTCAGGTTTGAAGGATTTGGGCGGAATTAGTTGCTAGTCAACTAACCCAATACTAAAGATGCAATCAAAATAAAATACAAGAAATGAAAATAAGCTAAATTATACTAAGGTTGTGAGCAATAAATGGAGAAAATGTGTTTACTTAGATTTCACTACTCCCTAGATATCTTTTACACGTTAATTACTTGTTATAGTTGCGTGGTTGACGGATTGTATTCCTTAATACCATTCATGGGGTGGCGCACTTAACTTCCCAATCCTATGAGCTCTTATCTCCTCCTATGCCATGCCCGGCACAACCATAGGGATTATAAACAGTGGCTCATGCATTAAATACAACCAATAAAACCTAGTGCACATCAGTTCATGTTTCCTAAGACGTTCAAGCATGTTACCATTTGGAGATCTGCCAGTTTTCTTAAGCCTAACATCGAATTCATTCATCCAATACAACTATAAACAAGTAATCAACACATAATTAACATCTAGGTTTCATTAGATCCAAGCAAACACAAGATAGATCTAGCCTAGCATGATAGAATTAAGACAAGAACAAGATATAGACAACCAACACATAGACATATTGATTGAATTAAAAGAATACTTATCTCAATTACACATGAAAGGTATCAAGGGCTTAGAACCCTTGAAAAACCTGTAAAATTCGCACCAAGTTCGTACTTAGGGTTTCTCCAAAACTTCTCCTCCTTTAATGTGAAAATTAGAAAACTATATATAGGAAATAGGGTCTGACGGCGTCAAGACAAATCTTGTGACGCCGTCATCTCGCCGCCAAAATAATTCTCGGACTGCCTTGATCTACTTTTGACGCCGTCATGTGTTATGCATTTCCAGGCTGTCATGAATTTTACTCTTGACGCCCTACTTCGTGACGCCTTTAAATCTGTACTGGATCGTCATGGAAATTACTCTTGACGCCGTCAGAAATTCCTTCTTGACGCCGTCACCTACTGTTCCCAGCAAGGAAAATTAAGACTTTGGCGTTTTCTTCACTTTTATGCTCCAAAAACGTCCGAAGTGCTTCCTTTTCCAGATTTCTCTCCCAAAGTACCTAAAATCACAAAAGGAACGATTTAGGGCAATATTTGATCAAATAAATTCAATTCCGGGGTTAAATGACCCCTAAAAGTGGTTCATTTTTCGCCTCATCAATATATGACCTGATCAAACACAAATATGTCAGAAACAATCAAAACAGACTTTTTATTCACATAAAAAGGTATCTTCATGTAAAGTACCATCTTCTACTTTGAACTCCACTCCCTCTGACCTTGCAACAAGGGTCATGTCCTCCAAACGCACTTCGTAATTGACTACACTACGAAAATAAAACAAACAAGACGTGAACAAGAAATTAAAAACGCACAAGTTTAGGTGAAAAATAGTACTTATAACTTCATCGACGTCCTTTGGGTTTTCCCACTTCTCCCCTTCCTTAACAATCTTCACATAACCCTATATTCGAAAATCACCAAAACAATAAAATTACCAGTGAACATCTCAAATTAATTATGGAATTGAAGATATAAAACATTTAGTGACCTGATTTATGGATTAGTGGACTTGAAACACGACCAATGATGGTGAATGGTGTGGGTATATGGTTCGTGGTTGATATGTTAGATGAAATGAAAGAGTAAAGTAAGAGATAATCACATTGGGAAGAACAAATGGAGGGTAAGTGTTACTATTAACATTATTTTGATTTTTGGTGAAATTTCAGGCGGGATTTTAGGAAATCTTTTAGCGGGATGATGAAAAGGTGAAATTTCAGACCGAATTTGGGGAATTTTCAAGAGGGATGATGAATTTTTTAGAGGGAGGTGTTAAGTTTTAAGAAAATTATTTTTGTTTGTTAATTATTCTTGGTGAATTCTATTACTAAAACTTTATTTGTAGAAAATAGTAACTCCCTCCGTCTCAAAATTATTGTTAAGAGAAAAAAATCACAAAATTTAATAAAATTGTGGCCACTTTAATTATCAACCATTTAAATAAAATATACCCCCACTAAATACTCTAGTTTTAACTTAAAAATGAAAATAAACAATTATTTTTGAGACAACCCAAAAAGAAAATATGACTATTATTATGAGACGGAGGGCGTATGTGTCATGTAAATCAAAATAGCGGTTTTTTTTTTTTTTTTTTTTTTTTTTACTTATGATAAGAGTGACTTGTAGTGGCTCATTATCTATAATCAAAATTTTCGGTAAACAACGCCGTTTAACATCTCATTGATGAGTTGAGATGGTATTGACATACATGAGATATTAAACTAATGAGTCGAGATGATATTAACATACATGAGATGTTAAATAGACGAGTCGAGATGAAATTGACATACATTAGATGTTAAACTGATGAGACGAGATATTAAATGTATGAGTCGAGATGATATTGACATACATAAGATGTTAAACGGATGAGTCGAGATGATATTAACATACACGAGATGTTAAACGGATGAGTCTAGATAATATTGACATACACGAGATGTTAAACCGATGAGTCGAGATGATATTGACGTAAACGAGATATTAAACGGATGAGTCGAGATGATATTGACATACATGAGATGTAAAACGGATGATTCGAGATGATATCGACATACTTGAGATGCCAAACGGATGTGTCGAGATGGTATTGACATACACAAGATGTTAAACAGATGAATCGAGAAGATATTGACATACATGAGATGTTAATCGGATTAGTCGAGATGATATTGACATACATGATGTTAAACTGATGAGACGAAATGATATTAACATGCATGATAAATTAAATGGATGAGCTGATATATTATTGACATGCATGAGATGTTAAACGGATAAGTCGAGATGATATTGACATACATGAGAGATTAAACGGATGAGTCGAGATTGTATTGACATGCATGAGATATTAAACTGATGAGTCGAGATGATATTGACATACATGAGATGTTAAACGAACGATATTGACATACACGAGATGTTCAACGGATGAGTCGAGATGATATTGACATGCATGAGATGTTAAACGGATGATATTGACATACATGAGATGTTAAACATGTCATGTATGTCAATATCGTATCTACTCATCCGTTTAACATCTCGTGTATGTCAATATCATCCGTTTAACATCTCATGTATGTCAATATCTTCCGTTTAACATCTCATGCATGCCAATATCATCTCGACTCATCCGTTTAACATCTCGTGTATGTCAATATCATCCGTTTAACATCTCATGCATATCAATATCTTCTCGACTCATCCGTTTAACATGTCATGTATGTCAATATCATCTCGACTCATATGTTTAACATATCATGTATGTCAATATCATCTGTTTAACATCTCATGTATGGCAATATCATCTCGACTCATCCGTTTAACATCTCATGTATGTCAATATCGTCCGTTTAACATCTCATGTATGTCAATATCATCTCAACTCATCCGTTTTACATCCCGTGTATGTCAATATCATCCGTTTAACATCTCAGGTATGTCAACATCATACCTACTCATCTGTTTAACATCTTGTGTATGTCAATATCATCCGTTTAACATCTCATTCATGTCAATATCATATTGGCTCATCCATTTATCATCTCGTGTATGTTATTATCATCCGTTTAACATCTCGAGTATGTCAATATCATCTCAACTCATCCGTTTAACATTTCTTGTATGTCAATATCAGTCATTTAACATCTCATGTATGTCAGCATCATCTCAACTCATCCGTTTAAAGTCTCGTGTATGTTAATATCATTCGTTTAACATCTCATGTATGTCAATAACATCTCGACTCATCCGTTTAATATCTCGTGTATGTCAATATCATCCGTTTAACATCTCATGTATGTGAATATCATCTTTACTCATCCGTTTAACATCTCGTGTATTTCAATATTATCCGTTTAACATATCAAGTATGTGAATATCATCTTTACTCATCTGTTTAACATCTCGTGTATGTCAATATCATCCGTTTAACATCTCATGTATGTCAATATCATCTCGACTCATCCGTTTAATATCTCATTTATGTCAATTCGATTAACATCTCATGTATGTTAATATCATCTCAACTCATCCGTTTAACATCCCATGTGTGTCAATATCATCCATTTAACATATCATGTATGTCAACATCGTATCTATTTGTGACACCCCCAAAATTTTACAACGCAGCGGAATACCAATTTGGGTGTCACTTCATAGTTCATAAAAACAAGTTACATAAAACGACCTCAAAAGAGACGTTTAATAAAATGTCACATTCGATTTGATAAATCAGAGTACAAAGGTCCCAAAAATTTCTATTTAAAAATTAAGTTACAAGAATTAAAACATGACACATATGTATATTTTAAAGATAAAAGGTTATCGAATGTGTAGAAAACAAGTCTTTCAATATTTGATATCCACGCGACTCCGATTGCTCCCAATGCTCAGCTAGCCAAAATAATGCCTGAGAAAATACATGCTAAAAAGTCAACATAAAGTTGAGTGAATTCATAGAGTTTAATAAGTAATAAGTTGAATACAAGCATTAATTATCGGGCGACAAGTATTGCAATTACATGTCGGTTTATTTGATTATAGTATTGAGTTCATGTAACCGAACCTTGACGATTTTTAATAATGCCCCGGAAAGGTAAATTTTTGTACTAACGAGATTTATTGGTCCCACTTAGCTAAAAATTACATAACCTTAGTAAAACAGTCCATTTACCCAAACTATCAATCCATTCAGCTTTCAAATTTTCAATGGTCTCACGAAAAGTGCGATATCTAGAGTTTTACTAACCCGATTTATTCCCCGTTTTCGGCCACGTTTAAGTTAAGATGTCCTCTACAACTTTTATTCTTTGAGTAACAGAGGGTTTAATACAAAAAAAATGACTTTTTCACGTTTCAAAACTGTTACTCAGATTAGTACATGTTTCACCAAAACATTTTTAGTTTAATCATCGTAAGGAGTTATTCGACGAAACACCCGTCAAAATGACCACAAGACATAGGGCTACAACTACATATTTTTAGTTTATGTCCATTATCTATAGATTAGTACAGTTTAATACTTTTATACACGGATCAAAAATAAAACAGTTTCAAGTTTAGCCTTTCTTTTGTTTTAAGGTTTTCTAACTTAAGTACCAAGCTTAACTAAGCATTATAACTTATATAATGTTCAAATACATCAAGATAGTGAATAAATGAAAGTATAAAAATATGAAAAATATAACTTGAAGCTTACAAGTGAAATGATGAGGTTTAAGGTAACAAGGTTCCTAATACTTCCTAGTTTTTATTTCAAAACTAGAAAAAGAAGTATACTAGGTTTAATATTCTTGATAAAAACTTGATCTATTCCTCCTTATTGTTGTGTTTGTGCCGTGGGTTAGGGAGAGAGCAAAGGAGAGAATACACTTTTCTTGAGCTAGTGTAAATGAGGTGAAAATGAATGTAGATATTTTTGGTAGGACTTATGTATCAACTTGTAGAACTAGTACAATTATTAAGTGGAGTTAGTATAAAATTCAAGAATTGTGAGTTGATTGGTATGGGATAGGGGGGGGGGGGGGGGGGCAGCATGATGGTGTAAGAAAAAGGGGGATGAGTGTAAGAGTGTGTAAGATAGTTAGTGTAGATAGTATTAGTTTTAGGGTATATCGGGTACCGATTTAACTAAAAATAAATTTTAACGGAGTTAACCGGGATAAAATAAAGTTATAAAAATTATAAAAATAGGTTGGGTAAAATTATTGAGTGTTTGGTTAATCGTCGTTTAACTTTTATGAAAACCGTCGAAATTAAATTAGACGTACGATACGAAATAAATAAATTTCCAAAATACCGGGTAAATTAATATTTTAATTTTTAAATTATTAAAACTAGTTTTTCATGATGAATTTTTGAAATATAAATGAGTGATGAGATTATCGGAGTATTTATTTGAGGTTAAAACGTGAAATACGAGTTTAAACCGCGCGATAAAAATAAAATGAGTAAAAATGAAAAGTGGAAGTAAAAATGAAATAAAATGGATTGTGACTTTAAAATAGGATTGAAATAAAACAATGGTGCATAGAAAACGTAGAGTGAGCATAGTCTAGTCGCGATAGAATTTATTTAAACGTACGCGGATATCTTCCGACTAAGTAAATAAATTAAAATAGATTATTTACATAATAAACCATTAAAATATTTGATATGAAATTTTTAGAAATGTCACAGCACGTACCCCTTAAGAGAGCGACGTCCCGGCGCTCAATTCTTCTTAATTATTTTTGGTCGTTTTAAAGATTTTTGGTATGGAAGCATGTATAAAAACCATGTTGAAACTCGGGTTTATGGTTGTGATTGTAGAATGTCTATTTTCAAATCTCTAGGAATCATTAGTTGAAACGAGGTTTAAATCGGTCATATCCTTAAGACGTGATTAAAATGTGATGTATAAAATATGAATTTGAAAGATAGGGCATGGTGTCATTAAAAATTTAGTTATGGTTTTTACAAAAGAGGGTTGGTTAGAACCGACTCTTTAACTTAAGAAGGTCATTTTGGTAATTTAAACACTTGTGAAGTATTTGTAAAATTTTCATAAAGATACATAAAATTTTATAGAAGTCCATGGAGGTTCTTAATGCATTTTGTGCTCGGGATTTTGACAAGGTAACAAGATAGCAACGAAGATAGAATAAGTGATAGAAATCACCTAATGTGTAAGCAATGGTATGAGGGAACGAATAGAATGTCATGAGGGTCCTTAAAGGAAAGGATAGAATAAAAGTGTAGGCGATAAGACAATATGAGACAAGGAATTTATCAATTCGTCAATTCGTGGAAGCGGATAATAGTACATTACTATTAGCTTATCAAGCTCGCGGCGGTTGATACAAAATCGGAAAAAAAAAATCAACGTAACAAATTACGAGTCGAGAGAAGTTCATAGCCCAAAGAATGATTCGTACACACGCTATGGTAGATACACATAAGCCCACTCATTCATAACTCGTCACTTACATAAAGAGGCGTCCCGATCCATGTAAGTGAAGATTTATGAATTTATGGTTCGGCGGTTTATAATTTCCTTATTCAAATGAAGAAGCGTCCCAATTCATTTCAATAAGACGATTATAAATCATCCTACTTAAGTATGTTCATCACAAAAAATACACAACAAGATCAAGTGCTAAAATAAATAAAAGAATGTCTAATTAATGATATGATTCACCAAAATCATAAGAAGAAGTAACGAGAATAATAATATGACATTAGTCAATCGCATTTGCAAAGATAAGTGCCAAAGGATGACACGATTTGAGATGACAAGTTAAGGTCGTACTCCCATCAATTGAAATATTTCAAAAGAATAGATAACGAAAACAACATACGTGATTCAAAGGCATAAGAAGAATGTTCACACTCAGAGTTGAATAATAAAATAGCTAGTGGAATTGACAAAGTACACCGAATGTTAATATCATCAAAAGAAAATAAAGTAAAGTAGCGAAAATGTTTCAGAGATCACCACATCGTTCATAAGAAGTTAAAGCAAACGAGTAATTTAGTTTATAGATGATGGTAAAGTAGTTTGTAAGAGAGTGGAAAGTATTGTATTAAAATTTTAGCGAAAATGGTTTAAAAGATGGTAGTAAACTAGTTTTACAAGGTAATTTACCAAATAATTTGTAAAGGGGTGACAAAATAGTCAATTCTGAACTAGTCAGAGCTAAAATAGTGGTGCATCATGTTATTAGTTTGTAAGGTAGTAGTGGGGTAATTTATTGACATGGTGCTATAGAGACTGAGTGTAAAGAGTCGGATAAAACGTTTATAATAAATATCTTTATACAAATAAAAAGTAACGCTCTTGTAAATAGGTATAAATAGTCAAGAGAAAATCAAGTGTATATAGATAGTCTTCTATATAATTTGTATCAATTTGAAAAAAAAATGCAAAAATGCTCAGGAAACTTAAGTTTACGGGAAGTAAAGAAATCAAGAGGAATTGATAAATTGTAACGAGTTTCGCCATTAGATGTAATGATAGTATATAAGGTTATGAGAGAGTTTATAGACCATTGTAATCACCTACAATGTCTAACAAATAAAAGAAACAATTATGCAACTCACAATGTTAATGAAGTAAATGAGACCAATGTGTAACCCACAATGTCTTAAAAAAAATTTCATAGATCACAAGAATGTAAGAGTAGGCATGAGAGAGCAAAATCATGACTAGGGGATATATTCATTAGTCATATAATAGAAGTATTGATGCAAAATAGAGCATATAAGTTACCTGGGAGCAAGCGTACGCGGATATCGAACAATGGTGAAAGACTTAAAAAAAAAATTTCGAAAATCAGTTATAGTTTAGGTTTTGAAAACGACCTAATTCGCTATAACTAATGCTCTGGTACCATTCTGTGACACCCCCAAAATTTTACAACGCAGCGGAATACCAATTTGGGTGTCACTTCATAGTTCATAAAAACAAGTTACATAAAACGACCTCAAAAGAGACGTTTAATAAAATGTCACATTCGATTTGATAAATCAGAGTACAAAGGTCCCAAAAATTTCTATTTAAAAATTAAGTTACAAGAATTAAAACATGACACATATGTATATTTTAAAGATAAAAGGTTATCGAATGTGTAGAAAACAAGTCTTTCAATATTTGATATCCACGCGACTCCGATTGCTCCCAATGCTCAGCTAGCCAAAATAATGCCTGAGAAAATACATGCTAAAAAGTCAACATAAAGTTGAGTGAATTCATAGAGTTTAATAAGTAATAAGTTGAATACAAGCATTAATTATCGGGCGACAAGTATTGCAATTACATGTCGGTTTATTTGATTATAGTATTGAGTTCATGTAACCGAACCTTGACGATTTTTAATAATGCCCCGGAAAGGTAAATTTTTGTACTAACGAGATTTATTGGTCCCACTTAGCTAAAAATTACATAACCTTAGTAAAACAGTCCATTTACCCAAACTATCAATCCATTCAGCTTTCAAATTTTCAATGGTCTCACGAAAAGTGCGATATCTAGAGTTTTACTAACCCGATTTATTCCCCGTTTTCGGCCACGTTTAAGTTAAGATGTCCTCTACAACTTTTATTCTTTGAGTAACAGAGGGTTTAATACAAAAAAAATGACTTTTTCACGTTTCAAAACTGTTACTCAGATTAGTACATGTTTCACCAAAACATTTTTAGTTTAATCATCGTAAGGAGTTATTCGACGAAACACCCGTCAAAATGACCACAAGACATAGGGCTACAACTACATATTTTTAGTTTATGTCCATTATCTATAGATTAGTACAGTTTAATACTTTTATACACGGATCAAAAATAAAACAGTTTCAAGTTTAGCCTTTCTTTTGTTTTAAGGTTTTCTAACTTAAGTACCAAGCTTAACTAAGCATTATAACTTATATAATGTTCAAATACATCAAGATAGTGAATAAATGAAAGTATAAAAATATGAAAAATATAACTTGAAGCTTACAAGTGAAATGATGAGGTTTAAGGTAACAAGGTTCCTAATACTTCCTAGTTTTTATTTCAAAACTAGAAAAAGAAGTATACTAGGTTTAATATTCTTGATAAAAACTTGATCTATTCCTCCTTATTGTTGTGTTTGTGCCGTGGGTTAGGGAGAGAGCAAAGGAGAGAATACACTTTTCTTGAGCTAGTGTAAATGAGGTGAAAATGAATGTAGATATTTTTGGTAGGACTTATGTATCAACTTGTAGAACTAGTACAATTATTAAGTGGAGTTAGTATAAAATTCAAGAATTGTGAGTTGATTGGTATGGGATAGGGGGGGGGGCAGCATGATGGTGTAAGAAAAAGGGGGATGAGTGTAAGAGTGTGTAAGATAGTTAGTGTAGATAGTATTAGTTTTAGGGTATATCGGGTACCGATTTAACTAAAAATAAATTTTAACGGAGTTAACCGGGATAAAATAAAGTTATAAAAATTATAAAAATAGGTTGGGTAAAATTATTGAGTGTTTGGTTAATCGTCGTTTAACTTTTATGAAAACCGTCGAAATTAAATTAGACGTACGATACGAAATAAATAAATTTCCAAAATACCGGGTAAATTAATATTTTAATTTTTAAATTATTAAAACTAGTTTTTCATGATGAATTTTTGAAATATAAATGAGTGATGAGATTATCGGAGTATTTATTTGAGGTTAAAACGTGAAATACGAGTTTAAACCGCGCGATAAAAATAAAATGAGTAAAAATGAAAAGTGGAAGTAAAAATGAAATAAAATGGATTGTGACTTTAAAATAGGATTGAAATAAAACAATGGTGCATAGAAAACGTAGAGTGAGCATAGTCTAGTCGCGATAGAATTTATTTAAACGTACGCGGATATCTTCCGACTAAGTAAATAAATTAAAATAGATTATTTACATAATAAACCATTAAAATATTTGATATGAAATTTTTAGAAATGTCACACTATTCATCGGTTTAACATCTCGTGTATGTCAATATCATCCGTTTAACATCTTATGCATGTCAACATCATCTCGACTCATCCGTTTAACACCTCATGTATCTCAATATCATCTGTTTAACATCTCATGTATGTTAATATCATCTCAACTCATCCGTTTAACATCTCGTGTATGTCAATATCATCCTTTTAACATCTCATGTATGTCAATATCATATCTACTCATCCGTTTAACATCTCGTGTATGTCAATATCATCTGTTTCACATCTCATGCATGTCAATATAATCTCGACTCATTCGTTTAACATCTCGTGTATGTCAATATCGTTCGTTTAACATCTCAAGTATGTCAATATCAACTTGACTAATCCGTTTAACATCTCTCGTATATCAATATCATTCGTTTAACATCTCATGCATGTTAATAACATCTCGACTCATCTGTTTAACATCTCATGTATGTCAATATCATCCATTTAACATCTCGAGTATGTCAATATCATCACGACTCATCCGTTTAACATCTCGTGTATGTTAATATCATTCGTTTAACATCTCATGTATGTCAACATCATATCAATTCATCCGTTTAACATCTCATGCATGTCAATATCATCCGTTTAACATGTCATGTATGTCAATATCATATCTACTCATCCGTTTAACATCTCGTGTATGTCAATATCATCCGTTTAACATTTCATGCATGTCAAATCATCTCGACTCATCCGTTTAACATCTCGTGTATGTCAATATCATCCGTTTAACATCTCAAGTATGTCAATATCATCTCAACTCATCCGTTTAACATCTCTTGTATGTCAATATCATTCGTTTAACATCTCATGTATGTCAGCATCATCTCAACTCATCCGTGTAACGTCTCGTGTATGTTAATATCATTCGTTTAACATCTCATGTATGTCAGCATCATCTCAACTCATCCGTGTAACGTCTCGTGTATGTCAATACTATCCGTTTAACATCTCATGTAAGTCCATATCATCTCAACTCATCCATTTAACATCCTGTGTATGCAATATCAACCGTTTAACATCTTATGTATGTCAATATCATATCAACTCGTCCGTTTAACATCTCATGTATGTCAATATCATCCGTTTAACATCTCATGCATGTCAATATCAACTCGACACATCCGTTTAACATCTCGTGTATGTCAATATCATCCGTTTAACATCTCATGTATGTAAATATCATCTCGACTCATCCGTTTAATATCTTGTGTATGTGAGTTTCATCCGTTTAACATCTCATGTATGTAAATATCATCTCGACTCATCCATTTAACGTCTCATGTATTTCAATATCATCCATTTAACATGTCATGTATGTCAATATCATCTCGACTCATCCATTTAATATCTCATGTATGTCAATATCATCCGTTTAACATATCATATATGGCAATATCATCTCGACTCATCCGTTTTATATCTCATGTATGTCAATATCATCCGTTTGACATCTCATGTATGTCAATATCATCTCAACTCATCCGTTTAACATCCCGTGTATGTCAATATCGTTCGTTTAACATCTCATGTATGTCAATATCATATCTACTCATCCGTTTAACATCTCATGTATGTCAATATCATCCGTTTAACATCTCATGCATGTCAATATCATCTTGACTCATCCGTTTAACATCTCATGTATGTCAATATCATCCGTTTAACATCTCATGCATATCAACATCATCTCGACTCATCCGTTTAACATGTCATGTATGTCAATATCGTCCCGACTCATATGTTTAACATATCATGTATGTCAATATCATCCGTTTAACATCTCATGTACGGCAATATCATCTCGACTCATCCGTTTTACATCCCGTGTATGTCAATATCATTCGTTTAACATCTCAGGTATGTCAATATCATACCTACTCATCTGTTTAACATCTCGTGTATGTCAATATCAACCGTTTAACATCTCATTCATGTCAATATCATATCGGCTCATACGTTTATCATCTCGGGTATGTCATTATCATCCGTTTAACATCTCGAGTATGTCAATATCATCTCAACTCATCCGTTTAACATCTCTTGTATGTCAATATCAGTCGTTTATCATCTTGGGTATGTCATTATCATCCGTTTAAAATCTCGAGTATGTCAATATCATCTCAAATCCTCCGTTTAACATCTCTTGTATGTCAATATCAGTCGTTTAACATCTCTTGTATGTCAGCATCATCTCAACTCATCCGTTTAAAGTCTCGGGTATGTTAATATCATTCGTTTAACATCTCATGTATGTCAATAACATCTCGACTCATCCGTTTAATATCTCGTGTATGTCAATATCATCGGTTTAACATCTCATGTATGTGAATATCATCTTTACTCATCCGTTTAACATCTCGTGTATTTCAATATTATCCGTTTAACATATCAAGTATGTGAATATCATCTTTACTCATCCATTTAACATCTCGTGTATGTCAATATCATCCGTTTAACATCTCATGTATGTCAATATCATATCGACTCATCAGTTTAACATGTATGGCAATATCATCCGTTTAACATCTCATGTATGTAAATATCATCTCGACTCATCCGTTTAATATCTTGTGTATGTCAGTTTCATCCGTTTAACATCTCATGTATGTAAATATCATCTCGACTTATCCATTTAAAGTCTCATGTATTTCAATATCATCCATTTAACATGTCATGTATGTCAATATCATCTCGACTCATCCATTTAACATCTCAAGTATGTCAATATCATCCGTTTAACATCTCATGTATGGCAATATCATCTCGACTCATCCGTTTAATATCTCATGTATGTCAATATCATCCGTTTGACGTCTCATGTATGTCAATATCATCTCAACTCATCCATTTAACATCCCGTGTATGTCAGCATCATGCGTTTAACAACTCATGTATGTCAATTTCATATCTACTCATCCGTTTAACATCTCGTGTATGTCAATATCATCCGTTTAACATCTCATGCATGTCAATATCATCTCGACTCATCCATTTAATATCTCATGTATGTCAATATCATCCGTTTAACATATCATATATGGCAATATCATCTCGACTCATCCGTTTTATATCTCATGTATGTCAATATCATCCGTTTGACATCTCATGTATGTCAATATCATCTCAACTCATCCGTTTAACATCCCGTGTATGTCAATATCGTTCGTTTAACATCTCATGTATGTCAATATCATATCTACTCATCCGTTTAACATCTCATGTATGTCAATATCATCCGTTTAACATCTCATGCATATCAACATCATCTCGACTCATCCATTTAACATGTCATGTATGTCAATATCATCTCGACTCATATGTTTAACATATCATGTATGTCAATATCATCCGTTTAACATCTCATGTACGGCAATATCATCTCGACTCATCCGTTTTACATCCCGTGTATGTCAATATCATTCGTTTAACATCTCAGGTATGTCAATATCATACCTACTCATCTGTTTAACATCTCGTGTATGTCAATATCAACCGTTTAACATCTCATTCATGTCAATATCATATCGGCTCATACGTTTATCATCTCGGGTATGTCATTATCATCCGTTTAACATCTCGAGTATGTCAATATCATCTCAACTCATCCGTTTAACATCTCTTGTATGTCAATATCAGTCGTTTATCATCTTGGGTATGTCATTATCATCCGTTTAAAATCTCGAGTATGTCAATATCATCTCAAATCCTCCGTTTCACATCTCTTGTATGTTAATATCAGTCGTTTAACATCTCTTGTATGTCAGCATCATCCCAACTCATCCGTTTAAAGTCTCGGGTATGTTAATATCATTCGTTTAACATCTCATGTATGTCAATAACATCTCGACTCATCCGTTTAATATCTCGTGTATGTCAATATCATCCGTTTAACATCTCATGTATGTGAATATCATCTTTACTCATCCGTTTAACATCTCGTGTATTTCAATATTATCCGTTTAACATATCAAGTATGTGAATATCATCTTTACTCATCCGTTTAACATCTCGTGTATGTCAATATCATCCGTTTAACATCTCATGTATGTCAATATCATATCGACTCATCAGTTTAACATGTATGGCAATATCATCCGTTTAACATCTCATGTATGTAAATATCATCTCGACTCATCCGTTTAATATCTTGTGTATGTCAGTTTCATCCGTTTAACATCTCATGTATGTAAATATCATCTCGACTTATCCATTTAAAGCCTCATGTATTTCAATATCATCCATTTAACATGTCATGTATGTCAATATCATCTCGACTCATCCATTTAACATCTCAAGTATGTCAATATCATCCGTTTAACATCTCATGTATGGCAATATCATCTCGACTCATCCGTTTAATATCTCATGTATGTCAATATCATCCGTTTGACGTCTCATGTATGTCAATATCATCTCAACTCATCCATTTAACATCCCGTGTATGTCAGCATCATGCGTTTAACAACTCATGTATGTCAATTTCATATCTACTCATCCGTTTAACATCTCGTGTATGTCAATATCATCCGTTTAACATCTCATGCATGTCAATATCATCTCGACTCATCCGTTTAACATCTCATGTATGTAAATATCATCTCGACTCATGCATTTAACGTCTCATGTATTTCAATATCATCCATTTAACATGTCATGTATGTCAATATCATCTCGACTCATCTATTTAACATCTCATGTATGTCAATATCATCCATTTAACATCTCATATATGGCAATATCATCTCGACTCATCCGTTTTATATCTCATGTATGTTAATATCATCCGTTTGACATCTCATGTATGTCAATATCATCTCAACTCATACGTTTAACATCCCATGTATGTCAATATCATCCGTTTAACATCTCATGTATGTCAATATCATCCGTTTAACATCTCATGCATGTGAATATCATCTCGACTCATCCGTTTAACATCTAGTGTATGTCAATATCATCCGTTTAACATCTCATGCATATCAATATCATCTCGACTCATCCGTTTAACATGTCATGTATGTTAATATCATCTCGACTCATATGTTTAACATATCATGTATGTCAATATCATCCGTTTAACATCTCATGTATGGCAATATCATCTCGACTCATCCGTTTAACATTTCGTGTATGTCAATATCGTCCGTTTAACATCTCATGTATGTCAATATCAACTCAACTCATCCATTTTACATCCCGTGTATGTCAATGTCATCCGTTTAACATCTCGTGTATGTCAATATAATCCGTTTAACATCTCATTCATGTCAATATCATATCGGTTTATCCGTTTATCATCTCGGGTATGTCATTATCATCCGTTTAACATCTCGAGTTTGTCAATATCATCTCAACTCATCCGTTTAACATCTCTTGTATGTCAATATCAGTCGTTTATCATCTCGGGTATGTCATTATCATCTGTTTAACATCTCAAGTATGTCAATATCATCTCAACTCATCCGTTTAACATCTCTAGTATGTCAATATCAGTCGTTTATCATCTCGGGTATGTCATTATCATCCGTTTAACATCTCGAGTATGTCAATATTATCTCAACTCATCCGTTTAACATCTCTTGTATGTCAATATCAGTCGTTTAACATCTCTTGTATGTCAGCATCATCTCAACTCATCCGTTTAAAGTCTCGTGTATGTTAATATCATTCGTTTAACATCTCATGTATGTCAATAACATCTCGACTCATCCGTTTAATATCTCGTGTATGTCAATATCATCCGTTTAACATCTCATGTATGTGAATATCATCTTTACTCATCCGTTTAACATCTCGTGTATTTCAATATTATCCGTTTAACTTATCAAGTATGTGAATATCATCTTTACTCATCCGTTTAACATCTCGTGTATGTCAATATCATCCGTATAACATCTCATGTATGTCAATATCATATCGACTCATCAGTTTAACATGTGTGGCAATATCATCCGTTTAACATCTCATGCATGTCAATATCATCTCGACTCATCCGTTTAACATCTCGTGTATGTCAATATCATCCGTTTAACATCTCATGTATGTAAATATCATCTCGACTCATCCGTTTAATATCTTGTGTATGTCAGTTTCATCCGTTTAACATCTCATGTATGTAAATATCATCTCGACTCATCCATTTAAAGTCTCATGTATTTCAATATCATCCATTTAACGTGTCATGTATGTCAATATCATCTCGACTCATCCATTTAACATCTCATGTATGTCAATATCATCCGTTTAACATCTCATGTATGGCAATATCATCTCGACTCATCCGTTTAATATCTCATGTATGTCAATATCATCCGTTTGACGTCTCATGTATGTCAATATCATCTCAACTCATCCGTTTAACATCCCGTGTATGTCAGTATCATGCGTTTAACATCTCATGTATGTCAATTTCATATCTACTCATCCGTTTAACATCTCGTGTATGTCAATATCATCCGTTTAACATCTCATGCATGTCAATATCATCTCGACTCATCCGTTTAACATCTCATGTATGTAAATATCATCTCGACTCATGCATTTAACGTCTCATATATTTCAATATCATCCATTTAACATGTCATGGATGTCAATATCATCTCGACTCATCTATTTAACATCTCATGTATGTCAATATCATCCGTTTAACATCTCATATATGGCAATATCATCTCGACTCATCCGTTTTATATCTCATGTATGTCAATATCATCTGTTTGACATCTCATGTATGTCAATATCATCTCAACTCATCCGTTTAACATCCCATGTATGTCAATATCTTCCGTTTAACATCTCATGTATGTCAATATCATATCTACTCATCCGTTTAACATCTCATGTATGTCAATATCATCCGTTTAACATCTCATGGATGTCAAAATCATCTCGACTCATCCGTTTAACATCTCGTGTATGTCAATATCATCCGCTTAACATCTCATGCATATCAATATCATCTTGACTCATCCGTTTAACATGTCATGTATGTCAATATCATCTCGACTCATATGTTTAACATATCATGTATGTCAATATCATCCGTTTAACATCTCATGTATGGCAATATCATCTCGACTCATCCGTTTAAGATTTCCTGTATGTCAATATAGTCCGTTTAACATCTCATGTATGTCAATATCATCTCAACTCATCCGTTTTACATCCCGTGTATGTCAATGTCATCCGTTTAACATCTCAGGTATGTCAATATCATACCTACTCATTTGTTTAACATCTCTTGTATGTCAATATAATCCGTTTAACATCTCATTCATGTCAATATCATACCGGTTCATCCGTTTATCATCTCGGGTATGTCATTATCATCCGTTTAACATCTCGAGTTTGTCAATATCATCTCAACTCATCCGTTTAACATCTCTTGTATGTCAATAACAGTTGTTTATCATCTTGGGTATGTCATTATCATCCGTTTAACATCTCGAGTATGTCAATATCATCTCAACTCATCCGTTTAACATCTCTTGTATGTCAATATCAGTCGTTTAACATCTCATGTATGTCTGCATCATCTCAACTCATCCGTTTAAAGTCTCGTGTATGTTAATATCATTCGTTTAACATCTCATGAATGTCAATAACATCTCGACTCATCCATTTAATATCTCGTGTATGTCAATATCATCCATTTAACATCTCATGTATGTGAATATCATCTTTACTCATCCGTTTAACATCTCATGTATTTCAATATTATCCGTTTAACATATCAAGTATGTGAATATCATCTTTACTCATCCGTTTAACATCTCGTGTATGTCAATATTGTTGGATCGTGTACACCTTGAACTTGTGTTGATAATGATACTTTGAGTGATATCACTAAGTATGCGGAATCTACTTAATGATACTTAGAAGATTAATTGTAAGTGAAACAGATTAATGTGTGAACAATGAATATAACAAAACAACTAGCTCCAATATTATTAATAATAATAATACGAGTGATCTGAGATATCACTAGGGTTACACCTTGAAGCTCTAAGAAAACGTATATCTAAGTTATCATCTAGGATCTCCTTTTATAGAACAAGGAGTCCTCTTGTACAAGATAAGTATAATACTAATAGAATAAGATATACACAAAATCTTTTCTATGTTTATCAATACGCGTTTCTCTAACAGCTAACAAGTGAGCAGTGGTAATATTTGTTCTTGCAGTGGTAATGAGTTTCCACTGCAAGTACAGTCTTCTTGCAGTTGTAACTTCTTCACTAGCCGTGGTAACTGATAGAATAATTCCCAACAATCCTCCCCTAAACTTATGATTTATGTGTGAATCAATAAGTTTCTTCAAGTATACAATAAACCTGAGGATATGGGAATTCTTCCAAACACTTATCTTGTTTTTCTTAATCCTTTATCAGCTCTTACACTTTGATCTTTAATCTTCTGAATCAAAGCTCTAACCTTCTCATTATCTGCATACACTCTTAACTTTGACATGCTGAGAGCAAACCATGCTGAAGACAAACCTCCCCTGAATCTGATCATTATTATCAAAATTTTGTATCCTCCCCTGTTTGGAAGAATCTCCATCAATGAGCAGCATAATCAGACAAAATTCAGAAGTCCTTCCATCAATAAGTATCCATCTGTTAAGAGAATGGGGTACACAGTTCCATCAATTCCTTTTGGTAACATACTACCTTCAGCACTTCCAGATGTATTACCTTCTGAGAGAGATGCATCATAAGGCATAGAAACTGCACAACCTATATCTAATTCGTGAGAATCAGACACATGAAGTGTTGCCAAAGAAAAAGTTTACACTGTCAGTGGTAACTGTGAACCTGCAGTGGTAAAAATCAAAAGAGTTTTTCAAAGAGCAATGAGAAGTAAAACATGTAAAATTGTATGCTCTAATTATAGTTTTTAGCAAACTATCAGCTATCAACGGATTTGATATGTCTTTACCATGAGCCGTTTGCTATGGACTAGCCAACTCTTGATCACAAAGATGTATGGTGAGTTGATAACCTAGTTTTTGGTAAACTATCAACCATGAACGGATTTGATGTGTCTTTACCTGTAGCCGTTTGCTCAGGACTAGTTGATTCTTATGTGGATTAGACATGGTGAATCAATAACCATTTGTTATGTGTCTTAAGATACACATCTTATAACTCCATTCAAAGTAACCATCCAATCTTAACCAAAAATAGTAAACCCAAGTTACTATTTATACATTAATTGCTCCAAAGGCAACTTGATATCTTCCATAATAACTTCTTCAACCTACCAAAACGGATGGAAGTAAATAATCTTCATTAATTAGCCATAAACCTTGACTTTGCATATAAATAGGGATCAAAAACCTTTATCTTTCATCAACAACATCCCTCAAGAAACATAATCCCATACATTATCATGAGTTGGTTTCCACTTATCTATATCTCCTCGGATGATTCTTCAGATGAAGCAATCAGCTACTACTCAGATTCTGAGGAGCATTCTACTGGATGGAGTGGATACTTTCCACCAACAACTGTATCAGCTCCATCTGTTGATGTTGATTCAGAGAAAGATGATCCAACCTTCAACCTGTCTGAGGAACTGCCAAAAGCACTTACAACTGCCCTGAAAACTGCCATAAGCAACATGAAGTGGCCAGAGTCATCAAAGTCTGCAAAAGATCTGAAACCTCCACCACAAGTGCTTGGTCTTGCATGTCCAAGGAAGCAACTATCCTTTGATGAGAAGAGGAACAAGCCAGCTAAGAGCAAGCATACATATGAGGACAAAGGAAAGAAGCCTATGTAGTGTCTGAAGATCTTAGGTTGTTAGGTTGTATGTTATGGACATGTGTTTTGAAGTAGTCTTTGAAAAGAATGTACTCTGCAACCTTTGTGAAGCAATAAATAAATGATCTTCTCTATTTCCTTGTTATCACTGTGAGAGCAAATCTTTCCACTGTGTGATGCATAGGTTCCACTGAGCTGAATTGTTAGTGAAAAGCCATTCATACATATACAAACAATAATAGTACATTAAAATCCATCCTGCTACACTAAAAAGTATTAGACATCAAGAATTTATGGATTAAGCATTCCAATACCTGTTACCAAGTACTGAAACCTACCCACATCAAGCCCTTTTGTTAATAAATCAGCATAATTGTCATCAGTATGAATTTTGACAACATTAATGAGCTTTTTCTCAAAACAATCTCTAATAAAGTGATGTCTAATTTCAATATGTTTAGTTTTAGTGTGTTGCACAGGATTCTTAATAATGCAAATTGTACTACTATTGTCTATATAGATGATGGTGTTCATGAAATTGTACCCATAATCCAAGAGTTGATTCTGAAGCCAAAGGATCTGAGCACAACAACTAGCAGCTGCAACATATTCTGCTTCAGTAGTTGAAGTAGCAACCATTGTCTGTTTCTTGCACTGCCATGACACCAATCTACATCCAAGGAATTGACATCCTCCTGTGGTTGACCTTCTATCCAAGCTTGCACCAGCATAGTCACTATCTGAGTAGGTAATCAACTCCATAGGAGATTCCCTTGGATACCACAATCCCAGACTAGGATATGTCTTCAAGTATCGAAAAATCTTTTCCACTGCAGTCATATGAGATGTCTTTGGAGTCACTTGAAATCTTGCACAGGCACACACAGCAAACATAATGTCTGGCCTTGAAGAAGTAAGATACATCAAAGAGCCAATCATTGACCTGTAAGTATGCACATCCACATTTACACCACTAGCATTCTTCAATAATAAGTGAGTGGTCTTGTCAGCAGGGGTATTGGAAGATTTTGCATCAGTGAACTTGAACTTCTTAATAATCTCAGCCACATACTTGTCTTGACTAATAAAAATTCCTTCTTTACTCTGTTGAACTTGCAGCCCCAAAAAGAATGTGAGTTCCCCCATAGAACTCATTTGAAATTCATCTTTCATCAGCTTCTCAAACTCTTTACACATCTCTGGTTTAGTTGATCCAAAGATAATATCATCAACATATACTTGAACAAGTAGTATATCACCCTTATCTTTCTTGATAAACAAAGTTTGATCTATCTTGCCCCTATGAAACCCATTATTCATTAAATAAGTAGCTAAGGTTTCATACCACTTCCTTGGAGCCTGATGTAGACCATAAAGAGCCTTGACTACTTTATAAACTTTGTTGGGGTGATGTGGATCTTCAAAGCCTGGAGGTTGAGCAACATATACCTCCTCATCAATAGTACCATAAAGAAAGGCACTCTTAACATCCATTTGATAGACAGTAAAGCCCATAAATGATGCATAAGCTAGAAATAGTCTAATAGCCTCAAGCCTTGCAACAGGAGCAAAAACTTCTTCATAATCAATACCCTCCTCTTGAGTGTATCCTTGAGCAACTAATCTAGCTTTGTTTCTGATGACAATGCCTCTTTCATCTTTCTTATTTCTGAACACCCATTTAGTACCAATCACTTTCATACCATCAGGTAAGTCACAAAGAACCCAAACCTTTTGAAGCTTAAACTGCAATAGCTCTTCCTGCATAGCTTCAACCCAGCTTGATTCTCCTAAAGCCATAGAAACATTTTTAGGCTCCATTTGTGATAGAAAGCAGAAGAATAAACATTCATTCTTGGTAATATGATTCTTGGACTCATAGACTTCACTTATGAACCCATGAACATCTGTCATCCTTGTTTGCCTTCTTGTTTTCACACCTGAATTAATTTCACCAATAACATTCTTAATTGGATGAGCTTTATGAATTGTAGACTGTGATGTGTTAGGAATATCATATGATGATGGCATATTTGTGATTTCAACATCATCAATTTGTGTCTCCTGAGCTATATTTTCTACAGCTGGACCTTCAGTGGAAACATCATGTGTTGCAGTGGTAGTAGGATTACCACTGTCTTCAGGAATATCATCATGCAGAACATCAAAATTCACAAATTCATCTTCCTGACTAGTATTCTTTGAAGGTTGTGAAGGTTGTAAGTCTGCATTAGCTTCAAAGTCCCAAATTGGCATAACAAATTGATCTTTGTCATCCTCATCATCTTGACAAGATTCATCATCATCAATAAACTCTTCTGAATCTTCAAGATCAACATCACTTGAATCTGAAGCAATAGGAACATAATTCATGGTATTTGATAAAGTCTCAAGATCAAATAGCCATTCAGGTCCTGAACCTGCTATATTAGCTTTATTTTCAAGAAATTGAACATGCAAATTCTCTTCTATCTTTCTTGTTCTTAAGTTGTAGACTCTAAAAGCCTTACTAACCATGGAATAACCAACAAAGAAACCTTCATCTGCCTTTTCTTCAAATTTTCCCAAATGATCAATGGTATTCAGAATTGTGACATGACATCCAAATGGCTTCAAGAAATCCAAAAGTGGGGGTCTTCCTCTGAAAAGCTCATACGGTGTCTTGTTCTTTGACTTGACCACTAATACTCTATTTTGAATATAGCAAGCAGTGTTAACTGCTTCAGCCCAAAATGTCACTGGTAACTTTGAATCAGCAATCATAGTTCTTGCAGCCTCAATTAGTGTTCTATTTCTTCTTTCAGCAACACCATTTTGCTGAGGTGTTCTAGCAACACTAAATTCCCTTTTAATACCTTTGTCTCTGCAGAAGTCATCCATTACTCTATTCTTGAACTCTGTCCCATTGTCACATCTGATGATCTTTATCTTCTTTTCAGTCTGATTTTCAACTTCAGTGATGAAAGTCTTGAGTATGTCAGTGGTTTCATCCTTGGTATTTAAGAAGAAAACCCACGTAAATCTGCTAAAATCATCAGTCACAACAAGGCAATACTTCTTCAAATTGATGCTGCTAACAGAAGTAGGACCAAACAAGTCCATATGTAGCATGTAGAGTGGATGATCAATAGTATTAACTGTCTTGGACTTGCATGAAGCTTTGTGTTGCTTTCCTTTAAGACAAGCAACACATGTTTGATCATTTTCAAATCTCTTCTGAGGTAATCCTATGACCAGACCATCTTTTACAATCTTATTGATAGTCTTGAAATTAACATGACCAAGTCTTCTGTGCCAAAACATAGATTCATCCAGAGTGGCTTTTGCAAGTAAACAAGTAACATCATCCTTAGCTACTATCTTCTTCATGTCTATGCTATATAGATTACCTTTTCTAGGAATTTTAAGCAAAATGTCTTTTTCTTCAGGTAGCTTATAATCCTTAGATAAGATAAAGCATTCATCTTCTGAGAATAGAACTCTGTGTTTCTTGTCACACATTTGTGACACACTGAAGAGGTTGTACTTGAGTTCTGGTACATAGTATACATTCTCAAAGTCCAAGTTTCCAGCCTTGATAGTACCTTTGCCTGAAACTTTTCCACCAATTCCTCCTCCAAAACTGACAGCTTGCCCATCAAGTGATTTGAAATTAGAAAGATAAGCCTTGTTGCCAGTCATATGCCTGGAACATCCACTATCTGAATAACCTTGATCTTCTTTTGTCTTTGAATGTCCCTGCACACAATATAAAGAAATTAGTACCTTTTGGGGACCCAAGCCACAAATGACTTGGATCTGCCTCGTGTATCAATATAATTATATCTATCAAAGGTCATTGATACACCATTGGGATTGTTTGTTGTTCCTTTTGGTTTCCATTCCCAACGAGCTGAGGCCTTAACAGCTTTTCCCAATTTTACCCTTTTCTTTTGAACATCAGTGGAAACAATTGGTCTTGCAGTGGTAACTGCATGCCTAGCAGTGGAAACTGCTGGATTAGAAAATTTTGGTCTCCACATTTGGTTCTTGTGATCATTCTTTTCAAAATAAGTCTTTTTCCCTGTTTGGTAAGATTTAACAAAAGAAGTAACAGGGGACTTAGGATAAACTCTGTTATTACTTCTGGCAGTGGTAACTGCTGGTCTAGCAGTGGAAACATGTTTAATGCCAGTGTTAAGCATAACAGACCTGGGAACCATTTTGCTTAGGGGATTTGGGTGAGTCATTTTATTAGAATTTGATCCATTCACCCTTGTAAAAACTTCCCTTCTTCCTATGTGGTAGGTACAGTCTTTAGCTAAATGGTCAAAGCTACCACATATGTGACAAGCCTTATTGTAAAACACAAAGTCACTACCAAACTGTCTAGTTTTAACATGATTCCAACTTCTCATGTTACCTCTAGGAGATTTAGGCCTATCCCTGTACATTTCAGCATACCTAGTAGTAGACCTAGTGAAATTTGACTGTGTTCTAGGCTTCTCTTTAACTTCTTCAGGAATGCTTTTACACTCCTCAACTTTAACATTTTCAGTAACACTAGTTTTAGACTCAACATTCAAACATTCATCTTTAAGAGATGAGTCACTAGCACTATCAAAAGTCTCAACCTCAACCTGAACCTTTTCAGTTTCAACTGGTTTAACAAATTTTGGTCCATAGGTCATGGGTGGATCCTGAAACTCTTCTAAGCCTGTGTGAGCAAGATCAATACCAGGAGGTGCTGGAACACCTCTTAGAGGTGGTGGAACAGTATTGTATCCAAGACCTGATTTAGCTTTGCTCACAATTTGGGCTTCCCAAATTTTGTCAATGCTCTTGGATTGATGGTCTAGAGTTTTCTTAGTAATCTCAATATTCTCACTAGCCTTTTTAACTTTCTCAATCTCTTCCCTAAGAGCTTTATTTACTTCAAGATAAAAATCTAAGTCTCTTTTTAAAACAGCAATATCATCTCTGAACTTAGATTCATTTGCCCTATAATGCTCTATCTGCTTTTCTAAAACACCTAGACCTCTTTTATGATTTGCTAAATTATAATTAGTATGATGTAAATCTAGCATCAGTTCATCATATTGTGTTTTAGAAACCTCTAACTCTTTAGCAGCCTTACAGTTTTTAGAACAAGCATTATCAGTATATACCTCAGAGTCAGAGAAAGCCATGAGTGCATGCTCAGTGGCTAGCATTGCAGATTCTGTATCATCTTCTCCATTCTGACCCATAAAGCTCCAATCAAAGCTTACTCCATCAATAGCCAATAGCACCTTTGGCTCTTCTGTTGTAGGTTCTTTGGCCTTTTCCTTCTTGTACCAAGTTGACTTATTGTCAGATTTCCTTGGTTTTCTGCATTCTCTTGCAAAGTGCCCCTTCTTGTGACAGTTATAGCACTCCACCTTCTTTTTATCAAAACCTACAGTCTCATCTCCACTTATATGAATCTTTCTCCCTGTCTTCTTCCAGAACTTCTTTGATCTTAAGCTGAGCAATGCTACCTGCCATTTGATGTCCATCTCCTCCATATCATCTTCATCAATTTGATCCAAGTCCTCATGATTGAGGATTGAACCACCCACATGGCTGGATATAAAGGCATAGAAAGTAGCATCACTTAGTCCTGCAATCTGCTTCTTTGAGCTCCTAGTGGAAACATTTCCATTACCAGTGGAAACAATCATGTTACCACTGTCATCATCACTGTCACTTTCATCATCAGAACTGTCATTACCTGATGATGATATGAGTGCAACTCCTGCAGAACTTGTCTTTAACTTGCCAGCTTTCTTAAGTCTTTGTTCAATAACTTTGAAGTTATTGTACACATCATTAAGCTTCATTGTCTCAAGATCTGACTTGTCCTCCCATACAGCAACATTTGTATCAAACTCAGCAGGTAAACTTCTTAAAAATTTAAGATTGAGGTCTTCCTTTTCTACCTCTATTCCAAAAGCAGTCAGCTGAGTTACAATCTTTTGTAGCCTTGTGAATATGCTATCAAGAGATTCATTGCTTGATGAGCCAAAATTCTCATAGGTCTGCTTCAGTAAAGTCTTTTGAGTTTTCTTGGTATAGTCATTACCACCAAATACTTCACATATCTCATCAAAGAGGGTCTTTGCATCCTTGTATTTGGTAAAAGCCTGGACTTGTTCTCTGGGTAGAGCCATCAATAGCAAACCTCTAGCCTTCAAATCATTCTTAAGTTGGTTTCTTTCATCATTTGTAACTGGACCAGCATTTACTTTTGTTACTGGCTTGCCACCAACTGTCTCAACAGTTGTACCAGGTTTGAATGAATTTCCACACGTTATGATCTCCCATAATGTGTAGTCTTGAACCATAAAGAATTGTTCAATCATAAGCCTCCACATCTCAAAGTCATTAATTTTAAGCTTGGGAAGCTTTGCAGCAATGTTTGATTGGCTTGTTTCTGTCTCCATTGTTTCTTTTGAATCTGCCATAGGATCTTCTAAATCAAAATATCAAAGCCTTGCTCTGATACCACTTGTTGGATCGTGTACACCTTGAACTTGTGTTGATAATGATACTTTGAGTGATATCACTAAGTATGCGGAATCTACTTAATGATACTTAGAAGATTAATTGTAAGTGAAACAGATTAATGTGTGAACAATGAATATAACAAAACAACTAGCTCCAATATTATTAATAATAATAATACGAGTGATCTGAGATATCACTAGGGTTACACCTTGAAGCTCTAAGAAAACGTATATCTAAGTTATCATCTAGGATCTCCTTTTATAGAACAAGGAGTCCTCTTGTACAAGATAAGTATAATACTAATAGAATAAGATATACACAAAATCTTTTCTATGTTTATCAATACGCGTTTCTCTAACAGCTAACAAGTGAGCAGTGGTAATATTTGTTCTTGCAGTGGTAATGAGTTTCCACTGCAAGTACAGTCTTCTTGCAGTTGTAACTTCTTCACTAGCCGTGGTAACTGATAGAATAATTCCCAACAAATATCATCTGTTTAACATCTCAAGTATGTCAATATCATATTGAC
The DNA here is from genome assembly GCA_030686995.1 of Artemisia argyi. Taxonomy (NCBI): domain Eukaryota; kingdom Viridiplantae; phylum Streptophyta; class Magnoliopsida; order Asterales; family Asteraceae; genus Artemisia; species Artemisia argyi. Next base: position 80,315,868 of record CM060681.1, read on the forward strand.
TCATCAGTTTAACATGTATGGCAATATCATCCGTTCAACATTTCATGCATGTCAATATCATCTCGACTCATCCGTTTAATATCTCGTGTATGTCAATATCATCCGTTTAACATCTCATGTATGTAAATATCATCTCGACTCATCCGTTTAGTATCTTGTGTATGTCAGTTTCATCCGTTTAACATCTCATGTATGTAAATATCATCTCGACTCATCCATTTAAAGTCTCATGTATTTCAATATCATCCATTTAACATGTCATGTATGTCAATATCATCTCGACTCATCCATTTAACATCTCATGTATGTCAATATCATCCGTTTAACATCTCATGTATGGCAATATCATCTCAACTCATCCGTTTAACATCCGGTGTATGTCAGTATCATGCGTTTAACATCTCATGTATGTCAATTACATATCTACTCATCCGTTTAACATCTCGTGTATGTCAATATCATCCGTTTAACATCTCATGCATGTCAATATCATCTCGACTCATCCGTTAAACATCTCATGTATGTAAATATCATCTCGACTCATGCATTTAACGTCTCATATATTTCAATATCATCCATTTAACATGTCATGTATGTCAATATCATCTCGACTCATCTATTTAACATCTCATGTATGTCAATATCAACCGTTTAACATCTCATATATGGCAATATCATCTCGACCCATCCGTTTTATATCTCATGTATGTCAATATCATCTGTTTGACATCTCATGTATGTCAATATCATCTCAACTCATCCGTTTAACATCCCATGTATGTCAATATCTTCCGTTTAACATCTCATGTATGTCAATATCATATCTACTCATCCGTTTAACATCTCATGTATGTCAATATCATCCGTTTAACATCTCATGCATGTCAATATCATCTCGACTCATCCGTTTAACAGCTCGTGTATGTCAATATCATCCGTTTAACATCTCATGCATATCAATATCATCTCGACTAATCCGTTTAACATGTCATGTATGTCAATATCATCTCGACTCATATGTTTAACATATCATGGATGTCAATATCATCCGTTTAACATCTTATGTATGGCAATATCATCTCGACTCATCCGTTTAAGATTTCGTGTATGTCAATATCGTCCGTTTAACATCTCATGTATGTCAATATCATCTCAACTCATCCGTTTTACGTTCCGTGTATGTCAATGTCATCCGTTTAACATCTCAGGTATGTCAATATCATACCTACTCATCTGTTTAACATCTCGTGTATGTCAATATAATCCGTTTAACATCTCATTCATGTCAATATCATATCGGTTCATCCGTTAATCATCTCGGGTATGTCATTATCATTCGTTTAACATTTCGAGTTTGTCAATATCATCTCAACTCATCCATTTAACATCTCTTGTATGTCAATATCAGTTGTTTATCATCTCGGGTATGTCATTATCATCCGTTTAACATCTCGAGTATGTCAATATCATCACAACTCATCCGTTTAACATCTCTTGTATGTCAATATCAGTCGTTTAACATCTCATGTATGTCTGCATCATCTTAACTCATCCGTTTAAAGTCTCGTGTATGTTAATATCATTCGTTTAACATCTCATGAATGTCAATAACATCTCGACTCATCCATTTAATATCTCGTGTATGTCAATATCATCCATTTAACATCTCATGTATGTGAATATCATCTTTACTCATTCGTTTAACATCTCATGTATTTCAATATTATCCGTTTAACATATCAAGTATGTGAATATCATCTTTACTCATCCGTTTAACATCTCGTGTATGTCAATATCATCCGTTTAACATCTCAAGTATGTCAATATCATATTGACTCATCAATTTAACATGTATGGCAATATCATCCGTTTAACATTTTATGCATGTCAATATCATCTCGACTCATCCGTTTAATATCTCGTGTATGTCAATATCATCCGTTTAACATCTCGTGTATGTAAATATCATCTCGACTCATCCGTTTAATATCATGTGTATGTCAGTTTCATCTGTTTAACATCTCATGAATGTAAATATCATCTCGACTCATCCATTTAAAGTCTCGTGTATTTCAATATCATCCATTTAACATGTCATGTATGTCAATATCATCTCGACTCATCCATTTAACATCTCATGTATGTCAACATCATCCGTTAAACATCTCATGTATGGCAATATCATCTCGACTCATCCGTTTAATATCTCATGTATGTCAATATCATCCGTTTGACGTCTCATATATGTCAATATCATCTCAACTCATCCGTTTAACATCCCGTGTATGGCAGTATCATGCATTTAAATTCTCATGTATGTCAATATCATATCTACTCATCCGTTTAACATCTCGTGTATGTCAATATCATCCGTTTAACATCTCATGCATGTCAATATCATCTCGACTCATCCGTTTAACATCTCGTGTATGTCAATATCATCCGTTTAACATCTCATGCATGTCAATATCATCTCGACTCATCCGTTTTACATGTCATGTATGGCAATATCATCTCGACTCATCCGTTTAACATCTCATGTATGTCAATATCATCCGTTTAACATCTCATGTATGTCAATGTCATCTCAACTCATCTGTTTTACATCCCGTGTATGTCAATATCATCCGTTTAACATTTCAGGTATGCCAATATCATACCTACTCATCTGTTTAACATCTCGTGTATGTCAATATCATCCGTTTAACATCTCATTCATGCCAATATCATCTCGGCTCATCCGTTTATCATCTCGGGTATGTCATTATCATCCGTTTAACATCTCGAGTATGTCAATATCATCTCGACTCAACCGTTTAACATCTCATGTATTTCAATATCATCCGTTTAACATGTCATGTATGTTAGTATCATCTCGACTCATCCGTTTAACATCTTATGTATGTCAATATCGTCCGTTTAACATCTCATGTATGGCAATATCATCCGTTTAACATCTCATGTATGTTAATATCGTATCTACTCATCTGTTTAACATCACGTGTAAGTCAATATCATCCGTTTAACATCTCATGCATGTCAATATCATCTCGAATCATCCGTTTAACATCTCGTGTATGTCATTATCATCCGTTTAACTTCTCGAGTATGTCAATATCATCTCGACTCATCCGTTCATTATCTCTTGTATGTCAATATCATTCGTTTAACATCTCATGTATGTCAATAATATCTCGACTCATCCGTTTAATATCTCGTGTATTTCAATATCATCCGTTTAACATCTCATGTATGTGAATATCAACTTTACTCATCCGTTTAACATCTCATGTATGTGATGTTGACATAGATGAGATGTTAAACGGATGATATTGCATACACAGGATGTTAAACGGATGATTGAGATGATATGGACATACAAGAGATGTTAAACGGATGAGTCGAGATGATATTGACATACTTGAGATGTTAAACGGATGATATTGACATACACGAGATGTTAAAGATCTCATGCATGTCAATATCATCTCGACTCATCCGTTTAACATCTCATGTGTTTCAATATCATCCGTTTAACATCACGTGTATGGCAATATCATCTCAACTCATCCATTTAACATCTCGTGTATGTCCATATCATCTCAACTCATCCATTTAACATCTCGTGTATGTCAATATCATATCGACTCATCCGTTTAGCATCTCATGTATGTCAATATCATCCGTTTAACATCTCATGCATGCCAATATCGTCTCGGCTCACCCGTTTAACATCTCGTGTATGTCAATATCATCCGTTTAACATCTCATGTACGTCAATATCATCTCAACTCATCCGTTTAACATCCCATGTATGTCAATATCATCCATTTAACATATCATGTATGTCAACATCATATCTACTCATCCATTTAACATCTCGTGTATGTCAATATCATCCGTTTAACATCTTATGCATGTCAACATCATCTCGACTCATCCGTTTAACACCTCATGTATGTCTAACATCTTATGCATGTCAACATCATCTTGACTCATCCGTTTAACATCTCATGTATGTCAATATCATCTCAACTCATCCGTTTAATATCTCGTGTATGTCAATATCATCCTTTTAACATCTCATGTATGTCAATATCATATCTACTCATCCGTTTAACATCTCGTGTATGTCAATATCATCTGTTTAACATCTCATGCATGTCAATATAATCTCGACTCATCCGTTTAACATCTCGTGTATGTCAATATCATTCGTTTAACATCTCAAGTATGTCAATATCATCTTGACTCATCCGTTTAACATCTCTCGTATGTCAATATCATTCGTTTAACATCTCATGTATGTCAACATCATCTCAATTCATCCGTTTAACGTCTCGTGTATGTTAATATCATCCGTTTAACATCTCATGCATGTCAATAACATCTTGACTCATCTGTTTAACATCTCATGTATGTCAATTTCATCCATTTAACATCTCGAGTATGTCAATATCATCACGACTCATCCGTTTAACATCTCGTGTTTGTCAATATCATTCGTTTAACATCTCATGTATGTCAACATCATCTCAATTCATCCGTTTAACATCTCATGCATGTCAATATCATCCGTTTAACAGGTCATGTAAGTCAATATCATATCTACTCATCTGTTTAACATCTCGTGTGACATTTCTAAAAATTTCATATCAATTATTTTAATGGTTTATTATTTAAATAATCTATTTTAAATTATTTACTTCTTCGGAAGATATCCGCGTACGTTTAAATAAATTCTATCGCGACTAGACTATGCTCAGTCTACGTTATCTATGCACCATTGTTGTATTTCAATCCTATTTTTTTTTCTCTTAAAGTAACAATCCATTTTATTTCATTTTTACGTCCACTTTTATTTCTATCGCGCGGTTTAATTTCGTGTTTCACGTTTTAACCTCAAATAAATCCTCCGATAATCTCATCACTCATCTATATTCCAAAAATTCATCATGAAAACTAGTTCTAATATTTTCACAAGTTTTACACTTTATTTAGTACAATTAAATTTTATTTCTAGCAAACTCGGTACCCGGTATCCCCTAAAAGTAATAATATCTACATAATACTACCTAAGCTTTACCAAATATCTTACACAATACCATTCTTTTTCTTTTTTTTTCCCTAAAATGCCGCCCCCCCCCCCCTTGCTTTTCTTGCACTCTATTGAAAATCTTACCATCTCTATTATTGATTGTACTAGTTGTCTACAAGTTTACACAAATAATACATAAGGTATTATACTACATTTCAAGCTCATTTTCACTAGCTCAAGAAAATTTTATTCTCTCTCATTTTCACTAGCTCAAGAAAATTTTATACTACAAGAAGGGGGAGATCAAGATTTTATCAAGTATATAAACCTAGTTTACTTCTTGTTGTAGTTTTGAAATAAAAACTAGGAAGTATTAGGAAACCTTGTTACCTTAAACCTCATCATCTCACTTGTAAGCTTCAAGTTATATTTTTCATCTTTTCATACTTCCATTTATTGACTATCTTGATGTATTTGAACATTATATAAGTTATAATGCTTAGTTAAGCTTGGTACTTAAGTTAGAAAACCTTAAAACAATAGAAAGGCTAAACATGAAACTGTATTTTTTTGATCTGTGTATAAAAGTATTAAACTGCTCTAATCAGTAAAGAATGGACATAAACTAAAAATATGTAGTTGTAGCCCTATGTCTTGTGGTCATTTTGACGGGTATTTCGTCGAATAACTCCTTACGATGATTAAACTAAAATTATTTTGGTGAAACTAGTCACAATCTGATCAACAGATTTGAAACGTGAAAAAGTCATTTTTTTTGTATATATCCCTCTGTTACTCAAAAAATAAAAGTTTTAGAGGACATCTTAACTTAAACGTGTCTGAAAACGGGGAATAAATCGGGTTAGTAAAACTCTAGATATCGCACTTTTCGTGAGACCATTGAAAATTTGAAAGCTGAATGGATTGATTGTTTGGGTAAATGGACTGTTTTACTAAGGTTATGTAATTTTTGGCCAAGTGGGACCCACAAATCTCGTTAGTACAGAAGTAGACCTTTCCAGGGATATAAAGAACGAGACTTGTGGACTTACGGTTTGCAAATGGTGATTTTCTAAACATAGACAAGTTATTAAATTTTTAACAGCCCTAGGTATAAAATGAGTAGAAAGTGTTTTACACTTTATAATGTTGGACCTTTAAAACATTTTGAACCCCCCTAATATATTTTTGAACCCTTAGGCTTAAAGTGAACCTTTTTGACCAAAAACTTGACCATGGACTAAATTTGAACCTTAGAACTAATTTGAACTTTTACATCAAAATTGAACTTGGGGTCAAATGTAAGTTTCATACTTATATAAATGCAAGAGTATAGTTTTGGATAATTTGTAGGTAATTTAACAAAAACCTTGTGATGTATCTAGGAACATTGTACCAAGCTTAAGTAAGATCATAATATGTATAATCCAAAGTACATCGATATCTATTTTCATAAACTAAGACAATGTATATTAATTAGGTTCATCGTAGAGCTTTTGTGGCTATTCCTTTGTTCGCTTGTTCATTGCTATTTTCCTTGCTTTAAGGAGAGTTCATAGCCTCGCCTTTACTTACTTAAATGTTTTATAAACCTCGCGAGGGGGATACATGCTAGTTTTTACAAACTGAATACAAGTAGTTTTTGGTATGCTGGACCCGATCATATGATCATAGATATTGAATGCTTTTTGCCAATTAAGTCCCCTCATGAACCGTTAATTACTCGAGTAGTAAACGCTAGTATTATGGATATGCATATTAGGCTTGGCGGGCCTTGTTCGGGATACAGACACATAATAGTTAGAATTGTGGTAAACGGCAAAAATTTACCTTTCCGGGGCATTATTAAAAATCGTCAAGGTTCGGTTACATGAACTCAATACTATAATCAAATAAACCGACATGTAATTGCAATACTTGTCGCCCGATAAATAATGCTTGTATTCAACTTATTACTTATTAAACTCTATGAATTCACTCAACTTTATGTTGACTTTTTAGCATGTTTATCTCAGGTCCGTAAGTAGCTTCAGCTTGGATGGGCGGCGCAAAGAATGGATATCTACTTGATGGCCCATGTTTAAATAAAATCTTTTCATTCGATAATGTTCAAATTTTCAAACTTATGTATCTTGGTACTATGTAAAACCTTTTGGGACCTTTGTTAACTCAGATATATTATCGAATGTGAAGTATGAACTTTTATTAAAAACGACTTTGTTTTAAAGTTGTTTACTATATTTGTACAATGTGATTAATGTATAGCACCCCATGTCCCTTTCCGCTGCGATCCTAAAATGGGGGTGTTATAGATTAGTACCAGAGCACAAATTATAGTGAACTAGGTCTTTTTGTTTTAAAAACCTAGACTATAATCATAAATATTTTTTTTTTAAATCATGAACTTCCACCATCTTGTCCGATATCCATGCGCGCCGACTCCCGAGCTTCCTATTTTCTCCCTCGTATATATATATATATATATATCGTAATCATGCTATTCTAAAAATAATTATAAGCACTATAATTATTTTCTATCTTGTCCGATAACCCGCAAAATATCACTCCTTATATATGCACATTATGCACTTGTTAAATTTTATGCTATTTATGAGCATTATAAACTTCCATCCGTAAATTAATACACATCTCTTTGTTTATACCGTTGTTATACGTATGCACATAACAAATGTTATCATTTGTACATGTAATGTTTATTGATTATTTTGCTTATTTATAAAGCATCACTATTTGTTCACTTACTTACACAAAATATTATTTTTTTTGTGATAATATTTTTATTCTTATTCTAATTATATGTATATATGATTTTCAGATTTGTCATGGCACATTTACTTCCTCCTGATCACGAGGTAGACATCCAAGAGATCGAGCCCGCTCAACCTAAGCTTGCACAGGCTCAACATCTACCTCCACTACCGAATCACATTCATCCAAACATCGATGAAGAAAACCAAGATGAAGAAGAAGAGCCATTTGAAGATGATGAAGATGATATATTGATACTTCAAGATGTAAGTTCCGACGAAGAGATGAATGAACCCGAACTAATCTATCCTTATGCCGCACCGGGTTCACCTTATCCACCCTCTTCACCGGACACTTCTTCCGATTCTGAGCCTAAACCCGAAGAAGTTGCTACTGTAGGTACTATTACACAGGTGCCACTTACAGGACGTAGATTTCCTCGTAGTATCCATGAGAGAGGTGGATCATCCTCAGCTGCTCCTATCACTTATGAACTTGAGGATCTAGTACCCGGGACCATGAGGAGAATTATAGACTCTCTTTATGGAAAGGTTATGGTGTTAGAACGGCAAATGATGGTGAGAGAAATGGAAGGGGAATGTTCTTTATCTAGGGATAAGCTTGTGCATAAGCGTATGGATTTACTAGATTTAGATTTGGGTGTGGTAGAGCACCAACAAGATGAGACTAAGCGCGAGGTGAATGTATTGGGTAAACATGTTCGAGAGTTAGATGATGTGGGTGTAAGGGCTGAAAACAAGAAGTTGAAGCATGAGTTGGGAGATGTTAGGTTGTCCCGCACATTTGACCGTATGAAAAATGAGCGCCTTGAGAGGGATCTTTATGAGTTGAGGTGTTGGACTTACGCTCGCTGGGGAGAGATGATGCGATTGGGGTATGATGAGGAGAGGTCTTATGTGGCCACAGATGTATTAGAAGTGTATGGAGAGGCCCCACCGCCCAAACCAAATGAATCACCCCGCGACCCTCAGTAGTTTATGTACTTTGTTGTTCTCTTGTTGTATTTCATTGTTGTACTTCTACTTTATAAATTACTATCAGTTAGGAACTAGTATCGTCGAATGTAATGACTTCGTCAAATTTTGTAATACAATCCGACAATGTATTGATCTTTTGTAATGAATGATGAAGTTATATTCCTCAAATTCTACTCTATATTGTTATGATATTTTTCATATTCAATTTATTCATGTATGAATATATCTATATCAATGTATGATTACTCATCCAAGATTTTCTTGTGTTATGATAGAATCATGCCACCGAAGAAAATGTCTGATGCAGCTATTCGAAAGCTAGTCGCTGACAGTATAGCCCAGGCTATAGCCGAGGATCGTGCTACAAGGGAAAATGACACTGGGGCTTCAGGTGGCGGTGCTGGAGCCGCTGGGGCTGCCGGTGGCGGTGCTGGAGCCGCTGGGGCTGCAGCTGGTGGTGCAGTGCGTGGTTGCACTTATAAACAATTTCTGGGTTGTGGACCAACTAAATTTAAAGGAAATGAAGGGGCAGTTGCATTGACACGCTGGTTTGAAAGTATTGAAGACACATTCATACTCAGTGACTGCTCAGAGAACTGCAAGGTCAAGTACGCCATGGGTACTATGTTAGATTATGCTAAGTCATGGTGGAATTCGTATGCTCAGCCTATCAGGATAGAAAAAGCCTATGAAACCACATGGACTGACTTCAAGAAAATGGCGATCGATAAGTTCTGTCCCCGTAGTGAAATAAGGTTGCTTGAAACTGAGTTTTATGATCTTAAAGTGAAAGGTTATGATATCAAAACTTATATTCGAAGGTTTCAAGAGCTAAAAGACTTGTGTCCTAGTATGGTTCCGGATTTCGAAAAGGAAATGGAAGCTTTTATTAAGGGTCTTCCGCGAAGCATCAAAGGAAATGTGACATCCTCTAATCCACAAACTCTAATTATGAAGTAGAATTAGCCGATGGGAAATTGGTTAGTACTTGCTGGTTATTATCGAAGATTTATCGAAGGTTTTTCTTTAATAGCCAAACCTCTTACCAAGTTGACCGAGAAGAATAAGAAGTATGTATGGGGTAAAGATGAAGACGAGGCTTTCCAAATACTGAAACAAAAACTTTGTAGCGCGCCTATCTTAGCACTACCGGATGGGGAAGAAGATTTTGTAGTCTATTGTGACGCGTCGATCAAAGGTTTTGGGGCCGTATTAATGCAACGACAAAAGCTCATAGCATATGCTTCTCGACAATTGAGAACTCATGAAGAAAACTATACGACCCATGATCTAGAATTGGGTGCTGTGGTTTTTGCTCTTAGATTATGGAGGCACTATTTGTACGGTACAAGGTGTACGGTATATACCGATCACAAGAGCCTTCAATACATCCTTGACCAAAAAGAGCTTAATATGAGACAACGTAGATGGATTGAACTCCTAAGCGACTATGATTGCGACATCCGTTATCACCCTGGAAAAGCCAATGTGGTAGCTGATGCCTTAAGCCGAAAAGAAAGAGAAAAACCATTGCGGGTCAGATCGTTGGTAATGACAACCACGATTCTCCCCAAGTTACCGGAACAAATTCTCGAGGCTCAAGAGGAAGCAATGAAAGAAGAAAATGTGAAAGCCGAAAATCTAGGGAGGGGGATCAAACCAATATTTGAGACTCGCCCTGACGGAACCAGATGTTTTGATAAACGTGTTTGGGTACCGCTGTTTGGGGGTTTGAGAGACTTAATCATGCACGAATCTCATAAATCCAAATACTCTTTCCATCCGGGATCAGATAAGATGTACCATGATATAAAGCAATTGTATTGGTGGCCGAATATGAAGGCTGAGATTGCCACCTATGTTGGCAAGTGTCTAACGTGTGCGAAGCTTAAAGCAGAACATCAAAAGCCAGCCGGATTTCTTCAACAACCTGAGATTCCTATTTGGAAATAGGAAAGAATCGCCATGGATTTCATCACTAAGCTCCCTAGAACTCCAAGTGGGTATGATGCAATTTGGGTCATTGTGGATCGTTTGACCAAATCTGCTCATTTCCTACCAATAAAAGAAACTGACAGTATAGAGAAACTTGCTCAACTGTACTTAAAAGAGATTGTTTGTAGACATGGCGTGCCTATTTCTATCATATCCGACAGAGATAGCCGATTTACATCGGGATTCTGCAAGTCACTCCAGAAGGCCTTAGATACAAATCTGGATATGAGTATGGCGTATCACCCACAGACGGATGGTCAAAGCGAGAGAACAATACAGACTTTAGAAGACATGCTAAGGGCGTGTGTGATCGACTTTGGAAGTAGTTGGGATCGACATTTACCATTAGTCGAATTCTCCTACAACAATAGCTATCACGCAAGCATCAAGACTGCACCGTTTGAAGCTCTTTACGGGCGAAAGTGTAGATCACCCGTTTGCTGGAGTGAGGTTGGGGATAGTCAACTAACAGGGCCAGAAATGATTCGTGAAACAACGGAGAAGATTGTACAAATCAAGAACCGTTTGTTAACTGCTCGTAGTCGTCAGAAAAGCTATGCCGATATTAGACGCCGACCTTTGGAGTTTAATGTAGGTGATAGAGTTATGCTCAAGGTTTCGCCATGGAAGGGTGTAATTCGTTTTGCTAAACGTGGGAAGCTAAGTCCACGATACATCGGACCATTCAAGATCCTGGCTAGGGTTGGTCCAGTGGCGTACAAGTTAGAACTACCGGAAGAACTTCGAGGCATTCACAACACTTTTCACGTTTCTAATCTCAAAAAGTGTTTATCAGATGAGAGTCTTATCATTCCATTAGAAGAACTTCGAATCGATGACAAGCTGCACTTCATAGAAGAACCAATAGAGATCATGGATCGTGAAGTGAAGCAACTCAAGCAAAGTCGCATCCCCATTGTTAAGGTTCGTTGGAACACCCGACGAGGACCTGAGTTCACATGGGAACGCGAAGACCAGATCAAGAGAAAGTATCCCTATCTTTTCACGAGTGAACCGTCTGGAGTTAAAGCGAGCTGAGCACCGGGACGTCGCTCTCTTAAGGGGTACGTGCTGTGACATTTCTAAAAATTTCATATCAATTATTTTAATGGTTTATTATTTAAATAATCTATTTTAATTTATTTACTTAGTCAGAAGATATCCGCGTACGTTTAAATAAATTCTATCGCGACTAGACTATGCTCAGTCTACATTTTCTATGCACCATTGTTGTATTTCAATCCTATATTTTTTTTTAAAAAGTCACAATCCATTTTATTTCATTTTATGTCCACTTTAATTTTTATCGCGCGGTTTAAATTCGTGTTTCACGTTTTAACCTCAAATAAATCCTCCGATAATCTCATCACTCATCTATATTTCAAAATTTTATCATGAAAACTAGTTTTAATATTTTCACAAGTTTTACACTTTATTTAGTACAGTTAAATTTTATTTCTAGCAAACTCGGTACCCGGTACCCCCTAAAACTAATAATATCTACCCTAAACTACCTAAATAATTCCTAAAGTCAAATAAGTCTTACACACTCTTACACTCCTCACCAAAACCCACGCCCCCCCCCCCCCCCATTTCATTCTTCTTACAACTTTGACAAACCTCCTATCTCATTTATTGTTGTACTTGTTGTCTAAGAATTATAATAGATCAAAACTAGTAGATAATTCATTTCATTCAAACTAGCTTTTTTTTTTCTTTTCTTTCTCTTGGGGTGGACGGCAAAACACAACAAGGAGGAGGAGGGAATCAAGATTTATTCAAGTTTATTAAACCTAGTTTACTTCTTGTTCTAGTTTTGAAATAAAAACTAGGAAGTATTAGGAACCTTGTTACCTTAAATGTTAGAAATAGAAGTGACGATCATTTATTAAGTCATTAAGTCTTGTAACTATAGTGTAATAGTCTTGTAGTTTAGTTAAGGGTAAACGGGCTTGGTTTAATCTAATATTGTATTAGGTTATGTCTAGTTCATTACAAAAGCCCAAGCCCGGCCCATCTTCTTATCTCACCTATAAATACCTCCAAATGCTCTCATTTGGAGGTGTTGCTTCTAGGTTTTCTAAGTGTGTATTTCCTTCTTTCTCTCTCTAATCTAATTCATCTCACTTTCTCTCTCTAGAAGTTACCATCTCTCTCTCTCTCTACTTACTTTCTCTCTCTAGATCTAGGCTTGATTCAATAGTGATAAGGTTGTTCTACGGTCCTACAAGTGGTATCAATCGCCTAGGGATAATATAGGTTGTTTTAGGATTGATTTGGTAGAAAAACTAGGTTTTACAAGAATTTTTTCCAAATATTCGCTACTGTTCATCGTTTTCTGCCGAGTTAGGGGTAAAACGAAAACTGCCGAGTTAGGTTAAGTTCTAGTATTTGCCGAGTTACGTGCTTAAATCTGTCGAGTTAGGGGTATAACAAAAACTGCCGAGTTTGCATAAGTTCTAGTTTTTGCCGAGTTAAGTGCTTAAATCTGCCGAGTAAGAAAAACTTGCCGAGTTAGGTCTTTCTCAAAACTTGCCGAGTTAGAAAAACTTGCCGAGTTAGGTTTTTCTCAAAACTTGCCAAGTTAGAAAAACTTGCCGAGTTAAGTTTTTTTTCTTCTTCTCATTTTGCCGAGTTTGGATTGAGGATTTTGGCGAGTTAGCCTTGTTTCTTCCTAATCGTTTATCGAGTTAGGACCAGTGTTGCTATCTTCTTAAAGCGTTACTCTGCCAAAATTTCCTAAACTTGCCGAGTTAGAACCCTAACTAAACCTGCCGAGTTTGCACCCTATCATAACCTGTCGAGTTAGAACCCTATCTAAACGTTGGGTAAAATTTATTTTTTACCGGTGATTAAACGTTCAATTTTTACGCGAGATTTAAATTTTGGTATAACATTGAAATTTTTGGCCCGAAATTCAAATTTTTAGGCCAAAATTCAAAAATTTTCGGTGAAATTTTGCGAAAAAATTTTCAAAACTCAAATTTTTCTTGTAACCTTAGAATTGTATTTCTTTGTGATTTTCAAATTTTGAAAAAGAAAATTTTCGTATTAATTTTTTTGAGGAAAATTTGAAATCATAAAAAAATTCAACCGATAACGTTTTTCATCTTCACCAAAACATCTAATCTTCAACAACAACCTTTGTTATCTTTCAAAAGATCCTCAGAACAACGTTTCACTTTGAATTGAATCAATGGCATCTCACCATGACAGTATCGCGAGTACTTTGTCCAATGGTTTTGCATCAGTCTTCAATGCATTAAACAACCAACGACACAACAACAATCAGCAAGGATATGCTTCGAGTATACACATGGGGAACCAGATGCAATATGCAGGGCAGTATGTTGGAAATCAAATGGATCAGAATGTGAATCAGAATGTGCTTAATCAAACTGGGATTGATTGTTTCATGACTTCGATTCAGAAACCTTCATCAGCCAGTCACAGCAGAAACAACGTCAATGCAATGACGCAGGTTGAAAAGATCCAGTACTTGTTGATTCTAGCCAATAAAGAAGAATCGGGAATACCGTTGACTGCTGAGGAACATGAGTTTAGAGCTACAATAAGAATTAATGACAATTCAGCAGATCTCAAGGAAACCTACAACTTTATGGCAAATCAGCAGGCAACAACATCAAGCAGTGATTCTGATCTTCCTCGTATTTATGATTCAGATCCATTCCATGAGGTACCAAATTATGGTAACAATGCTACTTCATTTGCTCATGAGAAGCCACATCTTGTGTCATCTGAACCTAATTATGATACATATGTGGGGGAACAAGTTAATAGCAATGTTAACTATGAAACTCCAGATATGGATCCTAATGGAGTTCAAGTTGCACAAAATGGTGCTAATGATGAGGAAACCCGTGCTTTCTTTGAATCATTATTGAATAATTGCAGCATTGAAATCGAGAAAGTGAAAAAGGTCAATCGCGATGTTAAGGCCGCGAATGTTAAATTGACCGCTGAGCTTGAGAGTTACAAGGAAAACGCTAAAGCTTTTGAGTTTCATAACAAAAGATTGTCTGAATTAGAAACTGGTTATCAAAATTCCGTTTCAAGGGAAAAACAATTGCAACTCAAGTTTGATACACTTGATGTTAATTCTTTCAAGAAGATTAAAGCTTTAAACGCGGAAATTTCTGATTTACAAAACCAACTTTCTAAACAAAAAACAGCTTATACCAATCTTGAAAAAGAAAGGGATGAGTTGAAAAAGGATTTTGCAAAGAAAGAAGACAAACTTTTGGCCGAAATCGTAGAGTCAGAACACATGATTGCTCATTTAGAAGAATTAGTGGTTAAGTCGGGTCAGTCAAGTCAAACAATGAAAATGATTTCAAATCAAACTAATCCGGTTTACCATACGAAACATAAAGTGGCTCTTGGTAACAACACCCCAAGTAATCTCAAGAAAGCTCAGCAAGAACAGAATGTTTTGTATAATGGTAATGTGCTTTACACTAAACATGATCCTCCCGTCGTTCGGGATTCTGTGCAAACAATAGAACATGTCGAAGAGAGCATTTCTAAAATGAAACAAAAGGATTTGAAACCCATTGATTACAACAAATTGAACAAACTTTCGGGAATTACTTTTGTTCCACAAAAAGAACCATCTGTGTTTTCCATAAAACGACCATTCTCAAAAATGTTTTCTAAGAAAGTTATTGTTTCAAAATCTCTTTCAAAAATGGAACAAATGTCTTCTAACAACACTTTTAACACAAGTGAGGCTAGAGACATTCTAGATGACGTCAAAAAGAGAATTCAAGAACTTCAAAATATTGTTGAAACTAAAACTTCAATCAATATTAACAATTGGCATTCCAGTTTTCATATTGAGCAGAAAAAAGTTTTTGAAAACGAAATTACTATCCCACTTAATAACATCAGTGCGAGGGTAATCCATTTTGAACGTGCTTTCTTAAAAGAAATGGCCGAATTTGTCAAGGACCACAAATCCCTGGTAAACGAAGCTAATGATACTCGTGAAAACATGAATGTTTTGGAAAACCTAAATGATTCTCTCTTCGAAGCTGTTATGACTACTGATATCATGTCTATCATCATACAAACATATTCTGTTCAAGACGATGAAAGACTGAGAGCTGAGACCTCTGAAATTGTTTCCAAATATGAAAATGCTCTTGTAAAACTTGAAAAAGAAAACATGTCATTTTTCAAACAACTTGATCAAAAATCAGAGGAATGCAAGTATGACAAATTGTCGTATGAGCGTGCCTTCAAGAACATGAAAGAGCAAAATGATCTTCTGAGGGCTCAGATTGAAAGTCTAAAAGGGAAGGGTGAGGAAACTAAGCTTGCAAAACCATCGACTTCGGAGAAACCAAATGTTTCAAACACGGTTCAAAAACCAAAAACGTCAATTTCACGGTTTGCTCCAAAAGTCGATGAGAAAAAGGATTTGTCAAAACCAGTCACTCCACCACCCTTGCCCAAGGAAAAGGTAATGGAAAAGATTGTTGAAAAACAAAAATTGTTTGTTGAAAGAAACAAAAATGTGATCTCACCTGGCTCTTCTAGGAATAGTACACCAAATGTGACCACAAAATCTTTAAAGGAATCTGTTGGTTCTAATGACATGGTCCAAAATCAACATCTAGAAGAAGCTAGGAAAAAGGCACAACGTCGAAAAGACGGAATTTTAGGCTCTAAACCTAGTGTGATGAATTCTACAAGATTCCAATGTACTACTAGTAGTAGTAAACCATTACCTAGGAACAATCAACAAAATACTAGGGATTGGATTGCATCTAAGAGTAGTGACACAAAAGAGAATGCTAGGAATGTAGAATGCAACACAAAGAATTCCAGGGTCTCATCGAACAACAAACAATTTCCAAAAGACTGTAGTGACAAAGTTAAAGTTGCTGTGTTAAACAAGAATGTTGAATTTGTCTGTCCTACATGTCAAGAATGTGTTTTTTCAGCTAATCACGATGCATGTGTTGCACAATTTCTCAAGAAAGGAAAATCAAGTGTCAAGGCACAATCCACTAAGACGCCAAATAGAAACACACCCGTTGATAACAAGAAAATGGATAAGAAACCTAATAGGTGGATATCTAAAGGATGTAGTTTGTCAAAAACTGAGACTTCCGCTGCATCTGATAACAAAACTACGTCTAAATCTTACCTTAGGTGGATTCCCACGGGAAAAGTTTTTAATACAGTTGGTCTTAGATGGATTCCCACAGGGAAGATTTTTGATAGTTGCACAAAGCCTAATGATAGTGTTCATCATCATGATAAGGAAGTTGAAACCACAACAACCGTTGATAGCAAACACCCTCTATGTGCTGATTCATGTACTTCTAACACTGTTATTTGTGCAAACTCTTCTTCTGTGGATGCAGGTACTTGTGAAAGTGATGAGAATTCATACACCCAATGTGGTAAAGACGAACTTTACGCCAACATCGCATGTGGACATCCTTTTCTAACTCCACTCTTAATTCCACTTTTACTTGTTCATGCTTAATTTTTTTTCTTCATTTCTTCGTTGTATATATTTTTTGAAAAACAAAATACAAAATTTGAAAAACCATCAAAAACAAAATACAAAAATATAAAATTTCAAAAAAAAATCCAAAAATAATATAAAATCAAAAATTACAAAAATATTCTTCTTACGACATGTCTCTTGTATAATCGATATTCTGTACGTATCTAGAAATGTCATTCAACAATGATACGGACATGTACAGATGCTTGAGCGAGAGTTCTTTTTAATGTTTTCCTAAAAACATGTCGTTTCTCATAAAAATTCTTCAAACATGGCTTTCGTATACTTCAGTACGAAACCCGGACCAAAAATGATGACTTCTTAGTATTTCAGCTAAGGACTCATTCTTCAAAGAAAGGAAAGTGCTTAAACCAAAACAAAGGTTTTCAATAATTTTTGAGCTCTTATCCTAAAAACATCGAAATGACTTGTGTACACCTTACAGTGCACAACTCAAGTTTTCAAAGAAAGGAAAGTGCTTCGCAAAAATGATTTTCATCAACGAAGTGCACTTATCCTAAAAATGGACACTCTTTCAAAGAAAGAGAAGTCTTTGTTTTTTTGAAAAACCTTGATGCAAAATTCAAAAAATCTGAAACTTCTTTCTCTTTCAGAGTTTTGCTTCAAGAAGACTCCTTCCCTCTAAACTTTAAAAAGTTTAACATTTCTCAATAACATATGCGAGTTTTGAGGGGGAGTATTTCAAAAACTAAAATGTTCCGAATTCATGCAAAAACAAATCTGTCTTTCTCTCCAAAAAGTTTTTTCTTAATCTGTTGATATCAAAAATATCACGATATGCTATTTTTGAGGGGGAGAAGACATGATTAAAATGTGATCAAAGTTGTTTAAAGATTGTGACTTAATCTCAGAAGAGCTCGACTCAGAATGTACCAATGAATTGACGAAGCTTAAAATGTCAGTAATCGAAAAGACTTGTCCTGGACGGGTAATAATTTCAAGCTAGTCTAACTAGTGATGTAAGCGTGTCTCGAATAGGACTTGTCTGAGTAGAATGTACCGTATCGAGAGACTTTCTTTGAACTTGACCAGGACGGGTAATAATTTCAAGCTAGTCTAACTAGTGATGTAAGCGTGTCTCGAATCGGTCATGTTCGCTGAAAGTGGATCAATTCAAAAGTGCAAACTCCTCACGCATGTGCTTATTTCCTATAATTCCATGAGCACATGTGAAGGGGGAGTCCTTCTAATGAAATGCAAAACTCTTGAAGTGTTAACAAAGTATGCTTTTTTATCATAACACTTTGAGAGATTTTTCACAAATGGTTTGATGGCAACAATAGGATAGTCATGAAGTTATAAGGTGACTAAGGTTAAGGAAAACCGTCCTATGATCCGCCAGAGCCGGAGGGATCTACCCAAGGACAATTCCAATAGATTAGAATTAGAAGTCCTTAGGTATGATTGAAAAAAGGAGAAAATGAGAAAGGAGAAAGAAGGGGTTGAAGAATTAAAAAGAAAAGTTATGAAAAAGGGTGAAAAGAAATAGCCCTCCATATGTTCAACCTTAGGGCAGACACCGGGTTCAATTCATATGCTACTGGTTGTTACTAAGGTGACACCGGTATTGAAGATAAAGACGTCATGGACCCAGTGACGCACTGCACTAAACCTTCTATCCACTCAAGTTCTCTTAAAAGAGCTTGTTTCATTCTCACAGGGAACCAGCATAATCTATCGACCTGTCTCTTAGAGATGGTTGATATTGAAGCAGGAGACCTCTCCCTAATCTCCGCATAGGAAACCAAATGTGCACTTATCGAGTCTAGAGCCCCGAGATTCATCAAAAGATCTCATAGGAACACATGATATTTCTACACTGGTTGTTCATCATTAAGGACGCCAGATGTAAACTTTAGAGTCCTACGCAGATCTTAGCAATCTGCCAGAACATTTATGAGAGAATTCACACAAGTGTTTCTCAATGATTGAATGGAAATTCCTGCCAGGGTCAACATCAAACAGCCCTGACAGCAGGTCACTTCGGTAATTCTTTATGGGTTACGCTTAGTGTTCGCGGTGGTTTCAAACGGTCTACAGTCGTGGAGTGATCCCCAGCGACTCACCCAGTCATTGAGCTACTTAGTAGGTCTCGTAAGCTCTTTCGGGAGTATCTGATATGGGAACGGCCTTGGTAAGGGTTAGAAGGAGTCTTCACACTATGCTGTTGACGATCTCTAATCCCTTATCTGTAAGTACCGGTTGATTTATTGCTAACTGTTTTCCTGCAGCTATATATCATCTCCATGGCGACAAGATTCCACATGCTCATACATGCATCACAAAGTCTAAGGAAAGTCCTCTCAAAGATCAAAGCAAACAAAAGTTCTAAGAAAGATTCTACGCATTATGAAAGAATCTACAGAAGTAAATTTACAATGATCGGTGTGAAAGAACGGGAATAACAAATGCATGTATCACAATGACTAAAGATGTATGAGCATGTTGGAATGGCGGACAACCACCAAAGTCTAAGAAGTGACGAAAGGCAGATGACACTACATCACAATCTGCAACAAAAGAACAAAGAATGATGAAAAGTCAATTATCAAAGATCACAAAGCATGAAGGAACAAAGACCAAAAAAAAAAAAAAAAACTATTCTACAAAGACTCAAAGTTCAAGGCAACAAGCTTCAAAGTTCAAAGATCAAGGTCACAAAAGAGAGATCTCAATGATCACCCCTTAGGGGGAGATTGTTAGCAATAGAAGTGTTGATCATCAATGGAATCAAAGAGAGATCTCAATGATCGCCCCTTAGGGGGAGATTGTTAGAAATAGAAGTGACGATCATTTATTAAGTCATTAAGTCTTGTAACTATAGTGTAATAGTCTTGTAGTTTAGTTAAGGGTAAACGGGCTTGGTTTAATCTAATATTGTATTAGGTTATGTCTAGTTCATTACAAAAGCCCAAGCCCGGCCCATCTTCTTATCTCACCTATAAATACCTCCAAATGCTCTCATTTGGAGGTGTTGCTTCTAGGGATTTCTATGTGTGTATTTCCATCTTTCTCTCTCTAATCTAATTCATCTCACCTTCTCTCTACTTTCTCTCTCTAGAATAATGGCATACTTTGATCAACCTCGTCCTCCAGAACGTGTTTCTTGGTCATTACAATTATGTAAAAGTAAATGGCTTACTAATTGGGAGGGAGTAATAACCCAATTAGATTAAGCAAGTGATTCGTCTACAAGTAAAGAAAGATTGTTGGGGATATCTATGAAGAAATGAGCTATGAAGTCTTCCTCAGCATTGATGCGCTTACTTTGATTGTTTTATTTTACTTGTTAGGAATCATTGTAACCAATTCACGTATATCTCCAGCTGGAGGGAGATTGTTAGAAATGAAGCTGAGCGATATTTACGTGAATTGGAGTAGACAACTAGTACACATAAAGTGCAGGGACTACTAATGTAATATTCTAATAGTTGTCTTATGTAAGGCCTATAAATACCCCTCAAGGCTTCACTTGAGGGGTGTGGGTTTGCAACATAATTAATAATAAGAAAATATCTTTGTTTCATCTCACCTTCTCTCTACTTTCTCTCTCTAGAATAATGGCATACTTTGATCAACCTCGACCTCCAGAACGTGTTTCTTGGTCATTACAATTGGCATCAGAGCTAACCGGGGGCGAATCGTGGTGTTTTGTGGTGAAAAATCGTGTTTTTGGGTGAATAAAAACGGATCTGGTACTGTTCATCAAAGGCTTGCCGAGTTAGGTTTTTCTCAAAACTTGCCGAGTTAGAAAGAAAAAAAACTTGCCGAGTTCGAAAAAAACTTGCCGAGTTAGAAAAAAACTTGTCGAGTTAGGTTTTTCTCAAAACTTGCCGAGTTAGAAAAAACTTGCCGAGTTAGGTTTTTTCTCAAAACTTGCCGAGTTAGAAAAAACTTGCCGAGTTAGGTTTTTCTCAAAACTTGCCGAGTTAGAAAAAAAAAAAAAAAAAAAAAAAAAATTGCCGAGTTAGAAAAAAGTTGCCGAGTTAGGATCTTGCCGAGTTAGGATCTTGCCGAGTTATGATCTTGCCGAGTTAGGATCTTGCCGAGTTAGGCTGATCTTGCCGAGTTAGGCTGATCTTGCCGAGTTAGAAAACTTGCCGAGTTAGAAAACTGCCGAGTTAGAAAACTGCCGAGTTAGAAAACTGCCGAGTTAGAAAACTTGCCGAGTTAGAACCGAGTTAGAAAACTTGCCGAGTTAGGTATTGATTTTTGCCGAGTTAGGCTGATT
This sequence comes from Artemisia argyi, assembly GCA_030686995.1. Taxonomy (NCBI): domain Eukaryota; kingdom Viridiplantae; phylum Streptophyta; class Magnoliopsida; order Asterales; family Asteraceae; genus Artemisia; species Artemisia argyi. The sequence goes on from CM060681.1 coordinate 80,337,464, forward strand.
CAACCTTATCGTTTATCGAGTAAGGATTTCTTTTGGACAAATCTAAACGAAACTCTGCCAAAATTTCTCTAGCTTTACCGAGTTTCAAGGTTATCGAGTTACAAGGTTATCAAGCTTCACCAAAAACACACCACGTTTTGCTTAAACGATCCTGATCAAGATTCACCAAAGATCAATGGCTAAATTTTGAATGTTATCAAAAGGTGACTACGGGGATAATTTGTTTATTACTTATTTGAGCTTGACGTGACGTTTCACGGGTGCGTGTACTTAGTATCTCAAGGTTTAGGGGTTGGTTGGATGAAGACTTTTGAAGATCCTTGTTTGAGCATTCATGGGATAGTGATTAAGACTTGGACATCTAGCTATGTGTGAGATCTATAAACGCATAAGTTTGTTCTTAATGCTTACAATAGCTATCACTTTAAGGAGTTACGTTGTAGTACTCAGTGTCACAAAAGGTTGTGGATTGTTCAAGAGACGGATATACAATAAAGGATGGATGGTTGGGTATATGCCACTACCTATATTGTAAGGAGTAACGTTGTTGTGCTCATATAGGTTCTTAATCAGGGTAGTACAAGCGTAAGTCACAAGTCTGGGGAATTTTACTTCACACTCAAGTTTGTCATATCGGGTTGTCTCCACACGTGATCACTTACTATTAGCCAATGGAAGTGAAAAGAGGTTGATCTGAGATGAATTGTAGAGAGAATAGTTATCGCCATTTCACTCATGGGGTATTGAATTGTATGTTGCTTCCAGTTGATATGTTTATGTACACATATTTATGATGATTCCGAGAGATCGTCATCATCCAGGAGGGAGAAATGTGTACATCGGGGCTTTTATTGAAGAACTGGAAAGCATTCTAAGTGAGTTGAAGATGACGATATGATGCTCCCCAAAACAAACCTGTGAAGAAGTTACATATTATCAGTCTAAGATTCATTTTCCGCTGTGCATGAGACTGAAGATTATTTGGGCAGAATTCAAAGATACTTCTTCATCAAGCATCAAGGCTATATCAAACGGGTTGTCTATTTGGGAGGGAGCATGTAAAAGTAAATGGCTTACTAATTGGGAGGGAGAAATAACCCAATTAGATTAAGCAAGTGATTCGTCTACAAGTAAAGAAAGATTGTTGGGGATATCTATGAAGAAATGAGCTATGAAGTCTTCCTCAGCATTGATGCGCTTACTTTGATTGTTTTATTTTACTTGTTAGGAATCATTGTAACCAATTCACGTATATCTCCAGCTGGAGGGAGATTGTTAGAAATGAAGCTGAGCGATATTTACGTGAATTGGAGTAGACAACTAGTACACATAAAGTGCAGGGACTACTAATGTAATATTCTAATAGTTGTCTTATGTAAGGCCTATAAATACCCCTCAAGGCTTCACTTGAGGGGTGTGGGTTTGCAACATAATTAATAATAAGAAAATATCTTTGTTTCATCTCACCTTCTCTCTACTTTCTCTCTCTAGAATAATGGCATACTTTGATCAACCTCGACCTCCAGAACGTGTTTCTTGGTCATTACATTAAACCTCATCACTTCACTTGTAAGCTTCAAGTTATATTTTTATCTTTTCATACTTTCATTTATTCACTATCTTGATGTATTTGAACATTATATAAGTTATAATGCTTAGTTAAGCTTGGTACTTAAGTTAGAAAACCTTAAAACCATAGAAAGGCTAAACTTGAAACTGTATTTTTTTAGATCCGTGTATAAAAGTATTAAACTGTTCTAATAGGTAGACAATGGACATAAACTAATTGTAGCCCTATGTCTTGTGGTCATTTTGACGGGTATTTCGTCGAATAACTCCTTACGATGATTAAACTAAAATTATTTTGGTGAAACTAGTCACAATCTGAGTAACAGATTTAAAACGTGAAAAAGTCATTTTTTTTGTATATAACCCTCTGTTACTCAAAGAATAAAAGTTTTAGAGGACATCTTAACTTAAACGTGTCCAAAAACGGGGAATAAATTGGGTTAGTAAAACTCTAGATATCGCACTTTTCGTGAGACCATTGAAAATTTGAAAGCTGAATGGATTGATTGTTTGGGTAAATGGACTGTTTTACTAAGGTTATGTAATTTTTGGCAAAGTGGGACCCACAAATCTCGTTAGTACAGAAGTAGATCTTTCCGGGGATATAAAGAACGAGACTTGAGGACTTACGGTTTGCAAATGGCGATTTTCTAAACATAGGCAAGTTAATAAAAATTCCATCAGCACTAGTTATAAAAAGTATATAAGTGTTATACACTTTAAGGATTGGAACTTTTTAAAACAATTTTGAACCACCTAGTATATTTTGAACCCTTAGGTCTAATGTGACCTTTTTGACCAAAAACTTGACCTATGGACTAATTTGAACCTTAGAGTTAATTTGAACCTTTACATTATAATTGAACCTAGGGTAAATTTAAGTTTCATACTTATATAAATGCAAGAGTATATTATTGGATAAATTGTAGGTAATTTAACTAAACCTTTTTATGTATCTAGGAGTATTGTACCAAGCTTAAGTAAGATCATAATTTGCATATAATCAAAAGTACATCGATATCTATTTTCATAAACTAAGACAACGTATATTAATTAGGTTCATCGTAGAGCTTTTACGGCTATTCCTTCACTTGCTTGTTCATTGCTATTTTCTTTGCTCTCGGTGAGTTCATAGCCTCGCCTTTACTTACTTAAATGTTTTATAAACCTCGCGAGGGGGATACATGCTAGTTTTTACAAACTGAATACAAGTAGTTTTTGGTATGCTGGACCCGATCATATGATCATAGATATTGAATGCTTTTTGCCAATTAAGTCCCCTCATGAACCGTTAATTACTCGAGTAGTAAACGCTAGTATTATGGATATGCATATTAGGCTTGGCGGGCCTTGTTCGGGATACGGACACATAATAGTTAGAATTGTGGTAAACGGCAAAATTTACCTTTCCGGGGCATTATTAAAAATCGTCAAGGTTCGGTTTCATGAACTCAATACTATAATCAAATAAACCGACATGTAATTGCAATACTTGTCGCCCGATAAATAATGCTTGTATTCAACTGCTTACTTATTAAACTCTATGAATTCACTCAACTTTATGTTGACTTTTTAGCATGTTTATCTCAGGTCCGTAAGTAGCTTCGGCTTGGATGGGCGGCGCAAAGAATGGATATCTACTTGATGGCCCATGTTTAAATAAAATATTTTCATTCGATAATGTTAAAATTTTCAAACTTATGTATCTTGGTACTATGTAAAACCTTTTGGGACCTTTGTTAACTCTGATATATTATCGAATGTGAAGTATGAACTTTTATTAAAAACGATTTTGTTTTAAGGTTGTTTACTATATTTGTACAATGTGATTAATGTATAGCACCCCATGTCCCTTTCTGCTGCGATCCTAAAATGGGGGTGTTATACCGCGTGTATGTCAATATCATTTGTTTAACATCTTATGTATGTCAATATCATCTCAACTCATCCGTTTAACATCCCGTGTATGTCAATATCATCCTTTTAACATCTCATGTATGTCAATATCATATCTACTCATCCGTTTAACATCTCATGTATGTCAATATCATCTGTTTCACATCTCATGCATGTCAATATAATCTCGACTCATCCGTTTAACATCTTTTGTATGTCAATATCATTCGTTTAACATCTCAAGTATGTCAATATCATCTTGACTCATCCGTTTAACATCTCTCGTATGTCAATATCATTCGTTTAACATCTCATGTATGTCAACAACATCTCAATTCATCTGTTTAATGTCTCGTGTATGTTAATATCATCCGTTTAACATCTCATGCATGTCAATAACATCTCGACTCATCTGTTTAGCATCTCATGTATGTCAATATCATCCATTTAACATCTCGAGTATGTCAATATCATCTCGACTCATCCGTTTAACATCTCGTGTATGTTAATATCATTCGTTTAACATCTCATGTATGTCAACATCATCTCAATTCATCCGTTTAACATCTCATGCATGTCAATATCATCCGTTTAACATGTCATGTATGTCAATATCATATCTACTCATCCGTTTAACATCTCTTGTATGGCAATACCATCCGTTTAACATTTCATGCATGTCAATATCATCTCGACTCATCCGTTTAACATCTGGTGTATGTCAATATCATATGTTTAACATCCCATGCATGTCAATATCATCTCAACTCATCCGTTTTACATCCCGTGTATGTCAATATCATCCGTTTAACATCTCAGGTATGTCGATATCATACCTACTCATCTGTTTAACATCTCTTGTATGTCAATATCATCTGTTTAACATCTCATGCATGTCAATACCATCTCGGCTCATCCGTTTATCATCTCGTGTATGTCATTATCATCCGTTTAACATCTCAAGTATGTCAATATCATCTCAACTCATCCGTTTAACATCTCTTGTATGTCAATATCATTCGTTTAACATCTCATGTATGTCAGCATCATCTCAACTCATCCGTGTAACGTCTCATGTATGTTAGTATCATTCGTTTAACATCTCATGTATGTCAATATCATCTCGACTCATCTGTTTAATATCTCGTGTATGTCAATACCATCCGTTTAACATCTCATGTAAGTCCATATCATCTCAACTCATCCATTTAACATCCTGTGTATGCAATATCAACCGTTTAACATCTCATGTATGTCAATATCATATCAACTCGTCCGTTTAACATCTCATGTATGTCAATATCACCCGTTTAACATCTCATGCATGTCAATATCAACTCGACTCATCCGTTTAACATCTCGTGTATGTCAATATCATCCGTTTAACATCTCATGTATGTAAATATAATCTCGACTCATCCGTTTAATATCTTGTGTATGTCAGTTTCATCCGTTTAACATCTCATGTATGTAAATATCATCTCGACTCATCCATTTAACGTCTCATGTATTTCAATATCATCCATTTAACATGTTATGTATGTCAATATCATCTCGACTCATCCATTTAACATCTCAGGTATGTCAATATCATCCGTTTAACATCTCATATATGGCAATATCATCTCGACTCATCCGTTTTATATCTCATGTATGTCAATATCATCCGTTTGACATCTCATGTATGTCAATATCATCTCAACTCATCCGTTTAACATCCCGTGTATGTCAATATCATCCGTTTAACATCTCATGTATGTCAATATCATATCTACTCATCCGTTTCACATCTCATGTATGTCAATATCATCCGTTTAACATCTCATCCATGTCAATATCATCTCGACTCATCCGTTTAACATCTCGTGTATGTCAATATCATCCGTTTAACATCTCATGCATATCAATATCATCTCGACTCATCCATTTAACATGTCATGTATGTCAATATCATCTCGACTCATATGTTTAACATATCATGTATGTCAATATCATCCGTTTAACATCTCATGTATGGCAATATCATCTCGACTCATGTAACACCCCCAATTCATGGTTGCAGCGGAATTCGAACTGGGTGTTACTTGACGGTACAATAGTCACAATAATAGAAAACGAACTCCAATTGAGTCGTTTTAAAAGATTTATCATTCAAATTATATAAATATCAGAGATTACAAAATGAGGTCCCAAATGGTTCCATGTTTACAATGTATAATAAATGAATTTTTGAATGATAATAAAATTTATAGCCCTCTTGAGTATCCGTGCCCTTCCGTGCCATCCTTGATCGTCATGAACCTGAAATACATGCTTGAGAGGTCAACACAAAGGTTGAGTGATATTCATAGAGTTTGTTTGTAACAACCTGCATTTTCGGGACATTTCTCCTATTCACTATTCATCGGTTACTATTCATCGATTACTATTCACCGGTCACTATTCATCATTTTACTATTCATCGTTTTCGGAGTCAGTTTGTGATTCCAAGAAGCGTTCAGAAATTTTACTATTCATGTGACACTATTCATTCCCGAAGGGAAATCACTATTCATGATCAACGTTCGTCTTTTCGTAAACTGAGTTTACGAGTCTTTAAATTCGCGTAACCAGTTAGGTTTAGCTGCGAATTCATGCATCATTCAGTAATGACACTTGATATAGACTGGATTAGTCTACACATCATCATCACTTGAGAACTTACACGGATATGCATTATTTCCATTTACGTATGCTTAATTGGTAATTAACGATACCACTCAGTTTTACTATTAACGTATACCCAATACTCCCGACTATGATCCTAACATATTTACATACTCATAATAATAATATAAAAATTATATTATTAATTTACCTGGTGTTTTAAAATCAATGGCTATACTTTACGGTCGGAGCTTATAACTCCGTCGGTTTGCGCTATTTCAATTCAATAATTATTTCAACACCCGATTCTCATCAGGAATAATATTTTACAACTTTTACAACTTCGTCGTATTTTATTTCACCTCGTTAACATTTATTTTTAGTTAACTCGGTACCCGATAACGCCTAATACACAAAAGAACTAAACTAATACATACACCATGGGGACAAGCTCATTAATTTAGCCACCAACAAGCCTTCCTTGTTTCCTTCCACTTTTAGCCACCCCCCCCCCCCCTAGCCACCCTAAGTATTAATAACTTGGACCAACTTTTTGACTAGACCATATATATATACTCCATTACAACACACTTCTTCATTTTTACAACACAAATATAACTAGCAAACACTCTCTCTTTCTCCCTTTGTGTGTGTGAATCGACCAAGGCAAAGAACCAAGAAGAAACCATTAAATTTTCAAGATCAAGTGTTGAATCAAGTCCTAATCAAGATCTAGTTGGGGTTTTGTGGTAAAAACCCAAGATTATTAATCAATTTCTCATCAAATCACCTCAAATCTTCAAGTAAGCTTCAAAAACATTTTTGATCTTTTCATACTTTCATTTACTTTATATTTTTATGTATTTTTAAGATATATTGGTAAAACATGCAAGTATGTAAGATCCATACCACTTATTACTCATTTTGTTTTTATAAACATGGATCTATAATTTTTACTAGTAATCTCATGAGATCCACCAAGATTGGTGATGTTTAGGAACCCATGACACCCTAAGAAGGTGTATGGTAGGATTGGGTATTTGTGAAGTTGATTTGAGATAGTTTGGTTAAGCCTTGAACAAGTTACAAACTAGAAAAGTTGATTTTTGCAAATTATATAAAGCTGCTGTCCCTATTTGCAAAACATGGGAAACTCAGGGTCTAGGGTGTAACTTTGGACCAAATATTTAGAAAATACATTCCGAGATGAAACTATGGCCGAAAACGGGGATAAAATCCGAGTTACGACGAAAAAGATATGCTATTTTCAAGATTTACGACGAAAACTATATTTTCTGAAATATTGAATCTGTCCCGATTTTTCTAGCTAGGAAAACTGAGATTTAGTGATATCTTGACTAGCCGAGACCTTGAGAAACCTAAAGTATACTTGATTACCTTCGCGGGGATATAAAGAACATAGAAAACGGGCTTATAACGAAAAAGATACAAGTGTTTGAAATCCGACGATATATATATTTTTCCATCAGCTTTTGTACACTAATAGAGTTTTGACGTAAACTGTCTTTGCGAGACACCACTTTCACGGCTGTTTTTCTTTATGATCGGATCAGTTTGAGTCCGAGCCGTAGTTTTATGAAATCAAGATCTCCCAGCAAGCTTTTCAAACCAATTGGCCGTTTGATCATTGGACTCGTAACGAATAAACTACGACCTCATCTATATACCCGATAAACTATATATATTTTGACAGCTTTTGCTATAATGAAATTTTCTAAGTGTTGAACATAATACTTTCAAGTAACAACAATGAGAGTCGATTTTCTCATCGATCGAGACCTGTATCGCCAAAAGTTAAATGACGCGACTTCTTGATATTGTTACAAGGTTTTCAAAAACGCCGAGCTTGACCATTAACACTTAACGTACAATATTTCGCGACTAGTTTTGCAAGGCCATTTTGGTCATATTTTCAAGTAATGAAAATGCTATTTGTGCGACGAAAACCTTATATTTGCCGATTGAACACCAAACAAGGATCGTGGAGTACCGTTTCAACATATTTAAACGAAAAGTGGTTATTAACTTAACGAGACGTCAAAAATGTAATTTTTGACGATAAACACTATTTTCAAAACTAACGAGTGGTATCGATAACATACGTACTTGCATGTGTAGCATCATTTCGTTTCTTACATTAGAAACTATCATTCATTAGGTTGCGATTAGAGATCGTGCCTCATTTCAGTGTATCCACTTTTGTCATCATAGCTATCGCACCAGGTGAGTTCATACCCCCTACTTTTACTTGTTTTTATAACTGTTTTGGGGGAGAATACATGCTCGTTTTTGACTAAACTCAATGCTTGAATGCGCAATTGTTTACTTAAAAACTACTGTATCTTTGAAGGCTTGATTGATTATTCAAATGCACCTATATGTATATCGGTTGCATACTTGATTATTTTCTCGCATACACAAGCGTTTTATAAACATGCAACACACTTTATGAACTCTTGCTTTTATGCAACCCACTTTATGAACTCTTGCTTTTATGCAACCCACCTTATGAACTCTTGCTTTTATGCAACCCACTTTATGAACTCTTGCTTTTATGCAACCCACTTTATGAACTCTTGCTTTTATGCAACACCCTTTATGAACTCTTGCTTTTATGCAACACCCTTTATGAACTCTTGCTTTTATGCAACACACTTTATGAACTATTGCTTTTATGCAACACACTTTATGAACTATTGCTTTTATGCAACACACTTTATGAACTCTTGCTTTTATGCAACACACTTTATGAACTATTGCTTTTATGCAACACACTTTATGAACTGTTGCTTTTATGCAAACACTTTTATGGACCATACTGAAACTTATGTTTTATCTAAACTATTACGCGAATTAGCCTAAGCCCTTGAATCCCACTATGCCCAAACTCATGAACCGTCAATTCCTGCTGGGAAGCGCGAATGTTATAAATAGATCTATTGGTGGTGACTCCCCCGTTCGGTTTGACCGGATAGGCAAACGCGAGCGTATAACATGTCGAATTACAAGTGTAACGGGATAAACACTTGTCGGGCCTTTATATTTAACATGCTTCTAGAGCATGCACACTGTTATAGCTTCGGTTGCATGAACTTAGCGCTAGCGTAATAGACTATTTTTCTATGTGATATTATATTTGTTGTAATGATCACACGCTCTACTCATGGTCCACAATCCTGATCTTACTGTATGGTAAACTTTATTTTTATGACATTGTGAGTTACACAATGGTCACAAAACTCTCTATTGTACTCACCACACTATTGTTTTAATACAAACTTATGAACTCACCAACCTCGTGTTGACACTCTTTAGCATGTATTTTCAGGTTTTAAGCAATGGCACGCTACTGGAGGTTTTGGCAGGGCATGGCATGGTCATAGAAGACTCTGATATTCACTTGGGGACCATTTTAAACTATTTTACGGGCCTACTTCCGCACTATATTTTAACGATGTAAATTCAATACTTTTGGTTAAATGATTTTATTCTAAATGATAGAAGTGAAAACCAGTTTTGAACTTGTATTGTAATACCAATTGAGTTACACCCCAGCTACATGTATGCTTCCGCTGGACCCGATTTTGGGGGTGTGACAGATTGGTATCAGAGCTTTGGCTATAGCGAACTAAGTGTTTTTAAAACCTAGACTATAGCTACTTTCACGAAAACATAACCCTATGACCGTCACGTGCCTGCCTGCCAGGCTGAAGCCTCAATTGTGGTTAGTTGCTGACATAGGTGATGAGATTTGTGTCTCATTATATGATATGTTATATTCACTTATTATAGTTGATTACTATAATTGTCTTTCATATAAGCATGCTCATGTATCGTATATGTCACCACGTTATGCTTTTCCTTGCATAGCTTCATAATTTGACCTCGAGTTTGGTCACTTGCTTTTGTCTTTCAGAACGTCTTGGTATTTGGGAAGGACATAGTCTTAGTATAACTGAGCTGAGTATTTCAAAATTCATGGAACCTCGGTGGAATATAGACTGGTCATCTATATTCAACTCGGGATAGTGAGATATAGGCTGACCACCTATGTCTGACTCAGAAATGAATTTTGCAATACTGAGAATGGTTATAATAAAATTCTGTCTGGATTGAATTCTCTACTCAATTCCCAAATGTTTCATTTACGTGTGCGTAAACACTCGTTGGCAGAACATTCATACTTTTCACCATCTCGTTAACCACCGATTGGAAGCACGCAAACTGGTCATATCATCTCATGGACATTTACGTCTATGCACGATACACTTATATCACAGTATTTTCTTTTATCACAATCTCATTTTGTCGCAGTTGTCACAATCTTTCCCCTTCTCACCCTCATTATCATTTCCTTTCCCCATCCCCATATATAAGGAATTAGCTAACACTCTATAGACTCCGATGTCACTCATTCCTCACTACTCCCTATATTGATAAGTGGATATTATCAATGACCTCCCTAGGAAAGACTTTCCATACCATCTAAAAGGAGGATCCCTCGGTACATTGAATTCATTCAAAACTCAACAGAAATCTCAGGATACCACAAAACCATTCAAACCACTATCACTGGCCTGACTGCCACAATTCCACCATATGGAAAGTATTGGCTTGACTGAATTACAAGATTAGTTTCGATGCGAATGCTCACAAAGCAACACTATAGAGATACATCCAACCTCTTAACCAAGACTATAAATTGAACATGACCTCACCAATAGACATTATTCAAACATGTTACACACCTGCGCATTTGTGCAGACATACATACCTGGCTATTTTATCCTCTTAATACTTTTACTTTTAAATGGATTTTTCTCCAAACTACCGTTATACAAAACACTTTTCTGAGGCACTTATTTTGACAAGCATATTCCTTTTGGTTAATCTTTCACAAAACTATTGAATGATTAGAAAATTTTAAACATCAATCTTTGGTCAACCATATTATCCACCTTATGTTGAAAATTGTCCTATTTTGCATAACTATTAAATTTTGAAACATCAAGAAATACGTTACTTTAAAAAGCCGTTTGCTTAAAGTTGTAAAGGGAAGGTTTATGAATAAAACACACAATCTCAAAACAAACTTTGAAAATCAATCACTATATTACATCTCTTATACCTTTAGGAGTTTGTGATTCAATGACATATATAACTTGGGGAAAATCATAGTAATGGAGACTAAGCATTGTAGGTGGAGAAAGATTCAATCCATGACATCCTGCGGAGGATCACAACCTTATCCTAATCTATTATTTCCAACAACACCCTTTGACGGACTTAACCTTGTAAGTCTTTCCAAAACAAGATTCATGATATCCATTTCAATTATTTCTAATAAAGGAATTTGATTCACCTCAACTCCTAATGATTTCATTAAGATCTCTTTGGAACCACACCACCTATCATCTGTAGACCAATGGTCAGAATTTGAGAATGATTCAAACATAGGGAGATATGCCCAAATCGGGTGTGATTGACATTAGAAATGGTTGGACTAACCATTTGCCATAAATCAAATTCAGTTGCAACCTTAGTTACCACACGAGTGTAGAGACTACACCATTTGAAGCACTCTATGGCCGAAGTGCCAACATCCATTGACGGATTGAAATTTGGAAAAGCCTAACTCTCTAGTCTAGTAAGCATTCATGAACCTGATATATACTGGACCATTCAACATTTCTGACAGAGTAGGCCTGGTGGCCGTCAGACTTGAACCTTGTTAGAGCTCAATAGCTTGCACGATAAGAACCATCATCTTTTCACCAATACAACTTCAGAGACCAACACAAACTGAACTTCGGGACGAAGTTCCTTTTAAGGGGGTGAGACTGTAACAACCTGCATTTTCGGGACATTTCTCCTATTCACTATTCATCGGTTACTATTCATCGATTACTATTCACCGGTCACTATTCATCATTTTACTATTCATCGTTTTCGGAGTCAGTTTGTGATTCCGAGAAGCGTTCAGAAATTTTACTATTCATGTGACACTATTCATTCCCGAAGGGAAATCACTATTCATGATCAACGTTCGTCTTTTCGTAAACTGAGTTTACGAGTCTTTAAATTCGCGTAACCAGTTAGGTTTAGCTGCGAATTCATGCATCATTCAGTAATGACACTTGATATAGACTGGATTAGTCTACACATCATCATCACTTGAGAACTTACACGGATATGCATTATTTCCATTTACGTATGCTTAATTGGTAATTAACGATACCACTCAGTTTTACTATTAACGTATACCCAATACTCCCGACTATGATCCTAACATATTTACATACTCATAATAATAATATAAAAATTATATTATTAATTTACCTGGTGTTTTAAAATCAATGGCTATACTTTACGGTCGGAGCTTATAACTCCGTCGGTTTGCGCTATTTCAATTCAATAATTATTTCAACACCCGATTCTCATCAGGAATAATATTTTACAACTTTTACAACTTCGTCGTATTTTATTTCACCTCGTTAACATTTATTTTTAGTTAACTCGGTACCCGATAACGCCTAATACACAAAAGAACTAAACTAATACATACACCATGGGGACAAGCTCATTAATTTAGCCACCAACAAGCCTTCCTTGTTTCCTTCCACTTTTAGCCACCCCCCCCCTAGCCACCCTAAGTATTAATAACTTGGACCAACTTTTTGACTAGACCATATATATATACTCCATTACAACACACTTCTTCATTTTTACAACACAAATATAACTAGCAAACACTCTCTCTTTCTCCCTTTGTGTGTGTGAATCGACCAAGGCAAAGAACCAAGAAGAAACCATTAAATTTTCAAGATCAAGTGTTGAATCAAGTCCTAATCAAGATCTAGTTGGGGTTTTGTGGTAAAAACCCAAGATTATTAATCAATTTCTCATCAAATCACCTCAAATCTTCAAGTAAGCTTCAAAAACATTTTTGATCTTTTCATACTTTCATTTACTTTATATTTTTATGTATTTTTAAGATATATTGGTAAAACATGCAAGTATGTAAGATCCATACCACTTATTACTCATTTTGTTTTTATAAACATGGATCTATAATTTTTACTAGTAATCTCATGAGATCCACCAAGATTGGTGATGTTTAGGAACCCATGACACCCTAAGAAGGTGTATGGTAGGATTGGGTATTTGTGAAGTTGATTTGAGATAGTTTGGTTAAGCCTTGAACAAGTTACAAACTAGAAAAGTTGATTTTTGCAAATTATATAAAGCTGCTGTCCCTATTTGCAAAACATGGGAAACTCAGGGTCTAGGGTGTAACTTTGGACCAAATATTTAGAAAATACATTCCGAGATGAAACTATGGCCGAAAACGGGGATAAAATCCGAGTTACGACGAAAAAGATATGCTATTTTCAAGATTTACGACGAAAACTATATTTTCTGAAATATTGAATCTGTCCCGATTTTTCTAGCTAGGAAAACTGAGATTTAGTGATATCTTGACTAGCCGAGACCTTGAGAAACCTAAAGTATACTTGATTACCTTCGCGGGGATATAAAGAACATAGAAAACGGGCTTATAACGAAAAAGATACAAGTGTTTGAAATCCGACGATATATATATTTTTCCATCAGCTTTTGTACACTAATAGAGTTTTGACGTAAACTGTCTTTGCGAGACACCACTTTCACGGCTGTTTTTCTTTATGATCGGATCAGTTTGAGTCCGAGCCGTAGTTTTATGAAATCAAGATCTCCCAGCAAGCTTTTCAAACCAATTGGCCGTTTGATCATTGGACTCGTAACGAATAAACTACGACCTCATCTATATACCCGATAAACTATATATATTTTGACAGCTTTTGCTATAATGAAATTTTCTAAGTGTTGAACATAATACTTTCAAGTAACAACAATGAGAGTCGATTTTCTCATCGATCGAGACCTGTATCGCCAAAAGTTAAATGACGCGACTTCTTGATATTGTTACAAGGTTTTCAAAAACGCCGAGCTTGACCATTAACACTTAACGTACAATATTTCACGACTAGTTTTGCGAGGCCATTTTGGTCATATTTTCAAGTAATGAAAATGCTATTTGTGCGACGAAAACCTTATATTTGCCGATTGAACACCAAACAAGGATCGTGGAGTACCGTTTCAACATATTTAAACGAAAAGTGGTTATTAACTTAACGAGACGTCAAAAATGTAATTTTTGACGATAAACACTATTTTCAAAACTAACGAGTGGTATCGATAACATACGTACTTGCATGTGTAGCATCATTTCGTTTCTTACATTAGAAACTATCATTCATTAGGTTGCGATTAGAGATCGTGCCTCATTTCAGTGTATCCACTTTTGTCATCATAGCTATCGCACCAGGTGAGTTCATACCCCCTACTTTTACTTGTTTTTATAACTGTTTTGGGGGAGAATACATGCTCGTTTTTGACTAAACTCAATGCTTGAATGCGCAATTGTTTACTTAAACACTACTGTATCTTTGAAGGCTTGATTGATTATTCAAATGCACCTATATGTATATCGGTTGCATACTTGATTATTTTCTCGCATACACAAGCGTTTTATAAACATGCAACACACTTTATGAACTCTTGCTTTTATGCAACCCACCTTATGAACTCTTGCTTTTATGCAACCCACTTTATGAACTCTTGCTTTTATGCAACCCACTTTATGAACTCTTGCTTTTATGCAACACCCTTTATGAACTCTTGCTTTTATGCAACACCCTTTATGAACTCTTGCTTTTATGCAACACACTTTATGAACTATTGCTTTTATGCAACACACTTTATGAACTCTTGCTTTTATGCAACACACTTTATGAACTATTGCTTTTATGCAACACACTTTATGAACTGTTGCTTTTATGCAAACACTTTTATGGACCATACTGAAACTTATGTTTTATCTAAACTATTACGCGGATTAGCCTAAGCCCTTGAATCCCACTATGCCCAAACTCATGAACCGTCAATTCCTGCTGGGAAGCGCGAATGTTATAAATAGATCTATTGGTGGTGACTCCCCCGTTCGGTTTGACCGGATAGGCAAACGCGAGCGTATAACATGTCGAATTACAAGTGTAACGGGATAAACACTTGCCGGGCCTTTATATTTAACATGCTTCTAGAGCATGCACACTGTTATAGCTTCGGTTGCATGAACTTAGCGCTAGCGTAATAGACTATTTTTCTATGTGATATTATATTTGTTGTAATGATCACACGCTCTACTCATGGTCCACAATCCTGATCTTACTGTATGGTAAACTTTATTTTTATGACATTGTGAGTTACACAATGGTCACAAAACTCTCTATTGTACTCACCACACTATTGTTTTAATACAAACTTATGAACTCACCAACCTCGTGTTGACACTCTTTAGCATGTATTTTCAGGTTTTAAGCAACGGCACGCTACTGGAGGTTTTGGCAGGGCATGGCATGGTCATAGAAGACTCTGATATTCACTTGGGGACCATTTTAAACTATTTTACGGGCCTACTTCCGCACTATATTTTAACGATGTAAATTCAATACTTTTGGTTAAATGATTTTATTCTAAATGATAGAAGTGAAAACCAGTTTTGAACTTGTATTGTAATACCAATTGAGTTACACCCCAGCTACATGTATGCTTCCGCTGGACCCGATTTTGGGGGTGTGACATTGTTTAATGTTTGAACACAATGTGTTGGTAGTAAATCGTTGAACACACTAATTGTAGTGTTTGTAGTTAAATCGTTTGAACACAATAATCGTAGTGTGAGCTATAAACTCACACCAATGTTTGGAAACAAAACAGGTAGGCTACATTATTATACGCCCATAAAATGTATTATACACTAAGCTTATGACACCAAAACGTTAACGTGTACCAATATCGATCGGCAGATTTATCCCGGTAGGTACTTTGCCGTCATACCTAATGTCTCAAATATTAATGCATTTGTTTGAACTTAGTCAAAACAAATGGGATTCGTCAATCCCAATAGGCCTATTCACAATATTCGCGCTCACTTGCAAGTAACCCTCGCAAGTGATTAAATGGTTCATAATAAGGGATCTTAGTTTGGCAAGGATGTTACTTAGTGATAATAAAACATAGTCGAATAGCATACAGTAGAAAGCATTGTGTTCGAGTAGAAAAATAATAGCATGTATTCCCCCCAAGGGTTTGTAAAACATTGAAGTAATGTAAAGTGGGGCTATGAACTCACCTTAAGTTGGATGATGTATAATGAGAATGATGGATATGCCGTAAGAACTTCTACGAGCAACCTAGAATAATTGTTGTAACTTAGGTTTGGAATAATGTCTAAGGAAACATAAACATGCCAATATATATATCTTGCATCTAGTCCATGATGTGGTATGATGTATAATGTAAGTCTTTGAAAGAAAAGATTCATGAACATGTATGTTTTGTATATCGTTTACTACCGTTCGGGCCGACATAATTCAGAAGTCATGTTAGTAAGCGTTCGAGGAGCCAGGACACTTTAATTCGTAAATCCACAACTCAACTCGACGGCTTACATAATGAACTCCTCACATGAGGCTCCCTACTATTGTAGTAGTTGATGAAATATATAGATATAAGTTTTGATCCGAAAAGTTACATGTCCGATATTTGAATAAACTTAGGAAAGTTTATTAGTACATGAATATTGTTATTAGGGGTAGTTTCATAAGTCTTGTATGACCATTTTCTCTTTGTAATATCTCATGGTTCCTTTTTAAGTGAAGTAGATCCAAATTGCTTGTTCAATATATCGCCAATTCCTTGTTTCATGTTTACGCCTATGTAAGTTTACTTGGTCATTTCGTCATGGCCTAGCCATGACCTTTGGTCCTTGTTCCAAGGTCATGAGACACAACCTTGGCTCTAGCCATGGTTGTGGTCTTGATTATAGGTCATAAGACCTCTTGTTCCTTTTAAAGTATAACCATAATCTAGTGACTTTCGCCTAAAAATGGGCTGTTTAGAATTTGAAGAATTTTATCACTCGGAAAGCGTTTTTAGGGCTCGAGCTTCTTTGTTCCTGAACGAAAACGGCGTTCCGGACAACTTTCGTGTTTTAACTTTTTGATGAATCGAACCAGAAGTATGACTTTCAAAAAGTCAGAATGCAAAACAGTGTGGTTTAGGCAGTTTTGCCGGAAATCTTTGGTAACTTCAAATGGGCGTAACTTTTGACTCGTATACTCGTTTTAGGTGGTTCAAATTGCTATGGTTTCCTTGTTAAGTCCTATACTGTAATATGTAATGATCCAACATCATATTTTTACCATTTTGATCAGGTCTTACCAAGAAAGTCACTAGTTTACTTGTTTTAGTAACTTGTTGTAACAATCAATAACAATAACTTGTTTTGCTCACTTTTATACATCATGGACATAACTACAAGACATAATATAGCAAGAATAACATGTAAATAACATGAACATGATTATTTAACAAGAAGCATGTTAGGGTTTGGCTTACAACTTTTGGCTTTCAACAAAGAAAGGAAAGTTAACATGTAAGGATAGGACTTTGATAGACTTGCTTCAACCCACTTCTCTTCATGCAATCTTTCTACTCTTGTAATCTTGAAAGATGGATGATGAAGGTTGAGGTGACTTGAGTGGATTCAAACTCAAGAGAAATCACCAAGTATATGAGGTTATGGAAGTGTTTTGATAACCTAAGATCAAACTAGGGTTTATGTGTTGTTATGCACTTGATACTTGGATGAAACTTGGAGTAAATGAGCTAAGGATGAGATGATGGTGTGTTTTTATGTGTGTGGGACGTTTGAATGGCCAAGGAGTGGGAGGAGGGGTATTTATATGCTAATGAGGAGGTTAGAACTCATGACTAGTCAACACTTGCTCACCAAGTTGAACACATGTTCACATCTTAAGGCTTAAAGCATGGGATTAAGCCACCTAGGGGCTGAATCCCCCCCCTAAGTCGGTTTACCAAGCTTGGGGAGCAAGAGTGGACTTTTGATGATATTATCCAAGTTATTGAGTTAGTTTTGGCTCCGTAAAATGCTAACCGTAAATGGTTAAGCCACGAAACGTAAAACCGGGTGTCGTAAAAATACGAAACTTGGAAGAATGGTTAAACATGTTAAAATACTCCATAATAAAATATAAAATGAGTGGTAGGTTCCATTTGGGTGTAAAACCCTGCTAAAAACTGGAAATACGGGTCTAAAACGCGTAATACGTAAAATGTACGAATATTGCGTAAAATTGAGAAAAGTAAAATGTTACTTTTCTAATAAGATAAAAATTATTTAAAATGACTTAAAATGTCTAGACTGGGCTCAGTCTAGTGTCGGTTGGTATTAAATGTCTTTTAGACATCAAACCGTAAGCCTAAAAATCACGAAATGACTTATAAAATCAAGGAATGATTTTTGGTCAATGGAGGAGGGAAAAATATGTTGACTTTTTCTAATAAGTTGAAAACTCAAATCGTATTAGAAACGCGGTGCAGGTATAGGCTAAGGTTACGGCTGAGTAAAAACGCTTAAAACTGAAAATTTCAGTTTTTCACGGCCGAGGTTTATTTTGGTCATGTTTTTCTCAGTCATGATTTATTCTCAAATAAATCATGAGTGTGTCAAACATTTTTCTGATACGGGGAAAATTAACGCGACCGAATTTCGTTGTGCGTAGAATTTCTGAATGACGTTTTACCCTAAAACGTGTAATTCCGTGTAATTCCTTAATAACTTTCACGAAAATGAGCTTATAAATGTCAAACTTTTAATTTGCCATGGAAATGATTTATCACTTTAGCCCAAGAAATAAAAATCAAATTTTGGGAAAATTTTCGGGAAAAATGAATAGTAAAAGTGAATAGTGAAATTTTCCGGGAATAGTAATTATCCTGAAAAATGCGAATTGTTACAGTCTCTACCCCTTACGGGGAACTTCGTCCCGAAGTTCTTTGTGTGTCATATGTTGGAGTGGTGTCAATGAAAAGGTGTGGTTACATATGAGGACTAAAGTCTGGGATTACCAGTGATGTAGTTTGATTTGTCGTTTCAGTGTATGGTGTAGGATCAGGCATACTTTTATGTAGGAAAGGTATGGTAATAGTCGAATATCAAAGGAAATTGATATAGCAGTCGAATATTAATAGAAATTGATATAGTAGTTGCAATCATAGTCTAGTAGGTAATCGGTTGTTGTACCTAGTGTTTATTGACTTCATACATATGTTATTTCGGATACAAATAAGCCCACTTATTTATAATTCTTTATTTACATAGAGAGGCATCCCAAACAATGTAAGTAAAGGAATATAAACTTATGCTTCGGTGATTTACAATTTCTTTATTTAAATGAAAAGGCATCCCAATCCATTCAAATAATTATAAATCATCCTACTTAAGAATTCCCAACACAACATTCATACTTAGCCGGTGAGTTACAAGGTAGTGTATTACGAGATGATACTGGTGTTCCAAAAGTACAAGATGAATATTCAAACTTGTAAAGCTGATGAGGGTACTTGTGGTGTAACTAAGGATGATTTGAGCTTTAAAAGTGCATCAAGATCTGTTAATGAGCTTGTGTTTGTAACGGTTGTGAAGATAATGATGTGATATGTTGATGAACAAAAGTGTGTAGTGTATGCTTAACATTAATACTCTTAGGTATAGATGTTGAGTTTTTTTTGAAAATCTTAAGAGATTTTAAAGGTTTATGATGGAATGGTATCCTTAGGACTTAAACAGGATAGTACTTCTACAGGATGAAGAGAAGAATTGATAACTATCCCAAGATAGTAGTTCGGATTATCTCATAAATGAAAACTTTCAAGAATGAAATTAGGTAGTACAAATAAGGTGTTAAGATCTTGCTGAGTGGTAAGGCACTATCGTGTCTCTAGATTGTTTTAATGTATTCTGGTGGTTATCGTGTTCATGTAGGAAATTAACCTGAACATAACCCTAGCACAACTATTCTCAGTATTTGAAAATTTTAAGTCGAATATAGTTAGTCAGACTATATTCCACTGTCCCTAGGTTAAATATAGGTGACTAGTCTATATTTAGCCAAGGTTCGATAAAATTTTCAAATACCTAAATTAGGTATACTTGTGATATGTCCGTTGCTTTCGGGAAACTGTCCACTAAACAAAGGCGATGTCAAACCCTTAAGTTGCAAGTCCCGTCCATACAAGACTTGTAACGTATGTTTTCATATTCCATTGCATAGAAGATAGTAAGGGTAGGTACGTATGGAAAGGAAGTTTTAAGTAGTTCTAAAATAGAACATACTTGGCCAGGATCACGAACTTTTAATAATGAAGGTTTCATAAGAAAACTTTGATGAATGTAGAGAAAGTTCAGCTTTTGTCGATGATGGATTAGTTTGTCCTTTAGAAATCTCATATTTCTTGTTTGGAAATCGTTAGATTGTGATGGGTTTTTGATATCATATGAAATGATATTGATGAGGTCGTGAAATAATTCCAGAGACCATTGCACAAATCACAATGTCTCGGAAGTAGGTTAGACCATTGTGCAATTCACAATGTCTGGGAAGTAGGTTAGACCATTGTGCAATTCACAATGTCTGGGAAGTAGGTTAAACCATTGTGTGACTCAAAACATTTAAGAAATGATTAAGACCATTGTATAATACAATGTCTTGGAAAATAGGAAAGACCATTGCAATCAGTTACAATGTCTTGGACATAAAATGTTGGAGTAGGAACATGATTGGGAGAGTGTGGCTGTGCCGAAATGCCTTAGAATAGGCATACGCAGGTATGTTTAGTCCATTGTTTAGATAAATGATTGAAAATAAACCGAGTTTATATATCAATATACTAATATGTTCATGTAGTATAAAATGCTTACGGGGAAATGCTCAATTATGTTTAAGGGTACATATATAAATATGCAATTATGTTTGTGTAGCATAAAAATGTCTATGGGGAAATGCTAAAAATGGGTATATATGAATATACTAATATGTTTGTGTAGCATAACATGCTTGCTAAGTCCATAATCGTCTGGAGGATGGAAGACACGGAGAGCAGAAGGCTATAAAAATGCTTTTGTTTGTGAGTGTAGTTATAGTTTAGGTCTCAATTAGACCCGTTTCTCTATAACCATGGCTCTGGTACCAATCTGTAACACCCCCAATTCATGGTTGCAGCGGAATTCGAACTGGGTGTTACTTGACGGTACAATAGTCACAATAATAGAAAACGAACTCCAATTGAGTCGTTTTAAAAGATTTATCATTCAAATTATATAAATATCAGAGATTACAAAATGAGGTCCCAAATGGTTCCATGTTTACAATGTATAATAAATGAGTTTTTGAATGATAATAAAATTTATAGCCCTCTTGAGTATCCGTGCCCTTCCGTGCCATCCTTGATCGTCATGAACCTGAAATACATGCTTGAGAGGTCAACACAAAGGTTGAGTGATATTCATAGAGTTTGTTTAATGTTTGAACACAATGTGTTGGTAGTAAATCGTTGAACACAATAATTGTAGTGTTTGTAGTTAAATCGTTTGAACACAATAATCGTAGTGTGAGCTATAAACTCACACCAATGTTTGGAAACAAAACAGGTAGGCTACATTATTATACGCCCATAAAATGTATTATACACTAAGCTTATGACACCAAAACGTTAACGTGTACCAATATCGATCGGCAGATTTATCCCGGTAGGTACTTTGCCGTCATACCTAATGTCTCAAATATTAATGCATTTGTTTGAACTTAGTCAAAACAAATGGGATTCGTCAATCCCAATAGGCCTATTCACAATATTCGCGCTCACTTGCAAGTAACCCTCGCAAGTGATTAAATGGTTCATAATAAGGGATCTTAGTTTGGCAAGGATGTTACTTAGTGATAATAAAACATAGTCGAATAGCATACAGTAGAAAGTATTGTGTTCGAGTAGAAAAATAATAGCATGTATTCCCCCCAAGGGTTTGTAAAACATTGAAGTAATGTAAAGTGGGGCTATGAACTCACCTTAAGTTGGATGATGTATAATGAGAATGATGGATATGCCGTAAGAACTTCTACGAGCAACCTAGAATAATTGTTGTAACTTAGGTTTGGAATAATGTCTAAGGAAACATAAACATGCCAATATATATATCTTGCATCTAGTCCATGATGTGGTATGATGTATAATGTAAGTCTTTGAAAGAAAAGATTCATGAACATGTATGTTTTGTATATCGTTTACTACCGTTCGGGCCGACATAATTCAGAAGTCATGTTAGTAAGCGTTCGAGGAGCCAGGACACTTTAATTCGTAAATCCACAACTCAACTCGACGGCTTACATAATGAACTCCTCACATGAGGCTCCCTACTATTGTAGTAGTTGATGAAATATATAGATATAAGTTTTGATCCGAAAAGTTACATGTCCGATATTTGAATAAACTTAGGAAAGTTTATTAGTACATGAAGATTGTTATTAGGGGTAGTTTCATAAGTCTTGTATGACCATTTTCTCTTTGTAATATCTCATGGTTCCTTTTTAAGTGAAGTAGATCCAAATTGCTTGTTCAATATATCGCCAATTCCTTGTTTCATGTTTACGCCTATGTAAGTTTACTTGGTCATTTCGTCATGGCCTAGCCATGACCTTTGGTCCTTGTTCCAAGGTCATGAGACACAACCTTGGCTCTATCCATGGTTGTGGTCTTGATTATAGGTCATAAGACCTCTTGTTCCTTTTAAAGCATAACCATAATCTAGTGACTTTCGCCTAAAAATGGGCTGTTTAGAATTTGAAGAATTTTATCACTCGGAAAGCGTTTTTAGGGCTCGAGCTTCTTTGTTCCTAAACGAAAACGGCGTTCCGGACAACTTTCGTGTTTTAACTTTTTGATGAATCGGACCAGAAGTATGACTTTCAAAAAGTCAGAATGCAAAACAGTGTGGTTTAGGCAGTTTTGCCGGAAATCTTTGGTAACTTCAAATGGGCGTAAATTTTGACTCGTATACTCGTTTTAGGTGGTTCAAATTGCTATGGTTTCCTTGTTAAGTCCTCTACTGTAATATGTAATGATACAACATCATATTTTTACCATTTTGATCAGGTCTTACCAAGAAAGTCACTAGTTTACTTGTTTTAGTAACTTGTTGTAACAATCAATAACAATAACTTGTTTTGCTCACTTTTATACATCATGGACATAACTACAAGACATAATATAGCAAGAATAACATGTAAATAACATGAACATGATTATTTAACAAGAAGCATGTTAGGGTTTGGCTTACAACTTTTGGCTTTCAACAAAGAAAGGAAAGTTAACATGTAAGGATAGGACTTTGATAGACTTGCTTCAACCCACTTCTCTTCATGCAATCTTTCTACTCTTGTAATCTTGAAAGATGGATGATGAAGGTTGAGGTGACTTGAGTGGATTCAAACTCAAGAGAAATCACCAAGTATATGAGGTTATGGAAGTGTTTTGATAACCTAAGATCAAACTAGGGTTTATGTGTTGTTATGCACTTGATTCTTGGATGAAACTTGGAGTAAATGAGCTAAGGATGAGATGATGGTGTGTTTTTATGTGTGTGGGACGTTTGAATGGCCAAGGAGTGGGAGGAGGGGTATTTATATGCTAATGAGGAGGTTAGAACTCATGACTAGTCAACACTTGCTCACCAAGTTGAACACATGTTCACATCTTAAGGCTTAAAGCATGGGATTAAGCCACCTAGGGGCTGAATCCCCCCCCCCTAAGTCGGTTTGCCAAGCTTGGGGAGCAAGAGTGGACTTTTGATGATATTATCCAAGTTATTGAGTTAGTTTTGGCTCCGTAAAATGCTAACCGTAAATGGTTAAGCCACGAAACGTAAAACCGGGTGTCGTAAAAATACGAAACTTGGAAGAATGGTTAAACATGTTAAAATACTCCATAATAAAATATAAAATGAGTGGTAGGTTCCATTTGGGTGTAAAACCCTGCTAAAAACTGGAAATACGGGTCTAAAACGCGTAATACGTAAAATGTACGAATATTGCGTAAAATTGAGAAAAGTAAAATGTTACTTTTCTAATAAGATAAAAATTATTTAAAATGACTTAAAATGTCTAGACTGGGCTCAGTCTAGTGTCGGTTGGTATTAAATGTCTTTTAGACATCAAACCGTAAGCCTAAAAATCACGAAATGACTTATAAAATCAAGGAATGATTTTTGGTCAATGGAGGAGGGAAAAATATGTTGACTTTTTCTAATAAGTTGAAAACTCAAATCGTATTAGAAACGCGGTGCAGGTATAGGCTAAGGTTACGGCTGAGTAAAAACGCTTAAAACTGAAAATTTCAGTTTTTCACGGCCGAGGTTTATTTTGGTCATGTTTTTCTCAGTCATGATTTATTCTCAAATAAATCATGAGTGTGTCAAACATTTTTCTGATACGGGGAAAATTAACGCGACCGAATTTCGTTGTGCGTAGAATTTCTGAATGACGTTTTACCCTAAAACGTGTAATTCCGTGTAATTCCTTAATAACTTTCACGAAAATGAGCTTATAAATGTCAAACTTTTAATTTGCCATAGAAATGATTTATCACTTTAGCCCAAGAAATAAAAATCAAATTTTGGGAAAATTTTCGGGAAAAATGAATAGTAAAAGTGAATAGTGAAATTTTCCGGGAATAGTAATTATCCTGAAAAATGCGAATTGTTACAGTCTCTACCCCTTACGGGGAACTTCGTCCCGAAGTTCTTTGTGTGTCATATGTTGGAGTGGTGTCAATGAAAAGGTGTGGTTACATATGAGGACTAAAGTCTGGGATTACCAGTGATGTAGTTTGATTTGTCGTTTCAGTGTATGGTGTAGGATCAGGCATACTTTTATGTAGGAAAGGTATGGTAATAGTCGAATATCAAAGGAAATTGATATAGCAGTCGAATATTAATAGAAATTGATATAGTAGTTGCAATCATAGTCTAGTAGGTAATCGGTTGTTGTACCTAGTGTTTATTGACTTCATACATATGTTATTTCGGATACAAATAAGCCCACTTATTTATAATTCTTTATTTACATAGAGAGGCATCCCAAACAATGTAAGTAAAGGAATATAAACTTATGCTTCGGTGATTTACAATTTCTTTATTTAAATGAAAAGGCATCCCAATCCATTCAAATAATTATAAATCATCCTACTTAAGAATTCCCAACACAACATTCATACTTAGCCGGTGAGTTACAAGGTAGTGTATTACGAGATGATACTGGTGTTCCAAAAGTACAAGATGAATATTCAAACTTGTAAAGCTGATGAGGGTACTTGTGGTGTAACTAAGGATGATTTGAGCTTTAAAAGTGCATCAAGATCTGTTAATGAGCTTGTGTTTGTAACGGTTGTGAAGATAATGATGTGATATGTTGATGAACAAAAGTGTGTAGTGTATGCTTAACATTAATACTCTTAGGGATAGATGTTGAGTTTTTTTTTGAAAATCTTAAGAGATTTTAAAGGTTTATGATGGAATGGTATCCTTAGGACTTAAACAGGATAGTACTTCTACAGGATGAAGAGAAGAATTGATAACTATCCCAAGATAGTAGTTCGGATTATCTCATAAATGAAAACTTTCAAGAATGAAATTAGGTAGTATAAATAAGGTGTTAAGATCTTGCTGAGTGGTAAGGCACTATCGTGTCTCTAGATTGTTTTAATGTATTCTGGTGGTTATCGTGTTCATGTAGGAAATTAACCTGAACATAACCCTAGCACAACTATTCTCAGTATTTGAAAATTTTAAGTCGAATATAGTTAGTCAGACTATATTCCACTGTCCCTAGGTTAAATATAGGTGACTAGTCTATATTTAGCCAAGGTTCGATAAAATTTTCAAATACCTAAATTAGGTATACTTGTGATATGTCCGTTGCTTTCGGGAAACTGTCCACTAAACAAAGGCGATGTCAAACCCTTAAGTTGCAAGTCCCGTCCATACAAGACTTGTAACGTATGTTTTCATATTCCATTGCATAGAAGATAGTAAGGGTAGGTACGTATGGAAAGGAAGTTTTAAGTAGTTCTAAAATAGAACATACTTGGCCAGGATCACGAACTTTTAATAATGAAGGTTTCATAAGAAAACTTTGATGAATGTAGAGAAAGTTCAGCTTTTGTCGATGATGGATTAGTTTGTCCTTTAGAAATCTCATATTTCTTGTTTGGAAATCGTTAGATTGTGATGGGTTTTTGATATCATATGAAATGATATTGATGAGGTCGTGAAATAATTCCAGAGACCATTGCACAAATCACAATGTCTCGGAAGTAGGTTAGACCATTGTGCAATTCACAATGTCTGGGAAGTAGGTTAGACCATTGTGCAATTCACAATGTCTGGGAAGTAGGTTAAACCATTGTGTGACTCAAAACATTTAAGAAATGATTAAGACCATTGTATAATACAATGTCTTGGAAAATAGGAAAGACCATTGCAATCAGTTACAATGTCTTGGACATAAAATGTTGGAGTAGGAACATGATTGGGAGAGTGTGGCTGTGCCGAAATGCCTTAGAATAGGCATACGCAGGTATGTTTAGTCCATTGTTTAGATAAATGATTGAAAATAAACCGAGTTTATATATCAATATACTAATATGTTCATGTAGTATAAAATGCTTACGGGGAAATGCTCAATTATGTTTAAGGGTACATATATAAATATGCAATTATGTTTGTGTAGCATAAAAATGTCTATGGGGAAATGCTAAAAATGGGTATATATGAATATACTAATATGTTTGTGTAGCATAACATGCTTGCTAAGTCCATAATCGTCTGGAGGATGGAAGACACGGAGAGCAGAAGGCTATAAAAATGCTTTTGTTTGTGAGTGTAGTTATAGTTTAGGTCTCAATTAGACCCGTTTCTCTATAACCATGGCTCTGGTACCAATCTGTAACACCCCCAATTCATGGTTGCAGCGGAATTCGAACTGGGTGTTACTTGACGGTACAATAGTCACAATAATAGAAAACGAACTCCAATTGAGTCGTTTTAAAAGATTTATCATTCAAATTATATAAATATCAGAGATTACAAAATGAGGTCCCAAATGGTTCCATGTTTACAATGTATAATAAATGAGTTTTTGAATGATAATAAAATTTATAGCCCTCTTGAGTATCCGTGCCCTTCCGTGCCATCCTTGATCGTCATGAACCTGAAATACATGCTTGAGAGGTCAACACAAAGGTTGAGTGATATTCATAGAGTTTGTTTAATGTTTGAACACAATGTGTTGGTAGTAAATCGTTGAACACAATAATTGTAGTGTTTGTAGTTAAATCGTTTGAACACAATAATCGTAGTGTGAGCTATAAACTCACACCAATGTTTGGAAACAAAACAGGTAGGCTACATTATTATACGCCCATAAAATGTATTATACACTAAGCTTATGACACCAAAACGTTAACGTGTACCAATATCGATCGGCAGATTTATCCCGGTAGGTACTTTGCCGTCATACCTAATGTCTCAAATATTAATGCATTTGTTTGAACTTAGTCAAAACAAATGGGATTCGTCAATCCCAATAGGCCTATTCACAATATTCGCGCTCACTTGCAAGTAACCCTCGCAAGTGATTAAATGGTTCATAATAAGGGATCTTAGTTTGGCAAGGATGTTACTTAGTGATAATAAAACATAGTCGAATAGCATACAGTAGAAAGCATTGTGTTCGAGTAGAAAAATAATAGCATGTATTCCCCCCAAGGGTTTGTAAAACATTGAAGTAATGTAAAGTGGGGCTATGAACTCACCTTAAGTTGGATGATGTATAATGAGAATGATGGATATGCCGTAAGAACTTCTACGAGCAACCTAGAATAATTGTTGTAACTTAGGTTTGGAATAATGTCTAAGGAAACATAAACATGCCAATATATATATCTTGCATCTAGTCCATGATGTGGTATGATGTATAATGTAAGTCTTTGAAAGAAAAGATTCATGAACATGTATGTTTTGTATATCGTTTACTACCGTTCGGGCCGACATAATTCAGAAGTCATGTTAGTAAGCGTTCGAGGAGCCAGGACACTTTAATTCGTAAATCCACAACTCAACTCGACGGCTTACATAATGAACTCCTCACATGAGGCTCCCTACTATTGTAGTAGTTGATGAAATATATAGATATAAGTTTTGATCCGAAAAGTTACATGTCCGATATTTGAATAAACTTAGGAAAGTTTATTAGTACATGAAGATTGTTATTAGGGGTAGTTTCATAAGTCTTGTATGACCATTTTCTCTTTGTAATATCTCATGGTTCCTTTTTAAGTGAAGTAGATCCAAATTGCTTGTTCAATATATCGCCAATTCCTTGTTTCATGTTTACGCCTATGTAAGTTTACTTGGTCATTTCGTCATGGCCTAGCCATGACCTTTGGTCCTTGTTCCAAGGTCATGAGACACAACCTTGGCTCTATCCATGGTTGTGGTCTTGATTATAGGTCATAAGACCTCTTGTTCCTTTTAAAGCATAACCATAATCTAGTGACTTTCGCCTAAAAATGGGCTGTTTAGAATTTGAAGAATTTTATCACTCGGAAAGCGTTTTTAGGGCTCGAGCTTCTTTGTTCCTAAACGAAAACGGCGTTCCGGACAACTTTCGTGTTTTAACTTTTTGATGAATCGGACCAGAAGTATGACTTTCAAAAAGTCAGAATGCAAAACAGTGTGGTTTAGGCAGTTTTGCCGGAAATCTTTGGTAACTTCAAATGGGCGTAAATTTTGACTCGTATACTCGTTTTAGGTGGTTCAAATTGCTATGGTTTCCTTGTTAAGTCCTCTACTGTAATATGTAATGATACAACATCATATTTTTACCATTTTGATCAGGTCTTACCAAGAAAGTCACTAGTTTACTTGTTTTAGTAACTTGTTGTAACAATCAATAACAATAACTTGTTTTGCTCACTTTTATACATCATGGACATAACTACAAGACATAATATAGCAAGAATAACATGTAAATAACATGAACATGATTATTTAACAAGAAGCATGTTAGGGTTTGGCTTACAACTTTTGGCTTTCAACAAAGAAAGGAAAGTTAACATGTAAGGATAGGACTTTGATAGACTTGCTTCAACCCACTTCTCTTCATGCAATCTTTCTACTCTTGTAATCTTGAAAGATGGATGATGAAGGTTGAGGTGACTTGAGTGGATTCAAACTCAAGAGAAATCACCAAGTATATGAGGTTATGGAAGTGTTTTGATAACCTAAGATCAAACTAGGGTTTATGTGTTGTTATGCACTTGATTCTTGGATGAAACTTGGAGTAAATGAGCTAAGGATGAGATGATGGTGTGTTTTTATGTGTGTGGGACGTTTGAATGGCCAAGGAGTGGGAGGAGGGGTATTTATATGCTAATGAGGAGGTTAGAACTCATGACTAGTCAACACTTGCTCACCAAGTTGAACACATGTTCACATCTTAAGGCTTAAAGCATGGGATTAAGCCACCTAGGGGCTGAATCCCCCCCTTAAGTCGGTTTGCCAAGCTTGGGGAGCAAGAGTGGACTTTTGATGATATTATCCAAGTTATTGAGTTAGTTTTGGCTCCGTAAAATGCTAACCGTAAATGGTTAAGCCACGAAACGTAAAACCGGGTGTCGTAAAAATACGAAACTTGGAAGAATGGTTAAACATGTTAAAATACTCCATAATAAAATATAAAATGAGTGGTAGGTTCCATTTGGGTGTAAAACCCTGCTAAAAACTGGAAATACGCGTCTAAAATGCGTAATACGTAAAATGTACGAATATTGCGTAAAATTGAGAAAAGTAAAATGTTACTTTTCTAATAAGATAAAAATTATTTAAAATGACTTAAAATGTCTAGACTGGGCTCAGTCTAGTGTCGGTTGGTATTAAATGTCTTTTAGACATCAAACCGTAAGCCTAAAAATCACGAAATGACTTATAAAATCAAGGAATGATTTTTGGTCAATGGAGGAGGGAAAAATATGTTGACTTTTTCTAATAAGTTGAAAACTCAAATCGTATTAGAAACCGTAAGCCTAAAAAATGTCTTTTAGACATCAAACCGTAAGCCTAAAAATCACGAAATGACTTATAAAATCAAGGAATGATTTTTGGTCAATGGAGGAGGGAAAAATATGTTGACTTTTTCTAATAAGTTGAAAACTCAAATCGTATTAGAAACGCGGTGCAGGTATAGGCTAAGGTTACGGCTGAGTAAAAACGCTTAAAACTGAAAATTCCAGTTTTTCACGGCCGAGGTTTATTTTGGTCATGTTTTTCTCAGTCATGATTTATTCTCAAATAAATCATGAGTGTGTCAAACATTTTTCTGATACGGGGAAAATTAACGCGACCGAATTTCGTTGTGCGTAGAATTTCTGAATGACGTTTTACCCTAAAACGTGTAATTCCGTGTAATTCCTTAATAACTTTCACGAAAATGAGCTTATGAATGTCAAACTTTTAATTTGCCATGGAAACGATTTATCATTTTAGCCCAAGAAATAAAAATCAAATTTCGGGAAAATTTTCGGGAAAAATGAATAGTAAAAGTGAATAGTGAAATTTTCCGGGAATAGTAATTATCCTGAAAAATGCGAATTGTTACAAATCATCCGTTTAACATCTCATGCATGTCAATATCGTCCGTTTAACATCTCATGTATGTCAATATCATCTCAACTCATCCGTTTTACATCCCGTGTATGTCAATATCATCCGTTTAACATCTCAGGTATGCCAATATCATACCTACTCATCTGTTTAACATCTCGTGTATGTCAATATCATCCGTTTAACATCTTATTCATGTCAATATCATATCGTCTCATCCGTTTATCATCTCGAGTATGTCGTTATCATCCGTTTAACATCTCGAGTATGTCAATATCATCTCAACTCATCTGTTTAACATCTCTTGTATGTCAATATCAGTCATTTAACATCTCATGTATGTCAGCATCATCTCAACTCGTCCGTTTAAAGTCTCGTGTATGTTAATATCTTTCTGTTGGATCGATATACTCTGACCAAACTACTTTGTAGCTTGTAAGGTTTTAACAATATTGAGTAAACTCAACACTATTAATATTGAAACACTGTTTGACCTTGTAAAGTATGCGGAATCTACTAACACAAAGCTTAAGAAGAACTTTTATATTAACCAAACTTAGAACCTGCTTTGTTACACAGATTCACTAACAATCCCTAACTATTAACTTTGATCGACTTCTAAGCTTATCTAAGACATGTAAAACTTCTAAAACATATATCGACCAATACCTCTTAAGGCTCTTTATATAGATAACCTTAAGTCGGTTTACAACATGTAATCCTTGAACGACAAGTCATTATCCCTAACTAATTCTAGAATATTCTCTTAATATTACACATTAATCCTTGTCTAATATTACACATCAGTCCTTGCATCCTTCGAAGTACTTTAAGCAATCTTCATATCAGCAGTACTTTGACTTTATTCTTCAGCAGTACTTTGACTTTTGTTCTTCATGCAGCAGTACTTTGACATCCAGAAGCACTTTGATATTTCATATCCCAACAATCCTCCCCTAACTTGAACTCTACTTGCTTGATTTCAAGTTTCTTTGTTATTTATAATCTTCAAATCTTCAATCATACTTTGAAATTGTTTCTTTATTTCTTTTCTTCTATCTGTCATCTATCAAAGTACTCTTTATCAGCATCATATCTTCCATAGCATCTTTTCAGCAACTCAGCAACATTTAGGTACCAAGATCATTAAATCTTAAAAGTTTCATACTATTCTCATCACTTCCAGGTGTGTTAACTCCTGTGAGAGGTGAATCATTGAAAATTATGATTTTTAGCAAATCATCAGCTATCAACGGATTTGATATGTCTTTACCATGAGCCGTTTGCTATGGACTAGCCAACTCTTGATCACTTGGATGTATGGTGAGTTGAGAACCTAGTTTTTGGTAAACTATCAACCATCAACGGATTTGATAAGTCTTTACCAGTAGCCGTTTGCTCTGGACTAGTTGATTCTTTTGTGGATTAGACATGGTGAATCAATAACCATTTGTTGTGTAGTATAAATACTAACACCATGTTTTTCTTTTCAAATCCTTTTTCCTTTTTATCAAAAACATTTATTTTCATTTTAAAGAACTTATACTAGTTTATATCAGCAAGTAGTACTTTGATAAAGTACTGTTTGTTTTTGCAGTACTTAGAAAAATACTTTAACTTTACAAAACAAATCATACCAGTATTATGGAATATTACTCTTCAGACTTAACCCATCTGATAAATAGCTTGATAACATCCAAAGCTACTTCAGATTCCTCTTCAAGTTCCATTCCATAATCCAGCATTCTGAGCATTATTTCCCTGATCAATGGATATCTTCTCTCAGCCAACATATGAATCATGGTACCATCTTCCATCTCTAATGTATGAACTCCTGATGACTCAAAGAATCTCCATCTTGTTATTTCCCAATTCTCTTGATCATTCCAGAGAGTATCAACACTTGATTCTTCAGTATCCCAGATGGTAAATAAATCTCCAAGCAAAACTAATCCTACTTCTGAAGCTTCATTCTTTGTATAGTAAGTCTGCACTTGCACATATAAGTCATACATATCTTCCCTTGTGATACAGTGCAACAAATCCCATAACATATAGAATGTTGTGAAGCTTTCATCTTCCTTGTGGATCATAAAATAATTTCCCTCTTTAGATTCAACCACAGAAAATAAGATTATCTTGGACTTAGTTCCAGACTCTTCACTCCTTTTGTTCTCAAAATCAACAACTCTAAAATAATTTCTGAGTTCATCAACTGTATCTTCATGAACTAGCTTCAGCCTTTTTGTCAATTTATCATCCTCAGCTAATTTCTTTCTTTTCAATCTCCTTTGCTCAGCTTGTTCCTTCCTTATATCTTCTAATTTCTTTTCTTTATCAACTTCCATAGGTACAAAGCTATCTATTTCTCTTCTGATATCTTCTTGTACTTTGTCCCATAAAGCTTTTATTTCTGGATACCTTTGTTTATGTAAGTTCTTGTATCCCTTCTTTCTTAAGAATTGCATCATCCAATTTCTTTCCTGAGCTTTGGTCATTGGCTTCTTTGTAATTGGCCTTCTGACTTCCTCCAAATACTCAGCATAATATTCAGCTTGTTGCTTTTTAGCAAGCTCTAAATCACCTGCAGTCTCTAATTCTCTAATCTGAGCAATAAAAAATTTCTTCTTCTTCTTCTTAGAGTCTTTCTGAACCATTATACCTTTCCCTTTATCTTTTGGATCTGGTTTTTCTGATTCAGAAGTACTTTCATCATCCTTTTGTGCAGGCTCAGATATATGAATTCCTCTAGTAGGTCTTCTTAAATTCATCATAACCTGAGCAATTGTTTCATCATCACTAGCAGTATGTTCTCTTTCTTCTTCTGGTATAAAAGTAGAAGGACCAGCTTCATCTGCATAATTCATTGTAGAAGGTCCAGCTGCAGTGACTTCACTTTCAATATTTCTGGAAGAAGTACCTTGCTCATCAGTACCTTGCAAACTTAAGTTTTCTGCAGCAGTACTTTGAACACCAGCACTTTGAATATTCTGTGCACCTTCATCCTGCTTAACAATCTCTTGCTGATCATCTACTTGCTCATTCTCTTTTTGCTCATTCTCTTTCTCTTGCTCATTCTCTTTCTCTTGTGTAATATTCATATCCTCTTCAACATAGCTTTCTGATATAAGAGTCTCTGGACTTTCTGGATATTTCCACAAATGAGCATCTTCTGAAATATTAACTTCAACATCGTCTTTATTCAAATTCTCGTCTTGATTCCTCCCCAATTTGATAAATGATGATTTCCTATGCTTCCTTTTAGACTTAGACTTTTTCTGTTTAGATTGTTGCTTCTGAGACTGCTTCTTTTCTTTCACAAAAAACCTAAAATGCTTAATAAGAGGCCAAACAAATTTCTTCAATCTGATGAACTTCTTTCTAAGACGTTTGATCTTGGCATCTTGAGCAGTAACAGTAGACTTGAGCTTCTCCAATTCCTTAGCCAAATCAGAAGTACCCGCAGTACCTTTCATTCCCTCATCTCCTCCAGATGTTTGAAACCCACCTGTGGAAGTATAATCATTGGGAGTAGGTACTGGTGAATCCTCTGAAGCAGTACCTTGAGGATCAGTACTTTGAGGAGAAGTACCTTGAGCAGAAACAGATTGATCCAAAGAAGCTGTAACTGAAGGAGTCCTTTTATCTGAAACATCATGGTGAGGAGAAACAATAGATGGTGTGGGAGTATGCACTGAATCAGAATGCTCAGCAGAATCAGATGAAGCATCATGATCAGAGTGTGCAGAACCACTATTTTCTTCTTCATCCCTAACAGCTTGAGCTACCTCTAACATATAAGCATTAAGAGGTGTATTCCTACCCGAAAACTTAACTCCCTTATGTGACATAAAAGTGAAAACTTTAGGTGGCATCCTAATGGTAGGTACATAATTCTGAGGTTTGGGTACACCATCTAGTGGATTTTCTAAAAGCAATTGAACAAACCTAGGATACATAAGAAAAAGTTTGCCAGCCTTAATATGAGTAAGCATACCCTCAAGAATCATGTATGAAAAATTAAAAGGCTGATTGGTAATCAGACCAACAAAAGCAGAAGCTATAGAATAACTGAATTGATCCCAAGCAGTACTCTTTGGACTTAAACAATGTAGCAAAACATGAATAAGGAATTTCCAATGAGGACTAACCATAGCCTTCTGAAAAGTAAGCTTAGTCAAAGCACCTTCACACCCAATATCTCTGAGTGTATTCCAAACTTCTTGTTTCCCAAATAAAACAGAGCCTCCGTCATCTTCAAATAACAAAACCTCCCTAATTGAAGCCTCTGTAACACGAATAGCTCTCCCAGCAACTGTAGCAGTAATGATATCCTCTCCATCCTCAACCTGTGACTGAGCTGTATCCCAAAAAGCTTGAATCCATGGTCCAATAACCTCAGGGTTAACAAGAATGGAGTAACAGATGTTGGTACCATTGAGAAAATCAATAATGCCATGAAAATCAATGTTTGCTTGGGTTTTCTCAAGGTTTGCAATCATGTTGTGTTTGGTGTTGGTTTGTCGATTAGCCATGATGATTAGGGTTAGAATACAGAGAGTGATGATTGATTGAAAAGTAGGTATGAGTTTATATGGATGAGTAAGGTGAATAAAAGGAAAAGATATGAGGGTTATATACGGATAAAATTACAAAAAATCACGGTGAATTAATGACTTTACCGTTATTTTTGGAAGTAAATATCCCATATCTTTCGAAAGGTTGTTAGCCGCAAATCTGACCGTTGGAACAGTATCTGGACACGTCAGCGAACCCTTTAATTACACCAAGCAGTACTTTCCATAAAGAATGGAGAAGTACTTTCCAAAGTACTGTCTTACTCAAAATTGCAAAAATTGACCATTTGACCAAAAAATCTTAAAAAGTCAATACGCATTAATGACTATCACCACATTAAATACCAAAACTACCAGGGTAAGTGAACTTCAATACACTTCAATAAATACCCATTAACCTTCACCTTGCTTATAAAAGCAACTTCACCAATAACTTTGAAAACACCAAATCATCTCAAAACACAAACAAGTAAGCAGAATGAGTGACATACCCATTGTTAACATCTCTTTAGACTCAGAGGGTACCACATACTCAGAGATAAGTTACTACTCTGATTCTGAGTTTGAAGATCCAGGATGGTTAGACTACTTTCCTCCTAATGCTTAGTGGATGAGACATCAAGAAGCTGCATCAACAATGAGTGCTGCCCATTCTACCATAACTGATGCATGCAGTACCACCAGCAAAAAGCCTAAAAAGAAAGTTGGTTCTGGTTCATCTTTGGCTAAAGAACTTCCACTTGC
Source organism: Artemisia argyi (assembly GCA_030686995.1). NCBI lineage: Eukaryota > Viridiplantae > Streptophyta > Magnoliopsida > Asterales > Asteraceae > Artemisia > Artemisia argyi. Next base: position 80,373,596 of record CM060681.1, read on the forward strand.
TTTGACTCAAGCTCTGGAATCAGCTATCCAGAACATGAAATGGCCTGCTCCAAGAAAAGAAAGACCTCCCAAACAGGTACTTGGTCTGGCCTGCCCAAGAAAACAGACTTCTTTTGATGACAAGAGAAGGACTGCTCAGAAGGGAAAGCACAGCTATGAGGGCAAGGGTAAAAGGCCTATGGAGTAGAGTGTGGAGCCTAGTAGTAGATGGATGTAGTCTTGTGTTTATGTTGTGGTTGTGGTGTCTTTGATGTCTGTGTCATGTACTTGAAAGTAAGAATGTAGTTGTACTTCTTGAATCATGAATAAAATTCTTACTTTGGAATGATACATGTAGCCTCCCCTTAAATAATGACTAACTAAAAACTACTAAAACCTCCCCTCAAAAATAGCTTACATATTAATCATGCCAATACTCACAACTAAGAAAGTAAATCTTGAAACATCAAAGCCTTTTGTGAGTAGATCTGCTACATTATCATCAGTATGAACTTTAACCACATTAATAAGCCTTTGTTCATAGCAATCTCTTATGAAGTGATGTCTAATCTGAATGTGTTTGGTTTTAGAATGATAGACTGGATTCTTAACAATGCAGATGGTACTCTCATTATCAATGTTGATGGGAGTATTCTTGAAATTGAACCCATAATCCAAAAGCTGATTCTGCAACCAAAGTACTTGTGCACAACAACTTGTAGCAGCTACATACTCTGCTTCTGTAGAAGAAGTTGCTGCAATTGTTTGCTTCTTACATTGCCATGACACTAATCTGCTTCCAAGGTACTGGCATCCTCCAGTTGTGGACCTTCTATCATAGTTATCTCCAGCATAGTCACTATCTGAGAAGGCATGGAGATGGAAAGGTGAATCCCTAGGATACCATAATCCTAGCTTAGGTTGTTGCCTAAGATACCTGAAAATCCTCTTGACAGCATTCAAATGAGATACTTTAGGATTAACCTGATGTCTTGCACATAAGCTCACAGCAAAAGTAATATCAGGTCTTGATGCAGTTAAATACATAAGACATCCAATCATAGACCTGTATAGTGTGACATCAACATCTTCTCCATCTTCATCTTTTCCCAAAGGTTTGTTAGTATCCACTGGTGTAGATGTAGGCCTAACAGTTGTAAAAGTGAATCTTTTGAGAATATCTGCAACATACTTATCTTGACAAATATAAATCCCACTGCTTGACTGTTGTACTTGAAGGCCTAAGAAGAATGTTAATTCTCCCATGGAACTCATCTGAAATTCTTTCTGCATAAGATCTTCAAATTCCTTCACCATAGATTGCTTGGTAGAACCAAAAATAATATCATCTACATATACTTGAACAAGCATAATATCCTTCTTATCTCTCTTGATAAACAAAGTTTTGTCAATAGCTCCTCTTCTGTAACCATGTTGCAGTAAAAAGTTGGAAAGCCTTTCATACCAAGCCCTTGGAGCTTGATGAAGACCATAAAGAGCTTTTATTACCTTGTAAACTTTGTTTGGATGTGCAGGATATTCAAAACCAGGAGGCTGTTTGACATAAACTTCTTCTGTGATTTTGCCATATAGAAAAGCACTTTTAACATCCATCTGATATACAGGGAATCCCATATAAGATGCAAAAGCCAAAAATAGCCTAATGGCTTCAAGTCTTGCCACAGGAGCAAAAACTTCATCATAGTCTACTCCTTCTTCTTGTCTATATCCTTGAGCCACTAACCTTGCCTTGTTCTTGATCACATTACCTTTTTCATCTCTTTTTACTATGAAAACCCATTTAGTTCCAATAAGTTTCTTTCCATCAGGTAGATCACATAATACCCAAACTTCTTGAAGTTTAAACTATAGAAGTTCTTCTTGCATAGCTTCCACCCAGCTTTCTTTGGCTAGTGCTTGTTTGATATTCTTGGGCTTTTCCTGAGATAGAAAACAAGCAAATAAACACACCTTCTGATCCTTGTGATTCACCCTGTTTTGCTTGTAGATAAAACTAAGTAAAGAAGTATGTTGTTGAGACATATTCTTAGCCTTAGTCCTTGTGAGCACCCCTGATGATGAGGGTCCAATAATATTGGTAGCAGGATGAGTTTTATGAATTCTGAGAGTTGGAGTTGGTGGAACTTCAAGATTATCTTCCAAATTAGTGATATCTGGATCTTCATTAGAATCTGAGAAAATGCCTTCTTGATCCAATTCATCATCAGTATCTTCTAAAGTTATGGTGTTTGGATCAGCAGTATCTTCTATGTCAGGCATATTAGGATCATGAACATCATCAGTATTTTTCCAATTTGAAGTATCCAAAGGTTGAAAAGTACTTTAAAATGAATTAGAAGTACTGGCTGTTTCTTTTGCTTTCCTCTTTTCTGCTTCATAGGTTCTCCTTTGTTCATCATCATATGACTTAGCCATTGTTTCTTGAAAAAGCATTCTAGAAAGTTCATCTTGAATGGCTTGATCTTCTGCAGATACTGGTATTAGTGGTGGAACAGTACTTTGAGGATCAACAGTACTGTTAGGTACAGCAGTACCTTGAGGCTTAGAAGTACTTTTCTTCTTATTATTGGCATTATCTTTTGGCTCATCTTCAGATCTTAAATTAACATCATGAACAATGTACTGTGCTTCATCTTCAGTGGGAGCAGCTTGATTTTCTTCCATTACAGGTACATAATTCATTGATGAAGACATTAAATCAAGATCAAACATCCAATCAGGACCTTTACCTTTAGAATTCTCTTGTTCTTCCAAAAAATCAACATGAAGACATTCTTGAACTTTCTTGGTGACCCTATTGTACACTCTGAATCCTTTGCTATTTGTACAATATCCCAATAAATATCCTTCATCTGACTTCCCATCAAATTTGCCCAAATTATCAGCAGTATTTAAAATGGTTAGGGGACATCCAAAAGGTTTCATAAACTTGATACTTGGCTTCTTTCCCATGAGTACCTCATAAGGTGTCTTCATTTGAGGTTTAGTCACTGATACTCTATTCAACACATAGCAAGCAGCACTTACAGCTTCAGCCCAGAATGGAACTGGTAGTTGAGAGTCTGCAAGCATTGTTCTTGCTGCTTCTATAAGAGTTCTATTCTTTCTTTCTGCAACTCCATTTTGTTGAGGAGTTCTAGCAATACTGAACTCTCTTTTAATTCCTTTCTTGGCATAGAATTCATCCATAAGCTGATTCTTGAACTCAGTCCCATTATCACATCTAATGCCTCTAACCTTGAGCCTTAACTGATTCTCTAACGCTATAATTAGGTCATGAATAGCATCAAAAGTTTCATCTTTAAAACATAAGAAAAAGACCCAGCTAAATCTACTGCAGTCATCTGTAACAACCAAGCTGTGACATTTCTAAAAATTTCATATCAATTATTTTAATGGTTTATTATTTAAATAATCTATTTTAATTTATTTACTTCGTCGGAAGATATCCGCGTACGTTTAAATAAATTCTATCGCGACTAGACTATGCTCAGTCTACGTTTTCTATGCACCATTGTTGTATTTCAATCCTATTTTTTTTTTCTTTTAAAGTCACAATCCATTTTATTTCATTTTTATGTCCACTTTTATTTTTAATCGTGCGGTTTAATTTCGTGTTTCACGTTTTAACCTCAAATAAATCCTCCGATAATCTCATCACTCATCTATATTTCAAAAATTCATCATGAAAACAAGTTTTAATATTTTCACAAGTTTTACACTTTGTTTAGTACAGTTAAATTTTCTTTCTAGCAAGCTCGGTAACCGATAACACCTTAAACTAGCCAAAAACTACCTAAATAATACCTAAAGTCAAAAATCTTACACACTCACCCACTCAATCACCAAAACCCACACCCCCCCCCCCATTCCAATCTTCTTACAATATTGAAAATGCTACCTATCTCAATTATTATATGTACTTTGTTGTCTAAGAAAAGAAATATATATCAAAACTAGTAGTTAGTTCCTTTTATACTAGCTAGTTTTTTTTTTCTTTTCTCTCTTTTGGGGTGGACGGCAAAACACAACAACAAGAAGGAGGAATCAAGATTTTATCAAGTATATTAAACCTAGTTTACTTCTTGTTCTAGTTTTGAAATAAAAACTAGGAAGTATTAGGAAACCTTGTTACCTTAAACCTCATCATCTCACTTGTAAGCTTCAAGTTATATTTTTCATACTTCCATTTATTCACTATCTTGATGTATTTGAACATTATATAAGTTATAATGCTTAGTTAAGCTTGGTACTTAAGTTAGAAAACCTTAAAACAATAGAAAGGCTAAACATGAAACTGTATTTTTTTTTGATCCGTGTATAAAAGTATTAAACTGCTCTAATCAGTAGACAATGGAAATAAACTAAAAATATGTAGTTGTATCCCTATGTCTTGTGGTCATTTTGACGGGTATTTCGTCGAATAACTTCTTACGATGATTAAACTAAAATTATTTTGGTGAAACTAGTCACAATCTGATCAACAGATTTGAAACGTGAAAAAGTCATTTTTTTTGTATATAACCCTCTGTTACTCAAAGAATAAAAGTTGTAGAGGACATCTTAACTTAAACGTGTCCGAAAACGGGGAATAAATCGGGTTAGTAAAACTCTAGATATCGCACTTTTCGTGAGACCATTGAAAATTTGAAAGCTGAATGGATTGATTGTTTGGGTAAATGGACTGTTTTACTAAGGTTATGTAATTTTTGGCCAAGTGGGACCCACAAATCTCGTTAGTACAGAAGTAGACCTTTCCGGGGATATAAAGAACGAGACTTGTGGACTTACGGTTTGCAAATGGTGATTTTCTAAACATAGACAAGTTATTAAATTTTTAACAGCCCTAGGTATAAAATGAGTAGAAAGTGTTTTACACTTTATAATGTTGGACCTTTAAAACATTTTGAACCCCCCTAATATATTTTTGAACCCTTAGGCTTAAAGTGAACCTTTTTGACCAAAAACTTGACCATGGACTAAATTTGAACCTTAGAACTAATTTGAACTTTTACATCAAAATTGAACTTGGGGTCAAATGTAAGTTTCATACTTATATAAATGCAAGAGTATAGTTTTGGATAATTTGTAGGTAATTTAACAAAAACCTTGTGATGTATCTAGGAACATTGTACCAAGCTTAAGTAAGATCATAATCTGTATAATCAAAAGTACATCGATATCTATTTTCATAAACTAAGACAACGTATATTAATTAGGTTCATCGTAGAGCTTTTGTGGCTATTCCTTTGTTCGCTTGTTCATTGCTATTTTCCTTGCTTTAAGGTGACTTCATAGCCTCGCCTTTACTTACTTAAATGTTTTATAAACCTCGCGAGGGGGATACATGCTAGTTTTTACAAACTGAATACAAGTAGTTTTTGGTATGCTGGACCCAATCATATGATCATAGATATTGAATGCTTTTTGCCAATTAAGTCCCCTCATGAACCGTTAATTACTCGAGTAGTAAACGCTAGTATTATGGATATGCATATTAGGCTTGGCGGGCCTTGTTCGGGATACGGACACATAATAGTTAGAATTGTGGTAAATGGCAAAAATTTACCTTTCCGGGGCATTATTAAAAATCGTCAAGGTTCGGTTACATGAACTCAATACTATAATCAAATAAACCGACATGTAATTGCAATACTTGTCGCCCGATAATTAATGCTTGTATTCAACTTATTACTTATTAAACTCTATGAATTCACTCAACTTTATGTTGACTTTTTAGCATGTTTATCTCAGGTCCGTAAGTAACTTCTGCTTGGATGGGCGGCGCAAAGAATGGATATCTACTTGATGGCCCATGTTAAATAAAAACTTTTCATTCGATAATGTTCAAAATTTTCAAACTTATGTATCTTGGTACTATGTAAAACCTTTTGGGACCTTTGTTAACTCTGATATATTATCGAATGTGAAGTATGAACTTTTATTAAAAACGACTTTGTTTTAAGGTTGTTTACTATATTTGTACAATGTGATTAATGTATAGCACCCCATGTCCCTTTCCGCTGCGATCCTAAAATGGGGGTGTTATAGATTGGTACCAGAGCACAAATTATAGTGAACTAGGTCTTTTTGTTTTAAAAACCTAGACTATAATCATAAATATTTTTTTTTAAAATCATGAACTTCCACCATCTTGTCCGATATCCATGCGCGCCTACTCCCGAGCTTCCTATTTTCTCCCTCGTATATATATATATATATATATATATATATATATATCGTAATCATGCTATTCTAAAAATAATTATAAGCACTATAATTAATTCCTATCTTGTTCGATAATCCGCAAAATATCACTCCTTTCACATTATACACTTGTTAAATTTTATGCTATTTATGAGCATTATAAACTTCATCCGGAAATTTATACACATCTCTTTGTTTATACCATTGTTATACGTATGCACATAACAAATGTTATCATTTGTACATGTAATGTTTATTGATTATTTTGCTTATTTATAAAGCATCACTTTGTTCACTTACTTACACAAAATATTATTTTTTTTCTGATAATATTTTTATTCTTATTCTAATTATATGTATATATGATTTTCAGATTTGTCATGGCACATTTACTTCCTCCTGATCACGAGGTAGACATCCAAGAGATCGAGCCCGCTCAACCTGAGCTTGCACAGGCTCAACATCTACCTCCACTACCGAATCACATTCATCCAAACATCGATGAAGAAAACCAAGATGAAGAGGAAGAGCCATTTGAAGATGATGAAGATGATATATTGATACTTCAAGATGTAAGTTCCGACGAAGAGATGAATGAACCCGAACTAATCTATCCTTATGCAGCACCGGGTTCACCTTATCCACCCTCTTCACCGGACACTTCTTCCGATTCTGAGCCTAAACCCGAAGAAGTTGCTACTGTAGGTACTATTACACAGGTGCCACTTACAGGACGTAGATTTCCTCGTAGTATCCATGAGAGGGGTGGATCATCCTCAGCTGCTCCTATCACTTATGAGCTTGAGGATCTAGTACCCGGGACCATGAGGAGAATTATAGACTCTCTTTATGGAAAGGTTATGGTGTTAGAAAGGCAAATGATGGTGAGAGAAACGGATGGGGAATGTTCTTTATCTAGGGATAAGCTTGTGCATAAGCGTATGGATTTACTAGATTTTGATTTGGGTATGGTAGAGCACCAGCAAGATGAGACTAAGCGCGAGATGAATGTATTGGGTAAACATGTTCGAGAGTTAGATGATGTGGGAATAAGGGCTGAAAACAAGAAGTTAAAGCATGAGTTGGGAGATGTTAGGTTGTTCCGCACATTTGACCGTATGAAAAATGAGCGCCTTGAGAGAGATCTTTATGAGTTGAGGTGTTGGACTTACGCTCGCTGGGGAGAGATGATGCGATTGGAGTATGATGAGGAGAGGTCTTATGTGGCCACAGATGTATTAGCAGTGTATGGAGAGACCCCACCGCCCAAGCCAAATGAATCACCCCGCGACCCTCAGTAGTTTATGTACTTTGTTGTTCTCTTGTTGTATTTCGTTGTTGTACTTCTACTTTATAAATTACTATCAGTTAGTAACTAGTATCGTCGAATGTAATGACTTCGTCAAATTTTGTAATACAATCCAACAATGTATTGATCTTTTGTAATGAATGATGAAGTTATATTCCTCAAATTCTACTCTATATTGTTATGATATTTTTCATATTCAATTTATTCATGTATGAATATATCTATATCAATGTATGATTACTCATCCAAGATTTTCTTGTGTTATGATAGAATCATGCCACCGAAGAAAATGTCTGATGCAGCTATTCGAAAGCTAGTCGCTGACAGTATAGCCCAGGCTATAGCCGAGGATCGTGCTACAAGGGAAAATGACACTGGGGCTTCAGGTGGCGGTACTGGAGCCGCTGGGGCTGCCGGTGGCGGTGCTGGAGCCGCTGGGGCTGCAGCTGGTGGTGTAGTGCGTGGTTGCACTTATAAACAATTTCTGGGTTGTGGACCAACTAAATTTAAAGGAAATGAAGGGGCAGTTGCATTGACACGCTGGTTTGAAAGTATTGAAGACACATTCATACTCAGTGACTGCTCAGAGAACTGCAAGGTCAAGTACGCCGTGGGTACTATGTTAGATTATGCTAAGTCATGGTGGAATTCGTATGCTCAGCCTATCGGGATAGAAAAAGCCTATGAAACCTCATGGGCTGACTTCAAGAAAATGGCGATCGATAAGTTCTGTCCCCGTAGTGAAATAAGGTTGCTTGAAACTGAGTTTTATGATCTTAAAGTGAAAGGTTATGATATCGAAACTTATATTCGAAGGTTTCAAGAGCTAAAAGTCTCGTGTCCTAGTATGGTTCCGGATTTCGAAAAGGAAATGGAAGCTTTTATTAAGGGTCTTCCGCGAAGCATCAAAGGAAATGTGACATCCTCTAATCCACAAACTCTAGATACGGCTATTCGTATGACTCAAAAACTTATGGCTCAAGTGGTGGAGTATGGAACAATTCAAAATGCTAACAACAATAACAACAACCAACAGAACAAAAGAAAATGGGATGATGAAAAGAAAGGGTATAACAACAACAACAACCAGGGCCGCAACAATGACCATCATCATCAGCAGAATAGAAGACAAGAGAATGTTAGGGCAATGACTGATGCCCCAAACGAGAAAGGTGGATATGCTGGTTCCCGTCCTCACTGTGATCGCTGCAAGAAGCATCACGCTGGCCACTGTACTGCGATATGTACCAAATGTGGAAAGAAGGGTCATGCGGCAATAAGCTGTAAGGTTAAGGCTACTGGTGCTAATACACAGCCGATCATAACTTGCTATGGTTGTGGGGAAAAAGGGCACTACAGCAACAAATGCCCGAATAAGAAGAATGATCAGACTGGGAATGCTCGTGGTCGAGCGTATGTGATGGGAGAGCAACAAGGCCCGAATGTCGTGACGGGTACGTTTCTACTTGATAATCGTTATGCTAAAGTTTTATTGGATTCGGGTTTAGACAAGAGCTTTGTGTCCACTAGTTTTAGTGCATTGATAAATATTAACCCGATTAAGTTAAACTATAATTATGAAGTAGAATTAGCCGATGGGAAATTGGTTAGTACCAACACTATTCTAAGGAATTGTACCATAAATCTAGCGAACCACCCATTTAGTATTGACCTCATGCCAATTGAACTTGGGACTTTTGATGTCATTATTGGAATGGACTGGTTATCCGATCGAAAGGCGGTTATTATTTGTAGTGAAAAGATTGTTTGTGTTCCACACAACAACAAAGTATTAACAATCAAAGGCGATAGGGACGCTTCCCAATTAAAAATCATATCTCATATTAAAGCCCAAAGGTACAATGAGCAAGGGTGCCAGATGTATTTGGCACAAGTGACAGAGAAAGAATCAGTTGAAAGACGATTAGAAGATGTGCCCATTGTCCGTGATTTTCCGGAAGTGTTTCCCGAAGAATTACCGGGGCTTCCACCACCTCGACAAGTAGATTTCCGGATTGATTTAGTGCCTGGTGCTGCACCTGTAGCAGGTGCACCTTATCGGTTGGCACCATCAGAAATGAAGGAGCTATCGGAGCAACTACAAGAACTGTCGGAGAAAGGATTTATTCGGCCGAGTTCGTCGCCTTGGGGTGCTCCGGTACTGTTTGTGAAGAAGAAAGACGGATCCTTTCGTATGTGTATCAATTACCGTGAGCTTAACAAGTTGACGATCAAAAATCGTTATCCACTTCCAAGAATTGACGATTTGTTTGACCAACTTCAAGGCTCAAGTGTATATTCCAAGATTGACCTTCGATCAGGTTACCATCAACTCCGTATCCGAGAAGAAGACACTCCAATTACTGCATTTAGAACTCGTTATGGTCATTACGAGTTTCAAGTGATGCCGTTTGGGTTGACCAATGCACCTACAATATTCATGGATTTGATGAATCGAGTATGCAAGCCATACCTCGACAAGTTTGTAATTGTGTTTATTGATGACATTTTGATTTACTCCAAGAACAAAGAGGAACATGAGGAACACTTGAAGATTATCTTGGAGTTACTCAAGAAAGAGCAATTGTATGCCAAGTTCGCGAAATGTGAATTTTGGCTAGAATCCGTACAATTTCTCGGCCATGTGATCAATAGTAAAGGTGTTCATGTAGATCCATCGAAGATTGAAGCCATCCAGAATTGGGCTCCGCCAACAACACCAACAGAAGTAAGGCAATTCTTAGGACTTGCTGGTTATTATCGAAGATTTATCGAAGGTTTTTCTTTAATAGCCAAACCTCTTACCAAGTTGACCGAGAAGAATAAGAAGTATGTATGGGGTAAAGATGAAGACGAGGCTTTCCAAATACTGAAACAAAAACTTTGTAGCGCGCCTATCTTAGCACTACCGGATGGGGCAGAAGATTTTGTAGTCTATTGTGACGCGTCGATCAAAGGTTTTGGGGCCGTATTAATGCAACGACAAAAGGTCATAGCATATGCTTCTCGACAATTGAGAACTCATGAAGAAAACTATACGACCCATGATCTAGAATTGGGTGCTGTGGTTTTTGCTCTTAGATTATGGAGGCACTATTTGTACGGTACAAGGTGTACGGTATATACCGATCACAAGAGCCTTCAATACATCCTTGACCAAAAAGAGCTTAATATGAGACAACGTAGATGGATTGAACTCCGAAGCGACTATGATTGCGACATCCGTTATCACCCTGGAAAAGCCAATGTGGTGGCTGATGCCTTAAGCCGAAAAGAAAGAGAAAAACCATTGCGGGTCAGATCGTTGGTAATGACAACCACAATTCTCCCCAAGTTACCGGAACAAATTCTCGAGGCTCAAGAGGAAGCAATGAAAGAAGAAAATGTGAAAGCCAAAAATCTAGGGAGGGGGATCAAACCAATATTTGAGACTCGCCCTGATGGAACCAGATGTTTTGATAAACGTGTTTGGGTACCGCTGTTTGGGGGTTTGAGAGACTTAATCATGAACGAATCTCATAAATCCAAATACTCTATCCATCCGGGATCAGATAAGATGTACCATGATATAAAGCAATTGTATTGGTGGCCGAATATGAAGGCTGAGATTGCCACCTATGTTGGCAAGTGTCTAACGTGTGCGAAGGTTAAAGCAGAACATCAAAAGCCAGCCGGATTTCTTCAACAACCTGAGATTCCTATTTGGAAATGGGAAAGAATCGCCATGGATTTCATCACTAAGCTCCCTAGAACTCCAAGTGGGTATGATGCAATTTGGGTCATTGTGGATCGTTTGACCAAATCTGCTCATTTCCTACCAATAAAAGAAACTGACAGTATAGAGAAACTTGCTCAACTGTACTTAAAAGAGATTGTTTGTAGACATGGCGTGCCTATTTCTATCATATCCGACAGAGATAGCCGATTTACATCGGGATTCTGGAAGTCACTCCAGAAGGCCTTAGATACAAATCTGGATATGAGTACGGCGTATCACCCACAGACGGATGGTCAAAGCGAGAGAACAATACAGACTCTAGAAGACATGCTAAGGGCGTGTGTGATCGACTTTGGAAGTAGTTGGGATCGACATTTACCATTAGTCGAATTCTCCTACAACAATAGCTATCACGCAAGCATCAAGACTGCACCGTTTGAAGCTCTTTACGGGCGAAAGTGTAGATCACCAGTTTGCTGGAGTGAGGTTGGGGATAGTCAACTCACAGGGCCAGAAATGATTCGTGAAACAACGGAGAAGATTGTCCAAATCAAGAACCGTTTGTTAACTGCTCATAGTCGTCAGAAAAGCTATGCCGATATTAGACGCCAACCTTTGGAGTTTAATGTAGGTGATAGAGTTATGCTCAAGGTTTTGCCATGGAAGGGTGTAATTCGTTTTGGTAAACGTGGGAAGCTAAGTCCACGATACATCGGACCATTCAAGATCCTGGCTAGGGTTGGTCCAGTGGCGTACAAGTTAGAACTACCAGAAGAACTTCGAGGCATTCACAACACTTTTCACGTTTCTAATCTCAAAAAGTGTTTGTCGGATGAGAGTCTTATCATTCCATTAGAAGAACTTCGAATCGATGACAAGCTGCACTTCATAGAAGAACCAATAGAGATCATGGATCGTGAAGTGAAGCAACTCAAGCAAAGTCGCATCCCCATTGTTAAAGTTCGTTGGAACACCCGACGAGGACCTGAGTTCACATGGGAACGCGAAGACCAGATCAAGAGAAAGTATCCCCATCTTTTCAAGAGTGAACCGTCTGGAGTTAAAGCGAGCTGAGCGCCGGGACGTCGCTCTCTTAAGGGGTACGTGCTGTGACATTTCTAAAAATTTCATATCAATTATTTTAATGGTTTATTATTTAAATAATCTATTTTAATTTATTTACTTCGTCGGAAGATATCCGCGTACGTTTAAATAAATTCTATCGTGACTAGACTATGCTCAGTCTACGTTTTCTATGCACCATTGTTGTATTTCAATCATTTTTTTTTTCTTTTAAAGTCACAATCCATTTTATTTCATTTTTATGTCCACTTTTATTTTTAATCGCGCGGTTTAATTTCGTGTTTCACGTTTTAACCTCAAATAAATCCTCCGATAATCTCATCACTCATCTATATTTCAAAAATTCATCATGAAAACAAGTTTTAATATTTTCACAAGTTTTACACTTTGTTTAGTACAGTTAAATTTTATTTCTAGCAAGCTCGGTACCCGATAACACCTTAAACTAGCCAAAAACTACCTAAATAATACCTAAAGTCAAAAATCTTACACACTCACCCACTCAATCACCAAAACCCACGCCCCCCCCCCCCCCCCCCCCATTCCAATCTTCTTACAATATTGAAAATGCTACCTATCTCAATTATTATATGTACTTTGTTGTCTAAGAAAAGAAATATATATCAAAACTAGTAGTTAGTTCCTTTTATACTAGCTAGTTTTTTTTTTCTTTTCTCTCTTTTGGGGTGGACGGCAAAACACAACAACAAGAAGGAGGAATCAAGATTTTATCAAGTATATTAAACCTAGTTTACTTCTTGTTCTAGTTTTGAAATAAAAACTAGGAAGTATTAGGAAACCTTGTTACCTTAAACCTCATCATCTCACTTGTAAGCTTCAAGTTATATTTTTCATATTTTCATACTTCCATTTATTCACTATCTTGATGTATTTGAACATTATATAAGTTATAATGCTTAGTTAAGCTTGGTACTTAAGTTAGAAAACCTTAAAACAATAGAAAGGCTAAACATGAAACTGTATTTTTTTTGATCCGTGTATAAAAGTATTAAACTGCTCTAATCAGTAGACAATGGACATAAACTAAAAATATTTAGTTGTAGCCCTATGTCTTGTGGTCATTTTGACGGGTATTTCGTCGAATAACTCCTTACGATGATTAAACTAAAATTATTTTTGTGAAACTAGTCACAATCTGATCAACAGATTTGAAATATGAAAAAGTCATTTTTTTTGTATATAACCCTCTGTTATTCAAAGAATAAAAGTTGTAGAGGACATCTTAACTTAAACGTGTCCGAAAACGGGGAATAAATCGGGTTAGTAAAACTCTAGATATCGCACTTTTCGTGAGACCATTGAAAATTTGAAAGCTGAATGGATTGATTGTTTGGGTAAATGGACTGTTTTACTAAGGTTATGTAATTTTTGGCCAAGTGGGACCCACAAATCTTGTTAGTACAGAAGTAGACCTTTCCGGGGATATAAAGAACGAGACTTGTGGACTTACGGTTTACAAATGGTGATTTTCTAAACATAGACAAGTTATTAAATTTTTAACAGCCCTAGGTATAAAATGAGTAGAAAGTGTTTTACACTTTATAATGTTGGACCTTTAAAACATTTTGAACCCCCCTAATATATTTTTGAACCCTTAGGCTTAAAGTGAACCTTTTTGACCAAAAACTTGACCATGGACTAAATTTGAACCTTAGAACTAATTTGAACTTTTACATCAAAATTGAACTTGGGGTCAAATGTAAGTTTCATACTTATATAAATGCAAGAGTATAGTTTTGGATAATTTGTAGGTAATTTAACAAAAACCTTGTGATGTATCTAGGAACATTGTACCAAGCTTAAGTAAGATCATAATCTGTATAATCAAAAGTACATCGATATCTATTTTCATAAACTAAGACAACGTATATTAATTAGGTTCATCGTAGAGCTTTTGTGGCTATTCCTTTGTTCGCTTGTTCATTGCTATTTTCCTTGCTTTAAGGTGAGTTCATAGCCTAGCCTTTACTTACTTAAATGTTTTATAAACCTCGCGAGGGGGATACATGCTAGTTTTTACAAACTGAATACAAGTAGTTTTTGGTATGCTGGACCCGATCATATGATCATAGATATTGAATGCTTTTTGCCAATTAAGTCCCCTCATGAACCGTTAATTACTCGAGTAGTAAACGCTAGTATTATGGATATGCATATTAGGCTTGGCGGGCCTTGTTCGGGATACGGACACAAAATAGTTAGAATTGTGGTAAATGGCAAAAATTTACCTTTCCGGGGCATTATTAAAAATCGTCAAGGTTCGGTTACATGAACTCAATACTATAATCAAATAAACCGACATGTAATTGCAATACTTGTCGCCCGATAATTAATGCTTGTATTCAACTTATTACTTATTAAACTCTATGAATTCACTCAACTTTATGTTGACTTTTTAGCATGTTTATCTCAAATCCGTAAGTAACTTCTGCTTGGATGGGCGGCGCAAAGAATGGATATCTACTTGATGGCCCATGTTAAATAAAAACTTTTCATTCGATAATGTTCAAAATTTTCAAACTTATGTATCTTGGTACTATGTAAAACCTTTTGGGACCTTTGTTAACTCTGATATATTATCGAATGTGAAGTATGAACTTTTATTAAAAACGACTTTGTTTTAAGGTTGTTTACTATATTTGTACAATGTGATTAATGTATAGCACCCCATGTCCCTTTCCGCTGCGATCCTGAAATGGGGGTGTTATACAAACAGTACTTCTTCTTGTTCAGACTGACAACAGAAACAGGTCCAAACAAGTCCATATGCAGCAATTCCAAAGGCTCTCTAATAGTCTTCTCATCAATCTTCTTACAAGAGGCCTTGTGCTGTTTACCCTTCTTACAAGCAAGACATGAGTGATCATTCTTAAATGTCTTAGAAGGTAAACCTCTAACTAAATTTCCTCTGACCAGCTTATTGATGTTCTTGAAATTCACATGTCCCAGTCTTCTGTGCCATTGATGTGCTTCCTCCATAGATGCTCTTGCAATCAAACATGTTGCTTTTTCAGCAGAATTCATATTCTTCAAATCTATGCTGTACACATCATTAGTTCTTGGTGCTCTCAGTAACACCAAATTTCTGTCTTCTAACTTGAAATCAGGAGAAAGTATAAGACATTCTGTGTCAAAGAATAACACAGGGTACTTCTTATCACAAATCTGAGAGACTGACAAAAGATTGAATTTGAGCTCCTTCACATATCTAACATCTTCAAAATCAATGTTTCCTGCCTTGATTGTTCCTTTGCCAGTAATTCTTCCTCCATCAGGATCATTCCCAAATGCAACTTTTCCTCCATAATAAGCTTTAAAATCTGACAAGAGCTCCTTGTCTCCTGTCATACTGCCAGAGCAACCACTATCTACAATAAGATGATCTTTAAGCTCCTCCTCTGGGTTGCCCTGCATTAACATGAAAAAGGTTAGTTATTTTTAGGAACCCAAGCCATTACTGACTTGTGTTCCCCTTGTGGAGTGACATACTCAAAGTTTTTGAGTATGTAATCACCACTGTCTTTGAAAGCATGATCAAGAATTAAGGTTTTTGTTTCCAAAACAGTTTGTTTTTCATGATCAATTTCCCCTTTTTCACCCTTAACTTCTGAAAGTACTGGTTCTACCCCAGCAGTACTTTCTTTCTTAACCCATTTTGTTGTGACTTTAGGAGTTGGGTTCTGTGTCCTAGCATCTTTTCTTGTGTTGTAAGTCTTTCTAGGGTTGTAATGACTGTAACTCCTAGGTCTTACACTTGAGTGTTTGCTAGAAACATTAGGGAACTTTCTATCAGTACTTTGTGAAGGTACTGATGGTTTGGAGTATGACCTTTTCTGATGAGGGTACCTAAAATCTTTTGAGAAATTACTGTGGTTTACCCTATTTGTATAGTTCCAAACTGGTTTGTTATCCCTTGGCTTATTCTCTCTATAACTTGGTTGTGCAGTTCTGGTCTTAGGATATTTACTAAGATATTCTGAATGGTAATTACAATCTTTAATCAGATGATTAGGACTATAACAAACATAACAGACCTTTGGACCAATATCCCCAAATCCCCTTCCATAAGTGTTTCTAAAATTAGTAGTATTTTGAAAGAATTTTCTTTGAGGTACTGCTGAGTGATCAGCAGTTCTTTGAAAAGTGTTTGAAGGTACTGCTTGTTTTGGAAACATGATCTCTTCAACCTTAGGTGCTTCAACAGACTTTTCTAAAGTTTCAGGACTAAATTTACTTTTAAGCTTTTTCCTAAACTCTAGATTATCTACACCATAACAATCAACATCTTTTCTAGGTGGTTGAAAGCTACCTGGGGGGTGAGGAACTACATTATAACCCTTTTCTTTCTGAAATACAGGAGGTGTTTGACTAGGGGATTCCTCATCACTAGAAGTGTTTTCATCTAGACTTAGGAACTCTTCATCACTAGTAGAGGTATCAACAGTTAGATTTAGTTCCTTGCTCTTAAATGGTATTCCTTCATTACTATCATAACCTAGGCCTGTCTTGATATTAGATGTTCTTTGCTTTTCAACAAATTGAACATGTGACACACCTGCCTCATTCCAAACAGCAAGTTTTTCTAACAACTTATCCCTTTCAGCAGTCACTTTCTCTAGTTCAGACACCTTGCAACCTAGTTTCCATTAATTCAACTTAACTAGGTAATCCTGTTGTTTATATGTTTCAAGCCATGCTACCTCATTGTTTTCATGTGTAAGGATTTTGGCCTCCATTGACTCTAAAGTTAATTGATAACCTGTTATCTCAGCCCTAGCTTTTTGAAATTTATCTCTTTCAGCTACATACTCAGTAAGTAACTTTTGATACATATCATTACACTTAGAGCATACCTCAGATTTGGTGGATGGACTTGGTGAAGCAGCTACCATAGCAAGCTGAACTGTTTCTTCTTCAAACTCCATGCTCCAATCAAAGCTTCCTAACTCATCTCTTGACTCCAAAGCAGCATATCCAGGCTCTTCATCAAATGCTGTGCTCCAATCTTCCAAGGCCACCATTGAATAGGTTATAGGTTCTTCATCAAACTCATTGGACCAATCAATCTCTGACAGATTCTCTTGAGCAACCAAAGCTTTTGGTTTTAGTTCAGTAATTGGAATCTCTTTTCTTTCAGGCTTGGGTGGTTCAATCATCTTGTTTGCTTGATACTTTGCAAATTTGCACTCCCTTGCAAAGTGACCAGTCCTTAGACAGTTGAAACATTCAATCTTGGATTTGTCAAATGTTATGCCTTGTTTAGCTCTGAAGTTGATGCCTTTACCTGTCTTGTTCACATACTTCTTGATCCTGGCAGTGAGCATAGCAACTTGCCATCTGATATCAATTTCTTCCAAAGCATCATCATCTATTTGCAATACATCTTCTTGATAAGTGACAGGCATAGATGCTTGTTGAGCAAAGAATGAACATAGAACTTCATCTGAGGTGGGGGTTAGTGATTGTGATGAATTGGTGGTGACCATTGTTGTGCAAGGAACCTGTGTTTCATTCACAGTACTTTGAGTAGGGTAAGCAGTACCTTTGTTAGAAGTACTGCTTCTCTTTTCAGAAGAGACAAAAGCAATGTTCTGTTGAGTGCTTGAACCTGTAGTACCATTCATCTCATGCTCATACACCTTCAGATTGTTGTAAAGATCATCAAAGTCCATAGTATCCAGCCCTGATTGTCCTCTGATCATAGTAGCAACTACATGCCATGCTGATGGCAAACTTCTTAAGAACTTCAAATTGGCATCTTCAACTGATGCCTCAGCATCATATAGTTCTAACATGCTCAAAAGATGTTGAAATCTTTCATATGCAGAATCAAGACCTTCTCTTTCACCAACAGTGAAAGTTTCAAATTGTTGCTTCAACAAATTCCTATGCATCTTTTTGGAAGCATCATTACCTCCAAATTTCTTCTTTATTGCAGCCCACAGTTGTTTGGCATCTTTGGCATCATGAAACTTTAGTAGGTGACCATCAGGAATAGCAGAAAGCAGTATGTTGAGAGCTTTGTCTTGATTTCTTTTGGTAGCAGCAGGTACAGGTATTTTTGGTGGTGTTGGTTGTCCAGGTACCTCAACTGGTTCTTCGACTTGCATGTTACCATTGAAAATCACATCCCACAAGGCATGGTCTGTGATGGCAATGTACTGCCTCATCTTCATGGCCCATAGATTGTACTCTCCCTTCTTAACAATAGGAATTCTAACAGCAGTAATTGAGGGAGCAGGTGCAGCATCTGTTGACATCTTAAAAGGGTTTGTAGTGAAATCGGTTTAAAGGTTTTAAAGGTTTGTCTTCTTAATCAGAGTTTCCAACACAAGCTCTGATACCACTTGTTGGATCGATATACTCTGACCAAACTACTTTGTAGCTTGTAAGGTTTTAACAATATTAAGTAAACTCAACACTATTAATATTGAAACACTGTTTGACCTTGTAAAGTATGCGGAATCTACTAACACAAAGCTTAAGAAGAACTTTTATATTAACCAAACTTAGAACCTGCTTTGTTACACTAACAATCCCTAACTATTAACTTTGATCAACTTCTAAGCTTATCTAAGACTTGTAAAACTTCTAAAACATATATCGACCAATACCTCTTAAGGCTCTTTATATAGATAACCTTAAGTCGGTTTACAACATGTAATCCTTGAATGACAAGTCATTATCCCTAACTAATTCTAGAATATTCTCTTAATATTACACATTAATCCTTGTCTAATATTACACATCAGTCCTTGCATCCTTCGAAGTACTTTAAGCAATCTTCATATCAGCAGTACTTTGACTTTATTCTTCAGCAGTACTTTGACTTTTGTTCTTCATGCAGCAGTACTTTGACATCCAGAAGCACTTTGATATTTCATATCCCAACACATTCGTTTAACATCTCATGTATGTCAATAACATCTCGACTCATCCGTTTAATATCTCGTGTATGTCAATATCATCCGTTTAACATCTCATGTATGTGAATATCATCTTTACTCATCCGTTTAACATCTCGTGTATTTCAATATCATCCGTTTAACATATCAAGTATGTGAATATCATCTTTACTCATCCGTTTAACATCTTTTGTATGTCAATATCATCCGTTTAACATCTCATGTATGTCAATATCATCTCGACTCATCCGTTTAATATCTCATTTATGTCAATTCGTTTAACATCTCATGTATGTTAATATCATCTCAACTCATCCGTTTAACATCCCATGTATGTCAATATCATCCATTTAACATATTATGTATGTCAACATCGTACCTACTCATCCGTTTAACATCTCGTGTATGTCAATATCATCCGTTTAACATCTTATGCATGTCAACATCATCTCGACTCATCCGTTTAACACCGCGTGTATGTCAATATCATCTGTTTAACATCTTAAGTATGTCAATATCATCTCAACTCATCCGTTTAACATACCGTGTATGTCAATATCATCCTCTTAACATCTCATGTATGTCAATATCATATCTACTCATCCGTTTAACATCTCGTGTATGTCAATATCATCTGTTTCACATCTCATGCATGTCAATATAATCTCGACTCATCCGTTTAACATCTTGTGTATGTCAATATCATTCGTTTAACATCTCAAGTATGTCAATATCATCTTGACTCATACGTTTAACATCTCTCGTATGTCAATATCATTCGTTTAACATCTCATGTATGTCAACAACATCTCAATTCATCCGTTTAACGTCTCGTGTATGTTAATATCTTCCGTTTAACATCTCATGCATGTCAATAACATCTCGACTCATCTGTTTAGCATCTCATGTATGTCAATATCATCCATTTAACATCTCGAGTATGTCAATATCATCACGAGTCATCCGTTTAACATCTCGTGTATGTTAATATCATTCGTTTAACATCTCATGTATGTCAACATCATCTCAATTCATCCGTTTAACATCTCATGCATGTCAATATCATCCGTTTAACATGTCATGTATGTCAATATCATATCTACTCATCCGTTTAACATCTCGTGTATGTCAATATCATCCGTTTAACATTTCATGCATGTCAATATCATCTCGACTCATCCGTTTAACATCTGGTGTATGTCAATATCATACGTTTAACATCCCATGCATGTCAATATCATCTCAACTCATCCGTTTTACATCCCGTGTATGTCAATATCATCCGTTTAACATCTCAGGTATGTCGATATCATACCTACTCATCTGTTTAACATCTCCTGTATGTCAATATCATCTGTTTAACATCTCATGCATGTCAATACCATCTCGGCTCATTCGTTTATCATATCGTGTATGTCATTATCATCCGCTTAACATCTCAAGTATGTCACTATCATCTCAACTCATCCGTTTAACATCACTTGTATGTCAATATCATTCGTTTAACATCTCATGTATGTCAGCATCATCTCAACTCATCCGTGTAACGTCTCGTGTATGTTAATATCATTCGTTTAACATCTCATGTATGTCAATATCATCTCGACTCATCTGTTTAATATCTCGTGTATGTCAATACCATCCGTTTAACATCTCATGTAAGTCCATATCATCTCAACTCATCCATTTAACATCTTGTGTATGCAATATCAACCGTTTAACATCTCATGTATGTCAATATCATATCAACTCGTCCGTTTAACATCTCATGTATGTCAATATCACCCGTTTAACATCTCATGCATGTCAATATCAACTCGACTCATCCGTTTAACATCTCGTGTATGTCAATATCATCCGTTTAACATCTCATGTATGTAAATATAATCTCGACTCATCCGTTTAATACCTTGTGTATGTCAGTTTCATCCATTTAACATCTCATGTATGTAAATATCATCTTGACTCATCCATATAACGTCTCATGTATTTCAATATCATCCATTTAACATGTCATGTATGTCAATATCATCTCGACTCATCCATTTAACATCTCACGTATGTCAATATCATCCGTTTAACATCTCATATATGGCAATATCATCTCGACTCATCCGTTTTATATCTCATGTATGTCAATATCATCCGTTTGACATCTCATTTATGTCAATATCATCTCAACTCATCCGTTTAACATACCGTGTATGTCAATATCATCCGTTTAACATCTCATGTATGTCAATATCATATCTACTCATCCGTTTAACATCTCATGTATGTCAATATCATCCGTTTAACATCTCATCCATGTCAATATCATCTCGACTCATCCGTTTAACATCTCGTGTATGTCAATATCATCCGTTTAACATCTCATGCATATCAATATCATCTCGACTCATCCGTTTAACATGTCATGTATGTCAATATCATCTCGACTCATATGTTTAACATATCATGTATGTCAATATCATCCGTTTAACATCTCATGTATGGCAATATCATCTCGACTCATCCGTTTAACATTTCATGTATGTCAATAGCGTCCGTTTAACATCCCGTGTATGTCAATATCATCCGTTTAACATCTCAGGTATGTCAACACCATACCTACTCATCTGTTTAACAACTTGTGTATGTCAATATCATCTGTTTAACATTTCATTCATGTCAATATCATATAGGCTCATCCGTTTATCATCTCGGGTATGTTATTATCATCCGTTTAACATCTCGAGTATGTCAATATCATCTCAACTCAACCGTTTAACATCTCTTGCATGTCAATATCAATCGTTTATCATCTCGGGTATGTCATTATCATCCGTTTAACATCTCGAGTATGTCAATATCATCTCAACTCATCCGTTTAACATCTCTTGTATGTCAATATCAGTTCTTTAACATCTCATGTATGTCAGCATCATCTCAACTCATCCGTTTAAAGTCTCGTGTATGTTAATATCATTCGTTTAACATCTCATGTATGTCAATAACATCTCGACTCATCCGTTTAATATCTCGTGTATGTCAATCTCATCCGTTTAACATCTCATGTATGTGAATATCATCTTTACTCATCCGTTTAACATCTCGTGTATTCCAATATTATCCGTTTAACATATCAAGTATGTGAATATCATCTTTACTCATCCGTTTAACATCTCGTGTATGTCAATATCATCCGTTTAACATCTCATGTATGTCAATATCATATCGACTCATCAGTTTAACATGTATGGCAATATCATCCGTTTAACATCTCATGCATATCAATATCATCTCGACTCATCCGTTTAACATCTCGTGTATGTCTATATCATCCGTTTAACATCTCATGTATGTAAATATCATCTCGACTCATCCGTTTAATATCTTGTGTATGTCAGTTTCACCCGTTTAACATCTCATGTATGTAAATATCATCTCGACTCATCCATTTAAAGTCTCATGTATTTCAATATCATCCGTTTAACATGTCATGTATGTCAATATCATCTCGACTCATCCATTTAACATCTCATGTATGGAAATATCATCCGTTTAACATCTCATGTATGGCAATATCATCTCGACTCATCCGTTTAATATCTCATGTATGTCAATATCATCCGTTTGACGTCTCATGTATGTCAATATCATCTCAACTAATCCGTTTAACTTCCCGTGTATGTCAGTATCATGCGTTTAACATCTCATGTAGGTCAATATCATATCTACTCATCCGTTTAACATCTCGTGTATGTCAATATCATCCGTTTAACATCTCATGCATGTCAATATCATCTCGACTCATCCGTTTAACATCTCATGTATGTAAATATCATCTCGACTCATCCATTTAACGTCTCATGTATTTCAATATCATCCATTTAACATGTCATGTATGTCAATATCATCGCGACTCATCCATTTAACATCTCATGTATGTCAATATCATCCGTTTAACATCTCATATATGGCAATATCATCTCGACTCATCCGTTTTATATCTCATGTATGTCAATATCATCCGTTTGACATCTCATGTTTGTCAATATCATCTCAACTCATCCGTTTAACATCCCGTGTATGTGAATATCATCCGTTTAACATCTCATGTATGTCAATATCATATCTACTCATCCGTTTAACATCTCATGTATGTCAATATCATCCGTTTAACATCTCATCCATGCCAATATCATCTCGACTCATCCGTTTAACATCTCGTGTATGTCAATATCATTCGATTAACGTCTCATGCATATCAATATCATCTCGACTCATCCGTTTAACATGTCATGTATGTCAATATCATCTCGACTCATATGTTTAACATATCATGTATGTCAATATCATCCGTTTTACATCTCATGTATGGAAATATCATCTCGACTCATACGTTTAACATTACATGTATGTCAATATCGTCCGTTTAACATCTCATGTATGTCAATATCATCTCAACTCATCCGTTTTACATCCCGTGTATGTCAATATCATCCGTTTAACATCTAAGGTATGTCAATATCATACCTACTCATCTGTTTAACATCTTGTGTATGTCAATATCATCCGTTTAACATCTCATTCATGTCAATATCATATCGGCTCATCCGTTATCATCTCGGGTATGTCATTATCATCCGTTTAACATCTCGAGTATGTCAATATCATCTCAACTCATCCGTTTAACATCTCTTGCATTTCAATATCTGTCATTTATCATCTCGGGTATGTCATTATCATCCGTTTAACATCTCGAGTATGTCAATATCATCTCAACTCATCCGTTTAACATCTCTTGTATGTCAATATCAGTTCTTTAACATCTCATGTATGTCAGCATCATCTCAACTCATCCGTTTAAAGTCTCGTGTATGTTAATATCATTCGTTTAACATCTCATGTATGTCAATAACATCTCGACTCATCCGTTTAATATCTCGTGTATGTCAATCTCATCCGTTTAACATCTCATGTATGTGAATATCATCTTTACTCATCCGTTTAACATCTCGTGTATTCCAATATTATCCGTTTAACATATCAAGTATGTGAATATCATCTTTACTCATCCGTTTAACATCTCGTGTATGTCAATATCATCCGTTTAACATCTCATGTATGTCAATATCATATCGACTCATCAGTTTAACATGTATGGCAATATCATCCGTTTAACATCTCATGCATATCAATATCATCTCGACTCATCCGTTTAACATCTCGTGTATGTCAATATCATCCGTTTAACATCTCATGTATGTAAATATCATCTCGACTCATCCGTTTAATATCTTGTGTATGTCAGTTTCACCCGTTTAACATCTCATGTATGTAAATATCATCTCGACTCATCCATTTAAAGTCTCATGTATTTCAATATCATCCGTTTAACATGTCATGTATGTCAATATCATCTCGACTCATCCATTTAACATCTCATGTATGGAAATATCATCCGTTTAACATCTCATGTATGGCAATATCATCTCGACTCATCCGTTTAATATCTCATGTATGTCAATATCATCCGTTTGACGTCTCATGTATGTCAATATCATCTCAACTAATCCGTTTAACTTCCCGTGTATGTCAGTATCATGCGTTTAACATCTCATGTAGGTCAATATCATATCTACTCATCCGTTTAACATCTCGTGTATGTCAATATCATCCGTTTAACATCTCATGCATGTCAATATCATCTCGACTCATCCGTTTAACATCTCATGTATGTAAATATCATCTCGACTCATCCATTTAACGTCTCATGTATTTCAATATCATCCATTTAACATGTCATGTATGTCAATATCATCGCGACTCATCCATTTAACATCTCATGTATGTCAATATCATCCGTTTAACATCTCATATATGGCAATATCATCTCGACTCATCCGTTTTATATCTCATGTATGTCAATATCATCCGTTTGACATCTCATGTTTGTCAATATCATCTCAACTCATCCGTTTAACATCCCGTGTATGTGAATATCATCCGTTTAACATCTCATGTATGTCAATATCATATCTACTCATCCGTTTAACATCTCATGTATGTCAATATCATCCGTTTAACATCTCATCCATGCCAATATCATCTCGACTCATCCGTTTAACATCTCGTGTATGTCAATATCATTCGATTAACGTCTCATGCATATCAATATCATCTCGACTCATCCGTTTAACATGTCATGTATGTCAATATCATCTCGACTCATATGTTTAACATATCATGTATGTCAATATCATCCGTTTTACATCTCATGTATGGAAATATCATCTCGACTCATACGTTTAACATTACATGTATGTCAATATCGTCCGTTTAACATCTCATGTATGTCAATATCATCTCAACTCATCCGTTTTACATCCCGTGTATGTCAATATCATCCGTTTAACATCTAAGGTATGTCAATATCATACCTACTCATCTGTTTAACATCTTGTGTATGTCAATATCATCCGTTTAACATCTCATTCATGTCAATATCATATCGGCTCATCCGTTATCATCTCGGGTATGTCATTATCATCCGTTTAACATCTCGAGTATGTCAATATCATCTCAACTCATCCGTTTAACATCTCTTGCATTTCAATATCTGTCATTTATCATCTCGGGTATGTCATTATCATCCGTTTAACATCTCGAGTATGTCAATATCATCTCAACTCATCCGTTTAACATCTCTTGTATGTCAATATCTGTCGTTTAACATCTCATGTATGTCAGCATCATCTCAACTCATCCGTTTAAAGTCTCGTGTATGTTAATATCATTCGTTTAACATCTCATGTATGTCAATAACATCTCGACTCATCCGTTTAATATCTCGTGTATGTCAATATTGTAACACCCCCAAAATACCGCAGCAGAAGACTGTGTCATTGGGGTGCTACTTCATAATACAAAGTACAAGTTATAGAAAACGAACTCTAAATGAGACGTTTTGAAATGTTACCATTCGATTAATGAATTCAAAGTTACAAACTTGAGATTCCAAAGTATGATACATAAATGTATACAAAATGTTTTGAATGGTAAATGATAAAAAGCGTAAGTCTTCAGAATATGCAGCTTGACTCTAAGTTCCACGCACTAGCTATCGCCTTACTAACCTGAGATAAACATGCTAAAGTGTCAACACAATGGTTGGTGAGTTCATAGAGTTTGTCTTAAAATAGTTGAAAAGCCTTAAAAGAATATTCGCACAGCAAAGGCATCGTGAATCCACTCAGTTGCAAGTCCCGCCATAAGAGACTTGCAACCTGTGTGTTCACAACCCACTGCTAATATATAGTTTCTCAAGATTATATTCACCCATGGTCACGTCATTTTGGACCCATAGGCGGGGAACCACCATCCCAAATAGTACATGTCACCCAACGTCTCGAATCTTGGACTTGGGTGGGGGGTGTAGGCCCATACTAGTACTATTAAAACCTCTCCTTTGACAGCATAGAGTATTGTATATATACGTAAATACAAATCTTGTATTTACATTAAGCAAGTATAGTGTAACAAGTATGTATAACGCAATCAAGTATAATTATCATGTATAACGCATTCAAGCATAATGCCAATCAAGTATAACACAATCAAGTATAAATGTTTTGAGTATTTGTACAAGTAAGCAAGTAGTTGAGCATGTATCCCCCCCAAGAGTTAAAACAAGTATGAAAAGAGTAGGGGCTATGACTCACCTTAAGCTTATGTAATGAGAAAACTTAGGTTTGGAGTAACGTCTAAGAATACGAAGAATTGCCTATATATGTCTTGCATAATGTTCATGATGTAGTACTTAGTATATAGTGTAAGTCTTTGAATATAAATGGTTTATGAAACATGTATAGGTTGTATATCTCTTACTACCGTTCAGGCCGACATAATTCAGAAGTCATGGAGTAAACGTTCGAGGAGCCAGGACACTTTAATTCGTAAATCCACAACTCATCTCGACGGCTTACTTAATGAACTCCTCACATGAGGCTCCCTACTATTGTAGTATTTGATAACAATATATATAAGTTCTTGATCTTTAAAAGTTATATGGTCTTTAGCCGTGGCTTTGCCGTGACCTTGGTCATTGTTACCATGGTCTTGAGACTCAACCTTGGCTTTAGCCATGGTTGTGGTCTTGGCTTTAGGTCATTAGACCTCTTGGTCTCATGTAATTATAACCACTATATAGTTACTTTGGTCTAAAAATGGGCTGTTAAGAATTTGAAGAAAATATCACTCGGAAAGCGTTTTCAGGGCTCGAGCTTCTTTGTTCCTGAACGAAAACGGCGTTCCGGACAACTTTCATGTTTTAACTTTTTGATGAATCGGAGCAGAAGGGTGACTTTCAAATTGGCAGAATGCAAAACAGTAGGGTATAGGCAGTTTCGGCGTTTTGGTGTTTCTAACTTCTTATGGCCATAACTTTTGACTCGTGTACTCGTTTTAGGTGATTCAAATTGCTATGTTTTCCTTGTTAAGTCCTCTTTAACAGTAAGTAAGTGTCAAATATCATAGTTGTACTATTTTGGTCGTGGTTCTCCATAAAAATCACTAGTTTGCTTGTTTACTTGTCATAAGTTAACATATGTATACCAATACTTGTTTTATCCATTTTTAAACATCATGAACACAATAACAAGAACATATATAGCATGAAAGGAACACAAAGAGCATGAAAATGATAATTAAGCAAGGAGTATGTTAGGGTTTGCTTACAACTTTTGGCTTTCTAAAAGAAAGGTAAGTAACTAGTAAGGTACGAACTTTGATAGACTTAAGCTTCACTCTTTGCAATCTATGATAAACCGAGGTTATTTGAAGATTATAACGACGCCTTCTTGAAAGTCCAAAGCTATTTGAAGATTATAACTACGTCTTTTTGGAGACTTTAGAGTTATAACAACTTTTCTTAGAAAATTTCCAAGATTGAAGATCAAACACTAGTTTTCTTTCAAAAACTAGTTAACTTTCTTACAAAATATAACAAAAGTGCCTTAGGTTTTAGGACTTGAAGGTTATAAGAAGGTGTGGTGCAAGTTTTCTATGTGTTTTAGCTTGGTATTTATAGGGTAGGAAAAATAGTTAACCATATATTGGGTTAGAATTTAACCATGGTTAGTTTAAGACACTTGTAATGATCTAAAGAATCAATGGTCAAGATTTAACCACACATGGTGACTCCCTCCCCCCTTAAGTCGGTTTCAATAAGATAAGGGTGACTAGATGAGTAGTCATGGTCTTTGGATGATAATATCCTAAGTATGTAGCTAGTTTTGACTCCGTAAATTGCTAACCGTAAGTTTTTAAGTCACGAAACGTAAAACCGGGTATCCTAAAAATATGAAACTTATAAATATGCTAGAACTTATCAATATACTCCATAATAAAATATAAAATGAGTGGTAGGATCTATCGGGTGCTAAAACCCTACTAAAAACTGGATACACGGGTCTAAAACGCGTAATTCGCGTAAAACGCTGAACTGGAAAACGTAAAATTCCGAAACTTTTGGAATTGTCCTAAAATGAGAGAAAATCATATTTCTATTGTTTATAATGTTTTATGGACATATCGGGATGCTGGAATGACGTTTAAACCTAAAAGTAAATCTCGGACACGGCTTTGTGATTTTTGCAGAAATGATCCGACGAGCGTCAAACTCTCGGATTATCATTAAAATAGTTTAACTTACGAGAATATGAAATAAAAATTTCTGAGATGAATAGTGAAAAGTGAATAGTAAAAAGTGAATAGTAAAAAGTGAATAGTAAACTTTTCGGGAATAAAAGTTAACCTGAAAATGCGAATTGTTACAAATATCATCCGTTTAACATCTCATGTATGTGAATATCATCTTTACTCATCCGTTTAACATCTCGTGTATTTCAATATTATCCGTTTAACATATCAAGTATGTGAATATCATCTTTACTCATCCGTTTAACATCTCGTGTATGTCAATATCATCCGTTTAACATCTCATGTATGTCAATATCATATCGACTCATCAGTTTAAAATGTATGGCAATATCATCCGTTTAACATCTCATGCATGTCAATATCATCTCGAATCATCCGTTTAACATCTCGTGTATGTCAATATCATCCGTTTAACATCTCATGTTTGTAAATATCATCTCGACTCATCCGTTTAATATCTTGTGTATGTCAGTTTCACCCGTTTAACATCTCATGTATGTAAATATCATCTCGACTCATCCATTTAAAGTCTCATGTATTTGAATATCATCCATTTAACATGTCATGTATGTCAATATCATCTCGACTCATCCATTTAACATCTCATGTATGTCAATATCATCCGTTTAACATCTCATGTATGGCAATATCATCTCGACTCATCCGTTTAATATCTCATGTATGTCAATATCATCCGTTTGACGTCTCATGTATGTCAATATCATTTCAACTAATCCGTTTAACATCCCGTGTATGTGAGTATCATGTGTTTAACATCTCATGTATGTCAATATCATATCTACTCATCCGTTTAACATTTCGTGTATGTCAATATCATCCGTTTAACATCTCATGCATGTCAATATCATCTCGACTCATCCGTTTAACATTTCACGTATGTAAATATCATCTCGACTCATCCATTTAACGTCTCATGTATTTCAATATCATCCATTTAACATGTCATGTATGTCAATATCATCTCGACTTATCCATTTAACATCTCATGTATGTCAATATCATCCGTTTAACATCTCATATATGGCAATATCATTTCGACTCATCCGTTTTATATCTTATGTATGTCAATATCATCCGTTTGACATCTCATGTATGTCAATATCATCTCAACTCATTCGTTTAACATCCCGTGTATGTCAATATCATCCGTCTAACATCTCATGTATGTCAATATCATATCTACTCATCCGTTTAACATCTCATGTATGTCAATATCATCCGTTTAAAATCTCATGCATGTCAATATCATCTCGACTCATCCGTTTAACATCTCGTGTATGTCAATATCATCCGTTTAACATCTCACGCATATCAATATCATCTCGACTCATCCGTTTAACATGTCATGTATGTCAATATCATCTCGACTCATATGTTTAACATATCATGTATGTCAATATCATCCGTTTAACATCTCATGTATGGCAATATCATCTCGACTCATCCGTTTAACATTTCATGTATGTCAATATAGTCCGTTTAACATCTCATGTATGTCAATATCATTTCAACTCATCCGTTTTACATCCCGTGTATGTCAATATCATCCGTTTAACATCTCAGGTATGTCAATATCATACCTACTCATCTGTTTAACATCTCGTGTATGTCAATATTATCCGTTTAACATCTCATTCATGTCAATATCATATCGGCTCATCCGTTTATCATCTCGGGTATGTCATTATCATCCGTTTAACATTTCGAGTATGTCAATATCATCTCAACTCATCCGTTTAACATCTCTTGCATGTCAATATCAGTCGTTTATCATCTCG
The DNA here is from genome assembly GCA_030686995.1 of Artemisia argyi. Lineage (NCBI taxonomy): Eukaryota > Viridiplantae > Streptophyta > Magnoliopsida > Asterales > Asteraceae > Artemisia > Artemisia argyi. The sequence continues at coordinate 80,404,343 of CM060681.1, forward strand.
GGTATGTCATTATCATCCGTTTAACATCTCGAGTATGTCAATATCATCTCAACTCATCCGTTTAACATCTCTTGTATGTCAATATCAGTCGTTTAACATCTCATGTATGTCAGCATCATCTCAACTCATCTATTTAAAGTCTCATGTATGTTAATATCATTCGTTTAACATCTCATGTATGTCAATAACATCTCGACTCATCCGTTTAATATCTCGTGTATGTCAATATCATCCGTTTAACATCTCATGTATGTGAATATCATCTTTACTCATCCGTTTAACATCTCGTGTATTTCAATATTATCCGTTTAACATATCAAGTATGTGAATATCATCTTTACTCATCCGTTTAACATCTCGTGTATGTCAATATCATCCGTTTAACATCTCATGTATGTCAATATCATATCGACTCATCAGTTTAACATGTATGGCAATATCATCCGTTTAACATCTCATGCATGTCAATATCATCTCGAATCATCCGTTTAACATCTCGTGTATGTCAATATCATCCGTTTAACATCTCATGTATGTAAATATCATCTCGACTCATCCGTTTAATATCTTGTGTATGTCAGTTTCATCCGTTTAACATCTCATGTATGTAAATATCATCTCGACTCATCCATTTAAAGTCTCATGTATTTCAATATCATCCATTTAACATGTCATGTATGTCAATATCATCTCGACTCATCCATTTAACATCTCATGTATGTCAATATCATCCGTTTAACATCTCATGTATGGCAATATCATCTCGACTCATCCGTTTAATATCTCATGTATGTCAATATCATCCGTTTGACGTCTCATGTATGTCAATATCATTTCAACTAATCCGTTTAACATCCCGTGTATGTGAGTATCATGCTTTTAACATCTCATGTATGTCAATATCATATCTACTCATCCGTTTAACATTTCGTGTATGTCAATATCATCCGTTTAACATCTCATGCATGTCAATATCATCTCGACTCATCCGTTTAACATTTCATGTATGTAGATATTGTAACACCCCCAAAATACCTGAATGGCAGCGGAATGGAATACCTGAGGGTGTAACGGATCATAGCACACAGCAAGGATATATTTAACGACCTAAAGTGTCGTTTATAAAATACATCGTTTGATTCATTCAAAATATTTGAAAGTTATAAAACATAGGTCCCAAAAGTTGGAAAAGGTTTAAGGAAATAATTTAGTACAATCAAACGATAGTTCAAAGTGCATGAAATCCAAAAGAGACGCGTCATCCTTGATGTACAAAGTGACTCCATGCAATGCCATGAGAATATGCCTTAGTTACCTGAGAAATACATTGCGAAAAACGGTCAACATAAAGTTGGTGAATAATCATAGGTTTGTAAGTAAATCGTAAGTACATAAGCCACAAGTAATAAGTAAACCGACAAGAATGTCAAAAATGCTACATTGACTCTTAAGCTCATGACCCCGAAGCTAGACTTTGTAATGGCCCCACCAGAGTGTTTACCAGACACTCAATTCGTTAAGACATGAAATGCATTCGTCCCGTTGGAGCAACCCAAACACGAATGGAGGCGTCACCCTCGATAGATCTATCCACTCACTCTCGCTTAGCAATATAATTAACGGTCCATGATATATAAGGGGACTTAACTTGGTAGTAAGGCAACTTAAGCAATGTATGGAATTTGTAATACTTGGGCATGTACAAAAATAATTGTGCAATGTATTCTCCCCCGTGGGATTTGAAATCAAATAAGTAATTAAAAACGGGGCTATGAGAACTCACCTCGAAGTGATGATACAAAGATGGTGCAATGAGGTAAAAGTAGTCGGGACAATGAGGCGCGTACACTAGCCGCAACCTAAATGAATAATCATGATCTAACTTAGATCAAGTCGTAATGAAGTGAATGCACATGCACATGATACTCATACCACTCGTAATTTGGAAATACTAGTTATCGTCATAGTAAAATAGTTTCCATACTTAGGAAAATAATTCCATTTAGAGAAGTATATACTTGTCATATTAACTCGTACGAAAAAGTTAGCGTTATAATCCTCGTATCAAAACCTTAGAATGACGTCGTCATGTCGTATAAATATTTCCTCGAGTCGTACGTATTCATTTGTTAATAAAATAGTCATTAGTAACGTTGCTAGAAAATATACCATTTCGTACGTACGTTATTATTTTTATTTGTGACCAAAAATATATATATAGTTTTGACAATGTTAAAACGGGTATAACTCGGTCGTTTTAGGCTCGTTTTCCTTGTTCTTTATGTCCACGGATTCGTCTTTGTGTATACTAGTATATTTTTGATAACTCGGCTCCTCTAGGTTACGTTTAATGCCTCTTTTTACCCATTGAAAGCTGCCAAACAGCAAGCAGTTTTTGCAAAAATAGTTTTCGTCGTTAAATTTGTAAAAATCATATCTCCTTCGTTATAAACTCGTTTTAATCCGTTCTTTCGCCTAAAGTTTCGTTTTTGAAAGTATTTTCTAAATCTTTGGTCAAAAATTAGCCATCACCCACTGATTTTCCCACGAAATTAAAATAGGGACAGTAGGTATATCAAAATTTTCAAAAACCATTTTCAAGTCTCCAAACTAGTTCCATCATCCATCAAACCACTTTCAAACACCACAAAACTAATCTAATCCTACCATACACCTTCTTAGGGTGTCATGGGTTCCTAATCATCAAAACCAAGTAGATCTAACAAGGATCTAACCAAAAATCACTTCTAGGGCTTGTATGATCAAAAGTTTACAAAAATAAAGTGGTATAAGTTAATGCATGTATAAGATCTTGCAAGAAATATATATAAACATAGTAATAACTTTGTAAAAATTAGGAAATGAGTTTGGTAAACTTACTTGTAAGATTAGTGAAGTTAGGATGATTAAAACCTAATAATCCTTGAGTTTGTATTTCAAAACTCAAACAAGGACTACAAAATACTCTAAGATCTTAAGAAAAATTCTTGGTTCTTGCTTCCTTTCTCCTTGTGGCCGTGGGTTGAGTAGAGAAAAAGAGAGAATATGAGTTTTTTTACTAGTTGAAAATGAGGTAAAAAGTCTTGTATAAGTTTATATGTATTATTGGTTATTATTATTATTATATAACAAGTTAGTGTAAGCATTAATTGAGAAAGAGTGATTTAGTGAATCATGTAAGAAAATAGCATGGGGGGGGGGGGGGGGGGGAATGTGTAAGACTTTTGTTGGTAAAAATGCATTATTGTTGTGTATTTGTAGTTTTAAAATGTACCGGGTACCGGGTTAACTAAAAATAAATTTTAACGGAGTTAACCGGGTCATAATAAAGTTATAAAAATTATAAAAATAGGTTGGATAAATTTATTGGGTGTTTAGATAATTATAGTTTAATTTCTACGAAAACCGTCGAAGTTTTAGTAAACTTAAGTTAATAATTAAAATAAATATCCAAAATACCGGGTAAATTAATATTATAATTTTTATATTATAAAAATGAATATAAAAATATATTGGGATCATAGTCGGGAGTGTTGGACGTGTTAGTCACATTTATAGTTCGCGTATTAGTGTTTATTTAAAATAAACATACGTAAATCGTTAATTGTACCAAAAGTATTAATTTATTTATCCTACGAGTGGAATAGTATGCAAGTGCCCTAATGATGATATGCGGACTATTTCTAGTCAGTATGAAATGTCCCTGATAATAATGCATGAATTCGCTCCTGAACCAATACGGTTACGCGAATTTGAACACTCGTAAACTAAATTTACGATGACATGAATAATGCACGTGAATAGTGGTTTTCTCTCGGAAATGAATAGTGTTAAGTGAATAGTAAAATTTTTGAATGTGTCTCGGAATGTCAAACTGACCTCAAAAACGATGAATAGTAAAATGATGAATAGTGATCAATGAATAGTAATTTGTGAATAGTAGAATGGCAAAGTTTGGAAAAATGACCTGAAATTGTGGGTTGTGACAGTCGCCCATCCAAAAAGGAATTCAGTCCCTGAATTCAGTTAGTGTTGGTCTCGGTAATAGGCTCGGTGAAAAGTTGTGGATACTTGCGTCGCATTTGGTCTTCTCGTTCCCAAGTAAACTCGGGTCCTCTTCGAGAATTCCAGCGAACCTTCACGATCGAAATTCGACTTTGTTTCAATTGTTTGATCTCGCGGTCCATTATTTCAACTGGTTCTTCCACAAAATTAAGCTTGTCATCGAGTTGTATTTCTTCTAATGGTATAATGGCAGACTCGTCCGAAAGACATTTCTTGAGGTTCGAAACATGAAACGTGTTGTGTACGTTGCTAAGTTCTGACGGAAGTTCAAGTTTGTAAGCAACTGGACCAATCCTCTCCAGGATCTTGAATGGCCCAATGTATCTCGGGTTTAATTTCCCGCGTTTTCCAAATCGTATCACGCCCTTCCAAGGCGAGACTTTCAACATAACTTTATCCCCGACTTGAAATTCCAATGGTTTGCGTCGAACATCTGCGTAGCTCTTCTGTCGACTTCTTGCAGTTTCGAGTCTCTCTCGAATCTGAATTATCTTTTCTGTTGTTTCTTGTACCATTTCCGGGCCAGTACATTGTACTTCACCGACTTCGGCCCAACAAACTGGAGATCGACACTTACGACCATAAAGTGCCTCGAATGGTGCAGCCTTAATGCTCGAATGGTAACTGTTGTTATAAGAAAACTCGATCAACGGCAAATGGTTAGCCCAACCATTTCCAAAGTCAATCACACATGCTCTAAGCATGTCTTCAAGTGTCTGAATAGTTCTCTCGCTCTGACCATCGGTCTGAGGATGGTAAGCAGTGCTCATGTCTAACTTGGATCCAAAAGAATCTTGTAATGACCGCCAAAAGTTCGAAGTAAAACGACTATCTCTGTCGGAAATGATGGAAACTGGTGCACCGTGTCTTGAGACTATTTCCTTGACACAAAGTCTAGCAAGTTGTTCCATTGAATAAGTCTCTCTAATGGGTATGAAATGAGCTGATTTGGTAAGTCGATCAACGATTACCCAAATAGCATCGAAACCTCCTGACGTCTTTGGAAGTTTAGTGACAAAGTCCATAGTAATACATTCCCACTTCCATTGTGGAATCTCTGGTTGTTGAAGTAACCCTGACGGTTTCTGGTATTCGGCTTTCACTTTAGCACAAGTAAGACATTTGCTGACGTACATAGCTATTTTTGCTTTCATGTTCGGCCACCAATAAAGCTTTTTGAGATCCTGATACATCTTATCCGAACCTGGATGAATAGAGTACTTCGACTTGTGTGATTCTTGCATAATCAATTCTCGCACTCCACCATAGAGTGGTATCCAACTTCGTTCCTTGAAGCATAACACTCCATCTGATCTCTTTACAAAGCCATTTTCGCTTTCTGGCATACCATAAAGTTTCTCATGTGGTCGATTTTCTTCTTTGAGAGCCTCAATCTGAGCTTCTAAAATCTTCGATGGTAATGGCGAAATGATAGTCATTCCCAATGACCTAACTCTCAAAGGTTTGAGTCGTTCTTTTCGGCTAAGTGCATCTGCTACAACATTCGCTTTTCCTGGGTGATATCGGATTTCACAATCGTAATCACTCAACAATTCTAGCCAACGACGTTGTCTCATATTAAGTTCCTTCTGATCGAGTATATGTTGTAAGCTCTTGTGGTCGGTAAAAATCACACACTTTGTACCATAAAGGTAGTGTCTCCAAATCTTGAGTGCAAAAACTACCGCACCCAACTCCAAGTCATGCGTAGTGTAATTCTTCTCGTGTGTCTTAAGCTGTCTAGATGCATAAGCTATCACTTTTTCGTTTTGCATTAGCACAGCTCCAAGTCCTTTATGCGAAGCATCGCAATATACCACAAAGTTCTCAATACCTTCTGGTAGTGACAAAATCGGTGCGCTACAAAGCTTTTGTTTCAATAATTGAAATGCGGACTCTTGTTTTTCTCCCCACTCGTACTTTTGATTCTTTTGTGTCAGCTTCGTCAACGGCTTCGCTATCTTAGAAAACCCTTCAATAAACCTTCTGTAATATCCGGCAAGTCCTAGGAATTGACGAATTTCCGTAGGAGACTTGGGCGTAGCCCAATCCTTAACCGCCTCAATCTTTGCTGGGTCGACTTGTAAACCTTGGCTATCAATGACGTGGCCAAGAAATTGAACTCTTCGTATCCAAAAATCACACTTAGAAAATTTGGCATACAATTGCTCCTTCTTGAGTAGTTCCAGGATTGTTCTGAGGTGTTCTTCGTGATCTTCCTTACTCTTGGAATAAATCAAGATATCGTCAATGAATACGATCACAAACTTATCAAGATACGGTTTGCACACCCTATTCATGAGATCCATAAATACCGCAGGTGCGTTGGTTAATCCAAAAGGCATCACTTGAAACTCATAATGACCATAGCGTGTTCTAAATGCCGTCTTCGGGATATCCTCTTCCCGAACTTTAAGTTGATGATAACCGGATCTTAAATCAATCTTGGAATAAAAACTAGAACCTTGTAACTGGTCGAACAAGTCGTCAATTCTTGGGAGTGGATAACGGTTCTTCACCGTTAACTTGTTCAGCTCACGATAGTCGATGCACATTCTGAAAGTTCCGTCCTTCTTCTTCACAAACAAAACCGGCGCTCCCCAAGGCGAGGAACTCGGTCTAATGAATCCTTTGTCCAAAAGTTCTTGCAGTTGATTCGACAATTCTTGCATCTCCGAAGGTGCAAGTCTATACGGTGCTCGTGCAATTGGTGCAGCTCCTGGCACTAATTCAATTTGAAACTCAACTTGGCGTGTAGGCGGAAGTCCTGGCAATTCTTCCGGAAAAACCTCTTGAAATTCCTTAACAATTGGCACATCTTCAAGTCGTTTCTCATCCGACTTCTTCTCCGTGATGTGAGCCAAGAATGCATAACAACCCTTCTTTATGTACTTCTCGGTTTTGATGCATGATATAATACTGAGTCTAGTTCCACTTCGCTCTCCGCGAACAACCAAAGTTTCACCGTTATAAGGAAGGTGAACAACTTTCTCATCACAAATAATTCTCGCTCGATGCCGAGATAACCAATCCATACCGATAACAATGTCAAAACTTCCAAGTTCTACGGGCATAAGGTCTATGTTGAATGGATGGTTTAGAAAATTTATAGTGCAACCACGGATAATGGTGTTGGTGTTAACTAAAGACCCATCGGCTAGTTCAACGATATAGGAAATGTCTAATGGGATTGGTTCTATGTTAAGCAAAGGTGCAAATGCAATAGAAACAAAACTTCTATCCGCTCCTGAATCAAATAAAATGGATGCATAATGATTATTAACGAGGAACGTACCCGCAACAACATTCGGGTCTTCTTTGACATCGTCTCCTCCCATAACATAAGCTCTTCCTCGAGCCATTCCATTTTGGTTTCCTGTTCCTTGATTCTTCTTCTTCGGGCACTCATTCCTAAAGTGTCCAAGTTCTCCACAGCCAAAACACGTTACCGGTGGTTTCTGATTGCCACCAAGGTTTGGACTCTTGCAATCTTTGGTGTAGTGACCAGCCTTCTTGCAGTTGCCACATAGATCTGGGCAACGTCCTGGGTTATGATGCTTCTGACACTTTTCGCACTTGGGTAGATTACCCTCATAACCTTTCCTTTCATTCGGTCCTGCAGCATAGGCCTTTGCCACTTCTTGCCTCTTAGGTGGTGGCTGAACAGCGTTTCCACCTTGGTTGTAATCAAACCTTCTCTTGTTGTTGTTGTTGTTATTGTTATTTGGGTTGTTGTTTCGGTTATTGGGATAGTTGCGGTTTCGGTTGTTGTTATAGTTGTTGTTGTTTCGAGTGTTGGTGTAGTTGGTGTTGTTTGAACGGTTATTGTTGTTGACAGCAGATTTTCCTTTGACCACTTGGACCATGAGTTTCTGAGTTATACGAATAGCCTCTTCCATTGTTTGAGGATCAAAAGAAATCACATCTCCTCGAACACTTTCAGGCAATCCACCAACAAAGTTTTCCATCTTTTTCTCATCATCGGGAACCATATTTGGACATAGTGCAGCCAACTCCTGAAACCTCCTGAAATAAGTCTCAATGTCATCACCTTTAGTCACAAGCTCATAAAATTCTGTTTCCATCTTTTGCACCTCGGTACGAGGGCAAAACTTCTTTGTCATCAATTTCTTGAATTCCTCCCAAGTAAGCTTGTAAGCATTTTCCATACCAATCGGCTGAGCATACGAATTCCACCAAGACATAGCTTCATCAAGAAGCATACCTGTAGCAAATTTTACCTTGCTGACATCCGGGCATCCGCACATGAGAAATACATTCTCAGTCTTTTCAAACCAGCGGATTAAAGCAACCGCTCCTTCAGTGCCCTTAAATTTGATAGGATCACTAATCTTGAAATCTTTCCATGTACATTCACGCCTAATAGCAGTTGGTTCAACTGCCCCTGTATTAGAAGCAGTCTCAGCAGCCCTAGCAGCAACCTCAGCTCTCTCAATCTCCAGAGCTTCTGCAATACTATCCCTGACCAACTTGCGGATAGCGGCTTGAGTCATAGCGGGTGTTTCTGGTGCAGTCTTACTCTTCCTTGGTGCCATACTTCTGATAAATCACAATGGAAATAACCATGAGAAAAATCATAATAGAAATAGTCATCGTACCAAAGATATACACCCACAACACGTATATAAATATACAACCACAACATATATAAATACAACCACGACATGTACGAGTACAACCACAATCTGTCTAGACATCACCACGACAAGTATATATATACACCCACAACAACCACGTTACGTATATATACAACCACAACCTGTGTCGATACAACCACAACATGTATAAATACGATAATAATAAAGAGCAACCACGAAACATCATAAATATAATCACAACACATGAATATAATACATGAAAATTTCGGCCTACATGGACCGATATAATATATAGCACAACATTTCCAACATAGTAGAGTCGCACTTGATATATTTGTTTGTACAACAACCAAAAGACTACAAGTTCTTGAACTATGTCCCACACCCCGGGACTAGGAAAATAATAAAAGCTAATATAATACCAGTCTACGTCTAGGCTCCTCCAGGTGCTCTAGATGGTCCAGGCTCTCCCCTCAAGCGGCGAATCTCACGATCCATCGCAACCACGATCTCCTCAAGATGCTCAAGTCGTAACTGAGAAGAAGCATCCCTACGCTCCAAAATAACCACCCTCTCTCGAAGCAATGTCAACTGGTCTACCTGCTCCCACTGAGTCTCCTGTGTCGCCTGAGCTCTATCTCGAATCTCAGGTAACTCATCCCTAAGTAGCTCAATCTCCTCCTGGTGCCTCAACTGTCGTGCCTCGAGCCCATGGTATGACACATCAATACTAACCCTGCCCTGAATCAAATCCTCAACCTGCTCCTCGACAACCTCAAGTCGAGGGGTGATAATCTCATCAACTCTATACCTCAAACCGTCAACTTGCTCCTGCTGAGCATCTATCTGATCCGCTAGTGTAGCAGCTGTAGGGCTCCTAGCCGCAGCCGCTCTAGAACTCTCACCTATGTGGTACACTGGTGGTGGTGAAAGGTCAGCAGTCTCGGTAATAGGTGAATTTGGAGTGGTAAGCCTTGCACGCTTCCGGAGCGGCAAGAGTGAGGTAGGTATAGGAGTGGTAGTGGGTATGGCTGGTGGTGGTGGTGTAGGCACAGTAGGACTAGGGAGACTCCTATAAGTAGATGTAGCATAACGAACTCTCTTCCTAGCAGTCTGGATAGTCTTATCCCTAGGAAACATAAGTCTCGGCTCTGAATGGATAGTAGTAGTAGGAGATGATGGTATGTCAGTGGGTACAGTAGGATGGACATGGGGAGTAGGAGCCGTCTCCTCCTCCTCGAAAGGCTCGGTGTCACCATCAGATGCCAAGAGTGGCAACTCATGTGTAGGAGAAACAAGTGGTGAAACAGCAGTAGAGGACATAGAGCCCTCATCACCAGAGTCGGATATAGAGTAAAGTACAACAGTGTTGGGATTCGAAGACATGTCTCTGTGATAATCAAGGTGAAATAAAAATAAATAACTCGCATAATGGCATCACCTAAAAATAAGTAAATATGCACTTATGATGAAATGATGATATGCTATGATGGTGTGGTTATAGTCTAGGGTCCATGATGCAACCTAGTTCGCTATAACCTTAGCTCTGGTACCAATCTGTAACACCCCCAAAATACCTGAATGGCAGCGGAATGGAATACCTGAGGGTGTAACGGATCATAGCACACAGCAAGGATATATTGAACGACCTAAAGTGTCGTTTATAAAATATATCGTTTGATTCATTCAAAATATTTGAAAGTTATAAAACATAGGTCCCAAAAGTTGGAAAAGGTTTAAGGAAATAATTTAGTACAATCAAACGATAGTTCAAAGTGCATGAAATCCAAAAGAGACGCGTCATCCTTGATGTACAAAGTGACTCCATGCAATGCCATGAGAATATGCCTTAGTTACCTGAGAAATACATTGCGAAAAACGGTCAACATAAAGTCGGTGAATAATCATAGGTTTGTAAGTAAATCGTAAGTACATAAGCCACAAGTAATAAGTAAACCGACAAGAATGTCAAAAATGCTACATTGACTCTTAAGCTCATGACCCCGAAGCTAGACTTTGTAATGGCCCCACCAGAGTGTTTACCAGACACTCAATTCGTTAAGACATGAAATGCATTCGTCCCGTTGGAGCAACCCAAACACGAATGGAGGCGTCACCCTCGATAGATCTATCCACTCACTCTCGCTTAGCAATATAATTAACGGTCCATGATATATAAGGGGACTTAACTTGGTAGTAAGGCAACTTAAGCAATGTATGGAATTTGTAATACTTGGGCATGTACAAAAATAATTGTGCAATGTATTCTCCCCCGTGGGATTTGAAATCAAATAAGTAATTAAAAACGGGGCTATGAGAACTCACCTCGAAGTGATGATACAAAGATGGTGCAATGAGGTAAAAGTAGTCGGGACAATGAGGCGCGTACACTAGCCGCAACCTAAATGAATAATCATGATCTAACTTAGATCAAGTCGTAATGAAGTGAATGCACATGCACATGATACTCATACCACTCGTAATTTGGAAATACTAGTTATCGTCATAGTAAAATAGTTTCCATACTTAGGAAAATAATTCCATTTAGAGAAGTATATACTTGTCATATTAACTCGTACGAAAAAGTTAGCGTTATAATCCTCGTATCAAAACCTTAGAATGACGTCGTCATGTCGTATAAATATTTCCTCGAGTCGTACGTATTCATTTGTTAATAAAATAGTCATTAGTAACGTTGCTAGAAAATATACCATTTCGTACGTACGTTATTATTTTTATTTGTGACCAAAAATATATATATAGTTTTGACAATGTTAAAACGGGTATAACTCGGTCGTTTTAGGCTCGTTTTCCTTGTTCTTTATGTCCACGGATTCGTCTTTGTGTATACTAGTATATTTTTGATAACTCGGCTCCTCTAGGTTACGTTTAATGCCTCTTTTTACCCATTGAAAGCTGCCAAACAGCAAGCAGTTTTTGCAAAAATAGTTTTCGTCGTTAAATTTGCAAAAATCATATCTCCTTCATTATAAACTCGTTTTAATCCGTTCTTTCGCCTAAAGTTTCGTTTTTGAAAGTATTTTCTAAATCTTTGGTCAAAAATTAGCCATCACCCACTGATTTTCCCACGAAATTAAAATAGGGACAGTAGGTATATCAAAAATTTCAAAAACCATTTTCAAGTCTCCAAACTAGTTCCATCATCCATCAAACCACTTTCAAACACCACAAAACTAATCTAATCCTACCATACACCTTCTTAGGGTGTCATGGGTTCCTAATCATCAAAACCAAGTAGATCTAACAAGGATCTAACCAAAAATCACTTCTAGGGCTTGTATGATCAGAAGTTTACAAAAATAAAGTGGTATAAGTTAATGCATGTATAAGATCTTGCAAGAAATATATATAAACATAGTAATAACTTTGTAAAAATTAGGAAATGAGTTTGGTAAACTTACTTGTAAGATTAGTGAAGTTAGGATGATTAAAACCTAATAATCCTTGAGTTTGTATTTCAAAACTCAAACAAGGACTACAAAATACTCTAAGATCTTAAGAAAAATTCTTGGTTCTTGCTTCCTTTCTCCTTGTGGCCGTGGGTTGAGTAGAGAAAAAGAGAGAATATGAGTTTTTTTACTAGTTGAAAATGAGGTAAAAAGTCTTGTATAAGTTTATATGTATTATTGGTTATTATTATTATTATATAACAAGTTAGTGTAAGCATTAATTGAGAAAGAGTGATTTAGTGAATCATGTAAGAAAATAGCATGGGGGGGGGGGGGGGGGGGGGGCGGCAAAGTCAAGGGGGGGGGGGAATGTGTAAGACTTTTGTTGGTAAAAATGCATTATTGTTGTGTATTTGTAGTTTTAAAATGTACCGGGTACCGGGTTAACTAAAAATAAATTTTAACGGAGTTAACCGGGTCATAATAAAGTTATAAAAATTATAAAAATAGGTTGGATAAATTTATTGGGTGTTTAGATAATTATAGTTTAATTTCTACGAAAACCGTCGAAGTTTTAGTAAACTTAAGTTAATAATTAAAATAAATATCCAAAATACCGGGTAAATTAATATTATAATTTTTATATTATAAAAATGAATATAAAAAGATATTGGGATCATAGTCGGGAGTGTTGGACGTGTTAGTCACATTTATAGTTCGCGTATTAGTGTTTATTTAAAATAAACATACGTAAATCGTTAATTGTACCAAAAGTATGAATTTATTTATCCTACGAGTGGAATAGTATGCAAGTGCCCTAATGATGATATGCGGACTATTTCTAGTCAGTATGAAATGTCCCTGATAATAATGCATGAATTCGCTCCTGAACCAATACGGTTACGCGAATTTGAACACTCGTAAACTAAATTTACGATGACATGAATAATGCACGTGAATAGTGGTTTTCTCTCGGAAATGAATAGTGTCAAGTGAATAGTAAAATTTTTGAATGTGTCTCGGAATGTCAAACTGACCTCAAAAACGATGAATAGTAAAACGATGAATAGTGATCAATGAATAGTAATTTGTGAATAGTAGAATGGCAAAGTTTGGAAAAATGACCTGAAATTGTGGGTTGTGACAAATATCATCTCGACTCATCCATTTAACGTCTCATGTATTTCAATATCATCCATTTAACATGTCATGTATGTCAATATCATCTCGACTCATCCATTTAACATCTCATGTATGTCAATATCATCCGTTTAACATCTCATATATGGCAATATCATCTCGACTCATCCGTTTTATATCTCATGTATGTCAATATCATCCGTTTGACATCTCATGTATGTCAATATCATCTCAACTCATTTGTTTAACATCCCGTGTATGTCAATATCATCCGTTAAACATCTCATGTATGTCAATATCATATCTACTCATCCGTTTAACATCTCATGTGTGTCAATATCATCCGTTTAAAATCTCATTCATGTCAATATCATCTCGACTCATCCGTTTAACATCTCGTGTATGTCAATATCATCCGTTTAACATCTCACGCATATCAATATCATCTAGACTCATCCGTTTAACATGTCATGTATGTCAATATCATCTCGACTCATATGTTTAACATATCATGTATGTCAATATCATCCGTTTAACATCTCATGTATGGCAATATCATCTCGACTCATCCGTTTAACATTTCATGTATGTCAATATCGTCCGTTTAACATCTCATGTATGTCAATATCATTTCAACTCATCCGTTTTACATCCCGTGTATGTCAATATCATTCGTTTAACATCTCAGGTATGTCAATATCATACCTACTCATCTGTTTAACATCTCGTGTATGTCGATATCATCCGTTTAACATCTCATTCATGTCAATATCATATCGGCTCATCCGTTTATCATCTCGGGTATGTCATTATCATCCGTTTAACATCTCGAGTATGTCAATATCATCTCAACTCATCTGTTTAACATCTCTTGTATGTCAATATCAGTCGTTTATCATCTCGGGTATGTCATTATCATCCTTTTAACATCTCGAGTATGTCAATTTCATCTCAACTCATCCGTTTAACATCTCTTGTATGTCAATATTAGTCGTTTAACATCTCATGTATGTCAACATCATCTCAACTCATCCGTTTAAAGTCTCGTGTATGTTAATATCATTCGTTTAACATCTCATGTATGTCAATAACATCTCGACTCATCCGTTTAATATCTCGTGTATGTCAATATCATCCGTTTAACATCTCATGTATGTGAATATCATCTTTACTCATCCGTTTAACATCTCGTGTATTTCAATATTATCCGTTTAACATATCAAGTATGTGAATATCATCTTTACTCATCCGTTTAACATCTCGTGTATGTCAATATCATCCGTTTAACATCTGATGTATGTCAATATCATATCGACTCATCAGTTTAACATGTATGGCAATATCATCCGTTTAACATCTCATGCATGTCAATATCATCTCGACTCATCCGTTTAACATCTCGTGTATGTCAATATCATCCGTTTAACATCTCATGTATGTAAATATCATCTCGACTCGTCCGTTTAGTATCTTGTGTATGTCAGTTTCATCTGTTTAACATCTCATGTATGTAAATATCATCTCGACTCATCCATTTAAAGTCTCATGTATTTCAATATCATCCATTTAACATGTCATGTATGTCAATATCATGTCGACTCATCCATTTAACATCTCATGTATGTCAATATCATCCGTTTAACATCTCATGTATGGCAATATCATCTCGACTCATCCGTTTAATATCTCATGTATGTCAATATCATCCGTTTGACATCTCATGTATGTCAATATCATCTCAACTCATCCGTTTAACATCCCGTGTATGTCAGTATCATGCGTTTAACATCTCATGTATGTCAATATGATCATATCTACTCATCCGTTTAACATCTCGTGTATGTCAATATCATCCGTTTAACATCTCATGCATGTCAATATCATCTCGACTCATTCGTTTAACATCTCGTGTATGTCAATATCATCCATTTAACATCTCATGCATGTCAATATCATCTCGACTCATCCGTTTAACATGTCATGTATGTCAATATCATCTCGACTCATATGTTTAACATATCATGTATGTCAATATCATCCGTTTAACATGTCATGTATGGCAATATCATCTTGACTCATCCGTTTAACATCTCATATACGTCAATATCATCCGTTTAACATCTCATGTATGTCAATATCCTCTCAACTCATCTGTTTTACATCTCGTGTATGTCAATATCATCCGTTGAACATCTCAGGTATGCCAATATCATACCTACTCATCTGTTTAACATCTCGTGTATGTCAATATCATCCGTTTAACATCTCATTCATGTCAATATCATCTCGGCTCATCCGTTTATCATCTCGGGTATGTTATTATCATCCGTTTAACATCTCGAGTATGTCAATATCATCTCGACTCAACCGTTTAAAATCTCATGTATTTCAATATCATCCGTTTAACATGTCATGTATGTCAGTATCATCTCGACTCATCCGTTTAACATCTCATGTATGTCAATATCGTCCGTTTAACATCTCATGTATGGCAATATCATCTCGACTCATCCGTTTAACATTTCATGCATGTCAATATCATCCGTTTAACATCTCATATATGTTAATATCATATCTACTCATCTGTTTAACATCACGTGTAAGTCAATATCATCCGTTTAACATCTCATGCATGTCAATATCATCTCGACTTATCCGTTTAACATCTCATGTATGTCATTATCATCCGTTTAACATCTCGAGTATGTCAATATCATCTCGACTCATCCGTTCAACATCTCTTGTGTCACACCCCCAGAATCGGGTCCAGCGGAAGCATACATGTAGCTGGGGTGTAACTCAATTGGTATTACAAAACAAGTGTAAAATGGTTTTCGTTTCAATCATTTAGAATAAAATAGCTTAATCAAAATGTTGAATTTAAATTGTTAAAAGTAGTGCGGAAATAGGCCTTTAAAATACTTTTAAACGGTCCCCAAATGAATATCAGAGTCTTCTATGACCATGCCATGCCCTGCCAAAACCTCCTGTAGCGTGCCATTACTTAATACCTAAAAATACATGCTAAAGTGTCAGCACCAGGTTGGTGAGTTCATAGAGTTTAGTGTAAAATGAAATACATTGCATTTAAATGAAGATTTCCCAGCAAAGGGATCGTAAATCCACTCAGTTGCAAGTCCCGCCAGACGAGACTTGTAACCTGTGTGTTCACAACCCACTGCCAAAAATGATTTGAGTAATAATGTAGCCATGGCGATGTCGCCATAAAAATGAATCTGACCGTAAGCAAAACGCATAAATAGTTTATTGATTGCACTAAGTTCAAGGCACCGAAAAGGTTTTCTAGCTATATGTAGGAGGTTACGCTCCCAAGTAATGTAGGTAATCACATACCTAGGAAATATGGGTATAACACCCCCATTTTAGTAATCGCAGCGGAAAGGGACATGGGATGTTATATACTAGTCACATTGTACAAATATAGTAAACAACTTTAAAACAAAGTCGTTTTTAAAACTTCACATTCTATAATTTATCAGAGTTAACAAAGGTCCCGAAAGTTTTTAACATAATCTAAAGTTACATAAGTTTAAAAGTTTGAAACATTATCGAATGAGAAATTTTAATAAACATGAGCCATCAAGTAGATATCCATTTCTTTGCGCCACCCATCCATGCTTAAGCCACTTACGGACCTAAGATAAAACATGCTAAAAGTCAACACAAAGGTTGAGTGAATTCATAGAGTTTAATATGGAATGAGTTGAATACAAGTATAATTCATTATAAAAGACATATAACAAATACATGTCGGGTAATCAGATTATAGTATAGAGCTCATGAAACCGAACCTTAACCTAGTTTTAACAGTTGCCCCGATAGGGTAATATTTGCCATTTACCTCAACCTCTCAATATTATGTGACCGTTAAAAGGTGAGCGCTACTCACTCGGCCAGGCTGGTCAATGCCCAATATGCATATTCATAATACTAGCGTTTGCAACGAAATTAACGGTTCATGATGGGGACTTAATTGGCAAGAAATACTCAAGTGACTATAATCATGTAATCGGGTCCAGCATACGGAAAACTACTTGTATTCAGTTTGTAAAACTAGCATGTATCCCCCTCGCGAGGTTTATAAACAATTTAAATGAGTAAAGGCGAGGCTATGAACTCACCGAGAGCAAGGAAAATAGCAATGAACAAGCAAGCGAAAGAATAGCCGCAAAAGCTCTACGATGAACCTAATTAATATACGTTGTCTTAGTTTATGAAAATAGATATCGATGTACTTTTGATTATATAAATTATGATCTTACTTAAGCTTGGTACAATACTCCTAGACACATCACAAGGTTTTAGTTACTTACTTACAAATTATCCAAAAATATACTCTTGCATTTAAATAAATATGAAACTTACATTTACCCTAGGTTCAATTATGATGTAAAGGTTCGAATTAACTCTAAGGTTCAAATTAGTCCATGGGTCAAATTTTTGGTCAAAAAGGTCACATTAGACCTAAGGGTTCAAAATATACTAGGTGGTTCAAAATTGTTTTAAAAGGTCCAATCCTTAAAGTGTATAACACTTATATACTTTTTATAACTAGTGCTAATGAAATTTTTATTAACTTGTCTATGTTTAGAAAATCGCCATTTGCAAACCGTAAGTCCTCAAGTCTCGTTCTTTATATCCCCGGAAAGGTCTATTTCTGTACTAACGAGATTTATTGGTCCCACTTGGCCAAAAATTACATAGCCTTAGTAAAACAGTCCATTTACCCAAACAATCAATCCATTCAGCTTTCAAATTTTTAATGGTCTCACGAAAAGTGCGATATCTAGAGTTTTACTAACCCGATTTATTCCCCGTTTTCGGACACGTTTAAGTTAAGAGGTCCTCTAAAACTTTTATTCTTTGAGTATCAGAGGGTTATATACAAAAAAATGACTTTTTCATGTTTTAAATCTGTTACTCAGATTGTGACTAGTTTCACCAAAATAATTTTAGTTTAATCATCGTAAGGAGTTATTCGACGAAATACCCGTCAAAATGACCACAAGACATAGGGCTACAACTACATATTTTTAGTTTATGTCCATTGTCTACTGATTAGATCAGTTTAATACTTTTATACACGGATTAAAAATAAAACAGTTTCATGTTTAGCCTTTCTTTTGTTTTAAGGTTTTCTAACTTAAGTACCAAGCTTAACTAAGCCTTATAACTTATATAATGTTCAAATACATCAAGATAGTGAATAAATGGAAGTATGAAAAGATGAAAAAATATAACTTGAAGCTTACAAGTGAAATGATGAGGTTTAAGGTAACAAGGTTTCCTAATACTTCCTAGTTTTTATTTCAAAACTAGAGCAAGAAGTAAACTAGGGTTGATATTCTTGATAAAAATCTTGATCTCCTCCCTATTGTTGTTGTGTTTGCCGTCCACCACAAAAGAGAGAAAGAAAAAAAATATAGAGCTAGATGTAATGTAAAAAAAAAATGAACTCAATATTCTAGTTGTTGATATATAATATTTATTAGACAACCAAGTACTAACAACAATAATTGAGATAGAAAATTGTCAATGTTGTAAGTTGATTTGTCAATGTGGGTTTTGGTGAGTTGGGTGTGGGAGTGTAAGAGTTTAGGTAGCTAGTGTAGTTATTATTAGTTTTAGGGAGTACCGGGTACCGAGTTTGCTAGAAATAAAATTTAACGGTACTAACTAAAGTGTAAAACTTGTGAAAATATTAAAACTAGTTTTCATGATGAATTTTTGAAATATAGATGAGTGATGAGATTATCGGAGGATTTATTTGAGGTTAAAACGTGAAACACGAAATTAAACCACGCGATAAAAATAAAAAGAGTAAAAATGAAAAGTAGACGTAAAAATGAAATAAAATGGATTGTGACCTTAAAATAGGATTGTAATAAAATAATGGTGTATAGAAAACGTAGACTGAGCATAGTCTAGTCGCGATAGAATTTATTTAAACGTACGCGGATATCTTCCGACGAAGTAAATAAATTAAAATAGATTATTTAAATAATAAACCATTAAAATAATTGGCATGAAATTTTTAGAAATGTCACAATGGGTAATCAAACATACACAAGAAATTGTAGGTAATCAAACATACCCAAGTAATTGTAGGAAATCAAACATACCAAAGTAATGGTAGGTAATCAAACATACCCAAGTAATTGTAGGTAATCAAACATACCTAAGTAATGTAGCTACCGGTCCTTAACTTAGGCAATATTAGGCAATCGGTAAATAGTTTAAATTTATGCAATCATGTCCATGAGTAAATAACAAGTAGGTAGTAAGTGAATAGTATTGCACTCGGATAATCAACAAGCATTTAGATAAAGCTGAAAATATTTGAGTAATCAACCATGTAAAACGAGTAATGCGTTTTAGTAAAACGAGCGTGTATTCTCCCCCAAAGAGTTTGCAAAATGATTAAAAGAGTAGGGGCTATGACTCACCTGGTGCGATAGCTACGATGACAAAAGTGGATACACAGAGATGAGGTTCGATCTCTAACCGCAACCTAATATGAATGATATGATCTAATGTAAGAAATGAAATGATGCTACACATGCAAATACGTATGTTATCGATACCACTCATTAGTTTTGAAAATAACGTTTATCGTCGAAAAATATATTTTTGACGTCTCGTTAGGTTAATAACCACTTTTCATGTAATTATGTTGAAACGGTACTCCACGATCCTTGTTTGGTGTTCTATTGGCAAATATAAGGTTTTCGTCGCAAAATAACATTTTCATTACTTGAAAATATGCCCAAAATGGCCTCGCAAAACAAGTCGCGAAATGTTGTACGTTAAGGGTTAGTGATGAAACTCGGCGTTTTTGAAAACCTTGTAACAATATCTAGAAGTCGTGTCATTTAACTTTTGGCTATACGGGTCTTGATCGATGAGAAAATCAACTCTCATTGTTGTTTCTTGAAAGTATTATGTTCAAAACTTAGAAAATTTCATTATAGTAAATCTGTCAAAATATATATAGTTTATCGGGTATGTAGATGGGGTCGTAGTTTATTCGTTACGAGTCCAATGGTCAAACGGCCAATTGATTTGAAAAGCTTGCTGGAAGATCTTGATTTTTCTTAACAACGGCTCGGACTCAAACTGATCCGATCATAAAGAAAAACAGCCGTGAATATGGCACTTCGCGAAGACAGTTTTTGCGGCAAAAATTGTAATAGAAAAGCTGATGGAAATATATATATATCATCGGATTTCAAACACTTGTATCTTTGTCGTTATAAGCCCGTTTTCTACGTTCTTTATATCCCCGGAATCGTGGGACATCCTACTAATATATTTTTGACAAGTCGAGACGTCTAGATCAAGTTTTAGGCCTCAAAACAGTCCATGAAATCTGCTCAACAGCAAGGTATTTTTCAGAAAATATTTTTCGTTGTTAAATTTCGGAAAATCATATCTCCTTCGTTATTAACTCGTTTTTATCCCCGTTTTCGGCCATAGTTTCGTCTCGGAATGTATTTTCTAAATCTTTGGTCCAAAGTTACACAAAACCCACTGATTTTCCCACGTTTTGCAAAAATGGACAGTTCTATATATATATAGTGTTTAAAACTCATTTTTAAGGATCAAGACTTGTTCAAGGCTTAACCAATCTACTTCAAATCATCTCCACAAGTACCCAATCCTACCATACACCTTCTTAGGGTGTCATGGGGTCCTAGTCTTCACCAAAAATGGTGGATCTCACGAGATTGCTAATAAAAATTATAGATCTATGTTTATAAACAAAAATAAACAATAAGTGGTATGGATCATAGTATATTTGCATGTTTTTGTTACTAGATCATGAAAATATATAAAGTAGATGTAGGAAAGACTGTTAGTAACTTACTTGAAGATTTGAGATGATTTGGATGAAAATACTTAAAGAACCTTGGGATTTTTATTTCAAAATCCAACAAGGAACACTAATGAAACTTGTTTATTACTTGAACTTCAAAAATCCATTGATTTCTTGCTTGAACTTGCTTTGGCCGAAATTTTGTAGAGGGAAGGAAAAATGAGAGAGTTTTTGGCTAGTTTATTTTGTTTATTGAATGAAAAATGAAAGATTGAAGTATATATATTTTTAGAAAGTCTTTATGGTCTTAGTTTATTAAACATCACATGGATTAGGGGGGCTAGGGGGGGGGGGCGGCACAAAAGGAGTAGAACAAGGAAAAATGTGGGCTAATTAAAGCCTTTGTCTCCCAAAGTGCAAGTATTAGTTAGATATTTTGTATGTTGGGTGTTATCGGGTATCGAGTTAACTAAAAATAAATGTTAACGAGGTGAAATAAAATACGACGAAGTTGTAAAAGTTGTAAAATAATATTCATGATGATAATCGGGTGTTAAAATAATTATCGTGTTGAAATTTCGCAAACCGACAGAGTTATAAGCTTCGACCGTGAAATATAGTAATTGATTCCAAAACACCGGGTAAATTAATAATATGATTTTTATATCATTATAATGAGTATGAAAATATGTTAGGATCGTAGTCGGGAGTATCGGGTATACGTTCGTAGTAAAAACTGAGTGGTAACGTTAATTACAAATTAAGCATACGTATATAGAAATAATGCATATCCGTGTAGGGCCTAAAGTACTGATGATGTGTAGACTATTCCAGTCTATATGAAGTGTAATTAATGAATGATGCATGAATTTGCAGCTAAACCACATTGGTTATGCGAATTTGAAGCCCCATAAACTCAGTTTACGCAATGGTGAAGGATGATCATGAATAGTGATTCCCTCCGGGAATAAATAGTGTCACATGAATAGTAAAATTTCTGAACGCTTCTCGGAATCACAAACTGACTCCGAAAATGATGAATAGTAAAATAATGAATAGTGACCGGTGAATAGTAAATGATGAATAGTAACTGATGAATAGTGAATAGGAGAAATGTCCTGAAAATGCGGATTGTTACAGTCTCACCCCCTTAAAAGGAACTTCGTCCCGAAGTTCAGTTTATGTTGGTCTCTAGAGTGGTATTGGTGAAATGATGATGATTTTTATCGTGTAAGCTACTGAGCTCTAACAAGGTTCACGTCTGACGGCCACTAGGCCTACTCTGTCAGTAATAGTAAATGGTTCAGTGTGTATCGGGTTTAACTTTATGAAGTTTTCTGAATGGTATTATGCCTTTCCTAGGCAGAACTTTCAACATAATCATGCCACGAACTTGAAATTCTAGTGGTTTACCGCTTATCGAACTTGTAATTGATTCTTGATTTGTAGGAAATTCCTGGTTATTTCATGAATGCTTACGGGACTAGTGAGTTAGGCTTTTCCAAATTTTGATCCGTCAATGGATGTTGGCACTTCGACTATGGAACGCTTTAAATGGTGTAGTCCCTAAGCTCGTGTGGTAACTATGGTTACAAAGGAATCTGATTTATGGCAAATGGTTAATCCAACCATTTCTAGAGTCAATTACTCATGCTCTGGGCATATCTTCCTATGTTTGAATCGTTCTCTAATTTTTTATTTTTTTATTTATTTTTTTTGACCATTGGTCTGCAGATGATAGGTGGTGTAGTTCCAAAGGAATCTTAATGAAATCGCTAGGAGTTTGAGGTGAATTAAATTCCTCTATTTGGAATAATTGAAATGGGTATCATGAATCTTGTGGAAGAACTTACAAGGTTAAGTCCGTCAAAGGGTGTTGTTGAAAATAATAGATTAGGATAAGGTTGTGATTCTCCGCAGGATGTCATGAATTGAGTCTTTCTCCACCTACGATGCTTAGTCTCCATTACTAAGATTTTCCCCAAGTTATATGTCATCAAATCACAAACTCCTAAAGGTATAAGTGATGTAATATGGTGATTGATTTTCAAAGTTTGTTTTGAGATTGTGTGTTTTGTTCATAAACCTTCCCTGAATAAATAAATTTACAAAATTCTTAAGCAAACGGTTTTCTAAGTAACATTTTTCTTGATGTTTCAAAATTTAATAGTTACGCAAGATAGGACAGTTTTCAACATAAAGTGGATAATATGGTTTACCAAAGATTGATGTTTAAAATTTCCTAACATTCAATAGTTTTGTAAAAGATTATCCAAAAGGAATTTGCTAGTCAAAATAAGTGTTTCAGAAAAGTATTTCTTACAAGATACATGTTTTGTATAACGGTAGTTTGGAGAAAAATCCATTTAAAAGTGAAAGTATTAAGAGGATAAAATACCCAGGTATGTATGTCTGCACAAATGCATAGGTGTCTAACATGTTTGAATAAAGTCTATTGGTGAGGACATGTTCAATTTATAGTCTTGGTTAAGAGGTTGGATTTATCTCTATGGTGTTGCTTAGTGAGCACTCGTATCTAAATGAATCTTGTAATTCAGTCAAGCCAATACTTTCTAGATGATAGAATTTTGGCGATCAGGCCAGTGATAGTGGTTCGAATGGTTTTGTGATATCTTAGGATTTCTGCTAAGTTTTGAATGGTCTTAATGTACCGAGGGATCCTCCTTATAGATGGTATGGAAAGTCTTTCCTAGGGAGGTCATTGATAATATCCACTTATCAATATTGGGAGTAGTGACGGATGAGTGACACAGGAATATATAGAGGGCTAGCTAATTTCTTATATATATTTCATGCGGAAAAGAAATGATAATGATGGTGAGAAGGGAAAAGACTGTGACAGCTGCGACATAATGAGATTGTGATAAAAGAAAATACTGTGATGTAAGTGTATCATGCATAGACATGAAGATTCCTAAGATGAAATGACCAGTTGACGTGCTTCCAATCGATGGTTCACGAAGTGATGAAAAGTATGAATGTTCTGACAACGAGGGTATACACACACATAAATGAAACATTTGGAAATTGAGTAGAGAATTGAATCCAGAAAAAATTTTATTATAACCATTCTCAGCGTTGCAAAATTCATCTCTGAGTCGGACATAGGTGGTCCGCCTATATCTCACTATCCCGGGTTGAATATAGATGATCAGTCTATATTCCCCCGAGGTTCCATGAATTTTGAAATACTCAGCTTAGTCATACTAAGACTATGTCCTTCACAAATACCAAGACGTTCTGAAAGACTAAAGCAGGTGACCAAACTCGAGGTCAAATGATGAAACTATGCAAGGAAAAACATAATGCGGTGACATATATGATACGTGAACATGCTTATATGAAAGGAAATTATAGTAATCAACTATAATAAATGAATATAATATATCAGATAATGAGAAACAATTCTCATCATCTATGTCAGCAACTAACCACAAATGAGGCTTCAGCTTGGCAGGCAGGCACGTGGCGGTCATAGGGTTAAGTTTCCTTGAAAGTAGCTATAGTCTAGGTTTTAAAAACGCTTAGTTCGCTATAGCCAAAGCTCTGATACCAATCTGTCACACCCCTAGAATCGGGTCCAGCGGAAGCATACATGTAGCTGGGGTGTAACTCAATTGGTATTACAAAACAAGTGTAAAATGGTTTTCATTTCAATCATTTAGAATAAAATAGCTTAATCAAAATGTTGAATTTACATTGTTAAAAGTAGTGCAGAAGTAGGCCTTTAAAATACTTTTAAACGGTCCCCAAATGAATATCAGAGTCTTCTATGACCATGCCATGCCCTGCCAAAACCTCCTGTAGCGTGCCATTACTTAATACCTGAAAATACATGCTAAAGTGTCAACACGAGGTTGGTGAGTTCATAGAGTTTAGTGTAAAATGAAATACATTGCATTTAAATGAAGATTTCCCAGCAAAGGCATCGTAAATCCACTCAGTTGCAAGTCCCGCCATAAGAGACTTGTAACCTGTGTGTTCACAACCCACTGCCAAAAATGATTTGAGTAATAATGTAGCCATGGCGATGTCGCCATAAAAATGAATCTGACCGTAAGCAAAACGCATAAATAGTTTATTGATTGCACTAAGTTCAAGGCACCGAAAAGGTTTTCTAGCTATA
The DNA here is from genome assembly GCA_030686995.1 of Artemisia argyi. Classification (NCBI taxonomy): domain Eukaryota; kingdom Viridiplantae; phylum Streptophyta; class Magnoliopsida; order Asterales; family Asteraceae; genus Artemisia; species Artemisia argyi. The sequence goes on from CM060681.1 coordinate 80,429,561, forward strand.
TGTAGGAGGTTACGCTCCCAAGTAATGTAGGTAATCACATACCTAGAAAATGTGGGTAATCAAACATACCCAAGAAATTGTAGGTAATCAAACATACCCAAGTAATTGTAGGAAATCAAACATACCCAAGTAATGGTAGGTAATCAAACATACCCAAGTAATTGTAGGTAATCAAACATACCTAAGTAATGTAGCTACCGGTCCTTAACTTAGGCAATATTAGGCAATCGGTAAATAGTTTAAATTTATGCAATCATGTCCATGAGTAAATAACAAGTAGGTAGTAAGTGAATAGTATTGCACTCGGATAATCAACAAGCATTTAGATAAAGCTGAAAATATTTGAGTAATCAACCATGTAAAATGAGTAATGCGTTTTAGTAAAACGAGCATGTATTCTCCCCCAAAGAGTTTGCAAAATGATTAAAAGAGTAGGGGCTATGACTCACCTGGTGCGATAGCTACGATAACAAAAGTGGATACACAGAGATGAGGTTCGATCTCTAACCGCAACCTAATATGAATGATATGATCTAATGTAAGAAATGAAATGATGCTACACATGCAAATACGTATGTTATCGATACCACTCATTAGTTTTGAAAATAACGTTTATCGTCAAAAAATATATTTTTGACGTCTCGTTAGGTTAATAACCACTTTTCATGTAATTATGTTGAAACGGTACTCCACGATCCTTGTTTGGTGTTCTATTGGCAAATATAAGGTTTTCGTCGCAAAATAACATTTTCATTACTTGAAAATATGCCCAAAATGGCCTCGCAAAATAAGTCACGAAATGTTGTACGTTAAGGGTTGGTGATGAAACTCGGCGTTTTTGAAAACCTTGTAACAATATCTAGAAGTCGTGTCATTTAACTTTTGGCTATACGGGTCTTGATCGATGAGAAAATCAACTCTCATTGTTGTTACTTGAAAGTATTATGTTCAACACTTAGAAAATTTCATTATAGTAAAAGCTGTCAAAATATATATAGTTTATCGGGTATGTAGATGGGGTCGTAGTTTATTCGTTACGAGTCCAATGGTCAAACGGCCAATTGATTTGAAAAGCTTGCTGGAAGATCTTGATTTTTCTTAACCACGGCTCGGACTCAAACTGATCCGATCATAAAGAAAAACAGCCGTGAATATGGCACTTCGCGAAGACAGTTTTTGCGGCAAAAATTGTAATAGAAAAGCTGATGGAAATATATATATATCGTCGGATTTCAAACACTTGTATCTTTGTCGTTATAAGCCCGTTTTCTACGTTCTTTATATCCCCGGAATCGTGGGACATCCTACTAATATATTTTTGACAAGTCGAGACGTCTAGATCAAGTTTTAGGCCTCAAAACAGTCCATGAAATCTGCTCAACAGCAAGGTATTTTTCAGAAAATATTTTTCGTCGTTAAATTTCGGAAAATCATATCTCCTTCGTTATTAACTCGTTTTTATCCCCGTTTTCGGCCACAGTTTCGTCTCGGAATGTATTTTCTAAATCTTTGGTCCAAAGTTACACAAAACCCACTGATTTTCCCACGTTTTGCAAAAATGGACAGATCTATATATATAGTGTTTAAAACTAATTTTTAAGGATCAAGACTTGTTCAAGGCTTAACCAATCTACTTCAAATCATCTCCACAAGTACCCAATCCTACCATACCCCTTCTTAGGGTGTCATGTGGTCCTAGTCTTCACCAAAAATGGTGGATCTCACGAGATTGCTAATAAAAATTGTAGATCTATGTTTATAAACAAAAATAAACAATAAGTGGTATGGATCATAGTATATTTGCATGTTTTTGTTACTAGATCATAAAAATATATAAAGTAGATGTAGGAAAGATTGTTAGTAACTTACTTGAAGATTTGAGATGATTTGGATCAAAATACTTAAAGAACCTTGGGATTTTTATTTCAAAATCCAACAAGGAACACTAATGAAACTTGTTTATTACTTGAACTTCAAAAATCCATTGATTTCTTGCTTGAAGTTGCTTTGGCCGAAATTTTGTAGAGAGAAGGAAAAATGAGAGAGTTTTTGGCTAGTTTATTTTGTTTATTGAATGAAAAATGAAAGATTGAAGTATATATATTTTTAGAAAGTCTTTATGGTCTTAGTTTATTAAACATCACATGGATTAGGGGGGCTAGGGGGGGGGGGGGGGGGGGGGGGACGGCACAAAAGGAGTAGAACAAGGAAAAACGTGGGCTAATTAAAGCCTTTGTCTCCCAAAGTGCAAGTATTAGTTAGATATTTTGTATGTTGGGTGTTATCGGGTATCGAGTTAACTAAAAATAAATGTTCACGAGGTGAAATAAAATACGACGAAGTTGTAAAAGTTGTAAAATAATATTCCTGATGATAATCGGGTGTTAAAATAATTATCGTGTTGAAATTTCGCAAACCGACCGAGTTATAAGCTCCGACCGTGAAATATAGTAATTGATTCCAAAACACCGGGTAAATTAATAATATGATTTTTATATCATTATAATGTGTATGAAAATATGTTAGGATCGTAGTCGGGAGTATCGGGTATACGTTCGTAGTAAAAACTGAGTGGTAACGTTAATTACAAATTAAGCATACGTATATAGAAATAATGCATATCCGTGTAGGGCCTAAAGTACTGATGATGTGTAGACTATTCCAGTCTATATGAAGTGTCATTAATGAATGATGCATGAATTTGCAGCTAAACCACATTAGTTACGCGAATTTGAAGCCCCATAAACTCAGTTTACGCAATGGTGAAGGATGATCATGAATAGTGATTCCCTCCGGGAATGAATAGTGTCACATGAGTAGTAAAATTTCTGAACGGTTCTCGGAATCACAAACTGACTCCGAAAATGATGAATAGTAAAATGATGAATAGTGACCGGTGAATAGTAAATGATGAATAGTAACTGATGAATAGTGAATAGGAGAAATGTCCTGAAAATGCGGATTGTTACATCTTGTATGTCAATATCATTCGTTTAACATCTCATGTATGTCAATAACATCTCGACTCATCCGTTTAATATCTCGTGTATTTCAATATCATCCGTTTAACATCTCATGTATGTGAATATCATCTTTACTCATCCGTTTAACATCTCATGTATGTGATATTGACATACATGAGATGTTAAACGGATGATATTGCATACAAAGGATGTTAAACGGATGATTGAGATGATATGGACATACAAGAGATGTTAAACGGATGAGTCGAGATGATATTGACATACTTGAGATGTTAAACGGATGATATTGACATACACGAGATGTTAAAGATCTCATGCATGTCAATATCATCTCGACTCATCCGTTTAACATCTCATGTATGTCAATATCATCCGTTTAACATCACGTGTATGGCAATATCATCTCAACTCATCCGTTTAACATCTCGTGTATGTCCATATCATCTCAACTCATCCGTTTAACATCCTGTGTATGCAATATCATCCGTTTAACATCTCGTGTATGTCAATATCATATCGACTCGTCCGTTTAACATCTCATGTATGTCAATATCACCCGTTTAACATCTCGTGTATGTCAATATCATCCGTTTAACATCTCATGTACGTCAATATCATCTCGACCCATCCGTTTAATATCTCATGTATGTCAATAGCATATCTACTCATCCGTTTAACATCTCGTGTATGTCAATATAATCTGTTTAATATCTCATGCATGTCAATATAATCTCGACTCATCCGTTTAACATCTCGTGTATGTCAATATCATTCGTTTAACATCTCAAGTATGTCAATATAAACTTGACTCATCCTTTTAACATCTCATGCATGTCAATAACATCTCATGTATGTCAATATAATCCATTTAACATCTCGAGTATGTCAATATCATTACGACTCATCCGTTTAACATCTTGTGTATGTCAATATCATTCGTTTAACATCTCATGTATGTCAACATCATCTCAATTCATCCGTTAAACATCTCATGCGTGTCAATATCATCCGTTTAACAGGTCATGTATGTCAATATCATATCTACTTATCCGTTTAACATCTCGTGTATGTCAATATCATCCGTTTAACATTTCATGCATGTCAATATCATCTCGACTCATCCGTTTAACATCTCGTGTATGTCAATATCATCTGTTTAACATCCCATGCATGTCAATATCATCTCGACTCATCCGTTTAACATGTCATGTATGTCAATATCATCTCGACTCATATGTTTAATATCTCATGTATGTCAATATCATTCGTTTAACATCTCACGTATGGCAATATCATCTCGACTTATCCGTTTAACATCTCATGTATGTCAATATCATTCGTTTAACATCTCATGTATGTCAATATCATCTCAGCTCATCCGTTATACATCCCGTGTATGTCAATATCATCCGTTTAACATCTCAGGTATGTCGATGTCATACCTACTCATCAGTTTAACATCTCCTGTATGTCAATATCATCCGTTTAACATCTCATGCATGTCAATATCATCTCGGCTCATCCGTTTATCATCTCGTGTATGTCATTATCATCCGTTTAACATCTCAAGTATGTCAATATCATCTCAACTCATCCGTTTAACATCTCTTGTATGTTAATATCATTCGTTTAACATCTCATGTATGTCAGCATCATCTCGACTCATCCGTGTAACATCTCTTGCATGTTAATATCATTTGTTTAACATCTCATGTATGTCAATATCATCTCGACTCATCCGTTTAATATCTCGTGTATGTCAATATCATCCGTTTAACATCTCATGTAAGTCCATATCATCTCAACTCATCCATTTAACATCCAGTGTATGCAATATCAACCGTTTAACATCTCATGTATGTCAATATCATATCGACTCGTCCGTTTAACATCTCATGTATGTCAATATCATCCGTTTAACATCTCATGCATGTCAATATCAACTCGCATCTCATGTATGTCAATATCATCCGTTTAACATCTCATGTACGTCAACATCATCTCGACTCATCCGTTTAATATCTAATTTATGTCAATTCGTTTAACTGTTCATGTATGTTAATATCATCTCAACTCATCCGTTTAACATCCCATGTATGTCAATATCATCCATTTAACATATCATGTATGTCAACATCATATCTACTCATCCGTTTAACATCACGTGTATGTCAATATCATCCGTTTAACAACTTATGCATGTCAACATCATCTCGACGGATCCGTTTAACACCTCATGTATGTCAATATCATCCGTTTAACATCTCATGTATGTCAATATCATCTCAACTCATCCGTTAAATATCCCGTGTATGTTAATATCATCCTTCTAACATCTCATGTATGTCAATATCATATCTACTCATCCGTTTAACATCTCGTGTATGTCAATATCATTCGTTTAACATCTCAAGTATGTCAATATCAACTTGACTCATCCGTTTAACATCTCTCGTATGTCAATATCATTCGTTTAACATCTCATGTATGTCAACATCATCTCAATTCATCCGTTTAACGTCTCGTGTATGTTAATATCATCCGTTTAACATCTCATGCATGTCAATAACATCTCGACTCATCTGTTTAACATCTCTTGTATGTCAATATCATCCATTTAACATCTCGAGTATGTCAATATCATCACGACTCATCCGTTTAACATCTCGTGTATGTCAATATCATTCGTTTAACATCTCATGTATGTCAACATCATCTCAATTCATCCGTTTAAATTCTCATGCATGTCAATATCATCCGTTTTACAGGTCATGTATGTCAATATCATATCTACTCATCCGTTTAACATCTCGTGTATGTCAATATCATCCGTTTAACATTTTATGCATGTCAATATCATCTCGACTCATCTGTTTAACATCTGATGCATGTCAATATCATCCGTTTAACATCCCATGCATGTCAATATCATCTCGACTCATCCGTTTAACATGTCATGTATGTCAATATCATCTCGACTCATATGTTTAACATCTCATGTATGTCAATATCATTCGTTTAACATCTCACGTATGGCAATATCATCTCGACTTATCCATTTAACATCTCATGTATGTCAATATCATTCGTTTAACATCTCATGTATGTCAATATCATCTCAACTCATCCGTTTTACATCCCATGTATGTCAATATCATCCGTTTAACATCTCAGGTATATCGATATCATACCTACTCATCTGTTTAACATCTCCTGTATTTCAATTTCATCCGTTTAACATCTCATGCATGTCAATATCATCTCGGCTCATCCGTTTATCATCTCGTGTATGTCATTATCATCCGTTTAACATCTCAAGTATGTCAATATCATCTCAACTCATCCGTTTAACATCTCTTGTATGTCAATATCATTCGTTTAACATCTCATGTATGTCAGCATCATCTCAACTCATCCGTGTAACGTCTCTTGTATGTTAATATCATTCGTTTAACATCTCATGTATGTCAATATCATCTCAACTCATCCGTTTAATATCTCGTGTATGTCAATATCATCCGTTTAACATCCCATGTAAGTCCATATCATCTCAACTCATCCATTTAACATCCTGTGTATGCAATATCATCCGTTTAACATCTCATGCATGTCAATATCAACTCGACTCATCCGTTTAACATCTCGTGTATGTCAATATCATCCGTTTAACATCTCATGTACGTCAATATCATCTCGACTCATCCGTTTAATATCTCATTTATGTCAATTCGTTTAACATCTCATGAATGTTAATATTATCTCAACTCATCCGTTTGACATCCCATGTATGTCAATATCATCCATTTAACATATCATGTATGTCAACATCATATCTACTCATCCGTTTAACATCTCGTGTATGTCAATATCATCCGTTTAACATCTTATGCCTGTCAACATCATCTCGACTCATCCGTTTAACACCTCATGTATGTCAATATCATCCGTTTAACATCTCATGTATGTCAATATCATCTCAACTCATCCGTTTAATATCCCATGTATGTCAATATCATCCTTGTAACATCTCATGTATGTCAATATCCTATCTACTCATCCGTTTAACATCTCGTGTATGTCTATATCATCTGTTTAACATCTCATGCATGTCAATATAATCTCGACTCATCCGTTTAACATCTCGTGTATGTCAATATCATTAGTTTAACATCTCAAGTATGTCAATATCAACTTGACTCATCCGTTTAACATCTCTCGTATGTCAATATCATTCGTTTAACATCTCATGTATGTCAACATCATCTCAATTCATCCGTTTAATGTCTCGTGTATGTTAATATCATCCGTTTAACATCTCATGCATGTCAATAACATCTCGACTCATCTATTTAACATCTCATGTATGTCAATATCATCCATTTAACATCTCGAGTATGTCAATATCATCACGACTCATCCGTTTAACATCTCGTGTATGTCAATATCATTCGTTTAACATCTCATGTATGTCAACATCATCACAATTCATCCGTTTAACATCTCATGCATGTCAATATCATCCGTTTAACAGGTCATGTATGTCAATATCATATCTACTCATCCGTTTAACATCTCGTGTATGTCAATATCATCCGTTTAACATTTCATGCATGTCAATATCATCTCGACTCATCCGTTTAACATCTCGTGTATGTCAATATCATCCGTTTAACATCCCATGCATGTCAATATTATCTCGACTCATCCGTTTAACATGTCATGTATGTCAATATCATCTCGACTCATATGTTTAACATCTCATGTATGTCAATATCATTCGTTTAACATCTCACGTATGGCAATATCATCTCGACTTATCCGTTTAACATCTCATGTATGTCAATATCATTCGTTTAACATCTCATGTATGTCAATATCATCTCAACTCATCCGTTTTACATCCCGTGTATGTCAATATCATCCGTTTAACATCTCAGGTATATCGATATCATACCTACTCATCTGTTTGACATCTCCTGTATTTCAATATCATCCGTTTAACATCTCATGCATGTCATTATCATCTCGGCTCATCCGTTTATCATCTCGTGTATGTCATTATCATCCGTTTAACATCTCAAGTATGTCAATATCATCTCAACTCATCCGTTTAACATCTCTTGTATGTCAATATCATTCGTTTAACATCTCATGTATGTCAGCATCATCTCAACTCATCCGTGTAACGTCTCTTGTATGTTAATATCATTCGTTTAACATCTCATGTATGTCAATATCATCTCGACTCATCCGTTTAATATCTCGTGTATGTCAATATCATCCGTTTAACATCCCATGTAAGTCCATATCATCTCAACTCATCCATTTAACATCCTGTGTATGCAATATCAACCGTTTAACATCTCATGTATGTCAATATCATCCGTTTAACATCTCATGCATGTCAATATCAACTCGACTCATCCGTTTAACATCTCGTGTATGTCAATATCATCCGTTTAACATCTCATGTACGTCAATATCATCTCGACTCATCCGTTCAATATCTCATTTATGTCAATTCGTTTAACATCTCATGAATGTTAATATTATCTCAACTCATCCGTTTAACATCCCATGTATGTCAATATCATCCATTTAACATATCATGTATGTCAACATCATATCTACTCATCCGTTTAACATCTCGTGTATGTCAATATCATCTGTTTAACATCTTATGCCTGTCAACATCATCTCGACTCATCCGTTTAACACCTCATGTTTGTCAATATCGTCCGTTTAACATCTCATGTATGTCAATATCATCTCAACTCATCCGTTTAATATCCCGTGTATGTCAATATCATCCTTGTAACATCTCATGTATGTCAATATCCTATCTACTCATCCGTTTAACATCTCGTGTATGTCAATATCATCTGTTTAACATCTCATGCATGTCAATATAATCTCGACTCATCCGTTTAACATCTCGTGTATGTCAATATCATTAGTTTAACATCTCAAGTATGTCAATATCAACTTGACTCATACGTTTAACATCTCTCGTATGTCAATATCATTCGTTTAACATCTCATGTATGTCAACATCATCTCAATTCATCCGTTTAATGTCTCGTGTATGTTAATATCAACCGTTTAACATCTCATGCATGTCAATAACATCTCGACTCATCTGTTTAACATCTCATGTATGTCAATATCATCCATTTAACATCTCGAGTATGTCAATATCATCACGACTCATCCGTTTAACATCTCGTGTATGTCAACATCATTCGTTTAACATCTCATGTATGTCAACATCATCACAATTCATCCGTTTAACATCTCATGTATGTCAATATCATATCTACTCATCCGTTTAACATCTCGTGTATGTCAATATCATCCGTTTAACATTTCATGCATGTCAATATCATCTCGACTCATCCGTTTAACATCTCGTGTATATCAATATCATCCGTTTAACATCCCATGCATGTCAATATCATCTCGACTCATCCGTTTAACATGTCATGTATGTCAATATCATCTCGACTCATATGTTTAACATCTCATGTATGTCAATATCATTCGTTTAACATCTCACGTATGGCAATATCATCTCGACTTATCCGTTTAACATCTCATGTATGTCAATATCATTCGTTTAACATCTCATGTATGTCAATATCATCTCAACTCATCCGTTTTACATCCCGTGTATGTCAATGTCATCCGTTTAACATCTCAGGTATATCGATATCATACCTACTCATCTGTTTAACATCTCCGGTATTTCAATATCATCCGTTTAACATCTCATGCATGTCAATATCATCTCGGATCATCCGTTTATCATCTCGTGTATGTCATTATCATCCGTTTAACATCTCAAGTATGTCAATATCATTTCAACTCATCCGTTTAACATCTCTTGTATGTCAATATCATTCGTTTAACATCTCATGCATGTCAGCATCATCTCGACTCATCCGTGTAACGTCTCTTGTATGTTAATATCATTCGTTTAACATCTCATGTATGTCAATATCATCTCGACTCATCCGTTTAATATCTCGTGTATGTCAATATCATCCGTTTAACATCTCATGTAAGTCCATATCATCTCAACTCATCCATTTAACATCATGTGTATGCAATATCAACCGTTTAACATCTCATGTATGTCAATATCATATCGACTCGTCCATTTAACATCTCATGTATGTCAATACCATCCGTTTAACATCTCATGCATGTCAATATCAACTCGACTCATCCGTTTAACATCTCGTGTATGTCAATATCATCCGTTTAACATCTCATGTACGTCAATATCATCTCGACTCATCCGTTTAATATCTCATTTATGTCAATTCGTTTAACATCTCATGAATGTTAATATTATCTCAACTCATCCGTTTAACATCCCATGTATGTCAATATCATCCATTTAACATATCATGTATGTCAACATCATATCTACTCATCCGTTTAACATCTCGTGTATGTCAACATCATCCGTTTAACATCTTATGCCTGTCAACATCATCTCGACTCATCCGTTTAACACCTCATGTATGTCAATATCATCTCAACTCATCCGTTTAATATCCCGTATATGTCAATATCATCCTTGTAACATCTCATGTATGTCAATATCCTATCTACTCATCCGTTTAACATCTCGTGTATGTCAATATCATCTGTTTAACATCTCATGCATGTCAATATAATCTTGACTCATCCGTTTATATAACACCCCCATTTTAGTAATCGCAGCAGAAAGGGACATGGGATGTTATATACTAGTCACATTGTACAAATATAGTAAACAACTTTAAAACAAAGTCGTTTTTAAAACTTCACATTCTATAATTTATCAGAGTTAACAAAGGTCCCGAAAGTTTTTAACATAATCTAAAGTTACATAAGTTTAAAAGTTTGAAACATTATCGAATGAGAAATTTTAATAAACATGAGCCATCAAGTGGATATCCATTTCTTTGCGCCACCCATCCATGCTTAAGCCACTTACGGACCTGAGATAAAACATGCTAAAAGTCAACACAAAGGTTGAGTGAATTCATAGAGTTTAATATGGAATGAGTTGAATACAAGTATAATTCATTATAAAAGACATATAACAAATACATGTCGGGTAATCAGATTATAGTATAGAGCTCATGAAACCGAACCTTAACCTAGTTTTAACAGTTGCCCCGATAGGGTAATATTTGCCATTTACCTCAACCTCTCAATATTATGTGACCGTTAAAAGGTGAGCGCTACTCACTCGGCCAGGCTGGTCAATGCCCAATATGCATATTCATAATACTAGCGTTTGCAACGAAATTAACGGTTCATGATAGGGACTTAATTGGCAAGAAATACTCAAGTGACTATAATCATGTAATCGGGTCCAGCATACGGAAAACTACTTGTATTCAGTTTGTAAAACTAGCATGTATCCCCCTCGCGAGGTTTATAAACAATTTAAATGAGTAAAGGCGAGGCTATGAACTCACCGAGAGCAAGGAAAATAGCAATGAACAAGCAAGCGAAAGAATAGCCGCAAAAGCTCTACGATGAACCTAATTAATATACGTTGTCTTAGTTTATGAAAATAGATATCGATGTACTTTTGATTATATAAATTATGATCTTACTTAAGCTTGGTACAATACTCCTAGACACATCACAAGGTTTTAGTTACTTACTTACAAATTATCCAAAAATATACTCTTGCATTTAAATAAATATGAAACTTACATTTACCCTAGGTTCAATTATGATGTAAAGGTTCGAATTAACTCTAAGGTTCAAATTAGTCCTTGGGTCATGTTTTTGGTCAAAAAGGTCACATTAGACCTAAGGGTTCAAAATATACTAGGTGGTTCAAAATTGTTTTAAAAGGTCCAATCCTTAAAGTGTATAACACTTATATACTTTTTATAACTAGTGCTGATGAAATTTTTATTAACTTGTCTATGTTTAGAAAATCGCCATTTGCAAACCGTAAGTCCTCAAGTCTCGTTCTTTATAACCCCGGAAAGGTCTATTTCTGTACTAACGAGATTTATTGGTCCCACTTGGCCAAAAATTACATAACCTTAGTAAAACAGTCCATTTACCCAAACAATCAATCCATTCAGCTTTCAAATTTTCAATGGTCTCACGAAAAGTGTGATATCTAGAGTTTTACTAACCCGATTTATTCCCCGTTTTCGGACACGTTTAAGTTAAGAGGTCCTCTAAAACTTTTATTCTTTGAGTATCAGAGGGTTATATACAAAAAAATGACTTTTTCATGTTTTAAATCTGTTACTCAGATTGTGACTAGTTTCACCAAAATAATTTTAGTTTAATCATCGTAAGGAGTTATTCGACGAAATACCCGTCAAAATGACCACAAGACATAGGGCTACAACTACATATTTTTAGTTTATGTCCATTGTCTACTGATTAGATCAGTTTAATACTTTTATACACGGATTAAAAATAAAACAGTTTCATGTTTAGCGTTTCTTTTGTTTTAAGGTTTTCTAACTTAAGTACCAAGCTTAACTAAGCCTTATAACTTATATAATGTTCAAATACATCAAGATAGTGAATAAATGGAAGTATGAAAAGATGAAAAAATATAACTTGAAGCTTACAAGTGAAATGATGAGGTTTAAGGTAACAAGGTTTCCTAATACTTCCTAGTTTTTATTTCAAAACTAGAGCAAGAAGTAAACTAGGGTTGATATTCTTGATAAAAATCTTGATCTCCTCCCTATTGTTGTTGTGTTTGCCGTCCACCACAAAAGAGAGAAAGAAAAAAAATATAGAGCTAGTTGTAATGTAAAAAAAAAAATGAACTCAATATTCTAGTTGTTGATATATAATATTTATTAGACAACCAAGTACTAACAACAATAATTGAGATAGGAAATTGTCAATGTTGTAAGTTGATTTGCATGGGGGGGGGGGGGGGGCGTGGGTTTTGGTGAGTTGGGTGTGGGAGTGTAAGAGTTTAGGTAGCTAGTGTAGTTATTATTAGTTTTAGGGAGTACCGGGGTACCGAGTTTGCTAGAAATAAAATTTAACGGTACTAACTAAAGTGTAAAACTTGTGAAAATATTAAAACTAGTTTTCATGATGAATTTTTGAAATATAGATGAGTGATGAGATTATCGGAGGATTTATTTGAGGTTAAAACGTGAAACACGAAATTAAACCACGCGATAAAAATAAAAAGAGTAAAAATGAAAAGTAGACGTAAAAATGAAATAAAATGGATTGTGACCTTAAAATAGGATTGTAATAAAATAATGGTGTATAGAAAACGTAGACTGAGCATAGTCTAGTCGCGATAGAATTTATTTAAACGTACGCGGATATCTTCCGACGAAGTAAATAAATTAAAATAGATTATTTAAATAATAAACCATTAAAATAATTGGCATGAAATTTTTAGAAATGTCACAGTACGTACCCCTTAAGAGAGCGACGTCCCGGCGCTCAATTCGTCTTAATCACTGAATAGTTCACTTGCGAAAAGATGAGGATACTCGTTAGGAATGAAGTCTAGAATAACTAATGATGAGGTTCGATTCTTGTCGTCCAGAAATACGGTGCAGAGTAAGGTTGACTAAACGCGATAAAGATAGAGTGAGGATTTGTATAGTTGTTTTGCTCGATCGTATAAATACCGCTGAATTGTTATACTCACATAAAAATTTTGTGATTCTCGGAAATCAAGTAGAAGATCAATTAGACATAACCCATATATAACTATTCCAAGTATTTGAAAAATCTAAGTCGAACATAGGTAGTCAGACTATGTTCCACTGTCCCAAGGTTAAATATAGGTGACTAGACTATATTTAATCGAGGTTCGATAAAATTTTCAAATACTTAAATTAGTAATACTCGTGATATGTCAATTGTTGGACAAGTATGGAGTTTGCATAAGTATCTTTTATACAAGAAGTGATATAAGTTTGTACATACGTAAGAATCAATCATAAGTAAGTAGTATGAGTATGTAACACAAGCGAATAAGGAAAAAGCACGCAGAAAAGGAAGTTTTAAGCAGTTCTAAATCAATCAACATCGGGCCAGAATCATGGACCTTTAACAATGAAGGTTTCAAAAGAGAACTTGATGAATGTAGAGAAAGTTACTAGCTTTTGTATGATGAATCCGTTTATAAGAATTATTGGAGAATGGCGAACAATAAAATAATAGCAAAATAGTTCATGAGGCAATAATAAATCAATGGTTTTAGTTAATAAAACAAGGTCGAGTAATTCATAAGATAATAACAAAATCGTTTATAAGGTGATGAAAATTTTGGTAAAAGGTAAATGACAGAATGATTTCTAAGATGATAACAAAATAATTTATTCAAAACAAGTCCAAACAGTTTATTTAATAGTAGTACATCAGTGGATAAGTTTATAAGATGGTGGTAAAGTAGTTTGTAAGATAGTGGCAAGGAGTGTATTAATATTGTAGTGAAAATGGTTAAGAAGATAGTAGTAAACTAGTTTTTCAAGGTAATTGATCAAATGATTCGTAAAGGGGTGACTAAAAAGTTAATTTTGAACTAGTTAAAGCAGTTTATAAAATAGTATTGAATAAGGTTATTAGTTTATAAGGTAGTAATGGGGTAATTCTTTGGGGAATAGTAAATCCATTTGTAATATAATGAAAGATAGTTTATATGACAATAAAGGAGTTGTTTATAAAATGGTAGTGAATTTCAAAGGTAAATAATTAGAATGCGACGGGTTTCATATAAAACACCGTTGTATAAGGTCATGAAAAGATTTTTTTTTTTTTTTTTTTTTTTAAATCATAGCATTACTCACGATTTTTAAGAAAATAAATGAGACCACTGTGTCACCCACAATGTATGAGAAATGTTTAGGGGATCATCAAAATGAATAAATATGTATTTAATTGTTTAGCAATTTAGTGAAACATATATAATTAGGAGAGGTAGGGTTTGACATGATGCTTTGAAGGCTGAGTGTAAAGAGCCAGATAAAACGTTTATAATAAATACCTTTATATAAATAAGAAGATACGCTCTGGTAATTAGGTATAAATAGTCGAGAGAAAATCAAGTGTATATTAATAGTTCTTAAATAGTATCAATAGTGGTGCATAAGAAAGTAAGCAAGAAATGCTCAGAAAACATGAGTTCAGGGGGAGTAAGACAACCAATAGAAATTGATAAATTGTAACAGGTTTCGATGTTATATGAAATGATATAACATAAAGTTATGAAAGAGTTTAGAAACCATTGTAATCACATACAATGTCTAGAAGATTTTAGTATTCACTTGGAGAAACTTTATATAGAAATATATTGATGTTTTAGGAAAAGCAAGATGGTCGAGAAATATTAGAAGTGCAAGTGATAATATTTATTATGTGCATACGTATAACGATGGTGCAATCAAAGAGATGTGCATAAATTTTTTTTTTGGATGGAAGTTTATAATGCTCATGAATAGCATAAAATACAACAAGGAATTTTGTGCATAAAGTGCATATATAAGGAGTGATATTTCGCGGATTATCGGACAAGATAGGAAATAATTATAGTGCTTATAATTATTTTTAATATAGCATGATTAAGATATATATATACGAGGGAGAGATAGGAAGCTCGGGAGTAGGCGCGCATGGATATCGGACAAGATGATGGAAGCTCATGATTTTGAAAAAAAAATAAATGATTATAGTCTAGGTTTTTAAAAACAAAAAGACCTAGTTCACTATAATTTGTGCTCTGGTACCATTCTATAACACCCCCATTTCAGTAATCGCAGCGGAAAGGGACATGGGATGTTATATACTAGTCACATTGTACAAATATAGTAAACAACTTTAAAACAAAGTCGTTTTTAAAACTTCACATTCTATAATTTATCAGAGTTAACAAAGGTCCCGAAGGTTTTTAACCTAATCTAAAGTTACATAAGTTTAAAAGTTTGAAACATTATCGAATGAGAAATTTTAATAAACATGAGCCATCAAGTAGATATCCATTTCTTTGCGCCACCCATCCATGCTTAAGCCACTTACGGACCTGAGATAAAACATGCTAAAAGTCAACACAAAGGTTGAGTGAATTCATAGATTTTAATATGGAATGAGTTGAATACAAGTATAATTCATTATAAAAGACATATAACAAATACATGTCGGGTAATCAGATTATAGTATAGACCTCATGAAACCGAACCTTAACCTAGTTTTAACAGTTGCCCCGATAGGGTAATATTTGCCATTTACCTCAACCTCTCAATATTATGTGACCGTTAAAAGGTGAGCGCTACTCACTCGGCCAGGCTGGTCAATGCCCAATATGCATATTCATAATACTAGCGTTTCCAACGAAATTAACGGTTCATGATGGGGACTTAATTGGTAAGAAATACTCAAGTGACTATAATCATGTAATCGGGTCCAGCATACGGAAAACTACTTGTATTCAGTTTGTAAAACTAGCATGTATCCCCCTCGCGAGGTTTATAAACAATTTAAATGAGTAAAGGCGAGGCTATGAACTCACCGAGAGCAAGGAAAATAGCAATGAACAAGCAAGCGAAAGAATAGCCGTAAAAGCTCTACGATGAACCTAATTAATATACGTTGTCTTAGTTTATCAAAATAGATATCGATGTACTTTTGATTATATAAATTATGATCTTACTTAAGCTTGGTACAATACTCCTAGACACATCACAAGGTTTTAGTTACTTACTTACAAATTATCCAAAAATATACTCTTGCATTTAAATAAATATGAAACTTACATTTACCCTAGGTTCAATTATGATGTAAAGGTTCGAATTAACTCTAAGGTTCAAATTAGTCCATGGGTCAAGTTTTTGGTCAAAAAGGTCACATTAGACCTAAGGGTTCAAAATATACTAGGTGGTTCAAAATTGTTTTAAAAGGTCCAATCCTTAAAGTGTATAACACTTATATACTTTTTATAACTAGTGCTGATGAAATTTTTATTAACTTGTCTATGTTTAGAAAATCGCCATTTGCAAACCGTAAGTCCTCAAGTCTCGTTCTTTATATCCCCGGAAAGGTCTATTTCTGTACTAACGAGATTTATTGGTCCCACTTGGCCAAAAATTACATAACCTTAGTAAAACAGTCCATTTACCCAAACAATCAATCCATTCAGCTTTCAAATTTTCAATGGTCTCACGAAAAGTGCGATATCTAGAGTTTTACTAACCCGATTTATTCCCCGTTTTCGGACACGTTTAAGTTAAGAGGTCCTCTAAAACTTTTATTCTTTGAGTATCAGAGGGTTATATACAAAAAAAATGACTTTTTCATGTTTTAAATCTGTTACTCAAATTGTGACTAGTTTCACCAAAATAATTTTAGTTTAATTATCGTAAGGAGTTATTCGACGAAATACCCGTCAAAATGACCACAAGACATAGGGCTACAACTACATATTTTTAGTTTATGTCCATTGTCTACTGATTAGATCAGTTTAATACTTTTATACACGGATTAAAAATAAAACAGTTTCATGTTTAGCCTTTCTTTTGTTTTAAGGTTTTCTAACTTAAGTACCAAGCTTAACTAAGCCTTATAACTTATATAATGTTCAAATACATCAAGATAGTGAATAAATGGAAGTATGAAAAGATGAAAAAATATAACTTGAAGCTTACAAGTGAAATGATGAGGTTTAAGGTAACAAGGTTTCCTAATACTTCCTAGTTTTTATTTCAAAACTAGAGCAAGAAGTAAACTAGGGTTGATATTCTTGATAAAAATCTTGATCTCCTCCCTATTGTTGTTGTGTTTGCCGTCCACCACAAAAGAGAGAAAGAAAAAAAATATAGAGCTAGTTGTAATGTAAAAAAAAATGAACTCAATATTCTAGTTGTTGATATATAATATTTATTAGACAACCAAGTACTAACAACAATAATTGAGATAGGAAATTGTCAATGTTGTAAGTTGATTTGCATGGGGGGGGGGGGGGGGGGCGTGGGTTTTGGTGAGTTGGGTGTGGGAGTGTAAGAGTTTAGGTAGCTAGTGTAGTTATTATTAGTTTTAGGGAGTACCGGGTACCGAGTTTGCTAGAAATAAAATTTAACGGTACTAACTAAAGTGTAAAACTTGTGAAAATATTAAAACTAGTTTTCATGATGAATTTTTGAAATATAGATGAGTGATGAGATTATCGGAGGATTTATTTGAGGTTAAAACGTGAAACACGAAATTAAACCACGCGATAAAAATAAAAAGAGTAAAAATGAAAAGTAGACGTAAAAATGAAATAAAATGGATTGTGACCTTAAAATAGGATTGTAATAAAATAATGGTGTATAGAAAACGTAGACTGAGCATAGTCTAGTCGCGATAGAATTTATTTAAACGTACGCGGATATCTTCCGACGAAGTAAATAAATTAAAATAGATTATTTAAATAATAAACCATTAAAATAATTGGCATGAAATTTTTAGAAATGTCACAGTTTAACATCTCGTGTATGTCAATATCATTAGTTTAACATCTCAAGTATGTCAATATCAACTTGACTCATCCGTTTAACATCTCTCGTATGTCAATATCATTCATTTAACATCTCATGTATGTCAACATCATCTCAATTCATCCATTTAATGTCTCGTGTATGTTAATATCATCCGTTTAACATCTCATGCATGTCAATAACATCTCGACTCATCTGTTTAACATCTCATGTATGTCAATATCATCCATTTAACATCTCGAGTATGTCAATATCATCACGACTCATCCGTTTAACATCTCGTGTATGTCAACATCATTCGTTTAACATCTCATGTATGTCAACATCATCACAATTCATCCGTTTAACATCTCATGCATGTCAATATCATCCGTTTAACAGGTCATGTATGTCAATATCATATCTACTCATCCGTTTAACATCTCGTGTATGTCAATATCATCCGTTTAAAATTTCATGCATGTCAATATCATCTCGACTCATCCGTTTAACATCTCGTGTATGTCAATATCATCCGTTTAACATCCCATGCATGTCAATATCATCTCGACTCATCCGTTTAACATGTCATGTATGTCAATATCATCTCGACTCATATGTTTAACATCTCATTTATGTCAATATCATTCATTTAACATCTCACGTATGGCAATATCATCTCGACTTATCCGTTTAACATCTCATGTATGTCAATATCATTCGTTTAACATCTCATGTATCTCAATATCATCTCAACTCATCCGTTTTACATACCGTGTATGTCAATATCATCCGTTTAACATCTCAGGTATATCGATATCATACCTACTCATCTGTTTAGCATCTCCTGTATTTCAATATCATCCGTTTAACATCTCATGCATGTCAATATCATCTCGGCTCATGCGTTTACCATCTCGTGTATGTCATTATCATCCGTTTAACATCTCAAGTATGTCAATATCATCTCAGCTCATCCGTTTAACATCTCTTGTATGTCAATATCATTCGTTTAACATCTCATGTATGTCAGCATCATCTCGACTCATCCGTGTAACGTCTCTTGTATGTTAATATCATTCGTTTAATATCTCATGTATGTCAATATCATCTCGACTCATCCGTTTAATATCTCGTGTATGTCAATATCATCCGTTTAACATCCCATGTAAGTCCATATCATCTCAACTCATCCATTTAACATCATGTGTATGCAATATCAACCGTTTAACATCTCATGTATGTCAATATCATATCGACTCGTCCGTTTAACATCTCATGTATGTCAATACCATCCGTTTAACATCTCATGCATGTCAATATCAACTCGACTCATCCGTTTAACATCTCGTGTATGTCAATATCATCCGTTTAACATCTCATGTATGTAAATATCATCTCGACTCATCCGTTTAATATCTTGTGTATGTCAGTTTCATCCGTTTAACATCTCATGTATGTAAATATCATCTCGACTCATCCATTTAACGTCTCATGTATTTCAATATCATCCATTTAACATGTCATGTATGTCAATATCATCTCGACTCATCCATTTAGCATCTCATGTATGTCAATATCAACCGTTTAACGTCTCATATATGGCAATATCATCTCGACTCATCCGTTTTATATATCATGTATGTCAATATCATCCGTTTGATATCTCATGTATGTCAATATCATCTCAACTCATCCGTTTAACATCCCGTGTATGTCAATATCATCTGTTTAACATCTCATGTATGTCAATATCACTTTCAGTCCCTTAAAAATCAGTAATTACATAAAAGGTCCTTGTTGTTTTTCACTAAGTTTCCAAATGGACCCTTTTTATTCATAAACCCAACACCAAATTATCCCATTACCCAATCCAAAATAAAACACAAACCACCCCAAGCCCATACCTTTGGCCCAAAACCCTTTCACCCTTTTCATACTTCCACCCAGGGTCAACGAGTCAAATGGTCAAACCTCAGTCAACCCCTTCTCCCTTATCCCTCCACACGTGACCTGCTCCAAAGCCTGCTACTACTCCAACACCATCATCACACTTTCCTGCAACACCCCTACCCCTACACTTCCTTTCCACCACAATAATACAAACCCACCCCCTGCCAAGAGCTATCTGCCAAATTGCTAGCAAAAACCCTTTTCCCGCCAAAAATTAAATACACGGCCAAGATTATTTTGAGTGATCCATTGGCTCAAAATCAAAGTGAGAAGCGTCCAAGGGCATTTTTGAAGGTTTTATAATGAAGAAAAAAGGCCTGGAGTTGGTGTTAGTTAGTTAGTAGTTAAGTGGTGTAGTATTTAGTTTTAGCTTTTTATTTTGAACTAGTGTAACTTGTTGATTTAAAATTCCAAGTTGTAATCTCAATTCTGATAATATAATTTCTAGTTTATTTAATCATCAATTCCATTTTCATTGTTCAATTTAAAATTTGCTCAAAATTCTTAGATTTCTCATTTTACCCAAAAGTTGCTAAATTGGATTACTTACTGATTCATAAGGGTCATTTTATCAGTAAAAGTTGATTGCAACCATTACATTTCATTTTCACATGTTGTACTTAAAAATACAAAAATATAAAAAATTCAGTGATAATTGAAAAATTAAAAAGAAAGAAGAAGAAAAGAAAGTAGCTGTGGAAGCAAGGTTTAGAACCTCGGGGGAGGTAATAGGGTGGATAAAACTGAATCATTTATGGATTTGAGCACAAGGCAGTTAGTACTTTCAAACTTCAAATTTTACAACAAATCTTGCATAATTTGAAATTGTTGATTGTTTCTATTTATTGTTGTTTATCTTTGCTCAGTTATGTTCACTTTGGCTTAATATCAATAGGTATATCAATTTCATGGGTTAGATAAGCAAATTGCTTCTTAAAATTGCTATTTCAGTTTTTAAAGGAGTGTTTGGCACAGTGGTTTTCATCACTGTGCATTAGTTATTTGTTGTTGGGATTGGCTCAGATATGTTTCCTTAGGTAAATTGAGCCTAGTTCAGTCCTTTAAACCAATGCCTTTTCAGAATAAAGTCAAATAGACATTTGATATCTTCTTGTGTGTTCACTGTTGGAATTTCAAGATTGTTAATCATCAATATCAGCTTAATTATTGTTAAAATAGATTAGTTTAGCTTCATTTTACCTTTTTACATCTCAATTAGTTATTATAATCAGCTCAAAGTTCATATTAGTCAACATTGCATGTTATTGTAAAAAGTCAAAATTTGTTGTTGTAAATTTTTGAATAAAATAGATCATTTTCTGTAGGCTTTAATTTTGGGTTTCATGACTTGTGCTTCTAGGTAGTTAATATTTGGCTGCTTGTCTTCTTTATAGTATTTTTTATAATTTTTATTTAGCTTTGTAAACTGCTTAATCTCATGCTCTTTTCTAGCCATTTTACTAAAACCTCCCCTGTGCCAGGGGAGTTTGTGTCAACTGCTTGACTTCACAAGCTTCTTATAAGCTAGCCAATAGATCCTAGATTGTGTAATTTGGTTTTTGTAAAGCCCAACTGCTATTCTTCAAGGTTCAAGGGTTGAAAGCTACTTTCTAGCTTATTTTATAAGCCTGCAGGAGGCTTTTAGCTTGTCCCATTTGCCTCAATTCACTGATTCATCAGTGAACTTGAACAAGTTCACAAGCTCATTGTGGGCTTGTTTATGGGTATTAGCTTGTGTTGTTGGGTTTTCTTAAAAGCTCAGTGGACCAAGTTGGTGGTTCCAAGCTTATTTTTGGCTTGAAAGCTTATTTGATAAGCTGGTTAAGGCCTGCAAAAGCCCTGTGGGACTGTCTCAGTTATGGGTATATTGGATCTGCTTATTGGCTTGTTCAGCTTATCCAGTGAGCTTCTCTGTCTCTTCTAGCTTATTTTGTACTCATATTTGTTGTTTGTATCTTAATCTCTCCTTAGGTTGAGTTGTTTAGCTTAGTGATGGCTTTTTGATTTCAAAAATCTCATTTCAAGTGTAAAAAGGCTCACTGTGGTGATCATAAGCTTGCAATAAGCTTATTTTTGTATTTTATAGAATCTGATTTCACAAAGATTGCTTATATTTGTTGTTAGATTGTTTGTGTAAAAGAAAAACATCAAAAAGAAAAATAAAATTAAAAAGTGCAAAACTAGGATTCGAACCTGGGACCTCTTGGGTTGACTGGGCAACGTCAGACCAAACCCATGCACCATCTAGGCTAGGTGTGTGTTAGTGTAATTGTTCCCATTTGTTATTTTTATAGTATCACAAGTCCATTTAAGTTTATTTTTTGCTTATAAGCTGATTTTCAGCTTATTAATAAGCACTAGGGTCTTTTCTCATTTTTCTAAGCTTCTGCTATATTAAACTATTTTTAGAAAAAGTTTTATAATTTTCACTATTCATATAGTATTTATTAAAATTTAAATTAGTTTTATTAGTATTTAAATAGTTTTTAATTAATAGCAATTAAATAAAAAGTCAAAAAATAATTTTCTTTTTCTAAAATTTTCTTTTATCGTTAGGATCGTAAAAATATAATTTTCATGTCCGTAGGGTTAGCGTAGCATAAATTCACGTTTTATGTTGCGCACTCACGTTTTATTTAAATAACTTTTACGTTTTTAAATTTAAGTTACGTTAGTAAAAGTAGTTTGTTAAATAAAGAAAAATCAAAAAAAAAAAAAAAAAAAAAAAAGAAAGAAAAAGTGATAGCTTCTATTTAAGCCCTTTTGGCTTATTTTTCTGCTTATTTATAAGCAAACTCTGATTTTAAATTTTTAGATTACGTTTTAGGTTAACTAGGTTTCACGTTATTGTTAATATAGTTTGTTTAAATCGTTCTCATTCGTATTTCCTTAGTGTAATCACTCACCCCTTTTCTGTCCAAATTCACCCGATCACGAACCCGTTTTGATTACCATCACACCTCGTCGGGACATAACGACCCGGGGAAACCCCTATACTTCCACGGAGATTGACTCTTAGGCTGTTTGACCTAGTTGACCATCACCTGGTCAGTTTAGGTTGACCGTTTGGAGCCAGTCAAATTTTGGCGCCGCTGCCGGGGAGGTTGTGCGCGTATTCTAAACAGTTTTTCAGATTAGTGAATCTGGATATACACTCATTGTATATTTACCATCCTTTGTTCATATTTTCTTATTATAAAAACAAAACAGTTCACGAAAACTTTTTAAAATTAGTTTTCAACGAACACAAAAAACCCAAAAAGATTTTCTTTCTTATTTGTATATAAAATGTCTTTCCAAAAAACCAAAAATATTCACCTTTACCCTCTATCCATTTGATTCTACCTTCTTATACCCCTCTCATGTATAATTCTTATGGCGTCTCTTGGCTACAAGTGTTTTCACTGTAAAAGCCCGATTGAGAACGACTTTCGTTGTCTCCGGTGTATTTGTGAGAAATGTGGCAATAATTGTAGTAACAGATTTTGTACTGTGTGCAATCTGTTCATAAGTCCAAATTCTCTCAATGATTCACCAAATTCTTCTAACTACCCTTCACAGCCAGAGATACGTGCTATTAATGACAAACCTTCAAGAATCAATCCTGACCTTTCATGATATAAGGTTATAAGGTCGTCAAGCAAACGTACAGAGCTTAAGGCAGTGACGGAAAAGAACGACTTACCCAATCTTCACGTTTATCAAGAACAAAAACCCGAGACCATAACGGAAGTGGTGGAAATTCCTAGCTCTAAGAGCACACCACTTGTCCCACCTCCGGATTTTATTCCTTGTGTTGGTTGTGGTGAGCCGCTTTTTGGTTTACCATGTCGTTTGTGTACATGTGAACAATGTGGTAACGATATTCGAGACGGAAGTTGTTTGTTTTGTGGTTCGAGGAATTCATTTGCTTATGATCCTAATCAGAACTCATTCAACG
This sequence comes from Artemisia argyi, assembly GCA_030686995.1. Classification (NCBI taxonomy): domain Eukaryota; kingdom Viridiplantae; phylum Streptophyta; class Magnoliopsida; order Asterales; family Asteraceae; genus Artemisia; species Artemisia argyi. The sequence goes on from CM060681.1 coordinate 80,453,905, forward strand.
ATTCTTCAAATTTTTCCAATTACCTATCACATTCATACGAGCAAGAATCATATTATCCAAATCACAATGGTGCTTCGTATCAAAATACTCCAAACTTTTCGTGTGAATACAGTGGAGGTCCTCACCAAGGTTTTGATTGTCAAAATAATCAAAATTTTGGTTATGACCAATATTGTAACAACCCGCATTTTCAGGACATTTCTCCTATTCACTATTCATCAGTTACTATTCATCATTTACTATTCACCGGTCACTATTCATCATTTTACTATTCATCATTTTCGGAGTCAGTTTGTGATTCCGAGAAGCGTTCAGAAATTTTACTATTCATGTGACACTATTCATTCCCGGAGGGAATCACTATTCATGATCATCATTTACCATTAAGTAAACTGAGTTTACGAGTCTTCAAATTCGCGTAACCAATGTGGTTTAGCTGCAAATTCATGCATTATTCATTAATGACATTTCATATAGACTATAGTAGTCTACAAATCATCATCACTTTAGAATCTACACGGATATGCCTTATTTCTATATACGTATGCTTAATTTGTAATTAACGTTACCACTCAGTTTTTACTACGAACGTATACCCAATACTCCCGACTACGATCCTAACATATTTTCGTACTCATTATAATAATATAAAAATTATATTATTAATTTGCCCAGTGTTTTGAAATCAATTACTATATTTTACGGTCGGAGCTTATAACTCCGTCGGTTTGCGAAATTTCAACCCGATAATTATTTTAACACCCGATTCTCATCAGGAATAATATTTTACAACTTTTACAACTTCGTCGTATTTTATTTCACCTCGTTAACATTTATTTTTAGTTAACTCGGTACCCGATAACACCTAATACACAAATTAAACTAACAAATGCACATGTTTTGGGGACAATATCATTTATTGGCCAACATTTTCTTTCCTTGTCCTGCTCCTTTTGCCGCCCCTATGTTCCCCCCCCCCCCCCCCCCCCCAATACCAAACTATAGATATTTTTGACTAACTATTGTACATAAGACTTTCTAATATATATATATATACTACCATCCTACATTTTCTTTCATTAACATACCAACAAAGCTAGCAAACTCTCTCTTTCTCCCATCTTCATCACATAATCGGCCAAGGCAAGAAGAACAAGCAAGATCCATCAATTTTTCAAGATCAAATGTTTAATCAAGTTCTAATCATGATCTAGTTGGGGTTTTGTGGTAAAAACCCTAGGTTTCTTAACATAATCATCTTCAAATCACCTCAAATATTCAAGTAAGCTTCAAGAACACTTTTGATCTTTTCATACTTTCAATTACTTTATATTTTTATGTATTTTCAAGATATATTGGTAAAACATGCAAGTATGTATGATCCATACCACTTATTACTCATTTATTTCCTTATAAACATAGATCTACAATTTTTATTAGTAATCTCATGAGATCCACCAAGATTGGTGCTGTTTAGGAACCCATGACACCCTAAGAAGGTGTATGGTAGGATTGGGTACTTGTGGAGTTGATTTGAGATAGTTTGGTTAAGTTTTGAACAAGCCTTGAACTAGAAAAGTTGATTTTTACAAACTATATAAAGGTTCTGTCCAAAAACATGAAACGTGGGAAAATCAGTGGGTTTTGGTAACTTTGGACCAAAGATTTAGAAAATACATTCCGAGACGAAACTATGGCCGAAAACGGGGATAAAATCCGAGTTACGACGAAAAAGATATGCTATTTTCAAGATTAATGACGAAAACTATAATTTCTGAAAATATTGAATCTGTCCCGATTTTTCTAGCTAGGAAAACTGAGATTTAACGATATCTAGACTAGCCGAGACCTTGAGAAACCTAAAGTATACTTGATTACCTTCGCGGGGATATAAAGAACATAGAAAACGAGCTTATAACGAAAAAGATACAAGCGTTTGAACTTAGACGATTTTTACAAATTTCAATCAGCTTTTCTATTATTATTTTGCCACAAAACTGTCTTTGCGAGACACCACTTTCTTGGCTGTTTTTCTTTATGATCGGATCAATTTGAGTCCGAGCCGTAGTTTTATGAAATCAAGATCTTCCAACAAGCTTTTCAAATCAATTGGCCGTTCGTCGAATAGACTTATAACGAATAAACTACGACCTCATCAATATACCCGATAAACTATATATATTTTGACAGCTTTTACTATAATGAAATTTTCTAAGTGTTGAACATAATATTTTCAAGTATCAACAATGAGAGTCGATTTTCTCATCGATCAAGACTCGTATAGCCAAAAGTTAAATGACACGACTTCAAGATATTGTTACAAGGTTTTCATAAATGCCGAGTTTCACCACTAACCCTTAATGTACAACATTTCGCGACTTGTTTTGCGAGGCCATTTTGGGCATATTTTTCAAGTAATGAAAATGTTATTTTTTCGACGAAAACCTTATAATTGCCGATAGAACACCAAACAAGGATCGTGGAGTACCATTTCAACGTATTTACATGGAAAGTGGTTATTAACTTAACGAGACGTCAAAAATGTATTTTTCGACGATAAACGTTATTTTCAAAACTAACGAGTGGCATCGATAACATACGTATTTGCATGTGTAGCATCAATTCATTTCTTACATTAGATCATACCATTCATGTTAGGTTACGGTTAGAGATCGTGCCTCATTTCTGTGTATTCACTTTTGTCATCGTAGCTATCGCACCAGGTGAGTTCATAACCCATACTTTTACTTGTTTTACAACTGTTTTGGGGGAAGATACATGCTCATTACTATTTAAATTCAATGCTTGTTTTACTTGAACGCGATTCATTTTCTCAAACATTACTGGATGGTTGAAATACTTGATTGATTACTTGCACACATTATGAATTACTTATTCCATCCTTGATTACTTTCTTATGGACACAAGTTCTTGCTTCTGCGGACATAAATACAAAACTGTTACTTTGCCTGAGTTACCTATTACTGCCACTAAAGTCCCCTTTATCATGAACCGTTAATTACATGCGTGTGAGCGCGAATGCTGTGGATAGATCTATTTGGGTTGACACCCCGTCCGAGTTGGTCGCGCCAACCTGTCAAACGGACGCATATCATTCGGATTACTTCCGAGTGTCTGGCAAACACTTGCAAGGGGCATTATTATGATTGATTTCATACGATTACGTCGAGCTTCGGGGTCATGAGCGTAGGCACTGTATACCTTATTTTTAGCTGTGACATTGTATTTGTTATATTGTCTTGCTACTGAAAATCTCGTGTTCCGCAAATGACTTGTTTACATAAACCAATTTATATTTGGCAGTGGGTCGTAAACACACAGGTTACAAGTCTCTTATGGCGGGACTTGCAACTGAGTGGATTTATGATGCCTTTGCTGGGAAATACTTGATTACTGGAAACACTTGTTTACGGGAAATACTTGTTTACTAAAATCTATGAACTCACCAGCTTTATGCTGACGTTTTAGCATGTATTTTCAGGTTTTAAGCTATGGCACGCTACTGGAGGTTTTGGCAGGGCATGGCATGGTCATAGAAGAGTCTGATATTCATACGGGGACCGTTTTAAACTATTTTAAGGGCTTACTTCCACACTACTTTTAAAAATATAAATTCAACATTTTGATTAAGCTATTTTATTCTAAATGATTCAAGTGAAAACCAGTTTTGAACCTGTGTTGTAATACCAATTGAGTTACACCCCAGCTACATGTACGCTTTCGCTGGATCCGATTTTGGGGGTGTGACAGATTGGTATCAGAGCTTTGGCTATAGCGAACTAAGTGTTTTTAAAACCTAGACTATAGCTACTTTTACGAAAACTTAACCCTATGACCGTCACGTGCCTGCCTGCCAAGCTGAAGCCTCATTTGTGGTTAGTTGCTGACTTAGGTGATGAGAATTGTGTCTCATTATCTGATATACTATATTCATTTATTCTAGTTGATTACTATAATTGTCTTTTATATAAGCATGTTCACTTACCATATATGTCACCACGCTATGTTTTTCTTTGCATAGTCTCGTCATTTGACCTCGAGTTTGGTCACTTGCCTTAGTTATTCAGAACGTCTGGGTATTTGTGAAGGACATAGTCTTAGTATAACTGAGCTGAGTATTTCAAAATTCATGGAACCTCGGTGGAATGTAGACTGGTCACCTACATTCGACCCGGGATAGTGAGATATAGGCTGACCACCTATGTCTAACTCAGAAATGAATTTTGCAACACTGAGAATGGTTATAATAAAATTTTGTCTGGATTGAATCCTCTACTCAATTTCCAAAGGTTTCATTCATGTGTGCGTACTCAAACGTTTCAAGAACCTTCATACTTTTCATCACTTCATGAACCGCCGCTTGGAAGCACGTCAACTGGTCATTTCATCTCAGGAACATTCACGTCCATGCACGATACACTTATATCACAGTATTTTCTTTCATCACAATCTTATTATGTTGTAGTTGTCACAGTCTCTTCCCTTCTCACCATCACTATCATTTCTTCTCCCCACCCCCATATATATATAAGGGATTAGCTTACACTCTATAGATTCATATGTCACCCATCACTCACTACTCCCAATATTGATAAGTGGATATTATCAATGACCTCCCTAGGAAAGACTTTCCATACCATCTATAAGGAGGATCCCTCGGTACATTAAGACCATTCAAAACTCAACAGAAATCTCAGGATATCACAAAACCATTCGGACCACTATCACTGGCCTGATCACCATAAATTCCATCATCTGGAAAGTATTGGCTTGACTAAATTACAGGATTAGTTTCGATACGAGTGCTCACTAAGCAACACCATAGAGATAAATCCAACCTCTTAACCAAGACTATAGATTGAACATGTCCTCACCAATAGACTTTATTCAAACATGTTAGACACCTATGCATTTGTGCAGACATACATACCTGGCTATTTTATCCTATTAATACTTTTACTTTTAAATGGATTTTTCTCCAAACTACAGTTATACAAAACATATATCTTTTAAGAAATACTTTTCTGAGACACATATTTCGACAAGCAAATTCCTTTTGGTTAATCCTTAACAAAACTATTGAATATTAGGAAATTTTAAACATCAATCTTTGGTAAACCATATTATTCACCTTATGTTGAAAATTGTCCTATCTTGCATAACTATTAAATTTTGAAACCTCAAGAAAAATGTTACTTAGAAAACTGTTTGCTTAAAAAATTGTAAATTCATTTATTCAGGGAAGATTTATGAACAAAACACACAATCTCCAAACTTACATCACTTATACATTTAGGAGTTCGTGAATTAATGACATAGACCTTGGGGAAAATCTTAGTAATGGAGACTAAGCACCGTAGGTGGAGAAAGACTCAATTCATGACATCCTGCGGAGGATCACAACCTTATCCTAATCTATTATTTACAACAACACCCTTTAACGGATTTAACCTTGTAAGTCTTTCAAAACAAGATTCATGATACCCATTTCAATTATTCCTAATAGAGGAATTTGATTCACCTCGAACTCCTAGCGATTTCATTAAGAACTCCTTTGGAACTACACCACCTATCATCTGCAGACCAATGGTCGGAAATTAGAGAACGATTCAAACATAGGAAAATATGCTCAGAGCACGAGTGATTAACTATAGAAATGGTTGGATTAACCATTTGCCATAAATTAGATTTCTTTATGACCATAGTTACCACACGAGCTTAGAGACTACACCATTTGAAGCACTTTATGGTCAAAGTGCCAACATCCATTGACGGATCAAAATTTGGAAAAGCCCAACTCACTAGTCCCGTAAGCATTCATGAAATAACCAGGAATTACCTACAAATCAAGAATCAGTTACAAGTTTGATCAGTTGTAAACCATTAGAACTTCAAGTTGGTAGCCAGATCATGTTGAAAGTTCTGCCTAGGAAAGGTATGATATGTAACACCCCCAAAATACCGCAGCGGAAGACTGTGTCATAGGGGTGCTACTTCATAATACAAAGTACAAGGTATAGAAAACGAACTCTAAATGAGACGTTTTGAAAAGTTACCATTCGATTAATGAATTCAAAGTTACAAACATGAGATTCCAAAGTATGATACATAAATGTATACAATTGTTTTGAATGGTAAATGATAAAAGCGTAAGTCTTCAGAATATGCAGCTTGACTCTAAGTTCCACGCACTAGGTATCGCCTTACTAACCTGAGATAAACATGCTAAAGTGTCAACACAATGGTTGGTGAGTTCATAGAGTTTGTCTTAAAACAGTTGAAAAAGCCTCAAAATAATGTTCACACAGCAAAGGCATTGAGAATCCACTCAGTTACAAGTCCCGCCATAAGAGACTGGTAACCTGTGTGTTCACAACCCACTGCTACAATATAGTATGATTAAGACATGTATAAGTTCATCAAAACAATTAAGCAATTAGTCGTGAGTCTACTCTTCATCTCCGAAGACCTCACGTTTATGATGTATCCAACATTCGCAAATGTTAGGATGTATCAATAGCCTCAATGGTCATCCAACAACTTAATTTGGAGCCACCGGAAGTCTCAATGGTCATCCAGCAACTTAATCTGGAGCCACTGGAAGTCTCACAATCAAGTATAATGCAATCATGTATATATGACATCAAGTATAATGCGATCAAGTATAAGACAATCAAGTATAAAAAATCAAGTATAAAACAATCAAGTATAAATGTTTTGAGTATTTGTACAAGTAAGCAAGTAGTTGTGCATGTATCCCCCCCAAAGAGTTAAAACAAGTATGAAAAAGTAGGGGCTATGACTCACCTTAAGCTTAAGTAATGAGAAATGATAGTGGTAGTCGAATCGCGAAAGTCTCTAAGAGCAGCCTATAATAGAACGTTGTGACTTAGGTTTGGAGTAACGTCTAAGAATACGAAGAATTGCCTATATATGTCTTGCATATAGTTCATGATGTAGTACTTAGTATATAGTGTAAGTCGTTGAATATAAGTGGTTTATGAAACATGTATAGGTTGTATATCTCTTACTACCGTTCGGGCCGACATAATTCAGAAGTCATGGAGTAAACGTTCGAGGAGCCAGGACACTTTAATTCGTAAATCCACAACTCATCTCGACGGCTTACTTAATGAACTCCTCACATGAGGCTCCCTACTATTGTAGTATTTGATAACATATATATAAGCTTTGATTTTTAAAAGTTATATGGTCTTTAGCCGTGGCTTTGCCGTGACCTTGGTCATTGTTACCATGGTCTTGAGACTCAACCTTGGCTTTAGCCATGGTTGTGGTCTTGGCTTTAGGTCATTAGACCTCTTGGTCTCATCTAATTATAACCATTATATAGTTACTTTGGTCTAAAAATGGCTGTTAAGAATTTGAAGAAAATTATCACTCAGAATGCATTTTCAAGGCTCGAGCTTCTTTGTACCTGAACGAAAACGTCGTTCCGGACAACTTTCGTGTTTTAACTTTTTGATGAATCGGACCAGAAGGGTGACTTTCAAAATGGCAGAATGCAAACAGTAGGGTATTGGCAGTTTCGGCGTTTTGGTTTCGCTAACTTCAAATGGTCATAACTTTTGACTCGTGTACTCGTTTTGGGTGATTCAAATTGCTATGTTTTCCTTTCAAAACCCTCTTTAACAGTATGTAAGTGTTTCATATCATAGTTATACTATTTTGGTCGTGGTTCTCCATAAAAGTCACTAGTTTACTTGTTTGCTTGTCATAAGTTAACATATGTATACAATAACTTGTTTTATCCATTTTTAAACATCATGAACACAATAACAAGAACATATATAGCATGAAAGAAACACAAAGAGCATGAAAATGATAATCAAGCAAGGAGTATGTTAGGGTTTGCTTACAACTTTTGGCTTTCACTTAAGAAAGGAAGTCAAGTATGAACTAGGACACTAAACCTATACTTATAATCGCTTCACCATAACTCTTGTAACCATTGATAGACTTGATATAAACCTTGTGAAAACCATTTAACTTCAGCCCCTAATCACCTTGTGTAGCTCCTAATTCAACCATGGAATCACCAAACAAACTTAAGAACTAGGTAGAGAATACTAAGACCTTGAACTTTGTAGTGTAATTTGTATATTGAAGATCAAAGAATCATGGTGCTAGGTATTTATGTTGTGGCATTTTTGGTGATGAAGAAAGGAAGGGATTAGCTTGCTATTTATACTATGAATGAGGAGGTTAGGAAGGTGGCTAGGAAAGTTACCTAAACTTGGTGACCAAGGTTAACTTGGAGCCAAAGTTGTATACATGTGTACATCTAAGGAATCAATGGTCTAGATCAAGCCAGAAGTGTGAATCCCCCCCCCTAGTGGCGGTTCATAAGTCTTGGGGAGCAAGTGTGGACTTTTGATGATATTATCCTAAGTATGTAGCTAGTTTTGACTCCGTAAGTTGCTAACCGTAAGTTGTTAAGTCACGAAACGTAAAACCGGGTATCCTAAAAATATGAAACTTGAAAGTATGGTTAAACATGTCAATATACTTCATAATAAAATATAAAATGAGTGGTAGGTTCTATTGGGTGCTAAAACCCTGCTAAAAACTGGAAACACGGGTCTAAAACGCGTAATACGTAAAACGTACGAAAGTTGCGTAAAATTAAGAAAAGTAAAATGTAACTTTTCTAATAGAATACTAATGACTTAAAATGACTTATAATGTCTAGGCTGGGCTCTGTCTAGTGTCGGTTGGTATTAAATGTCTTTAAACTTAAAACCGTAAGCCTAAAAATCAAGGAATGATTTATAAAATCAAGGAATGATTTTTGGTCAAAGGAGGAGGGAAAAATATGTTGACTTTTTCTAATAAGTTGAAAACTCAAATCATCTTAGAAACACGGTGCAGGTATAGGCTAAGGTTACGGCTGAGTAAAAATGCTAAAAACTGAAAATTCCAGTTTTTCACGGCCGAGGCTTATTTGGTCATATTTTTCTCAGTCATGATTAATTCTCTAATTAATCATGAGAGTACTAAACATTTTTCTGATGCGGGGTCACTTAACGCGGTCGAGTTTCGTTGTGCGTAGAATTTTTGAATGACGTTTTACCCTAAAACGTGTAATTCCATGTAATTCCTTAATAACTTTCACGAAAATGATCTGATGAGTGTCAAACTTTTAATTTGCTATGGAAATGATTTATCACTCGAGGCCAAGAAACAAAAATCAAATTTCGGGAAAATTTCGGGAAAAATGAATAGTAAAAGTGAATAGTAAAATTTTCCGGGAATAGTAATTAACCTGAATTTGCGAATTGTTACAGTCTCTACCCCTTAAGGAGAACTTCGTCCCGAAGTTCAGTTGATGTTAACTACTTATGATGTGTCTAAGAGAATTCGGGATTTCTAATATAGTGGTGTTTACTCTGATTCGTCTAAGGTTCTGGTTAAGGAGTTGTATCGGCTACAATTAAGCCCACTTATTTATAACACATTACTTACATAAAGAAGCGTCCAAATTTATGTAAGTAAGGTCTCATAAACTTATGGTTCGGTGATTTACAATTTCTTTATTTAAATGAAGAGGCGTCCCAATCCATTTAAATAAGGAGATTCTAAATCATCCTACTTAAGAATTTCCGACACAAAAATCCGCCTTCTAAGGCCGATAGTAAGATAATCAAGTCATCAAATCCCTAAAGCTAAGCAATAATATTATTTAACTCAAATCTTGTGTCTCATCAAACAAGAACTATCACAAGATCAAGTTAACTAATTAGTTATTACTGAGCTCCATGTTTTTAATGACTCGACGAATCTCTGGGGCTCCTTATAATACTAAAGTCACATCATCTAATAGCGTGGAACTAAACCAACAGCTACCAAAAAGCGTATGTGTATGTAGTGTGTGTAAGGCGAATAAAGAGGAGAGTCCTAACGTATATAGCAGTTATAGTCTAGGCACTAAATGCAACCTAGTTCTCTATAACCAAGGCTCTGGTACCAATCTGTAACACCCCCAAAATACCGCAGCGGAAGACTGTGTCATAGGGGTGCTACTTCATAATACAAAGTACAAGGTATAGAAAACGAACTCTAAATGAGACGTTTTGAAAAGTTACCATTCGATTAATGAATTCAAAGTTACAAACATGAGATTCCAAAGTATGATACATAAATGTATACAATTGTTTTGAATGGTAAATGATAAAAGCGTAAGTCTTCAGAATATGCAGCTTGACTCTAAGTTCCACGCACTAGGTATCGCCTTACTAACCTGAGATAAACATGCTAAAGTGTCAACACAATGGTTGGTGAGTTCATAGAGTTTGTCTTAAAACAGTTGAAAAAGCCTCAAAAGAATGTTCACACAGCAAAGGCATTGAGAATCCACTCAGTTACAAGTCCCGCCATAAGAGACTGGTAACCTGTGTGTTCACAACCCACTGCTACAATATAGTATGATTAAGACATGTATAAGTTCATCAAAACAATTAAGCAATTAGTCGTAAGTCTACTCTTCATCTCCGAAGACCTCACGTTTATGATGTATCCAACATTCGCAAATGTTAGGATGTATCAATAGCCTCAATGGTCATCCAACAACTTAATTTGGAGCCACCGGAAGTCTCAATGGTCATCCAGCAACTTAATCTGGAGCCACTGGAAGTCTCACAATCAAGTATAATGCAATCATGTATATATGACATCAAGTATAATGCGATCAAGTATAAGACAATCAAGTATAAAACAATCAAGTATAAATATTTTGAGTATTTGTACAAGTAAGCAAGTATTTGTGCATGTATCCCCCCCAAAGAGTTAAAACAAGTATGAAAAAGTAGGGGCTATGACTCACCTTAAGCTTAAGTAATGAGAAATGATAGTGGTAGTCGAATCGCGAAAGTCTCTAAGAGCAGCCTATAATAGAACGTTGCGACTTAGGTTTGGAGTAACGTCTAAGAATACGAAGAATTGCCTATATATGTCTTGCATATAGTTCATGATGTAGTACTTAGTATATAGTGTAAGTTGTTGAATATAAGTGGTTTATGAAACATGTATAGGTTGTATATCTCTTACTACCGTTCGGGCCGACATAATTCAGAAGTCATAGAGTAAACGTTCGAGGAGCCAGGACACTTTAATTCGTAAATCCACAACTCATCTCGACGGCTTACTTAATGAACTCCTCACATGAGGCTCCCTACTATTGTAGTATTTGATAACATATATATAAGCTTTGATTTTTAAAAGTTATATGGTCTTTAGCCGTGGCTTTGCCGTGACCTTGGTCATTGTTACCATGGTCTTGAGACTCAACCTTGGCTTTAGCCATGGTTGTGGTCTTGGCTTTAGGTCATTAGACCTCTTGGTCTCATCTAATTATAACCATTATATAGTTACTTTGGTCTAAAAATGGCTGTTAAGAATTTGAAGAAAATTATCACTCAGAATGCGTTTTCAGGGCTCGAGCTTCTTTGTTCCTGAACGAAAACGTCGTTCCGGACAACTTTCGTGTTTTAACTTTTTGATGAATCGGACCATAAGGGTGACTTTCAAAATGGCAGAATGCAAACAGTAGGGTATTGGCAGTTTCGGCGTTTCGGTTTCGCTAACTTCAAATGGTCATAACTTTTGACTCGTGTACTCGTTTTGGGTGATTCAAATTGCTATGTTTTCCTTTCAAAACCCTATTTAACAGTATGTAAGTGTTTCATATCATAGTTATACTATTTTGGTCGTGGTTCTCCATAAAAGTCACTAGTTTACTTGTTTGCTTGTCATAAGTTAACATATGTATACAATAACTTGTTTTATCCATTTTTAAACATCATGAACACAATAACAAGAACATATATAGCATGAAAGGAACACAAAGAGCATGAAAATGATAATCAAGCAAGGAGTATGTTAGGGTTTGCTTACAACTTTTGGTTCACTTAAGAAAGGAAGTCAAGTATGAACTAGGACACTAAACCTATGCTTATAATCGCTTCACCATAACTCTTGTAACCATTGATAGACTTGATATAAACCTTGTGAAAACCATTTAACTTCAGCCCCTAATCACCTTGTGTAGCTCCTAATTCAACCATGGAATCACCAAACAAACTTAAGAACTAGGTAGAGAATACTAAGACCTTGAACTTTGTAGTGTAATTTGTATATTGAAGATCAAAGAATCATGGTGCTAGGTATTTATGTTGTGGCGTTTTTGGTGATGAAGAAAGGAAGGGATTAGCTTGCTATTTATACTATGAATGAGGAGGTTAGGAAGGTGGCTAGGAAAGTTACCTAAACTTGGTGACCAAGGTTAACTTGGAGCCAAAGTTGTATACATGTGTACATCTAAGGAATCAATGGTCTAGATCAAGCCACAAGTGTGAATCCCCCCCCTAGTGGCGGTTCATATGTCTTGGGGAGCAAGTGTGGACTTTTGATGATATTATCCTAAGTATGTAGCTAGTTTTGACTCCGTAAGTTGCTAACCGTAAGTTGTTAAGTCACGAAACGTAAAACCGGGTATCCTAAAAATATGAAACTTGAAAGTATGGTTAAACATGTCATTATACTTCATAATAAAATATAAAATGAGTGGTAGGTTCTATTGGGTGCTAAAACCCTGCTAAAAACTGGAAACACGGGTCTAAAACGCGTAATACGTAAAACGTACGAAAGTTGCGTAAAATTAAGAAAAGTAAAATGTAACTTTTCTAATAGAATACTAATGACTTAAAATGACTTATAATGTCTTGGCTAGGCTCTGTCTAGTGTCGGTTGGTATTAAATGTCTTTAAACTTAAAACCGTAAGCCTAAAAATCAAGGAATGATTTATAAAATCAAGGAATGATTTTTGGTCAAAGGAGGAGGGAAAAATATGTTGACTTTTTCTAATAAGTTGAAAACTCAAATCATCTTAGAAACACGGTGCAGGTATAGGCTAAGGTTACGGCTGAGTAAAAAAGCTTAAAACTGAAAATTCCAGTTTTTCACGGCCGAGGCTTATTTGGTCATATTTTTCTCAGTCATGATTAATTCTCTAATTAATCATGAGAGTACTAAACATTTTTCTGATGCGGGGTCACTTAACGCGGTCGAGTTTCGTTGTGCGTAGAATTTTTGAATGACGTTTTACCCTAAAACGTGTAATTTCGTGTAATTCCTTAATAACTTTCACGAAAATGATCTGATGAGTGTCAAACTTTTAATTTGCTATGGAAATGATTTATCACTCGAGGCCAAGAAACAAAAATCAAATTTCGGAAATGAATAGTAAAAGTGAATAGTAAAATTTTCCGGGAATAGTAATTAACCTGAATTTGCGAATTGTTACATGATACCATTCAGAAAAATTCAGAAAGTTAAACCCAATATACACTGGACCATTTAATATTTCAGACAGGGTAGGCCTAGTAGCCGTCATACTTGAACCTTGTTAGAACTCAATAGTTTACACGATAAAAATCATCATCTTTTTACCAATACAACTTCAGAGACCAACACAAACTAAACTTCGGGACGAAGTTCCTTTTAAAGGGGTGAGACTGTAACATCCAGCATTTTCAGGACATTTCTCCTATTCACTATTCATCAGTTACTATTCATCATTTACTATTCACCGGTCACTATTCATTATTTTACTATTCATAATTTTCGGAGTCAGTTTGTGATTCCGAGAAGCGTTCAAAAATTTTACTATTCATGTGACACTATTCATTCCCGGAGGGAATCACTATTCGCGTAACCAATGTGGTTTAGCTGCAAATTCATGGATTATTCATTAATTACATTTCATATAGACTATAGTAGTCTATAAATCATCATCACTTTAGAATCTACACGGATATGCATTATTTCTATATATATATATGCTTAATTTGTAATTAACGTTACCACTCAGTTTTTACTACGAACGTATACCCAATACTCCCGACTACGATCCTAACATATTTTCGTACTCGATATAATAATATAAAAATTATATTATTAATTTGCCCGGTGTTTTGAAATCAATTACTATATTTTACGGTCGGAGCTTATAACTCCGTCGGTTTACGAAATTTCAACCCGATAATTATTTTAACACCCGATTCTCATCAGGAATAATATTTTACAACTTTTACAACTTCGTCGTATTTTATTTCACCTCGTTAACATTTATTTTTAGTTAACTCGGTACCCGATAACACCTAATACACAAATTAAACTAACAAATGCACATGTTTTGGGGACAATATCATTTATTGGCCAACATTTTCTTTCCTTGTCCTGCTCCTTTTGCCGCCCCTATGTTCCCCCCCCCCCCCCCCCCCAATACCAAACTATAGATATTTTTGACTAACTATTGTACATAAGACTTTCTAATATATATATATACTACCATCCTACATTTTCTTTCATTAACATACCAACAAAGCTAGCAAACTCTCTCTTTCTCCCATCTTCATCACATAATCGGCCAAGGCAAGAAGAACAAGCAAGATCCATCAATTTTTCAAGATCAAATGTTTAATCAAGTTCTAATCATGATCTAGTTGGGGTTTTGTGGTAAAAACCCTAGGTTTCTTAACATAATCATCTTCAAATCACCTCAAATATTCAAGTAAGCTTCAAGAACACTTTTGATCTTTTCATACTTTCAATTACTTTATATTTTTATGTATTTTCAAGATATATTGGTAAAACATGCAAGTATGTATGATCCATACCACTTATTACTCATTTCTTTCCTTATAAACATAGATCTACAATTTTTATTAGTAATCTCATGAGATCCACCAAGATTGGTGCTGTTTAGGAACCCATGACACCCTAAGAAGGTGTATGGTAGGATTGGGTACTTGTGGAGTTGATTTGAGATAGTTTGGTTAAGTTTTGAACAAGCCTTGAACTAGAAAAGTTGATTTTTACAAACTATATAAAGGTTCTGTCCAAAAACATGAAACGTGGGAAAATCAGTGGGTTTTGGTAACTTTGGACCAAAGATTTAGAAAATACATTCCGAGACGAAACTATGGCCGAAAACGGGGATAAAATCCGAGTTACGACGAAAAAGATATGCTATTTTCAAGATTAATGACGAAAACTATAATTTCTGAAAATATTGAATCTGTCCCGATTTTTCTAGCTAGGAAAACTGAGATTTAACGATATCTAGACTAGCCGAGACCTTGAGAAACCTAAAGTATACTTGATTACCTTCGCGGGGATATAAAGAACATAGAAAACGAGCTTATAACGAAAAAGATACAAGCGTTTGAACTTAGACGATTTTTACAAATTTCAATCAGCTTTTCTATTATTATTTTGCCACAAAACTGTCTTTGCGAGACACCACTTTCTTGGCTGTTTTTCTTTATGATCGGATCAATTTGAGTCCGAGCCGTAGTTTTATGAAATCAAGATCTTCCAACAAGCTTTTCAAATCAATTGGCCGTTCGTCGAATAGACTTATAACGAATAAACTACGACCTCATCTATATACCCGATAAACTATATATATTTTGACAGCTTTTACTATAATGAAATTTTCTAAGTGTTGAACATAATATTTTCAAGTATCAACAATGAGAGTCGATTTTCTCATCGATCAAGACTCGTATAGCCAAAAGTTAAATGACACGACTTCAAGATATTGTTACAAGATTTTCATAAACGCCGAGTTTCACCACTAACCCTTAACGTACAACATTTCGCGACTTGTTTTGCAAGGCCATTTTGGGCATATTTTTCAAGTAATGAAAATGTTATTTTTGCGACGAAAACCTTATAATTGCCGATAGAACACCAAACAAGGATCGTGGAGTACCATTTCAACGTATTTACATGGAAAGTGGTTATTAACTTAACGAGACGTCAAAAATGTATTTTTCCACGATAAACGTTATTTTCAAAACTAACGAGTGGTATCGATAACATACGTATTTGCATGTGTAGCATCAATTCATTTCTTACATTAGATCATACCCATTCATGTTAGGTTACGGTTAGAGATCGTGCCTCATTTCTGTGTATTCACTTTTGTCATCGTAGCAATCGCACCAGGTGAGTTCATAACCCCTACTTTTACTTGTTTTACAACTGTTTTGGGGGAAGATACATGCTCATTACTATTTAAATTCAATGCTTGTTTTACTTGAACGCGATTCATTTTCTCAAACATTACTGGATGGTTGAAATACTTGATTGATTACTTGCATACATTATGAATTACTTATTCCATCCTTGATTACTTTCTTATGGACACAAGTTCTTGCTTCTGCGGACATAAATACAAAACTATTACTTTGCCTGAGT
This sequence comes from Artemisia argyi, assembly GCA_030686995.1. Lineage (NCBI taxonomy): Eukaryota > Viridiplantae > Streptophyta > Magnoliopsida > Asterales > Asteraceae > Artemisia > Artemisia argyi. The sequence continues at coordinate 80,470,208 of CM060681.1, forward strand.
TACCTATTATTGCCACTGAAGTCCCTTTTATCATGAACCGTTAATTACATGCGTGTGAGCGCGAATGCTGTGGATAGATCTATTTGGGTTGACACCCCGTCTGAGTTGGTCGCGCCAACCTGTCAAACGGACGCATATCATTCGGATTACTTCCGAGTGTCTGGCAAACACTTGCAAGGGGCATTATTATGATTGATTTCATACGATTACGTCGAGCTTATGGGTCATGAGCTTAGGCACTGTATGCCTTATTTTTAGCTGTGACATTGTATTTGTTATATTGTCTTGCTACTGAAAATCTCGTGTTCCGCAAATGACTTGTTTACATAAACCAATTTATATTTGGCAGTGGGTCGTAAACACACAGGTTACAAGTCTCTTATGGCGGGACTTGCAACTGAGTGGATTTACGATGCCTTTGCTGGGAAATACTTGATTACTGGAAACACTTGTTTACGGGAAATACTTATTTACTAAAATCTATGAACTCACCAGCTTTATGCTGACGTTTTAGCATGTATTTTCAGGTTTTACGCTATGGCACGCTACTGGAGGTTTTGGCAGGGCATGGCATGGTCATAGAAGACTCTGATATTCATACGGGGACCGTTTTAAACTATTTTAAGGGCTTACTTCCGCACTACTTTTAAAAATGTAAATTCAACATTTTGATTAAGCTATTTTATTCTAAATGATTCATGTGAAAACCAGTTTTGAACCTGTGTTGTAATACCAATTGAGTTAGACCCCAGCTACATGTACGCTTCCGCTGGATCCGATTTTGGGGGTGTGACAAATATCCATACAATTCACCAAACCAGACTCAACAGTTTTACTGTTGTGAGCATTGTGTTGGCCCACACTATAGTTCTGATTGTCAATCAGGCAACACGCTTGTCTATGAGCAGTTTCCTGATAACAATTATGACTCTAGCACATACGACTCACAGCCACATCAGTTTTACTATTGTGAATACTGTGGAGGTCCTCACTTTAGCTCGGATTGTCAAACAAGGAATCCATTTCGTTGTAACAATTATGACTATTCATTTCAAGACCAACCTCCACAGTACCAAATGATCCAAGCAACTCCTCATGATACCGAGCAAGACCTTTTACTAGAGGCTCTTGAGATAGTGCAAGAACTTAAGGAGGAGTTGTCTACTACATCGTTTCAAAACTCTCGTGAGAAATCTATGGCAGAATTACTTGCTGAAGAACGAGATGCTAGAAACGAAATGAGCATGGAAGAATTACTTGCTGAGCAAAGAGCAGCTAAAATACGTGCCAATCTTCGCTATGCTGCTCTATATGATGACGATGATGACAGTGATGATAACGAAGATAACATTGTCATTATTCAAAAAGACTCATCAGATTCATCAGTTGTGATTCCTGCCATTGAAAATCAAGGAGAAAATAATGTGACAGAGTCACTAGCCGTCGATCAAATGGAACTTGAAAATTCCATAACTGCTAGTACCTCTCAACTCCCTCAGTCTGTTATCACACCCGGAGTTCACACTCACTCTCTGATCATAGGGGATGAGCATCTTAGCACTTTTCCTAAAAAGGAATCGGACGGATTCATAAAGTCTAGTGCTGAGAACCTTGTCCCAATCCCAGGAGAGTCACAGGGAACTTTTGATCATGTGTGTGACTTACCTTATCACCCTGAAAATCCAAAAGATCATTTTGAGACTTTCTCCGATTTTAATGATGATTGTACATCTTATGGAGAAGTTGAGTATGAAGAGGCACCACTGCCTCATTCTGATGTTGCCCCTCTTATTGAGGAGTTCACAGATGAACTTACTCACATCAATCCACTTCCATTGGGAAGTGATGATGATCTGTTTGATCGTGAAGCCGATATGGGAGAAACTAAAAATCTTTTAAACTCTAATCCCAACATCGAGCTTAGTACTTCACATATGCTGATGAAAATTCTTTATCTTCTGGAGACATCAGTCATGTGGAAGGATTACCTTCTGAGCTAGTTAGCTTAGAAGAAGAGAATGATGAGACTAATACTGAAATCAAAGATGAAGCACTTCGTGCAACATTAATGAATGTCAATCTCCTCATTTCTAAAATCGAGGCTTTCAAAGAGAAACCCACTTCATCTCCTATCCCCATTAAGGATGGTGACATTTTCTCCGATGATCCTATTCCGGAGTTTGAAGCCTTTACTTTTGATCCTATGGGAGAGAAGATTAGTGGCAGTACCACTTCTCATTCTCATAATTCTCTCCCCAATTATGAATCATTTGCCTTCGATGAGTTCTCCTGTGAACTCACGTACAACAATTCAGAATATGATTCATTCACATTCGATGAGTTCTCTTCTGAACTCACTCATATCATATCTCCACCGGAGTATGATAACTTCTACTTTGATCTAGACACACCCGGGATATGTCTTGATCACATGAGCTTAAATGATGAAATTCATGATGATGAATCTATGAATTTTCCTGAGAATGATGATGAGTTAGTCATGATGTTTATCATGACTTTCTTTCTCTTCTTCACCTACCGGGTGACTTCTCCTGTTCTTCACTCCTTCGGGAATGAAGACATTATCTTTGACCCCGGCATCACCGCTTATAGTTTATACTATTTAAAGCCAGGATTATATCTCATCGGTGTGGAACTTTCATGTGCTTCAAATATTTGTCCAAACATCTTGAATGAAAGTCCGATGGAGATTATCTCTTCCACATAAGGCTTCCCCAAGGACAAATGAATTCCGGGTCGAGTCAAGCTAGCGACTCGGTAAACAAAAATAGTAGCATGCTTATAGGGTTTTCACCTTAAGTGTGGGGGAGTTACCCCCACTGTGGTTACAAATAAAGTGAAAAAAAAATAGTGTTTCCACATTTAGCTTGTAATGTTGCCCTTTTACGTTCAAAGAGTCGGCATAATAACCGGGACTTTGAATATTGAGGACAATATTCAATTCTAAGTGTGGGGGGAAATTCTAGCGAATTTTATCACATTTTACCATCTAGTACCCCCGTTTTTTACCAAAATTTTAAAAAAAATTTCACTTGAGTTTCAAAATTTTTGTGGTTATTAGTCCGCCATGTCTAAACGACAAAAGGATTGGCTAATCCAGGAGCAAACGGCTCTTGGTAAAGATATCTCAAATCCGTTGATGGCTTGCAATTTGCCCAAAATTGTATGGTATATCAACTCGCCATATCCAAAAAAGTGAATGAGTTGGCTAGGCCGCAAGATTATGGCTTGTGGTAAAGGCAGTGGAAAAACCATAATTGGTAATCAGCTCACCAAGATGTTGACTATTCCATCAAGAGTTGGCTAGTCTAGAAGCAAACGGCTTTTGGTAAAGACAAATCGAATCCGTTGATAGCTGGTGGTTTGGTCAAAATCACATGGTTATCAAGTGGACCATAGTTCTTACTTGAACTGATACATTTGGCTACTCCAGAAGTGATGGATTTTGGTAAAGAGACTCAAATCCATTAATTTTTCTCAAAAAGATTGCTAGGGACTAGCAATAGTTTAGTGTGGGTGATTGATGAGTGTGTAAATACTCATCATTTTTATCGTATCTGAACTGCCAGAACATCCAAAAACACTCAGAAATGCATCAAAATACAGAAATTATTCTAGGAATTGTGTTTTATATGTTTTAGATGCAAAACGTTTAAAAACAAATGAAAAACGAACAAAGTTTGCATAATTGGCAGTTTCAGTCCCCCAAGTTTCAAAACTTGTCAAAATTAGTCCCTGAGCGTTTATTTTGAAAGAAAAGTCAACCCAAGTCCTTTACAAATCAAAAGTTATCAAAAATGGACTTTGGGTGAAAAGTTTGAGAAAATTACAATTTTGGTCCCTGTACTTTCAAAATTGACAGGAATGACCCCTGAGCAATTATTTTGGATGGAAAAGTCAACATTGGTCCTTGGAATTCATAAATTGCCACTTTCAGTCCCTGGGGGAAAAGTTTGGGAAAATTGCAAGTTTGGTCCTCCAAGTTTCAGAGTTTTACAGTTTTGGTCCCTGGGATTAAAATATTGGAAAAATCAAAATTGGACCTTGTACTATTCAACCTTGGAAAGTTTCACCCTTGTGATAACTTTGGAAATGAGTCACTTTCAGTCCCTTAAAAATCAGTAATTACATAAAAGGTCACTTTCAGTCACAACACCAAATTATCCCACTACCAAATCCAAAATAAAACACAAACCACCCCAAGCCCATACCTTTGGCCCAAAACCCTTTCACCCTTTTCATACTTCCACCCAGGGTCAACGAGTCAAATGGTCAAACCTCAGTCAACCCCCTTCTCCCTTATCCCTCCACACGTGACCTGCTCCAAAGCCTGCTACTACTCCAACACCATCACCACAATTTCCTGCAACACCCCTACCCCTACACTTCCTTTCCACCTTAATAATACAAACCCACCCCCTGCCAAGAGCTATCTGCCAAATTGCTAGCAAAAACCCTTTTCCCGCCAAAAATTAAATACACGGCCAAGATTATTTTGAGTGATCCATTGGCTCAAAATCAAAGTGAGAAACGTCCAAGGGCATTTTTGAAGGCTTTATAATGAAGAAAAAAGGCCTAGAGTTGGTGTTAGTTAGTTAGTAGTTAAGTGGTGTATTATTTAGTTTTAGCTTTTTATTTTGAACTAGTGTAACCTGCTGATTTAAAATTCCAAGTTGTAATCTCAATTCTGATAATATAATTTCTAGTTTATTTAATCATCAATTCCATTTTCATTGTTCAATTTAAAATTTGCTCAAAATTCTTAGATTTCTCATTTTACCCAAAAGTTGCTAAATTGGATTACTTACTGATTCATAAGGGTCATTTTATCAGTAAAAGTTGATTGCAACCATTACATTTCATTTTCACATGTTGTACTTAAAAATACAAAAATATAAAAAATTCAGTGATAACTGAAAAATTCAAAAAGAAAGAAGAAGAAAAGAAAGTAGTTGTGGAAGCAAGGTTTAGAACCTCAGGGGAGGTAATAGGGTGGATAAAACTGAATCATTTATGGATTTGAGCACAAGGCAGTTAGTAAGTTCAAACTTCAACTTTTACAACAAATCTTGCATAATTTGAAATTCTTGATTGTTTCTGTTTATTGTTGTTTATCTCTGCTCAGTTATGTTCACTTTGGCTTAATATCAATAGGTATATCAATTCCATGGGTTAGATAAGCAAATTGCTTCTTAAAATTGCTATTTCAGTTTTTAAAGGAGTGTTTGGCACAGTGGTTTTCACCACTGTGCATTAGTTATTTGTTGTTGGGATTGGCTCAGATATGTTTCCTTAGGTAAATTAAGCCTAGTTCAGTCCTTTAAACCAATGCCTTTTCAGAATAAAGTCAAATAGACATTTGATATCTTCTTATGTGTTCACTGTTGGAATTTCAAGATTGTTAATCATCAATATCAGCTTAATTATTGTTAAAATAGATTAGTTTAGCTTCATTTTACCTTTTTACATCTCAATTAGTTATTATAATCAGCTCAAAGTTCATATTAGTCAACATTGCATGTTATTGTAAAAAGTCAAAATTTGTTGTTGTAAATTTTTGAATAAAATAGATCATTTTCTGTAGGCTTTAATTTTGGGTTTCATGACTTGTGCTTCTAGGTAGTTAATATTTGGCTGCTTGTCTTCTTTATAGTATTTTTTATAATTTTTATTTAGCTTTGTAAACTGCTTAATCTCATGCTCTTTTCTAGCCATTTTACTAAAACCTCCCCTGTGCCAGGGGAGTTTGTGTCAACTGCTTGACTTCACAAGCTTCTTATAAGCTAGCCAATAGATCCTAGATTGTGTAATTTGGGTTTTTGTAAAGCCCAACTGCTATTCTTCAAGGTTCAAGGGTTGAAAGCTACTTTCTAGCTTATTTTATAAGCCTGCAGGAGGCTTTTAGCTTGTCCCATTTGCCTCAATTCACTGATTCATCAGTGAACTTGAACAAGTTCACAAGCTCATTGTGGGCTTGTTTATGGGTATTAGCTTGTGTTGTTGGGTTTTCTTAAAAGCTCAGTGGACCAAGTTGGTGGTTCCAAGCTTATTTTTTGCTTGAAAGCTTATTTGATAAGCTGGTTAAGGCCTGCAAAAGCCCTGTGGGACTGTCTCAGTTATGGGTATATTGGATCTGCTTATTGGCTTGTTCAGCTTATCCAGTGAGCTTCTCTGTCTCTTCTAGCTTATTTTGTACTCATATTTGTTGTTTGTATCTTAATCTCTCCTTAGGTTGAGTTGTTTAGCTTAGTGATGGCTTTTTGATTTCAAAAATCTCATTTCAAGTGTAAAAAGGCTCACTGTGGTGATCATAAGCTTGCAATAAGCTTATTTTTGTATTTTATAGAATCTGATTTCACAAAGATTGCTTATATTTGTTGTTAGATTGTTTGTGTAAATGAAAAACATCAAAAAGAAAAATAAAATTAAAAAGTGCAAAACCAGGGTTCGAACCTGAGACCTCTTGGGTTGACTGGTCAACGTCAGACCAAACCCATGCACCATCTGGGCTAGGTGTGTGTTAGTGTAATTGTTCCCATTTGTTATTTTTATAGTATCACAAGTCCATTTAAGTTTATGTTTTGCTTATAAGCTGATTTTCAGCTTATTAATAAGCACTAGGGTCTTTTCTCATTTTTTCTAAGCTTCTGCTATATTAAACTATTATTAGCAATGTTGCAAAAAAAGGTCTACAAGGCCGATTAATCACCGCCTAAGCGCTACAAGGCCACCAACCTTGCCGATTTATGTAACTGGGTCAAACAAATAGGTCAACCATGGTCAATGGTGGTCAAACTTGTCAGAAACCTGTAAATCTTGTCAGAATTACCCAAAACTTACCGTAAACTTATTTTGATCACTTATAGTAACTACTTAAATATATTACATGTTGTTTTTTAGAAAAAATATTATCGAAAATACCTGAAACTAGTCGGAAATACACAAAACTTGCAGGAAATACCCAATATTTACCGGAAATGCCAATCCGATTAATCACCGATTAATCCCGCCTAGACCGATTACAAGCTACAAGGTGGTCGACCGCCTCACTACCGATTCACGATTTTTGCAACCTTGATTATTAGAAAAAGTTTTATAATTTTCACTATTCATATAGTATTTATTAAAATTTAAATTAGTTTTATTAGTATTTAAATGGTTTTTAATTAATAGCAATTAAATAAAAAGTCAAAAAATAATTTTCTTTTTTCTAAAATTTTCTTTTATCGTTAGGATCGTAAAAATATAATTTTCTTGTCCGTAGGGTTAGCGTAGCATAAAATTCACGTTTTATGTTGCGCACTCGCGTTTTATTTAAATAACTTTTACGTTTTTAAATTTAGGTTACGTTAGTAAAAGTAGTTTGTTAAATAAAGAAAAAAAAAAGTGATAGCTTCTATTTAAACCCTTTTGGCTTATTTTTCTGCTTATTTATAAGCAAACTCTGATTTTAAATTTTTAGATTACGTTTTAGGTTAACTAGGTTTCACGTTATTGTTAATATAGTTTGTTTAAATTGTTCTCATTCGTATTTCCTTAGTGTAATCACTCAAACCCCTTTTCTTTCCAAATTCACCCGATCACGAACCCGTTTTGATTACCATCACACCTCGTCGGGACATAACGACCCGGGGAAACCCCTATACTTCCACGGAGATTGACTCTTAGCCTGTTTGACCTAGTTGACCATCACCTGGTCAGTTTAGGTTGACCGTTTGGAGCCAGCCAGTCAATATCATCCGTTTAACATCTCATTCATGTCAATATCATATCGGCTCATCCGTTTATCATCTCGGGTATGTCATTATCATCCGTTTAACATCTCGCGTATGTCAATATCATCTCAACTCATCCGTTTAACATCTCTTGTATGTCAATATCAGTCGTTTAACATCTCATGTATGTCAGCATTATCTCAACTCATCCGTTTAAAGTCTCGTGTATGTTAATATCATTCGTTTAACATCTCATGCATGTCAATAACATCTCGACTCATCCGTTTAATATCTCGTGTACGTCAATATCATCCGTTTAACATCTCATGTATGTGAATATCATCTTTACTCATCCGTTTAACATCTCGTGTATTTCAATATTATCCGTTTAACATATCAAGTATGTGAATATCATCTTTACTCATCCGTTTAACATCTCGTGTATGTCAATATCATCCGTTTAACATCTCATGTATGTCAATATCATCTCGACTAATCCGTTTAATATCTCATTTATGTCAATTCGTTTAACATCTCATGTATGTTAATATCATCTCAACTCATCCGTTTAACATCCCATGTATGTCAATATCATCCATTTAACATATCATGTATGTCAACATCATATCTACTCATCCGTTTAACATCTCATGTATGTCAATATCACCCGTTTAACATCTTATGTATGTCAACATCATCTCGACTCATCCATTTAACACCTCATGTATGTCAATATCATCTGTTTAACATCTCATGTATGTCAATATAATCTCAACTCATCCGTTTAACATCCCTTGTATGTCAATATCATCCTTTTAACATCTCATGTATGTCAATATCATATCTACTCATCCGTTTAACATCTCGTGTATGTTAATATCATCTGTTTAACATCTCATGCATGTCAATATAATCCCGACTCATCCGTTTAACATCTCGTGTATGTCAATATCATTCGTTTAACATCTCAAGTATGTCAATATCATCTTGACTCATCCGTTTAACATCTCTCGTATGTCAATATCATTCGTTTAACATCTCATGTATGTCAACATCATCTCAATTCATCCGTTTAACGTCTCGTGTATGCTAATATCATCCGTTTAACATCTCATGCATGTCAATAACATCTCGACTCATCTGTTTAACATCTCATGTATGTCAATATCATCCTTTTAACATCTCGAGTATGTCAATATCATCACGACTCATCCGTTTAACATCTCGTGTATGTTAATATCATTCGTTTAACATCTCATGTATGACAACATCATCTCAATTCATCCGTTTAACTTCTCATGCATGTCAATATCATCCGTTTAACATGTCATGTGTAATAATTCACATTTTCAGGTTAACTTCTATTCCCGAATGTAACAACCCGTAATTTTCCACGTCAACATTTATTTTCAAACTCTAATTTATTACTTTGAAAATTTTATAAGAACACTTTTTACGTACAACGTTTTAGTTAAATAAACATAAAACTAGAATAACCCTCTTGTACACTATGATTTTACACTATATTTAGTTTACAACATCACAATACCTTGCTCCTACTCCGGTTCAAAAATTTTAATCTCTAAGACAATCCCTTTCATTTACTTATGTTTATTAAGTTATAAACGCTTTTCGCAAATTAAATGAACAATGTACTCGACACTCCCAACAATATTTTTTTTAATACTCCCTAAATTACTACAAAAATGCAAAAAAAAAAAAAAAAAAAAAAAAAAAAAAAAAAAAAAAAAAAAAAAAAAAAAGAAAGAAAAAATTAATTTCTTGCACCCTTATAATTCTCTTACTAAGCCCACTTAATTATACGTATTTAATTTTAACCGCAAAAACTATTACTTAATACATATTTTTAATACCCAATACACTCACAAAATACATTTTTATACAAAATACCTATACTTTACTTAATTTTTTTACCTATAGCCGACACCCTCTCGTATTAACAGTAAGCTAATACAAATTTTCAAACTAAAAATATCATAGATACTTTGGTAAAATTTGACCATTGACTTCCTAGTCACCAAAATCTCTTAAACCTTTGAATATTAGATCATAGTAGGAAACAATTGTGACTTTCTCTTTTCCTTTGTTTCTGCTGCAACATACCACACGGCACCCTATTTTGTTTCCCCTACTAATTTAGATATAAGACCAAGACTTGTCTACTTTGACCACATGTTGATGTTTCTCTATAAAAGGATACTTGTACACTTATTTTGCTCACCAAAAACACAAACATAACTTTCCCCTACATCACCACAATCGACAACAAGGAGGAAACAAGCAAGGAAAAAAATGGTTGTTCTAGTTTAATTGAGCTCACTTGGGTTATAGTTGAGTTATAAGTGTTCACGGGGTTTTGGTTGTGCACATTTGCATTTTAATTCATCATATACACCTTTTAATCTCAAGTAAGTCACTACCTTATATTCATAATCTCTACACAAGTTACTTTTGTGTTAATTTCATTCCTAGAAGCTTAGTGATGAGTATGTAAATACTCATCATTTCTGTTACATTTAAACTGCAAAAACATATGAAAACACACAGGAATGCCTTAAAATACATAAAATATCCCTGGATTGTGTTTTTATGCAAAAGGATTGAAAACTGATGAAAAACAAAACATTTCACATAATTTACAGTTTCAGTCCTTGAACTTTGAAAAATTGGCAAAACTAGTCCCTGGTAAATCAAAAACATGAAATATATCATCAACGGTCCTTAGGGATTTATAAGTTGTCAAGTAGAGTCCTTTGAAGTTAAAAATTGCAAAATGACAACTTTAGTCCCTCAAGTTTGGAAAATGTCAAAAATAGTCCCTAAGGTTTTGTAAATGGAAAATATGAAAAATAAGCCTTGCACTATTCTTAAATGGCATATTAGGTCCTTATGATAACTTTTGAGAAAATACAACATCAACCCTTCAAATTTCAAAAAATAACAAGTTTGGTCCCTGGAGTTTATGGAATTGACAGAAAAGGTCCCTAGGTTTTGAAAATGAAAAAATCACACTTTTGGTCCTTGGGTTTTTCATAAATGACATAAGTAGTACTTGAAACTACTTTGGGAAAATTGCAAATTCAGTCCCTCTATTTTTGTCAAATTCCAAATTTAGTCCTTGTGTAACAAATAACCAAACCGGACCCTTTGTTTTATATTAAACCCAAAACCAAAATAAATCCAATACCCTTTTCCCAGCCTACACCCTTATCCTAGGCCCAAAATGAACCAAGCCCAGTCCACCCTTTTTAAAATAATACGGGCGTTGACCCGTTGACCTCTCCTAAACTACCATCACTGTACACCCTCCACCTCCACACCTGCAATCCAGAAACCAGGGTGGTATTGCCACCTCTTCACCACCACCTCACACCCCCAGCTGGCTATTAACCCTCATCATATCAACCCACATCACAATAAATGCATTTCCCACCTTTTTTCCACCATGTCCACCACTGTAGCACCCAATATCTTAGTTTTTTCTTCCATATCACCCCAAGTTGGTCAGAAATATCTCAATTGTCTCCCTGCCACCTCCTAATACCACCAAGATTCTTTAATTAGTCTCAAACTGCTCCAATTCCACGTGTGAGCTTTTGGCGCCAAAAGTATTTTAAACGGGTAGGATGAATTCTAGTGAATTTATGGTCAAGAATGGTGATGGGATTTGCTCTGAAGTCGACAAGGAACACAAGTGGTCAATATATATCAAGTGGGGAGCATTGTGAAAGAGTATCTAGTTTAATTTTAAATTATGTATGTCGATTAGCTAAGTTTTCAAATTCCAGTATTGTATTAAGCTCTAAGGTACTTTGTTAAGTGTTTTCATATTGTAATCAAGCTGTTTCAAGTACTCAATTACATTGTAAGCCTCAATATCAGTTTATGCAAGTTTTGAGTTTCAAAAATTATCATGTGTCTTGATATTGTGTTCTTAGTTGAGGATACAGACATAATAAGCTCACATAAGCTCCCAGGAAGTTCATAAGTGCTTCTAGTTACCATAAAACTTAGTTTAGTTAACTAAAATCATAAATCACAACTTGGTCAATAAAAGTCAAACTGTACAATATTTGGGTTTGGATTCTGATTCAGAGTGATTTGGGAAGGGAAGAAGCTTTGGATTATGGTTTAGGGACTCATGGGAGTCACATAAGTGTTCTTGGCTCTTGATTTTAAGATTTCATCTTGGTGCTCATTTGTAAGTTTATTTTCCATTTTTAATCTTTCAATATATTTGTTGGTTAATCCTGGTAAAATTTGTGTTTCTATGCTTATTTGTTAGTATATAACCATAATATAGCTTAATATTAAGGACTTGTTAGTTAAAATCTTTAGTTATTAAAAATCTCATTTTCATAGTTTAATTATCATATTGGTCATTTCATTGTTTCTTGCTGTTATTGTGGTTGTTTCATGTTTAATAATGTTAGTTTGATCATAATAATGAGTTTGGATTAAGATTTATGGAATGAATCAGTAATAAGCCTTGAAAATCAACAAACTAATAATATGAAGGAGTGTTTGGCTCTGTGTATTTCATCAAGTCTCAGTGGAATTCTTGTGTTACTTTTGTTTGTTACATGTCTCAGTAGATACACATAGGTCATATAAGGCTTAAATTGAGTGATCATTTTCTGGAAAGTCAAAATCACCAAAGTAACACCACACAGTTAACTGTGTAGTGTTTTGAATGCCATAAGCACTCACTTAAGCTTGTAACTAGTAGATTAAGCCTAAATCAGCTTTCCTTTGGCTTGTTATATCATATTTAATCAGCTAGGATCAATCAAACTTCATATAAGTCAACCTAGTTAAAAATTAGAAAAAGTCAAAAAGTACTTGTGCAGAAAATCACCAAAATGGCATGAATTAATCTGATTTTTGTGCTTGGATTTAAAGTTTGAAATTTGTTGTGTAATTAGTCTACCATCTGTACTTGTGATTTCCATTGTTGTTATATTTATGAGATTTTTTTTAGTGAGCAAATTTGCCCTTGTAACATACCTGCAGGGCAAGCTTATGCCCTGTGCACTCAGACCCCATATCTCCCACCCAACTTTGGTGGTCAATTGTGGTTAACCCAGTGGGTCCCACACCTCAAATTTGGATCCTTACAACCCCCCTCCTACCAGGGAGTGAAACTTGACCACTAGTTTGACCTCTAGACCAGTGGACCCCACTTAGTTTTGCATCACATCTTTGTCCCAAATCTGTCTCAGTAACAACAACAAGCAAGTGCTTATTGTTGTTGTGTGGCTTATTTATTGAGCTTATTTGATTGAAACTCACTCAAAATAGTTCACATAAGTCAGGGGAACCAGATTACACCTTGTGGACCCCACACAAGCTCAGTTGAGCTTATTTCTTAATATAGTCAAACTTGGTCAACTGTTTTGGTAATAAGCACTCATAGTGCTTATTTTGAGTTTCTAATTTAGTTTTCGTTTTAAAAGTTTCTTATTTTAAGTATTTTATTAGTTTTATAATAGAAAAACAAGAAAAAAACCAAACTTAATAATAGTGATAGCTTCTATTTAATAGAAATTATCTATTTAATTTTCTTTTTAGCTTATTTATAAGCACTTCTGTATTTTTATATTTTTAATAAATCTCTATAATATTAAAGTATTTTTATAAATTTTTCCAGAATTTTCCTTTGTCATTTGATAATATTTAGAATTAATACTAGTTTAATTAAAAATTAATTAATAAATAAGAATTAAATAGCATAATTATATTTTATAAAGTACCACATAGTTTTTATAATTTTTATAGCTTTTATATAAGGTAAAACAATTTTATAAATTTTTCTAGGATTTATACTGTTCATTTTCTATTTTTAATAATATAATTAGTTTAATTGATAATTAATTAATAAATAGAATAATAATTAGTAAATTAGATTAAAAATACATAATATAAACTTTTTATAATTTTTTTAGGATTCCTGTGATGGTTAATTAGATATATAAAATTTTTCATAATTATCTAAGTCTTTTTAGTATTTATAATAATTTAAATCAATATAATTAGTTAAGTAATAATTAAATAATAACTAATTAATAATAAATAGATAAATAGTGTGAAAAATATAATTTTAGTTTTAAATAAGTTTTATAATATTTTAGACTTTTAGAAATTTTAATTTTGAATTTCTAGACTTCTTTTACATTTTTCTATTTATTAGTAAATTATTAACTAATTAAAAATAGTTATTAAATAATAATAATTAATTAAATAGTTATAAAAATAATTTTAATTTTCTAATAATTTTCTAATAAGTTTAGGATTCTAAAAATATAATTTTCATATTTGTGGAAGTTGTATTTTACAGAATTCACGTTTAAATTTCGTACATTTACCTTTACTTAAATATAAACGTATATTTTATATCTTTTTACATTTTTTAGGTTTTATTAAATTTTAAATAAATTAGTGATATTAAAATAAATATTTCAAGTTTTTTTAATTTGCATTTATGCCCCTAAGGCTTGCAAACTCCTACTATAGTTAAAGTTGTTTTTATTTACGTTTAAATAATAAACGTTTACATTTTCTTGTTCCTTTTCACTTGTACTTATCTGATTTCACGTATTGGTTGATATAGCTTATTAAAACTATTCACACTTATATTTCAGTGGTACAATCACTTAAACCCTTTTCCTGTTCAATTCACCTGATCTCAAAGTCGATTTTATTTCAGATTTCACGCCTCGTTGGGATCTAACGATCCGGGGAAACACTAAATTCCACGGAGTATTGGCCTAAGCTGTTTGAATTGTTAACCATTACTTGGTTGATATTATCTGACTGTTTCAGGCCAATCAAAATTTGGCGCCGCTGCCGGGGAGGTGTGCTGCGTATTACGACTTTTTGAAGTATCTGTGAGTTTGAATTATCACACTTTGTTATATATCATCTTTTTGTCTATATTTTTCTTCTATTTTTAGTTTCCCGTCACTCTAAGTATTCTTAGAGACGTCTCTAGTGCATGCGCACTCGTTCTTCTAGGTCAACAAGCCTTTTACGTGAGCTTGACAGAATTCCTCGAAGACGTTGTAGACGTTCTGCCCCAACAGCCGTATCTGAGATACGTGCCGTTTTCCCAAACAAAGTTATCATGGCGGAAGACCGTCCGATGAATGAGCTTCTCCAAGCACCCATTGAGGGTTACGGAGAGGCTATTGTTGTCCCAGCCATTGTGGCTGAATACTTTGAGCTCAAAACCGGGTTACTAAATCTAGTAACCTCAAGCCAATTTTATGGTTTTGAGAGGGATGATCCTCATGCTCATATTCGATGGTTTAATAAAATTACCTCTACCATCAAATACAAGAACGTCCCTTCCGAAGAAGTCAAACTTCTTCTTTTCCCATTTTCTCTTGAGGGAGCAGCCCGGATTTGGCTGGAAAAACAACCTCCTCGCTCAATAACATCATGGGAAGATTTAGTTACCAAATTTGTAAACGAATTTTTTCCCCCGTCCAGAACGACAAGTCTTAAAAATGAAATCATCAAATTTACTCAAAGGTTTGATGAATTGTTTGGTGACGCATGGGATCATTTCAAAGAATTGCTTCGTCGATGTCCTCATCATGGTTTCACTGAATTAATGCAAATTGACACGTTTTATAATGGTGTGAGTCAATCTGACCAAGATTCTCTCAATGCCTCCGCGGGAGGTAATTTTTTGAGCAAAACCACTAAAGAAGCTTTAGAAATCATTGAAAATAAGTCCAAGGTCCGCACTACACGCACAAAGCCATATAGCTCCCAAGTGAGTGATGGTCCTTCTACTTCATCACCCGTGAGTACTTCTAGCACCGATGCTAAGATAGATAAACTCACGGACGCCATTCAAGCTTTGGTTCTCTCAAACTAGAAAAAAGTCACTTTCACACAAAACCCTTCACATGCTGAAGTAAAAAAAGTGGAAGTTTGTGTCACTTGTGGTGGCCCACATGCTTACTACAATTGTACTGCCACCGATGGTAGTCCTTTTGAAGCCAATGCCTTAGCCGGTACTACAAATCAGGGAGGTAATCAATACCGTCCTCAAATGGAACCAAGTTACCATGCTAACACACATATGGGACCACCCGGGTTTAACCAAAACCCAAATTTGCAAAACAGAAACCAGAACCAACCTCGAATGAACCAAGGTCATCAAAACCAAGGGAATTTCAATCCTGGACAGAATCAAGGTTTCCACAATCAAGGAAACTTTAACAGAAACAATTTCAACCCCGGAAATCATTTTCAGGGAAGTGGTAATCCAAATCAGGGAAATTTTCAGCCACAACAAGGTTATAATCAAAATAACCGTGTCCAAAATTTCCCCAACCAAACATAAGCCATTCTCCCAGCTCCACAATCATCATTTGATGAGTTGTTGAAGCAGTTCATGAAAACTCAAGAAGAGACAAACAGGTTGTTGGTCAGCCAGATTTCTGAAATTAAGAAATCTTTAAATGAACGACCCTCGGGCTCTGGAAAACTTTCGAGCAACACGATCGCAAACCCGAGGGGCGATGCAAAGGCGATCACGACCAGGAGCGGAGTTTCATATGATGGACCTACTGTTCCCACTACCCCTTCTTCTTCCTCTCCCAAGGTAGTGGAAAATAACACCGAGGTAAATAAGGACGAAGTACTTCCTACTCATAATGCGGGTACCCAAGACGTCCCACCTCATGTTGTCCCGAAACCCAAACCAAAACCTAGAGTTGTTTTTGAACCCAATGATATTCCAGTTGAAACACCAAAGTCCAAACCTTCTACCTCCTCTATTCCTTACCCCTCACGCTTGAGTGAGCAAAAGCTCCGTGAAAAAGCTGGTCACCAGATGGATAAATTCTTTCAAATCTTCCAAGATTTGCATTTTGACATTAGCTTTGCGGATGCTATTATTCTGATGCCTAAATTTGCATCGACAATCAAAAACTTGTTAAGCAACAAGGAGAAACTGTTTGAAATGGCAAGGACTCCCTTGAATGAGAACTGCTCGGCAGTTCTTTTAAAGAAGCTTCCCGAGAAGCTGGAAGATCCTGGAAAATTTCTAATACCATGTGTATTTCCGGGAATGGTTGATTGCTATGCCTTGGCCGATCTTGGTGCAAGTATCAACCTAATGCCATATTCAGTTTGGAAGAAACTTTCTCTTCCTGATCTTACTCCTACCTGCATGACTTTAGAGCTTGCAGACCGATCGATATCTCGTCCTCTCGGCATTGCCGAGGACGTGTTTGTGAAGGTAGGAGAATTTCATCTCCCCGCTGACTTTGTAGTGGTAGATTTCGATGCTGATCAAAGGGTCCCTCTCATTGTTGGGAGGGGTTTCCTTAGAACGGGTCGTGCTCTTATCGATGTATTTGAGCAAGAAATCACTCTGCGTGTGGATAATGAAGTTGTTACATTTAACCTCGATCAAACCTCGAGGTACTCCTCCAATTATGATTCTGAAGCAGTTAATCAAATAGATATCATAGACATTGCTTCAGAGGAGTACTCTCAAGAGTTTCTTGGTTATTCTCATAATTCTGTGAGTGGGGATGCCACTCCATCATCTGAACCTATCATTTCCGACTCTTCCCCTTTTCTCACTCCGTTTGAGGGAAGTGATTTCCTTTTGGAAGAAGTCGAGGCTTTTCTCAAAAGTGATTCAGTTCCATCGGGAATTGATAACACTGAGATTGATCTGGAGGGAGATATTCTTCTCCTTGAGAGATTGCTAAACCAAGACAATTCTCCTCCACTCCCTCCCGTACAACTTCATAATCAGGAAATCAAATATGTTGAGGAAACTGATGATTTTCCTGAGGTCGAACTCAAGGACTTACCTCCTCATCTTGAATACGCATTCTTGGAGGGTGATGATAAATTACCCGTCATTATTGCTAAAGGTTTAAGTGTTGAGGAGAAGATTGCTCTCATCAAGGTCTTGAAGTCACACAAGCAAGCAATTGCTTGGAAACTCTCCGATACTAAGGGTATTAACCCAGATTTTTGTACACACAAAATCTTGATGGAGGATGACTTCAAGCCTGCGGTGCAACATCAAAGAAGGGTGAATCCAAAAATCCATGATGTGATTAAACAAGAGGTTCTTAAACTTCTTGATGCAGGATTGATTTACCCTATCTCTGACAGTCCATGGGTTAGTCCCATTCATTGCGTCCCAAAAAAGGGTGGCATTACTGTTGTCACCAATGAGGAAAATGAGTTGATTCCAACTCGGCTGGTTACC
This sequence comes from Artemisia argyi, assembly GCA_030686995.1. Taxonomy (NCBI): domain Eukaryota; kingdom Viridiplantae; phylum Streptophyta; class Magnoliopsida; order Asterales; family Asteraceae; genus Artemisia; species Artemisia argyi. The sequence continues at coordinate 80,488,214 of CM060681.1, forward strand.
GGATGGCGTGTTTGCATTGACTATCGTAAGTTAAATGACGCCACCCGCAAAGACCACTTTCCGCTACCCTTTATGGACTAGATGCTTGAGAGATTAGCAGGAAACGAGTACTATTGTTTCCTTGATGGTTTCTCAGGATACTTCCAAATCCCCATTGATCCATCGGATCAAGAAAAGACTACCTTTACATGCCCTTATGGAACCTTCGCTTATAAACGTATGCCTTTTGGCTTATGTAATGCTCCAGGTACGTTCCAGAGGTGCATGATGGCTATATTTACCGACATGATCGGTAAAACTATGGAGGTCTTTATGGATGACTTTTCGGTCATTGGGGATTCATTCCAAACATGTCTCACCAATTTAGAAAACATGTTGAAAAGGTGTAAAGACACCAATCTATGTCTAAATTGGGAAAAGAGTCACTTTATGGTCAAAGAGGGCATTGTCCTCGGCCATAAGATTTCCAAGAATGGGATTGAGGTTGACAGAGCTAAGGTTGATGTCATTGCAAAACTGCCTCACCCTACTACCGTCAAAGGTATTAGGAGTTTCTTGGGTCATGCCGGTTTCTATCGCCGATTTATACAAGATTTTTCTAAAATCTCACGGCCTATGACTCATCTCCTTGAAAAGGATACTCCTTTTATCTTCTCACCAGAGTGCATCGAAGCTTTTGAAACATTAAAGAAAAAGCTCACTGAGGCACCCATTCTTATTGCCCCCGACTGGGATTTACCCTTCGAGTTTATGTGCGATGCAAGTGATTTTGCTATCGGTGCAGTCTTGGGGCAACGCAAAACAAAACACTTTCAGCCTATCCACTACGCAAGCAAAACTATGAACGAAGCTCAAACTCATTACACCACTACAGAAAAAGAATTATTAGCTGTGGTGTATGCTTTTGAGAAATTTCGGACATACTTAATCTTGACTAAAAGCGTAGTGTATACGGATCACTCGGCTCTTAAATATCTATTTGCAAAACAAGATGCAAAGCCGAGATTGCTCCTTGGGTTCTCCTCCTCCAAGAATTTGATATCATTATTCGTGATAAAAAAGGAGCTGAGAACCTGGCTGCTGATCATTTGTCCCGATTAGAGAACCCTCATCAAGATGTGTATGAGAAAAAGGAAATAAATGAAACATTTCCTCTCGAAACACTCAATGCGGTTGCTTTTCGCGGAGATTCTACTACCCCATGGTTTGCCGACTTCGCAAACTATCATGCGGGTAACTTTGTTGTGAAAGGGATGTCAACCCAACAGAAGAATAAATTCTTTAAGGATGTAAATCATTACTTCTGGGATGACCCCTACTTATTCAAAATCTGTGCGGATCAAGTCATCCGACGGTGTGTATATGGACAGGAAGCCACTGAAATTCTCAAGGCTTGCCATGCTGGACCCACTAGGGGACATCATAGTCCCAATTACACCGCCAAAAAGGTGTTTGATTCCGGATTCTTCTGGCCCACAATTTATAAAGATGCCCAGGATCTCATTAAAACCTGTGACGCTTGTCAGCGTCATGGAAACATTTCACAAAGAAATGAGATGCCACAAAATGCTATTCAAGTATGTGAGATATTTGATATCTGGGGCATTGACTTTATGGGGCCATTTCCATCATCTAGAGGAAACAAGTACATACTTGTGGCTGTTGATTATTTATCAAAGTGGGTTGAAGCGAAAGCTTTACCCACAAATGATGCCCGAGTTGTAGTGAAATTCCTTAAATCTCTTTTTGCCCGTTTTGGAACTCCACGTGCTATCATAAGTGATCGTGGTACGCATTTCTGCAATGACAAATTTGATAAAGTCATGCAAAAGTATGGTGTAACCCACCGTCTTTCTACCGCGTATCACCCACAAACAAGTGGGCAAGTGGAGGTTTCAAATCGTGGTATCAAAAGGATACTTGAGAGGACTGTTGGTGAAAACCGTGCTGCCTGGTCGGATAAATTAGATGATGCACTATGGGCCTTTCGTACAGCTTATAAAACACCCATTGGGTGTATACCTTACAAGCTTGTGTACGGAAAGACATGTCATCTACCGATGGAACTTGAGCACAAAGCCTACTGGGCATTGAAACATGCCAACTTTGACCTCAAAACTGCGGGTGATCACAGAAAAGTTCAAATGAATTAATTAAATGAACTACGTGATCAGGCTTACGAGAACTCTTTAATCTATAAAGAAAAAACAAAGAGAATTCACGACTCAAAAATAATGAACCGCGTTTTTAACGTTGGTGATCGAGTACTTCTCTTTAATTCTAGATTAAAGATTTTCTCGGGTAAACTCAAAACCCGTTGGACTGGTCCATTTACTATCACTAAAGTTTATCCATATGGTACCGTTGAGTTATCTCAAAATGACGGTCCATGTTTTAAAGTGAATGGGCATCGTGTGAAACACTACTTTGTAGAGGACATACCAAACATGCTTGTCCCGGATCTCCAAAGTTTCCCCAAGGACAATTGAATTCGGGGATCGAGTCAAGCTAGCGACTCGATGAACAAAAACAATAGCACAATACGGGTTTTCACCCGTATCTCTGATTCTTTCTATTTTCTACCACCTAAGTGTGGGGGAATGCCCCCCCCCCCCCCCCCCCCCCCCCGCTGTCTGAAAAATGTATATAAGCTCAAAAAAAAAAAAAAAAAAAAAAAAAAAAAAAAAAAAAAAAAAAAAAAGATGTGTGTATATATAGAAATAAAGTGAAATTTGATATTTCCGCAGTTAGATTCGAATATTAGCTTTTTCCGTCCAAAGGGTCGGCATAATAGCCGGGACTTTGAATATTGAGGACAATATTCATTTCTAAGTGTGGGGGGGAAATTCTAGTGAATTTTTATCAGAATATATCTTCTAGTACCCCCCGTTTTTGGCCAAAATTTTAAAAAAAATTTCACTTTATTTCAAAAATTTTGAGGTTATCAGTCCGCCAGGTCTAACCGACAAAGGGATTGGCTAATCCAGGAGCAAACGGCTCTTGGTAAAGATAACTCAAATCCGTTTATGGCTTGCAATTTGCCCAAAATTGTATGGTTCCTCAACTCCCCATATCCTCAAAAGCGAATGAGTTGGCTAGCCCGCAAGATTATGGCTTGTGGTAAAGGCCGTGGAAAAATCATAATTGGTAATCAGCTCACCAAGATATTGACTATTCCATCAAGAGTTGGCTAGTCCAGAAGCAAACGGCTTTTGGTAAAGACAAATCAAATCCGTTGACAGCTGGTGGTTTGCTAAAAATCACACGGTTATCAGGTGTGCCACGGTTCTTACACCTGGCTACTCCAGAAGTGATGGCTTTTGGTAAAGAGTAAAAATCCATTAAATTTTTCTCAAAAAGATTGCTAGGGACTAGCAATAGTTTAGTGTGGGGGATTGATGAGTATGTAAATACTCATCATTTCTGTTACATTTAAACTGCAAAAACATATGAAAACACACAGGAATGCCTTAAAATACATAAAATATCCCTGGATTGTGTTTTTATGCAAAAGGATTGAAAACTGATGAAAAACAAAACATTTCACATAATTTACAGTTTCAGTCCTTGAACTTTGAAAAATTGGCAAAACTAGTCCCTAGTAAATCAAAAACATGAAATATATCATCAAAGGTCCTTAGGGATTTATAAGTTGTCAAGTATAGTCCTTTGAAGTTAAAAATTGCAAAATGACAACTTTAGTCCCTCAAGTTTGGAAAATGTCAAAAATAGTCCCTAAGGTTTTGTAAATGGAAAATATGAAAAATATGCCTTGCACTATTCTTAAATGGCATATTTGGTCCTTATGATAACTTTTGAGAAAATACAACATCAACCCTTCTAATTTCAAAAAATAACAAGTTTGGTCCCTGGAGTTTGTGGAATAGAAAAGGTCCCTGGGTTTTGAAAATGAAAAACTCACACTTTTGGTCCTTGGGTTTTTCATAAATGACATAAATAGTACTTGAAACTACTTTGGGAAAATTGCAAATTCAGTCCCTCCATTTTTGTCAAATTACAAATTTGGTCCTTGTGTAACAAATAACCAAACCGGACCCTTTGTTTTATATTAAACCCAAAACCAAAATAAATCCAATACCCTTTTCCCAGCCCACACCCTTATCCTAGGCCCAAAATGAACCAAGCCCAGTCCACCCTTTTTAAAATAATACGGGCATTGACCCGTTGACCTCTCCCAAACCACCATCACTGTACACCTTCCACCTCCACACCTGCAATCCAGAAACCAGGGTGGTATTGCCACCTCTTCACCACCACCTCACACCCCCAGCTGGCTACTAACCCTCATCATATCAACCCACATCACAATAAATGCATTTCCCACCTTTTTTCCACCATGTCCACCACTGTAGCACCCAATATCTTAGTTTTTTCTTCCATATCACCCCAAGTTGGTCAGAAATATCTCAATTGTCTCCCTGCCACCTCCTAATACCACCAAGATTCTTTAATTAGTCTCAAACTGCTCCAATTCCACGTGTGAGCTTTTGGCGCCAAAAGTATTTAAAACGGGTAGGATGAATTCTAGTGAATCTATGGTCAAGAATGGTGATGGGATTTGCTCTGAAGTCGACAAGGAACACAAGTGGTCAATATATATCAAGTGGGGAGCATTGTGAAAGAGTATCTAGTTTAATTTTAAATTATGTATGTCGATTAGCTAAGTTTTCAAATTCCAGTATTGTATTAAGCTCTAAGGTACTTTGTTAAGTGTTTTCATATTGTAATCAAGCTGTTTCAAGTACTCAATTACATTGTAAACCTCAATATCAGTTTATGCAAGTTTTAAGTTTCAAAAATTCTCATGTGTCTTGATATTGTGTTCTTAGTTGATGATACAGACATAATAAGCTCACATAAGCTCCCAGGAAGTTCATAAGTGCTTCTAGTTACCATAAAACTTAGTTTAGTTAACTAAAATCATAAATCACAACTTGGTCAATAAAAGTCAAACTGTACAATATTTGGGTTTGGATTCTGATTCAGAGTGATTTGGGAAGGGAAGCAGCTTTGGATTATGGTTTAGGGACTCATGGGAGTCACATAAGTGTTCTTGGCTCTTGATTTTAAGATTTCATCTTGGTGCTCATTTGTAAGTTTATTTTCCATTTTTAATCTTTCAATATATTTGTTGGTTAATCCTGGTAAAATTTGTGTTTCTATGCTTATTTGTTAGTATATAACCATAATATAGCTTAATATTAAGGACTTGTTAGTTAAAATCTTTAGTTATTAAAAATCTCATTTTCACAGTTTAATTATCATATTGGTCATTTTATTATTTCTTGCTGTTATTGTGGTTGTTTCATGTTTAATAATGTTAGTTTGATCATAATAATGAGTTTGGATTAAGATTTATGGAATGAATCAGTAATAAGCCTTGAAAATCAACAAACTAATAATATAAAGGAGTGTTTGGCTCTGTGTATTTCATCAAGTCTCAGTGGAATTCTTGTGTTACTTTTGTTTGTTACATGTCTCAGTAGATACACATAGGTCATATAAGGCATAAAATTGAGTGATCATTTTCTGGAAAGTCAAAATCACCAAAGTAACACCACACAGTTAACTGTGTAGTGTTTTGAATGCCATAAGCACTCACTTAAGCTTGTAACTAGTAGATTAAGCCTAAATCAGCTTTCCTTTGGCTTGTTATATCATATTTAATCAGCTAGGATCAATCAAACTTCATATAAGTCAACCTAGTTAAAAATTAGAAAAAGTCAAAAAGTACTTGTGCAGAAAATCACCAAAATGGCATGAATTAATCTGATTTTTGTGCTTGGATTTAAAGTTTGAAATTTGTTGTGTAATTAGTCTACCATCTGTACTTGTGATTTCCATTGTTGTTATATTTTTGAGATTTTTTTAGTGAACAAATTTGCCCTTGTAACATACCTGCAGGGCAAGCTTATGCCCTGTGCACTCAGACCCCATCTCTCCCACCCAACTTTGGTGGTCAATTGTGGTTAACCCAGTGGGTCCCACACCTCAAATTTGGATCCTTACAACCCCCCTCCTACCAGGGAGTGAAACTTGACCACTAGTTTGACCTCTAGACCAGTGGACCCCATTTAGTTTTGCATCACATCTTTGTCCCAAATCTGTCTCAGTAACAACAACAAGCAAGTGCTTATTGTTGTTGTGTGGCTTATTTGTTGAGCTTATTTGATTGAAACTCACTCAAAATAGTTCACATAAGTCAGGGGAACCAGATTACACCTTGTGGACCCCACACAAGCTCAGTTGAGCTTATTTCTTAATATAGTCAAACTTGGTCAACTGTTTTGGTAATAAGCACTCATAGTGCTTATTTTGAGTTTCTAATTTAGTTTTCTTTTTAAAAGTTTCTTATTTTAAGTATTTTATTAGTTTTATATTAGAAAAACAAGAAAAAAACCAAACTTAACAATAGTGATAGCTTCTATTTAATAGAAATTATCCATTTAATTTTCTTTTTAGCTTATTTATAAGCACTTCTGTATTTTTATATTTTTAATAAATCTCTATAATATTAAAGTATTTTTATAAATTTTTCCAGAATTTTCCTTTGTCATTTGATAATATTTAGAATTAATATTAGTTTAATTAATAATTAATTAATAAATAAGAATTAAATAGCATAATTATATTTTATAAAGTACCACATAGTTTTTATAATTTTTATAGCTTTTATATAAGGTAAAACAATTTTATAAATTTTTCTAGGATTTATACTGTTCATTTTCTATTTTTAATAATATAATTAGTTTAATTGGTAATTAATTCATAAATAGAATAATAATTAGTAAATTAGATTAAAAATACTTAATATAAACTTTTTATAATTTTTTTAGGATTCCTGTGATGGTTAATTAAATATATAAAATTTTTCATAATTATCTAAGTCTTTTTAGTATTTATAATAATTTAAATCAATATAATTAGTTAAATAATAATTAAATAATAATTAATTAATAATAAATAGATAAATAGTGTGAAAAATATAATTTTAGTTTTAAAATAAGTTTTATAATATTTTAGACTTTTAGAAATTTTAATTTTGAATTTCTAGACTTCTTTTACATTTTTCTATTTATTAGTAAATTATTAACTAATTAAAAATAGTTATTAAATAATAATAATTAATTAAAAAGTTATAAAAATAATTTTAATTTTCTAATAACTTTTTAATAAGTTTAGGATTCTAAAAATATAATTTTCATATTTGTGGAAGTTGTATTTTACAGAATTCACGTTTAAATTTCGTACGTTTACCTTTACTTAAATATAAACGTATATTTTATATCTTTTTACATTTTTTAGGTTTTATTAAATTTTAAATAAATTAGTGATATTAAAATAAATATTTCAAGTTTATTTAATTTGCATTTAAGCCCCTAAGGCTTGCAAACTCCTACTATAGTTAAAGTTGTTTTTGTTTACGTTTAAATAATAAACGTTTACATTTTCCAGTTCCTTTTCACTTGTACTTATCTGATTTTACGTATTGGTTGATATAGCTTATTAAAGCTATTCACACTTATATTTCAGTGGTACAATCACTTAAACCCTTTTCCTGTTCAATTCACCTGATCTCAAAGTCGTTTTTATTTCAGATTTCACGCCTCGTTGGGATCTAACGATCCGGGGAAACACTAAATTCCACGGAGTATTGGCCTAAGCTGTTTGACTTGTTAACCATTACTTGGTTGATATTATCTGACTGTTTCAGGCCAATCACTTAGTCAAGTTTGCATACACATATGTATCTGACCTTGTACATGTTTGTGATACTTTGTAACCATAATAAACTTGTAATTAATAACTAAATCTTAAACATATTTTCATGAACACACTAATAAATTGTTAATCTTGACAAGAAGGTGGAAGAGTTAGGATTAGATTTGAAGTGGTTGTTAAGTGGACTTTTGGTAATAGAAGCTAAGAAACGCGTTTTGACACTTTTAGAATAGTGGCTGTCCTATTTGACTCAAAACAGAAAACTCCGTGGCAAGCTAGTAAGATTTGAGTAGAAATATAGAAAATAGACTCAATTACGAAAACATGGCCGCTTGAACGGGTTAAAACGGACATATAACAAAGAAGATACGTTAGTTTTAAATTGAGCGACGAAAATGATTTTCTGAAACAAATGTTGCTGTTGGAAGATTTTCAAAAGGTAAAATCGAGTATTAAAAGCTAACTAGGTGTTCCGAGACACTAAAAATCAGTTAGTACACCAAAATACGAATCCAGGGATATATAGAATTTAAGAAACGGAGACACGACGAGAAAGTTATAGCCTAAAAGGAATTACGGCGACATATACATTTGACAGCTTATTATTTGGCTATTAGAAAAGCTGATGGAACATATTTAAAGTGGATTTTGGACACTTTAGGGTGTATTTTGGCTAAAATGACGTAAACAAAAATGTTAGAACATTATATATACTTATTGGGCGCGGTAGAGATTTTTGGAATACCTATTAAATATGACGACTAAAATATAGTCACGAGATTTACAAGTTACGCTTTCTAAAACGGGTGATTTTCTTAATAAAAGAACACATTTACGCAACTACATTTTTGACGATAAATATTACAACAAACATGTACAAGTGATAACATGGTGTGTGAACTTGCATGCACGACCTTGTTTTCAAACCTAAGACATATGAATCATTTAGGTTGCGGTTAGAGCGTTTGTGCCTCGATTTTCGTGCGTTTTCCTTTTTGGTTATCATATCGATTGTTTCAGGTGAGTTCATAACCCCTACTTTTACTTGTTTTACAACTGTTTTGGGGGAAGATATGTAACAATTCGCATTTTCAGGTTAACTTTTATTCCCGAAAATTTTACTATTCACTTTTTACTATTCACTTTTACTATTCACATCCAAAATTTTTATTTCATATTCTCGTAAGTTAAACTATTTTAATGATAATCCGAGAATTTCACACTCGTCGGATCATTTCTGCAAAAATCACGAAGCCGTGTACGAGATTTACTTTTAGGTTTAAACGTCATTCCAGCATCCCGATATGTCCATAAAACATTATAAACAATAGAAATATGATTTTCTCTCATTTTATGACAATTCCAAAAGTTTTGGAATTTTACGTTTTCCAGTTCAGCGTTTTACGCGAATTACGCGTTTTAGACCCGCGTTTCCAGTTTTAGCAGCGTTTAAGCAACCCGATAGAATTTGTCACTCATTAAATAGGCTAAGATAGGTTATATTAATAAGTTCTAACATATTTATAAATTTCATATTTTTAGGATACCCGATTTTAAGTTTCATGACTTAACGACTTAGCGTTAGCGATTACCGGGACCAAAACTCACTCCGTAACTTAGATAAGACCATGACTACTCATCTAGTCACCCCTTATCCCATATGAACGTGTATCACAAGCCTTGTTGGCTTGTGATAAGTCTTGAGGACTTTAAGTAGCAAACATGTGTAAAACTTCCTAAGTAAGCTTCCTAAATATCCTAAAAACTAACCTCCTTAATGAACCTTCCTAGGCACCTTCCTTGCACCTCCTCTTCATGCTATAAATACAAGCTCATCTCCTTCCTTTCTCATCACTAAAAACGCCACAACATAAATCCCTAGCACCATGATCCTTTGATCTTCAATATACAAGTTACACTACAAAGTTCAAGGCCTTAGTATTCTCTACCTAGTTCTTAAGTTTTTTTGGTGATTCCATGGTTGAATTAGGAGCTACGCAAGGTGATTAGGGGCTGAAGTTAATGGGTTTTCACAAGGTCTATATCAAGTCTATCAATGGTTAGCAAGGGTTGTGGTGATTGGTTGAAAGCTTAGGTTTAGTGTCCTAGTTCCATACTTGACTTCCTTTCTTAAGAGAAAGCCAAAAGTTGTAAGCAAACCCTAACATACTCCTTGCTTAATTATCATTTTCATGTTCTTTGTGTTCCTTTCATGCTATATATGTTCTTGTTATTGTGTTCATGATGTTTAAAAATGGATAAAACAAGTATTGGTATACATGTGTTAACTTATGACAAGTAAACAAGCAAACTAGTGATTTTTATGGAGAACCACGACCAAAATAGTATAACTATGATATTTGACACTTACTTACTGTTAAAGAGGACTTAACAAGGAAAACATAGCAATTTTAATCACCCAAAACGAGTACCCGAGTCAAAAGTTATGACCATTTGAAGTTAGCGACACCAAAACGCCGAAACTGCCAATACCCTACTGTTTTGCATTCTGCCAATTTGAAAGTCACCCTTCTGGTCCGATTCATCAAAAAGTTAAAACACGAAAGTTGTCCGGAACGCCGTTTTCTTTCCGGAACAAAGAAGCTCGAGCCCTGAAAACGCTTTCGAGTGATAATTTCTTCAAATTCTTAACAGCCCATTTTTAGACCAAGTCACTATATAATAGTTATGATTTACAAAGACCAAGAGGTCTAATGACCTAAAGCTGAGACCACAACCATGGCTAAAGCCAAGGTTGAGTCTCAAGACCATGGTAACAATGACCAAGGTCACGGCAAAGCCACGGCTAAAGACCATATAACTTTTAAAGATCAAAACTTATATATATATATATATATATATATATATATATATATATATATATATATATATATATATATATATATATATATATATATGTTATCAAATACTACAATAGTAGGGAGCCTCATGTGAGGAGTTCATTAAGTAAGCCGTCGAGATGAGTTGTGGATTTACGAATTAAAGTGTCCTGGCTCCTCGAATGTTTACTCCATGACTTCTGAATTATGTCGGCCCGAACGGTAGTAAGAGATATACAACCTATACATGTTTCATAGACCACTTATATTCAACGACTTACACTATATACTAAGTACTACATCATGAACATTATGCAAGACATATATTGGCAATTCTTCGTACTCTTAGACGTTACTGCAAACCTAAGTCGCGACGTTCTATTATAGGCTGCTCTTAGAGACTTTCGCGATTCGACTACCACTTTCATTTCTCATTACATAAGCTTAAGGTGAGTCATAGCCCCTACTTTTTCATACTTGTTTTAACTCTTTGGGGGAGATACATGCACAACTACTTGCTTACTTGTACAAGTACTCTTAAACATTTATACTTGATTGTGTTATACTTGATTGGCATTATACTTGATTGCGTTATACATACTTGTTACACTATACTTGCTTAATTTAAATACAAGATTCGTATTTACATGCATACATAATACTCTATTCTGTCAGAGAGGTATTGGTAGTACTCATGGGAAGATGCCCCCTACCCTTGTGTCTATACTTGACCTTGGATGACGTAGTACTATTTGGGAAGATGCCCCCGCCCTTGTGTCTATTCTTGACCTTGGGTGAATATAATCTGGTGCATTGTATAAACTAACTTTTAGCAGTGGGTTGTGGACACACAGGTTGCAAGTCTCTTATGGCGGGACTTGCAACTGAGTGGATTCTCAATGCCTTTGCTGTGTGAACATTCTTTTGAGGCTTTTTCAACTGTTTTAAGACAAACTCTATGAACTCACCAACCATTGTGTTGACACTTTAGCATGTTTATCTCAGGTTAGCAAGGCGATAGATAGTGCGTGGAACTTAGAGTCAAGCTGCATATTCTGAAGACTTACGCTTTTATCATTTACCATTCAAAACATTTTGTATACATTTATGTATCATACTTTGGAATCTCATGTTTGTAACTTTGAATTCTTTAATCGAATGGTAACTTTTCAAAACGTCTCATTTAGAGTTCGTTTTCTATAACTTGTACTTTGTATTATGAAGTAGCACCCCTATGACACAGTCTTCCGCTGCGGTATTTTGGGGGTGTTACAGGTTGGTACCAGAGCCTTGGTTATAGAGAACTAGGTTGCATTTAGTGCCTAGACTATAACTGCTATATACGTTAAGACTCTCCTCTTTATTTGCCTTACACACACTACATGCACATACGCTTTTTAGTTGTTGGTTTAGTTCCACGCTGTTAGATGATGTGACTTTAGTATTATAAGGAGCCCCAGAGATTAGCCGGGTCATTAAAAACATGGAGCTCAGTAATAACTATTTATTTAACTTGATCTTGTGACAGTTCTTGTTTGATGAGACACAAGATTTGAGTTAAATAATATTATTGCTTAGCTTTAGGGATTTGATGACTTGATTATCTTACTATCGGCCTCAGAAGGCGGATTTTGTGTCGGAAATTCTTAAGTAGGATGATTTAGAATCTCCTTATTTAAATGGATTGGGACGCCTCTTTATTTAAATAAAGAAATTGTAAATCACCGAACCATAAGTTTATGAGACCTTACTTACATAAATTTGGACACTTCTTTATGTAAGTAATGTGTTATAAATAAGTGGGCTTAATTGTAGCCGATACGACTCCTTAACCAGAACCTTAGACGAATCAGAGTGAACACCACTATTTTAGAGATCCTGAATTCTCCTAAACACACTAAACTTCGGGACGAAGTTTCCTTAAGGGGTAGAGACTGTAACAATTCGCATTTTCAGGTTAACTTTTATTCCCGAAAATTTTACTATTCACTTTTTACTATTCACTTTTTACTATTCACTTTTACTATTCACATCCAAAATTTTTATTTCATATTCTCGTAAGTTAAACTATTTTAATGATAATCCGAGAATTTCACAGTCGTCGGATCATTTCTGCAAAAATCACGAAGCCGTGTCCGAGATTTACTTTTAGGTTTAAACGTCATTCCAGCATCCCGATATGTCCATAAAACATTATAAACAATAGAAATATGGTTTTCTCTCATTTTATGACAATTCCAAAAGTTTTGGAATTTTACGTTTTCCAGTTCAGCGTTTTACGCGAATTACGTGTTTTAGACCCGCGTTTCCAGTTTTAGCAGCGTTTAAGCAACCCGATAGAACTTTTCACTCATTAAATAGGCTAAGATAGGTTATATTAATAAGTTCTAACATATTTATAAATTTCATATTTTTAGGATACCCGATTTTAAGTTTCATGACTTAACGACTTAGCGTTAGCGATTACCGGGACCAAAACTCACTCCGTAACTTAGATAAGACCATGACTACTCATCTAGTCACCCCTTATCCCATATGAACGTGTATCACAAGCCTTGTTGGCTTGTGATAAGTCTTGAGGACTTTAAGTAGCAAACATGTGTAAAACTTCCTAAGTAAGCTTCCTAAATATCCTAAAAACTAACCTCCTTAATGAACCTTCCTAGGCACCTTCCTTGCACCTCCTCTTCATGCTATAAATACAAGCTCATCTCCTTCCTTTCTCATCACTAAAAACGCCACAACATAAATCCCTAGCACCATGATCCTTTGATCTTCAATATACAAGTTACACTACAAAGTTCAAGGCCTTAGTATTCTCTACCTAGTTCTTAAGTTTGTTTGGTTATTCCATGGTTGAATTAGGAGCTACACAAGGTGATTAGGGGCTGAAGTTAATGGGTTTTCACAAGGTCTATATCAAGTCTATCAATGGTTAGCAAGGGTTGTGGTGATTGGTTGAAAGCTTAGGTTTAGTGTCCTAGTTCCATACTTGACTTCCTTTCTTAAGAGAAAGCCAAAAGTTGTAAGCAAACCCTAACATACTCCTTGCTTAATTATCATTTTCATGCTCTTTGTGTTCCTTTCATTCCATATATGTTCTTGTTATTGTGTTCATGATGTTTAAAAATGGATAAAACAAGTATTGGTATACATGTGTTAACTTATGACAAGTAAACAAGCAAACTAGTGATTTTTATGGAGAACCACGACCAAAATAGTATAACTATGATATTTGACACTTACTTACTGTTAAATAGGACTTAACAAGGAAAACATAGCAATTTGAATCACCCAAAACGAGTACCCGAGTCAAAAGTTATGACCATTTGAAGTTAGCGACACCAAAACGCTGAAACTGCCAATACCCTACTGTTTTGCATTCTGCCAATTTGTAAGTCACCCTTCTGGTCCGATTCATCAAAAAGTTAAATCACGAAAGTTGTCCGGAACGCCGTTTTCGTTCAGGAACAAAGAAGCTCGAGCCCTGAAAACGCTTTCCGAGTGATAATTTCTTCAAATTCTTAACAGCCCATTTTTAGACCAAGTCACTATATAATAGTTATGATTTACAAAGACCAAGAGGTCTAATGACCTAAAGCCGAGACCACAACCATGGCTAAAGCCAAGGTTGAGTCTCAAGACCATGGTAACAATGACCAAGGTCACGGCAAAGCCACGGCTAAAGACCATATAACTTTTAAAGATCAAAACTTATATATATATATATATATATATATATATATATATATATATATATATATATATATATATATATATATATATATATATGTTATCAAATACTACAATAGTAGGGAGCCTCATGTGAGGAGTTCATTAAGTAAGCCGTCGAGATGAGTTGTGGATTTACGAATTAAAGTGTCCTGGCTCCTCGAACGTTTACTCCATGACTTCTGAATTATGTTGGCCCGAACGGTAGTAAGAGATATACAACCTATACATGCTTCATAGACCACTTATATTCAACGACTTACACTATATACTAAGTACTACATCATGAACATTATGCAAGACATATATTGACAATTCTTCGTACTCTTAGATGTTACTCCAAACCTAAGTCGCGACGTTCTATTATAGGCTGCTCTTAGAGACTTTCGCGATTCGACTACCACTTTCATTTCTCATTACATAAGCTTAAGGTGAGTTATAGCCCCTACTTTTTCATACTTGTTTTAACTCTTTGGGGGAGATACATGCACAACTACTTGCTTACTTGTACAAATACTCTTAAACATTTATACTTGATTGTGTTATACTTGATTGGCATTATACTTGATTGCGTTATACATACTTGTTACACTATACTTGCTTAATTTAAATACAAGATTCGTATTTACATGGATACATAATACTCTATTCTGTCAGAGAGGTATTGGTAGTACTCATGGGAGGATGCCCCCTACCCTTGTGTCTATACTTGACCTTGGATGACGTAGTACTATTTGGGA
Source organism: Artemisia argyi (assembly GCA_030686995.1). Classification (NCBI taxonomy): domain Eukaryota; kingdom Viridiplantae; phylum Streptophyta; class Magnoliopsida; order Asterales; family Asteraceae; genus Artemisia; species Artemisia argyi. Next base: position 80,503,269 of record CM060681.1, read on the forward strand.
AGATGCTCCCGCCCTTGTGTCTATTCTTGACCTTGGGTGAATATAATCTGGTGCATTGTATAAACTAACTTTTAGCAGTGGGTTGTGGACACACAGGTTGCAAGTCTCTTATGGCGGGACTTGCAACTGAGTGGATTCTCAATGCCTTTGCTGTGTGAACATTCTTTTGAGGCTTTTTCAACTGTTTTAAGACAAACTCTTTGAACTCACCAACCATTGTGTTGACACTTTAGCATGTTTATCTCATGTTAGTAAGGCGATAGCTAGTGCGTGGAACTTAGAGTCAAGCTGCATATTCTGAAGACTTACGCTTTTATCATTTACCATTCAAAACATTTTGTATACATTTATGTATCATACTTTGGAATCTCATGTTTGTAACTTTGAATTCTTTAATCGAATGGTAACTTTTCGAAACGTCTCATTTAGAGTTCGTTTTCTATAACTTGTACTTTGTATTATGAAGTAGCACCCCTATGACACAGTCTTCCGCTGCGGTATTTTGGGGGTGTTACAAGATACATGCTCGTTACTATATAAATTCAATGCTTGTTTTACTTGAACGCAATTCATTTTCTCAAACATTACTGAATGGTTGAAATACTTGATTGATTACTTGAATAGATTATGTATTACCTATTCCACCCTTGATTACTTTCTTATGGACACAAGTACATTACTTTTATTGCGGACATAAGTACAAAACTGTTACATTTCCTGAATTACCATTACTGCCACTAAAGTCCTCTCCATCATGACCGAGTGAACTGGTCACATAACCGAGTGTACTGGTCAAACCAACTTTAAAACTTGTGGTCCATACAAAACTTGTTGTTTACTTGAAACTATGAACTCACCAGCTTTATGCTGACGTTTTAGCATGTTTTTTCAGGTTCTTAAGGCGTTAGCTTACTTTTGGAGGCTTTTGGCAAGGCATGGCATGGTCATAGAAGACTCTGATGTATTTGGGACCATTTTAGTTCTCTCATGGGCTTATATTTTCGCAACACTTTTAATAATGTAAACTTAATGCTTTGGTAATGAAATTATTTTAAACGGTTGAGTTAAAAACCGTTCCTTGTACCTTGTGTTGTGATACCATTCGAGTAGCACCCCAGTGACATGTATGCTTCCGCTGGACCCAATTTCCGGGGTGTTACAGATTGGTATCAGAGCCTCGGTTATAGAGAACTGGGTATTTTTAAAACCTAGACTATAACCACTTTTATGAAAACTTAACCCTATGACCGTCACATGCCTGCCTGCCAAGCCGATGCCTCACTTGTGATTTGTTTGCTGACATATTTGATAAGATGTGTGTCTTACTATTAGATATATTATATCCATTTATTTTCATTGATTACTATACCTATCTTTTATGTAAGTATGCCCACGTATCGTATACGATATAGTGCTACGCCTTTTTCCCTACGAAGTCTCATCATGCGACCTCGAGTTTCGTCACTTGTCTTAGCCTTTCAAAGGGACTTTTTAAAAGTAAAAGACATATTACGAATATAACTGAACTGAGTATTTCAAAATTTATTGAACCTCGGTGGAATATAGACTGATCACCTATATTCGACCAGGGATAGTGGGACATAGCCTGATCACCTATGTCCGACTCAGAGGTAAATTTTGCAATACTGGGAGTAGTTATATTAGAATTATGTCCAGTTTGATTCTCTACTTGATTTCCAAGGGTTTCAAAATTTCTATGTGTATCATTGCATGAACATTCACATCTACATTCAACACAATAACGTCTCAAAAACATTCTTTTCACAATACTTCCCTCTAAAATGGACACGCGTACTTTTGAAGGTCCTCTAAACCTTCCGAAATATTGTAATTAATACAAATGGTCGTTGAAGATTTTCACAATTATAGTATCGCTTTACTTGACATTAAAACCCGCTACAGTCTGCCAACCTTCCGTTTACCTTACCAACCATTCCTGAAGACTAGTTTAAACACTCGTCCCGTACTACATCTACATCACCTCGTAAACCACTGCCCAGAAGTACGCCAACTAGTCATAACACGACCTCAAGCTTTCATCCCATAATGTGCCACCTTTGAGCACCTACTTTTAGCGAACATCTTTATTACGTTTACGCCTCACTCTTCTTTTCCCGTTTTAAAGAAAATGCCACCAAGGAAACAAAGCATGAGTGCAGCTGCCATCGATCGACTTGTTGCTCAACGAGTCACTACACAAGTTGCTGCTGCTATGGCTGAATACGAGAACCACCACAACAGTGGTAACGGCGGGGAAGCCAGTGGAACGGCAACCAGGGTTGAAACCGCGGCTAGTGGTTGTACTTACAGGGAATTTATGAAGTGCCAGCCTCAGCATTTCAGTGGCACTGAAGGGGCTGTCGGCGTGGTTAGATGGTTTGAGAAGCTAGAGTCAGTCCTCCGCCTGTGTAAGTGTGCAGAGAATTGTAAGGTCGCATATGCGACAGGCACATTGTTGGATGGTGCCTTGTCTTGGTGGAATGCTTATGCTCAGTCAGTGGGACTTGATGCTGCTTTCGAAATACCTTGGGCTGAATTCAAGGACATGGTGATAGCCGAATACTGTCCGAGAAATGAGGTGCGGAAGATGGAAATGGAATTCTGGAACTTGGCAGTGAAAGGAGTCGACATTGCGTCTTATACTAAGCGATACCATGAACTTGCAACTCTTTGCCCGTAAATGGTTTCTACTACTCGTAAGAGGATTGAAAGGTACATCTGGGGACTTCCGCCCAGTATCCAGGGAAACGTTACCTCATCAAAACCCAACACTCTCGAAGAGACGATTCGAATGTCTCACAGCCTGATGGACCAATTCGTTCGAGCAAGGAGTGCTCGAGAAGACAACAACAACAACGACAACAAAAGGAAAAGGGATGACAACAAAGAAAACGATCAGGTTCGGCCATCACATAAACAACATGAAGTGGCTAGGGCCTACGTTGCTGGGCCAAGTGAAAAGAAAGGATATGCAGGGACTTTACCCAAGTGCAATAAATGTCGGTTTCACCACAATGGACCTTGCCACGCTCAATGTGGGAACTGCCAAAAGGTTGGACACAAAGCTAGGGATTGCATGGCTCCTACCCTCGTAATGGATCGGAAAGTTATGATAACATGCCATGAGTGTGGAGTAATTGGACACTTCAGGAGCAAATGCCCAGAGCTGAGAAACCAGAATAGAGGAGAAGCTCGTTAAGACACCAACGACAATGACAACGTTTAAAAGAGAACTCTTGCCTTAAATATAAACCGAAGCCTAAACTCTCTAGACTTGTATTTCTTTTGCGTTTCACATTAAGTACCATTGTATAAGTTTCATGTACTATTACGAATTTCTATTTAATGAATGTTTTATCTTTTATCGCCGCAAGACGACAAGTCTCGTCCATTACACTCTCTATTTTACTACCTTTAACTCAACCTTGTCTTGAAAAGCTAGCCCCATTAAATACCACGTTCCAAGACAACAAATTCGAATGCCTATCATTAAGTTTTGCTGAAATTCTCAAGGAAATCCCAAGTTCATTCAGAAACGAGGAAACCAAATCCGTCGAAAGAATCCAAACCACACCTCAAAAATTAACACAAACTGAACCTCAGGACGAGGTTCTTTTAAGGGCGGCAGACTGTAACAACCCGTAATTTTCCACGTCAACATTTATTTTCAAACTCTAATTTATTACTTTGAAAATTTTATAAGAACACTTTTTACGTACAACGTTTTAGTTAAATAAACATAAAACTAGAATAACCCTCTTGTACACTATGATTTTAGACTATATTTAGTTTACAACATCACAATACCTTGCTCCTACTCCGGTTCAAAAATTTTAATCTCTAAGACAATCCCTTTCATTTACTTATGTTTATTAAGTTATAAACGCTTTTCGCAATTTAAATGAACAATGTACTCGACACTCCCAACAATATTTTTTTTAATACTCCCTAAATTACTACAAAAGTGCAAAAAAAAAATTAATTTCTTGCACCCTTATAATTCTCTTACTAAGCCTACTTAATTATACGTATTTAATTTTAACCGCAAAAACTATTACTTAATACATATTTTTAATACCCAATACACTCACAAAATACATTTTTATACAAAATACCTATACTTTACTTAATTTTTTTACCTATAGCCGACACCCTCTCATATTAACAGTAACCTAATACAAATTTTCAAACTAAAAATATCATAGATACTTTGGTAAAATTTGACCATTAACTTCCTAGTCACCAAAATCTCATAAACCTTTGAATATTAGATCATAGTAGGAAACAATTGTGACTTTCTCTTTTCCTTTGTTTCTGCTGCAACATACCACACGCCACCCTATTTTGTTTCCCCGACTAATTTAGATATAAGACCAAGACTTGTCTACTTTGACCACATGTTGATGTTTCTCTATAAAAGGATACTTGTACACTTATTTTGCTCACCAAAAACACAAACATAACTTTCCCCTACATCACCACAATCGACAACAAGGAGGAAACAAGCAAGGAAAAAAAATGGTTGTTCTAGTTTAATTGAGCTCACTTGGGTTATAGTTGAGTTATAAGTGTTCATGGGGTTTTGGTTGTGCACATTTGCATTTTAATTCATCATATACACCTTTTAATCTCAAGTAAGTCACTACCTTATATTCATAATCTCTACACAAGTTACTTTTGTGTTAATTTCATTCCTAGAAGCTTAGTCAAGTTTGCATACACATATGTATCTGACCTTGTACATGTTTGTGATACTTTGTAACCATAATAAACTTGTAATTAATAACTAAATCTTAAACATATTTTCATGAACACACTAATAAATTGTTAATCTTGACAAGAAGGTGGAAGAGTTAGGATTAGATTTGAAGTGGTTGTTAAGTGGACTTTTGGTAATAGAAGCTAAGAAACGCGTTTTGACACTTTCAGAATAGTGGCTGTCCTATTTGACTCAAAACAGAAAACTCCGTGGCAAGCTAGTAAGATTTGAGTAGAAATATAGAAAATAGACTCAATTACGAAAACATGGCCGCTTGAACGGGTTAAAACGGACATATAACGAATAAGATACGTTAGTTTTAAATTGAGTGACGAAAATGATTTTCTGAAACAAATTTTGCTGTTGGAAGATTTTCAAAAGGTAAAATCGAGTATTAAAAGCTAACTAGGTGTTCCGAGACACTAAAAATCAGTTAGTACACCTAAATACGAATCCGGGGATATATAGAATTTAAGAAACGGAGCCACGACGAGAAAGTTATAGCCTAAAAGGAATTACGGCGACATATACATTTGACAGCTTATTATTTGGCTATTAGAAAAGCTGATGGAACATATTTAAAGTGGATTTTGGACACTTTAGGGTGTATTTTGGCTAAAATGAGGTAAACAAAAATGGTAGAACATTATATATACTTATTGGGCGCGGTAGAGATTTTTGGAATACCTATTAAATATGACGACTAAAATTTAGTCACGAGATTTACAAGTTACGTTTTCTAAAACGGGTGATTTTCTTAATAAAAGAACACATTTACGCAACTACATTTTTGACGATAAATATTACAACAAACATGTACAAGTGATAACATGGTGTGTGAACTTGCATGCACGACCTTGTTTTCAAACCTAAGACATATGAATCATTTAGGTTGCGGTTAGAGCGTTTGTGCCTCGATTTTCGTGCGTTTTCCTTTTTGGTTATCATATCGATTGTTTCAGGTGAGTTCATAACCCCTACTTTTACTTGTTTTACAACTGTTTTGGGGGAAGATACATGCTCGTTACTATTTAAATTCAATGCTTGTTTTACTTGAACGCAATTCATTTTCTCAAATATTACTGAATGGTTGAAATGCTTGATTGATTACTTGAATACATTATGTATTACCTATTCCACCCTTGATTACTTTCTTATGGACACAAGTACATTACTTTTATTGCGGACATAAGTACAAAACTGTTACATTGCTTGAATTACCATTACTGCCACTAAAGTCCCCTCCATCATGACCGAGTGAACTGGTCACATAACCGAGTGTACTGGTAACATGACCGAGTGAACTGGTCACATAACCGAGTGTACTGGTCAAACCAACTTTAAAACTTGTGGTCCATACAAAACTTGTTGTTTACTTGAAACTATGAACTCACCAGCTTTATGCTGACGTTTTAGCATGTATTTTCAGGTTCTTAAGGCGTTAGCTTACTTTTGGAGGCTTTTGGCAAGGCATGACATGGTCATAGAAGACTCTGATGTATTTGGGACCATTTTAGTTCTCTCATGGGCTTATATTTTCGCAACACTTTTAATAATGTAAACTTAATGCTTTGGTAATGAAATTATTTTAAACGGTTGAGTTAAAAACCGTTCCTTGTACCTTGTGTTGTGATACCATTCGAGTAGCACCCCAGTGACATGTATGCTTCCGCTGGACCCAATTTCGAGGGTGTTACAGATTGGTATCAGAGCCTCGGTTATAGAGAACTGGGTATTTTTAAAACCTAGACTATAACCACTTTTATGAAAACTTAACCCTATGACCGTCACATGCCTGCCTGCCAAGCCGATGCCTCACTTGTGATTTGTTTGCTGACATATTTGATAAGATGTGTGTCTTACTATTAGATATATTATATCTATTTATTTTCATTGATTACTATACCTATCTTTTATGTAAGTATGCCCACGTATCGTATACGATATAGTGCTACGCCTTTTTCCCTACGAAGTCTCATCATGCGACCTCGAGTTTCGTCACTTGTCTTAGCCTTTCAAAGCGACTTTTTAAAAGTAAAAGACATATTACGAATATAACTGAACTGAGTATTTCAAAATTTATTGAACCTCGGTGGAATATAGACTGATCACCTATATTCGACCATGGAAAGTGGGACATAGCCTGATCACCTATGTCCGACTCAGAGGTAAATTTTGCAATACTGGGAGTTGTTATATTAGAATTATGTCCAGTTTGATTCTCTACTTGATTTCCAAGGATTTCAAAATTTCTATGTGTATCATTGCATGAACATTCACATCTACATTCAACACAATAGCGTCTCAAAAACATTCTTTTCACAATACTTCCCTCTAAAATGGACACGCGTACTTTTGAAGGTCCTCTAAACCTTCCGAAATATCGTATTTAATACAAATGGTCTTTGAAGATTTTCACAATTATAATATCGCTTTACTTGACATTAAAACCCGCTACAGTCTGCCAACCTTCCGTTTACCTTACCAACCATTCCTGAAGACTAGTTTAAACACTCGTCCCGTACTACATCTACATCACCTCGTAAACCACTGCCCAGAAGTACGCCAACTAGTCATAACACGACCTCAAGCTTTCATCCCATAATGTGCCACCTTTGAGCACCTACTTTTAGCGAACATCTTTATTACGTTTACGCCTCACTCTTCTTTTCCCGTTTTGAAGAAAATGCCACCAAGGAAACAAAGCATGAGTGCAGCTGCCATCGATCGACTTGTTGCTCAACGAGTCACTACACAAGTTGCTGCTGCTATGGCTGAATACGAGAACCACCGCAACAGTGGTAACGGCGGGGAAGCCAGTGGAACGGAAACCAGGGTTGAAACCGCGGCTAGTGGTTGTACTTACAGGGAATTTATGAAGTGCCGGCCTCAGCATTTCAGTGGCACTGAAGGGGCTGTCGGCGTGGTTAGATGGTTTGAGAAGCTAGAGTCAGTCCTCCGCCTGTGTAAGTGTGCAGAGAATTGTAAGGTCGCATATGTGATAGGCACATTGTTGGATGGTGCCTTGTCTTAGTGGAATGCTTATGCTCAGTCAGTGGGACTTGATGCTGCTTTCGAAATACCTTGGGCTGAATTCAAGGACATGGTGATAGCCGAATACTGTCCGAGGAATGAGGTGCAGAAGATGGAAATGGAATTCTGGAACTTGGCAGTGAAAGGAGTCGACATTGCGTCTTATACTAAGCGATACCATGAACTTGCAACTCTTTGCCCGTAAATGGTTTCTACTACTCGTAAGAGGATTGAAAGGTACATCTGGGGACTTTCGCCCAGTATCCAGGGAAACGTTACCTCATCAAAACCCAACACTCTCGAAGAGACGATTCGAATGTCTCACAGCCTGATGGACCAATTCGTTCGAGCAAGGAGTGCTCGAGAAGACAACAACAACAACGACAACAAAAGGAAAAGGGATGACAACAAAGAAAACGATCAGGTTCGGCCATCACATAAACAACATGAAGTGGCTAGGGCCTACGTTGCTGGGCCAAGTGAAAAGAAAGGATATGCAGGGACTTTACCCAAGTGCAATAAATGTCGGTTTTACCACAATGGACCTTGCCCCGCTCAATGTGGGAACTGCCAAAAGGTCGGACACAAAGCTAGGGATTGCATGGCTCCTACCCTCGTAATGGATCGGAAAGTTATGATAACATGCCATGAGTGTGGAGTAATTGGACACTTCAGGAGCAAATGCCCAGAGCTGAGAAACCAGAATAGAGGAGAAGCTCGTTAAGACACCAACGACAATGACAACGTTTAAAAGAGAACTCTTGCCTTAAATATAAATCGAAGCCTAAACTCTCTAGACTTGTATTTCTTTTGCGTTTCACATTAAGTACCATTGTATAAGTTTCATGTACTATTACGAATTTCTATTTAATGAATGTTTTATCTTTTATCGCCGCAAGACGACAAGTCTCGTCCATTACACTCTCTATTTTACTACCTTTAACTCAACCTTGTCTTGAAAAGCTAGCCCCATTAAATACCACGTTCCAAGACAACAAATTCGAATGCCTATCATTAAGTTTTGCTGAAATTCTCAAGGAAATCCCGAGTTCATTCAGAAACGAGGAAACCAAATCCGTCGAAAGAATCCAAACCACACCTCAAAAATTAACACAAACTGAACCTCGGGACGAGGTTCTTTTAAGAGCGGCAGACTGTAACAACCCGTAATTTTCCACGTCAACATTTATTTTCAAACTCTAATTTATTACTTTGAAAATTTTATAAGAACACTTTTTACGTACAACGTTTTAGTTAAATAAACATGTTAATTTTCCCCGCATCAGAAAAATGTTTAGTACTCTCATGATTAATTAGAGAATTAATCATGACTAAGAAAAATATGACCAAATAAACCTCGGCCGTGAGAAACAGGAATTTTCGTTTTTAAGAACTTTTACTTAGCCGTAACCTTAGCCTATACCTGCACTGCGTTTCTAAGACAATTTTAGTTTTCACATTTTTGGAATAAGTCAACATATTTTTCCCTCCTCCTTTGACCAAAAATCATTCCTTGATTTTTAGGCTTACGATTTTAAGTTTAAAGACATTAAATACCAACCGACACTAGACTGAGCCCAGCCTAGACATTATAGGTCATTTTAAGTCATTATTATCCTATTAGAAAAGTTACATTTTACTTTTCTCAATTTTACGCAACTTTCGTACGTTTTACGTATTACGTGTTTTTGACCCGTGTTTCCAGTTTTAGCAGGATTTGAGCAACCCAATAGAACCTACCACTCATTTTATATTTTATTATGGAGTATATTGACAAGTTTAGTCATTCTTTCAAGTTTCATATTTTTAGGGTACCCGGATTTACGTTTCGTGACTTAACATCTTACGGTTAGCAATTTACGGAGTCAAAACTAGCTACATAAGTAGGATAATATCATCCAAGACCAAGTCACCCTTCCTTATCCTTGTGAAACCGCCTCTAGGGGGGATTCACCTTGTGTGGCTTGATCTTGACCATTGATTCATTAGATGTATACATGTGTACAACTTAGGCTCCAAGTAAAACTTGGTCACCAAGTTTAGGGAATTTCCTAGTTACTTTCTTAACCTCCTCTTCATGCTATAAAAGCAAGCTCATTCCTTCCTTTCATCTCCAAAAAAACGCCACACCTATAATCCCTAGCACCATGATCCTTTGATCTTCAAACTACAAATTACACTACAAAGTTAAATGCCTAGTTATTCTCTACATGAAAGTAGGGTTTATTTGGTGATTCCATGGATGAATTAGAAGCTACACAAGGGTACTAGGGCTGAGCTAAGAAGGTTTTCAAAAGGGTTATAGCAAGGGTTTACAAGAGTTGTGGTGAAGGGTTTGCAAGCATAGGTTTAGTGTCCTAGTTTCATACTTGACTTCCTTTCTTTAGAAAGCCAAAAGTTGTAAGAAACCCTATTACACTTTCTTGCTCAATATCATTTTCATGCTTATTATGTTTCTTTCATGCTATATATGGTCTTTGTATTATGTTCATGATGTATAAAAAATAGTAAAACAAGTTATGGTATATATATGTTAACTTATGTTATTTAAACAAGTAAACTAGTGAATTTTATGGAGAACCACGACCAAAATAGTATAACTATGATATTTGACACTTACCTACTGTTAGAGAGGACATAACAAGGAAAACATAGCAATTTGAATCACCTAAAACGAGTATACGAGTAAAAAGTTATGACCATTTGAAATTACCAAAACTTTACGGCAAAAACTGCCAAATGTTTCTGTGACAGAACCTTAAACACGCAAAAAGAGGCTTTTCTAGTCCGTTTCATCAAAAAGTTAAAGCACGAAAGTTTTCCGGAATCACGTTTTCTTCAAAAACTCAGGTGCATGTTTCCAGAAAACCAATAACGAATGAGATTTTCTTTAGTTTCTTAACAGCTATTTTATATACCAAAGTTACTGTATAATAGTTATGGTTTAATATAACCAAGAGGTCTAATGACCTAAAGCCAAGACCACAACCATGGCTAAGGCCAAGGATGCGTCTCAAGACCATGGTAACAATGACCAAGGTCACGGCAAAGCCACGGCTAAAGACCATATAACTTTTAAAGATCAAAAACTTATATATTTTTATCAAATACTACAACACTAGGGAGGTTCATGTGAGGGGTTCCATTTGGGTAAACGGATCGACGAGTTGCTGGATTTACGAATTAAAGTGTCCTAGCTCCTCGAACGTTTACTACATGACCTCTGAATTATGACGGCCCGAACGGTAGTAAGAGATATACAAACTATACATGTTTCATAAACCATTTTTATTCAACGACTTACACTATATACTAAGTACTACATCATGAACATTATGCAAGACATATATAGGCAATTCTTCGTATTCTTAGATGTTACTACAAACCTAAGTCGCAACGTTCTATTATAGGCTGCTCTTAGAGACTTTCGCGATTCGACTACCACTTTCATTTCTCATTACATAAGCTTAAGGTGAGTCATAGCCCCTACTCTTTTCATACTTGTTTTAACTCTTTGGGGGAGATACATGCTCAACTACTTGCTTACTTGTACAAATACTCAAAACATTTATACTTGATTGTTTTATACTTGATTGTCTTATACTTGATTCTTTTATACTTGATTGTCTTATACTTGATTGCATTATACTTGATTTCATACATACATGATTGTGTTATACTTAACTGCGTTATACTTAATTGTGAGACTTCCAGTGGCTCCAAATTAAGTTGTTGGATGACCATTAAGACTTCCAGTGGCTCCAAATTAAGTTTTTGGATGACCATTGAGGCTATCTAGTGGCTCCAAATTAAGTTGTTGGATGACCATTAGCTTTGATACATCCTAACTTTTGCGAATGTTGGATACATCATAAACGTGAGGTCTTCGGAGATGAAGTGTAGACTCACGACTAATTGCTTATTTGTTGTGATGAACTTATACATTTCTTAATCATACTATATTTTAGAAGTGGGTTGTGAACACACGGGTTGCAAGTGTTGTTATGGGCGGGACTTGCAACTGAGTGGATTCACAATGCCTTTGCTGTGTGAACATTCTTTATAGGCTTTTCAACTGTTTTAAGACAAACTCTATGAACTCACCAACCATTGTGTTGACACTTTAGCATGTTTATCTCAGGTTAGTAAGGCGATAGCTAGTGCGTGGAACTTAGAGTCAAGCTGCATATTCTGAAGACTTACGCTTTTATCATTTACCATTCAAAACATTTTGTATACATTTATGTATCATACTTTGGAATCTCATGTTTGTAACTTTGAATTCATTAATCGAATGGTAACTTTTCAAAACGTCTCATTTAGAGGTCGTTTTCTATAACGTGTACTTTGTATTATGAAGTAGCACCCCAAGTGACACAGTCTTCCGCTGCGGTATTTTGGGGGTGTTACAGATTGGTATCAGAGCCTTGGTTATAGAGAACTAGGTTGCATTTAGTGCCTAGACTATAACTGCTATATACGTTAAGACTCTCCTCTTTATTTGCCTTAGACACACTACATACGCATACGCTTTTTGTTAGTTGTTGGTTTAGTTCCACGCTGTTAGATGATGTGACTTTAGTATTATAAGGAACCCCAGAGATTAGTCGAGTCATTAAAAACATGGAGCTCAGTAATAACTAATTATTTAACATGATCTTGTGACAGTTCTTGTTTGATGAGACACAAGATTTGAGTTAAATAATATTATTGCTTAGCTTTAGGGATTTGATGACTTGATTATCTTACTATCTGCCTCAGAAAGCGGATTTTGTGTCGGAAATTGTTAAGTAGGATGATTTAGAATCTCCTTATTTAAATGGACTGGGACGCCTCTTTATTTAAATAAAGAAATTGTAAATCACCGAACCATAAGTTTATAATCCCTTACTTACATAAATTTGGACGCTTCTTTATGTAAGTAATGAGTTATAAATAAGTGGGCTTATTTACATCCAATAAGACTCATGTATTTCAATATCATCCATTTAACATGTCATGTATGTCAATATCATCTCGACTCATCCATTTAACATCTCATATATGTCAATATCATCCGTTTAACATCTCATATATGGCAATATCATCTCGACTCATCCATTTTATATCTCATGTATGTCAATATCATCCGTTTGACATCTCATATATGTCAATATCATCTCAACTCATCCGTTTAACATCTCATGTATGTCAATATCATCCGTTTAACATCTCATGCATGTCAATATCATCTCGACTCATCCGTTTAACATCTCGTGTATGACAATATCATCCATTTAACATCTCATGCATATCAATATCATCTCGACTCATCCGTTTAACATGTCATGTATGTCAATATCATCTCGAGTCATATGTTTAACATATCATGTATGTCAATATCATCCATTTAACATCTCATGTATGCCAATATCATCTCGACTCATCCGTTTAACATCTCATGTATGTCAATATCATCCGTTTAACATCTCATGTATGTCAATATCATCTCAACTCATCCGTTTTACATCCCGTGTATGTCAATATCATCCGTTTAACATCTCAGGTATGTCAATATCATACCTACTCATCTGTTTAACATCTCGTGTATGTCAATATCATCCGTTTAACATCTCATTCATGTCAATATCATATCGGCTCATCCATTTATCATCTCGGGTATGTCATTATCATCCGTTTAACATCTCGAGTATGTCAATATCATCTCAACTCATCCGTTTAACATCTCTTGTATGTCAATATCAGTCGTTTATTATCTCGGGTATGTCATTATCATCCGTTTAACATCTCGAGTATGTCAATATCATCTCAACTCATCCGTTTAACATCTCTTGTATGTCAATATCAGTCGTTTAACATCTCATGTATGTCAGCATCATCTCAACTCATCCGTTTAAAGTCTCGTGTATGTTAATATCATTCGTTTAACATCTCATGTATGTCAATAACATCTCGACTCATCCGTTTAATATCTCGTGTATGTCAATATCATCCGTTTAACATCTCAAGTATGTGAATATCATCTTTACTCATCCGTTTAACATCTCGTGTATTTCAATATTATCCGTTTAACATATCAAGTATGTGAATATCATCTTTACTCATCCGTTTAACATCTCGTGTATGTCAATATCATCCGTTTAACATCTCATGTATGTCAATATCATATCGACTCATCAGTTTAACATGTAGGGCAATATCATCCGTTTAACATCTCATGCATGTCAATATCATCTCGACTCATCCGTTTAACATCTCGTGTATGTCAATATCATCCGTTTAACATCTCATGTATGTAAATATCATCTCGACTCATTCGTTTAATATCTCATGTATGTCAATATCATCCGTTTGACGTCTCATGTATGTCAATATCATCTCAACTCATCCGTTTAACATCCCGTGTATGTCAATATCATCCGTTTAACATCTCATGTATGTCAATATCATATGTACTCATCCGTTTAACATCTGGTGTATGTCAATATCATCCGTTTAACATCTCATGCATGTCAATATCATCTCGACTCATCCGTTTAACAACTCGTGTATGTCAATATCATCCGTTTAACATCTCATGCATGTCAATATCATCTCGACTCATCCGTTTAACATGTCATGTAAGTCAATATCATCTCGACTCATATGTTTAACATATCATGTATGTCAATATCATCCGTTTAATATCTCATGTATGGCAATATCATCTCGACTCATCCGTTTAACATCTCATGTATGTCAATATCATCCGTTTAACATCTCATGTATGTCAATATCATCTCAACTCATCCGTTTTACATCCCGTGTATGTCAATATCATCCGTTTAACATCTCAGGTATGCCAATATAATACGTACTCATCTGTTTAACATCTCGTGTATGTCAATATCATCCGTTTAACATCTCATTCTTGTCAATATCATCTCGGCTCATCCGTTTATCATCTCGGGTATGTCATTATCATCCGTTTAACATCTCGAGTATGTCAATATCATCACGACTCAACCGTTTAACATCTCATGTATTTCAATATCATCCGTTTAACATGTCATGTATGTCAATATCATCTCGACTCATCCGTTTAACATCTCATGTATGTCAATATCGTCCGTTTAACATCTCATGTATGGCAATATCATCTCGACTCATCCGTTTAACATTTCATGCATGTCAATATCATCCGTTTAACATCTCATGTATGTTAATATCATATCTACTCATATGTTTAACATCAAGTGTAAGTCAATATCATCCGTTTAACATCTCATGCATGTCAATATCATCTCGACTCATCCGTTTAACAACTCGTGTATGTAAATATCATCTCGACTCATCCGTTTAATATCTTGTGTATGTCAGTTTCATCCGTTTAACATCTCATGTATGTAAATATCAACTCGACTCATCCATTTAAAGTCTCATGTATTTCAATATCATCCATTTAACATGTCATGTATGTCAATATCATCCGTTTAACATCTCATGTATGGCAATATCATCTCGACTCATCTGTTTAATATCTCATGTATGTCAATATCATCCGTTTGACGTCTCATGTATGTCAATATCATCTCAACTCATCCGTTTAACATCCCGTGTATGTCAATATCATCCGTTTAACATCTCATGTATGTCAATATCATATCTACTCATCCGTTTAACATCTCGTGTATGTCAATATCATCCGTTTAACATCTCATGCATGTCAATATCATCTCGACTCATCCGTTTAACATCTTGTGTATGTCAATATCATCCGTTTAACATCTCATGCATGTCAATATCATCTCGACTCATCCGTTTAACATGTCATGTATTTCAATATCATCTCGACTCATATGTTTAAATATCATGTATGTCAATATCATCCGTTTAACATCTCATGTATGGCAATATCATTTTGACTCATCCGTTTAACATCTCATGTATGTCAATATCATCTGTTTAACATCTCATGTATGTCAATATCATCTCAACTCATCCGTTTTACATCCCGTGTATGTCAATATCATCCGTTTAACATCTCAGGTATGCCAATATCATACCTACTCATCTGTTTAACATCTCGTGTATGTCAATATCATCCGTTTAACATCTCATTCATGTCAATATCATCTCGGCTCATCCGTTTATCATCTCGGGTATGTCATTATCATCCGTTTAACATCTCATGTAAGTCCATATCATCTCAACTCATCCATTTAACATCCTGTGTATGCAATATCAACCGTTTAACATCTCATGTATGTCAATATCATATCGACTCGTCCGTTTAACATCTCATGTATGTCAATATCATCCGTTTAACATCTCATGCATGTCAATATCAACTCGACTCATCCGTTTAACATCTCGTGTATGTCAATATCATCCGTTTAACATCTCATGTATGTAAATATCATCTCGACTCATCCGTTTTGGGACATTTCGTAAAATTTCATGTCACTAATTTTAATATATTTATTATTTAACTATTCTTTTTTTTATTAACTTCGTCGAAAGTTATCTGCATACGTTCAATTAATTCAACCGACACTAGACTATGTCTAGTATACACTTTTTATGCACATTTGGTTCCTTACAATTCTATTTTAAAAGTCATAATTTACTTTTTCCAATTTTACGAAAACCTTGCACCTTTTACGTTTTACGCGATTTAAATTTACGTTTTATGGTTTTAACAACGTAAATCAACCATCAACTATGAAAATTTTACATGTTTTATGCATTTTAACCTATTTTCATATTTACAAGTGAGTTTTATAATTGTCGTTTCATTTTTATAGTTTACGTCACTTTTATCAAGAACCAGTGTCACCAAACGTGTTTTAACTTGCGATTTCAGTTTTAATGATGTTTAAACCCTTCAATGAACTCACCACTCATCTAAAATACTTAAATAGGTTATGTTAATAATTTTTCACATTTTTGAAAGTTTTATATTTTATTACTGGCCGGTTTTACATTACGCGTCTTAAAAATCCTATGTTTTAACTACCGGGGATCAAAACTACACTCTATAACACACTTATACCCAAAATAATACCACAAAAATCTCCACTCACCATCTCTTCCTCATATGTGACATTTTCATATTAAGACCAAGAACACTTGTCATCTCATAATACAAGTGTTTAACTTATTTTGCCAACTACAATCCCACTAAACACATTTACATAGTTCTTGTCACCCAACTTTATTATTCATATTTTTTTCTCTTGTTCCAACTCTTGTGAACGTGTATAAGCAGCCCAAAACACCTATTTCATCAAGGTTTTCACTTATATCTTGATAAAAGGATTGAAGATCATAAGGCCCTTTTGCTTGTACTTGGTACATTTCATCTTAAACATCATCACAACATCATCAAATCTCATCATTTCTTGGTTTCTTTGGAAAGTTGTTTCAAGTGTTGATCAAGATGGTTTAGGGGCTGTGATTTTAGGATATTTTCTAGGGTATAAGTCTTGGGTAAAAGTGTTGAAGAAATGGTGCAAGTATTGTTGGGTTAATCTAGGTTTAGTGGTCCATTGATATTGTTTTTCTTGTTCATCCACTTTTGTAAGGAAACCAATCACTCCCTTTTCACTTTATTTTTATTTTCATTCCTGCATATATATTATTTATTGATGTAATTGTATAGTATATAAGTTATAGGGCTTGGTTAGGCTTGGTACATGAAACTAGATCACTAGAAACACTAAAGGACTAGACATGCTTCTGTGATTTATGAATCAGGGGCAAAGATGGAATAAACTTTACTAATCAGTAAACATTGAGACTAAACTAAAAATATGGGGTTGTAGGTCTATGTCTTGTGGTCATTTTGACGGGTATTTCGTTGAATAACTCTTTACGATGATTAAACTAGAATTATTTTCGTGAAACATGTCACATTCTGAGTAACAGATTTAAAACGTGTATAAGTCATTTTGTTTTTGAATAACCCACTGTTACTCAAAACATAAAAGTTTTAGATAACATCTTGACTTAAACGTGACCGAAAGCGGGGAATTAATTGGATTTGTAAAACTCTAGATATCGCATTTTTCGCGGGACTGTTGTAATTTTGAAAGCTGATGGACCGAATAGTATGGATAACTTGATAGTTTTATGAATATTATTTAACTTTTGGCTTAGTAAAACCCACAAGACTAGTTAGTACAGGTAAATACCTTTCCGGAAATATAAAGAACTTAAACTTTTGACTTACGGTTTAAGAGTAACGAATTTTCTAAATTGCGCAAATTATAAAAATGTTAACAGATTTTGACTTTAAAAGTATAAAGGATTCAAAAACTCATATGATTATATCTTTAAAACTTTATTTTGAACACTTCATATAGATAGGGATTATGTACCAAGCGTAGAGAAGATAATAACTTATATATGTAGCTGAGTTACATCAATGTTTATTTACTAAAACCTAAGACAAGCGTATATCTATTTAGGTTCATCGTAGAGCTTCGCGACTAATTTTCATCACTTGCTTGTTTCATATCACCTCCTTTGTTCACGGTGAGTTCATAGCCTCGCCTTTACTCATATTTAAATGTTTTATAAACCTCGCGAGGGGGATACATGCTAGTTTTACAAACTGAATACAAGTAGTTTTTGGTATGCTTGACCCGATTACATGATTATAGACATTGAGTATTTCTTGCCAATTAAGTCCCCATCATGAACCGTTAATTCCGTAGGAAACGCTAGTATTATGAATATGCATATTTGGCCTGGCGGGCCTGGCCGGGTGAGTAGCGCTCATACATCAACGGTCACATAATATTGAGAGATTACGTGGTAAATGGCAAATCTTACCTTTTCGGGGCACTATAAATCTAGGTCAAGGTTCGGTTTCATGAGCTCTATACTATAATCTTATTTCCCGACTTGTATTTGTTACATGTCAACTTAATTATGGGCATATAACAACGTAGTCCATCGTATTTTAAACTGATTTATCTTGTATTCAACTGATTACTTATTAAACTCTATTAATTCACTCAACCTTTGTGTTGACTTTTAGCATGTTTTATGTAACAATTCGCAATTTCAGGTTAACTTTTATTCCCGAAAATTTCACTATTCACTTTTTACTATTCACTTTTCACTATTCATCTCAAAAATTTTTATTTCATATTCTCGTAAGTTAAACTATTTTAACGATAATCCGAGAGTTTGACGCTCGTCGGATCATTTCTGCAAAAATCACAAAGCCGTGTCCGAGATTTACTTTTAGGTTTAAACGTCCTTCCAGCATCCCGATATATCCATAAAACAATATAAACAATAGAAATATGATTTTCTCTCATTTTATGACAATTCCAAAAGTTTTGGAATTTTACGTTTTCCAGTTCAGCGTTTTACGCGAATTACGCGTTTTAGACCCGTGTTTCTAGTTTTTAGCAGGGTTTTAGCACCCGATAGAACCTACCACTCATTTTATATTTTATTATGGAGTATATTGATAAGTTCTAGCATATTTATAAGTTTCATATTTTTAGGATACCCGGTTTTACGTTTCGTGACTTAACAACTTACGGTTAGCAATTTACGGGTCCAAAACTAGCTACATAAGTAGGATAATACCAAGTTTTTGCATCTAGTCATCCTATCCACCATATGGCCGACTATAAGGAGGCTTCACCATGCCTTGGTGGCTTATGATAAGCCTTGTACTTTAGGATACATGTATATGTGTTAAACTTGGCCTCCAAGGTTAGGAAAAATATCCTAAGTCTTGCACCTCCTTAAGACACCTTCCTAACACTTTCCTAACCTCCTCTTCATAGTATAAATAGCAAGCTCATGTCTTCCTTTCTCATCACTAAAAACGCCACAACATAAATCCCTAGCACCATGATCCTTTGATCTTCAATATACAAGTTACACTACAAAGTTCAAAGTCTTAGTATTCTCTACCTAGTTCTTAAGTTCGTTTGGTGATTCCATGGTTGAATTAGGAGCTACACAAGGTTACTAGGGCTGAAGTTAAATGATTTTCACAAGGGTTAGATCAAGGCTAGCAAGGGTTTTCAAGAGTTGTGGTAAAGGGTTTACAAGCTTAGGTTTAGTGTCCTAGTTCTATACTTGACTTCCTTTCTTAAGAGAAAGCCAAAAGTTGTAAGAAACCCTTATACACTTTCTTGCTCAATATCATTTTCATGCTTATTATGTTTCTTTCATGCTATATATGGTCTTTGTATTGTGTTCATGATGTATAAAAACTAGTCAAACAAGTTATGTATATATATGTTAACTTATGATATTTAAACAAGTAAACTAGTGACTTTTATGGAGAACCACGACCAAAATAGTACAACTATGATATTTGACACTTACTTAATGTTAAAGAGGACTTAACAAGGAAAACATAGCAATTTGAATCACCCAAAACGAGTACACGAGTCAAAAGTTATGAACATTTGAAGTTAGCGAAACCAAAACGCCGAAACTGCCAATACCCTACTGTTTGCATTCTGCCATTTTGAAAGTCACCCTTCTGCTCCGATTCATCAAAAAGTTAAAACACGAAAGTTGTCCGGAACGATGTTTTCGTTCAGGAAAAAAGAAGCTCGAGCCCTGAAAACGCTTTCCGAGTGATATTTTCTTCAAATTCTTAACAGCCCATTTTTAGACCAAAGTAACTATATTATGGTTATAATTAGATGAGACCAAGAGGTCTAATGACCTAAAGCCAAGACCACAACCATGGCTAAAGCCAAGGTTGAGTCTCAAGACCATGGTAACAATGACCAAGGTCACGGCAAAGCCATGGCTAAAGACCATATAACTTTTAAAGATCAAAAGGCTTATATATATATGTTATCAAATACTACAATAGTAGGGAGCCTCATGTGAGGAGTTCATTAAGTAAGCCGTCGAGATGAGTTGTGGATTTACGAATTAAAGTGTCCTGGCTCCTCGAACGTTTACTCCATGACTTCTAAATTATGTCGGCCCGAACGGTAGTAAGAGATATACAACCTATACATGTTTCATAGACCACTTATAGTCAACGACTTACACTATATACTAAAGTACTACATCATGAACTATATGCAAGACATATATAGGCAATTCTTCGTATTCTTAGACGTTACTCCAAACCTAAGTCGCAACGTTCTATTATAGGCTGCTCTTAGAGACTTTCGCGATTCGACTACCACTTTCATTTCTCATTACATAGACTTAAGGTGAGTCATAGCCCCTACTCTTTTCATACTTGTTTTAACTCTTGGGGGGGATACATGCTCAACTACTTGCTTACTTGTACAGATACTCAAAACATTTATACTTGATTCTTTTATACTTGATTGTTTTATACTTGATTGTCTTATACTTGATCGCATTATACTTGATGTCATATATACATGATTGCATTATACTTGATTGTGAGACTTCCAGTGGCTCCAGATTAAGTTGCTGGACGACCATTGAGACTTCCGGTGGCTCCAAATTAAGTTGTTGGATGACCATTGAGGCTATTGATACATCTTAACATTTACGAATGTTTGATACATCATAAACGTGAGGTCTTCGGAGATGAAGAGTAGACTCACGACTAATTGCTTAATTGTTTTGATGAACTTATACATGTCTTAATCATACTATATTGTAGCAGTGGGTTGTGAACACACAGGTTACCAGTCTCTTATGGCGGGACTTGTAACTGAGTGGATTCTCAATGCCTTTGCTGTGTGAACATTCTTTTGAGGCTTTTTCAACTGTTTTAAGACAAACTCTATGAACTCACCAACCATTGTGTTGACACTTTAGCATGTTTATCTCAGGTTAGTAAGGCGATAGCTAGTGCGTGGAACTTAGAGTCAAGCTGCATATTCTGAAGACTTACGCTTTTATCATTTATCATTCGAAACATTTTGTATACATTTATGTATCATACTTTGGAATCTCATGTTTGTAACTTTGAATTCATTAATCGAATGGTAACTTTTCAAAACGTCTCATTTAGAGGTTGTTTTCTATAACTTGTACTTTGTATTATGAAGTAGCACCCCTGTGACACAGTCTTCCGCTGCGGTATTTTGAGGGTGTTACATTTTATCTCAGGTCCGTAAATGACTTTCGGCTTGGATGGGCGGTGCAAAGAAATGGATATCTACATGATGGCTCATGTTTAAATAAAATTTTTCATTCGATAATGTTCTAAACTTTCAAAACTTATGTATCTTTTATCTATGTTAAAAAAAATTGTTGGGACCTTTGTACTCTGATAAATTATCGAATGTGAAGTTTTAAAAACAATTTTGTTTTAAAGTTGTTTACTATATTTGTACAATGTGACCAAATAGCACCCCATGTTGTTTTCCGCTGCGATCCTAAAATGGGGGTGTTACAGAATGGTACCAGAGCACAAATTATAGTGAACTAGGTCTTTTTTTAAAAAAAAAACCTAGACTATAATCATTTATTTTATTTTTATTTTTTCAAAATCATGAGCTTCCATCATCTTGTCCGATATCCATGCGCGCCTACTCCTGAGCTTCCTATTTCTCCCTCGTATATATATCTTAATCATACTATATTAGGGATAATTATAGGAGTACTATAATTATTTCTTAACTCATCCGATAATCCGCGAAAGTATCACTCTTATATATATAACCTTTTGTGCACTAAACTTCCTTGTTGTATTTTATGCTATTCATGTGCATTGTGAATTTCCATCCGGAAATTTATACACATCTTCAAGTGCACCGTTGTTATGCACATACGTACAATATATATTACCATATGCACTTGTAATATTTCTCGACTATCCTGCTTTTCCTGAAATATCGATACGTTTCTATATAAAGTTCTCACATGAATACTAAACTCTTCTAACCATTGTGAGTTACACGATGGTCTCTCTCAGACATTGTGTGTGATTACAATGGTCTCTCTTATTTATCAGACATTGTATGCGATTACAATGGTCTCATTCATTATTATGACATTGTGGGTTACACAATGGTCTCACTTACTTCATTAACATTGTAAGTTGCACAATGGTTTCTCTTATTTATCAGACATTGTAGGTGATTACAATGGTCTATATACCCTTTCATAACTTTATATACTATCATTACATCTGATGGCGAAACTCGTTACAATTTATCAATTCCTCTCGATTGCTTTACTCCTCGTAAACTTATGTTTTCTGAGCGTTTCTTCTCCCTTTTTGAATTACTCCTAATTATATAAAAGACTATCTATATACACTTGATTTTCTCTCGACTATTTATACCCATCAAAGCATTACTTCTTATTTATATAGAGGTTATTTTTATAAATGTTTTATCCGATTCTTTACACATCGAGTCAAACCCTAACAGTCCCAAGTATATATATGTTTCATTAAATTCCTAAACTATTAAATACATATTTATTCATTTTGATGATCCTCTAAAAACTTTCTCGTACGTTGTGGATGACATAGTGGTCTCATTTATTTTCTCAAAAATCATGAGTAATATTATGATCTCTAAAAAAAAAATCTTTTCATGACCTTAAACAATGGTGTCTTATATGAAACCCATCACATTCTATTTACTTACCTTGGAAATTTCACTACCATGTTATAAACAACTCCTTTATTGTCATATAAACTATCTTTCATTATATTACAACTAGATTTACTATTCCCCAAAGAATTACCCCATTATTACCTTATAAAATAATAACCTTATTCACTACTATTTTATAAACTGCTCTAACTAGTTCAAAATTAACTTTTTGTCACCTCTTTACAAATCATTT
The DNA here is from genome assembly GCA_030686995.1 of Artemisia argyi. Classification (NCBI taxonomy): domain Eukaryota; kingdom Viridiplantae; phylum Streptophyta; class Magnoliopsida; order Asterales; family Asteraceae; genus Artemisia; species Artemisia argyi. The sequence continues at coordinate 80,526,847 of CM060681.1, forward strand.
GGTCAATTACCTTGTAATACTATTTTACTACTATCTTCTAAACCATTTTCACTACAATATTTATACACTCCTTGCCACTCTCTTACAAACTACTTTACCACCATCTTATAAACGTATCCACTGATGTACTACTATTAAATAAACTGTTTTGACTAGTTTTGAATAAACTATTTTGTTATCATCTTATAAATCGTTCTGTCATTTACCTTTTACCAAAATTTTCACCACCTTATAAACGATTTTGTTATTACCTTACGAATTACTCGGCCTTGTTTTATTACCTAAAACCATTGATTTATTATTGCCTCATGAATTATTTTGCTATTATTTTAATGTTCGTCATTCTCTTCTAAATCTTATAAACTTCTTTATCATCTACAAAAGCATAAGTTCAACAACTTTCTCTACATTCATCAAGTTCTCTTCCGAAACCTTTATTGTTAAACATCTGTGATTCTGGCCCGATGTGGACTGATTTAGAACTGCTTAAAACTTCCTTTTCTACGTGCATTTTCCTTATTCGCTTGTGTTACATACTCATACTACTTACTTATGATTGATTCTTACGTATGTACAAACTTATATCACTCTTGGTATATAAGATACGTATGCAAACTCCATACTTGTCCAAAAATGGACATATCACGAGTATAACTAAGTTAAGTATTTGAAAATTTTATCGAACCTCGATTAAATATAGTCTAGTCACCTATATTTAACCTTGGGACAGTGGAACATAGTCTGACTACCTATGTTCGACTTAGATTTTTCAAATACTAGGAATAGTTATACATGGGTTATGTCTAATTGATCTTCTACTTGATCTTTGAGAATCACAAAATTTTTATGTGAGCATAAACAATTCAGCGTTATTCGTTCGATCGAGCAAAACAACTAAACAAATCCTCACTCTATCTTTATCGCGTATAGTCAACCTTACTCTGCACCATCTTTCTAGACGACGAGAATCGAACCGCGTCGTTAGTTATTCTAGACTTTATTTCCTACGAGTATCCTCATCTTTTCGCAAGTAAACCGTCTAGAGATAAATCGAGTTGTGCTCCGGGACGGAGCTCTCTTAAGGGGTACGTGCTGTGACATTTCGTAAAATTTCATGTCACTAATTTTAATATTTTTATTATTTAACTATTCTTTTTTTTATTAACTTCGTCGAAAGTTATCTGCATACGTTCAATTAATTCAACCGACACTAGACTATGTCTAGTATACACTTTTTATGCACATTTGGTTCCTTACAATTCTATTTTAAAAGTCATAATTTACTTTTTCCAATTTTACGAAAACCTTGCACCTTTTACGTGATTTAAATTTACGTTTTATGGTTTTAACAACGTAAATCAACCATCAACTATGAAAATTTTACATGTTTTATGCATTTTAACCTATTCTCATATTTACAAGTGAGTTTTATAATTGTGGTTTCATTTTTATTGTTTACGTCACTTTTATCAAGAACCAGTGTCACCAAACGTGTTTTAACTTGCGATTTCAGTTTTAATGATGTTTAAACCCTTCAATGAACTCACCACTCATCTAAAATACTTAAATAGGTTATGTTAATAAGTTTTCACATTTTTGAAAGTTTTATATTTTATTACTGCCCGGTTTTACATTACGCATCTTAAAAACCCTATGTTTTAACTACCGGGGGATCAAAACTACACTCTATAACACACTTATACCCAAAATAATACCACAAAAATCTCCACTCACCATCTCTTCCTCATATGTGACATTTTCATATTAAGACCAAGAACACTTGTCATCTCATAATACAAGTGTTTAACTTATTTTGCCAACTACAATCCCACTAAACACATTTACATAGTTCTTGTCACCCAACTTTATTATTCATATTTTTTTCTCTTGTTCCACCTCTTGTGAACGTGTATAAGCAGCCCAAAACACCTATTTCATCAAGGTTTTCACTTATATCTTGATCAAGGATTGAAGATCATAAGGCCCTTTTGCTTGTACTTGGTACATTTCATCTTAAACATCATCACAACATCATCAAATCTCATCATTTCTTGGTTTCTTTGGAAAGTTGTTTCAAGTGTTGATCAAGATGGTTTAGGGGCTGTGATTTTAAGATATTTTCAAGGGTATAAGTCTTGGGTAAAAGTGTTGAAGAAATGGTGCAAGTATTGTTGGGTTAATCTAGGTTTAGTGGTCCATTGATCTTGTTTTCTTGTTCATCCACTTTTGTAAGGAAACCAATCACTCCCTTTTCACTTTATTTTTATTTTCATTCCTATATATATATTATTTATTGATGTAATTGTTTAGTATATAAGTTATAGGGCTTGGTTAGGCTTGGTACATGAAACTAGATCACTAGAAACACTAAAGGACTAGACATGCTTCTGTAATTTATGAATCAGGGGCAAAGATGGAACAAACTGTACTAATCATTAAACATTGAGACTAAACTAAAAATATGGGGTTGTAGGTCTATGTCTTGTGGTCATTTTGACGGGTATTTCGTTGAATAACTCTTTACGATGATTAAACTAGAATTATTTTCGTGAAACATGTCACATTCTGAGTAACAGATTTAAAACGTGTATAAGTCATTTTTTTTGTGAATAATCCACTGTTACTCAAAACATAAAAGTTTTAGATAACATCTTGACTTAAACGTGACCGAAAGTGGGGAATTAATTGGATTTGTAAAACTCTAGATATCGCATTTTTCGCGGGACTGTTGTAATTTTGAAAGCTGATGGACCGAATAGTATGGATAACTTGATAGTTTTATGAATATTATTTAACTTTTGGCTTAGTAAAACCCACAAGACTAGTTAGTACAGGTAAATACCTTTCCGGAAATATAAAGAACTTAAACTTTTGACTTACGGTTTAAGAGTAACGAATTTTGTAAATTGCGCAGATTATAAAAATGTTAACAGATTTTGACTTTAAAAGTATAAAGGATTCAAAAACTCATATGATTATATCTTTAAAACTTTATTTTGAACACTTCATATAGATAGGGATTATGTACCAAGCGTAGACAAGATAATAACTTATATATGTAGCTGAGTTACATCAATGTTTATTTACTAAAACCTAAGACAAGCGTATATCTATTTAGGTTCATCGTAGAGCTTCGCGACTAATTTTCATCACTTGCTTGTTTCATATCACCTCCTTTGTTCACGGTGAGTTCATAGCCTCGCCTTTACTCATATTTAAATGTTTTATAAACCTCGCGAGGGGGATACATGCTAGTTTTACAAACTAAATACAAGTAGTTTTTGGTATGCTTGACCCGATTACATGATTATAGACATTGAGTATTTCTTGCCAATTAAGTCCCCATCATGAACCGTTAATTCCGTAGGAAACGCTAATATTATGAATATGCATATTTGGCCTGGCGGGCCTGGCCGGGTGAGTAGCGCTCATACATCAACGGTCACATAATATTGAGAGATTACGTGGTAAATGGCAAATCTTACCTTTTCGGGGCACTATAAATCTAGGTCAAGGTTCGGTTTCATAAGCTCTATACTATAATCTTATTTCTCGACTTGTATTTGTTACATGTCAACTTAATTATGGGCGTATAACAACGTAGTCCATCGTATTTTAAACTGATTTATCTTGTATTCAACTGATTACTTATTAAACTCTATGAATTCACTCAACCTTTGTGTTGACTTTTAGCATGTTTTATCTCAGGTCCATAAGTGACTTTCGGCTTGGATGGGCTCATGTTTAAATAAAAATTTTCATTCGATAATGTTCTAAACTTTCAAAACTTATGTATCTTTTATCTATGTTAAAAAAAATTGTTGGGACCTTTGTACTCTGATAAATTATCGAATGTGAAGTTTTAAAAACAACTTTGTTTTAAAGTTGTTTACTACATTTGTACAATGTGACCAAATAGCACCCCATGTTGTTTTCCGTTGCGATCCTAAAATGGGGGTGTTATACGTTTAATATCTTGTGTATGTCAGTTTCATTTGTTTAACATCTCATGTATGTAAATATCATCTCGACTCATCCATTTAACGTCTCATGTATTTCAATATCATCCATTTAACATGTCATGTACGTCAATATCATCTCGACTCATCCATTTAACATCCCATGTATGTCAATATCATCCGTTTAACATCTCATATATGGCAATATCATCTCGACTCATCCGTTTTATATCTCATGTATGTCAATATCATCCGTTTAACATCTCATGCATGTCAATATCATCTCGACTCATCCGTTTAATGTAACAATTCGCAATTTCAGGTTAATTACTATTCCCGAAAAATTTTACTATTCACTTTTACTATTCACTTTTACTATTCATTTTCCCAAAATTTGATTTTTATTTCATATTCTCGTGTGATAAATCATTTCCATGGCAAATTAAATGTTTGACACTCATCAGATCATTTTCGCGAAAGTTATTAAGGAAATACACGTTTTAGGGTAAAACGTCATTCAAAAATTCTACGCACAACGAAACTCGACCGCGTTAATTTTCCCCGTATCAGAAAAATGTTTGATAACACTCATGATTTATTTGAGAATAAATCATGACTGAGAAAAACATGACCAAATAAACCTCGGCCGTGAAAAACAGGAATTTTCGTTTTTAAGCATTTTTACTCCGCCGTAACCTTAGCCTATACCTGCACCGCGTTTCTAAGACAATTTGAGTTTTCATATTTTTTTGGAAAAAGTCAACATATTTTTCCCCCTCCTTTGACCATAAAAATCATCCTTTGATTTTTATCTCTTCCGGTTTTAAGTTTGGCGAACGTTTAACACCAACCGACACTAGATAAGGCCTCGCCTAGACATTATAAACCTTTTAAGTACATAATAATCATACTAGAAAAGTTACATTTTACTTTTCTTACTTATACGTAGAATTCGTACGTTTTGCGTATTACGCGTTTTAAACCTACGTTTCTAGGTTCATGACTTTAAGCATCCAATAGAACTTATCACTCATTTAATATGCTAAAGTGGAGTATATTAACAAGTCTTAACATATTTATAAGTTTTGTAATTATAGGATACCCGGTTTTAAGTTTCGTGACTTAACGACTTACAGTTAGTGATTAACGGGACCTAAACTCACACCGTAAAAGCAAGATAACTTCAAAAACTCACAAATCTCATCCACTAGCCATATGTGGCGTTTTTCCTAGCCAAATAAGTCAAGTAATTGAAGCTTACCAAGGAAGCTAAATGATACGTGGGAATCGCACCAGGCTTTACCTCTCAAGGGATCTTGAGAAGCTTACAACCCCCACCAGGCAGTGTACCTGATCGTAGTAGTATAGTATAGTGACAAGTACCGGTGGATTGATCGTTCAGCTAGGAATAGTGTCGCTAGGATTAGAAAACCTAAATACTAGTTCTAAAGATGAGGGATGATTATTTTTTGTATTTTTATATTTTTTAGAAAGCAAGTAAAAATCTCGGGTTTGAATGATTTGGGCGGAATTAGTTGCTAGTCAACTAACCCAATACTAAAGATGCAATCAAAATAAAATATTAAAAATGAAAATGAACTAAATTATACTAAGGTTGTGAGCAATAAGTGGAGAAGTTGTGTTTACTTAGATTTCACTACTCCCTAGATATCTTTTACACGTTAATTACTTGTTATAGTTGCGTGGATGACGGATTGTATTCCTTAATACCATTCATGGGGTGGCGCACTTAATTCCCCAATCCTATGAGTGCCTACTTCACTCCTATGTCGAGCCGGCTAAGAAGCTCCTAACATGGGATCATTAGAATTTACTCATGCATTAAATACAACCAATAAAACCTAGTGCACGTCAGTTCATGTTTCCTAAGACGTTCAAGCATGTTACCATTTGGAGATCTGCCAGTTTTCTTAAGCCTAACATCGAAATCATTCATCCAATACAACCATAAACAAGTAATCAACACATAATTAACATCTAGGTTTCATTAGATCCAAGCAAACACAAGATAGATCTAGCCTAGCATGATGGAATTAAGACAAGAACAAGATATAGACAACCAACACATAGACATATTGATTGAATTAAAAGAATACTTATCTCAATTACACATGAAAGGGATCAAGGGCTGAGAACCCTTGAAAAACCTGTAAAATTCGTACTAAGTTCGGCCTTAGGGTTTCTCCAAAACTTCTCTCTTTTATGTGTGAAAATTAGAAAACTATATATAGGAAATAGGGTCTGACGGCGTCAAGAACAAATTTGTTACGCCGTCATCTCGCCGCCAAAATAAATCTCGGTCTGCCTCGATCTGCCAGTTTTCCAGGCCGTCATGCATTTTACTCTTGACGCCCTACATCATGACGCCATCAATTCTGTACTGGATCGTCATGGAAATTACTCTTGACGCCGTCAAGATTTTCTTCTTGACGCCGTCAAGATTTTCTTCTTGACGCCGTCACCTACTGTTCCCAGCAAGGAAAATTAAGACTTTGGCGTTTTCTTCACTTTTATGCTCTAAAAACATCTGAATTGCTTCCTTTTCCAGATTTCTCTCCCAAAGTACCTAAAATCACAAAAGGAACGATTTAGGGTAATATTTGATCAAATAAATTCGAATTCGGGCTTAAATGACCCCCTAAAAGTGGTTCATTTTTCGCCTCATCATATACCCTTACACTTGAGATTTGCTTGTCCTCAAGCAAATGCGCTTTTATTCTTCTCAAAATACAAGTTAGGGGTCATTTAACACTAATATAAAAGTAATTACAACAAATAATCGTTCCACTAAAGACCAATAGACAAGCACGGAGGTCATACACTAGCACCTCACAAATAGTGTTTAGATACTCACATCTCTCGGGTGTAATAAAGTATAAATTACAATATGGAAACGGAAGATATCTCTCACTACCTGTCATAGCAAAATAGATTACCATAGGCTTGGGAAAGGATCAAACCTCCACCACATGGCGTAAGCACCTAGGATAAACTATCAAAGAGGTCTTTTAAAGGGTTGTAACGTTGGGTGTAGGGATATGAAATACACGGTTTTGTTGGATGAAGGAAGTTTTACTGGTGGCGAGTTAACAATCTTGGTTAATTACATGTACAATGTGGCGTTGCTAAGCTAAGACTAGACTCGACTTAAGCTAATAAATGAAAAGTAACAAAAACATAAAATGAACATAGAATGAAAAGGGATGGTAGTCCGTATGTTTTTCTCTTTTCTTTTTCTATTTTTTTTTTCTTTTTCTTGATTTTTCGATTTTTTTTTTTTTTTTTTTTTTTTTTTTTTGCATACACTCTTACCCTACCATCCAAAATAATACATCATAGGGAATGAAAATTCCCCTTACACTTGAATTTTTACATACTTTACAATAAACTAATCTAATGACTCGAATTAAGAAAATCAAAACACTTGGAGTACTTTTAAGATTAACGCACATACGGGGGTAATATATGATGTTCTTCCCCATTACTCCATAAAATAAGTACTTTACCCATGAGTCCCAATCGTCCCAAAACAATATGTACAAGGATATGACTCGACTTAGCAACCATGTAATCAATTAGATAGTTAACTTAAGGTTTAACAAATAACAATAATGCACTAAAGATGAGCGCATACACGGAAGGCTAAGGCGATTTGGTTGTACATTTAAGTGGGGTGTAACAAATTCTTCCTTTAAGTAAAATGCTTAAAGTTAGAAACGAAAAGATAGGCTCGGAGGGGTGTACTAGGGGTTTCATGTACTAAAAATGAGTACAACGCTAAGGGTGTGGGAAAAATTAATTGACTTAACTAGCCAAGTAATATGACTTAAATGGTCAAGTAATTATGATACGGGTTTAACACAAGGGTGATCCTAATGCCTCTTATCATGTAGTAAATCCTACTACACGAATGTAGTCTCACTAGCAGTCTCGGGATGCATCGCTAACGCAAGTTCTAGAATCTAAATGCTACCAGTACACTCATAAGCACTAATAGTAAATGCTTTTCCTGTCAAATCTAAAGGCGAACCTCACATATTTGGGTGGAAAATTTTTCTGAATATACGGTTTTGTGCCAGTCATACAATCTCCTATCCATGAGACGCTTGCTATGGCTAAAGTTTCACTCCTAAATGTTGTAAAAAAATTTAAATTTGGCGCTAAAATTGCACTAACAAGTATTTCTCATAGTTTTATTACACATCTACTATCAAACAAAACAAACTCAAGCGAAAGTGCATATGTAAGGTATCATCTTTTTACCCTCCCCTTACACTTAAGATGAACATTGTCCCCAATGTTCAAGTAAAGAATTTAAAAGTGAAAAAGTAAAAAGAATGAAATCAAATACTCCCCTGATTCGCTCGGTATGGATAATAGGGTGGCCAGGTTAAATCTTCCTCCAAGAAAATGAACAATCAAAGCTTCCTTTCCAGAATATAAATCATCTTCTTGTCATACATAACCTGTAAATCCTGAGAAAATAGACAAGAAAACCTCGCATAAAATCGGCGGCAACCTATATAAGTTACTAAATCCTAGAAAACAAAATAAGATATAATGCTTGTGGAATGAAGTTTGCAGATTTCCTGGAGATTATAAAACTTAATAATTCACAAAAACCATAAGACTCCGTTAGAAAAACAAAACCGGTAATATTTCCAGATTTTTACACGTGACGCCGTCAAGAGTTAACTCGTGACGCCGTCAGAAGTGACCTGCAGAAATTCTTATGTTAAGTTTTCGGAAAATTTCTGGAAAAACTTGGTCCTACTTCCTGGAAAAATCCTGCAAAACTTCATTATGACTCGATACAAGCATTTGACTCTAACAAATACAAATATACATGTTCATTTAATATTGTGGAGAATCATGATCGGTTTGTTTCTTAAAAACATATTTGGGGTTTCCCCTTACACTTATCTTTTGCAAAAATACTTTTAGGTGGAGTTAAGACTAGGCCAAAACAACAAAGTAAAGTATTTCCACTATTTTAGTTGAGAAACATGATCTACCAACAATAAAAATAAAGCATGCATACGGAAGCAAATAACAACCAAACAAAATAAAATCACACAAAACATGGGTTGCCTCCCAAGAAGCGCTTTTCTTTATTTACGAGTCTTGTAGCTAGACTCAAGGTCATGGGTTACTACGTGACCTCATCCCTTGAAATGATATACCCCATGTAGTTATGATCATTACTGTTATGGTGGTAGTGCCTTAACCTATCGATACTTGCAATCACCATCCCACCCACTTCACTTCTTAAGTTAGCCATCCCATCTTGGCTCACGCCTTCAATTGTGAAAGGCCCATACCACCAAGGACTTAGTTTATCGGGTGGTATCTTTGTTTCCAAGTGTCTCAAGAGTACCAAGTTCCCTTCCTCAAATGGTACATGATTTTCTGCGGGTTGAGTATGTTCGAATTCGACCTGAACCTTATTGCTTTTGCTTCTTTCATATTTAGCCTCCTTATAGCTTTTGATTCTTGCCTCCCATGCAAGAATTTTATTCTGAACATGAATGGGTGTTGTGTCAGTGTTGTTTTTTATCTTTCTCCAACTCAAACTCTCATGCCCACTTCGCGGAGTCATGGGGAAGCTAATCTTTCTTTTTCCAGATTTAAGCTCAATTTTCCTACCTTCATACTTAATGACAGCCCTAGCGGTGGCGAGGAATGGTGCCCCAGGGATTATTGGCATGCATCCATCTCCTTTATCATCGATGATCATAAAATCAACGGGGTACATGAACCCTGCGACATTAACTAATACATCTTCTGCGATTCCTAGGGGGTATACGTACGAGTGTCCAGCGAGGGACAACCTAACACGAGTAGGGGCTGGCATTTTTGACGTTAGTTGGATGTAAATAGTTAGGGGCATAAGATTTACTTCCGATCCTTGGTCGGCGAAAGCACTAAGATATTTCAAATCCCCGATGCTAGTTAGTATCTCAAAGTTCCTACACGCTATTTGCTTAGTAGCCACTTTTTGTACCAACAGCCTCTCGAATACTGATCCCCCAGGTAACGTATCATACTCATCTTTTGCCTTTTCCTCTTTCTCCGAACCCTGTTTGGAAGGTTGGTTACGCCCATCACCCTTGATCCAATTTGTTATGGTGTTTTCGTTTATATCATGTTTCAGGTAGTGACTCAAGGGTTGGGATTTTGGTGGTTTCTCTAAGGTCTGTTTAGCAGGGGCTTCTACCTTCTCGTTATCCTTGTGGACAATTATGATGGAATTAACAAATTGGGTAGTGGGAGTGGCGCTTTCTTTCCTTAGTAGCATTCTTTCGGGGGTTCTTTGGTTGGCATGCTCCTCTAATAGACTCATCATCTCATTCATTTTCTCCTGCATCTCCTCTTTTTGCTTATAGACTGCTTCCTCGAATCTAGCAAGCCGATCTGAGTGAGTTGCCATATATTCTCTCATCCTAGCTTCAAACTCCGAGCTAAGCTCCTTGGGAGGGGAACAAGGTGGGGCATAGTTTTGAAAAGTCTCGACATTTTCTCTAGAGGGTGACTCAGATAATGGTGTTGAAGTTGGTTTCGAGACAGAATTGACAGTAGCCCGTCTAGGACTTAAAGGTCTTCTTTGCCTTTCCTCAAAATAGTCAACTTTTGCCTCAAGTTTGCATAGGAGTTCATCGGGGATTTCTGTGGTTCCTCCAGATGTTGAGACTGCATTGATGGCCGCTTTTATTGTATGATTAAACTCCTACATCTCTTGATTATCGACGGCGAGCTCCTCAATAATTGCCCAGGACTCCTCGGCGTTCTTATCACGCAGTTTACCTCCCGCGGTCGTAGAAAATCTGAACTAATAACCAAAGGTTTATACCATAATGAGGGACCTTATGGAGGAGATCCTTAAAGCGGGCCTATGCTTCGTAGAAAGTTTCCCCTTGATGTTGTTCAAACATCAAAATGTCATTTCTAAGCATTGCAGTCTTCCCCGGTGGGAAGAATTGAGTGAGGAAGCGATTGGTGAGATTATCCCATGTGGTGATGGATCCCGCGGGCAAACGCTCAAGCCATTGACTAGCTTGATCACGTAGAGAGAATTGGAATAGGCGTAATCGGGTTGTCTCTCTAGTTTCAACATCTAGGTCTATGGAATCTACGATTTTTAAGAAGTCCTTAAGATGTTGGTTTGGATCTTCGGAACGAAGTCCATGGAATGCACATCCGCTTTGCACCAACCGGATGGTGTCGGATCACAAGGGGGTCACATTGGCTCCGGTGAGCTCAATGGTGTTTCGGTAGCCTTGGTGGCTAGGTCGGGAATATTCTCCTAAGGTTCAGGGCCTAAGATGTTCCCATCGTCCATGATGTCGGGTAGTGAAGAGTTACGAACAAACACACAAAGAAATAAGATAGACTAAAGAGAACCTAAAAATAAAAATAAAATCTTACTAGAAAGGAATCTAGCAAGTAAACCTAATAAAAAGATATTCTAACCTAGACAATAACTATTCCCCTGGCTGCGGCGCCAAAAACTTGATACGTGGGAATCGCACCAGGCTTTACCTCTCAAGGGATCTTGAGAAGCTTACAACCCCCACCAGGCAGTGTACCTGATCGTTGTAGTATAGTATAGTGACAAGTACCGGGGGATTGATCGTTCAGCTAGGAATAGTGTCGCTAGGATTAGAAAACCTAAATACTAGTTCTAAAGATGAGGGATGATTATTTTTTGTATTTTTATATTTTTTAGAAAGCAAGTAAAAATCTCGGGTTTGAAGGATTTGGGCGGAATTAGTTGCTAGTCAACTAACCCAATACTAAAGATGCAATCAAAATAAAATATTAAAAATGAAAATGAACTAAATTATACTAAGGTTGTGAGCAATAAGTGGAGAAGTTGTGTTTACTTAGATTTCACTACTCCCTAGATATCTTTTACACGTTAATTACTTGTTATAGTTGCGTGGATGACGGATTGTATTCCTTAATACCATTCATGGGGTGGCGCACTTAATTCCCCAATCCTATGAGTGCCTACTTCACTCCTATGTCGAGCCGGCTAAGAAGCTCCTATCATGGGATCATTAGAATTTACTCATGCATTAAATACAACCAATAAAACCTAGTGCACGTCAGTTCATGTTTCCTAAGACGTTCAAGCATGTTACCATTTGGAGATCTGCCAGTTTTCTTAAGCCTAACATCGAAATCATTCATCCAATACAACCATAAACAAGTAATCAACACATAATTAACATCTAGGTTTCATTAGATCCAAGCAAACACAAGATAGATCTAGCCTAGCATGATGGAATTAAGACAAGAACAAGATATAGACAACCAACACATAGACATATTGATTGAATTAAAAGAATACTTATCTCAATTACACATGAAAGGGATCAAGGGCTGAGAACCCTTGAAAAACCTGTAAAATTCGTACTAAGTTCGGCCTTAGGGTTTCTCCAAAACTTCTCTCTTTTATGTGTGAAAATTTGAAAACTATATATAGGAAATAGGGTCTGACGGCGTCAAGAACAAATTTGTGACGCCGTCATCTCGCCGCCAAAATAAATCTCGGACTGCCTTGATCCAGATCTGACGCCGTCAAGTGTTATGTGTTTCCAGGCCGTCATGCATTTTACTCTTGACGCCCTACATCATGACGCCTTCAATTCTGTACTGGATCGTCATGGAAATTACTCTTGACGCCGTCACCTACTGTTCCCAGCAAGGAAAATTAAGACTTTGGCGTTTTCTTCACTTTTATGCTCTAAAAATGTCCGAATTGCTTCCTTTTCCAGATTTCTCTCCCAAAGTACCTAAAATCACAAAAGGAACGATTTAGGGTAATATTTGATCAAATAAATTCGAATTCGGGCTTAAATGACCCCCTAAAAGTGGTTCATTTTTCGCCTCATCACTAAACCATGTGCTAGTTACTTAAGTCTTAAGTCTTAAACTTAAGACTTAAGTCTTAGATAATATCCTAACTTGCACCTCCTCATGCACCATCCTCACACCTTCCTTAAACCTCCTCATTTTAAGTATAAAAGAGAGCTCATCCTCTTCATTTATTCATCATTCAAACGCCCAACTTCAATTTACAAGCTCATGATCCTTTCATTTCCTAGTTACAAGTTACATACCAATGTTAAAGGCCTAGTGATTCCCTACATGAATCTCTAGTTTGTTTGGTGATTCCATGGTTAAATTAGGAGCTACACAAGGTGTTAGGGGCTGAGGTTAAAGGGTTTTCACAAGGGTTAGATCAATGGTTAGCAAGGGTTGTGGTGATTGGTTGAAAGCTTAGGTTTAGTGTCCTAGTTCCATACTTGATTCCCTTTCTTAAGTGAAAGCCAAAAGTTGTAAGCAAACCCTAACATACTTCTTGTTAAATATCATATTCATGTTATTTACATATCATTCATGCTATATTTTGTCTTGTGATCATGTCCATGATGTATAAAAATAGGTAAAACAAGTATTGGTATATATATGTTAACTTATGATAAGTAAACAAGTAAACTAGTAACTTTCTTGGAGAACCACGACCAAAATAGTACAACTATGATATTGGACACTTACTTACTGTTAAAGAGGACTTAACAAGGAAACCATAGCAATTTGAACCACCTAAAATGTCACACCCCCAATTTACCTGACTTACAGCGGAATGGAATACCTGAGGGTGTCTGTCATAGCATCACAGTTACAGTTACATTGAACGACCTAAAGTGTCGTTTGGAAAATACTTCGTTTGATCATTGAAATAATCCGTAGTTTACAATATGAGGTCCCCAAAAGGTGTTGCAAGTTAATGAAAACAAGTCCTACTAGATCAAACGTTTACATAAGTGCATGAAATAATGGTGAGACGCGTCGACTCCGCGACTCCATAAAGGTCCAAATGCATGTCACATGAGCTACCTTAATAACCTGAAATACATTGCTAAAACGTCAACAAGAATGTGGGTGAATTCCATAGGTTTATAAAATGTAATGATGTACGGCCACCACAAGTAAAAGTGCATGACAAAAGTCACATAAAATAGTACAATAGACCTTAAGCTCATGACCCCGAAGCTATGACTGATGAAATTATATGCCCCTCCCGAATGTTTTACCAGAACACTCCCAAAATGTCAAAATGAAATGCATCCGCTTACTGTTGGTAATAACTACCACGGATGGAGGCGTCACCCTCGATAGATCAATCCACTCACTCTCGCTTAATTGGCAAATTAACGGTCCATGACAATAAATAGGGGACTTTAACAGGTTGGTAAGGCAACTTAAGCAATGTACATATGTTTTGGTACTTGGGCTCGTACTAAAATAATTGATGCAATGTATTCCCCCCGTGGGATTTGAAATCAAAATGTTGAATTGAAAACGGGGCTATGAAAACTCACCTGATATGATGGTACCATGAACATGTAATGAGCTGAAAAACAAGGCGCGCACACTAGCCGCAACCTAATATGAATGATGAACGATCAACTTTAGATCATGAAATGATGTTATGAATGTCCATGCACATGTTTCCTATACCACTCTACTCTTTGAAAAATACTTGTTGTTATCCAAAATATATATTTTCCAAAACATGGGAAAATATAGCAACTAGAAAATAAAACTAGTTGAAATGTATATATATATATATATATATATATATATATATATATATATATATATATATATATATATATATATATATATATATATATATATATATTGTGACACCCCCAAAATTTTACAACGCAGCGGAATACTAATTTGGGTGTCACTTCATAGTTCATAAAAACAAGTTAAATAAAACGACCTCAAAGGAGACGTTTAATAAAATGTCACATTCGATTTGATAAATCAGAGTACAAAGGTCTCAACAATTTATATTTAAAACTTAAGTTACAAGAGTTCAAAAATGACTCATTTGCATATTTAAAGAAAATAATTATCGAATGTGAAGAAAACAAGTCCTTCAAAGTTTGATATCCACGCGACTCCGATTGCTCCCAATGCTCAGCTAGCAAATAATACCATTCTGTGACACCCCCAAAATTTTACAACGCAGCGGAATACTAATTTGGGTGTCATTTCATAGTTCATAAAAACAAGTTAAATAAAACGCCCTCAAAGGAGACGTTTAATAAAATGTCACATTCGATTTGATAAATCAGAGTACAAAGGTCTCAACAATTTATATTTAAAACTTAAGTTACAAGAGTTCAAAAATGACTCATTTGCATATTTAAAGAAAATAATTATCGAATGTGAAGAAAACAAGTCCTTCAAAGTTTGATATCCACGCGACTCCGATTGCTCCCAATGCTCAGCTAGCAAATAATACCTGAGAAAATACATGCTAAAAAGTCAACATAAAGTTGAGTGAATTCATAGAGTTTAATAAGTAATAAGTTGAATACAAGCATTATTTATCGGGCGACAAGTATTGCAATTACATGTCGGTTTATTTGATTATAGTATGGAGTTCATGTAACCGAACCTTGACGATTTTTAATAATGCCCCGGAAAGGTAAATTTTGCCATTTACCACAATTCTAACTATTATGTGTCCGTATCCCGAACAAGGCCCGCCAAGCCTAATATGCATATCCATAATACTAGCGTTTACTACTCGAGTAATTAACGGTTCATGAGGGGACTTAATTGGCAAAAAGAATTCAATATCTATAATCGTATAATCGGGTCCAGCATACCAAAAACTACTTGTATTCAGTTTGTAAAAACTAGCATGTATCCCTCTCGCGAGGTTTATAAAACATTTAAGTAAGTAAAATGCGAGGCTATGAACTCACCTCGACGTGAATGAGCAACCAACATAAGCAGATAAACAAAGAGAAAGGCACAACGGCAACCGAACTTCGCGATCTTATGCAACGATGAGAAAATATAAATATCAACGAAGAAAAGAATGAAGGCATGAAGCCTTAGTCGCGACCTAAAATAACGGCGCTATTAGAAGAATGAAATATATAATATAAACTGACACATAAGTCGTATATATATAAATAAAGTATAGTAGAATCCATATGTGTGCACAACTTAAGTTATTTATTGTACAAGCTTTAATAAAAAAAAATATATATTCATTTGTAAGTTACGACACTTTTTCGAAAAATTTCTATTTTTAGAAAGTTTTTATTTTTAGAAGGTTTCTATTTTTAAAAGTTTCCATTTCTGGAAAATTTAGAAATTTAGAATGTTAATATCGACCCATAGTAATGATCATTTCTCCGACAACACTAGCTTACCAAGGTTATATCCAAACACTCCTCTTTTATAAGTAATATATGTGTATATATGACTTAAACACGAACTTACCATTTTTAGACATCGCCAAACGCACACTAACAATTTATTAGTCATCTAATAATATTCGTTAAAGTTTCTAGAGCTCAAACGAACTCAAAGAAGCTCAAAAACCCAATTTTAACCAAAAATCAGCAAGTATGACTACTTTTCCAAAAAGACGAATCACCAACTTTAACCCCAAAAATTTCCTATCGTCTAGCATTTTCATACCAAGATTTCCCGAGTTTTTATGTAAATCATCAAACTAAGCAACTTTCATGCTTTAACGGAAGGCCGGTTCGGACCAGAAAAGGCTCAAAACCTCGTTTAAAAACTGCATCAGCTCACTTTTATAAACAAGTGTTGTCATTTTTAAAAGAAAAATGTAGAACTGATTTTAATCAAAATCACCCTCCTTTTCGAACTTTCATACCCAAAATTCCTCGCGGTAGACTAAAACCGTTGTTTCGGACAACTTTCGTGTTTCGGCCGAAGGCCGAAACGGGTCAGATGGTGCCCAAAACGACCCATTTCAGTTCTGCCAGAAATTACCCATTTTCAAAAGTCCAGAATTTTAACACAACCATTTTCCAAACTTCGGACGGCCATAAAAACTTCGTTTTTAAGAGTTACGGGTCCATTTTTTTTTAAAATGATCGTTTCGATGAATACTAACATATTTCAAAGCCTAAATTTTATAAAAATATTTTCACGACACCCGAACGAGGCGCCAAAAATTTCTGCAAAAAGTTAACTCTTTCAAAACTTGTAATTCTCATTAAAACTTCATCAAATCAACATCACAACTTCACAAAAGTGTCATCAATCCTACTCCCCATCATCTAACTCATTAAACCAACAATTTCTATAGCTCAAAACTATTATACACACGATCATATGGATTCCAAAATAGTGAAAATAAACAATACATATAAATATAACAAAGAGGTATTGAAAAAGGTTTCAACAAGCTTACAAAAACAAGATGAACACATGCAACAACCTCTCCAATAAACCCACGAAATTCGTCACAATCACACCCTTGATACCAAACGGATTTTTATTATCAAAACTTCATTTCCCATCATTATTTTACAAAACCCATTCAAGAAAACTAGTGTACCCACGATTTTGGGTACCAAATCGAGACAAACGAGTTGAAACTCGTGTCACCCACCTTCAAAAAGGCTTCAAAACTATGTTTCTTCAAAAACCCAACAAGAAAAAGATGAAAAGGATGGTGTTTAGGGGCGGTGGTGATGATTTCGAGATGTTAGAGTGGTCCAAAACGCGCGTGATTTGTACCAAAAGATAGATCGTGAAGAGATGGGTAAGATGGTGGTGTCATTTTTGGTGTGAGGGTGGCGGTGGTGGTGCTATTGGTGGTTTAAAGTGGCGGTGGTGGTGATATATTAAAAAGAGGGAGAGAGTGGTGAAGATGATGAGGGTGTTGGTTGTGTTTGTTTGTCCAGGTTATCACAAGGACGATTTTTGTATTACTAAAAAAAAATAATGATAATAATAATAATATTAGTGGTAAGGTGGGTTAAGTAGCCCGGTGTAAATACACGGATCAAACCCGAAACCTTAAATAACAAATCAACTTTCTCGAACCGAAGACGTTCCAAAAATATAAATATCCGAACCGATATTAAAATAATTAAAATTGTTAGGTTATCTTATTTTGTCTTCTTTTTAAGTGTATACACGGTATTACGGGTATGCTTGGTCCGTAAAAATATAAAAGAAACCCAAAAATTTGCATTTATAGAAAACGTTTTTATAAAATAATAAATAACTTATTTTAATATGTTTATTAAAATAATTTATGATAATTAAATATAAAATTAATTATTATCATGTCAGTACGCGCTGTGTGTAGTTTTTCACTTATTGCAAGATAATTTATCGTTTTCAAATCGAATGAGTTCGGAACAGTTCAAAAATGAAATATAAGTAATAATAAGTATAATTTATTATTAAAATGCTTCCGAAAAAATTACGGGTACGTGTTACGACATACGCGGTTAGATTCTCTTGGTAAAAAAAAGTAGACGTAGAAAATGGATAAGTATTCTTTCATTAGAATATTATATTAATTTAATAAAAGGCGAAATTTACCAATGGTTACAGTACATACCCCTTAAATGGAATCTCGTCCCGAGATTCAGTCTGTGTTATCCGTCGGAGTGGTGTCAGTGAAGAGGTGTGGTTAGTCGTAAAGAAATGAAGTCTTGAATAACAAGCGATGTCGTTCGATTTTTATTGATTCAGAATACGGTGTACGGTAAGGTTGATTATACGGAGTAAAGATAGAGTAAGAATCTGCTTAGTTGTTGTGCTCGATTATATGAATATCGCTGAATCGTTTATACTCGCGTAAGAATTTTGTGATTCTTGAAAACCAAGGCAGAACATAGTCCTAATATAACTATTTCCAGTATCTTAAAATTCATTTTTAAGTCGAACATAGGTGGTCAGTCCATGTTCCACTGTCCCTAGGTTAAATATAAGTGACCAGCCTATATTTAACCGAGGCTTGATGAATTTTGAAATACTCAACTTAGTTATACCTGTAATATGTCCGTTGTCCACACCGGGCCAGAATCACGGAACATTAACAATGAAGGTTTCTGAAGAGAACTTGATGAATGTAGAGAAAGTTGATGAACTTCAGCTTTTGTAGATGATGAATCGGTTTATACGAATTATAGTAGTATGACGAATGATAACATAATAACAAGATAGTTCTGATTTGTAAGAAAATACCAAAATGGCTTATAGGGTGGTGAAGGTTTTTGGTATAAGGTGAATGATAGAACGATTCGTGAGATGTTAATAGAATAATTTATATTTAAAACTTAAGTTACAAGAGTTCAAAAATGACTCATTTGCATATTTAAAGAAAATAATTATCGAATGTGACATTTTATTAAACGTCTCCTTTGAGGTCGTTTTATTTAACTTGTTTTTATGAACTATGAAATGACACCCAAATTAGTATTCCGCTGCGTTGTAAAATTTTGGGGGTGTCACACACACACACACACACACACACACACACACACACACACACACATATATATATATATATATATATATATATATATATATATATATATATATATATATATATATATATATATATATATATATATATATATATATATATATATATATATATATATATCGTATGTGTCAATGTTAGTATTGAAATCCTCGGTTTGAAATCCTTGAAATAACGCCTTGTAGTGATAAAAGTATACTTGTAATCACTAATACTTCATTAGTTATGAATTTGGGTACTTGGTTAATATTTCTAGAAAATCTATAATTTAGTACGTAGAAGTAGTATTATTATTATTACTAGTGAAAGCTGCCAATTATAGAGGATTTTTGCCGATATTGAAACGTGAATATCTTTGTCGTTATAAGTCCGTTTTACTTGTTATTTATATCCACGGTTACGTCTTAGTATGTAGTAATATATTTTGGAAAGCTTGGCTCCTCCGGGTTACGTCTAAAGCCTCTTTTTGTCCGACGAAAAACGTCCAACAGCATGTATTTTTAGAAAATATAGTTTTCGTCAATAAACTTGCAAAAATCATAACTTCTTCGTTATAAACTCTTTTTAATCCGTTCTTTCGCCTACCGATTCGTTTTTGAAAGTATTTTCTAAAAATTTTGCCAAAGTTTACTTTATGTTTACTGATTTTCCTGGATTTACCAAAATGGGACAGTAGGCTTATATACTTGTTACAAATCCATTTTTCATGTCCAAAACTAGTTTCCACTTCAACCAAATCTCTTGCAAACACCACAAATCTATACTAATCCTACCATACACCTTCTTAGGGTGCCATGGGTTCCTAATCACTAGTAATCATGTTAATTTAACAAAGGAACACCTAAATCAAAATCTAGGGTTTGTATGTTCAAAAAGTTAACAAAAATAATGTGGTATAGCTAACTTGTACATGAAATTAAGCATGAAAACCATAAGATACATGTGTTAATTAGATGAAAACATGAAAATAAATTTGATAACTCACTTTGAAATAATAGGTGATGAGATGATGAGAAACCTTGTGTTACTTGTGTTTTTGTTGTAAGATTCTTGATTAGAATGATGAAATGAACAACTTTGTAGCTTTGTACTATGAAAAATCATCACTTGATCATGGAGATTGAGATGAGGTCGTGGGTTTTGGTGAAGAAGAGATGAGAAATGAGCTTTTGATTCAAGAAATTTATATGTGTTTTGTTTTAGGTGTTTTTGGGATATTTAGGATAAGATATATAGTATTATACTACATAAATAAGCATGAGGTTAAAAATTACTACTTGTGGTCTTGGATGGTTTAGGGGGCCGGTTTTCAATGTATAAAAGAGTAGCCAAATGGGTTTTGATCACTTAGGAAATGTAGGGCAATATTAGTTGTAGTTTAGTGTAAGTATTAGTTATAATCGGGTACCGGGTTTGCTAGAAATAAATATTAAGGAAGTTAACCGGGACTTAATAAAGTCATAAAAATGTTAAAAATATGTTGGGTACAATTACTGAGTGTTCGGGTGATTATTGTTTAGTTTTCACAAAAACCGTCGTAATATTCATAAGCTCACGTTATAAATAAAATAAATTTCCAAAATACTGGGTAAATGAATGTTATAACTTTTATGATGATAAAATGGATATAAAAATATGTCGGGACCATTGTGGGAATATTTAGATATATTCGTCGTGTTTATAAACCGGGTGTTAACGTTTATTTATAAATAATTATAAGGAAAACATTAAATGTATCAAATATATAAATTTGAAAATTCTAAGAGTGGTATAACATGTAAATGACCTACTGATGATATGCAGACTGTCTCTAGTCCGTATGCAGTGTCCTTACTGATAATGCATGAATTCGCACCTGAACCAATACGGTTACGCGAATTTTAATACCTGTAAACTAAATTTACGATGAAATGTGTAATGCAAGTGAATAGTGAAAACTTTTTCGGCAATGAATAGTAAAATTTTTGAATGCTTCTCGGAATGTCAAACTGACACCAAAAATGATGAATAGTAAACTGATGAATAGTGTTTTGATGAATAGTGTTTTTCCAAAGTTTGGGAAATGACCTGAAATGGTGAGTTGTGACAGTCTTCCCCTCTAAAAGGAACTTCATCCCGAAGTTCAGTTTATGTTGGTCTCTGAAAACGTATTGGTGAAAAGGTGATGATATTCGAGAATTCCAGCGAACACTAACGATAGGAATTCGACTCTGCTTCAACTGTTCGACCTAACTGTCCATGATTTCTACTTGTTCTCCTGCAAGGTTTATGTTTGACTTTGGGTTGGATTCCTTTCTAAATGGAATTATGAGTGACTAATCTGAAAAGATGATAATACATGGTTGTGTGATCCTGTTGTTCTCTATCAAGGCTCAAGTCTGACGGCTACTAGGCCTACTTTGTCTGAAATATTACATGGTCCAGTGTATATCGGTTTAACTTTCCAAGTTTTCTGAATGATATCTTGCCTTTCCTAGGCAGAACTTTCTGCATAACTCTGCCTACCAACTTGAAGTTTTAATGGTTTACAACTTATTGAACTTGTAACTGATTCTTGACTTGTAGAAAATTTCTGGTTATTTCATGAATGCCTACTGGACTAGTGAGTTGAGCTTTTTCCGAGTTTGGCCCATCAATTGATGGTCTGCGCTTCTTAATGTTTTTAAATGTGATACTGGTAATATATACTGCTGAATTCTGCCAGAACTCAAGTTTGTATGCTGGTTGGTCGATTCTAAAATGAATCTTAACTAGTCCAATATGCTAAAGGTTCAACCTCTCTTGTTATCCAATTTGTATCATGCCAATCCAAGGCAAGGCTTTTAACTTAGTTTGTTCTCCCACTTGAATCTGGATGGTTTGTTGTTCAGGATACCCAATCCAAATGAGGTGTGTTATGTACCAATCTAACTTCTGCCAGTTTCTCGCTGTTGGTGTGATAACTATTGTTGTAGATGAATTTGATTTATGTTAAATGATTAGTCCAACCATTTCTAGGGTCAATCACTCATGCTCTGAGCATACTTTCCTATGTTTGAATTGTTCTCTCGCCTTGATAGGTGATGTTTACATCTAAATGGGTTTCTGAAGGAAATCCTGAAATGATTACCTGAAGTCCAAGGTGAATCGGTTTCCTTAACAGGAATAACTAAAATGGGTACAATAAACCTTTGTGACTAATTCCACAACGTTCGGTCCTTCAAACTTGGCGTTATTTGAAAGGGATAGAATATAGGTAACAATTTGATTCCTTGTGTTTCGTTCCAACGGATGATAAGACATATGTCTTTCTTTGCCTATTGGGTTTGGTCTCCACTACTGAAGTTCGTGATTAATTTGTGATGTCCTTCCTAATTCCTTCATCACATATTCCAAATATTCTTTATTGTCAAGTCACAAATCCTAAATGCATAAGCGATGTTGTAAGGAAGTTGGTTCTGGAAATTTGTCTCGCGATTGTGAGTTTTGGTTGAAATCTTTTTCTGAATAAACGAATTTAGAAAATGGAGCAAATGATTTACTAAGTAATATTTTTCCTGATGATTCAAAATTCCAGTAGTTATGAAATAGAAAAATGTTTTCAAACATGTTGTGATTAAGACTGCTTACCAAAGTTTGATGTCTAAGTATATTTCTAATTGTACAATAGTGTTGCTAAAGATTGACCAAAATGGATCGTACTTGTTCAAAATAGGAATTTCAGAAGTCATTTTTCCACAAGGTATGTGATTTATGTAAACACATCAACTTTATTTAAAAGTGAAAACACTAATAAGGATAAAATGGTAGAATAGGAAATGTTCGCTTAAATGCATAGGTGTCTAACATTTAGTTCCTGAGGTTGGATAATGCCTATAGGTGGTTATCAGGCATAACTACAAGCATAGGTATTTAGACTAACTTAAGTCCTGAAATTGTTTATCGTTGTAATTGGCAAGACGAAGGTATCACTTGATGTTGTGTCGATGAATGTCTATTCTGTTTTCCCATGTAGATAAGGAGATATGTTCCGGTTTGATCCCTTTCTTGGTATGAAGGTGAGGTTATCTGAAATTTCTAGAGACATAATGCCTTAGGGGAATCTACATCGATATTCTTGTTTCAAACAATTGTCCTTTGTGAAAATTTACTGCAGGAAAGTTTATGTATGGGTGAGGCCATGTTTAAATGAAATGTTCTACAGTCACAATTAGCAGTTTGGTTTATTTCTATTGTGTTGTCCTGCGGACATTTATATTGAGTTCAATCCTGTAGCTCAGTCTAGCTAGTACCCTTAAACGATAGATTTTGACAACTAAGTCAGAGATGGTGATTCGGATGGTCTCGCGGTATCTTAGGATTTGTTGTTGAGTTATGAATTCTCTCACTATATACTTCTAGTCCTGGTTAGTAGTTCTGTAATCCTTTCATTGCTTTTATTGTATAGAGGAATCCTGCATGTAATTGATATGGAAAGTCTCTCCTAGGAAGTCAATGGGAAAAATCCAACTTAATGGCTAAGTGGGTGACAGGTAGGGTAAGTATCCAGGGATAGTTCGGCAAAAGGGATGTTTATGGAAGAGTTCCTTTGTCTACAAGACTTTTAAAAGAAGATTGTTATTAACAATCCTTTGAAAAGGTAATTATTTCCTTCATGGCATAATCCTTCCTGAATTTTACATAGGTGATCAGGCTATGTACAATTGAGGACTAATGATGCGATGTTAGATTTTGTCAAAATATCATAACTTTTCTCAAAAGTTTTAGATGGTGTTCAACGCATTGTTATTAAAATGGTATCTTGATGTTTTCTTTCAAGTAACATGAAAATTGCCTCGCGTAATAATAGTAAATACTTGGTGTAATGACAGAAAATCAATTTATAGGATGATAATAAAATGGCTTACTTCAGAAATTTTTCTGTAAAACAATTTCCCCATATGATAGTAAAATAGCTTGAATGGTGTATTGGATACGTGGATGAATCTTGTTGAATGGTAATAGTCTACTAATTTGTCAAAAACGAAATCAACCTAATCCCTAATAAGACAATGGTAAAATGTTGCGAAATGATTGAAGTCTGAGCAATTGGGATAGAAAATGGAGTAAACGAAGGTTATGATCATCACCTAGGTAACAAAGGATAGATACTACATTGGATAGGAAAGTGCTTAATACCACTAGGTTATGTCCCGTACCAACGGTAAGTACAAAAGGAAAGATACAATCCTAGAGGGCTCGAACTATGGTTTATATATTGAAACAAAGCTCCTCCTGCTGAAGCATTGTTGTTATCCTTGATGTTGCTAATATCCTGACGGTTCTCTTTCAACAGCTCACGCTATTCCTCGAGCGATTCGGTCTTGATTCCAAGTTCCTGATTTTCCTTGTTCCTTAGTTCCGGGCAGTCATTCTTGAGATGCCCTAAGTTTCCACATTTGAAGCAACTCCCTGGGGTCTTCTAATTTGTGAGTTTCCTACAGTCTTCAGTCCAATGACCCCGCTTCTTGCACACTCCACACGTTTTACTGCAATGATCTCGGTGATGTTGATTACACAGGTTGCAGTAAGGTAACTTTCCAATATACCTTCTCTTTGTGTGCGGTTCTGTAGCAAAGGCTCTATTTACTTCTTGTCCCTTGGGTGATTGTTGAGCAGCATTGCAAACTAGATTGTTGTTCCACTTTCTTTTATTGTCACTATTGTTTCCTGATGTCTTGGCGTGAACTATGAGTTCCTTTGCCTCGATTGCCATTTTGATAGCTTCAGACATGGTATCGGGTTCCCATGCGATGACCAACATACGAATTTCATGGGAGAGTCCCCCGATGTACCTTTCAAGTTTCTTGCTTTCCGGTTCATCCATTGCAGAACCTAGTCATGTTAATTCATAAAAATGAGTAGTGTACTCGTCAACATCATTTCCTACCATGGTAAAGTTTAGTGTTTCCTGTTCTTTTGCTCGTAATTCATTTCCTACACAAAATGTTATACTCATCATCCTTCTTAGTTTCTCCCAAGAGTGTGAGTAGGCAGCATCAACTCCCACCATCTTAATATGTTTGGTCCACCATTCCTGGGCATGATCCTGAAAAGTGCATGTGGCGAACTTAACCTTGTCTTCCTTACGACAGTCGCCACATTGAAATATTGTTTCTATTTCTTCGAACCATTTGAGAAATTCCTTTGTGTCTCTAGTTCCGCTAAAGGAGGGAGGATTGCACCCCATAAATTCCACGTGAGTAAGTTCCTTAGTGAGGGCGGTGGCTATGTTCTTGGCAATGACTTGTCCAACAGCAGCTTGCGTCATGCTTAGAGTGGTTTGCTTAAATCTCTCTTCATCAAATCATAAGAGACCATGAGAATATATAGTTAATCAAAGTCATCATATTCACAACACATGAATATAATACATGAAAATTTCGGTCTACGTGAACCGATATCACAAATAGCACAACCATTTCTTACATAGTAGAGTCACACTTGATATATTTGTTTGTACAACAATCAAAAGACAACAAGTTCTTTAGACTATGTTCCACACCTTCTATGGCTAGGATAATAGTAAAAGCTAGTGAGGATATAAATCGGGTCTAGGGTGTAACAATTCGCAAATTCAGGTTAATTACTTTTCCCGGGAAATTTACTATTCATTTTTACTATTCATTTCTTTCTGAAATTTTCCCGAAAGTTGATTTTTATTTCATATTCTCGAGTGATAAATCATTTCCATGGCAAATTAAATGTTTGACATTCGTCAGATCAGTTTCGTGAAAGTTATTAAGGAATTACACAGAATTACCCGTTTTAGGGTAAAACGTCAATCAGAAATTCCACGCACAACGAAATTTGATTCCGTCAGGTGACCCCACATCAAAAAAATGTTTAACACACTTATGATTTATTTGAGAATAAATCATGACTGAGAAAAATATGACCAGAATAAACCTCGGCCGTGAAAAACTGGAATTTTCAGTTTTACGCGTTTTTACTCAGCCGTAACCCTAGCCTTTACCTGCACCGCGTTTCTAAGATGATTTGAGCTTTCAACTTATTAAAATAAGTCAACATATTTTTCCCTCCTCCATTGACTAAAAATCATTCTTTGATTTTATAAGTCATCTCGTGATTTTTAGGCTTCCGGTTTGATGTCTAAAAGACATTTAAGACCAACCGACACCAGACTGAGCCCAGTCTAGACATTATAAATCATTTTAAATCATTTTTAGCATATTAGAAAAGTAACATTTTACTTTTCTCAGTTTTACGCAATATTCGTACATTTTACGTATTACGCGTTTTAGACCCGTGTTTCCAGCTTTTAGCAGGTTTTACCACCCAAATGGAACTTATCACCCATTTTATATTTTATTATGGGACATATGGACATTTCTAACAATACTTTAAAGTTTCATAATTTTACGACACCCGGTTTTACGTTTTGAGGCCTAATCATTTACGGTTGGCATTTCCCGGAGTCAAAATTCACATAATATCTAGATTTTTATCAAGCCAAGCCATCTCAACCCCCCTTATCCCTTTGGAACCGCCACAAGGGGGGAGTCACACCCTTGGTGGCTTGATCTTGTGGCTTGTTATCTAGATGTGTTACATGTGTTCTTTTGGCAAAATATCTTATGAAAACTAACCTCCTCATGGACCTATATATACTCCCTCCCCTCTCTTCCTTGGCCGGCCATCACACACACCATAACCACTTACACTTAGCTTTATTTCTTTCAAATTGTTGCAAGGTTCAAGAGTTAGTTCAAGATAGAAACCCTAGATAGCTTATTTTTCACCAAAAATCTTCCAAACCCTAACATACTTGGTGTTTTCTCTTGAGTTTAAATCCACTCAATACACCTCAACTTTCATTACATATCTTTCAAGAATACCAAGGGTAGAAAGGTTGCATGAAGTGAAAAAGGGTTGAAGAAGTCTATCAAAGTCCATTTCCTTACTTGTTACTCCTTTCTTTAGTTAGAAAGCCAAAAGTTGTAAGCCTAAACCTAACATGTTTCTTGTTAAATTTTCATGTTCATATCATTTACATGTTATCTTTGCTATATTATGTGTTGTAATTATGTCCATGATGTATCATGATGAGTAAAAGATGTTGTTGTAATGAATTATTGAAACAAGTTACTAAAACAAGCAAACTAGTGAATATCTTGGTATAACCTGATCAAAATGGTAAACATTTTATATTGGATTATTACATATTACAGTAGAGGACTTAACAAGTAAACCATAGCAATTTGAACCACCTAAAAAGAGTAAACGAGTCAAAAGTTATGGCGATTTGAAGTTACCAAAGATTTCCGGCAAAACTGCCTAAAAGTTTCTGTGACAGAACCTAAAACACGCAAAAAGAGGCCTTTCTGGTCCGATTCATGAAAAAGTTAAAACACGAAAGTTGTCCGGAATCACGTTTTCCTTCAGGAATAAAGAGGCTCGAGCCTTGAAAACGCCTTCTGAGTGAGATATTTCTCAGTTTCTTAACAGCTATTTACATATTTTAAGTCACTATACTATTGTTATACTTTCAAAGGAACAAGAGTTATTATGACCTATAAACAAGACCACCACCATGGCTAGAGCTAAGGTTGGGTCTCATGACCTTGGAACAAGGACCAAAGGTCATGGCTAGGCCATGACGAAATGACCATAACAACTTACATAGGCGTAAACATGAAATAACGAATTTGGCGATAACATGAACAAGCAATTTGGATCTACTTCACTTAAAAGGAAACCATGAGATTTTACCAAGACAAATGGTCATACAAAACTTATGAATCATACCCTAATAACAATCTTCATGTACTATAAACTTTCCTAAGTTTATCCAAATATCGGACATGTAACTTTTTCGGATCAAAACTTATATCTATATACTTTATCAACTACTACAATAGTAGGGAGCTTCATGTGAGGAGTTCATTATGTAAGCCGTCGAGATGAGTTGTGGATTTACGAGTTAAAGTGTCCTGGCTCCTCGAACGCTTACTAACATGACTTCTGAAATATGTTAGCCCGAACGGTAGTAAACGATATACCAAAATATACATGTTCATAAATTTTTCTTACAAAGACTTACAAATATACATCATACCTCATCATGGACTAAATGCAAGATATATATATAGGCACTCCGTTATATTCTTTACACAAATCCTAAGTCGCAACATTCTATTATAGGTTGCTCGTAGAAACCTACACGATCCAACCATCACCTTCGTTACTTGCTATCTTGTTTAAGGTGAGTTCATAGCCCCACTTTACATTACTTCAATGTTTTATAAACCCTTGGGGGGGATACATGCTACTTTTAAACCGAACACAATGCTTTGAAACTGTATGCTGCCTGATTGTTTTATTATTACTAAGTACCTACCTTGCCAATCCTAGGCCCCATCATGAACCATTTAATCACTAGTATTAGTGAGCGCGAGTATTGTGAATAGGCCTATTGGGATTGACGAATCCCATTTGTTTGAGCAGATTAGTTCAACAAATGCACTATATTTGAACATTTAAGTATGACGGCAAAGTACTTACCGGGGCAACATAACCGCCGATTGATATTGGTACCCGTTAACGTCTTGGTTGCATGAGCTTAGTACATAATAATAACTGTTTTGTTTTCTAACATGAGTATGAGTCTAATTAACTCATTACTACCAACATATTGTGTTCAACCGTTAAACAAACTCTATGAATATCACTCAACCTTTGTGTTGACCTCTTAAGCATGTATTTCAGGTCCATGGTAATCAAGAATGGAGCGGGAAGGGCACGTACCGAAGGAAGAAGGCTATAAACTATTATGTCATTCGTTAAAAACATCATAGACTTTATATTGATGTGTTTTGAAACAATGGATCATTTTGGGACCTTACTATGTAAACTTTGATACATTTGAATAATATGAAAGACAACTCTTTTTATTACGATTCGTTTAGAGATCGTTTTCTATTATTATGACTGTTGTGCCGTCGAGTAACACCCAAGTTGAATTCCGCTGCATCATGAATTGGGGGTGTTACATAGGGACTTCCTGGTGTCCCTCTGTGTGAAATCAGGTTTGTGGCATCATGAGGTCGAGATAGTCCTGAAGTGGTGTCTGAAGTTGTGCATCGATCATATCTTAGATAATGTAGGTTCTGAACCATTCCTGAAGAATCTGCGGATGTTCCTGTTGAGTCCGTGATATTGGTATTATCTACTAGATGTTATCTAGTTCATGGCAAGTGGGAATGGAAAAGGAAAATGACAATGGTGGTACTAGTGAATGGAATACTACCCTCTTTCGCGCTACCTCGCGACATCCAAAAGGTAAAACTGAAGTACGCACTATGGGACGACCAATAGTGTAATAAGTAACTGATGGTGGTGGTAGTACCTGAGTAGTAAGCGCCCTACTAGTGATGGAAAGAAACATACCATCTTCCTTGCAATAAACATCCTAATAAATCCATTAAGATTAAGTCTGAATACTCTACCAAAAGGCATTCTATGTATGGGCTGAATGATAGGAAAACCCTGTTCCTATGGCAAATCAATAGTGCTAATGGTGGTGTAAGTGCAACTGGTGGTATAATGGTAGTGGAAGATGACAAAGCATCTTCAATGTCGGAATCCGATAAAAGGATGTCAGGGTGAGTATCTGAAGACATGTCACTTGTGAACCAGGTCAATAAAATGATATATATATATATATATATATATATATATATATATATATATATATATATATATATATATATATATATATATATATATATATATATATATATATATATATACGAATATGAGTATAAATAACTCGCACAGGGTATGCATGAAACAACATGTATCATGATTATGCACTTATGATGAAATGATGAGATGCTATGATGATGCGGTTATAGTCTAGGGTCCAAGATACATCCTAGTTCGCTATAACCTTAGCTCTGATGCCAATCTGTCACACCCCGAATTTACCTGACTTGCAGCGGAATGGAATACCTGGGGGTGTCTGTCATAGGATCACAGTTACAGTTACATTGAACGACCTAAAGTGTCATTTGGAAAATACTTCGTTTGATCATTGAAATAATCCAGAGTTTACAATATGAGGTCCCCAAAAGGTGTTGCAAGTTTATGAAAACAAGTCTGTCACAACTCACCATTTCAGGTCATTTCAGGTCATTTCCCGAACTTTGGAAAAACACTATTCATCAAACACTATTCATCAAAACACTATTCATCAGTTTACTATTCATCATTTTTGGTGTCAGTTTGACATTCAGAGAAGCATTCAAAAATTTTACTATTCATGGAACACTATTCACTGCGGGAAAAGATTTCATCATTCACGTACATTACACATTTCATCGTAAATTTAGTTTACGGATATTCAAATTCGCGTAACCGGATTGGGTTAGGTGCGAATTCATTTCATTAGTGTTAAGAACACTACATACGGACTGGAGATAGTCTGCATATCATCAGTAGGTCATTTACATGTTATACCACTCTCAGGATTTTCAAATTTGTATATTCAGTACATTTAACGTTTTTACGTATAAGTATTTATAGTAAACGTTAACACTCGGTTTATACACGACGAATATATCTAAATATTCCCACAATGGTCCCGACATATTTTTATATCCATTTTAACATCATAAAAGTTATAACATTCAGTTACCCAGTATTTTGGAAATTTATTTTATTTATAACGTACGCGTATAAATATAACGACGGTTTTCGTGAAAACTAAACAATAATCACCCGATCACTCAGTAAATGTACCCAACATATTTTTAATATGTTTTTATCATTATTATGACTTTATTTCATCCCGGTTAATTTCGTGAACGTTTATTGCTATTAAACCCGGTACCCGATTTTAACGAATAACGCGTAATAACACTTAACGCTACACTATATTTTCCCTAGTGATCAAAACCGTTTTGGCTACTCCTTTTCACACCATAACCGGTCACATAAAACACCCCTTAACATTGTGCATTGATTTCCTAGTATTATACTAATAAACATAAAAATACTTACAAAAACACTAAACACTTTTTCACTTATTATCCAAGAATCAAAAAGCAAATTCTCCTCTCCTTTTTCTTCCCCAAACCCACGGCCAAACCCAAGGGACCAAGAACACCATGATCAAGCCATGATTTTTCAAGACTTAAAGCTACAAACTTGTTCCTTTTATCATTCTAAACAAGAATCAATCAAGAAAAACACAAGTAATCCAAGGTTTCTAGCCATCTAATCATCTCATTTTATCAAGTAAGTTTTCATCTTTATTTTTCATGGATCATCCTATTTTTACATGTATTTCATAAGTATCATGCTAAAAACCATGTACAAGTAGCTATACCACACTTTATTTTGGCTAAAAACAAACATACAAACCCTAACTTATTTGTTATGAATCCCCTAGCTCTAATAACTTGGTTAGGAGTCCATGGCACCCTAAGAAGGTGTATGGTAGGATTAGATTAGCCATGTGGTGATTACAAGAGGTTTGGTGATGGTAGAAATTAGTTTTTAACCTTGGAAACTTGATTTGGAACCTATTTTAGACATGCTGTCCCATTTTGTAAAAATCTGGAAAATCAGTAAACACCAAGGAAACTTTGGCAAAATTTTTAGAAAATACTTTCAAAAACGAATCCGTAGGCGAAAGAACGGATTAAAAAGAGCTTATAACGAAGAAGTTATGATTTTTGCAAGATTGTAGACGAAAAGTATTTTTCAGAAAATGTTTGCTGTTGGACGTTTTTCATTGGACAAAAAGAGACTTTAGACGTAACCCGGAGGAGCCGAGCTTTCCAAAATATATTACTACATACTAAGACGTAACCGTGGATATAAAGAACAAGTAAAACGGACAAGTAACGACAAAGATATACTCGTTTGAATATCGGCTAAAACCCTTTTATAATTGACAGCTTTTTATTAAATTTGGCGCAAAAACTACGAAGTACATTTTTGAGCTAGAAGTAATATCAAGTACCGAGCTTTATAACTAATGTAGTATTAGTTACTACGAGTATGTTTTCATCATTTCAAGGATTACAACCCGAGTATTTCAACGTCAACATGAGAACTTACGTTATATATATATAAGTATATATATATTATAACTAGCTATTTATATTTTCTAATAGCAATATTTTCCAAATACTTGGATTATATATTTTTGATAACAACAAGTGTTTTTCAAAGAGTAGAGTGGTATAGAAACATGTGCACGGACATTCATAACATCATTTCATGATCTAAAGTAGATCGTTCATCATTCACATTAGGTTGCGGCTAGTGTGCGCGCCTTGTTTTTCAGCTCATTACATGTTCATGGTACCATCATATTGGGTTACGACAGCAAATTGTTCATTGGTGTTCATTTCATTTCATCACGGTTTCATCAGTTAAGGTGAGTTTTCATAGCCCCGTTTTCAATTCAACATTTTTGATTGTTTTCAAATCCCACGGGGGGAATACATTGCATCAATCATTTCAGTACGAGCCCAAGTATTCAAACATGTACATAGCTTAAGTTACCTTGCCAAGTGCTAAGTCCCCTGTAACATCATGAACCGTTAATTTACCGTTAAGCGAGAGTGAGTGGATAGATCTATCGAGGGTGACGCCTCCATCCGTGGTAGTGGATACCAACAGTAAGCGGATGCATGTCATGTCTTTTACATTTGAATGTTTCGGCAGAACATTCGGGAGGGGCATAGAATTTCATCAGTCATAGCTTCGGTGTCATGAGCTTAAGGCTATTGTACAATTTTCACGAGATTTTTATCTTGCATTTTTACTTGTGGTGGCCGTACATCAGTACATTTTACAAACCTATGGAATTCACCAACATTCGTGTTGACGTTTTAGCAATGTATTTCAGGTTATTAAAGTAGCTCATGTGATATGCATTTGGACTTTCATGGAGTCGCGGAGTCGACGCGTCTCATCATTATTTCATGCACTTATGTAAACGTTTGATCTATTATGACTTGTTTTTATAAACTTGCAACACATTTTGGGGACCTCATTTTGTAAACTCTGAATTATTTCAATGATCAAATGCAGTATTTTCCAAACGACACTTTAGGTCGTTCAATGTAACTGTAACTGTGGTGCTATGACAGACACCCCCAGGTATTCCATTCCGCTGCAAGTCAGGTAAATTGGGGGTGTGACAGATTGGCATCAGAGCTAAGGTTATAGCGAACTAGGATGTATCTTGGACCCTAGACTATAACCGCATCATCATAGCATCTCATCATTTCATCATAAGTGCATAATCATGATACATGTTGTTTCATACATACCTTGTGCGAGTTATTTATACTCATATCTGTATATGTATATCATTTTATTGACCTGGTTCACAAGTGACACGTCTTCAGATACTCACCCTGACATCCTTTTATCGGATTCCGACATTGAAGATGCCTTGTCATCTTCCACTACCATTATACCATCAGTTGCACTTACACCACCATTAGTACTATTGATTTGCCATAGGAACAGGGTTTTCCTATCATTCAGCCCGTACATAGAATGCCTTTTGGTAGTGTATTCAGAATTAATCTTAATGGACTTATTAGGATGCTTATTGCAAGGAAGATAGTGTGTTTTCTTTCCATCACTAGTAGGGCACATACTACTCAGGTACTATCACCACCATCAGTTACTTATTACACTATTGACCTTCCCACAGTGTGTACTTTAGTTTTACCTTTTGGATGTCGCGAGGTAGCGCGAAAGAGGATAGTATTCCATTCACTAGTACCATCATTGTCATTTCCTTTTCCATTCCCATTTGCTCAGACTTCAATCGTTTCGCAACATTTTAGCATTGTCTTATCAGGAATTAGGTTGATTTCGTTTTTGACGAATTAGTAGACTATTACCATTCGACAAGATTCACTCACGTATCCAATACACCATTCAAGCTATTTTTACTATCATATGGGGAAATTGTTTTACAGAAAAATTTCTGAAGTAAGCTATTTTATTTCCATCCTATAAATTGATTTTTCTGTCATTACACCAAGTATTTACTATTATTACGCGAAGCAATTTTCATGTTACTTGAAAGGAAACATCAGGATACCATTTTAATAACAATGCGTTGAACACCATCTAAAACTTTTGATAAAAGTTATGATATTTTGACAAAATCCAACATCGCATCATTAGTCCTCAATTATACATAGCCTGATCACCTATGTAAAATTCAGGAAGGATTATGCCATGAAGGAAATAATTACCTTTTCAAAGGATTGTTAATAACAATCTTCATTCGAAAGCTTTGTAAACAAAGGAACTCTTTCATAAACATCCCTTTTGCCGAACTATCTCTGGATACTTACCCCACCAGTCACTCATTCAGACATTAAGTTGGATTTTCCCATTGACTTCCCTAGAAGAGACTTTCCATATCAATTACGTGCAGGATTCCTTTATACAATAGAAGCAATGAAAGGATTACAGAACTACTAACCAGAACTAGAAGTATATAGAGAGAGAATTCATAACTCAACAACAATCCTAAGATACTGCGAGACTATCCGAATCACCATCTCTGACCTAGTTGTCCAATGTTATTATTCAAAGGTACTAGCTAGACTGAGCTACAGGATTGAACTCAATACAGATGTCCGCAGGACAACACAATAGAAATAAACCAAGCTTCTAATTGAGACTGTAGAGCATTTCATTTAAACATGGCCTCATCCATACATGAACTTTCCTGCAGTAAGTTTTCACAAAGTACAATTGTTTGAAACAAGAATATCAATGTAGATTCCTCTAAGGCATTATGTCTAGAAATTTCAGATAACCTCACCTTCATACCAAGCAAGGGATCAAACCGGAACATATCTCCTCATCTACATGGGAAAACAGAATAGACATTCATCGACACAACATCAAGTGATACCTTCGTCTTGCCAATTACAACGATAAACTATTTCAGGACTTAAGTTAGTCTAAATACCTATGCTTGTAGTTATGCCAGATAACCATCAATAGACATTATCCAATTTCAGGAACTAAGTATTAGACATCTATGCATTTAAGCGAACATTTCCTATTCTACCATTTTATCCTTGTTAGTGTTTTCACTTTTAAATAAAGTTGATGCGTTTACATAAATCACATACCTTGTGGAAAAATGATTTCTGAAATTCCTATTTTGAACAAGTACGATCCTTTTTGGTCAATCTTTAGCAACACTATGGTACAATGAGAAATATACATAAACATCAAACTTTGGTAAGCAGTCTTAATCACAACATGTTTGAAAACAGTTCCTATTTCATAACTACTGGATTTTGAATCATCAGGAAAAATATTACTTAGTAAATCATTTGCTCCATTTTTCTAAGTTCGTTTATTCAGAAAAAGATTTCAACCAAAACTCACTATCGCGAGACAAATTTCCAGAACCAACTTCCCTACAACATCGCTTATGCATTTAGGATTTGTGACTTGACAATAGAGAATATTTGGAATATGTGATGAAGGAATTAGGAGGAACATCACAAATTGATCACGAACTTCAGTAGTGGAGACAAAACCCACTAGACAAAGAAGGACATATGTCTTATCATCCGTTGGAACAAAACACAAGGAATCAAATTGTTACCTATATTCTATCCCTTCAGATAACGCCAAGTTCGAAGGACCGAACGTTATGGAATTAGTCACAAAGGTTTATTGTACCCATTTCAGTACTTCCTGTTAAGGAAACCGATTTAACTTGGACTTCAGGTAATCATTTCAGGATTTCCTTCAGAAACCCATTTAGATGTGAACATCACCTATCACCCTCAGACCGATGGTCAAAGCGAGAGAACAATTCGAATATAGGAAGGTATGCTCAGAGCATGAGTGATTAACCCTGGAAATGGTTGGACTAATCATTTAACATAAATCAAATTCATCTACAACAATAGTTATCACACCAACAGCGAGAAACTGGCAGAAGTTAGGTTGGTACATAACACACATCATTTGGATTGGATATCCTGAACAACAAACCATCCAGATTCAGGTAGGAGAACAAACTAAGTTAGAAGCATTGCCTTGGATTGGCATGATACAAATTGGATAACAAGAAAGGTTGAACCTTTAGCATATTGGACTATTTAAGATTCATTTTAGAATCGACCAACTAGCATACAAACTTGAGTTCTGGCAGAATTCAGCAGTATATATTACTAGTGTCACATTTAAAACATCAAGAAGCGCAGACCATCGATTGATGGGCCAAACTCAGAAAAAGCTCAACTCACTAGTTCAGTAGGCATTCATGAGATAACCAGAAATTTTTCTACAAGTCAAGAATCAGTTACAAGTTCAATAAGTCGTAAACCATTAAAACTTCAAGTTCTGCAGAGTTATGCAAAAAGTTCTGCCTAGGAAAGGCATGTTATCGTTCAGAAAACTTGGAAAGTTACACCAATATACACTGGACCATTTATATTTTGACAGAGAAGGCATAGTGGCCGTCAGACTTGAACATTGTCAGAGAACAACAGGATTACACGAACATATTTCACATTTTCAGATCCCCAGAAATGACTTTCAGATGAGTCACTCATGATTCCATTGGAAGGGATCCATCCCAAATGACAATCTCAGACCTTGTAAGAGAACCAACAGAAACCATGGACCGTGTGGTCAAACAGTTGAATCATAGTCGAATTCCTATCGTTAGAGTTCGCTGGAATTCTCGAATATCATCACCTTTTCATCAATACATTCTCAGAGACCAACATAAACTGAACTTCGGGACGAAGTTCCATTTAGAGGGGAAGACTGTCACAACTCACCATTTCAGGTCATTTCAGGTCATTTCCCGAACTTTGGAAAAACACTATTCATCAAACACTATTCATCAAAACACTATTCATCAGTTTACTATTCATCATTTTTGGTGTCAGTTTGACATTCAGAGAAGCATTCAAAAATTTTACTATTCATGGAACACTATTCACTGCGGGAAAAGATTTCATCATTCACGTACATTACACATTTCATCGTAAATTTAGTTTACGGATATTCAAATTCGCGTAACCGGATTGGGTTAGGTGCGAATTCATTTCATTAGTGTTAAGAACACTACATACGGACTGGAGATAGTCTGCATATCATCAGTAGGTCATTTACATGTTATACCACTCTCAGGATTTTCAAATTTGTATATTCAGTACATTTAACGTTTTTACGTATAAGTATTTATAGTAAACGTTAACACTCGGTTTATACACGACGAATATATCTAAATATTCCCACAATGGTCCCGACATATTTTTATATCCATTTTAACATCATAAAAGTTATAACATTCAGTTACCCAGTATTTTGGAAATTTATTTTATTTATAACGTACGCGTATAAATATAACGACGGTTTTCGTGAAAACTAAACAATAATCACCCGATCACTCAGTAAATGTACCCAACATATTTTTAATATGTTTTTATCATTATTATGACTTTATTTCATCCCGGTTAATTTCGTGAACGTTTATTGCTATTAAACCCGGTACCCGATTTTAACGAATAACGCGTAATAACACTTAACGCTACACTATATTTTCCCTAGTGATCAAAACCGTTTTGGCTACTCCTTTTCACACCATAACCGGCCACATAAAACACCCCTTAACATTGTGCATTGATTTCCTAGTATTATACTAATAAACATAAAAATACTTACAAAAACACTAAACACTTTTTCACTTATTATCCAAGAATCAAAAAGCAAATTCTCCTCTCCTTTTTCTTCCCCAAACCCACGGCCAAACCCAAGGGACCAAGAACACCATGATCAAGCCATGATTTTTCAAGACTTAAAGCTACAAACTTGTTCCTTTTATCATTCTAAACAAGAATCAATCAAGAAAAACACAAGTAATCCAAGGTTTCTAGCCATCTAATCATCTCATTTTATCAAGTAAGTTTTCATCTTTATTTTTCATGGATCATCCTATTTTTACATGTATTTCATAAGTATCATGCTAAAAACCATGTACAAGTAGCTATACCACACTTTATTTTGGCTAAAAACAAACATACAAACCCTAACTTATTTGTTATGAATCCCCTAGCTCTAATAACTTGGTTAGGAGTCCATGGCACCCTAAGAAGGTGTATGGTAGGATTAGATTAGCCATGTGGTGATTACAAGAGGTTTGGTGATGGTAGAAATTAGTTTTTAACCTTGGAAACTTGATTTGGAACCTATTTTAGACATGCTGTCCCATTTTGTAAAAATTTGGAAAATCAGTAAACACCAAGGAAACTTTGGCAAAATTTTTAGAAAATACTTTCAAAAACGAATCCGTAGGCGAAAGAACGGATTAAAAAGAGCTTATAACGAAGAAGTTATGATTTTTGCAAGATTGTAGACGAAAAGTATTTTTCAGAAAATGTTTGCTGTTGGACGTTTTTCATTGGACAAAAAGAGACTTTAGACGTAACCCGGAGGAGCCGAGCTTTCCAAAATATATTACTACATACTAAGACGTAACCGTGGATATAAAGAACAAGTAAAACGGACAAGTAACGACAAAGATATACTCGTTTGAATATCGGCTAAAACCCTTTTATAATTGACAGCTTTTTATTAAATTTGGCGCAAAAACTACGAAGTACATTTTTGAGCTAGAAGTAATATCAAGTACCGAGCTTTATAACTAATGTAGTATTAGTTACTACGAGTATGTTTTCATCATTTCAAGGATTACAACCCGAGTATTTCAACGTCAACATGAGAACTTACGTTATATATATATAAGTATATATATATTATAACTAGCTATTTATATTTTCTAATAGCAATATTTTCCAAATACTTGGATTATATATTTTTGATAACAACAAGTGTTTTTCAAAGAGTAGAGTGGTATAGAAACATGTGCACGGACATTCATAACATCATTTCATGATCTAAAGTAGATCGTTCATCATTCACATTAGGTTGCGGCTAGTGTGCGCGCCTTGTTTTTCAGCTCATTACATGTTCATGGTACCATCATATTGGGTTACGACAGCAAATTGTTCATTGGTGTTCATTTCATTTCATCACGGTTTCATCAGTTAAGGTGAGTTTTCATAGCCCCGTTTTCAATTCAACATTTTTGATTGTTTTCAAATCCCACGGGGGGAATACATTGCATCAATCATTTCAGTACGAGCCCAAGTATTCAAACATGTACATAGCTTAAGTTACCTTGCCAAGTGCTAAGTCCCCTGTAACATCATGAACCGTTAATTTACCGTTAAGCGAGAGTGAGTGGATAGATCTATCGAGGGTGACGCCTCCATCCGTGGTAGTGGATACCAACAGTAAGCGGATGCATGTCATGTCTTTTACATTTGAATGTTTCGGCAGAACATTCGGGAGGGGCATAGAATTTCATCAGTCATAGCTTCGGTGTCATGAGCTTAAGGCTATTGTACAATTTTCACGAGATTTTTATCTTGCATTTTTACTTGTGGTGGCCGTACATCAGTACATTTTACAAACCTATGGAATTCACCAACATTCGTGTTGACGTTTTAGCAATGTATTTCAGGTTATTAAAGTAGCTCATGTGATATGCATTTGGACTTTCATGGAGTCGCGGAGTCGACGCGTCTCATCATTATTTCATGCACTTATGTAAACGTTTGATCTATTATGACTTGTTTTTATAAACTTGCAACACATTTTGGGGACCTCATTTTGTAAACTCTGAATTATTTCAATGATCAAATGCAGTATTTTCCAAACGACACTTTAGGTCGTTCAATGTAACTGTAACTGTGGTGCTATGACAGACACCCCCAGGTATTCCATTCCGCTGCAAGTCAGGTAAATTGGGGGTGTGACAAAGTCCTACTAGATCAAACGTTTACATAAGTGCATGAAATAATGGTGAGACGCGTCGACTCCGCGACTCCATAAAGGTCCAAATGCATGTCACATGAGCTACCTTAATAACCTGAAATACATTGCTAAAACGTCAACACGAAAGTTGGTGAATTCCATAGGTTTATAAAATGTAATGATGTACGGCCACCACAAGTAAAAGTGCATGACAAAAGTCACATAAAATAGTACAATAGACCTTAAGCTCATGACCCCGAAGCTATGACTGATGAAATTATATGCCCCTCCCGAATGTTTTACCAGAACACTCCCAAAATGTCAAAATGAAATGCATCCGCTTACTGTTGGTAATAACTACCACGGATGGAGGCGTCACCCTCGATAGATCTATCCACTCACTCTCGCTTAATCGGCAAATTAACGGTCCATGATAATAAATAGGGGACTTTAACAGGTTGGTAAGGCAACTTAAGCAATGTACATATGTTTTGGTACTTGGGCTCGTACTAAAATAATTGATGCAATGTATTCCCCCCGTGGGATTTGAAATCAAAATGTTGAATTGAAAACAGGGCTATGAAAACTCACCTGATATGATGGTACCATGAACGTGTAATGAGCTGAAAAATAAGGCGCATACACTAGCCGCAACCTAATATGAATGATGAACGATCAACTTTAGATCATGAAATGATGTTATTAATGTCCATGCACATGTTTCCTATACCACTCTACTCTTTGAAAAATACTTGTTGTTATCCAAAATATATATTTTCCAAAACTTGGGAAAATATAGCAACTAGAAAATAAAACTAGTTGAATTGTATATATATATATATATATATATATATATATATATATATATATATATATATATATATATATATATATATATATATATATATATATATATATATATATATATATATGTATCGTATGTGTCAATGTTAGTATTGAAATCCTCGGTTTGAAATCCTTGAAATAACGCCTTGTAGTGATAAAAATATACTTGTAATCTCTAATACTTCATTAGTTATGAATTTGGGTACTTGGTTAATATTTCTAGAAAATCTATAATTTAGTACGTAGAAGTAGTATTATTATTATTACTAGTGAAAGCTGCCAATTATAGAGGATTTTTGCCGATATTGAAACGTGAATATCTTTGTCGTTATAAGTCCGTTTTACTTGTTCTTTATATCCACGGTTACGTCTTAGTATGTAGTAATATATTTTGGAAAGCTTGGCTCCTCCGGGTTACGTCTAAAGCCTCTTTTTGTCCGACGAAAAACGTCCAACAGCATGTATTTTTAGAAAATATAGTTTTCGTCAATAAACTTGCAAAAATCATAACTTCTTCGTTATAAACTCTTTTTAATCCGTTCTTTCGCCTACCGATTCGTTTTTGAAAGTATTTTCTAAAAATTTTGCCAAAGTTTACTTTATGTTTACTGATTTTCCTGGATTTACCAAAATGGGACAGTAGGCTTATATACTTGTTACAAATCCATTTTTCATGTCCAAAACTAGTTTCCACTTCAACCAAATCTCTTGCAAACACCACAAATCTATACTAATCCTACCATACACCTTCTTAGGGTGCCATGGGTTCCTAATCACTAGTAATCATGTTAATTTAACAAAGGAACACCTAAATCAAAATCTAGGGTTTGTATGTTTAAAAAGTTAACAAAAATAATGTGGTATAGCTAACTTGTACATGAAATTAAGCATGAAAACCATAAGATACATGTGTTAATTAGATGAAAACATGAAAATAAATTTGATAACTCACTTTGAAATAATAGGTGATGAGATGATGAGAAACCTTGTGTTACTTGTGTTTTTGTTGTAAGATTCTTGATTAGAATGATGAAATGAAAAACTTTGTAGCTTTGTACTATGAAAAATCATCACTTGATCATGGAGATTGAGATGAGGTCGTGGGTTTTGGTGAAGAAGAGATGAGAAATGAGCTTTTGATTCAAGAAATTTATATGTGTTTTGTTTTAGGTGTTTTTGGGATATTTAGGATAAGATATATAGTATTATACTACATAAATAAGCATGAGGTTAAAAATTACTACTTGTGGTCTTGGATGGTTTAGGGGGCCGGTTTTCAATGTATAAAAGAGTAGCCAAATGGGTTTTGATCACTTAGGAAATGTAGGGTAATATTAGTTGTAGTTTAGTGTAAGTATTAGTTATAATCGGGTACCGGGTTTGCTAGAAATAAATATTAAGGAAGTTAACCGGGACTTAATAAAGTCATAAAAATGTTAAAAATATGTTGGGTACAATTACTGAGTGTTCGGGTGATTATTGTTTAGTTTTCACGAAAACCGTCGTAATATTCATAAGCTCACGTTATAAATAAAATAAATTTCCAAAATACTGTGTAAATGAATGTTATAACTTTTATGATGATAAAATGGATATAAAAATATGTCGGGACCATTGTGGGAATATTTAGATATATTCGTCGTGTTTATAAACCGGGTGTTAACGTTTATTTATAAATAATTATAAGGAAAACGTTAAATGTATCAAATATATAAATTTGAAAATCCTAAGAGTGGTATAACATGTAAATGACCTACTGATGATATGCAGACTGTCTCTAGTCCGTATGCAGTGTCCTTACTGATAATGCATGAATTCGCACCTGAACCAATACGGTTACGCGAATTTTAATACCCGTAAACTAAATTTACGATGAAATGTGTAATGCAAGTGAATAGTGAAAACTTTTCCGGCAATGAATAGTGTTCAATGAATAGTAAAATTTCTGAATGCTTCTCGGAATGTCAAACTGACACCAAAAATGATGAATAGTAAACTGATGAATAGTGTTTTGATGAATAGTATTTTCCAAAGTTTGGGAAATAACCTGAAATGGTGAGTTGTGACATAAAACGAGTACACGAGTTAAAAGTTATAACCATTTGAAGTTACCAAAACTTTGCGGCAAAACTGCCAAAATAGCTTTTGTGACAGAACATAAAACACGCAAACAGAGGCCCTTCTGGTCCGTTTCATGAAAAAGTTAAAGCACGAAAGTTGTCCGGAATCATGTTTTCTTCAAAAACTCAGGAGCACGTCTCCAGAAAACCTATAACGAATGAGAGTTTCTTCAGTTTCTTAACAATTGTTTTATACAATGTTGCAAAAATCGTGAATCGGTACTGAGGCGGTCGGGGGGCGATTAGCGATTTTTTACCGATTAATCGGCCGATTTTTGTGACTCGGCCGATTAATCGGCCGATTTCCGTGTAAAACTCTCCAAGGTCGCAGACCGATTAGCGATTACTCGCCGATTAATCGGCCGATTCGGCCGATTTTTGCAACACTGGTTTTATATATATAAGTCACTATATAATTGTTATTGTTTAAAAAGAACAAGAGGTCTAATGACGTAGATTCAAGACCACAACCATGGCTAGAGCCAAGGTTGAGTCTCAAGACCATGGAACAATGACCAAAGGTCATGGCAAGGCCATGACTAAATGACCATATAAACTTACTTGGGCGAAAACATGAACCAAAGAGTTGGCGATAACTTAAACATACAATTTGGATCTATTTCATCTAAAAGAACCATGAGATATTACAAGAAATTGTCATACAAGTTATAAGAAACTCACCCTAATAACAATCTTCATGTAATCATAAACTTTCCTAAGTTTATTCAAATATTGGACATGTAACTTTTCGGATCAAAACTTATATATATATATTTTATCAACTACTACAATAGTAGGGAGCCTCATGTGAGGAGTTCATTATGTAAGCCGTCGAGATGAGTTGTGGATTTACGAATTATAGTGTCCTGGCTCCTCGAACGTTTACTACATGACTTCTGAATTATGTCGGCCCGAACGGTAGTAAACGATATATAAACTATACATGTTTCATGAATCATTTCTTTTCAAAGACTTACACTACACATTGTACCACATCATGGACAAAATGCAAGACATATATAGGCAATTCTTCGTTTTCTTAGACATTATTCCAAACCTAAGTTGCAACAATTATTCTAGGTTGCTCGCAGAAGTTCTTACAGTATATCCATCATTCTCATTATACATCATCCAACTCAAGGTGAGTTTATAGCCCCACTTTCCATTACTTAATTGTTTTACAAACCCTTGGGGGAATACATGCTATTTTTAACCGAGCACAATGTTTTTAAATTGTATGCTTGCCTGATTGTTTTATTATCACTAAGTATCATCCTTGCCAAACCGAGATCCCTTATTATGAACCATTTAATCACTAGAAATAGTGAGCGCGAATATTGTGAATAGGCCTATTGGGATTGACGAATCCCATTTGTATTGACTAAGTTCAAACAAATGCATTAATATTTGAGACATTAGGTATAACGGCAAAGTACCTACCGGGATAACTCCGCCGATTGATATTGGTACCCGTTAACGTTTTGGTGTCATAAGCTTAGTATTTGATAATAACTGTTCCGGGCGTATAACAACGTGGCCCATCTTTGTTTTCCAACC
The DNA here is from genome assembly GCA_030686995.1 of Artemisia argyi. NCBI lineage: Eukaryota > Viridiplantae > Streptophyta > Magnoliopsida > Asterales > Asteraceae > Artemisia > Artemisia argyi. The sequence goes on from CM060681.1 coordinate 80,571,597, forward strand.
ATTGGTGTGAGCCTATAACTCACACTACCAACATATTGTGTTCAAACATTAAACAAACTCTATGAATATCACTCAACCTTTGTGTTGACCTCTCAAGCACGTATTTCAGGTTCATGATGATCAAGGATGGCACGGAAGGGCACGGATATTCAAGAGGGCTATAAATTTTATTATCATTCAAAAACTCATTTAATGTAAATTGTAAACATGGAACCATCTGGGACCTCATTTTGTAATCTCTGATATTTATACAATTTGAATGATAAATCTTTTAAAATGACTCAATTGGAGTTCGTTTTCTATTATTGTGACTATTGTGTCGTCGAGTAACACCCAGTTTGAATTCCGCTGCATCCATGAATTGGGGGTGTTACATTTATGTATGTCAACATCATCTCAATTCATCTGTTTAACGTCTCGTGTATGTTAATATCATCCGTTTAACATCCCATGCATGTCAATAACATCTCGACTCATCTGTTTAACATCTCATGTATGTCAATATCATCCATTTAACATCTCGAGTATGTCAATATCATCACGACTCATCCGTTTAACATCTCGTGTATGTTAATATCATTCGTTTAACATCTCATGTATGACAACATCATCTCAATTCATCCATTTAACATCACATGCATGTCAATATCATCCGTTTAACATGTCATGTATGTCAATATCATATCTACTCATCCGTTTAACATCTCGTGTATGTCAATATCATCCGTTTAACATTTCATGCATGTCAATATCATCTCGACTCATCCGTTTAACATCTCGTGTATGTCAATATCATCCGTTTAACATCCCATGCATGTCAATATCATCTCGACTCATCCGTTTAACATGTCATGTATGTCAATATCATCTCGACTCATATGTTTAACATCTCATGTATGTCAATATCATTCGTTTAACATCTCACGTATGGCAATATCATCCCGACTTATCCGTTTAACATCTCATGTATGTCAATATCATTTGTTTAACATCTCATGTATGTCAATATCATCTCAACTCATCCGTTTTACATCCCGTGTATGTCAATATCATCCGTTTAACATCTCAGGTATGTCGATATCATACCTACTCATCTGTTTAACATCTCATGTATGTCAATATCATCCATTTAACATCTCATGCATGTCAATATCATCTCGGCTCATCCGTTTATCATCTCGTGTATGTCATTATCATCCGTTTAACATCTCAAGTATGTCAATATCATCTCAACTCATTCGTTTAACATCTCTTGTATGTCAACATCATTCGTTTAACATCTCATGTATGTCAGCATCATCTCAACTCATCCGTGTAACGTCTCGTGTATGTTAATATCATTCGTTTAACATCTCATGTATGTCAATATCATCTCGACTCATCCGTTTAATATCTTGTGTATGTCAATACCATCCGTTTAACATCTCATGTAAGTCCATATCATCTCAACTCATCCATTTAACATCCTGTGTATGCAATATCAACCGTTTAACATCTCATGTATGTCAATATCATATCGACTCGTCCGTTTAACATCTCATGTATGTCAATATCACCCGTTTAACATCTCATGCATGTCAATATCAACTCGACTCATCCGTTTAACATCTTGTGTATGTCAATATCATCCGTTTAACATCTCATGTATGTAAATATCATCTCGACTCATCCGTTTAATATCTTGTGTATGTCAGTTTCATCTGTTTAACATCTCATGTATGTAAATATCATCTCGACTCATCCATTTAACGTTTCATGTATTTCAATATCATCCATTTAACATGTCATGTATGTCAATATCATCTCGACTCATCCATTTAACATCTCATGTATGTCAATATCATCCGTTTAACATCTCATATATGGCAATATCATCTCGACTCATCCGTTTTATATCTCATGTAGTCAATATCATCCGTTTGACATCTCATGTATGTCAATATCATCTCAACTCATCCGCTTAACATCTCATGTATGTCAATATCATCCGTTTAACATCTCATGCATGTCAATATCATCTCGACTCATCCGTTTAACATCTCGTGTATGTCAATATCATCCATTTAACATCTCATGCATATCAATATCATCTCGACTCATCCGATTAACATGTCATGTATGTCAATATCATCTGGACTCATATGTTTAACATATCATGTATGTCAATATCATCCGTTTAACATCTCATGTATGGCAATATCATCTCGACTCATCCGTTTAACATCTCACGTATGTCAATATCGTCCGTTTAACATCTCATGTATGTCAATATCATCTCAACTCATCCGTTTTACATCCCGTGTATGTCAATATCATCCGTTTAACATCTCAGGTATGTCAATATCATAACTACTCATATGTTTAACATCTCGTGTATGTCAATATCATCCGTTTAACATCTCGTTCATGTAAATATCATATCGGCTCATCCGTTTATCATCTCGGGTATGTCATTATCATCCGTTTAACATTTCGAGTATGTCAATATCATCTTAACACATCCGTTTAACATCTCTTGTATGTCAATATCAGTCGTTTATCATCTCGGGTATGTCATTATCATCCGTTTAACATCTCGAGTATGTCAATATCATCTCAACTCATCCGTTTAACATCTCTTGTATGTCAGTATCAGTCGTTTAACATCTCATGTATGTCAGCATCATCTAAACTCATCCGTTTAAAGTCTCGTGTATGTTAATTTCATTTGTTTAACATCTCATGTATGTCAATAACATCTCGACTCATCCGTTTAATATCTCGTGTATGTCAATATCATCTGTTTAACATCTCATGTATGTGAATATCATCTTTACTCATCCGTTTAACATCTCGTGTATTTCAATATTATCCGTTTAACATATCAAGTATGTGGATATCATCTTTACTCATCCGTTTAACATCTCGTGTATGTCAATATCATCCGTTTAACATCTCATGTATTCCCATATCATATCGACTCATCAGTTTAAAATGTATGGCAATATCATCCGTTTAACATCTCATAAACGTCAATATCATCTCGACTCATCCGGTTAACATCTCGTGTATGTAAATATAATCCGTTTAACATCTCATGTATGTAAATATCATCTTGACTCATCCGTTTAATATCTTGTGTATGTCAGTTTCATCCGTTTAACATCTCATGTATGGAAATATCATCTCGACTCATCCATTTAAAGTCTCATGTATTTCAATATCATCCATTTAACATGTCATGTATGTCAATATCATCTCGACTCATCCATTTAACATCTCATGTATGTCAATATCATCCGTTTAACATCTCATGTATGGCAATATCATCTCGACTCATCCATTTAACATCACATGCATGTCAATATCATCCGTTTAACATGTCATGTATGTCAATATCATATCTACTCATCCGTTTAACATCTCGTGTATGTCAATATCATCCGTTTAACATTTCATGCATGTCAATATCATCTCGACTCATCCGTTTAACATCTCGTGTATGTCAATATCATCCGTTTAACATCCCATGCATGTCAATATCATCTCGACTCATCCGTTTAACATGTCATGTATGTCAATATCATCTCGACTCATATGTTTAACATCTCATGTATGTCAATATCATTCGTTTAACATCTCACGTATGGCAATATCATCCCGACTTATCCGTTTAACATCTCATGTATGTCAATATCATTTGTTTAACATCTCATGTATGTCAATATCATCTCAACTCATCCGTTTTACATCCCGTGTATGTCAATATCATCCGTTTAACATCTCAGGTATGTCGATATCATACCTACTCATCTGTTTAACATCTCATGTATGTCAATATCATCCATTTAACATCTCATGCATGTCAATATCATCTCGGCTCATCCGTTTATCATCTCGTGTATGTCATTATCATCCGTTTAACATCTCAAGTATGTCAATATCATCTCAACTCATTCGTTTAACATCTCTTGTATGTCAACATCATTCGTTTAACATCTCATGTATGTCAGCATCATCTCAACTCATCCGTGTAACGTCTCGTGTATGTTAATATCATTCGTTTAACATCTCATGTATGTCAATATCATCTCGACTCATCCGTTTAATATCTTGTGTATGTCAATACCATCCGTTTAACATCTCATGTAAGTCCATATCATCTCAACTCATCCATTTAACATCCTGTGTATGCAATATCAACCGTTTAACATCTCATGTATGTCAATATCATATCGACTCGTCCGTTTAACATCTCATGTATGTCAATATCACCCGTTTAACATCTCATGCATGTCAATATCAACTCGACTCATCCGTTTAACATCTTGTGTATGTCAATATCATCCGTTTAACATCTCATGTATGTAAATATCATCTCGACTCATCCGTTTAATATCTTGTGTATGTCAGTTTCATCTGTTTAACATCTCATGTATGTAAATATCATCTCGACTCATCCATTTAACGTTTCATGTATTTCAATATCATCCATTTAACATGTCATGTATGTCAATATCATCTCGACTCATCCATTTAACATCTCATGTATGTCAATATCATCCGTTTAACATCTCATATATGGCAATATCATCTCGACTCATCCGTTTTATATCTCATGTAGTCAATATCATCCGTTTGACATCTCATGTATGTCAATATCATCTCAACTCATCCGCTTAACATCTCATGTATGTCAATATCATCCGTTTAACATCTCATGCATGTCAATATCATCTCGACTCATCCGTTTAACATCTCGTGTATGTCAATATCATCCATTTAACATCTCATGCATATCAATATCATCTCGACTCATCCGATTAACATGTCATGTATGTCAATATCATCTGGACTCATATGTTTAACATATCATGTATGTCAATATCATCCGTTTAACATCTCATGTATGGCAATATCATCTCGACTCATCCGTTTAACATCTCACGTATGTCAATATCGTCCGTTTAACATCTCATGTATGTCAATATCATCTCAACTCATCCGTTTTACATCCCGTGTATGTCAATATCATCCGTTTAACATCTCAGGTATGTCAATATCATAACTACTCATATGTTTAACATCTCGTGTATGTCAATATCATCCGTTTAACATCTCGTTCATGTAAATATCATATCGGCTCATCCGTTTATCATCTCGGGTATGTCATTATCATCCGTTTAACATTTCGAGTATGTCAATATCATCTTAACACATCCGTTTAACATCTCTTGTATGTCAATATCAGTCGTTTATCATCTCGGGTATGTCATTATCATCCGTTTAACATCTCGAGTATGTCAATATCATCTCAACTCATCCGTTTAACATCTCTTGTATGTCAGTATCAGTCGTTTAACATCTCATGTATGTCAGCATCATCTAAACTCATCCGTTTAAAGTCTCGTGTATGTTAATTTCATTTGTTTAACATCTCATGTATGTCAATAACATCTCGACTCATCCGTTTAATATCTCGTGTATGTCAATATCATCTGTTTAACATCTCATGTATGTGAATATCATCTTTACTCATCCGTTTAACATCTCGTGTATTTCAATATTATCCGTTTAACATATCAAGTATGTGGATATCATCTTTACTCATCCGTTTAACATCTCGTGTATGTCAATATCATCCGTTTAACATCTCATGTATTCCCATATCATATCGACTCATCAGTTTAAAATGTATGGCAATATCATCCGTTTAACATCTCATAAACGTCAATATCATCTCGACTCATCCGGTTAACATCTCGTGTATGTAAATATAATCCGTTTAACATCTCATGTATGTAAATATCATCTTGACTCATCCGTTTAATATCTTGTGTATGTCAGTTTCATCCGTTTAACATCTCATGTATGGAAATATCATCTCGACTCATCCATTTAAAGTCTCATGTATTTCAATATCATCCATTTAACATGTCATGTATGTCAATATCATCTCGACTCATCCATTTAACATCTCATGTATGTCAATATCATCCGTTTAACATCTCATGTATGGCAATATCATCTCGACTCATCCATTTAACATCACATGCATGTCAATATCATCCGTTTAACATGTCATGTATGTCAATATCATATCTACTCATCCGTTTAACATCTCGTGTATGTCAATATCATCCGTTTAACATTTCATGCATGTCAATATCATCTCGACTCATCCGTTTAACATCTCGTGTATGTCAATATCATCCGTTTAACATCCCATGCATGTCAATATCATCTCGACTCATCCGTTTAACATGTCATGTATGTCAATATCATCTCGACTCATATGTTTAACATCTCATGTATGTCAATATCATTCGTTTAACATCTCACGTATGGCAATATCATCCCGACTTATCCGTTTAACATCTCATGTATGTCAATATCATTTGTTTAACATCTCATGTATGTCAATATCATCTCAACTCATCCGTTTTACATCCCGTGTATGTCAATATCATCCGTTTAACATCTCAGGTATGTCGATATCATACCTACTCATCTGTTTAACATCTCATGTATGTCAATATCATCCATTTAACATCTCATGCATGTCAATATCATCTCGGCTCATCCGTTTATCATCTCGTGTATGTCATTATCATCCGTTTAACATCTCAAGTATGTCAATATCATCTCAACTCATTCGTTTAACATCTCTTGTATGTCAACATCATTCGTTTAACATCTCATGTATGTCAGCATCATCTCAACTCATCCGTGTAACGTCTCGTGTATGTTAATATCATTCGTTTAACATCTCATGTATGTCAATATCATCTCGACTCATCCGTTTAATATCTTGTGTATGTCAATACCATCCGTTTAACATCTCATGTAAGTCCATATCATCTCAACTCATCCATTTAACATCCTGTGTATGCAATATCAACCGTTTAACATCTCATGTATGTCAATATCATATCGACTCGTCCGTTTAACATCTCATGTATGTCAATATCACCCGTTTAACATCTCATGCATGTCAATATCAACTCGACTCATCCGTTTAACATCTTGTGTATGTCAATATCATCCGTTTAACATCTCATGTATGTAAATATCATCTCGACTCATCCGTTTAATATCTTGTGTATGTCAGTTTCATCTGTTTAACATCTCATGTATGTAAATATCATCTCGACTCATCCATTTAACGTTTCATGTATTTCAATATCATCCATTTAACATGTCATGTATGTCAATATCATCTCGACTCATCCATTTAACATCTCATGTATGTCAATATCATCCGTTTAACATCTCATATATGGCAATATCATCTCGACTCATCCGTTTTATATCTCATGTAGTCAATATCATCCGTTTGACATCTCATGTATGTCAATATCATCTCAACTCATCCGCTTAACATCTCATGTATGTCAATATCATCCGTTTAACATCTCATGCATGTCAATATCATCTCGACTCATCCGTTTAACATCTCGTGTATGTCAATATCATCCATTTAACATCTCATGCATATCAATATCATCTCGACTCATCCGATTAACATGTCATGTATGTCAATATCATCTGGACTCATATGTTTAACATATCATGTATGTCAATATCATCCGTTTAACATCTCATGTATGGCAATATCATCTCGACTCATCCGTTTAACATCTCACGTATGTCAATATCGTCCGTTTAACATCTCATGTATGTCAATATCATCTCAACTCATCCGTTTTACATCCCGTGTATGTCAATATCATCCGTTTAACATCTCAGGTATGTCAATATCATAACTACTCATATGTTTAACATCTCGTGTATGTCAATATCATCCGTTTAACATCTCGTTCATGTAAATATCATATCGGCTCATCCGTTTATCATCTCGGGTATGTCATTATCATCCGTTTAACATTTCGAGTATGTCAATATCATCTTAACACATCCGTTTAACATCTCTTGTATGTCAATATCAGTCGTTTATCATCTCGGGTATGTCATTATCATCCGTTTAACATCTCGAGTATGTCAATATCATCTCAACTCATCCGTTTAACATCTCTTGTATGTCAGTATCAGTCGTTTAACATCTCATGTATGTCAGCATCATCTAAACTCATCCGTTTAAAGTCTCGTGTATGTTAATTTCATTTGTTTAACATCTCATGTATGTCAATAACATCTCGACTCATCCGTTTAATATCTCGTGTATGTCAATATCATCTGTTTAACATCTCATGTATGTGAATATCATCTTTACTCATCCGTTTAACATCTCGTGTATTTCAATATTATCCGTTTAACATATCAAGTATGTGGATATCATCTTTACTCATCCGTTTAACATCTCGTGTATGTCAATATCATCCGTTTAACATCTCATGTATTCCCATATCATATCGACTCATCAGTTTAAAATGTATGGCAATATCATCCGTTTAACATCTCATAAACGTCAATATCATCTCGACTCATCCGGTTAACATCTCGTGTATGTAAATATAATCCGTTTAACATCTCATGTATGTAAATATCATCTTGACTCATCCGTTTAATATCTTGTGTATGTCAGTTTCATCCGTTTAACATCTCATGTATGGAAATATCATCTCGACTCATCCATTTAAAGTCTCATGTATTTCAATATCATCCATTTAACATGTCATGTATGTCAATATCATCTCGACTCATCCATTTAACATCTCATGTATCTCAATATCATCCGTTTAACATCTCATGTATGGCAATATCATCTCGACTCATCCGTTTAATATCTCATGTATGTCAATATCATTCGTTTGACGTCTCATGTATGTCAATATCATCTCAACTCATCCGTTTAACATCCCGTGTATGTCAATATCATCCGTTTAAACTCTCATGTATGTCAATATCATATCTACTCATTCGTTTAACATCTCGTGTATGTCAATATCATCCGTTTAACATCTCATGCATGTCAATATCATCTCTACTCATCCGTTTAACATCTCGTGTATGTCAATATCATCCGTTTAACATCTCATGCATGTCAATATCATCTCGACTCATCCGCTTATCATGTCATGTATGTCAATATAATCTCGACTCATATGTTTAACATATCATATATGTCAATATCATCCGTTTAACATCTCATGTATTGCAATATCATCTCGACTCATCCGTTTAACATCTCATGTATGTCAATATCATCTGTTTAACATGTCATGTATGTCAATATCATCTCAACTCATCCGTTTTACATCCCGTGTATGTCAATATCATCCGTTTAACATCTCAGGTAGGCCAATATCATACCTACTCATCTGTTTAACATCTCGTGTATGTCAATATCATCCGTTTAACATCTCATTCATGTCAATATCATCTCGGCTCATCCGTTTATCATCTCGGGTATGTCATTATCATCCGTTTAACATCTCGAGTATGTCGATATCATCACGACTAAACCGTTTAACGTCTCATGTATTTCAATATCATCCATTTAACATGTCATGTATGTCAATATCATCTCGACTCATCCGTTTAACATCTCATGTATGGCAATATCATCTCGACTCATCCATTTAACGTTTCATGCATGTCAATATCATCCGTTTAACATCTCATGTATGTTAATATCATATCTACTCATCTGTTAAACTTCACGTGTAAGTCAATATCGTCCGTTTAACATCTCATGCATGTCAATATCATCTCGACTCATCCGTTAAACATCTCGTGTATGTAAATATCATCTCGACTCATCCGTTAATATCTTGTGTATGTCAGTTTCATCCGTTTAACATCTTATGTATGTCAATATCATCTCGACTCATCCATTTAACATCTCATGTATGTCAATATCATCCGTTTAACATCTCATGTATGGCAATATCATCTCGACTCATCCATTTAATATCTCATGTATGTCAATATCATCCGTTTGACGTCTCATGTATGTCAATATCATCTCAACTCATCCGTTTAACATCCCGTGTATGTCAATATCATCCGTTTAACCTCTCATGTATGTCAATATCATATCTACTCATTCGTTTAACATCTCGTGTATGTCAATATCATCTGTTTAACATCTCATGCATGTCAATATCATCTCTACTCATCCGTTTAACATCTCGTGTATGTCAATATCATCCGTTTAACATCTCATGCATGTCAATATCATCTCGACTCATCCGCTAATCATGTCATGTATGTCAATATAATCTCGACTCATATGTTTAACATATCATATATGTCAATATCATCCGTTTAACATCTCATGTATTGCAATATCATCTCGACTCATCCGTTTAACATCTCATGTATGTCAATATCATCTGTTTAACATCTCATGTATGTCAATATCATCTCAACTCATCCGTTTTACATCCCGTGTATGTCAATATCATCCGTTTAACATCTCAGGTAGGCCAATATCATACCTACTCATCTATTTAACATCTTGTGTATGTCAATATCATCCGTTTAACATCTCATTCATGTCAATATCATCTCGGCTCATCCGTTTATCATCTCGGGTATGTCATTATCATCCGTTTAACATCTCGAGTATGTCAATATCATCACGACTAAACCGTTTAACGTCTCATGTATTTCAATATCATCCATTTAACATGTCATGTATGTCAATATCATCTCGACTCATCCGTTTAACATCTCATGTATGGCAATATCATCTCGACTCATCCATTTAACGTTTCATGCATGTCAATATCATCTGTTTAACATCTAATGTATGTTAATATCATATCTACTCATCTGTTAAACATCACGTGTAAGTCAATATTATTCGTTTAACATCTCATGCATGTCAATATCATCTCGACTCATCCGTTTAACATCTCGTGTATGTAAATATCATCTCGACTCATCCGATAATATCTTGTGTATGTCAGTTTCATCCGTTTAACATCTTATGTATGTCAATATCATCTCGACTCATCCATTTAACATCTCATGTATGTCAATATCATCCGTTTAACATCTCATGTATGGCAATATCATCTCGACTCATCCATTTAATATCTCATGTATGTCAATATCATCCGTTTGACGTCTCATGTATGTCAATATCATCTCAACTCATCCGTTTAACATCCCGTGTATGACAATATCATCCGTTTAACCTCTCATGTATGTCAATATCATATCTACTCATTCGTTTAACATCTCGTGTATGTCAATATCATCCGTTTAACATCTCATGCATGTCAATATCATCTCTACTCATCCGTTTAACATCTCGTGTATGTCAATATCATCCGTTTAACATCTCATGCATGTCAATATCATCTCGACTCATCCGCTTATCATGTCATGTATGTCAATATAATCTCGACTCATATGTTTAACATATCATATATGTCAATATCATCCGTTTAACATCTCATGTATTGCAATATCATCTCGACTCATCCGTTTAACATCTCATGTATGTCAATATCATCTGTTTAACATCTCATGTATGTCAATATCATCTAAACTCATCCGTTTTACATCCCGTGTATGTCAATATCATCCGTTTAACATCTCAGGTAGGCCAATATCATACCTACTCATCTGTTTAACATCTCGTGTATGTCAATATCATCCGTTTAACATCTCAGTCATGTCAATATCATCTCGGCTCATCCGTTTATCATCTCGGGTATGTCATTATCATCCGTTTAACATCTCGAGTATGTCAATATCATCATGACTCAACCGTTTAACATCTCATGTATTTCAATATCATCCATTTAACATGTCATGTATGTCAATATCATCTCGACTCATCCATTTAACATCTCATGTATGTCAATATCGTCCGTTTAACATCTCATGTATGGCAATATCATCTCGACTCATCCATTTAACGTTTCATGCTTGTCAATATCATCCGTTTAACATCTCATGTATGTTAATATCATATCTACTCATCTGTTACACATCACGTGTAAGTCAATATCATCCGTTTAACATCTCATGCATGTCAATATCATCTCGACTCATCCGTTTAACATCTCGTGTATGTAAATATCATCTCGACTCATCCGTTAATATCTTGTGTATGTCAGTTTCATCCGTTTAACATCTTATGTATGTCAATATCATCTCGACTCATCCATTTAACATCTCATGTATGTCAATATCATCCGTTTAACATCTCATGTATGGCAATATCATCTCGACTCATCCGTTTAATATCTCATGTATGTCAATATCATCTGTTTGACGTGTCATGTATGTCAATATCATCTCAACTCATCCGTTTAACATCCCGTGTATGTCAATATAATCCGTTTAACCTCTCATGTTTGTCAATATCATATCTACTCATTCGTTTAACATCTCGTGTATGTCAATATCATCCGTTTAACATCTCATGCATGTCAATATCATCTCTACTCATCCGTTTAACATCTCATGTATGTCAATATCATCTCAACTCATCCGTTTTACATCCCGTGTATGTCAATATCATCCGTTTAACATCTCAGGTATGTCAATATCATAACTACTCATATGTTTAACATCTCGTGTATGTCAATATCATCCGTTTAACATCTCGTTCATGTAAATATCATATCGGCTCATCCGTTTATCATCTCGGGTATGTCATTATCATCCGTTTAACATTTCGAGTATGTCAATATCATCTTAACACATCCGTTTAACATCTCTTGTATGTCAATATCTGTCGTTTATCATCTCGGGTATGTCATTATCATCCGTTTAACATCTCGAGTATGTCAATATCATCTCAACTCATCCGTTTAACATCTCTTGTATGTCAGTATCAGTCGTTTAACATCTCATGTATGTCAGCATCATCTAAACTCATCCGTTTAAAGTCTCGTGTATGTTAATTTCATTTGTTTAACATCTCATGTATGTCAATAACATCTCGACTCATCCGTTTAATATCTCGTGTATGTCAATATCATCTGTTTAACATCTCATGTATGTGAATATCATCTTTACTCATCCGTTTAACATCTCGTGTATTTCAATATTATCCGTTTAACATATCAAGTATGTGGATATCATCTTTACTCATCCGTTTAACATCTCGTGTATGTCAATATCATCCGTTTAACATCTCATGTATTCCCATATCATATCGACTCATCAGTTTAAAATGTATGGCAATATCATCCGTTTAACATCTCATAAACGTCAATATCATCTCGACTCATCCGGTTAACATCTCGTGTATGTAAATATAATCCGTTTAACATCTCATGTATGTAAATATCATCTTGACTCATCCGTTTAATATCTTGTGTATGTCAGTTTCATCCGTTTAACATCTCATGTATGAAAATATCATCTCGACTCATCCATTTAAAGTCTCATGTATTTCAATATTGTGACATTTCAAAATTTTCATGACATTAATTTTTATATCTTATTATTTAATTATTTTATTTTATGTAATAATTAACTTCGTCGGAAGTTATCCGCGTACGTCGTTAAACGTACATTTAATTTAAACAAACTATACACTATGATTAGTCTACTTATTTTATACATTTTAATTACCTCACAAACATATTTTTTATTTCACATTTATTATTATTATTATTTTTTTTTATTTATTTATTTTTTATTTTTTTTTTTATTCTTTTCACGTCTACGAGCTACGTTTCAATTTTAACAACATTTTAACACTCCGGCACTAGGATAACCTAACAATTGTATATATATATTTTAAATATTGGTTCGGATATTATTATTTTTGGAACGGGTTCGGTTTGAGAAAGTTGTTTGGTTATTTAAGGTTTCGGGTTTGGTCCGTGTATTTACACCGGGGTACTTAACCAACCTTACCCACTTTATATTATTATTATTATTAATAAAAGTTTTTTTTTTTTTTTAATAAGAGTAGACACATGAATCGTCCCTGCAACAAACAAACCATCACCAATATCTCACCACTTTATTTCTCTCTCTTCTCTTTAACATAACACCACCGCCACCCTTTTTCCACCATAGCGCCGCCACCGCCGCCCTCACCACAAAAATAACACCACCATCTTCACCACCTTTTCGAGATCTATCTATTGGTACCAATCACGCGCTCTAAAACCTCCTCTAACACCACGAAATAATAAATACCGCCACTATAACATCACTTTTTCATCTTTTCTTGTTGGGTTTTGATTAAAACAAGCGGGGAAATGATATTTTGATAATAAAAATTCGTTTGGTATCTTGGGTGTGGTTTTGACTCGAGTTTGGTGCTCGATTCGTGATGATGGGTCGCGTTTGGATTTGGTTTTGGCTCGTTGGAGCTTGGCCGAGACCCATGGTCTCGGTGTGACTAATTTTCTTGGCTCGTATGGTATGTCGAAAACCCACTAAGCTAAGCTTATTATTTTTATCTCATATAGTTTGAATGGATTAGAAAATTTCTTTATAAACAAGTGTATCATCGTAAGAATCGTGGTTTGTGGTTATTATTGTTTTTACTCGATGTGCTTAAATTTTTCGTGGTTGGTTGATAAGCTTATATGGTTTTGATTGAGTAAAGGTGGTTAGATGGCGAAGATAGGCTAGTATAGGTGCGTTGTGAAGTTTTGTTGAGATGAAATTGGCGTTTGGATAAGTTTCGGTATATATATATATTAATGCAGAAAATTAGAAGTAAGTGTTTGGGGGTCGTAAATATGTTTTTATAAAGTTTATGCTTCAAATTATGTTAGTACTTGTCAAGTCGATCGTTTTGATATAAGGATCGCCCCGTAACTCTTAAAAACGAAGTTTTTATGGCAATTCAAAAATGGGAAAAATTCTTATATGTAATTTCTGGACTTCTGAAAATGGGTAAATTCTGGCAGAACTGAAATGGGTTGTTTCGGACACCTTCTGACCCGTTTCGGCCTTCGGCCAAAACACGAAAGTTGTCCGAAACGACGTTTTTAGTCTACCGCGAGAAATTGGGGTGTGAAAGTGCGAAAGTGAAGGTGATTTTGATTAAAATCAGTTCTACATTTTTCTTTTAAAAATGACAGCACTTGTTTATAAAAGTGAGCTGATGCAGTTTTTAAGCAAGGTTTTGAGCCTTTTCTGGTCCGAACCGGCCTTCCGTTAAAACACGAAAGTTGTTCGGAATGTCGTTTTGCATTAAATCTCTTTAGAGTCCGAGTCACGAAAATGTAATATAACTGGTCAAAACGGAAAGTCAAACTACTGCAGTTTATTTTAAAAGTCAAACTACGAACTGAAACTTGCAGGGGCATTTTGGTCATTTTATGTTGAGATTCAGGTCTCGGCTATAACTAAAAAGTTTTCCGGAATGTCGTTTTACACAAAATCTCTTTTGAGTCCGAAACGTGAAAATGTCATCTAGCGGGACGTTTCGGACGGGTCAGATTTGGAGAATATATTACAAAAGTCAATTTCGGCAAAACTCTTCTAATAATCTAGTAACATTATAAAATTGTTTTAGCGTAGAACTTAATAAGTAAGACTAAATATTTTGCGACTAATAAATTAGTCGTTGGCTTTGTGTATGTCTAAAAGTCTAAATTGCGGTAATGGGTCAAAATGGAAATTCTTCGAAAAAGTGTCGTAATTTATAAGTGAATATTATTTTCTTTTAAAAGGCTTGTACATTAAATAACTTTGAACTTAACCATCAACTCATCTTAGCAATTATCTGCTATTTGATCCTTATGTGTTTATTTCCTTTCATACGTGTGCTATATGTTTTATACTTTGGTATGTGTACTCGAGTCTTAACATTCAGACCACCACACGAACGATGATACAAAATCTTTTACAAACAATGATACTAAAACATGATACAACTTCTTCTAACTCATACGCATTACTTGAATTTCGCGTGACATATTTATAAGATAAGTTATTATCTTCTAGGTCGTGCCAACCGTGTACGGTTATGCTTTGCTTCTTGATTCTATTTTACGATACTCACGCCACTACACTCTAAGGTGAGTTCATAGCCTCGCATTTTACTTACTTAAATGTTTTATAAACCTCGCGAGGGGGATACATGCTAGTTTTTACAAACTGAATACAAGTAGTTTTTGGTATGCTGGACCCGATTATACGATTATAGATATTGAATGCTTTTTGCCAATTAAGTCCCCTCATGAACCGTTAATTACTCGAGTAGTAAACGCTAGTATTATGGATATGCATATTAGGCTTGGCGGGCCTTGTTCGGGATACGGACACATAATAGTTAGAATTGTAGTAAATGGCAAAATTTACCTTTCCGGGGCATTATTAAAAATCGTCAAGGTTCGGTTACATGAACTCAATACTATAATCAAATAAACCGACATGTAATTGCAATACTTGTCGCCCGATAAATAATGCTTGTATTCAACTGATTACATATTAAACTCTATGAATTCACTCAACTTTATGTTGACTTTTTAGCATGTATTTTCTCAGGTGTTATTTGCTAGCTAAGCATTGGGAGCAATCGGAGTCGCGTGAATATCAAATATTGAAAGACTTGTTTTCTACACATTCGATAATTTTTTTATCTTTAAAATACATATATATGTCATGTTTTAATTCTTGTAACTTAAGTTTTAAAAAGAAATTGTTGGGACCTTTGTACTCTGATTTATCAAATCGAATGTGACATTTTATTAAACGTCTCTTTTGAGATCGTTTTATGTAACTTGTTTTTATGAACTATGAAGTGACACCCAAATTGGTATTCCGCTGCGTTGTAAATTTTGGGGGTGTCACAGAATGGTACCAGAGCATTAGTTATAGAGAAATAGGTCGTTTTCAAAACCTAAACTATAACTGATTTTCAAATTTTTTTTAAGTCTTTCACCATTGTTCGATATCCGCGGACGCTTGCTCCCAGGTAACTTATATACTCTATTTTGCATCTATACTTCTATTATATGACTTATGAATATATCCCCTAGTCATGATTCACTCTTTCACTTCTATCTTATGGTGTCATACTATTTACTTTATATCGGTCGGTTATTTATACGCTGACCACTCCGATTATCGCGTACTTCATGTGTTCTTACTTACTCCCTCGAACGTCGATACTAGTATTGTATAAGGATACCCGTACATATATTTGTTACTCTCTTCTCAAATCCTTACACATGTGTGTAGTACTATTGTATGTATTTATGGGTTCGTTTACTTTAACCGTTTATGAACGATGCGGTGATCTCTGAAACATTTTCGCTACTTTACTTTATTTCCTTTTGATCATATTGACATTCGGTGCACTTTGTCAATTCCACTAGCTATTTTATTATTCAACTCTGAGTGTGAACATTCTTCTTATACCTTTGAATCATGTATGTTGTTTTCGTTATCCATTCTTTTGAAATCTTCCAATGGATGGGAGTACGACCTTAACTTGTCATCTCAGATCATGTCATCTTTTGGCACTTACCTTTGCGAATGCGATTGACTAATGTCATATTATTATTCTCGTTACTTCTTCTTATGATTTTGATGAATCATATCGTTAATTAGACATTCTTTTATTTATTTTAGCACTTGATCTTGTTGTGTATTTTTTGTGATGGATATACTTAAGTAGGATGATTTATAATCGTCTTATTGAAATGAATTGGGACGCTTCTTCATTTGAATAAGGAAATTATAAACCGCCGAACCATAAATTCATAAATCTTCACTTACATGGATCGGGACGCCTCTTTATGTAAGTGACGAGTTATGAATGAGTGGGCTTATGTGTATCCACCATAGCGTGTGTACGAATCATTCTTTTGGCTATGAACTCTTCTCGACTCGTAATTTGTTATGTGGATTTTTCTGATTTTGTATCGACCGCCGCGAGCTTTATAAGCTAATAGTAATGTACTATTATTCGCTTCCACGAATTGACGACTTGATAATTTCCTTGTCTCATATTGTCTTATCGCCTACACTTTTATTCTATCCTTTCCTTTAAGGATCCTCATGACATTCTATTCGTTCCCTCATACCATCACTTACACATTAGGTGATTTCTATCACTTATTCTATCTTCGTTGCTATCTTGTTACCTTGTCAAAATCCCGAGCACAAAATGCATTAAGGACCTCCATGGACTTCTATAAAATTTTATGCGTCTTTATGAAAATTTTACAAATACTTCACAAGTGTTTAAATTACCAAAATGACCTTCTTAAGTTAAAGAGTCGGTTCTAACCAACCCTCTTTTGTAAAAACCATAACTAAATTTTTAATAACATCATGCCATATCTTTCAAATTGCATGTTTTATACATCATATTTTAATCACGTTATAAGGATATGACTGCTTTAAACTTCGTTTCAACTAATGATTCCTAAAAATTTGAAAATAGACATTCTACAATCACAACCATAAACCCGAGTTTCAACATGGTTCTTATACATGCTTCCATCCCAAAAATCTTTAAAACGACCAAAAATGATTAAGAAGGATTGAGCTCCGGGACGGCGCTCTCTTAAGGGGTACGTGCTGTGACATTTCAAAATTTTCATGACATTAATTTTTATATCTTATTATTTAATTATTTTATTTTATGTAATAATTAACTTCGTCGGAAGTTATCCGCGTACGTCGTTAAACGTACATTTAATTTAAACAAACTATACACTATGATTAGTCTACTTATTTTATACATTTTAATTACCTCACAAACATATTTTTTATTTCACATTTATTATTATTATTATTTTTTTTTATTTATTTATTTTTTTTTTTTTTTTTTATTCTTTTCACGTCTACGAGCTACGTTTCAATTTTAACAACATTTTAACACTCCGGCACTAGGATAACCTAACAATTGTATATATATATTTTAAATATTGGTTCGGATATTATTATTTTTGGAACGGGTTCGGTTTGAGAAAGTTGTTTGGTTATTTAAGGTTTCGGGTTTGGTCCGTGTATTTACACCGGGGTACTTAACCAACCTTACCCACTTTATATTATTATTATTATTAATAAAAGTTTTTTTTTTTTTTTAATAAGAGTAGACACATGAATCGTCCCTGCAACAAACAAACCATCACCAATATCTCACCACTTTATTTCTCTCTCTTCTCTTTAACATAACACCACCGCCACCCTTTTTCCACCATAGCGCCGCCACCGCCGCCCTCACCACAAAAATAACACCACCATCTTCACCACCTTTTCGAGATCTATCTATTGGTACCAATCACGCGCTCTAAAACCTCCTCTAACACCACGAAATAATAAATACCGCCACTATAACATCACTTTTTCATCTTTTCTTGTTGGGTTTTGATTAAAACAAGCGGGGAAATGATATTTTGATAATAAAAATTCGTTTGGTATCTTGGGTGTGGTTTTGACTCGAGTTTGGTGCTCGATTCGTGATGATGGGTCGCGTTTGGATTTGGTTTTGGCTCGTTGGAGCTTGGCCGAGACCCATGGTCTCGGTGTGACTAATTTTCTTGGCTCGTATGGTATGTCGAAAACCCACTAAGCTAAGCTTATTATTTTTATCTCATATAGTTTGAATGGATTAGAAAATTTCTTTATAAACAAGTGTATCATCGTAAGAATCGTGGTTTGTGGTTATTATTGTTTTTACTCGATGTGCTTAAATTTTTCGTGGTTGGTTGATAAGCTTATATGGTTTTGATTGAGTAAAGGTGGTTAGATGGCGAAGATAGGCTAGTATAGGTGCGTTGTGAAGTTTTGTTGAGATGAAATTGGCGTTTGGATAAGTTTCGGTATATATATATATTAATGCAGAAAATTAGAAGTAAGTGTTTGGGGGTCGTAAATATGTTTTTATAAAGTTTATGCTTCAAATTATGTTAGTACTTGTCAAGTCGATCGTTTTGATATAAGGATCGCCCCGTAACTCTTAAAAACGAAGTTTTTATGGCAATTCAAAAATGGGAAAAATTCTTATATGTAATTTCTGGACTTCTGAAAATGGGTAAATTCTGGCAGAACTGAAATGGGTTGTTTCGGACACCTTCTGACCCGTTTCGGCCTTCGGCCAAAACACGAAAGTTGTCCGAAACGACGTTTTTAGTCTACCGCGAGAAATTGGGGTGTGAAAGTGCGAAAGTGAAGGTGATTTTGATTAAAATCAGTTCTACATTTTTCTTTTAAAAATGACAGCACTTGTTTATAAAAGTGAGCTGATGCAGTTTTTAAGCAAGGTTTTGAGCCTTTTCTGGTCCGAACCGGCCTTCCGTTAAAACACGAAAGTTGTTCGGAATGTCGTTTTGCATTAAATCTCTTTAGAGTCCGAGTCACGAAAATGTAATATAACTGGTCAAAACGGAAAGTCAAACTACTGCAGTTTATTTTAAAAGTCAAACTACGAACTGAAACTTGCAGGGGCATTTTGGTCATTTTATGTTGAGATTCAGGTCTCGGCTATAACTAAAAAGTTTTCCGGAATGTCGTTTTACACAAAATCTCTTTTGAGTCCGAAACGTGAAAATGTCATCTAGCGGGACGTTTCGGACGGGTCAGATTTGGAGAATATATTACAAAAGTCAATTTCGGCAAAACTCTTCTAATAATCTAGTAACATTATAAAATTGTTTTAGCGTAGAACTTAATAAGTAAGACTAAATATTTTGCGACTAATAAATTAGTCGTTGGCTTTGTGTATGTCTAAAAGTCTAAATTGCGGTAATGGGTCAAAATGGAAATTCTTCGAAAAAGTGTCGTAATTTATAAGTGAATATTATTTTCTTTTAAAAGGCTTGTACATTAAATAACTTTGAACTTAACCATCAACTCATCTTAGCAATTATCTGCTATTTGATCCTTATGTGTTTATTTCCTTTCATACGTGTGCTATATGTTTTATACTTTGGTATGTGTACTCGAGTCTTAACATTCAGACCACCACACGAACGATGATACAAAATCTTTTACAAACAATGATACTAAAACATGATACAACTTCTTCTAACTCATACGCATTACTTGAATTTCGCGTGACATATTTATAAGATAAGTTATTATCTTCTAGGTCGTGCCAACCGTGTACGGTTATGCTTTGCTTCTTGATTCTATTTTACGATACTCACGCCACTACACTCTAAGGTGAGTTCATAGCCTCGCATTTTACTTACTTAAATGTTTTATAAACCTCGCGAGGGGGATACATGCTAGTTTTTACAAACTGAATACAAGTAGTTTTTGGTATGCTGGACCCGATTATACGATTATAGATATTGAATGCTTTTTGCCAATTAAGTCCCCTCATGAACCGTTAATTACTCGAGTAGTAAACGCTAGTATTATGGATATGCATATTAGGCTTGGCGGGCCTTGTTCGGGATACGGACACATAATAGTTAGAATTGTAGTAAATGGCAAAATTTACCTTTCCGGGGCATTATTAAAAATCGTCAAGGTTCGGTTACATGAACTCAATACTATAATCAAATAAACCGACATGTAATTGCAATACTTGTCGCCCGATAAATAATGCTTGTATTCAACTGATTACATATTAAACTCTATGAATTCACTCAACTTTATGTTGACTTTTTAGCATGTATTTTCTCAGGTGTTATTTGCTAGCTAAGCATTGGGAGCAATCGGAGTCGCGTGAATATCAAATATTGAAAGACTTGTTTTCTACACATTCGATAATTTTTTTATCTTTAAAATACATATATATGTCATGTTTTAATTCTTGTAACTTAAGTTTTAAAAAGAAATTGTTGGGACCTTTGTACTCTGATTTATCAAATCGAATGTGACATTTTATTAAACGTCTCTTTTGAGATCGTTTTATGTAACTTGTTTTTATGAACTATGAAGTGACACCCAAATTGGTATTCCGCTGCGTTGTAAATTTTGGGGGTGTCACAAATATCATCCATTTAACATGTCATGTATGTCAATATCATCTCGACTCATCCATTTAACATCTCATGTATGTCAATATCATCCGTTTAACATCTCATGTATGGCAATATCATCTCGACTCATCCGTTTAATATCTCATGTATGTCAATATCATTCGTTTGACGTCTCATGTATGTCAATATCATCTCAACTCATCCGTTTAACATCCCGTGTATGTCAATATCATCCGTTTAAACTCTCATGTATGTCAATATCATATCTACTCATTCGTTTAACATCTCGTGTATGTCAATATCATCCGTTTAACATCTCATGCATGTCAATATCATCTCTACTCATCCGTTTAACATCTCGTGTATGTCAATATCATCCGTTTAACATCTCATGCATGTCAATATCATCTCGACTCATCCGCTTATCATGTCATGTATGTCAATATAATCTCGACTCATATGTTTAACATATCATATATGTCAATATCATCCGTTTAACATCTCATGTATTGCAATATCATCTCGACTCATCCGTTTAACATCTCATGTATGTCAATATCATCTGTTTAACATGTCATGTATGTCAATATCATCTCAACTCATCCGTTTTACATCCCGTGTATGTCAATATCATCCGTTTAACATCTCAGGTAGGCCAATATCATACCTACTCATCTGTTTAACATCTCGTGTATGTCAATATCATCCGTTTAACATCTCATTCATGTCAATATCATCTCGGCTCATCCGTTTATCATCTCGGGTATGTCATTATCATCCGTTTAACATCTCGAGTATGTCGATATCATCACGACTAAACCGTTTAACGTCTCATGTATTTCAATATCATCCATTTAACATGTCATGTATGTCAATATCATCTCGACTCATCCGTTTAACATCTCATGTATGGCAATATCATCTCGACTCATCCATTTAACGTTTCATGCATGTCAATATCATCCGTTTAACATCTCATGTATGTTAATATCATATCTACTCATCTGTTAAACATCACGTGTAAGTCAATATCGTCCGTTTAACATCTCATGCATGTCAATATCATCTCGACTCATCCGTTAAACATCTCGTGTATGTAAATATCATCTCGACTCATCCGTTAATATCTTGTGTATGTCAGTTTCATCCGTTTAACATCTTATGTATGTCAATATCATCTCGACTCATCCATTTAACATCTCATGTATGTCAATATCATCCGTTTAACATCTCATGTATGGCAATATCATCTCGACTCATCCATTTAATATCTCATGTATGTCAATATCATCCGTTTGACGTCTCATGTATGTCAATATCATCTCAACTCATCCGTTTAACATCCCGTGTATGTCAATATCATCCGTTTAACCTTTCATGTATGTCAATATCATATCTACTCATTCGTTTAACATCTCGTGTATGTCAATATCATCTGTTTAACATCTCATGCATGTCAATATCATCTCTACTCATCCGTTTAACATCTCGTGTATGTCAATATCATCCGTTTAACATCTCATGCATGTCAATATCATCTTGACTCATCCGCTAATCATGTCATGTATGTCAATATAATCTCGACTCATATGTTTAACATATCATATATGTCAATATCATCCGTTTAACATCTCATGTATTGCAATATCATCTCGAGTCATCCGTTTAACATCTCATGTATGTCAATATCATCTGTTTAACATCTCATGTATGTCAATATCATCTCAACTCATCCGTTTTACATCCCGTGTATGTCAATATCATCCGTTTAACATCTCAGGTAGGCCAATATCATACCTACTCATCTATTTAACATCTTGTGTATGTCAATATCATCCGTTTAACATCTCATTCATGTCAATATCATCTCGGCTCATCCGTTTATCATCTCGGGTATGTCATTATCATCCGTTTAACATCTCGAGTATGTCAATATCATCACGACTAAACCGTTTGACGTCTCATGTATTTCAATATCATCCATTTAACATGTCATGTATGTCAATATCATCTCGACTCATCCGTTTAACATCTCATGTATGGCAATATCATCTCGACTCATCCATTTAACGTTTCATGCATGTCAATATCATCTGTTTAACATCTAATGTATGTTAATATCATATCTACTCATCTGTTAAACATCACGTGTAAGTCAATATCATCCGTTTAACATCTCATGCATGTCAATATCATCTCGACTCATCCGTTTAACATCTCGTGTATGTAAATATCATCTCGACTCATCCGATAATATCTTGTGTATGTCAGTTTCATCCGTTTAACATCTTATGTATGTCAATATCATCTCGACTCATCCATTTAACATCTCATGTATGTCAATATCATCCGTTTAACATCTCATGTATGGCAATATCATCTCGACTCATCCATTTAATATCTCATGTATGTCAATATCATCCGTTTGACGTCTCATGTACGTCAATATCATCTCAACTCATCCGTTTAACATCCCGTGTATGTCAATATCATCCGTTTAACCTCTCATGTATGTCAATATCATATCTACTCATTCGTTTAACATCTCGTGTATGTCAATATCATCCGTTTAACATCTCATGCATGTCAATATCATCTCTACTCATCCGTTTAACATCTCGTGTATGTCAATATCATCCGTTTAACATCTCATGCATGTCAATATCATCTCGACTCATCCGCTTATCATGTCATGTATGTCAATATAATCTCGACTCATATGTTTAACATATCATATATGTCAATATCATCCGTTTAACATCTCATGTATTGCAATATCATCTCGACTCATCCGTTTAACATCTCATGTATGTCAATATCATCTGTTTAACATCTCATGTATGTCAATATCATCTAAACTCATCCGTTTTACATCCCGTGTATGTCAATATCATCCGTTTAACATCTCAGGTAGGCCAATATCATACCTACTCCTCTGTTTAACATCTCGTGTATGTCAATATCATCCGTTTAACATCTCATTCATGTCAATATCATCTCGGCTCATCCGTTTATCATCTCGGGTATGTCATTATCATCCGTTTAACATCTCGAGTATGTCAATATCATCATGACTCAACCGTTTAACATCTCATGTATTTCAATATCATCCATTTAACATGTCATGTATGTCAATATCATCTCGACTCATCCATTTAACATCTCATGTATGTCAATATCGTCCGTTTAACATCTCATGTATGGCAATATCATCTCGACTCATCCATTTAACGTTTCATGCTTGTCAATATCATCCGTTTAACATCTCATGTATGTTAATATCATATCTACTCATCTGTTACACATCACGTGTAAGTCAATATCATCCGTTTAACATCTCATGCATGTCAATATCATCTCGACTCATCCGTTTAACATCTCGTGTATGTAAATATCATCTCGACTCATCCGTTAATATCTTGTGTATGTCAGTTTCATCCGTTTAACATCTTATGTATGTCAATATCATCTCGACTCATCCATTTAACATCTCATGTATGTCAATATCATCCATTTAACATCTCATGTATGGCAATATCATCTCGACTCATCCGTTTAATATCTCATGTATGTCAATATCATCTGTTTGACGTGTCATGTATGTCAATATCATCTCAACTCATCCGTTTAACATCCCGTGTATGTCAATTTAATCCGTTTAACCTCTCATGTTTGTCAATATCATATCTACTCATTCGTTTAACATCTCGTGTATGTCAATATCATCCGTTTAACATCTCATGCATGTCAATATCATCTCTACTCATCCGTTTAACATCTCGTGTATGTCAATATCATCCGTTTAAAATCTCATGCATGTCAATATCATCTCGACTCATCCGCTTATCATGTCATGTATGTCAATATAATCTCGACGCATATGTTTAACATATCATATATGTCAATATCATTCGTTTAACATCTCATGTATGTCAATATCATCTCGACTCATCCGTTTAACATCTCATGTATGGCAATATCATCTCGACTCATCCATTTAACGTTTCATGCATGTCAATATCATCCGTTTAACATCTCATGTATGTTAATATCATATCTACTCATCCGTTAAACATCACGTGTAAGTCAATATCATCCGTTTAACATCTCATGCATGTCAATATCATCTCGACTCATCCGTTTAACATCTCGTGTATGTAAATATCATCTCGACTCATCCGTTAATATCTTGTGTATGTCAGTTTCATCCGTTTAACATCTTATGTATGTCAATATCATCTCGACTCATCCATTTAACATCTCATGTATGTCAATATCATCCGTTTAACATCTCATGTATGGCAATATCATCTCGACTCATCCGTTTAATATCTCATGTATGTCAATATCATCCGTTTGACGTCTCATGTATGTCAATATCATCTCAACTCATCCGTTTAACATCCCGTGTATGTCAATATCATCCGTTTAACCTCTCATGTTTGTCAATATCATATCTACTCATTCGTTTAACGTCTCGTGTATGTCAATATCATCCGTTTAACATCTCATGCATGTCAATATCATCTCTACTCATCCGTTTAACATCTCGTGTATGTCAATATCATCCGTTTAACATCTCATGCATGTCAATATCATCTCGACTCATCCGCTTATCATGTCATGTATGTCAATATAATCTCGACTCATATGTTTAACATATCATATATGTCAATATCATTCGTTTAACATCTCATGTATGGCAATATCATCTCGACTCATCCGTTTAACATCTCATGTATGTCAATATCATTTGTTTAACGTCTCATGTATGTCAATATCATCTCAACTCATCCGTTTTACATCCCATGTATGTCAATATCATCCGTTTAACATCTCAGGTATGCCAATATCATACCTACTCATCTGTTTAACATCTCGTGTATGTCAATATCATCTGTTTAACATCTCATTCATGTCAATATCATCTCGGCTCATCCGTTTATCATCTCGGGTATGTCATTATCATCCGTTTAACATCTCGAGTATGTCAATATCATCACGACTCAACCGTTTAACATCTCATGTATTTCAATATCATCCATTTAACATGTCATGTATGTCAATATCATCTCGACTCATGTAACCATTGGTAAATTTCGCCTTGTATTAAATTAATATAATATTCTAATGAAAGAATACTTATCTATTTTCTATGTCTAATTTTTTTTATATATAATAAATTATATTTATTATTACTTATGTTTCATTTTTAAACTATTCCGAATTCATTTGATTTGAAAACGAGAGATTATCTCGTAAAATGTGAAAAACGACACTCAGCGCGTACCGACACCACATTAATAATAACTTAAGTCCAATAATTATTTTTTTTTAAAATCAAAAATTTTGTTTTTATAATACTTTCATAAAAACATTCCCAAAGATATATTTCTCGCATTTTTGTCAAACCGAAGTACCACGTTACACTTTAACTCAACAGGGAATGGAGTACACACAATACACTAAATAAGAATAATCCTACCCATTTTTATTTAAAACACCATCCACCCCACCCATTAGGGTTTCATACTTTCATTTTATAACACAAACCCTAGCCTCCACCCTCCTCCTTTCTTCTCTTCAGCCACCACCTAGGCCGGCCACCATTACACCGCCCACCACCACCACTAAAACACCACTCCCTCATCTCTATTTCATAGTTTCCTTGAAGATCCATGTATTTTGAAGACCTTTGTTGTATAGATCGAGGTTATTTGTACATTGTATTCGAATCCGATTGATATCGAGCCGTCCGATTATTGTTGTGCTGTGCTTCTTGATTATCTGCTTATGTTGGTTGCTCATTCGCTTCGAGGTGAGTTCATAGCCTTGCCTTTACTTACTTAAATGTTTTATAAACCTCGCGAGGGGGATACATGCTAGTTTTTACAAACTGAATACAAGTAGTTTTTGGTATGCTGGACCCGATCATATGATTATAGATATTGAATGCTTTTTGCCAATTAAGTCCCCTCATGATCCGTTAATTACTCGAGTAGTAAACGCTAGTATTATGGATATGCATATTAGGCTTGGCGGGCCTTGTTCGGGATACGGACACATAATAGTTAGAATTGTGGTAAATGGCAAAATTTACCTTTCCGGGGCATTATTAAAAGTCGTCAAGGTTCGGTTACATGAACTCAATACTATAATCAAATAAACCGACATGTAATTGCAATACTTGTCGCCCGATAAATAATGCTTGTATTCAACTTATTACTTATTAAACTCTATGAATTCACTCAACTTTATGTTGACTTTTTAGCATGTATTTTCTCAGGTAATATTTTGCTAGCTGAGCATTGGGAGCAATCGGAGTCGCGTGGATATCAAATATTGAAGGACTTGTTTTCTTCACATTCGATTATTATTATTATTATTATTATTTAAATATGCAAATGAGTCATGTTTGAACTCTTGAAACTTAAAGTTTTAAAAAAAATTGTTGGGACCTTTGTACTCTGATTTATCAAATCGAATGTGACATTTTATTAAACGTGTCTTTTGAGGTCGTTTTATGTAACTTTTGTGTATGAACTAGGAAGTGACACCCTAATTGGTATTCCGCTGCGTTGTAAATTTTGGGGGTGTCACAGAATGGCATCAGAGCATTAGTTATAGCGAATTAGGTCGTTTTCAAAACCTAAACTATAACTGATTTTCGAAATTTTTTTTAAGTCTTTCACCATTGTTCGATATCCGCGTACGCTTGCTCCCAGGTAACTTATATGCTCTATTTTGCATCTATACTTCTATTATATGACTAATGAATATATCCCTTAGTCATGATTTTGCTCTCTCAAGCCTACTTTTCCATTCTTGTGATCTATGAAACTTTTTCAAGACATTGTAGTTGATTACAATGGTCTCATTCACTATTAAGACATTGTGGGTTACACAATGGTCTCATTTACTTCATTAACATTGTGTGTTGCACAATGGTTTCTTTTATTTGTCAGACATTGTAGGTGATTACAATGGTCTCTAAACTCTTTCATAACCTTATATACTATCATTACATCTGATGGCGAAACTCGTTACAAATTATCAATTCCTCTTGATTTCTTTACTCCCCGTAAACTTATGTTTTCTGAGCATTTCTGCACCGTTTTCCGAATTGATACAAATTATATAAAAGACTATCTATATACACTTGATTTTCTCTTGACTATTTATACCTATTTACAGGAGCGTTGTTTTTTTTATTTATTTTTTATTATTTGTATAAAGATATTTATTATAAACGTTTTATCCGACTCTTTACACTCAGTCTCTATAGCACCATGTCAATAAATTACCCTACTACTACCTTACAAACTAATAACATGATTCACCACTATGCTAGCTATGACTAGTTTAGAATTGACTATTTTGTCACCTCTTTACAAATTATTTGGTAAATTACCTTGTAAAACTAGTTTACTACCATCTTTTAAACAATTTTCGCTAAAATTTTAATACAATGCTTTCCACTCTCTTACAAACTACTTTACCATCATCTATAAACTAAATTACTGATATACTACTATTACATAAACTGTTTTGGACTAGTTTCGAATAAACTAATCGTTATCATCTTACAAATCATCCTGTCATTTACCGAAATTGTCACCATTCTATGAACCATGTTGTTGCTTCTTAAAATGTACTCTACCCCCTCTCATTAACTTAAAACATTGATTTATTATTACCTCATGAACTATTTTGTTATTGTTTTATTATTCGTCATTTTCCTATAATTCTTATAAACTAATTCGTTATCTACAAAAGCTGAAGTTCAGCAACTTTCTCTATATTCATCAAGTTTTCTTCAGAAACCTTCATTGTTAAAGTTCCGTGATTCTGGCCCGGTGTGGACAACGGACATATTACAGGTATAACTAAGTTGAGTATTTCAAAATTCATCAAGCCTCGGTTAAATATAGGCTGGTCACTTATATTTAACCTAGGGACAGTGGAACATAGACTGACCACCTATGTTCGACTTAAAAATGAATTTTAAGATACTGGAAATAGTTATATTAGGATTATGTTTTAACTTGGTTTTCAAGAATCACAAAATTCTTACGCGAGTATAAACAATTCAACGATATTCATACGATCGAGCACAACAACTAAGCAGATTCTTACTCTATCTTTACTCCGTATAATCAACCTTACCGTACACTGTATTCCGAGTCAACGAGAATCGAACGACATCGCTTGTTATTCAAGACTTCATTTCTTTACGACTAACCACACCTCTTTACTGACACCACTTCGACGGATAAAACAGACTGAATCTCGGGACGAGATTCCATTTAAGGGGTATGTACTGTAACCATTGGTAAATTTCGCCTTGTATTAAATTAATATAATATTCTAATGAAAGAATACTTATCTATTTTCTATGTCTAATTTTTTTTTATATATAATAAATTATATTTATTATTACTTATATTTCATTTTTAAACTATTCCGAATTCATTTGATTTGAAAACGAGAGATTATCTCGTAAAATGTGAAAAACGACACTCAGCGCGTACCGACACCACATTAATAATAACTTAAGTCCAATAATTATTTTTTTTTAAATCAAAAATTTTGTTTTTATAATACTTTTATAAAAACATTCCCAAAGATATATTTCTCGCATTTTTGTCAAACCGAAGTACCACGTGTGACATTTCTAAAAATTTCATATCAATTATTTTAATGGTTTATTATTTAAATAATCTATTTTAATTTATTTACTTCGTCGGAAGATATCCGCGTACGTTTAAATAAATTCTATCGCGACTAGACTATGCTCAGTCTACGTTTTCTATGCACCATTGTTGTATTTCAATCCTATTTTTTTTTCTTTTAAAGTCACAATCCATTTTATTTCATTTTTACGTCCACTTTTATTTTTATCGCGCGGTTTAATTTCGTGTTTCACGTTTTAACCTCAAATAAATCCTCCGATAATCTCATCACTCATCTATATTTCAAAAATTCATCATGAAAACTAGTTTTAATAATTTAAAAATTAAAATATTAATTTACCCGGTATTTTGGAAATTTATTTATTTCGTATCGTACGTCTAATTTAATTTCGACGGTTTTTCATAAAAGTTAAACGACGATTAACCAAACACCCAATAATTTTACCCAACCTATTTTTATAATTTTTATAACTTTATTTTATCCCGGTTAACTCCGTTAAAATTTATTTTTAGTTAACCCGGTATCCGGTACACTTTAAAACTACAAATAAACACAATATTATACAAAAGTCACCACATTTCTTACACACTCCAACCCCCCTCCTCTTTTTCAGCCCCCCCCCCCCCCTGCCAATCTCTTACAAACACCACTTACTCACTCTATCTTCATAAATACTCATACTAACTCTTTATAATAATATTTATACTAATAATACATTATTGAACTAGATATTTCTTCTCATTTATTCACTAGCCAAGAAAATCATTTCATCTCTTTTCTCTCTTACTCACTCACGGCAAAACACAACAAAATGAAGGAGGGATCAAGATTTTATCAAGTATATTAAACCTAGTTTACTTCTTGTTCTAGTTTTGAAATAAAAACTAGGAAGTATTAGGAAACCTTGTTACTTTAAACCTCATCATCTCACTTGTAAGCTTCAAGTTATATTTTTTTTTATCTTTTCATACTTTCATTTATTCACTATCTTGATGTATTTGAACATTATATAAGTTATAATGCTTAGTTAAGCTTGGTACTTAAGTTAGAAAACCTTAAAACAATAGAAAGGCTAAACATGAAACTGTATTTTTTTATCCGTGTATAAAAGTATTAAACTGCTCTAATCAGTAGACAATGGACATAAACTAAAAATATGTAGTTGTAGCCCTATGTCTTGTGGTCATTTTGACGGGTATTTCGTCGAATAACTCCTTACGATGATTAAACTAAAATTATTTTGGTGAAACTAGTCACAATCTGATCAACAGATTTGAAACGTGAAAAAGTCATTTTTTTTTGTATATAACCCTCTGTTACTCAAAGAATAAAAGTTTTAGAGGACATCTTAACTTAAACGTGTCCGAAAACGGGGAATAAATCGGGTTAGTAAAACTCTAGATATCGCACTTTTCGTGAGACCATTGAAAATTTGAAAGCTGAATGGATTGATTGTTTGGGTAAATGGACTGTTTTACTAAAGTTATGTAATTTTTGGCCAAGTGGGACCCACAAATCTTGTTAGTACAGAAGTAGACCTTTCCGGGGATATAAAGAACGAGACTTGTGGACTTACGGTTTGCAAATGGTGATTTTCTAAACATGGACAAGTTATTAAATTTTTAACAGCCCTAAGTATAAAATGAGTATAAAGTGTTTTACACTTTATAATGTTGGACCTTTAAAACATTTTGATCCCCCCTAATATATTTTTGAACCCTTAGGCTTAAAGTGAACCTTTTTGACCAAGAACTTGACCATGGACTAAATTTGAACCTTAGAACTAATTTGAACTTTTACAACAAAATTTAACTTGGGGTCAAATGTAAGTTTCATGCTTATATAAATGCAAGAGTATATTATTGGATAAATTGTAGGTAATTTAACTAAACCTTGTGATGTATCTAAGAATATTGTACCAAGCTTAAGTAAGATCATAGTTTGCATATAATCAAAAGTACATCGATATCTATTTTCATAAACTAAGACAACGTATATTAATTAGGTTCATCGTAGAGCTTTTGTGGCTATTCCTTCGTTCGCTTGTTCATTGCTATTTTCCTTGCTTTAAGGTGAGTTCATAGCCTCACCTTTATTTACTTAAATGTTTTATAAACCTCGCGAGGGGGATACATGCTAGTTTTTACAAACTGAATACAAGTAGTTTTTGGTATGCTGGACCCGATCATATGATCATAGATATTGAATGCTTTTTGCCAATTAAGTCCCCCCATGAACCGTTAATTACTCGAGTAGTAAACGCTAGTATTATGGATATGCATATTAGGCTTGGCGGGCCTTGTTCGGGATACGGACACATAAATACATAATAGTTAGAATTGTGGTAAATGGCAAAAATTTACCTTTCCGGGGCATTATTAAAAATCGTCAAGGTTCGGTTACATGAACTCAATACTATAATCAAATAAACCGACATGTAATTGCAATACTTGTCGCCCGATAAATAATGCTTGTATTCAACTTATTACTTATTAAACTCTATGAATTCACTCAACTTTATGTTGACTTTTTAGCATGTATTTTCTCAGGTATTATTTTGCTAGCCGAGTATTGGGAGCAATCGGAGTCGCGTGGATATCAAATATTGAAGGACTTGTTTTCTACACATTCGATAACCTTTTATCTTTAAAATATACATGTGTCATATTTAACTCTTGTAACTTAATTTTTAAATAGAAATTGTTGGGACCTTTGTACTCTGATTTATCAAATCGAATGTGATATTTTATTAAACGTCTCTTTTGAGGTCGTTTTGTGTAACTTGTTTTTATGAACTATGAAGTGACACCCAAATTGGTATTCCGCTGCGTTGTAAATTTTGGGGTGTCACAGAATGGTATCAGAGCATTAGTTATAGCGAATTAGGTCGTTTTCAAAACCTAAATTATAACTGATTTTCGAAATTTTTTTAAGTCTTTCACCATTGTTCGATATCCGCGTACGCTTGCTCTCAGGTAACTTATATGCTCTATTTTGCATCTATACTTCTATTATATGATTAATGAGTATATCCCCTAGTCATGATTCACTCTCTCACGCCTCTCTTATGATGTCATATTATTTACCTTATATCGGTTATTTATACGCTGACCACTCCGATTATCGTGTACTTCGTGTTTTCTTATTTTCTCTCTCGAACGTCAATACTAGTATTGTATAAGGATACCCGTACATATATTTGTTACTCTCTTCTAAAATCCTTAAGCATGTGGGTAGTACTATTACATGTATTAATGGATTATTTTACTTTAACCTTTTATGAACGATGCGGTGATCTCCAAAACATTTTCGCTACTTTACTTTATTTTCTTTTGATGATATTGACATTCGGTGTACTTTGTCAATTCCACTAGCTATTTTATTATTCACCTATGAGTTTGAACATTCTTCTCATGCCTTTGAGTCATGTCGTTAATTAGACATCCTTCTATTTATTGTAACACTTGATCTTGTTGTGTATTTTGTTTTGTGACGGACATACTTAAGTAGGATGATTTATAATCGTTTTATTGAAATGAATTGGGACGCTTCTTCATTTGAATAAAGAAATTATAAACCGCCGAACCATAAATTCATAGTTCTTCGCTGACATGGATTGGGACGCCTCTTTATGTAAGTGACGAGTTATGAATGAGTGGGCTTATGTGTATCTACCATAGCGTGCATACGAATCATTCTTTGGGCTATGAACTACTCTCGACTCGTAATTTGTTATGTGGATTTTTCCGATTTTTGTATCGACCGCCGCGAGGTTGATAAGCTAATAGTAATGTACTATTATTCGCTTCCACGAATTGACGACTTGATAAATTCCTTGTCTCCCATTGTCTTATCATCAACACTTTTATTCTATCCTTTCCTTTAAGGACCCTCATGACATTCTATTCGTCTCTCATACCATCGCTTACACATTAGGTGATTTCTATCACTTGTTCTATCTTCATTGCTATCTTATTACTTTGTCAAAATCCCGGGCACAAAATGCATTAAGCACCTCCACGGGCTTCTATAAAAATTTTATGCATCTTTATGAAAAATTTTCAAATACTTCACAAGTGTTTAAATTACCAAAATGACCTTCTTAAGTTAAAGAGTCGGTTCTAACCACCCTCTTTTGTAAAAATCATAACCAATATTTATAATGACACCATGCCCTATATTTCAAATTACACTTTTTATACATCATATTTTAATCACGTCTTGAGGATATGACTGATTTAAACTTCGTTTCAACTAATTATTCTTAAAATTTTGAAAATTAGACATTCTACAATCACAACCATAAACCCGAGTTTCAACATGGTTTTTGTAGATGCTTCCATCCCAAAAATCTTTAAAACGACCAAAAATGATTAAGAAGAATTGAGTGTCGGGACGTCGCTCTCTTAAGGGGTACGTGCTGTGACATTTCTAAAAATTTCATATCAATTATTTTAATGATTTATTATTTAAATAATCTATTTTAATTTATTTACTTCGTCGGAAGATATCCGCGTACGTTTAAATAAATTCTATCGCGACTAGACTATGCTCAGTCTACGTTTTCTATGCACCATTGTTGTATTTCAATCCTATTTTTTTTTTCTTTTAAAGTCACAATCCATTTTATTTCATTTTTACGTCCACTTTTATTTTTATCGCGCGGTTTAATTTCGTGTTTCACGTTTTAACCTCAAATAAATCCTCCGATAATCTCATCACTCATCTATATTTCAAAAATTCATCATGAAAACTAGTTTTAATAATTTAAAAATTAAAATATTAATTTACCCGGTATTTTGGAAATTTATTTATTTCGTATCGTACGTCTAATTTAATTTCGACGGTTTTTCATAAAAGTTAAACGACGATTAACCAAACACCCAATAATTTTACCCAACCTATTTTTATAATTTTTATAACTTTATTTTATCCCGGTTAACTCCGTTAAAAATTATTTTTAGTTAACCCGGTACCCGGTACACTTTAAAACTACAAATAAACACAATATTATACAAAAGTCACCACATTTCTTACACACTCCAACCCCCCTCCTCTTTTTCAGCCCCCCCCCCCCCCCCCCCTTGCCAATCTCTTACAAACACCACTTACTCACTCTATCTTCATAAATACTCATACTAACTCTTTATAATAATATTTATACTAATAATACATTATTGAACTAGATATTTCTTCTCATTTATTCACTAGCCAAGAAAATCATTTCATCTCTTTTCTCTCTTACTCACTCACGGCAAAACACAACAAAATGAAGGAGGGATCAAGATTTTATCAAGTATATTAAACCTAGTTTACTTCTTGTTCTAGTTTTGAAATAAAAACTAGGAAGTATTAGGAAACCTTGTTACTTTAAACCTCATCATCTCACTTGTAAGCTTCAAGTTATATTTTTTTTTTATCTTTTCATACTTCCATTTATTCACTATCTTGATGTATTTGAACATTATATAAGTTATAATGCTTAGTTAAGCTTGGTACTTAAGTTAGAAAACCTTAAAACAATAGAAAGGCTAAACATGAAACTGTATTTTTTTTATCCGTGTATAAAAGTATTAAACTGCTCTAATCAGTAGACAATGGACATAAACTAAAAATATGTAGTTGTAGCCCTATGTCTTGTGGTCATTTTGACGGGTATTT
The DNA here is from genome assembly GCA_030686995.1 of Artemisia argyi. Lineage (NCBI taxonomy): Eukaryota > Viridiplantae > Streptophyta > Magnoliopsida > Asterales > Asteraceae > Artemisia > Artemisia argyi. The sequence goes on from CM060681.1 coordinate 80,607,719, forward strand.
CGTCGAATAACTCCTTACGATGATTAAACTAAAATTATTTTGGTGAAACTAGTCACAATCTGATCAACAGATTTGAAACGTGAAAAAGTCATTTTTTTTGTATATAACCCTCTGTTACTCAAAGAATAAAAGTTTTAGAGGACATCTTAACTTAAACGTGTCCGAAAACGGGGAATAAATCGGGTTAGTAAAACTCTAGATATCGCACTTTTCGTGAGACCATTGAAAATGTGAAAGCTGAATGGATTGATTGTTTGGGTAAATGGACTGTTTTACTAAAGTTATGTAATTTTTGGCCAAGTGGGACCCACAAATCTTGTTAGTACAGAAGTAGACATTTCCGGGGATATAAAGAACGAGACTTGTGGACTTACGGTTTACAAATGGTGATTTTCTAAACATGGACAAGTTATTAAATTTTTAACAGCCCTAAGTATAAAATGAGTATAAAGTGTTTTACACTTTATAATGTTGGACCTTTAAAACATTTTGATCCCCCCTAATATATTTTTGAACCCTTAGGCTTAAAGTGAACCTTTTTGACCAAGAACTTGACCATGGACTAAATTTGAACCTTAGAACTAATTTGAACTTTTACAACAAAATTTAACTTGGGGTCAAATGTAAGTTTCATGCTTATATAAATGCAAGAGTATATTATTGGATAAATTGTAGGTAATTTAACTAAACCTTGTGATGTATCTAGGAATATTGTACCAAGCTTAAGTAAGATCATAATTTGCATATAATCAAAAGTACATCGATATCTATTTTCATAAACTAAGACAACGTATATTAATTAGGTTCATCGTAGAGCTTTTGTGGCTATTCCTTCGTTCGCTTGTTCATTGCTATTTTCCTTGCTTTAAGGTGAGTTCATAGCCTCGCCTTTATTTACTTAAATGTTTTATAAACCTCGCGAGGGGGATACATGCTAGTTTTTACAAACTGAATACAAGTAGTTTTTGGTATGCTGGACCCGATCATATGATCATAGATATTGAATGCTTTTTGCCAATTAAGTCCCCTCATGAACCGTTAATTACTCGAGTAGTAAACGCTAGTATTATGGATATGCATATTAGGCTTGGCGGGCCTTGTTCGGGATACGGACACATAATAGTTAGAATTGTGGTAAATGGCAAAAATTTACCTTTCCGGGGCATTATTAAAAATCGTCAAGGTTCGGTTACATGAACTCAATACTATAATCAAATAAACCGACATGTAATTGCAATACTTGTCGCCCGATAAATAATGCTTGTATTCAACTTATTACTTATTAAACTCTATGAATTCACTCAACTTTATGTTGACCTTTTAGCATGTATTTTCTCAGGTATTATTTTGCTAGCCGAGTATTGGGAGCAATCGGAGTCGCGTGGATATCAAATATTGAAGGACTTGTTTTCTACACATTCGATAACCTTTTATCTTTAAAATATACATGTGTCATATTTAACTCTTGTAACTTAATTTTTAAATAGAAATTGTTGGGACCTTTGTACTCTGATTTATCAAATCGAATGTCACATTTTATTAAACGTCTCTTTTGAGGTCGTTTTGTGTAACTTGTTTTTATGAACTATGAAGTGACACCCAAATTGGTATTCCGCTGCGTTGTAAATTTTGGGGGTGTCACACCACGTTACACTTTAACTCAACAGGGAATGGAGTACACACAATACACTAAATAATAATAATCCTACCCATTTTTATTTAAAACACCATCCACCCCACCCACTAGGGTTTCATACTTTCATTTTATAACACAAACCCTAGCCTCCACCCTCCTCCTTTCTTCTCTTCAGCCGCCACCTAGGCCGGCCACCATTACACCGCCGACCACCACCACTGAAACACCACTCCCTCATCTCTATTTCATAGTTTCCTTGAAGATCCATGTATTTTGAAGACCTTTGTTGTATAGATCGAGGTTATTTGTACATTGTATTCGAATCCGATTGATATCGAGCCGTCCGATTATTGTTGTGCTGTGCTTCTTGATTATCTGCTTATGTTGGTTGCTCATTCGCTTCGAGGTGAGTTCATAGCCTCGCCTTTACTTACTTAAATGTTTTATAAACCTCGCGAGGGGGATACATGCTAGTTTTTACAAACTGAATACAAGTAGTTTTTGGTATGCTGGACCCGATCATATGATTATAGATATTGAATGCTTTTTGCCAATTAAGTCCCCTCATGAACCGTTAATTACTCGAGTAGTAAACGCTAGTATTATGGATATGCATATTAGGCTTGGAGGGCCTTGTTCGGGATACGGACACATAATAGTTAGAATTGTGGTAAATGGCAAAATTTACCTTTCCGGGGCATTATTAAAAACCGTCAAGGTTCGGTTACATGAACTCAATACTATAATCAAATAAACCGACATGTAATTGCAATACTTGTCGCCCGATAAATAATGCTTGTATTCAACTTATTACTTATTAAACTCTATGAATTCACTCAACTTTATGTTGACTTTTTAGCACGTATTTTCTCAGGTAATATTTTGCTAGCTGAGCATTGGGAGCAATCGGAGTCGCGTGGATATCAAATATTGAAGGACTTGTTTTCTTCACATTCGATTATTATTATTATTATTTTTTAAATATGCAAATGAGTCATGTTTGAACTCTTGAAACTTAAAGTTTTAAATAAAAATTGTTGGGACCTTTGTACTCTGATTTATCAAATCGAATGTGACATTTTATTAAACGTGTCTTTTGAGGTCGTTTTATGTAACTTTTGTGTATGAACTAGGAAGTGACACCCTAATTGGTATTCCGCTGCGTTGTAAATTTTGGGGGTGTCACAACTCATCCGTTTAACATCTCATGTATGTCAATATCGTCCGTTTAACATCTCATGTATGGCAATATCATCTCGACTCATCCATTTAACATTTCATGCATGTCAATATCATCCGTTTAACATCTCATGTATTTTAATATCATATCTACTCATCTGTTAAACATCACGTGTAAGTCAATATCATCCGTTTAACATCTCATGCATGTCAATATCATCTCGACTCATCCGTTTAACATCTCGTGTATGTAAATATCATCTCGACTCATCCGTTAATATCTTGTGTATGTCAGTTTCATCCGTTTAACATCTTATGTATGTAAATATCATCTCGACTCATCCATTTAAAGTCTCATGTATTTCAATATCATCCATTTAACATGTCATGTATGTCAATATCATCCGTTTAACATCTCATGTATGGCAATATCATCTCGACTCATCCATTTAATATCTCATGTATGTCAATATCATCCGTTTGACGTCTCATGTATGTCAATATCATCTCAACTCATCCGTTTAACATCCCGTGTATGTCAATATCATCCGTTTAACATCTCATGTATGTCAATATCATATCTACTCATCCGTTTAACATCTCGTGTATGTCAATATCATCCGTTTAACATCTCATGCATGTCAATATCATCTCGACTCATCCATTTAACATCTCGTGTATATCAATATCATCTGTTTAACATCTCATGCATGTCAATATCATCTCGACTCATCCGTTTAACATGTCATGTATGTCAATATCATCTCGACTCATATGTTTAACATATCATGTATGTTAATATCATCCGTTAAACATCTCATGTATGGCAATATCATTTTGACTCATCCGTTTAACATCTCACGTATGTCAATATCATCCGTTTAACATCTCATGTATGTCAATATCATCTCAACTCATCCGTTTTACATCCCGTGTATGTCAATATCATCCGTTTAACATCTCAGGTATGCCAATATCATACCTACTCATCTGTTTAACATCTCGTGTATGTCAATATCATCCGTTTAACATCTCATTCATGTCAATATCATCTCGGCTCATCCGTTTATCATCTTGGGTATGTCATTATCATCCGTTTAACATCTCTTGTATGTCAATATCATCTCGACTCATCCGTTTAACATCTCATGTATTTCAATATCATCCGTTTAACGTGTCATGTATGTCAATATCATCTCGAGTAATCCGTTTAGCATCTTATGTATGTCAATATCGTCCGTTTAACATCTCATGTATGGCAATATCATCTCGACTCATCCGTTTAACATTTCATGCATGTCAATATCATCTATTTAACATCTCGAGTATGTCAATATCATCTCAACTCATCCGTTTAACATCTCTTGTATGTCAATATCAGTCGTTTATCATCTCGGGTATGTCATTATCATCCTTTTAACATCTCGAGTATGTCAATATCATCTCAACTCATCCGTTTAACATCTCTTGTATGTCAATATTAGTTTTTTAACATCTCATGTATGTCAGCATCATCTCAACTCATCCGTTTAAAGTCTCGTGTATGTTAATATCATTCATTTAACATCTCATGTATGTCAATAACATCTCGACTCATCCGTTTAATATCTCGTGCATGTCAATATCATCCGTTTAACATCTCATGTATGTGAATATCATCTTTACTCATCTGTTTAACATCTCGTGTATTTCAATATTATCCGTTTAACATATCAAGTATGTGAATATCATCTTTACTCATCCGTTTAACATCTCGTGTATGTCAATATCATCCTTTTAACATCTCATGTATGTCAATATCATATCGACTTATCAGTTTAACATGTATGGCAATATCATCCGTTTAACATCTCATGCATGTCAATATCATCTCGACTCATCCGTTTAACATCTCGTGTATGTCAATATCATCTGTTTAACATCTCATGTATGTAAATATCATCTCGACTCATCCGTTTAATATCTTGTGTATGTCAGTTTCATCCGTTTAACATCTCATGTATGTAAATATCATCTCGACTCATCCATTTAAAGTCTCATGTATTTCAATATCATCCATTTAACATGTCATGTATGTCAATATCATCTCGACTCATCCATTTAGCATCTCATGTATGTCAATATCATCCTTTTAACATCCAGTGTATGTCAATATCATCTTGACTCATCCATTTAATATCTCATGTATGTCAATATCATCCGTTTGACGTCTCATGTATGTCAATATCATCTCAACTCATCCGTTTAACATCCCGTGTATGTCAATATCATCCGTTTAACATCTCATGTATGTCAATATCATATCTACTCATCCGTTTAACATCTCGTGTATGTCAATATCATCCGTTTAACATCTCATGCATGTCAATATCATCTCGACTCATCCGTTTAACATCTCGTGTATATCAATATCATCTGTTTAACATCTCATGCATGTCAATATCATCTCGACTCATCCGTTTAACATGTCATGTATGTCAATATCATCTCGACTCATATGTTTAACATATCATGTATGTTAATATCATCCGTTAAACATCTCATGTATGGCAATATCATTTTGACTCATCCGTTTAACATCTCATGTACGTCAATATCATCCGTTTAACATCTCATGTATGTCAATATCATCTCAACTCATCCGTTTTACATCCCGTGTATGTCAATATCATCCGTTTAACATCTCAGGTATGCCAATATCATACCTACTCATCTGTTTAACATCTCGTGTATGTCAATATCATCCGTTTAACATCTCATTCATGTCAATATCATCTCGGCTCATCCGTTTATCATCTCGGGTATGTCATTATCATCCGTTTAACATCTCTTGTATGTCAATATCATCTCGACTCATCCGTTTAACATCTCATGTATTTCAATATTATCCGTTTAACGTGTCATGTATGTCAATATCATCTCGACTCATCCGTTTAGCATCTTATGTATGTCAATATCGTCCGTTTAACATCTCACGTATGGCAATATCATCTCGACTCATCCGTTTAACATTTCATGCATGTCAATATCATCTATTTAACATCTCGAGTATGTCAATATCATCTCAACTCATCCGTTTAACATCTCTTGTATGTCAATATCAGTCGTTTATCATCTTGGGTATGTCATTATCATCCGTTTAACATCTCGAGTATGTCAATATCATCTCAACTCATCCGTTTAACATCTCTTGTATGTCAATATCAGTTTTTTAACATCTCATGTATGTCAGCATCATCTCAACTCATCCGTTTAAAGTCTCGTGTACGTTAATATCATTCGTTTAACATCTCATGTATGTCAATAACATCTCGACTCATCCGTTTAATATCTCGTGCATGTCAATATCATCCGTTTAACATCTCATGTATGTGAATATCATCTTTACTCATCTGTTTAACATCTCGTGTATTTCAATATTATCCGTTTAACATATCAAGTATGTGAATATCATCTTTACTCATCCGTTTAACATCTCGTGTATGTCAATATCATCCGTTTAACATCTCATGTATGTCAATATCATATCGACTTATCAGTTTAACATGTATGGCAATATCATCCGTTTAACATCTCATGCATGTCAATATCATCTCGACTCATCCGTTTAACATCTCGTGTATGTCAATATCATCCGTTTAACATCTCATGTATGTAAATATCATCTCGACTCATCCGTTTAATATCTTGTGTATGTCAGTTTCATTCGTTTAACATCTCATGTATGTAAATATCATCTCGACTCATCCATTTAAAGTCTCATGTATTTCAATATCATCCATTTAACATGTCATGTATGTCAATATCATCTCGACTCATCCATTTAACATCTCATGTATGTCAATATCATCCTTTTAACATCCCGTGTATGTCAATATCATCTCGACTCATCCATTTAATATCTCATGTATGTCAATATCATCCGTTTGACGTCTCATGTATGTCAATATCATCTCAACTCATCCGTTTAACATCCCGTGTATGTCAATATCATCCGTTTAACATCTCATGTATGTCAATATCATATCTACTCATCCGTTTAACATCTCGTGTATGTCAATATCATCCGTTTAACATCTCATGCATGTCAATATCATCTCTACTCATCCGTTTAACATCTCGTGTATGTCAATATCATCCGTTTAACATCTCATGCATGTCAATATCATCTCGACTCATCTGTTTAACATGTCATGTATGTCAATATCATCTCGACTCATATGTTTAACATATCATATATGTCAATATCATCCGTTTAACATCTCATGTATGGCAATATCATCTCAACTCATCCGTTTAACATCTCATGTATGTCAATATCATCCGTTTAACATCTCATGTATGTCAATATCATCTCAACTCATCCGTTTTACATCCCGTGTATGTCAATATCATCCGTTTAACATCTCAGGTATGCCAATATCATACCTACTCATCTGTTTAACATCTCGTGTACATCAATATCATCCGTTTAACATCTCATTCATGTCAATATCATCTCGGCTCATCCGTTTATCATCTCGGGAATGTCATTATCATCCGTTTACCATCTCGAGTATGTCAATATCGTCACGACTCAACCGTTTAACATCTCATGTATTTCAATATCATCCGTTTAACATGTCATGTATGTCAATATCATCTCGACTCATCCGTTTAACATCTCATGTATGTCAATATCGTCCGTTTAACATCTCATGTATGGCAATATCATCTCGAATCATCTGTTTAACATTTCATGCATGTCAATATCATCCGTTTAACATCTCATGTATGTTAATATCATATCTACTCATCTGTTTAACATCACGTGTAAGTCAATATCATCCGTTTAACATCTCATGCATGTCAATATCATCTCGACTCATCCGTTTAACATCTCGTGTACTTAAATATCATCTCGACTCATCCATTTAATATCTTGTGTATGTCAGTTTCATCCGTTTAACATCTCATGTATGTAAATATCATCTTGACTCATCCATTTAAAGTCTCATGTATTTCAATATCATCCATTTAACATGACATGTATGTCAATATCATCCGTTTAACATCTCATGTATGGCAATATCTTCTCGATTCATCCGTTTAATATCTCATGTATGTCAATATCATCCGTTTGACGTCTCATGTATGTCAATATCATCTCAACTCATCCGTTTAACATCCCGTGTATGTCAATATCATCCGTTTAACATCTCATGTATGTCAATATCATATCTACTCATCCGTTTAACATCTCGTGTATGTCAATATCATCCGTTTAACATCTCATGCATGTCAGTATCATCTCGACTCATCCGTTTAACATATCGCGTATGTCAATATCATCCGTTTAATATCTCATGCATGTCAATATCATCTCGACTCATCCATTTAACATGTCATGTATGTCAATATCATCTCGACTCATATGTTTAACATATCATGTATGTTAATATCATCCGTTTAACATCTCATGTATGGCAATATCATTTTGACTCATCCGTTTAACATCTCATGTACGTCAATATCATCCGTTTAACATCTCATGTATGTCAATATCATCTCATCTCATCCGTTTTACATCCCGTGTATGTCAATATCATCCGTTTAACATCTCAGGTATGCCAATATCATACCTACTCATCTGTTTAACATCTCGTGTATGTCAATATCATCCGTTTAACATCTCATTCATGTCAATATCATCTCGGCTCATCCGTTTATCATCTCGGTTATGTCATTATCATCCGTTTAACATCTCGAGTATGTCAATATCATCTCGACTCATCCGTTTAACATCTCATGTATTTCAATATCATCCGTTTAACATGTCATGTATGTCAATATCATCTCGACTTATCCGTTTAGTATCTCATGTATGTCAATATCGTCCGTTTAACATCTCATGTATGGCAATATCATCTCGACTCATCCGTTTAACATTTCATGCATGTCAATATCATCCGTTTAACATCTCATGTATGTTAATATCATATCTACTCATCTGTTTAACATCACGTGTAAGTTAATATCATCCGTTTAACATCTCATGCATGTCAATATCATCTCGACTCATCCGTTTAACATCTCGTGTATATCATTATCATCCGTTTAATATCTCGAGTATGTCAATATCATCTGGACTCATCCGTTCAACATCTCTTGTATGTCAATATCTTTCGTTCAACATCTCATGTATGTCAACATCATCTCAACTCATTCGTTTAACGTCTCGTATAAGTCAATATCATCTCAACTTATTCATTTAACATCTCGTGTATGTCAATATCATCCGTTTAACATCTCTTGTATGGCAATATCATCTCGACTCATCCGTTTAACATCTCATGTATGTCAATATCATACGTTTAACATCTCATGTATGTTAATATCATCTCAACTAATCCGTTAAACATCCCGTGTATGTCAATATCAGCCGTTTAACATCTCAGGTATGTCAATATCATATCTACTCATCCGTTTAACATCTCTTGTATGTCAATATCATTCGTTTAACATCTCATGCATGTCAATATCCTCTTGACTCATCCGTTTAACATCTCGTGTATGTCAGTATCATCCGTTTAACATCTCGAGTATGTCAATATCATCTCGACTCATCCGTTTAACATCTTTTGTATGTCAACATCATCTCATCTCATCTGTTTAACGTCTCGTGTATGTTAATATCATTCATTTAACATCTCATGTATGTCAATATCGTCTCGACTCATCCGTTTAATATCTCGTGTATGTCAATATCATCCGTTTAACATCTCATGTATGTGAATATCATCTTTACTCATCCGTTTAACATATCGTGTATTTAAATATTATCCGTTTAACATCTCAAGTATGTGAATATCATCTTTACTCATCCGTTTAACATCTCATGTATGTCAATATCATATCGACTCATCAGTTTAACATCTCGTGTATGTCAATATCATTCGTTTAACATCGCATGTATGTCAATATCATCTCGACTCACCCGTTTAAACGGATGAGTCAAGATGATATTGATATACCTGAGATGTTAAACGGATGAGTCGAGATGATATTGACAAACTTGAGATGTTAAATGGATGAGTCGATATGATATTTACATATGTGAGATGTTAAACGGATGAGTCGAGATGATTCTGAAATACATTCGATGTTATACGGATGCGTCGAGATGATATTTACATATATGGGATGTTAAACGGATGAGTCGAGATTATATTGACATACATGAGATGTTAAACGGATGAGTCGAGATGATATAGACATACATGAGATCTTAAACGGATGAGTCGAGATGATATTGAAATAAATGAGATGTTAAATGTATAAGTCGAGATGAAATTAACATACATGAGATGTTCAACGGATAAGTCGAGATGATATTGACATAAATTCGATGTTAAATGGATGCGTCGAGATGATATTGACATACATGGGATGTTAAACGGATGAGTCGAGATGATATTGATGTACATGAGATGTTAAACGGATTTGTCGAGATGATATTGACATAAAAGAGATCTTAAACGGATGAGTCGAGATGATATTTACATAAATGAGATGTTAAATGTATGAGTCGAGATGACATTGACATACATGATATGTTAAACGGATGAGTCGAGATGATATTGACATGAATGAGATGTTAAATAGATGAGTCGAGATGATATTGACATGCACAAGATGTTAAACGGAAGAGTCGAGATGATATTGGAGGCTTATTTTACATTAAGCAAAAAAAAGCTCTTTGTTTACATATTATTATTAAAATTTACAAAAGGTTAGCATCTTCATTTTTAAGAAGCTTATCCAATAATCTTGTTATTTGTCGGTCTCATGTAAACAAACCCTAAAGCTATTAACCAAAGTACTGAACACAAAATATCCTAGCACATAAAGCATCTCTTCTAAATTGTCACATAAGTTGTTCGTTATAAATATTGACACCCGCTAAATTATTTATAACATACTCGTAATTTATTAGCCGAACACAAAATATCCTAGCACATAAGCCATCTCTACTCATTGTTACAAAAGTTGTTCATTGGAAAATATTGACACCCGCTAAATTGTTTCTAACCTAATTTATTAGCCACTAGCGTTATACTCATAATATACAACGTCGTAAACTCACTCAAGGATACAATAGAAAATACACAAATATCAATGCAACCGGATTTTGTCAATAACTATACGTTACCACGCAATTACAGAAAAACGTTTCTATAATGCTACAAATACAGTTTGTCAAAATAAAATTACTTGCCTCTTAAAACTATTATTGAAAACTAGACATCAATTGCGCTAGACTCCGCTACCGCTAGGCGTGAATATTAGGTTATTTAAATCAATTATAAGTTAAATATCTATACTCTCTTATAAAAGAGCAATAAACACACCCTAGCTCCTATCCTTATTCCGAACCTAAATTTAAGATTTAGACACCCGTGCCTAACAAACATAAAAGCCTAATAAACACACCTTACTCCAAGCCTTATTCCAAAACCCAAATTTAAGATTCAAACACCCGAACTTAACAAATATAAAACCCCACCACAATTCACAAAAACTCTCAAATATGATAAAGATTCTCTCTCTCTAAAATCACACATTACCACTAATTTTCATATCATAAATAATCATACGAACCCTTTTCTCTCATATAATCACAACCTACCACAACCACCGAAACCCACCACCTACGATATCCAACATTTTAGGCGTTCTCAGGTATTTTTATTTTGTATATTTTTTTTAAAAGCAAATTGGTTTTTCAAGTTTTCATGTTTTTTTTAGTTGTTATAGCATTTTTGAATTGTTTTTATATATCTAAAGCAGCCATTGTTGAATCTGTTGTTGCAGCCGCTGGATCTGTTGTAGCCGCCGCCTGAGTTAGTCACCACCAAAGGAATGGGAACCACCACCGAGACCGGCCACCACAGAAAACCTTACAACACAACCCTCTACAACACGAAAGGTCTTTTCTTCTCTTCATATTTAGAGATTTTTTAGTCTTGAAGACTTTTTATATGGATGTAATTAATTTTACAGATCGATCTATAATTTTTTTAGATCTATGTTTTAATACATTCCCAAACTTTGTAGCCGCCACAACCGCTTCAGATGGAATATTTCATTGTCGCCGTCATAATACACTTTGCCTCCGCCGGATTATGCTGTAGTCACCGTGTAGCCGCCGGAAACTGATTCTATTCCCGGAAAAGTTTGTCGGTATCTTTTTTAGGTTCATGTAGAGTTTATTGTTTATATATTGTGTAGATTTATTTTTAAGTGTATTTGTAAAATTTATAATTTTTGTTTAATCTGTTGGTACTTTTTGTTTATAAAATTTAGGTAAATATGAGGCCAATGAATGTTTTCTTTAATTTTTGTCTACATAGTGTTGATTTTTTAATCTTTTGCATGCGTTTGAACCAATAGTGGTTTCGGTTGTGTAGATCTTTTAAGATCTGATGGGTTTGTGTTAATATGCAAAAGGGTATAAATTTTTTTGCCTAATTTTTTTTGCCGGTTGATGTTTATGAAAATTACGGCTTGATGCATGTTTTCATAATAACAGTATGGAAAGAGAATGCGTCATTTAATAAGTTTGTATTCTATGTTTTGGTTGTAGAGTTTTTAGGACAATAACATTTCTTGGTATATTTAGTTGTGGCTTGGGCGCTTGGCTAGGACGAGTCATTATTGTGGTGGGGTAAATAAACTAAAGGCATAGGCCGGTAGGCGTTACATAACGCAATTAAGTTTAGAGGTACAACCACTATAACACCATTCAAAAGTCAAAATTAACTAATTTTGAATTGCGTTTGAATTCAAGATTTAAGATAAAAGCATCTTTAATTTGACAAAAGTTTATGGGATGTTGTGTCATTTTTGAATCAACTTTTCAGGAAAAAAAAAGTATGAGAAAATGTTAGTTGCAACTTTCAAGAAAAGCAAAATGTATCTCGAACGAGGTGAAAGAAGACAAAAGTAATAGATAAGATATCCAGTGAAACTCAACTATTTACTATTGGGTTGCACAATAAGAACCAACTACACAATGTTAGTTTTAGTTTAAAGGGCGAATTTATTTTTCTTTAATGGCAATTCAAAGGACCTAAAAGACTCAATTAAAGTCAAAGGGAAGCATTCTACATGTCTACCAATAATGAGAGTTTGATATTATCTTTTTAAGTTTTTGAATTTTTAAAACAGTTACACAAACCTTTAAGAATGAGAAATGATATTTTTACAAATTGACGGAGGGAGTATATTAGCGAAAAACAATATATTTGTAGTGCTTAACTCATCCATGATAGATCTATGATCAAGATGAACATTCATAAACAAAAGTGATGTGACACAAATTTTGTCACACCCCCAATTTACCTGACTTGCAGCGGAATGGAATACCTGGGGGTGTCTGTCATAGCACCACAGTTACAGTTACATTGAACGACCTAAAGTGTCGTTTTGAAAATACTACATTTGATCATTGATATAATCCAGAGTTTACAAAATGAGGTCCCCAAAATGTGTTGCATGTTTATGAAAAACAAGTCATACTAGATCAAACGTTTACATAAGTGCATGAAATAATGGTGTGACGCGTCGACCCCGCGACTCCATGAAGGTCCAAATGCATGTCACATGAGCTACCTTAATAACCTGAAATACATTGCTAAAACGTCAACACGAATGTTGGTGAATTCCATAGGTTTATAAAATGTAATGATGTACGGCCACCACAAGTAAAAGTGCAAGATAAAAATCTCATGAAAATTGTACAATAGACCTTAAGCTCATGACCCCGAAGCTATGACTGTTGAAATTATATGCCTTTCCCGAATGTTTTACCAGAACACTCGTAACTGTGTCAAAATGAAATGCATCCGCTTACTGTTGGTAATCACTACCACGGATGGAGGCGTCACCCTCGATAGATCTATCCACTCACTCTCGCTTAATCGGCAAATTAACGGTCCATGATAATAAACAGGGGACTTTAACTGAATGGTAAGGCAACTTAAGCAACGTACATATGTTTTGGTACTTGGGCTCGTTCTAAAATGATTGATGCAATGTATTCCCCCGTGGGATTTGAAAACAATAAAAAATGTTGAATTGAAAACGGGGCTATGAAAACTCACCTTAACTGATGATACTGTGATGATGTGAAATGAACAACCATGAATATGTAATGAGCTGAAAAACAAGGCGCGCACACTAGCCGCAACCTAATATGAATGATGAACGATCTACTTTAGTTCACAAATTGATGTTATGAATTGTCCATGCACATGTTTCCTATACCACTCTACTCTTTGAAAAATTCTTGTTCTTATCAAAATATACATTTTCCAAGACTTAGGAAAATATGGCTACTAGAAAAATAAAACTAGTTGGAATGTAAATATATATATATATATATATATATATATATATATATATATATATATATATATATATATATATATATATATATATATATATATATGGGAAAATGTTAGCTACAATTAATTGTAGCTAACAGGCTACAATTCCTTTGAAAAAACTTTTAATAATGTACAGTTCAGTCCCTGTGGTTAAACCCTGACACATATTTTCCCCCTGTCCCCACCTTTTTTTTCAAAGGAAATGTAGCCAATTGGCTACATTGTGTTGTAGCTATGTTTTCCCCTATATATATATATATATATCGTATGTATCAATGTTAGTGTTGAAATCCTCGGTTTGAAATCCTTGATATAACGCCTTGTAGTGATAAAAATATACTTGTAATCACTAATACTTCATTAGTTGTGAATTTGGGTACTTGGTATTATTTCTAGAAATCTAGAGTTACTACGTAGTTTTAGCATTATTTTTCCAAAAGCTGTCAAAAATAATATATGTTTCGCCGATATTGAAACGTGAATATCTTTGTCGTTATAAGTCCATTTTACTTGTTCTTTATATCCACGGTTACGTCTTAGTATGTAGTAATATATTTTGGAAAGCTTGGCTCCTACGGGTTACGTCTAAAGTCTCGTTTTGTCCGACGAAAAACGTCCAACAGCAACTATTTTTCAGAAAAATACTTTTCGTCAATAAACTTGCAAAAATCATAACTTCTTCGTTATAAACTCTTTTTAATCCGTTCTTTCGCCTACGGATTCGTTTTTGAAAGTATTTTCTAAAAATTTTGCCAAAGTTTCCTTTGTTTTTACTGATTTTCCAGGATTTAACAAAATGGGACAGCATGTTTATTTACTTGTTACAAACCCATTTTTCTTGCTCAAAACTAGTTTCAACCTCAACCAAAACTCTTGCAAACTTCACAAAGCTATACTAATCCTACCATACACCTTCTTAGGGTGCCATGGGTTCCTAATGACTAGTAAACAAGTTAATTAAATAAGGGAGTACCTAAAACCAATTCTAGGGTTTGTATGTTTCAAAAGTCTACAAAAATAAAGTGGTATAGCTAGTTTGTGCATGAAATTAAGCATGAATACTATAAGATACATATGTTAATTAGATGAAAACATGAAAATAAATTTGAATACTCACTTTGAAATAATAGGTGATGAGATGATGAGAAACCTTGGATTACTTGTGTTTTTGTGTTATGATTCTTGATTAGGAAGACAAAATGAACAACTTCTATGCTTTAACTTTTGGAAAAAGATCACTTGATCATGGAGATTGAGATGAGGTCGTGGGTTTTGTGATGGAGAAGAGAAATGAGCACTTTTTGATCCAAAAATTTTACAAGTGAAATGTTTAATGTGTTTGTAGATATTTAGTATAAGTATATATTGATATAATAAGATACTTAAGCCAATATGTAGTAAAGAAAGCACATGGTGTCTAGGAGGGGGCATGAGGCTGGTTTTCAATGTGAACAAGATAAGCAAAATTGGTTTTGAGTTGCTTAGGATAAGTTAGTGTAGTATTAGTTGTGGTTTTAGTGTAAGTATTAGTTATAATCGGGTACCGGGTTTGCTAGAAATAAATATTAACGAAGTTAACCGGGACTTAATAAAGTCATAAAAATGTTAAAAATATGTTGGGTACAAGTACTGAGTGTTCGGGTGATTATTGTTTAGTTTTCACGAAAACCGTCGTAATATTCATAAGCTCACGTTATAAATAAAATAAATTTCCAAAATACTGGGTAAATGAATGTTATAACTTTTATGATGATAAAGTGGATATAAAAATATGTCGGGACCATTGTAGGAATATTTAGATATATTCGTCGTGTATAAACCGAGTGTTAACGTTTATTTATAAATAATTATAAGGAAAACGTTAAATGTATCAAATATATAAATTTGAAAATCCTAAGAGTGGTATAACATGAAAATGCTGTTATGATGATATGCAGACTATCTCCAGTCCGTATGCAGTGTCCTTACTGATAATGAAATGAATTCGCACCTAAACCAATACGGTTACGCGAATTTAAATACCCGTAAACTAAATTTACGATGAAATGAATAATGCACGTGAATGATGAAATTTCTTCTGGAATGAATAGTGTTCAATGAATAGTAAAATTTCTGAATGCTTCTCGGAATGTCAAACTGACACCAAAAATGATGAATAGTAAACCGATGAATAGTGTTTTTCCAAAGTTCGGGAAATGACCTGAAATGGTGAGTTGTGACAGTCTTCCCCTCTAAAAGGAACTTCGTCCCGAAGTTCAGTTTATGTTGGTTTCTGAAAACATATTGGTGAAAAGGTGATGATATTCGAGAATTCCAGCGAACTCTAACGATAGGAATTCGACTCTGATTCAACTGTTTGACCACACGGTCCATGATTTCTGTTGATTTTCTTACAAGGTCTGAGATTGTCATTTGGGTTGGATCCCTTCCAATGGAATCATGAGTGACTCATCTGAAAGTCATTTCTGGGGATTTGAAAATGTGAAATATGTTTGTGTAATCCTGTTGTTCTCTGACAATGTTCAAGTCTGACGGCCACTAGGCCTACTCTGTCTGAAATATTAAATGGTCCAGTGTATATTGGTGTAACTTTCCAAGTTTTCTGAATGATAACATGCCTTTCCTAGGCAGAACTTTCAACATAACTCTGCCTACCAACTTGAAGTTTTAATGGTTTACAACTTATTGAACTTGTAACTGATTCTTGACTTGTAGGAAATTACTGGTTATTTCATGAATGCCTACTAGACTAGTGAGTTGAGCTTTTTCTGAGTTTGGCCCATCAATCGATGGTCTGCGTTTCTTAATATTTTAAATGTGATACTGGTAATATATACTGCTGAATTCTGCCAGAACTCAAGTTTGTATGCTAGTTGGTCGATTCTAAAATGAATCTTAGATGGTCCAATATGCTAAAAGTTCGACCTCTCTTATTATCCAATTTGTATCATGCCAATCCAAGGCAATGCTTTTAACTTAGTTTGTTCTCCCACTTGAATCTGGATGGTTTGTTATTCAGGATACCCAATCCAAATGATGTGTGTTATGTACCAACCTAACTTCTGCCAGTTTCTCGCTGTTGGTGTGATAACTATTGTTGTAGATGAATTTGATTTATGTTAAATGATTAGTCCAACCATTTCTAGGGTCAATCACTCATGCTCTGAGCATACTTTCCTATGTTTGAATTGTTCTCTCGCTTTGACCATCGGTCTAAGGATGATAGGTGATGTTCACATCTAAATGGGTTTCTGAAGGAAATTCTGAAATGATTACTTCAAGTCCACGGTGAATTCGGTTTCCTTAACAGGAATAACTGAAATGGGTACAATAAACCTTTGTGACTAATTCCACAACGTTCGGTCCTTCGAACTTGGCGTTATCTGAAATGGATAGAATATAGGTAACAATTTGATTCCTTGTGTTTTGTTCCAACGGATGATAAGACATATGTTCTTCTTTGTCTATTGGGTTTGGTCTCCACTACTGAAGTTCGTGATTAATTTGTGATGTCCTTCCTAATTCCTTCATCACATATTCAAATATTCTTTATTGTCAAGTCACAAAATCCTAAATGCATAAACGATGTTGTAGGGAAATTAGTTCTGGAAATTTGTCTCGCGATTGTGAGTTTTAGTTGAAATCCTTTTCTGAATAAACGAATTTAGAAAATGGAGCAAATGATTTACTAAATAATATTTTTCCTAATGATTCAAAATTTCAGTAGTTATGAAATATAAAAATGTTTTCAAACATGTTGTGATTAAGACTGTTTACCAAAGTTTGATGTCTATGTAAATTTCTCATTGTACAATAGTGTTACTAAAGATTGACCAAAAAGGATCGTACTTGTTCAAAATAGGAATTTCAGAAATCATTTTTCCACAAGGTATGTGATTTATGTAAACGCATCAACTTTGTTTAAAAGTGAAAACACTAACAAGGATAAAATGGTAGAATAGGAAATGTTCGCTTAAATGCTTAGATGTCTAACATTTAGTTCCTGAGGTTGGATAATGTCTATTAGTGGGTATTAGGCAAAACTATAAGCGTAGATATTTAGACTAACTTAAGTCCTGAAATAGTTTATCGTTTTAATTGGCAAGGCGAACGTATCACTTGATGTTGTGTCGATGAATGTCTATTCCGTTTTCCCATGTAGATGAGGAGATATGTTCTGGTTTGATCCCTTTCTTGGTATGAAGGTGAGGTTATCGGAAATTTCTAGAGACATAATGCCTTAGGGGAATCTACATCGATATTCTTGATTCAAACAATTGTCCTTTGTGAAAACTTGCTGCAGGAAAGTTTTTGTATGGATGAGGCCATGTTTAAATGAAATGCTCTACAGTCTCAATTAGAAGCTTGGTTTATTTCTATTGTGTTGTCCTGCGGACATTTATATTGAGTTCAATCCTGTAGCTCAGTCTAGCTAGTACTTTTAAATGATAGAATTTGACAACTAAATCAGAGATGGTGATTCGGATGGTCTCACAGTATCTTAGAATTTGTTGTTGAGTTATGAATTCTCTCACTATATACTTCTAGTCCTGGTTAGTAGTTCTGAAATCCTTTCGTTGCTTCTATTGTATAGAGGAATCCTGCATGTAATTGATATGGAAAGTCTCTCCTAGGGAAGTCAATGGGAATATCCAACTTAATGGCTAAGTGGGTGACAGGTGGGGTAAGTATCCAGGGATAGTTCGGCAAAAGGGATGTTTATGAAAGAGTTCCTTTGTTTACAAAACTTTTAAATGAAGATTGTTATTAACAATCCTTTGAAAAGGTAATTATTTCCTTCATGGCATAATCCTTCCTGAATTTTACATAGGTGATCAGGCTATGTACAATTGAGGACTAATGATGCGATGTTAGATTTTGTCAAAATATCATAACTCTTCTCAAAAGTTTTAGATGGTGTTCAACGCATTGTTATTAAAAATGGTATCCTGATGTTTTCTTTCAAGTAACATGAAAATTGCCTCGCGTAATAATAGTAAATACTTGGTGTAATGACAGAAAATCAATTTATAGGATGGTAATAAAATAGCTTACTTCAGAAATTTTTCTGTAAAACAATCTCCCCATATGATAGTAAAATAGCTTGAATGGTGCATTGGATACATGGGTGAATCTTGTCGAATGGTAATAGTCTACTAATTCGTCAAAAACGAAATCAACCTAATCCCTAATAAGACAATGATAAAATGTTGCGAAACGATTGAAGTCTGAGAAATTGGGATAGAAAATGGAGTAAACGATGGTTATGATTATCACCTAGGTAACAAAAGATAGATACTACATTGGATAGAAAAGTGCTTAATACAACTAGGTTATGTCACCTTACCAACGGTAAGTACAAAAGGAAAGATACAACCCTAAAGGGCTCGAACTACGGTTTATATATTGAAACAAAGCTCCTCCTGCTGAAGCATTGTTGTTATCCTTGATGTTGCTAATATCCTGACGGTTCCCTTTCAACAGCTCACGCTATTCCTCGAGCGATTCAGTCTTGATTCCAAGTTCCTGATTTTTCCTTGTTCCTTAGCTCCGGGCAGTCATTCTTGAAATGCCCTAAGTTTCCACATTTGAAGCAACTCCCTGGGATCTTCTGATTTGTGAGTTTCCTACAGTCTTCAGTCCAATGACCCCGCTTCTTGCACACTCCACACGTTTTACTGCAATGACCTCGGTGATGTTGATTACACAGGTTGCAGTAAGGTAACTTTCCAGTATACCTTCTCTTTGTGTGCGGTTCTGCAGCAAAGGCTCTATTCATTTCTTGTCCTTTGGGTGATTGTTGAGCAGCATTACAACCTAGATTGTTGTTCCACTTCCTTTTATTGTCACTATTGTTTCCTGATGTCTTGGCGTGAACTATGAGTTCCTTTGCTTCGATCGCCATTTTTATAGCCTTAGACATGGTATCGGGTTCCCATGCGATGACCAACATACGAATTTCATTTGAGAGTCCCCCGATGTACCTTTCAAGTTTCTTGCTTTCCGGTTCATCCATTGCAGAGCCCAGTCGTGTTGATTCATAAAAATGAGTAGTGTACTTGTCAACATCATTTCCTACCATGGTAAAGTTTAGTGTTTCTTGTTCCTTTGCTCGTAATTCATTTCCTACACAAAATGTTATACCCATCATCCTTCTTAGTTTCTCCCAAGAGTGTGAGTAGGAAGCATCAACTCCCACCATCTTAATATGTTTGGTCCACCATTCCTGGGCATGATCCTGAAAAGTGCATGTGGCGAACTTAACCTTGTCTTCCTTACGACAGTCGCCACATTGAAATATTGTTTCTATTTCTTTGAACCATTTGAGAAATTCATTTGTGTCTCTAGTTCCGCTAAAGGAGGGAGGATTGCACCCCATAAATTCCACGTGAGTAAGTTACTTAGTGAGGGTGGTGGCTATGTTCTTGGCAATGACTTGTCCAACAGGAGCTTGCGTCATGTTTGTAGTGGTTTGCTTAAATCTCTCTTCATCAAATCATAAGAGACCATGAGAATATAGTTAATCAAAGTCATCATATCCATAACACATGAAAATTTCGGTCTACGTGAACCGATATCACGAATAGCACAACCATTCCTTACATAGTAGAGTCACACTTGATATTTTTGTTTGTACAACAATCAAAAGACAACAAGTTCTTTAGACTATGTCCCACACTTTCTGTGGCTGAGATAATAGTAAAAACTAGTGAGGATATAAGTCTGGTCTAGGGACTTCCTGGTGTCCCTCTGTGTGAAATCAGGTTTGTGGCATCATAATGTCGAGATAGTCCTGAAGTGGTGTCTGAAGTTGTGCATCGATCAAATCTCAAATAATGTAGGTTTTGAACCATTCCTGAAGAATCCGCAGATGTTTCTGTTGAGTCTGTGATATTGGTATTATCTACTAGGTGTCATCTAGTTCATGGCAAGCGGGAATGGAAAAGGAAAATGACAATGATGGTACTAGTGAATAGAATACTACCCTCTTTCGCGCTACCTCGCGACATCTAAGAGGTAAAACTGAAGTACGCACTGTGGGACGACCAATAGTATAATAAGTAACTGATGGTGGTGGTAGTACCTGAGTAGTGAGTGCTCTACTAGTGATGGAAAGAAACATACTATCTTCCTTGCAATAAGCATCCTAATAAGTCCATTAAGATTAAGTCTGAATACTCTACCAAAAGGCATTCTATGTATGGGCTGAATGATAGAAAAACCCTGTTCCTATGGCAAATCAATAGTGCTAATGGTGGTATAAGTGCAACTGGTGGTATAATAGTAGTGGAAGATGACAAGGCATCTTCAATGTCGGAATCCGATAAAAGGATGTCAGGGTGAGTATCTGAAGGCATGTCACTTGTGAACCAGGTCAATAAAATGATATATATACGAATATGAGTATAAATAACTCGCACAGGGTATGCATGAAACAACATGTATCATGATTATGCACTTATGATGAAATGATGAGATGCTATGATGATGCGGTTATAGTCTAGGGTCCAAGATACATCCTAGTTCGCTATAACCTTAGCTTTGATGCCAATCTGTCACACCCCCAATTTACCTGACTTGCAGCGGAATGGAATACCTGGGGGTGTCTGTCATAGCACCACAGTTACAGTTACATTGAACGACCTAAAGTGTCGTTTTGAAAATACTACATTTGATCATTGATATAATCAGAGTTTACAAAATGAGGTCCCCAAAATGTGTTGCATGTTTATGAAAAACAAGTCATACTAGATCAAACGTTTACATAAGTGCATGAAATAATGGTGTGACGCGTCGACCCCGCGACTCCATGAAGGTCCAAATGCATGTCACATGAGCTACCTTAATAACCTGAAATACATTGCTAAAACGTCAACACGAATGTTGGTGAATTCCATAGGTTTATAAAATGTAATGATGTACGGCCACCACAAGTAAAAGTGCAAGATAAAAATCTCATGAAAATTGTACAATAGACCTTAAGCTCATGACCCCGAAGCTATGACTGTTGAAATTATATGCCTTTCCCGAATGTTTTACCAGAACACTCGTAACTGTGTCAAAATGAAATGCATCCGCTTACTGTTGGTAATCACTACCACGGATGGAGGCGTCACCCTCGATAGATCTATCCACTCACTCTCGCTTAATCGGCAAATTAACGGTCCATGATAATAAACAGGGGACTTTAACTGAATGGTAAGGCAACTTAAGCAATGTACATATGTTTTGGTACTTGGGCTCGTTCTAAAATGATTGATGCAATGTATTCCCCCGTGGGATTTGAAAACAATCAAAAATGTTGAATTGAAAACGGGGCTATGAAAACTCACCTTAACTGATGATACTGTGATGATGTGAAATGAACAACCATGAATATGTAATGAGCTGAAAAACAAGGCGCGCACACTAGCCGCAACCTAATATGAATGATGAACGATCTACTTTAGTTCACAAATTGATGTTATGAATTGTCCATGCACATGTTTCCTATACCACTCTACTCTTTGAAAAATTCTTGTTCTTATCAAAATATACATTTTCCAAGACTTAGGAAAATATGGCTACTAGAAAAATAAAACTAGTTGGAATGTATATATATATATATATATATATATATATATATATATATATATATATATATATATATATATATCGTATGTATCAATGTTAGTGTTGAAATCCTCGGTTTGAAATCCTTGATATAACGCTTTGTAGTGATAAAAATATACTTGTAATCACTAATACTTCATTAGTTGTGAATTTGGGTACTTGGTATTATTTCTAGAAATCTAGAGTTACTACGTAGTTTTAGCATTATTTTTCCAAAAGCTGTCAAAAATAATATATGTTTCGCCGATATTGAAACGTGAATATCTTTGTCGTTATAAGTCCATTTTACTTGTTCTTTATATCCACGGTTACGTCTTAGCATGTAGTAATATATTTTGGAAAGCTTGGCTCCTCCGGGTTACGTCTAAAGTCTCGTTTTGTCCGACGAAAAACGTCCAACAGCAACTATTTTTCAGAAAAATACTTTTCGTCAATAAACTTGCAAAAATCATAACTTCTTCGTTATAAACTCTTTTTAATCCGTTCTTTCACCTACGGATTCGTTTTTGAAAGTATTTTCTAAAATTTTTGCCAAAGTTTCCTTTGTTTTTACTGATTTTCCAGGATTTAACAAAATGAGACAGCATGTTTATTTACTTGTTACAAACCCATTTTTCTTGCTCAAAACTAGTTTCAACCTCAACCAAAACTCTTGCAAACTTCACAAAGCTATACTAATCCTACCATACACCTTCTTAGGGTGGCATGGGTTCCTAATGACTAGTAAACAAGTTAATTAAACAAGCGAGTACCTAAAACCAATTCTATTGTTTGTATGTTTCAAAAGTCTATAAAAATAAAGTGGTATAGCTAGTTTGTGGATGAAATTAAGCATGAATACTATAAGATACATATGTTAATTAGATGAAAACATTAAAATAAATTTGAATACTCACTTTGAAATAATAGGTGGTGAGATGATGAGAAACCTTGGATTACTTGTGTTTTTGTGTTATGATTCTTGATTAGGAAGACAAAATGAACAACTTCTTTGCTTTAACTTTTGGAAAAAGATCACTTGATCATGGAGATTGAGATGAGGTCGTGGGTTTTGTGATGGAGAAGAGAAATGAGCACTTTTTGATCCAAAAATTTTACAAGTGAAATGTTTAATGTGTTTGTAGATATTTAGTATAAGTATATATTGATATAATAAGATACTTAAGTCAATATGTAGTAAAGAAAGCACATGGTGTCTAGGAGGGGGCATGAGGCCGGTTTTCAATGTGAACAAGAGAAGCAAAATCGGTTTTGATTTGCTTAGGATAAGTTAGTGTAGTATTAGTTGTGGTTTTAGTGTAAGTATTAGTTATAATCGGGTACCGGGTTTGCTAGAAATAAATATTAACGAAGTTAATCGGGACTTAATAAAGTCATAAAAATGTTAAAAATATGTTGGGTACAAGTACTGAGTGTTCGGGTGATTATTGTTTAGTTTTCACGAAAACCGTCGTAATATTCATAAGCACACGTTATAAATAAAATAAATTTCCAAAATACTGGGTAAATGAATGTTATAACTTTTATGATGATAAAATGGATATAAAAATATGTCGAGACCGTTGTGGGAATATTTAGATATATTCGTCGTGTATAAACCGGGTGTTAACGTTTATTTATAAATAATTATAAGGAAAACGTTAAATGTATCAAATATATAAATTTGAAAATCCTAAGAGTGGTATAACATGAAAATGCTGTTATGATGATATGCAGACTATCTCCAGTTCGTATGCAGTGTCCTTACTGATAATGAAATGAATTCGCACCTAAACCAATACGGTTACGCGAATTTAAATACCCGTAAACTAAATTTACGATAAAATGAATAATGCACGTGAATGATGAAATTTCTTCCGGAATGAATAGTGTTCAATGAATAGTAAAATTTCTGAATGCTTCTCGGAATGTCAAACTGACACAAAAAATGATGAATAGTAAACTGATGAATAGTATTTTAATGAATAATGTTTGATGAATAGTGTTTTTCCAAAGTTCGAGAAATGACCTGAAATGGTAAGTTGTGACAAATTTGTAGCATTTACATCTGTTGTCACTGTTATCTCAAAACAAAATCATCAACAACCGTTAACTTAAAAATACATGCATGATAAAAAAAAGCACACAAAAAGTCACCCAAGCCACCACAAAAATAGTCGCCGCTATGTGACCATGCCGTCTAAAAAAAACATTTTTCATAAAGAATTCACTGACACTATAAATACAACGATACCAAAAGTTTGTATAGTTACCGCTATGCGACCATTGCGTCTGGAAAAAAATTTTATTCGTAAAAAATTCCCTAACGCTACAAATACACTTTGTTGAAAAATAGATAACGCTGCCGCTAGCCGCAGGTACTCGGCTAAAAATCACTGCCGCTAGGCGCGAGTACTCAGCTAGAAACCGCTGCCGCTAGGCGCGGGTACTAAGCTAGTATTAAGAAAAGTATAGAAGATACTTATCGTGTTAGACGCCAAAAATGAAACCAAATATTTATTTCCCTCCCATATTTTGACTTTATTCCGCAAAAGTTGAAAACCAAAAATTAAAACACTTTGACAACACACAAAACTCATTCTCATCTCATCTTCAGTGTGCTCCCAAACACATAAAAAAAACTTTATCTCATTCTCCCAACCGAAACCACCATATCTAGCACTCCATCATCCTCTCATATTCCACTTCTCATTTACTCCACCGTCAATCATCACCACACTAGCACCACATCTTCCTCTCTTCCTCTCTCAAGAAGGTTAGGGTTTATTATTATTTTTTTAATTTAATTTAATTTATTACTGTTATTTTTTTGGGTATTTATAACAAGGTAAAAGGATTTTTGGTAATTTTGGGTGTATTTTGTGCTTGTGTAGTACCCACCGCTGTTGCCGTCACCGTTCTCCACCACCGCCGCTGCTGCTGCCATTCTCGACCACCGGTACGTGTTGCCGTTCTACACCTGTGGTTATAACAAGGTAAATGGATTTTTTTTTAATAATTTTTTTTTATGTTTTGTGGTCTAATTGTAGTAAAATTGGATAATGAAATGTGTTGTTGCTTGAAATGAGGGCTTTTTGTTTATTGGAAAGTGTTTTGTGGTATAATCTGTTGTTAGTGAATTTAATTAGTCTGCATTTCAAACAGTGTCCATAGTTATTTTCTTTACACATATGTTTACTAAGGCACACCAACTAAAACTTAATAACCCTTTACTATTTGTCATTTGGTGCATCCTTATTCATTCTCTATTAGTCGACATTTTTGCAGAACTACAACTCATCCAAACAATTATTTTAAGTATAGTCAAAACATAATCAAAACAATGAACAATCAAAAGCTACACATAGAAGTTAATTCTTAATTCTTTATTGTGGTGTGCCATTTGTGCATTGAAATGTTTAATTTCAGCAGTTTAGTACAAATGGGTTTTTAACAGATTCACATTTGTTGTAAAATAGAGATATGTGCAAATGTTGATTATATGTGGTTATGTTATAATACAGATTACTGAAATCATAACTTTGATGCGTAGGTTTTGTGTAGACTGGATAATGATAAATTGTGATTGAGATGTATTGTTGATTCGATCGAGCTACTTAATATTCGATATGCATGTGTATTTCTATACTTTGTGGAGTATATAATAAGTCAGAGTCAAGGACACTTTGAAAAAAATTGAGTCCAGACGAGTTTCAAAATATGGGGGAGTCGAGTCAAAGTGAGTTGAAAATATCGAGTGAGTCACGACGAGTTTGAAATTATATACTTGAGTCATGGCGAGTTTAAAAATATAAAGTCAAGTCAAGGCGAGTTTGAGAATATCGAGTCTGAGTCAAAGCAAGGTAATACTAAATGATTAAGAGTTCATATAACGCAAGAGATGGATTTCAATAACCAAAATCAGCCTCTAATCACTACCATGATTGTAATTTGCTGCAATTGACCATTAACTCAATATAGGTTTAACTATATGTTGCTATTTTGACCCATTTACTTAAGGATGGGTTGTTTTCGAGTTATGTTGTATCTTAAATTGA
This sequence comes from Artemisia argyi, assembly GCA_030686995.1. Lineage (NCBI taxonomy): Eukaryota > Viridiplantae > Streptophyta > Magnoliopsida > Asterales > Asteraceae > Artemisia > Artemisia argyi. The sequence goes on from CM060681.1 coordinate 80,634,613, forward strand.
TAAAATCAGATAATATTACATAAATCAAAAACCGGTCAGTCAGAATTTTCAGAAAGTGTATATGTTAGGCATATATTAGTATTGATCTAGTATAACTTTAGTAATCATATTCGCCTATTTGGTACACTAAATGTTTTAAAGATCTAAAAAATTTGGACAAAAACATTTCAAACCTACCCCGCTCATTTATTGATCCGTGTAAAAAAGTACCCCCATTTTGACCCTGACCAAATCTGCCTATTTTCCACCTGTAATTATAATTTTCTGCAATCCAGATCCGGTTTTGAAATTTTACTTGATTTATGTATGCAATTCATCTACAGGTGAATGCAAACAAGAGAACATGAGAACCCTTTGTATTACATGTCATGCTGAAGTTACTGCAGCTTAATGTGCTGAGCGGCGCTCTGAAAGAGCCAAGGCTAAGAGAAAAATTAACAAGTTACTGTCCGACCTAAAAATCGTTGAGAGATCTGAATAGATCCACAATGAAAAGGTAGTAATTTTAAAGATGCCATAATGGGCTGTTCCGGGGGTTGGTTAACGGTTCAAAATGAGTTGGGTATCGACCTGCTACAAAAATATCCAATTTGTATGGAATCTTATGAATAATTAACACGTTAATTATGATTATTGGAACTCTGTTATAATAGTAAAAATGTATAACTTTTATTGTGAGAAAGCAATCTAGGAGGTTGGTGACCTATTGACCCATTTGACCTTTTTTCAATACTCAAGTCTTTAAGGTTAACCAATCCGACCCACTTTTTTAGCCAAACCTTTTAGCATAATCTTGGTGACCCATTAGAGATACTACATAACCCCAAATCGACCTATTTATAAATAAAATGGGTTGAGATTGCCACTTGTATTTTCATATTTAAGAAATAACCAATGCATGTTTTGTGTGCATACAACCTTTTTTGAAAAATATAAATAAATATTTGCAAGGTTGTGATCATTACCGACTGCATGACAGTGATCTTGACAGTGAACTTTTTGTCAATGTCCCTGGGAGTGCCTATAATGCAACAAATGTAGAGTTGTAGAAATGAAGAGGGTGAGAAAGGCCTCATAAGATGCAAGTTTTTGAATTACATTGTTGTAGAGCTTGGTCCGAGGACACGGCTTTGTATGTAACAAATAGGTCTGAGAATGCAAGCAACTATAAACATTGAGAGACGGAGCAAAAAATGAGAGTTTTGTTTCGACCCCTCTAATCGTCTTCAGGTATTTTATAAATCGTCATTTTTGCGGGTTGGGTACTGGGTCAATACCCGTTAGGGGTTGGAACATGTGGAGGTCAAAACGGGTCACATAGAATTATGGACCAGCCGGGTTGTCACGGTTTTTGTTCACCATTATTCGTTGTACTGAACATCATTAGATTCTTCTGATGAATTATTGCATGATATAAACTAATCGGCATGGCGTACGTGTTTTACTATCTATGATACGGTGCGTGGGAACGTATATTGTTGGCATACACCAGTTCTTGTGTCTGCTGATATTGAGCATCATGGGCTGTAAAAGCAGTAAGTTGGAACATGAATTAAGAACCATTACTCCATTAGAGCAATAAAGGTACGCACAAACAAATATTACAGAGTTAGTATGTTCAGTGTGGTACAATCTATGAGTTTCGATTTCATTACTGATGGTATAAAATCTCTTACTTTACTGTAACCAGCATGTATTGAACTTCACTACACTTCAGTAAGATACCACACTTGGATTACATATCTTATAAGGAAGTGTTTGGATTTATTGTTATTTAAACCAATTTTATCAGATTACATATGATAGTAGAAAAGTAATAATAGTACTGGTATTAGTTTTGTGTATTAAATAAGTACTTTACAATAACTTCAGAATGTTTGCATTTGCTTAAATAGAAGCAGAAAATTCCAAACATCCTGTAATCTAGGACGAATGGCGTTTGCTTATATGTGCTAATTATACCAATACTACTAAAAGGTTTTATTAAGCAATTCCAGCTTTGTATTTGGTTACACACCAGCAGCTACTGTATATACCGAAAGAAGCAAAAGGAAATGGCTGCTAGAGGGATGATGCAGGGTTGGAGAAAATGAGCGTTGAACAACTGAAAGCAATTAAAGAACAAAATGATATGGAAGTTAACATTCTTCAATATAGTCTTTTGTAGCTTTCAAGTTCTTTGTACTCTGAAATATTTTGTACCTTTATATTTAGTTTGACAAGTTTGAATAAAGCTTTCGTTTGGTTTGTCAACTTGACTTTTTTACTTCGTTACACAAACACTTTGCCCAACGCGCGGGTTGAAACCCTTGTTATAATACATTTGTCAAATTTTTAGCTTGATTTTTTGTGTTCAAATCACACAATAATGTACACATTTTCCTTCTATTTCCTATGCTCGAAAGTCGATGCACCTAGTTAAGCAAATGGACATAAGCAGCTACAAATGAAGTAGAACCGATGAGCGTAGACAACAAGGCTTAATAAAGTGATTGTGATGTAATGCATAAGTGTTATCTGGTGTATTTATTGTGTAGTGCTCTTATCGAGTTGTGTGTGGTCGTCGATCGTCGAGTCTAGGACAAAGTAAACAGTGTGGAAACAGTGTTTGTTTCATTTTGATTTGCTTTTTCCTTTTAGTTAGAACTAGAATGGCAGCCTGCGTGTTGCTGCGGGCGTGTGTTGTGGTTACTCCTGATCCAGACCACCTTTTCTAGCGAGATAGTGAGTGGTCACACCGCAGGAGTGTTGTGGTGAAACCGCAAGTATCCCAAAACCAATAGGAACCCAAATTAAGGTGATAATCAAACATTAATAAGCTTTCTTCAAATTAATGTGCAAACCAATCATTAATAAACCTTCTTCTACCCAATTAAAGGTGCTAATCAATCGTTAATAAATCTTCTAAACTGCCTTTTAGTATATAGCGAGTGTGAGCCCGTGCGTTGCTGCGGGAATGCCGTGCTTTTATACAAAATAAAGTTACCTTTCACTCATTCAAGGAAATCATACTGTGCTAAAAAAAATTATGTACCAAGTATATATATAGCATTTCATGTTTTATATATTTTCGGTACATCAAAGCTAAAGTTCATGAGCTTATAAATACAATACATATTATGCAATAAGAGACTCGCATTAATTTACTATACATTGAACATTGATTATTGACAACAGTTGTAGACGCCCACGATCCTTCTCTTTTCAAACCGCGCTAAGATCTTTCTACCTTGCAGATTTGTTCGCATAGGCGCCATGTTGTTTGAGGTAGTATGCTCTTTACCTATAAAAAATGCATGAAGTCATAAAAAAGAATCGTTTAATATTAATATCAACTCAATAGCTAACCTAATCAGTTTATACATCTGTGCGAACATAACTAAGTAGAAGAGGCATGTGCATTTAGAAAGGAATTAAAGCATCAGCTAATTTGCATAAATTTTTAGCCTTCACTCGAACAAAATTATTCTAACTTATAAGGGGTAGTGACTTTATCTTAGTCGAGCAAAAAAACATGAAAGTGGTCCCAAGTCGCACAATTTTTTAGCCTTCAGTCGAGGAAATTTATTAAAAAATAATTGGATTTTTATTTCTTTTCAAAAAAGTTCATAGAATATTTTGGGTGTTTTTGTTTTAAACATTTATGAAGAAAAAAAAATCGTTAAGATATTGACTTTGATGTTTCATATTCGAACGAATTTATCATACTTGTTATTGATGATTTGTGAACTTGAATAACAAAGTATTATCAATTAAAAAACTTTATATAAGTTTTTGTTACTTTCTATAAGGGGTAGTGTACAATTTATTATAGTCGAACAAAAAAAAGAATGCGGCCTTAAGTCGCACAAATCTTTGGCATTGACTCGAGCAAAATTATTCAAAAATCTAAGAGGTAGTGTACACGTTATTTAGTCGAGCAAAACAATGAAAGTGGCGTTAAGTCGCACAAATTTTAGCCTTCAGTCGAGCAAAGTTACTCAAAATTATAAGGGCTAGTGACTTTATATTAGCAGAGCAAAAAACATGAAAGTGGTCCTAAGTCGCACAAATGTTTAGCCTTCAGTTGAGCAAATTTATTCAAAAATAATTGGATTTTTATTTCTTTTTCAAAAAATTTCATAGAATCTTTAGGATGTTTTTGTTTTAAACATTTATGAAGAAAAAAAATATATACTTTTCGTTTGGATATTGACTTTGATGTTTCATATTCGAATGGATTTATCATACTTGTTATTGATGATTTGTGAGCTTGAATAACAAAGTATCGTTGTGCACTTATGCTACCACAAATCAAGAAACACCAATTATATAAAACATAAAAATGATATTTTATTTTAAGGATAATTATTAAACTAAGATTACTAATTCGTGCATGAATTTTTGTGTAACACCTAGAGCTACTACCCTTGAAGTCTTGAACTAGTGGTTGCATAGACGCATCAAATTGATTAACAAAGAACTTGTGTTTTTAAGCATGCATAATAAAAGAAGCAATTAGTTTCGGTTATTAAGATTTAGAAAGCAAGACTCATCCAGGTAACAGTATTAAAGACCTTTCGATAGAAGCAATGATATTGCCTTTGTCAAAGGTTTGGTGGCGCAAAGGCTTGAAGATCATTGTTTGGGTATAGAATGCACGGGTGGGAGGAAGATCCTCTCAATTGTCCAACTTGACTCCTCAAGTTGTGTATAACAACTTGAGAGGATCTTCCTCCGAATGTATGTGCCATTTCAATCTATAGATAACTTTTGGATATTAGTAACACTTGAGTTGCACACTACATTCTCGCTTCCAGACTGCATCAATTTGAAAGAGCATTTCTTGCTACTTTTTCCTTGCATTTACAAATCAGAAATTGAACGTAGGATAATACAATAACATGCTGCGTACACATATTTGGCTTCAACTAAAGACAGCCTAACTACTTTGGCTACGAGACAAACAATAAATACCTGCCCTCTATCCCACTTGTGCATCAAATCACCTCATTGCTAATCCTAGACTCGATAAAACCTACATCAATGAAGTGCGGAAATTCTTGGTTTGGGAGGCATATACAGTTGATCACCACAGTTGATTGGAGTATGCATAACAGGGTTCCACCTATCGAATACTATTCTTCTACCTCTACCAATTCTCCCACGGAAATTATGACCACGTGCTAACTGTATCGGAGAATCAACTGGAGGTACTATCTCTGCAGCCACCAGCTTTTCTGGCACCAGAGGCTTTGTAAACAGTAATATTGGTTCAAGTGGATCCTACAAGAGTTCCACATGTTAGAACGAAAATGTTGCCAAGTTTTATCCGTAAAGGGTCAAATGAGTTACGTGTTATATAATAGATGATGGATAGATAGCTATTTTGACCCATTTACTTAAAACTGGATTATCTGGGCAAAGTTTTATCTACAAAGGGTCAAATGAGTTGAATAAAAAGAATGATAATTAGAAAACGGGTCGCTCAGGATGCAAGTCCTCCAAAGTATACTATAATTGCAATAATATAGTTTTCGTAAACACGTTTATCTACAACATATGTCACATAGTTGCTTTCCTGTTTAATCCAATTTCCATCCATCTTAACTTTTTTTTTTATAATTTACACACTATTGAACATTCAAATGATATAATAAAGAAAACCCTAACCATGCAAGTAAAAACAACATGTTTAACCACATAAATCTAGTGCGTTCAAATTTTCATTTCATGTAATGTGAGATGAGATCCATAATAATAATAATATTTATCCCACTCCTATAGATATCAATTAGCCATGTCAAAGAAAAATAGTAAGAAGAAAAGTAACAAGTTATCAGATGTACCAATTTATGGAGCCAAGTATGCGGAGCAGGACGGGGTCTGATCTCCTGCTTGATGACTCCTGAAAAAGGCAAAATCACCCTCGAGTCCACTGGACCATGAGGCTGAAAACGTAAACGTACTCGGTTGGGAGGGAAATCATCTGATTCCATATACTCATCCTCACTTGAAACCAATTTGGACAGGAAAGATGGCATTTCAGGCAGAGCTAAACTATCTTCAAGAAGCCCTGTGTCATTCTGAGCATCCACAATTGTATATATGATCAATCACTAAGTGCATACAAAGGTAGCAACAACTTTGACCAACAAGATCATAAACATGCCAAAAATAAAAAGTTTGCCTACAGTAACTGTTAACCACCACTTATTTTGATATGTCCCAGAATCAACTGCCCACTTGTATAAAAATACATACAATTAATAAAAGTTCCAATATTGCCCCTAGTTAAATTTAAAATCACAAAACATTTAAATTTGGTAAAAGGATATAACTGACTACTAGATAGGAGTTGTAATGTTTATACTTCTCTTGAGCTATCTATATTTCGTCAAGTGGACAGTTATTTAAGGACCAAGAAAGTATCCAATACATATTTAAGCTAGACACTTCTGGATTTAATTGATGATTTTTTTAACTTGTTAGAAAGAAAGAAAAGAAAAGTTCGAATAAAATTATTTGTCGTGAACTGCTATAGCTTACCTTGAATTTCATTTGCATCCTCTGGAGGAGAACTTCATTATCCACAACGTCTCTCTTTCTCTCTTCTCTCTATACCACACATGTTTCATCTATTGAGTAACACGAAAAATAAAACGAAAAGAAGTTCATAAAGAAAGATAGGATACAAAGACCTTGATGAGAGCCTCTTGTAAACTTTTTGTTTGGTCAAGGTTTCGCCTCACCTGATAAAAGTTAAATTATAATGCAATATATATGACAGCACGAACGTAAACATGCTTTCCAAAAGAGTGGAGAAAGCTTACCTGGCGAAGCCTTTCGAATGATTGCACGTTATTTTCTCGTCTTTGCATCCAAATATTTGAAAGGAGTATCGTTGAAAAACCAAATCTTTTAAACTGTAGTGATCAGCACCTAGCCATAATAGTCATGAAGAGTACATGAGCAGCTTAATAACAGGCTGCAATGCCCCAGCATGAAGAACATCCATCTGTATTTTTGGGGATGAGTGAATCAGATTGCCAATTACACCAACCTAAGAAATCATTCAGAAGTTACACGCCTTCATTTTCTTCAGTAAATATTTAAAATACAAGCAGCTTTTGAGGAGAAAAAGTTTTGAAAAAAGCCTATACGAGTTGGGTTGTACCAAAACACAAACTTCCTTAAACTAATGTCAAATTTAGTTACAAAACCTATATAATTTAGTGCTAAACAACCCAAAAAATCAACATTCCCGCTATATAGACTGCCCGACTTTTTTTCCGATTGAAGATGAAGGGACAAAAAAGAATTTTTACCCAGCTCAAAAACTTTGACCAGCACTAAAAACTTACGCATTTTAACCCATTACCAAACATGCTCATTTTCTAACTTTTGAAAAAACAAGAACAAGAATTAGATCATTACCAGCCTTCTCTTCTTCACGTTTCTTGGCAGCTTCTGACCTCTGTTGTCTGATAAGAGCTAAACGCTCTGCAAATGCAATTTGTAAATAGAAGTTCAGATTCAATGCTCTGCAAATACAATTAGTTATAAAACGTGAAGGATGGAGAAATACATATACAACAAGATGAATTAACTGATCAAGTGTTCAAAAAAGTAATCTACCACATAATAACTGCATTACAAAGCCATCAAGATAATTTTACTAATTTATCAATCGGCATAATCAAAGTATCAAACAATTTCAATGATGTTGCTCTCAGAATTTCCTTTTAAGCGTGATGAAGGGTATGATGAATATTCACTTATAGTCAATATGAGAATTCATTTTGGTAAAAGAAATGTGTATAAGCAAAAATGGAACAATTTGACAGTCACTAGTCTACCACGACTGATAACAGAAGCTCACCTAAATCCTTCTTTGATTGGTCAGTCTTTCCTTGCTCCTGGAGTTTCATGTACCTTTCGTGAGCCCTTTGTTTCTCAATTTCCTCTCTGCAGGGAGAAATAAACACAAGATTTAGATATACAATGTGTGCTTCCTCATTTTATATGAGTCTTCACGTGGAGCTTAGATAATATAGTTAACTTGAACCAGACTTTTCATGAGTAGTAACAGTAACATTACTCAATTTGTGAAGACGGGTAACAGGTCAATGCAATCTTTTATATAATAAAACAAAACCCCAAGTGGGGACTTTTCCATTTCAAAAAACTAAACCATACCTTATTTAGTAATAATATTATTTAAAAAAAAAGATTATTTTCTTATTAGGTAAGATTTTATATTTATCCATAACACAAGTAGAAGATAAATACAAAAAATATAGATAAGATGTAATTAACAATAGGATTAAAATTTTTAAATAATTATCTTTAATAATAAAAAAACTATAATTAAACATCATAAATCAAACAAAACAAATATTAAATTATTTATTTTTTAATAAATAAAAATATATGATTCAAAAAAAAATTTAAAAACCCCGCGCGTGCGCGGGCATTATAACTAGTTATTCAAGACAGTAGGTCAATAAACGGGTTGAAAGTCGCTTAAACTGTAATCAGATGCTTAGAGTCTCCTAATATACTATCTTAGAAACTAGACTATTACACTGATTATGTAAAAGTATTCGCAATCACATTAAGTACATCAAATACTTTTTAATTTCATATAGTAAGAGTGAAATATATTTACTGCATTCCAAAAGAAGCACACCTAAATGACCAAGTCTGGAGAAAACTCATTTTATATAATATTCAGTAGTCGTGGCTTTCATCAAATATAAAAAAAACAAGACACAACTGAAGGAATACAAACCTCTCACGCCTTGATAGTTCAGAAATTTTATCCAGCTGAGCAGTTAGTAGTCGTTCAAAATAACGAACGAGAACGAAAAAAACATTCAGTCACGTTTATCTATGCATTTACGACTTACATCAGCGTCCCTTGCTTTCAACTTCATGGCATCGAAGCCACAAGCAAGAAAGTCTTGCAATGGCAGCCTAACTTACAAACTGAGTCCTACACACCACACTAAGTTCTGCTAAGAAGTGCTTACGTGCCAAACCTGAGTCGAAGCTCTCTGTGTAACCCTCAAGATCAGACTCTGCTACAAAGACAACGGCTGCATCATCAAATGGTTCGAATTTCGAGGGTTTTTTAACTCTGTCATGATAGCAGTAGTCTTGAGCAGCTCACCATTAGGAAGAAGCTAAGCGTACCCATGGTCGAATGGATTTCACATACCCGTACCAAGCACCAGGTGTCATCTGCTTGTACTTCACCTGTTTTTATATGGTATGTCATGGTGCATCTAGCATTCACCGCCGCTGGCAGGACAGTCCAAATACTGACTTGGAGAATGAAACAACATCAGGAGAAATATCAACCGACTTGGATCAAATAATCAGTTTGCTCCTCTACCAAGCACAGTCTATCCTTCCTTGTCTTACCATGTCTGCTAAGTAGAAGAGCTATCTGTTTCACAACAAAAAGAGCAAAGCATTAATAGCGTTTTGACAATGGTCTATAATAAAGCCCCCAAATTTACTCAGTATATAAGGTACATGCAAAATGTACTCGATCTCCACAACCATTTGGTCATATTATTAGTCGAACCATACAAAAGTAACGTGTTAGCAAGTTTGCACTAGCGAACATGATGATGATTGTGGTTATGTGAAGATTATATAGATTTAATGCATGGAATCTACTGATAAGTTGTGTGTCTACCTCTTTATTATAGCATATTACTGCACTCATCAAAGGAGTTTGTCCTGCTCTATCAATAGCATCAATATCTGCACCTTCCTCGATCAAAAGTTCACACAACTCAGATTTTCCTGTACTGCCGCATGGTGCAGGGGAGTGCAGCCAACCTATATTGGTAGAACACAAAACAGTTGGCAGCCAAAAAGAAAAGATAAATAATGAGGTTTTTTAAGTCGAAAACGTTAGATAACAGTATTAAGTTACAAACCTTGTCCTTCAAATTCACCTTTGCACCATTCGAAAGCAGAATTTCAGCAACTTTCACCCAACCCTTGCTGGCAGCATAGTGAAGAGCAGTGCGGCCACCTTCATTTTTCAAATTTACATCAGCCCCTGTTCATCAAAATAATAACTTTAACAAACAATAGATTCTCATTGTGTAACCAATTTAAAGAACATTTAACTGATAACTCAAAAGTTAAATACGCCAGGAAAGAAAGCAAGGAAACGTGACAAAAGCTAAATATCTGTGATGGCTTTAATCACAACATATGTCAACAAACAACAGAGCGCGAATAAGGATATTCAGACGCAAAAACTGCAGCAATGACTTCCACAGAAAATAACTCGTTCTTTTTACAAGACACAAACAACTGACTACAAATAGATTTGCAGCTGAAGTGGACCCTTTATTATCTTCCTAAATAGCTAAACAGATCTTAAACCCAATAAAAGACAATACGCAATTGGAAAACAAGTCAAAATAACATCCATTGAAAATATATATTCCTCCATTAGCGTGAACAATTAATGACTTGTCCCTTTTAACCCATCCACCGATTTTTCCTTCACAATAAGACAGCTACACCTTCCAATATCCACAGGCAAAGGTCTACACAACAAAGACCTAGTGAAACAGTTGATTTAATGTCAAATGGCCAGCCAGGTTCTCTACTTCATTTGTTTGGTCAAGTTGAAATTGCCTCTCTTAGAGCCGATTATACACATGTTATACAACTATACACATTAAGCTGTTTGGATTAGCTCATTTTTTTAGCTTATTTATTTGATTTAGGAAAAGCTCATAAACCCAGTTTTTCCGGCTTATCACCTTAAGGTTAGTGCATTAGCAACTTAGTCCATTAGCGCAACTTGATGATAAGCTTATAAGCCGTTGAAAATGGGCTTATAAACTTTTCCTAAATCAAATAAGCCCATAAGCCCAAAATATAAGCTGCTCCAAACACCCCGGTTACTAGCATATAATTCTAACGTTTAACAAGTAAACATATTAAAATCATCAACAACCTCCAAACAAGTACTTACTGATCATTACAAGACACACATCATTTCTGTATAATTATGAAAATCAACAAATTACCTTTCCTTCAGTTCCTGCAACATGAATGATCTTCATATTTGAAATCGACTGCTCCAACTCTAAAATCTATATCAAAAAGAGAGTACCTTAGAATTAGATGTTGCGGGAACCAGCTTGAACAATCTATCAAATTACAGCCCAAACCCTCCTAAACACCTGGACGACATCGAAACCCAGCACTCGAACTATTCCCATTACCATTTTCAATCACAAACTGTGTATTAGCACCCCCTGCTCTCAAATCAGTCAAGTAACTCTGCAAAAACTCAAACGGGTCATACTCGTTACCAATAAACAAGTGTAATTGAGAAGGAATTGAATTTCTTAGTAAAAAGGAGTTTCGCCAAATACTCTGAACCCATTTTAGCTAAATGACCATAGTCGGGACTTAGAAAAATACTCCCGCTCCCTTTGCATTGCATACATCGTATCAGTATTTTTATTAATATCTGTTGACATAAATAATGCCTAAAAACATTATCAATATCTCTATGTTTTGATTATTACAAAATATAAACTCATAGAACTAAAACTTGTGAAATAAACAAGTATTTAGTGATTAACATTCTCTTTACATCCAAATCACTTAAGGTATGAATAAACAAAGTGTTTAGTGCAATTTATGATCAAAGGAAAATTTAATTAAGTATTACAAAATTTATTTAATTATATAAACATATTATATATTTTTGAAAAACATTTTTGGTAATAAAGAAAAATGTTTTATTCATACTAAATATATGAATTCAAATTTTTAACCAAAATCAGTTAGTTTTTCACCAAATAAACATTCCTCACTAAAAAACAAAAAATCTAGCCGTTACAGCTGGGCGGCCCCCTTAATTATAAGGGGAGGTCCCCTTAATTTTAAGGGGGCCGGCCTTGATTTAAGGGGACCGGCCATGCTCCTCTGCCAGAATCTGTTGCCTATAAATACCACCTTAAATCTGGAATTTTTCTCACCTTTTGCACTCCTAAACTTTCTGTTCTAGATCTCCATTTCCAATCTCTAAATCCTTTGATCATACATTCTTAAATCTTTGTTTCAAAGTGATCCAGACATTATTCTTTCAAGTGCAACAGAAGAATACTTCTATCCCTCAAGACAAGAAGTATTACAACTTGTTGTGACCTCCACATCTAAGTTGTTAAAGCATCATCATTGTATTTATCTCATTGTGTGATTAGTTGTGAATATTTGTTAGAAGATAGTTTAGTTAGATATAAATATAATGTGATTGGTTAGTAGTTAGTTGTGAAGAAGAAGAGTTAGGAAGAAGATTGGTGTGTAGAAGATTGGTGTGTAGACGATATGTGTGAAGAAGATTGGTGTGAAGAAGATAGGTGTGAAGAAGTGTTGTGATTAAGTAGTGAATAGGCGTGAATTAGTTGTGTAGAAGGTGTGAATAAGTTGTAACGTAGTTGTGGTGTGAAAATTGGTATGTAAGGTTTTCTCCGCCATAAGGGAGCTTGTTGACATAGTGAAAAAAACTCTCGAGTTAGGTGCTTGGGGAGTGGAGTAGGGCAAGGAAGGTGACCTTATAGCCGAACCACTATAAATCTCTTGTCTCGCGGTTCGATCTTTCCAACTCTCATCTATTTCTTTACTTACATTGTTATTGCTTTATCGTACATATTTAGTGTTGTTCATATTGTGCATGACTTGATTTCATATAGCATCGAATCTAAATTTTTGAAAACAAAGAAAACTTTCAAACAATCTTTTATAACAAATTAAAAAGACATAAAACTATTCAACCCCCCCTTCTAGTTTTCCACAATTGGTATCAAGAGCCACGTCTAGCAAGATTTTTTAAAATATTTTGTATTTTAAAACTTGTAACGATCTATGGAATCTTTAAAATATTTAGAAGGGCAATCTATGCAAAGACCACCACTATTTGAAAGTGATGGATTTTTATATTGGAAAAATAGATTCGAAACTTATGTGAAATCAAAAGATCTTGATCTTTGGCATGTTATTACCTTTGGTGATTTTCCCCCTATTCAATATAATGTTGAAACTAAAATGGATGAAATTGTATCTTTTGAAAAATAAAATGATGATTTGAAAAAGAAACTAGCAAAAAATAATGAAGCTAAAATGGTTATTTATAATGCGTTACCACGCAAAGAATATGAAAGAATTTTTATGTGTAAAACCGCAAAAGAAATTTGGGACTCTTTACTAATTACGCACCAAGGTAATAGTCAAGTTAAAGATAACAAAATAGATCTTCTTGTACAACAATATGAACAATTTACGATTCCGGAAGAAGAATCAATTGATAATGCTTTTGCTAAATTTAACACTATCATCACAAGTTTAAAAGCACTTGATGAGACATTTTCTAGTAAAAATTTTGTTAGGAAATTTCTTAGGGCATTGCATCCGAAATGGCGAGCTAAAGTCACGGCTATTGAAGAATCAAAGAATTTGATGACGTTGTCACTAGATGAACTAATTGGCAACTTGAAGGTCTATGAAGAAATTATAAGAAGAGATTCGGAAACGGTCAAAGTCAAGAAAGAACAAACCAAATCCATTGCTCTAAAAGCCAAAAAGGAACCTAGTGACGATGATGATTCAAGTGACGAGAGTGAAGACGAAGAATATGCAATGGCCGTAAGAGAATTCAAGAAATTCTTCAAGAGACGAGGAAGATTCACTAGATCACCACGAGACGAAAGAAAACCGTTCCAAAGAAATAGAAGTGATAACTACGGGAAAAGAAAGTGCTTTAGATGTGAAAGTCCAAATCATCTCATTGGCGAATGTCTAAAGCCGCCGGGTTATGAAAATCAAGGCGCCTTGATTAGTGGAACATGGAGTGATAGTGACAAAGAAGAAGTGGAAAAACCAAGAGACGAAAAGTGTTTTATGGCAAAAGGAACCGACGAAATATGTTTAGGAATTGACTTGGAGCCTGATGAATGGATCAAGGATAGCGGATGTTCAAGGCACATGACGGGGAACCGCAAGCTATTTTCTACATAAAAGGCATACAATGGAGGTAACGTTATTTTCGGTAGTGACTTACGTGGAAAAATCATTGGCAAAGGTACGATTTCTCAAGACTCACTTACTATTGAAAATGTAGAACATGTAGATAATTTAACATATAACTTGCTTAGTATAGGACAAATATGCGATAATAAATGTAGAGTTACCTTTACCGAAGAGGATAGCGAAATAGTTAATAATGGAAAAATTATAGGTAGAGGAATTAGGAAAGGAGGCATATATGTTATGAAACTAGGAAACAAACCTGAGGATAGGATATGCCTAACGACCCTAGACGAAAACTCCACATTGTGGCATAGGAGATTAGGACATGCTAACATGCAACAAATACAATCTTTGGCCTCTAAGGAACTAGTTAGAAACTTGCCTAATCTAAAATATGACAAGCATTTTTGTGATGCATGTAAAATTGGAAAACAAGTTCATGCTAGTCACAAAGCTAAGAATATAGTATCCACTACTAGGTGCCTAGAACTATTACATATGGATCTTTTTGGTCCATCCGCTGTGCGGAGCTATGGAGGAAACAAATATACCTTAGTAATAGTAGATGACTACTCACGATACACGTGGACTAGGTTTTTAAGTGACAAGACCCAAGCCTTTGAAAAATTCGAAATATTTAGTAAAATGATTCAAATTAAATTAGGATGCACAATAGTAGCCATTAGGACGAACCATGGTAGGGAATTTGACAATGAAGTACAATTCGGAAAATATTGTGATTTAAATGGAATATCTCACAATTTCTCCGCTCCTCGTACTCCTCAATCAAATGGCGTAGTAGAAAGAAAAAATAGGTCACTACAAGAAATGAGTAGAACAATGTTAAATGAACAATCCATTCCACAAAAATTTTGGTGTCACGCCGTAGATACTTCAACATATATTATTAATAGGGTATCAATTAGGAGAATTCTAGGAAAAACTCCTTATGAGTTACTAAGAGGTAGAAAACCAAACTTAAGCTACTTTAGGGTATTTGAAAGTAAATGTTACATTATAAACACTAAGGATTACCTCACTAAGTTTGATCCAAAATCGTATGAAGGAATATTTTTAGGATACTCACAAAATAGTAAAGCATATATAATACTTAACAAACACTCCATGAAAGTAGAAGAATCACTAAATGTAACATTTGATGAAACACCACCACCTCCTAAAACTTTACCTTTAGAAGATGATGACTAAGTCGAAGAAGAAGCTATTGAGGTTAGTAAAACAAAACCCATGGGAAATGATAATGAAGACATTAACTTAGGAAATAACGAAATTGTAAATGTTAAAGAATCTAGATCACATCCACTAGATAATATAATAGGACATCTAAACCAAAGAACCCTTAGGTCACAAGCTCAAGATAAAAATAATTTCTTTTGTTTCCTCTCAGCAATAGAACCTAAGAATATTAATGAGGCTTTAAAAGATGAAAGTTGGGTTATAGCTATGCAAGAAGAATTAAATCAATTTAAGGCAAATGATGTTTGGGAATTAGTCCCAAATCCAATGAATATGACCATCATAGGAACTAAATGGGTATATAGGAATAAATTAGATGAAAATGGAGTAGTTACTAGGAATAAAGCTATGTTAGAGTCCCAAGGTTATAATCAACAAGAAGGAATTGATTATGACGAAACTTATGCCCCCGTAGCTAGGCTAGAATCTATTAGGATACTACTTGCCTATGCATGCGCCCTAGACTTTAAGTTATTCCAAATGGACGTGAAAAGTGCATTCCTTAACGGTTTTATCAATGAGGAGGTATATGTGGCACAACCTCCAGGATTCATTGACTTCGCAAAACCTGATTATGTTTATAAGTTAAAGAAAGCTTTGTATGGATTCAAACAAGCTCCCAAAGCTTGGTATGATGGATTAAAAGCTTTCCTTATTAAACATGATTATTCCATGGGAATGGTAGATAACACTCTTTTCACTAAAAGGAAAGACCCAAATCTCATCATTGTTCAAATATATGTTGATGACATTATATTTGGATCGACTTGTCAAGACATGTGTGATGAATTTGCCAAAATCATGCATGATGAGTTTGAGATGAGTATGATGGGTGAACTTAACTTCTTCCTAGGATTACAAATATAACAATTAGAAGATGGAATATTCTTTAACCAATCTAAGTACATTAAGGAAATGCTTAAGAAATTTGGCCTAGAAGACTCAAAACCCATGAAAACTCCCATGTCTACGGAAGTAAAACTCACAAAGGATGATGAAGGTGAGTCCGTAGATAACACCAAGTATAGAGGAATGATAGGTAGTTTACTATACTTGACGGCAAGTAGACCCGATATCATGTTTAGTGTTTGCCTTTGTGCCCGTTTTCAAGAGGATCCCAAAACCTCTCACCTAGAAGCGGTTAAGCGTATCTTCCGATACATTAAAGGCACTATACACTTAGGATTATGGTATCTTAAGGGATCCGGCATAGAAACCATCGTCTATGCGGATTCGGATCATGCGGGAGACTACGTAGATAGAAAAAGCACTAGCGGTATCTGCACGTTTATGGGATGTTGTCTAACATCTTGGTTTTCGAAGAAGCAAACCGCTCTTGCTATTTCTACCACCAAAGCCGAATATGTAAGCGCTGGAAAGGCATGTCAACAAGCACTATGGATGAAACAAGCTCTTATAGACTATGGCATTAGGTTAGAAAACGTTTCCATTATGTGCGATAATAAAGGTGCGATAGATTTAAGTAAAAATCCGGTGCAACACTCTAGGACTAAACATATAGAAATACGCCACCACTTTCTTAGGGATAATGTACAAAAAGGGAACATATCTATAGAAAAAGTTGCATCGGAAGATAACATTGCGGATATATTCACTAAACCCGTTAAGCGTGAATTATTCAATCACTTGCGTTTAGGATTAGGAATGATGGAACAAGTTGACTAAATTCTATTGCATTTAGAAAAATTTTCTTTTAAGTTTTGCATAAGATTTACTTTTCTTCCACTTCTCCATTTCTGAGTCTAGGAATCTATTTCGCACAAAATTAAAAGATTGGGAAATATTATTTTCTTTGCATATACTCTTTTGTAAAACCCAATCAATTTTTTTTTTAAATTATTCTCACATCTAGGAAATTACATGAACATCATTTTCCTTGCATTGTTGACTAATGCTAAAAACATTTTTTTTTTCATGCATAAACTCTCACATAAATTGTCAAGGTATATAATCTAATATATATCTTTGACATTCATGATCGAGCAAAAATCGAATCAAGGAGATTTTGGATTGTTTCTTAAGAATTTTTTTTTATTTAGAAGTCGAAACAATCACAACTCCACATTTGTTGCATATAGGCACACACTAGGACAAAATCACTCATAACATTGTCATCTTGTTTCATCACTAGATTTTTGACTCACTAGTTGCCTTTGCCCTTGATCTAAGATAGTTGCCTGATGAGTGCTCAAACACTCATCGTTTTTGATATATTTAAACTGCCAAAACGCACAAAAACAATCAAAAAGATATCAAAATACTTAAATTATCCCAGGGATTGTGTTTTATGTGTTTTAAAAGCAAAATGTGCAAAAACAAAGAAAAAACGTACAAAGTTTGCAGTATTGGCAGTTTCAGTCCCCCAAGTTTCAAAACTTGTCAATTTTAGTCCCTATGCATTTATTTTTAAGGAAAAGTCAACCCAAGGTCTTAAAAGTCAAATAATCATAAAATAATATAATTGGGTTGCAAGTTTTCAAAAATTACATGATTAGTCCCTGAAAATCCAAATATGGCAAAAGTAGTCCCTGGGATTTTTGAAATTTTGAAAGGGTGGAAAAATGCAAATTTGGTCCTTGGATTATTGGTATTTGGCAAAATTGATCCTTTGGAGAAGTTTTGGAAAGTTACACTTTACCCCCCTCAACTTTGAAGGAATTGCAAAAATGGTCCTTGTGTTAACTACTAACCATCCGGATCCTTATTTACTTAATCCAAAATGCACCCTTATCCACCCAAATCCCCTAGCCCAGCTACAACCCTCAGCCCACCACACAACTTGGCCCAGTCCATTGTTTTCTTTGGTTAATACCCCGGTCAGCCCAGGTCAACGCGGGTCAAACAAGACGTTTGACCGCCTTCTCCCCCAACAAAATCCCCCAAAACCAGGGCAACAATCACCTCCCCCCTCCTCACCTTTTCACCCACTTTACCCCCCACAATTAATAACCTTACCCACCAACTCCACCACCATAAATGCATCCCCAATCCCCTCACCAACACCACTCAGAATTGCCCGAAGTGATTTTGGCGCCAAAATGGCAATCTAGGGCTCAGATCATCTCAAGCATAATTAGACGGTTGGGATTTGGTCAGAGGGTCAAAGCAAAGGCTGTGGGGCTCTCAGAATTCAAAAAGAGCCCATGTGGAAGGCTTAGCTTTAGTTTTTTAGCTCGATATATATTGATAAGCTCATAGAAGCTTGTGTGTGTAATTTTCCTTAGTTTTATTGTAATTTTAGTTTATTTTCAATGTAATGTAACTGTTTTTTATCAATGCAAGCTCAGTTTGAAGTTTAATTCTCATTTCCATTTTTCAAAGTCTCATTTAAATTTATCAAGTTCTAATTTAAGTTTCTAATTTGTGTTTATTGGATTCATAAGCTAATACAAACTCAGTAACAAGGGTTTATTAACTTAACAAACTTGTTTGATAAACTCTTAGCTCATTTCTAAATATTTATAAAAAATCAAGAAAAATCAAAAAATAAGTGAAAGATTGGTGATCAGTGACTGTATGAGCAAGGAGCACAGTAAATCAAGGATGGCTGTGGGTTAGGTACCTCAGGGGAGGGCATAGGATTGATTGATTTAGTCCTTTGGTTCTTACTCAGTGGCTTGGAAGGCTTTGTAAGCTATAAAACCTTTCATCTTTACTCCTAAGTAGTCTAAACTGTCTATTTAAGTTTATTGCAGTTAAAAATTAGCTTAAAAATTAGTAGTGATCATTTGTTTGTGTTTTATATTTGTTTAAGTTGTAATTTCTTCAATAACTGATTTTTAAGGAGTGTTTGGATTTGCCTTGTTCATTGAGATCTTGTTGTTGCAGTGTTGCCATTTTGTCATTTGTGAGTTGCTATAAGTTCATTTAGACCTAAGGACTCATAAAACTTGTATCTAATCAAGCAAAAGTCAAAATTGCAAAGATTACACCACCACAGTTAACTGTGGTGGTTTTTGAGTTCCATACCCCATCATTTCATTGTATAAGTGGTACTTGTAACTTAATTTGGTCTTAACTTAACTTATAAACATGTTTTCAGCCATTTAGATCAATCAAAAGTTGAAAAAAGTCAAGGTATCAAGTTTTTGCTAAAAGTCAAATTGTGAGTTCTCAGATTTTGATCTAACTTTGGAGGTTTGTAATTTGATGGATACTAGGTCTTAGAGTCTGAGTTTTTACAAGTGTAATATCTACCACTTTGTTGATTTTTGTGAATTTTCTCAGATTTTTTAGAATTTGTTTACTGGGTCCCACAAAGCCACAAAGTGACTTGCAGGGCAACACATCTGCCCTGTCTCAGCAGACCACCCTCACACCACCATCTTTTGTGGTGGTTTGAGGCCAATACAGTGACCCTCAGACTTTGTTTTTGGTCCCACTCATCCCCCCTCCTACCAGGGAGTAAGGGTGAGCCCTTTGTTTGACCCCTACAATAGTGGACCCCACCTAATTTGGTCCCTAAACCTTGTCCCATAATCTGCTCAGTCAACAATTAAGCAAAGTGCTTATTTGATCTTTTTGGCTTATTCAGGCCATTCATTGGCTTAATTCCTGCTTATTGTTGTTCAAAAGACTCAGAGAAACCAAAGAATACCATTGTGGACCCCACATCTTCATTTTGAGCTTAAAAACCTTCACAGTCAACAAAAGTCAACTGTGAGGTGATTAAGCACTTCAAGTGCTTATTTCCAGGGGTGTAGTGAAAGTGCCTTTATTAAAAGTACTTATTTTTAGCTTATAATTAGTTTAGAAAAAGAAAAAAAACCAAAAAACCAATTTTAAAAATAGTGATAGCTTCTATTTAATAGGATTTATCAATTTAATTTTTTTTTAAATTTATTCCTAAGTAATATATCACTTTTATATTTTTAGAAATTATAGTTTAGGTTAAAATAATTTTACAAATTTTTCCAGATTTTTATTTTGTCTTTTAGTGGTATTTCTAATTAATTTTAGTTTAATTTAGTTTTAATTAATATTAATCAATTAAATAGCATAATTAGTTTTTAAATAGTATAACCTAGTTTTTATAATTTTTATAGCTTCTATTTTAGTTAAAACATTTTTATAAATTTTTCTAGAATTTTTACTGTTCATTTTCTATTTCTTATAATATAATTACTTTAATTAGAAATTAAGAAGTAATTAGCTTAATAATTATTTAATTAGCTTAAAAATACTTAGAATTAACTTTTTATAATTTTTAAGATTCCCATGATGGTTAATTAGATTTATAAAATTTTTCTTAATTTTCTAAGCCTTTTTAGTATTTTTAATAATTCTAATTAGTTTAATTAGTATTAAATAGATAATTAGTAATTAATTAATAATAAATAATTAAATAGTGTAAAAATAATTTTTATTTTTCTTAAAATTTTCTTTAATTGCTAGGATTGTAAAAATATCAAATTTACACTTTTACCCCTTCCAGTCTTTCAGTTGTACTTTTTGGTTTGTTCGTCTGTGTACGTTTTTTTAATTAAAACGTACGTTTTCAGATTTAGCTCAAATCTTCGTAATCCAAATTCCCGTAATCAATCACATAGCTTTCCTAAGCTATATTTGTTAATAATTTCCAAATAATTTTCACAACAAACCCTTTTCTGTGAATAACACCCGATTACGATTACGCTAAAGTTACATTTCACACCTCAACGGGATTTAACGACCCGGTGATACATTATATTACCCGGAGTATTGATCTAGGCTATTTGACTTAGTTGACCATTCTTTGGTTAATTTAAGTTGGTAGTTTAGCGTCAATCATTGCCTTAGGAAGTTTAAGTGCTCTTGGCTTTGTTTGTCTCCTTTAGCTTATTATGCGTTACTTATTTTCTCTTTTGCTTAAGTGTTTTTGCATGCATGCTATATCTTGATTAGATTAGATGCTATATTGCCTAAAGGAATTGAACTTGCTTGAATCCAAATCCAAAAACATAACCTTTCTGCAAATTTTCTACCAAAAACCCATTTCTGGCAATCTGGAACCATGAGATGGGCGGCCCCCTTAATTTTAAGGGGACCGCCCCCTAATTAAGGGGACCGGCCATCTGCTGGACGGAGTTACAGAATCTTTTCTGCTTTTTAGCCCATTTCAACCTACATTTCCCATTTTTCACCAACACATTTTGTCCTAATCTCCCAAACAAACCTTATCCATCCATAAACACACAAATCTTACACTATAAATATCCCCAATCTTCAACTGTAACAATTCGCATTTTCAGATTAATTACTATTCCCGGCAGGTCACCCAAGCCTGTACTACTCTCGCATGAGCACGCTTAACCGTATGGGCGATTAACCGTTAGACCACAAAACGCGTTTCTAAGACAATTTGAGTTTTCAACTTATTAGAAAAAGTCAACATATTTTTCCCTCCTCCTTTGACCAAAAATCATTCTTTGATTTTATAAGTCATTCCTTGATTTTTAGGCTTACGGTTTTAGGTCTAAAAGACATTTAACACCAACCGACACTAGACTGAGCCCAGCCTAGACATTATAAGTCATTTTAAGTCATTATTATCCTATTAGAAAAGTTACATTTTACTTTTCTCAATTTTACGCAACTTTCGTACGTTTTACGTATTACGCGTTTTAGACCCGTGTTTCCAGTTTTTAGCAGGGTTTTAGCACCCGATAGAACCTACCACTCATTTTATATTTTATTATGGACTATATTGACATGTTTGACCATACTTTCAAGTTTCATATTTTTAGGATACCCAGTTTTACGTTTCGTGGCCTAAAAACTTACGGTTAGCGATTTACGGAGTCAAAACTAGCTACATACTTAGGATAATACCATCAAAAGTCCACACCTTGTTCTCCAAGTTCTTCAAACCGCCACTAGGGGGGGGCATTCACACTTGTGGCATCATCTCATGACTTTAGCCATTGGATCATTTTTATTTACAACTTTGTCTCCAAGTTTATGTAGTTTCCTAGCCACCTTCCTAACCTCCTCATTCTTGCTATAAATAGAGAGCTCATTCCTTTCATTCTTCATCAATAAAAACGCCACACTACTATATCCTAGCACCATGATCCTTTGATCTTCAATATACAAGTTACACTACAAAGTTCAAGGTCTTAGTATTCTCTACCTAGTTCTTAAGTTTGTTTGGTGATTCCATGGTTGAATTAGGAGCTACACAAGGTTGCTAGGGCTGAAGTTAATGGGTTTTCACAAGGGTTAGATCAAGGCTAGCAAGGGTTACAAGAGTTATGGTGAAGGGTTTACAAGATTAGGTTTAGTGTCCTAGTTCTATACTTGACTTCCTTTCTTTAGAAAGCCAAAAGTTGTAAGCAAACCCTTATACACTTTCTTGCTCAATATCATTTCATGCTTATTATGTTTCTTTCATGCTATATATGGTCTTTGTATTGTGTTCATGATGTTTAAAAATGGATAAAACAAGTATTGGTATACATATGTTAACTTATGACAAGTAAACAAGCAAACTAGTGATTTTTATGGAAAACCACGACCACAATAGTATAACTTTGATATTTGACACTTACTTACTGTTAAAGAGGACTTAACAAGGAAAACATAGCAATTTGAATCACCCAAAACGAGTATACGAGTCAAAAGTTATGACCGTTTGAAGTTAGCGACACCAAAACGCCGAAACTGCCCATAACCTCCTGTTTGCATTCTGCCAATTTGAAAGTCCCACTTCTGGTCCGATTCATCAAAAAGTTAAAACACGAAAGTTGTCCGGAACGACGTTTTCGTTCAGGAACAAAGAAGCTCGAGCCCTGAAAAGGCTTTCCGAGTGATATTTCTTCAAATTCTTAACAGCCCATTTTTAGACCAAAGTTACTATATAATGATTATATTTAGATGAGACCAAGAGGTCTAATGACCTAAAGCCAAGACCACAACCATGGCTAAAGCCAAGGTTGAGTCTTAAGACCATGGTAACAATGACCAAGGTCACGGCAAAGCCACGGCTAAAGACCATATAACTTTTAAAGATCAAAACTTATATATATGTTATCAAATACTACAATAGTAGGGAGCCTCATGTGAGGAGTTCATTAAGTAAGCCGTCGAGACGAGTTGTGGATTTACGAGTTAAAGTGTCCTGGCTCCTCGAACGTTTACTTCATGACTTCTGAATTATGTCGGCCCGAACGGTAGTAAAAGATATACAACCTATACATGTTTCATAGACTATTTATATTCAAAGACTTACACTATATACTAAGTACTACATCATGAACATTGTGCAAGACATATATTGGCAATTCTTCGTATTCTTAGACGTTACTCCAAACCTAAGTCGCAACGTTCTATTATAGGCTGCTCTTAGAGACTTTCGCGATTCGACTACCACTTTCATTTCTCATTACATAGACTTAAGGTGAGTCATAGCCCCTACTTTTTCATACTTGTTTTAACTCTTTGGGGGGGATACATGCACAACTACTTGCTTACTTGTACAAATACTTGATCGCATTATACTTGATTGTTCTATACTTGATTGTCTTATACTTGATCGCATTATACTTGATTTCATACATACATGATTGTGTTATACTTAACTGCGTTATACTTGATTGTGTTACTGCCAGTGGCTCCAGATTAAGTTGTTGGATGACCATTGAGACTTCCGGTGGCTCCAAATTAAGACCTTGGATGACCATTGAGGCTATTGATACATCCTAACATTTGCGAATGTTGGATACATCATAAACGTGAGGTCTTCGGAGATGAAGTGTAGACTCACGACTAATTGCTAAACTGTTTTGATGAACTTATACATGTCTTTATTATACCATATATATTAGCAGTGGGTTGTGAACACACAGGTTACAAGTCTCTTATGGCGGGACTTGTAACTGAGTGGATTCACGATGCCTTTGCTGTGTGAACATTCTTTTAAGGCTTTTCAACTGTTTTAAGACAAACTCTATGAACTCACCAACCATTGTGTTGACACTTTAGCATGTTATCTCAGGTCTATAAGGCGATAGCTAGTGCGTGGAACTTAGAGTCAAGCTGCATATTCTGAAGACTTACGCTTTTATCATTTACCATTCAAAACACTTTGTGTACATTTATATATCATACTTTGGAATTTCATGTTTGTAACTTTGAATTCATTAATCGAATGGTAACTTTTCAAAACGTCTCATTTAGAGTTCGTTTTCTATAACTTGTACTTTGTATTATGAAGTAGCACCCCTATGACACAGTCTTCCGCTGCGGTATTTTGGGGGTGTTACAGATTGGTATCAGAGCCTTGGCTATAGAGAACTAGGTTGCATTTAGTGCCTAGACTATAACTGCTATATACGTTGGGACCTTCCTCTTTATTTGCCTTACACACAATACATACACATGTGCTTTTTGGTTAGAGGTTTGCTTAGTTCCACGCTGTTAGATGATGTGACTTTAGTATTATAAGGAGCCCCAGAGATTCGTCGAGTCATTAAAAACATGGAGCTCAGTAATAACTAATTAGTTAACTTGATCTTGTGACAGTTCTTGTTTGATGAGACACAAGATTTGAGTTAAATAATATTATTACTTAGCTTTAGGGATTTGATGACTGGATTATCTTACCATCTGCCTCAGAAGGCGGATTTTGTGTCGGAAATTCTTAAGTAGGATGATTTAGAATCTCCTTATTTAAATGGATTGGGACGCCTCTTCAGTTAAATAAAGAAATTGTAAATCACCGAACCATAAGTTTATGAGACCTTACTTACATAAATTTGGACGCTTCTTTATGTAAGTAATGTGTTATAAATAAGTGGGCTTAATTGTAGCCGATACAACTCCTTAACCAGAATCTTAGACGAATCAGAGTAAACACCACTATATTAGAGATCTCGAATTCTCTTAGACACACCATAAGTAGTTAACATCAACTAAACTTCGGGACGAAGTTTCCTGAAGGGGTAGAGACTGTAACAATTCGCATTTTCAGATTAATTACTATTCCCGGCAGGTCACCCAAGCCTGTACTACTCTCGCATGAGCACGCTTAACCGTATGGGCGATTAACCGTTAGACCACAAAACGCGTTTCTAAGACAATTTGAGTTTTCAACTTATTAGAAAAAGTCAACATATTTTTCCCTCCTCCTTTGACCAAAAATCATTCTTTGATTTTATAAGTCATTCCTTGATTTTTAGGCTTACGGTTTTAGGTCTAAAAGACATTTAACACCAACCGACACTAGACTGAGCCCAGCCTAGACATTATAAGTCATTTTAAGTCATTATTATCCTATTAGAAAAGTTACATTTTACTTTTCTCAATTTTACGCAACTTTCGTACGTTTTACGTATTACGCGTTTTAGACCCGTGTTTCCAGTTTTTAGCAGGGTTTTAGCACCCGATAGAACCTACCACTCATTTTATATTTTATTATGGACTATATTGACATGTTTGACCATACTTTCAAGTTTCATATTTTTAGGATACCCAGTTTTACGTTTCGTGGCCTAAAAACTTACGGTTAGCGATTTACGGAGTCAAAACTAGCTACATACTTAGGATAATACCATCAAAAGTCCACACCTTGTTCTCCAAGTTCTTCAAACCGCCACTAGGGGGGGGGGCATTCACACTTGTGGCATCATCTCATGACTTTAGCCATTGGATCATTTTTATTTACAACTTTGTCTCCAAGTTTATGTAGTTTCCTAGCCACCTTCCTAACCTCCTCATTCTTGCTATAAATAGAGAGCTCATTCCTTTCATTCTTCATCAATAAAAACGCCACACTACTATATCCTAGCACCATGATCCTTTGATCTTCAATATACAAGTTACACTACAAAGTTCAAGGTCTTAGTATTCTCTACCTAGTTCTTAAGTTTGTTTGGTGATTCCATGGTTGAATTAGGAGCTACACAAGGTTGCTAGGGCTGAAGTTAATGGGTTTTCACAAGGGTTAGATCAAGGCTAGCAAGGGTTACAAGAGTTATGGTGAAGGGTTTACAAGATTAGGTTTAGTGTCCTAGTTCTATACTTGACTTCCTTTCTTTAGAAAGCCAAAAGTTGTAAGCAAACCCTTATACACTTTCTTGCTCAATATCATTTCATGCTTATTATGTTTCTTTCATGCTATATATGGTCTTTGTATTGTGTTCATGATGTTTAAAAATGGATAAAACAAGTATTGGTATACATATGTTAACTTATGACAAGTAAACAAGCAAACTAGTGATTTTTATGGAAAACCACGACCACAATAGTATAACTTTGATATTTGACACTTACTTACTGTTAAAGAGGACTTAACAAGGAAAACATAGCAATTTGAATCACCCAAAACGAGTATACGAGTCAAAAGTTATGACCGTTTGAAGTTAGCGACACCAAAACGCCGAAACTGCCCATAACCTCCTGTTTGCATTCTGCCAATTTGAAAGTCCCACTTCTGGTCCGATTCATCAAAAAGTTAAAACACGAAAGTTGTCCGGAACGACGTTTTCGTTCAGGAACAAAGAAGCTCGAGCCCTGAAAAGGCTTTCCGAGTGATATTTCTTCAAATTCTTAACAGCCCATTTTTAGACCAAAGTTACTATATAATGATTATATTTAGATGAGACCAAGAGGTCTAATGACCTAAAGCCAAGACCACAACCATGGCTAAAGCCAAGGTTGAGTCTTAAGACCATGGTAACAATGACCAAGGTCACGGCAAAGCCACGGCTAAAGACCATATAACTTTTAAAGATCAAAACTTATATATATGTTATCAAATACTACAATAGTAGGGAGCCTCATGTGAGGAGTTCATTAAGTAAGCCGTCGAGACGAGTTGTGGATTTACGAGTTAAAGTGTCCTGGCTCCTCGAACGTTTACTTCATGACTTCTGAATTATGTCGGCCCGAACGGTAGTAAAAGATATACAACCTATACATGTTTCATAGACTATTTATATTCAAAGACTTACACTATATACTAAGTACTACATCATGAACATTGTGCAAGACATATATTGGCAATTCTTCGTATTCTTAGACGTTACTCCAAACCTAAGTCGCAACGTTCTATTATAGGCTGCTCTTAGAGACTTTCGCGATTCGACTACCACTTTCATTTCTCATTACATAGACTTAAGGTGAGTCATAGCCCCTACTTTTTCATACTTGTTTTAACTCTTTGGGGGGGATACATGCACAACTACTTGCTTACTTGTACAAATACTTGATCGCATTATACTTGATTGTTCTATACTTGATTGTCTTATACTTGATCGCATTATACTTGATTTCATACATACATGATTGTGTTATACTTAACTGCGTTATACTTGATTGTGTTACTGCCAGTGGCTCCAGATTAAGTTGTTGGATGACCATTGAGACTTCCGGTGGCTCCAAATTAAGACCTTGGATGACCATTGAGGCTATTGATACATCCTAACATTTGCGAATGTTGGATACATCATAAACGTGAGGTCTTCGGAGATGAAGTGTAGACTCACGACTAATTGCTAAACTGTTTTGATGAACTTATACATGTCTTTATTATACCATATATATTAGCAGTGGGTTGTGAACACACAGGTTACAAGTCTCTTATGGCGGGACTTGTAACTGAGTGGATTCACGATGCCTTTGCTGTGTGAACATTCTTTTAAGGCTTTTCAACTGTTTTAAGACAAACTCTATGAACTCACCAACCATTGTGTTGACACTTTAGCATGTTATCTCAGGTCTATAAGGCGATAGCTAGTGCGTGGAACTTAGAGTCAAGCTGCATATTCTGAAGACTTACGCTTTTATCATTTACCATTCAAAACACTTTGTGTACATTTATATATCATACTTTGGAATTTCATGTTTGTAACTTTGAATTCATTAATCGAATGGTAACTTTTCAAAACGTCTCATTTAGAGTTCGTTTTCTATAACTTGTACTTTGTATTATGAAGTAGCACCCCTATGACACAGTCTTCCGCTGCGGTATTTTGGGGGTGTTACAGATTGGTATCAGAGCCTTGGCTATAGAGAACTAGGTTGCATTTAGTGCCTAGACTATAACTGCTATATACGTTGGGACCTTCCTCTTTATTTGCCTTACACACAATACATACACATGTGCTTTTTGGTTAGAGGTTTGCTTAGTTCCACGCTGTTAGATGATGTGACTTTAGTATTATAAGGAGCCCCAGAGATTCGTCGAGTCATTAAAAACATGGAGCTCAGTAATAACTAATTAGTTAACTTGATCTTGTGACAGTTCTTGTTTGATGAGACACAAGATTTGAGTTAAATAATATTATTACTTAGCTTTAGGGATTTGATGACTGGATTATCTTACCATCTGCCTCAGAAGGCGGATTTTGTGTCGGAAATTCTTAAGTAGGATGATTTAGAATCTCCTTATTTAAATGGATTGGGACGCCTCTTCAGTTAAATAAAGAAATTGTAAATCACCGAACCATAAGTTTATGAGACCTTACTTACATAAATTTGGACGCTTCTTTATGTAAGTAATGTGTTATAAATAAGTGGGCTTAATTGTAGCCGATACAACTCCTTAACCAGAATCTTAGACGAATCAGAGTAAACACCACTATATTAGAGATCTCGAATTCTCTTAGACACACCATAAGTAGTTAACATCAACTAAACTTCGGGACGAAGTTTCCTGAAGGGGTAGAGACTGTAACAATTCGCATTTTCAGATTAATTACTATTCCCGGCAGGTCACCCAAGCCTGTACTACTCTCGCATGAGCACGCTTAACCGTATGGGCGATTAACCGTTAGACCACAAAACGCGTTTCTAAGACAATTTGAGTTTTCAACTTATTAGAAAAAGTCAACATATTTTTCCCTCCTCCTTTGACCAAAAATCATTCTTTGATTTTATAAGTCATTCCTTGATTTTTAGGCTTACGGTTTTAGGTCTAAAAGACATTTAACACCAACCGACACTAGACTGAGCCCAGCCTAGACATTATAAGTCATTTTAAGTCATTATTATCCTATTAGAAAAGTTACATTTTACTTTTCTCAATTTTACGCAACTTTCGTACGTTTTACGTATTACGCGTTTTAGACCCGTGTTTCCAGTTTTTAGCAGGGTTTTAGCACCCGATAGAACCTACCACTCATTTTATATTTTATTATGGACTATATTGACATGTTTGACCATACTTTCAAGTTTCATATTTTTAGGATACCCAGTTTTACGTTTCGTGGCCTAAAAACTTACGGTTAGCGATTTACGGAGTCAAAACTAGCTACATACTTAGGATAATACCATCAAAAGTCCACACCTTGTTCTCCAAGTTCTTCAAACCGCCACTAGGGGGGGGGGCATTCACACTTGTGGCATCATCTCATGACTTTAGCCATTGGATCATTTTTATTTACAACTTTGTCTCCAAGTTTATGTAGTTTCCTAGCCACCTTCCTAACCTCCTCATTCTTGCTATAAATAGAGAGCTCATTCCTTTCATTCTTCATCAATAAAAACGCCACACTACTATATCCTAGCACCATGATCCTTTGATCTTCAATATACAAGTTACACTACAAAGTTCAAGGTCTTAGTATTCTCTACCTAGTTCTTAAGTTTGTTTGGTGATTCCATGGTTGAATTAGGAGCTACACAAGGTTGCTAGGGCTGAAGTTAATGGGTTTTCACAAGGGTTAGATCAAGGCTAGCAAGGGTTACAAGAGTTATGGTGAAGGGTTTACAAGATTAGGTTTAGTGTCCTAGTTCTATACTTGACTTCCTTTCTTTAGAAAGCCAAAAGTTGTAAGCAAACCCTTATACACTTTCTTGCTCAATATCATTTCATGCTTATTATGTTTCTTTCATGCTATATATGGTCTTTGTATTGTGTTCATGATGTTTAAAAATGGATAAAACAAGTATTGGTATACATATGTTAACTTATGACAAGTAAACAAGCAAACTAGTGATTTTTATGGAAAACCACGACCACAATAGTATAACTTTGATATTTGACACTTACTTACTGTTAAAGAGGACTTAACAAGGAAAACATAGCAATTTGAATCACCCAAAACGAGTATACGAGTCAAAAGTTATGACCGTTTGAAGTTAGCGACACCAAAACGCCGAAACTGCCCATAACCTCCTGTTTGCATTCTGCCAATTTGAAAGTCCCACTTCTGGTCCGATTCATCAAAAAGTTAAAACACGAAAGTTGTCCGGAACGACGTTTTCGTTCAGGAACAAAGAAGCTCAAGCCCTGAAAAGGCTTTCCGAGTGATATTTCTTCAAATTCTTAACAGCCCATTTTTAGACCAAAGTTACTATATAATGATTATATTTAGATGAGACCAAGAGGTCTAATGACCTAAAGCCAAGACCACAACCATGGCTAAAGCCAAGGTTGAGTCTTAAGACCATGGTAACAATGACCAAGGTCACGGCAAAGCCACGGCTAAAGACCATATAACTTTTAAAGATCAAAACTTATATATATGTTATCAAATACTACAATAGTAGGGAGCCTCATGTGAGGAGTTCATTAAGTAAGCCGTCGAGACGAGTTGTGGATTTACGAGTTAAAGTGTCCTGGCTCCTCGAACGTTTACTTCATGACTTCTGAATTATGTCGGCCCGAACGGTAGTAAAAGATATACAACCTATACATGTTTCATAGACTATTTATATTCAAAGACTTACACTATATACTAAGTACTACATCATGAACATTGTGCAAGACATATATTGGCAATTCTTCGTATTCTTAGACGTTACTCCAAACCTAAGTCGCAACGTTCTATTATAGGCTGCTCTTAGAGACTTTCGCGATTCGACTACCACTTTCATTTCTCATTACATAGACTTAAGGTGAGTCATAGCCCCTACTTTTTCATACTTGTTTTAACTCTTTGGGGGGGATACATGCACAACTACTTGCTTACTTGTACAAATACTTGATCGCATTATACTTGATTGTTCTATACTTGATTGTCTTATACTTGATCGCATTATACTTGATTTCATACATACATGATTGTGTTATACTTAACTGCGTTATACTTGATTGTGTTACTGCCAGTGGCTCCAGATTAAGTTGTTGGATGACCATTGAGACTTCCGGTGGCTCCAAATTAAGACCTTGGATGACCATTGAGGCTATTGATACATCCTAACATTTGCGAATGTTGGATACATCATAAACGTGAGGTCTTCGGAGATGAAGTGTAGACTCACGACTAATTGCTAAACTGTTTTGATGAACTTATACATGTCTTTATTATACCATATATATTAGCAGTGGGTTGTGAACACACAGGTTACAAGTCTCTTATGGCGGGACTTGTAACTGAGTGGATTCACGATGCCTTTGCTGTGTGAACATTCTTTTAAGGCTTTTCAACTGTTTTAAGACAAACTCTATGAACTCACCAACCATTGTGTTGACACTTTAGCATGTTATCTCAGGTCTATAAGGCGATAGCTAGTGCGTGGAACTTAGAGTCAAGCTGCATATTCTGAAGACTTACGCTTTTATCATTTACCATTCAAAACACTTTGTGTACATTTATGTATCATACTTTGGAATTTCATGTTTGTAACTTTGAATTCATTAATCGAATGGTAACTTTTCAAAATGTCTCATTTAGAGTTCGTTTTCTATAACTTGTACTTTGTATTATGAAGTAGCACCCCTATGACACAGTCTTCCGCTGCGGTATTTTGGGGGTGTTACATCAACACTCTCCATTCATCCCTTCATGACTTCTCCAAACAAACCAAAACCAAAAGCCTCAAGGCTTGCAAGGTTGACGGAAAAACCCGTTTGGTGAAGAAAAAGCCCTCGAAACAAATCCATCATAACCAATGAAGTTGGAAATCACTCAACACCTCCAACCACTTACTTCCCAAACTTTACACCAAATTCACAAGGACATTCACTTGATCCTCTTTACAAACCATACAACATTGGCCAAACATCTTCCTTCATGCCAAACCACTCATCTCATCCTCCAACCACTTATAATGATTGATGAGTATGTAAATACTCATCATTTTTATCGTATCTGAACTGCCAAAACGTCCAAAAACACTCAGAAATGCATCAAAATACAGAAATTATCTCAAAAGTGTGTTTTATATGTTTTAGATGCAAAATGTTTAAAAACAAATGAAAAATGAACAAAGTTTGCATAATTGGCAGTTTCAGTCCCTCAAGTTTCAAAAATTGACAAAACTAGTCCCTGAAGATTTGAAATGAAAGAAAAGTCAACCCAAGGCATTTAAAAGTCAAATATTGTCAAAAACGATCCTTGGGTATAAAATTTGAGAAATTGCACATTTGGTCCTTCAAGTTTCATAAAATGGCAAAAATGGCCCCTGGGAGTTTTTAAAATGGAAAATTACAACAAATACCCTTGTGGATTTTTAGGATGGCAAGATTGGTCCTTGAAGCAAAGTTTGAGAAAATGTCAATTATGGTCCATGAATTTTTCAGAAATGACAAAATTAGTCCTTGGGCTCAATAACCATACAAACCAAACGGATCCTTGTATTAGTATTATTATCCCTTAAGTCCAATCCAATAAAACCCCCAAGCCCACTTATCCCTCCAAAAGCCCACTCCAATCACCCCAGCCCACCACACAACCCAACACCCCGTTTTTAATAATATTACCCCAACTTTGACCACCTTTGACCGCCTCCTCCACATCACCACCCCCCACTACCTGTAAACAGCCAAGCAAACCATCATCACCCCTAGCTTCCTTCACCCTCTGCAGCACTCAACCCCCCCTCCTACACTCAAACAAACATAAAACTCCAATATCACACCTCTGGCTTCAATAATCAAAGGAAAACGCCAAAAAGGTTTTGGCGCCAAAAAGTTTTGAACGGCCAAGATTTAATCCCATGATCCTGTGGTCTAACATCAAACTGGGAAAAGACAAAGGGGTGCCCCAAACCCTAATCTTTCAATATAAAAGGGAAGAGATGCACTAGGGAAAGAGTAGTAGAATTTAGCTTATTTTAAATTAATGTCAATTTATTTTTAAGTGTAAAAGTTAGTAGCCAAGTTGTATTTTCAGAATCCTTAATGTAATTTAGAAGTTCTATTAATAAAATATTCCAAATTCTCAGTTTAAATTCTAGTATGTCTTATGTTTAGAAAATCTTCTATTTAGTTTAAATATTGTTAGTGATTGTTTCTTGTTAATCTTATGGACTCAAAATAGCTTAACAATAGGTTTCTACAAGCTTTCATTGTATAGAAAGCAAGTTTAGTCAAAAAGCAAAAAAATATAAAAAAAATCAGAAAAAAAATAGAAAAGAAAATAAAAAATACAAGAAGAAGCAGTGGAGCAGGATAAATCAAGGATGGTCCTGGTTTAGAGCTTCTTTGGAAGCATTAGGTTTGGTAATGTGGATCCTGGTTCATTTGGTTTAGCTTGGAAGCACACTGTGAGCTTAAACTTTCATCTCTTTTGATTTTTAGTGTAATAGTAGAGTAAAATTGCATAACTCATAGTTCTTAGCCATAAGAGTAATTTGTGTGTGTTTCTGCTTTATCTGAGTTAGTGTAGCTTGTTAGAGTTGTTATAGCTCAGGTTTCACAATTTGGATAACATTTCATCACATTGTATCTTAACTGCCATAAAATTGTATTCTTGTGAATGGTGGATAAGTGTTGTTTAAATGTGTATCTTTGTGCTCAAACCAGTCCCTTTAATCATAACATAGCAGTGTAAAGTGAGTCCTTGGCTTAAATCACCCTTAACTCATTGAAAAACACAAGACCATAGTCTTTAAGGGGTGTTTGGTTTATCTAATATGTCTGTGCTCTAAGGTGTTTGTGTTGGTATCTTTGGTTGTTACATGTTCCTTTAAGTTATTTTAGCTGAGTTCAACCATAAAATTCAAGTGCTCTTTGTACATTAGTCAAAATCAACTTTAATCTTTTAGATTTCATACACTGTTAGGTTTTTAAGTAACTTAATCATTCAAAGCTTCTCATAAATAGTTGTAGTTGCTTATTTTACTCTCACTTTAGCTTATCATTACATATTCAGTCCATAGAATCAGTTTAAGTCTCACAAAAGTCAACTTGTTGCAAAATCTCAAAAAGTCAATTCTCATAACTGATAAAATGAACAAGATTTCTAGAGTTATTGTAGGGTTTAATATAGATTGGAAGTAGTTAATTATTGAAGATTTGTGTTATTTGACAGCTTGTTTATGTTTTCCAAAAAGAAAATTTGGGTTTAGAAGTCTTTTGCTTAAAGAAACATAAGCTCAAAGTCAGTTGTGTGAGTATTTGGGTGCCCTACACCCAGCCTATTGATTTTTGACCCATTGTCTTTGACCCACTTATCTTGTTAAATTCTTCAGCTTTAGTTGTGACTATTGAGGTTTTGTATAGCTTGCCATGCTACCTTGTTGGTTATGTGTGACACCCCCAAAATTTACAACGCAGCGGAATACCAATTTGGGTGTCACTTCATAGTTCATACACACAAGTTACATAAAATGACCTCAAAAGAGACGTTTAATAAAATATCACATTCGATTTGATAAATCAGAGTACAAAGGTCCCAACAATTTCTATTTAAAAATTAAGTTACAAGAGTTAAATATGACACATGTATATTTTAAAGATAAAAGGTTATCGAATGTGTAGAAAACAAGTCCTTCAATATTTGATATCCACGCGACTCCGATTGCTCCCAATACTCGGCTAGCAAAATAATACCTGAGAAAATACATGCTAAAAAGTCAACATAAAGTTGAGTGAATTCATAGAGTTTAATAAGCAATAAGTTGAATACAAGCATTATTTATCGGGCGACAAGTATTGCAATTACATGTCGGTTTATTTGATTATAGTATTGAGTTCATGTAACCGAACCTTGACGATTTTTAATAATGCCCCGGAAAGGTAAATTTTTGCCATTTACCACAATTCTAACTATTATGTGTCCGTATCCCGAACAAGGCCCGCCAAGCTTAATATGCATATCCATAATACTAGCGTTTACTACTCGAGTAATTAACGGTTTATGAGGGGACTTAATTGGCAAAAAGCATTCAATATCTATGATCATATAATCGGGTCCAGCATACCAAAAACTACTTGTATTCAGTTTGTAAAAACTAGCATGTATCCCCCTCGCGAGGTTTATAAAACATTAAATGAGTAAAGGCGAGGCTATAAACTCACCTTGATGATACGGTAGACATGAAAAAGTAATGTCAATAGTTATAGTGGGAATGGCTCCAAAAAGGCAACCTGAATAATATGAAAGTCTAAGATGTTGATAATTTAAGCTTGAATTATTGTGAATAATGATTTGAAACAATATCGAATAATAAAATGGTTTGTGTGACAAAGGTGGCTTGCGATTAAGGAAATAGGAGCGATAAAGGAAATGCATAAATTGCATACACATATAAAATGTATACAATTAGTCGACATGTATAATCATATTCCTTAGAATCCGTGTACACATCTAAACTCTCTTAATTAGACTCATTAAGTGTTTCGCATAACAACTATACTTCGTTTTAATTCATTCCGCCTAATATGTAACTTTTAGTAAAAATTCCCATTTTGACCCATTACCACGATTAAGACTATTAGACATAAACAAAGCCAATGACTAATTTATTAGTCGCAAAATATTTAGTTTTACTTAAGCTTCACGCTAAAACAATTTCATAATGCTACTAGACTATTAGAAGAGTTTTGTCAAGATTGGCTTTTGTAATATATTCTCCAAATCTGACCCGTCCGAAACGACCCGCTAGATGACATTTTCACGCTTCGGACTCAAAAGAGATTTTGTGTAAAACGACGTTCCGGAAAAGTTTTTAGTTATAGCCGAGACCTGAATCTCAACGTAAAAAGACCAAAATGCCCCTGCAAGTTTCAGTTGGTAGTTTGACTTTTTAAATAAACTGCAGTAGTTTGACTTTCCGGTTTGACCAGTTATATTACACTTTCGTGACTCGGACTCTAAAGAGATTTAATGCAAAACGACATTCCGAATAACTTTCGTGTTTTAACTGAAGGCCGATTCGGACCAGAAAAGGCTCAAAACCCCGTTTAAAAACTGCATCAGCTCACTTTTTATAAAACAAGTGCTGTCATTTTAAAAGAAAAATGTAGAACTGGTTTTTA
The DNA here is from genome assembly GCA_030686995.1 of Artemisia argyi. NCBI lineage: Eukaryota > Viridiplantae > Streptophyta > Magnoliopsida > Asterales > Asteraceae > Artemisia > Artemisia argyi. The sequence goes on from CM060681.1 coordinate 80,671,076, forward strand.
ATCAAAATCACCCTCATTTTCGCACTTTCACACCCCAATTCCTCGCGGTAGACTAAAAACGTTGTTTCGGACAACTTTCGTGTTTTGGCCGAAGGTCGAAACGGGCCAGAAAATGACGAAAATGCCCTTATTCAGATCTGACAGCAACAAAATTTTATACAAGTGCTGTTTGGAATTTTATAATTTTTCTAAATTTCAAATGACCGCCAAACGTTCTTATTAAGAGTTAGAAGCCGAATTTTATATCAAAACGTTCATATTAACATCCTCTATCATATTCAAAAGACAAAAATCAGTTTCAAAAATTTCAACCTAGGCGAAACAAGCCTCAACTTTCTGGTCTAAAATGGGTAGCTTTAAACCCCTTCAAACTTCAATTTTCGCAATATACAATATCACCATAACCTCTAACTAGCCTAACCCCATTCACTAATCATCCCAACTATTAATTCAACCTTAATAATATTTCACACATCACCACATGGATTCTAAGTACTAGATTATAAACATGCATGCATATATATAACCAAAAATCAAATTAAGATCAAAGAAAATACTTACAAACACAAAATCAAAGAAGACATAGATCAACAAAAACCCTTCTCATTTACCCTTAGGGCTGCCAAAATCAAACACCCCCTTTACTTGATCAAACTCTAGTTTTCATTACCCAAAAATTTGCAAAAACCCTTGTTTATACACCCTTGACACTTCAATTATCTTCAATTAGATCAAAACCCTTAGAATGAAAAATCAAATAAATCAAGAATCTTGAAAATTAATAATGCATGGTGGTTTACTCATTGGAGATGATTAGGGTTTAGTTTGTTATTGATTTGGGGTTGAATGGAAATGATTTAGGAATCAAGATTGAAGGTTTGATGTTTTGGTGGTGATGAAGTCACGAGCAGGAGAGAAAAAAAGAGAGAGAGATCGATTGTGTTGTGTGGTTGTGTGTTTTTATAAAATAAATTTTTTGGTATATATTGATTTAAGGTAAGAAAACATGGAGAGGGGTGTTTGGTTAGGCATATTGTTGGAGTATAATAGGGGAGTGTTTGGTTTTTGGTTTTGATGGAGAAGTAAAAATTATAAAAGGGGTGTTGGCTAACTATATGTATTTATTTTCTTAAATATTTACTTTACATTATTTTGTGTTAAATACTTAATTAAAATGTTATAAAGTTTGAATATACTATTTTGACATGGTTTCGGCTAAAACGCGGGCAAATTAGGGAGATACTAAAACAAAAATAATGAATTCCATAAAAATAATAATAGAATAAGAGGTTGGTTCACTTTGTTAAAATCATAAAACGTAAAATTTAAATCACGTAAAACGTAGAAGGTGCAAGGTTTATGTAAAATTGGAAAAAGTTAATTATGACTTTTAAAATAGGATTGTAAGAAAACAATAAATCATAAAAAGTGTTGAGTGGACATAATATACTTGTGGTTGAATGAATTGGATGTACACGGATAACTTCTGATGAAGTTAATTATAAAAAATATATATATAGATAGTTGAATAATAACTATTAAAATAAATGACATGAAATTTTAGAAATGTCACATTATGTAGTTTGTTTACATCTGTCAGCTTATTCTTCTGCTTAATTTCTACCTTATAATTTGCCCTTGGCCACTGTGTACTCTGGATGCAACTCAATTAGCTTGTTTTGATTAGTTCATGATTTATTCTTGGACTCCATATTGTTGTAACTTGTTAATTGTCATTTGCCTGAGTTTATTTGTTTGTATTTGAATTGGTTTCACATTGTGAGCTTATTGGTCTCATTGCTTAATTCACAAACTCACTTTGTACATCAGCCTACTGAACCAGTTTCCCAACACCATAACAAGCTCAAACCTTGAGCTTAATCCTTGGTCTTGGACAATTTGGAAAGCCTTTCTAGTAGACTTTTAGGTTCCACCTTCAGTTTGTACCCTGGGTTACACCTGTGGGCCCCACCAAGGGCTGCAATTAAGCCTTTGAGGCCTGTTTGGCTAGGTGGAGTTTTGAATTGGTTATTTGGCTTGTGAGGCTTATTGAGCTTAATTTCCTTTGATCTTTAGATTAGTTATGATGCATTTCATCTGTCTTAAGGTTCTTCCAAGCTTGTGAGTCCTTGGCAGCATATTGAAGCTTATTCAAGCTTACTAGCTCACTGTTTGGCTTATTTGCTTGCACATAGCTTATTTCTGAGCTTCAAACAATCTTCCTTCACAAAAGTCTCCTAAATTCAGTTGTTTGATAGTTTTGTAAAAGAAAATTTGGAAAAAGACAAAAATAAGTTAAGTGATAGCTTCTATTTAAGCCCTTTTGGCTTATTTTTTGCTTATTTATAAGCATTTATCATTTTTAAATTTTTCCCAGGTTCCTTTTTGGTTTAAATAATTTTTGGAATTTTTTCAGATTTTTCCTTGATCATTTAGTATTTTTTATAATTTTTTTTAGTTTAAATTAATTAAATAATTAGTTTTAATTAATTATTAATAATTAAAAAGTAGAAAAAATAAGTTTTCTGTTTTAAAATTAGTTTTATAATAATTTAGATTTTTCTAAATTTAATTTTCATTTTTCTAGTTAATTTTCATAATTAATTAATAATTAGTATAATTTAGTTAATTAAAAAGTAATTAATAATTAGTAATTAATTAATAGTAATTAATTAAATAGTGGTAAAAATAATTTTAATTTTCTAAAAATTTTCTTATTACATTAGGATTGTAAAAATATAATTTTCACCTTCGTAGGACTTTATTTGCTCACGTTTCACTTTTTATTTTGCGCGTTCGCGTTTATTTTAAACTCAAACGCGCGTTTTTAGATTTAACTTACGTTTTAGGTTTTCTGATCATCAGTAATTATTCTAATAGTGTTTCTAAGTCATTCTCAATCATAATCTCGTAGTTTAATCATAATAATCAAATTCCTGATCCTCCTGTTAAATCAACCGATCACTTAAAACGTTTTTAATTGCAATTGCTTACCTCACTGGGACATAACGACCCGGGAATACACTGTACTCCTTGGTTAGTTGGTTTTAGACGTTTGACTTGGTTGACCATCACCTGTTCAAATTAGTTGGCCGTTTGGGACCAATCAAAATTTGGCGCCGCTACCGGGGAGGTAGCTGCGTAATCAAAACGTTTTTTAAAGATTAGTGGTTTTTCATTAATCACTGTATAAACCCACCACCTTTTTGTAAATTTAAATCATAAAACAAAAATGTCATTAACACTTTTCCTAAAGTGTTAACAACACCAAAAAAAATCAAAAACAAACAAAACATATCGTTACGTTTTCTATATCGTGTTTCTTTTAAGGTGATTCTAAAAGAGATACGATTTGGGTAAACGAAACGATACCAAAAATATTGTTCAAATGTTTTTAGCCCATACACAAAAACCCAAAAACATTCGTCTCTTTCTTGTGAATAATAATTCTACATAAAAATAAACCGTCGCAAACCAAGATAGAACACCTACCAACTGGGGGTGTGAATATAATAAGTTCCCAAACCAAAGATTTAAAACTTGCCTTTGTATCCCTGTGAGTGGTGTACCTTTCTTAAAGAAGCCACTTGCTTGTGATTATTGGTTTAAGTTCACTGTTTATTTGCCTCGATTTTGTTTTGATTGATTTTTTGCTCCTAGTGCATGCGCACTCGCTCTTCTAGGTCTACTAGCCCATTACGTGAGCTTGTAAGAAAACCTAGAAGACCTCGTAGACGTTCAGCACCAACAGTCGGATCTGAGATCCGTACTGTTCCCACATCTTCCGTTATCATGGCTGCTGAGCCAACTATGAACGAGCTTCTCCAAGCACCCGTTGAGGGTTACGGAGATGCTATCGTTGTTCCGGCCATCGTGGCCGAGAATTTTGAGCTTAAGACCGGATTGATAAATCTGGTCACCTCACGTCAATTCTACGGTTTTGAGAGGGACGATCCTCAAGATCACATTCGATGGTTTAACAAAATTACATCAACCATCAAATGCAAAAATGTCCCTGAAGAGGCGATTAAACTTCTTCTCTTTCCATTTTCCATCGATGGGGCTGCCCGGATTTGGCTTAATAAACAACCCCCTCGATCGATTGTAACATGGGAAGATTTGGTAAAAAAGTTCGTGAATGAATTCTTTCCTCCTTCCAAAACCACGAGTCTCAAGAATGAGATCATGAAATTCACACAGAAATTTGATGAATCATTCAGTGAGTGTAACACCCCCAAAATTTACAACGCAGCGGAATACCAATTTGGGTGTCACTTCATAATTCATAAAAACAAGTTACATGAAACGACCTCAAAAGATACGTTTAATAAAATGTCACATTCGATTTGATAAATCAGAGTACAAAGGTCCCAACAATTTATATTTAAAACTTAAGTTACAAGAGTTCAAAAATGACTCATTTGCATATTTAAAGAAAATAATTATCGAATGTGAAGAAAACAAGTCCTTCAATGTTTGATATCCACGCGACTCCGATTGCTCCCAATGCTCAGCTAGCAAAATAATACCTGAGAAAATACATGCTAAAAAGTCAACATAAAGTTGAGTGAATTCATAGAGTTTAATAAGTAATAAGTTGAATACAAGCATTATTTATCGGGCGACAAGTATTGCAATTACATGTCGGTTTATTTGATTATAGTATTGAGTTCATGTAACCGAACCTTAAGGTAATTTAATAATGCCCCGGAAAGGTAAAATTTGCCATTTACCACAATTCTAACTATTATGTGTCCGTATCCCGAACAAGCCCGCCAAGCCTAATATGCATATCCATAATACTAGCGTTTACTACTCGAGTAATTAACGGTTCATGAGGGGACTTAATTGGCAAAAAGCATTCAATATCTATAATCATACGATCGGATCCAGCATACCAAAAACTACTTGTATTCAGTTTGTAAAAACTAGCATGTATCCCCCTCGCGAGGTTTATAAAACATTTAAGTAAGTAAAGGCGAGGCTAAGAACTCACCTTAAAGCAAAGAAAATAACAATGAACAAGCAAGTGAAGGAATAGCCGCAAAAGCTCTACGATGAACCTAAATAATATACATTGTCTTAGTTTATGAAAATAGATATCGATGTACTTTAGGTAATATACAGAATATGATCTTACTTAAGCTTGGTACAATATTCCTAGATACATCACAAGGTTTAAGTTAATTACTTACAAATTACCCAAAAATGTACCCTTTATTTATATAAGTATGAAACTTCCATTTACCCCAAGTTCAATTTTGATGTAAAAGTTCAAATTAATTCTAAGGTTCAAATTTAGTCCATGGGTCAAGTTTTTGGTCAAAAAGCTTCACTTTAGGCCTCAGGGTTCAAAATATATTAGGGGGGTTCAAAATGTTTTAAAGGTCCAACTTTATAAAGTGTAAAATAATTTATACTCATTTTATACCTAGTGCTGTTAGCATTTAAATAACTTGTCTATGTTTAGGAAATCATCATTTGCAAACCGTAAGTCCACAAGTCTCGTTCCTTATATCCCCGGAAAGGTCTACTTCTGTATTAACGAGATTTGTAGGTCCCACTTGGCCAAAAATTATGTAACATTAGCAAAACAGTCCATTTACCCAAACAATCAATCCATTCAGCTTTCAAATTTTCAATGGTCTCACGAAAAGTGCGATATCTAGAGTTTTACTAACCCGATTTGTTCCCCGTTTTTGGCCACGTTTAAGTTAAGATGTCCTCTAAAACTTTTATTCTTTGAGTAACAGAGGGTTATTCACAAAAAAATGACTTTTGCCCGTTTTAAATCTGTTACTCAGAACTGGACATGTTTTACGAAAATGTTTCTAGTTTAATCATCGGAATGAGTTATTTAATGAAATACCCGTCAAAACGACCACAAGACATAGACCTACAACCCCATAATTTTAGTTTAGTCTCAATGTTTACTGATTAGTGCAGTTTATTCCATTTTTGCCCCTGATTCAGAATCACAGTTGCATGTTTAGTCCTCTAGGATTTTTAGTGGTCTAGTTTCATGTACCAAGCCTAACCAAGCCCCATAATTTATATGTTACACCATTACATCAATAAATATCAAATTTTACAGGAGTGAACAAGAAGAAAAAAAATATATAAATACAATGAAAATTTATAAAAGAGTTTCTTACAAAAGAGAAGGACAAGATAAATTTCAAGAACAAGAAACAAGGGCTATCCAAAGCCACCACCAAGCAAGGATCTTTTATGACTTGAAAGATGAACTTGTAGAGGATCTTGAGAACTCCAATCTACAGCCACAATAACCTATTGTAAGCCATAAAATATAGGAGAAAGAAAATTTTTGAAGATGAAAATAGAGATCAAGATTAAGGTGATATTGCATGCACCTTTCCTCTAATTCATGATCACCAAATCTTGTCACCAACACTTCTTGAAAGGACTTTGAGAATCACCACTTCTTGAAAACTTGAAAAGCTTTAGAAAAATCACCAACAAAAGCTCTTGTAAAACTTCTTGAGATATTCCATATTAACCATAGAAATGATGAGATTATGATGATGTTTTGAGTGAAATAACCCAAGAAACTAAGCTAGAACACTTGAACCTTCAAGTCTAGCACTTATGTAGTTAGGAAAATCAATCACCAAGGGTCTCTTTGGCCTTAAGAAGCCACGAAATACAAGAGAGAAAATCAGATTTTTGGAGTGAAAAGTTGAGGTGATAATAACAATGTGATGTTTTAGTGGTTTTATGGTTAGGAGTTATAGTGGAGTACACAAGTGTTAATATTTGCACTTTGTTAGCATGCACACCATAAATTTCAGCCACCTCATGGCTAGGAGATGGAGTTAGTGGGTTTTGGTGGTATATTTAGGTTATAAGTGTGTGTTGTGGTGTAGTTTTGATCCCGGTAATTTAAAACGTGTAGTTTTTAAGACGCGAAACATAAAAGCGGGTAACGTAAAAATAATAAACTTGTAAAAATGTTAAAACTTGTTAAAATAACTACTTTTAATATATTAGATGAGTCATGGGTTTATCGGAGTGTTTAAACGTCGTTAAAAATGAAACCGTGAGTTGAAAACGCGTTTGGTGACACCGGTTCTTGATAAAAGTGATGTAAACTATAAAAATGACACGAAAAGTATAAAACTCTTTTTTTTAAACATGAAATAGTTTAAAAATTCATAAAATATATAGATTATCATAGTCTAGGGTTGGTTCACTTTGTCAAAACCTTAAAACGTAAATTTAAATCGGGTAAAACGTAAAGGTGCAAGGTTTACGTAAAAATTAGAAAAAGTAAATTAGAACTTGTAAAATAGAATTGTAAGGAACCAAATGTGCATAAAAAGTGTATACTAGACATAGTCTAGTGTCGGTTGAATTAATTGAACGAGTCATGACGTACGCGGATAACTTCCGACGAAGTTAATTATTTAAAAAAAAATTGAATAGTTAAATACTATTAAGATTAATGACATGAAAATTTTGAAATGTCACAGCACGTACCCCTTAAGAGAGCGACGTCCCGGCGCTCAATTCTTCTTAATCATTTTTGGCCGTTTTAAAGATTTTTAGGATGGAAGCATGTATAAAAACCATGTTGAAATTCGGGTTTATGGTTGTGATTGTAGAATGTCTATTTTCAAAATTTTAAGAATCATTAGTTGAAACGAAGTTTAAATCAGTCATATCCTGAAGACGTGATTAAAATATGATGTATAAAAAGTGTAATTTGATATATAGGGCATGGTGTCATTATAAATATTGGTTATGATTTTTTTTACAAAAGAGGGTGGTTAGAACCGACTCTTTAACATAAAAATGTTATTTTGGTAATTTAATCACTTGTGAAATCTTTGTAAAATTTTTATAAAGATGTATAAAAATTTTATAGAAGCCCATGGAGGTGCTTAATGCATTTTGTGCTCGGGATTTTGACAAAGTAAAAAGGTAGCAACGAAGATAGAACAAGTGATAGAAATCACCTAATGTGTAAGCAATGGTACGAGGGAACGAATAGAATGTCATGAGGGTCCTTAAAGGAAATGTTAGAATAAAAGTGTTGGTGATAAGACAATAGGAGATAAGGAATTTATCAAGTTGTCAATTCATGGAAGAGAATAATAGTACATTACTATTAGCTTATCAAGCTCGCGGCGGTTGATACAAAATCGGAAAAATCCACATAACAAATTACGAGTCAAGAGGAGTTCATAGCCCAAAGAATGATTCGTACACACGCTATGGTGGATACACATAAGCCCACTTATTCATAACTCGTCATTTACATAAAGAGACGTCCCAATCCATGTAAGTGAAAATTTATGAATTTATGGTTCGGCGGTTTATAATTTCCTTATTCAAATGAAGAAGCATCCCAATTCATTTCAATAAAACGATTATAAATCATCCTACTTAAGTATGTCCGTCACAAAACAAATATACAACAAGATCAAGTGTTACAATAAATAAAAGGATGTCTAATTAGCGACATGATTCATTAAAATCATGAGAAGTAACAAGAATAATAATATGACATTAGTCAATCGCATTCGCAAAGGTAAGTGCCAAAGGATATCATGATCCGGGATGACAAGTTAAGGTCGTACTCCCATCAATTGGAAGATTTCAAAACAATGGATAATGAAAACAACATACGCGGTTCAAAGGCATAAGAAGAATGTTCACACTCAGAGTTGAATAATAAAATAGCTAGTGGAATTGACAAAGTACACCGAATGTTAATATCATCAAAAGGAAATAAATTAAAGTAGCGAAAATGTTTCAGAGATCACCACATCGTTCATAAGAGGTTAAAGTAAACGAGTAATTTAGTTTATAGATGATGGTAAAGTAGTTTGTAAGAGAGTGGAAAGCATTGTATTAAAATTTTAGCGAAAATGGTTTAAAAGATGGTAGTAAACTAGTTTTACAAGGTAATTTACCAAATAATTTGTAAAGGGGTAACAAAATAGTAAATTCTGAACTAGTCAGAGCTAAAATAGTGGTGCATCATGTTATTAGTTTGTAAGGTAGTAGTGGGGTAATTTATTGACATGGTGCTATAGAGACTGAGTGTAAAGAGTCGGATAAAACGTTTATAATAAATATCCTTATACAAATAAAAAGTAATGCTCTTGTAAATAGGTATAAATAGTCAAGAGAAAATCAAGTGTATATAGATAATCTTCTATATAATTTGTATCAATTTGAAAAAAAAAAAAAGTGCAGAAATGCTCAGGAAACATAAGTTTACGGGGAGTAAAGAAATCAAGAGGAATTGATAAATTGTAACGAGTTTCGCCGTTAGATGTAATGATAGTATATAAGGTTATGAAAGATTTTATAGACCATTGTAATCACCTACAATGTCTGACAAATAAAAGAAACCATTGTGCAACTCACAATGTTAATGAAGTAAATGAGACCATTGTGTAACCCACAATGTCTTGAAAAAGTTTCATAGATCACAAGAATGTAAGAGTAGGCATGAGAGAGCAAAATCATGACTAGGGGATATATTCATTAGTCATATAATAGAAGTATTGACGCAAAATAGAGCATATAAGTTACCTGGGAGCAAGCGTGCGCGGATATCGAACAATGGTGAAAGACTTAAAAAAAAATTTGAAAATCAGTTATAGTTTAGGTTTTGAAAACGACCTAATTCGCTATAACTAATGCTCCGGTACCATTCTGTAACACCCCCAAAATTTACAACGCAGCGGAATACCAATTTGGGTGTCACTTCATAATTCATAAAAACAAGTTACATGAGACGACCTCAAAAGATACGTTTAATAAAATGTCACATTCGATTTGATAAATCAGAGTACAAAGGTCCCAACAATTTATATTTAAAACTTAAGTTACAAGAGTTCAAAAATGACTCATTTGCATATTTAAATAAAATAATTATCGAATGTGAAGAAAACAAGTCCTTCAATGTTTGATATCCACGCGACTCCGATTGCTCCCAATGCTCAGCTAGCAAAATAATACCTGAGAAAATACATGCTAAAAAGTCAACATAAAGTTGAGTGAATTCATAGAGTTTAATAAGTAATAAGTTGAATACAAGCATTATTTATCGGGCGACAAGTATTGCAATTACATGTCGGTTTATTTGATTATAGTATTGAGTTCATGTAACCGAACCTTAACGTAATTTAATAATGCCCCGGAAAGGTAAAATTTGCCATTTACCACAATTCTAACTATTATGTGTCCGTATCCCGAACAAGCCCGCCAAGCCTAATATGCATATCCATAATACTAGCGTTTACTACTCGAGTAATTAACTGTAACAACCCGCATTTTCAGGACATTTCTCCTATTCACTATTCATCATTTTACTATTCATCATTTTCGGAGTCAGTTTGTGATTCCGAGAAGCGTTCAGAAATTTTACTATTCATGTGACACTATTCATTTTCGGAAGAAAATCACTATTCACGATTGCCGTTCATTTCATCGTAAACTGAGTTTACGAGTCTTCAAATTCACGTAACCAATGTGGTTTCGCTGTGAATTCATGCATCATTCATTAATGACACTTCATATAGACTAGAGTAGTCTACAAATCATCATCACATTTTAGGCCCTACACGGATATGCATTATTTCTATATACGTATGCTTAATTTGTAATTAATGGTACCACTCAGTTTTTACTACGAACGTATACCCGATACTCCCGTCTACGATCCTAACATATTTTCATACTCATTATAATGATATAAAAATTATATTATTAATTTACCCGGTGTTTTGAAATCAATTACTATATTTCACGGTTGGAGCTTATAACTCTGTCGGTTTGCGAAATTTCAACACGATAATTATTTTAACACCCGATTATCATCAGGAATAATATTTTACAACTTTTACAACTACGTCATATTTTATTTCATCGCGTCATGATTTATTTTTAGTTAACTCGGTACCCGGTATCACCTAAACTACACAATATCTACCTAAATAACACCTAAAGTCAAAAGTTAATTACATACTCATCCAACCCATCACCAAACCCATGCCCCCTAGTCCTAAAAACATGGATCTTGTCCCTAGCAAGACTTTTGACCAAGACCCTAAATATATACTCCTTTCCACCACATTTCATCACATTAACACTTTCATTTTACACCAATAAAACTCTTCATCTCTTCCTCCCTTTGTGTGTGTGAATCGACCCAATCAAGAACCAAGAAGAAATCATAAACTTTTCAAGATCCAAGTGTTTATCAAGTTCTAATCATGATCTAGTTGGGGTTTTGTGGTAAAAACCCTATGTTTCTTAACATAATCATCTTCAAATCACCTCAAATATTCAAGTAAGCTTCAACAACACTTTTGATCTTTTCATACTTTCATTTACTTTATATTTTTATGTATTTTCAAGATATATTGGTAAAACATGCAAGTATGTATGATCCATACCACTTATTACTCATTTCTTTTCTTTATAAACATAGATCTACCATTTTTATTAGTAATCTCATTAGATCCACTAAGATTGGTGATGTTTAGGAACCCATGACACCCTAAGAAGGTGTATGGTAGGATTAGACTAGTTTTGTGGTGATTGAAAGTGGTTTGGTTGAAGTTGGAACAAGTTAGAAACTAGGAAAATCTATTTTTGACACTTTCAAAATGTTGCTGTCCCTTTTTGGCAAACGTGGGAAGATCAGGGGCAAGGGTGTAACTTTTGACCAAAGATTTAGAAAATACATTCCGAGACGAAACTATGGCCGAAAACGGGGATAAAATCCGAGTTACGACGAAAAAGTTATGATATTTCCAATATTAACGACGAAAACTATTTTCTGAAAAATTACTTGCTGTCCCATGACTTTCTTGGACTGTTTCGAGGCCTAAAACTTGATCTAGCCGTCCCGACTTATCAAAAATATATTAGTATGTTGTCCCACGATTCCGGGGATATAAAGAACGTAGAAAACGAGCTTATAACGAAATAGATACAAGCGTTTGAACTTAGACGATTTTTACAAATTTCCATCAGCTTTTCTATTATTATTTTGCCGCAAAACTGTCTTTGCGAGACACCACTTTCTTGGCTGTTTTTCTTCATGATCGGATCAATTTGAGTCCGAGCCGTAGTTTTATGAAATCAAGATCTTCCAACAAGCTTTTCAAATCAATTGGCCGTTCGTCAAATAGACTTATAACGAATAAACTACGACCTCATCTATATACCCGATAAACTATATATTTTGACAGCTTTTACTATAATGAAATTTTTCTAAGTGTTGAACATAATACTTTCAAGTAACAACAATAAGAGTCGATTTTCTCATCGATCGAGATCCGTATCGCCAAAAGTTAAATGACGCGACTTCTAGATATTGTTACAAGGTTTTCAAAAACGCCGAGTTTCATCACTAACCCTTAACGTACTACATTTCGCGACTTGTTTTGCGAGGCCATTTTGGGCATATTTTCAAGTAATGAAAATGTTATTTTTGCGACAAAGACCTTATATTTGCCGATAGAACACCAAACAAGGATCGTGGAGTACCGTTTCAACCTATTTCCATGAAAAGTGGTTATTAACCTAACGAGACGTCAAAAACGTATTTGTCGACGATAAACGTTATTTTCAAAACAAATGAGTGGTATCGATAACATACGTATTTGCATGTGTAGCGTCATTTCATTTCTTACATTAGATCATATCATTCATATTAGGTTGCGGTTAGAGATCGTGCCTCATTTCTGTGTATTCATTGTTGTCATCATAGCTATTGCACCAGGTGAGTTCATAACCCCTACTTTTACTTGTTTTACAACTGTTTTGGGGGAAGATACATGCTCCTTACTAATTAAATTCAATGCTTGTTTTACTTGAATGCGATTCATTTTCTCAAACATTACTGGATGGTTGAAATACTTGATTGATTATTTGAATACATTATGAATTACTTATTCCATCCTTGATTACTTTCTTATGAACACAAGTTCTTGCTTTTGCGGAAGTAAATATAAAACTGATACTTTGCCTGAGTTACCTATTACTGCCACTGAAGTCCCCTTTATCATGAACCGTTAATTACATGCGTGTAAGCGCGAATGCTGTGGATAGATCTATTTGGGTTGACACCCCGTCCGAGTTGGTCGCGCCAACCTGTTAAACGGACACATATCATTCGGATTACTTCCGGGTGTCTGGCAAACACTTACTTGGGGCATTTTATGCTTGATTGCATACGATTACGTCGAGCTTCGGGGTCATGAGCTTTAGGCACTGTATACCTTATTTTTAGCTGTGACATTGTATTTGTTATATTGTCTTGCTACTGAAAATCTCGTGTTCCGCAAATGACTTGTTTACTCAAACATATTACTTTTGGCAGTGGGTTGTAAACACACAGGTTACAAGTCTCTTATGGCGGGACTTGTAACTGAGTGGATTTACGATGCCTTTGCTGGGAAATACTTGATTTCTGGAAACACTTGTTTACGGGGAATACTTGTTTACTTAAAACTATGAACTCACCAGCTTTATGCTGACGTTTTAGAATGTATTTTCAGGTTTTAAAGCAATGGCACACTACAGGAGGTTTTGGCAGGGCATGACATGGTCATAGAAGACTCTGATATTCTTATGGGGACCGTTTTAAACTATTTTAAGGGCTTACTTCCGCACAAATTTTAACAATGTAAATTCAATACTTTTGATTAAGCTATTTTATTCTAAATGATTCAAGTGAAAACCATTTTTGAACTTGTGTTGTAATACCAATTGAGTTACACCCCAGCTACATGTATGCTTCCGCTGGACCCGATTTCTGGGGGTGTGACAGATTGGTATCAGAGCTTTGGCTATAGCGAACTAAGTGTTTTTAAAACCTAGACTATAGCTACTTTCAAGAAAACTTAACCCTATGACCGCCGCGTGCCTGCCTGCCAAGCTGATGCCTCATTGGTAGTTGTTGCTGACTTATGTGATGAGATTTGTATCTCGTTATTAGATATATCAAATTCATTTATTCTAATTGATTACTACAATTGTCTTTCATATAAGCATGTTCACGTATCATATATGTCACCGCGTTATGTTTTTCCTTGCATAGTTTCATCATTTGACCTCGAGTGTGGTCACCTGCTTTTGTCTTTCAGAACGTCTTGATATTTGTGAAGGACATGGTATTAGTATAACTGAGCTGAGTATTTCAAAATTCATGGAACCTCGGTGGAATATAGACTGGTCATTTATATTCAACCCGGGATAGTGAGATATAGGCTGGCCACCTATGTCTGACTCAGAAATGAATTTTGCAACACTGAGAATGGTTATAATAAGATTATGTCAGGATTGAATCCCCTACTCAATTTCCAAATGTTTCATTCATGTGTGTGTATACTCTCGTTGTTGGAACCTCATCACTTCGTAAACCACCGATTGGAAGCATGTCAGCTAGTCATTTTATTTCATGAACTTTCATATTTATGCACGATACACTCATATCACAGTATTTTCTTTTGCTACAATCTCATTTTGTTGCAGTTGTCACAGTCTCTTCCCTTCTCACCATCACTATCATTTCCTCTCCCCACCCCCATATATATATATAAAGAATTAGGTGACACTCTATAGATTTCGATGTCACTCATCCCTCACTACTCCCTATATTGATAAGTGGATATTATCAATGACCTCCCTAGGAAAGACTTTCCATACCTTCTAAGAGGATGATCCCTCGGTACCTTAAGACCTTTCAAAACTCAACAAAAATATCAAAATATCACAAAACCATTCGAACCACTATCACTGGCCTGATCGCCAAAATTCTATCATCTAGAAAGTATTGGCTTGACTGAATTACAAGATTCATTTAGATACGAGTGCTCACTAAGCAACACCATAGAGATAAATCCAACCTCTTAACCGAGACTATAGATTGAACATGTCCTCACCAATAGACTTTATTCGAACATGTTAGACACCTATGCATTTGTGCAGACACACATACCTGGCTATTTTATCTTCTTAATACTTTCATTTTTAAATGGATTTTCTCTAAACTACCGTTATACAAAACATATATCTTGTAAGAAATACTTTTCTGATGCACTTATTTTGACAAGCAAATTCCTTTTGGCTAATCTTTTACAAAACTATTGAATGTTACAAAATTTTAAACATCGATCTTTGGTAAACCATATTATCCACCTTATATTGAAAATTTTCCTATATTGCATAACTACTAAATTTTGAAACATCAAG
Organism: Artemisia argyi; assembly: GCA_030686995.1. Classification (NCBI taxonomy): domain Eukaryota; kingdom Viridiplantae; phylum Streptophyta; class Magnoliopsida; order Asterales; family Asteraceae; genus Artemisia; species Artemisia argyi. Next base: position 80,686,319 of record CM060681.1, read on the forward strand.
AAGGATGTTACCTAAAAAGCCGTTTACTTAAACTTGTAGATTCATTTATTCGGGGAAGGTTTATGAACAAAACACAATCTCAAAACCAACTTTGAAAATCAATCACTATATTACCTCACTTATACCTTTAGGAGTTCGTGATTTGATGACATATAACTTGGGGAAAATCTTAGTAATGGAGATTAAGCACCGTAGGTGGAGAAAGACTCAATTCCTGACATCCTGCGGAGGATCACAACCTTAACCTAATCCATTATTTTCAACAACACCCCTTTTACGGATTTAACCCTGTAAGTCTTTCAAAACAAGATTCATGATACCCATTTCAATTATTCCTAATAAAGGAATTTGATTCACCTCAACTCCTAACGATTTCATTAAGATCTCTTTGGAACCACACCACCTATCATCCGTAGACCAATGGTCAGAATTTGAGATCGATTCGAACATAGGAAGATATGCTCAGAGCAAGAGTAATTGACTCTAGAAATGGTTGGATTAACCATTTGCCATAAATCGGATTCTTTTACAACCATAATTATCACACGAGCTTAGAGGCTACACCATTCGAAGCACTCTATGGTTGAAGTGCCAACATCCATTGACGAACCAAAATTTTGGAAAAGCCCAACTCACTAGTCCCGTAAGCATTCATGAAATAACCAGGAATTTCCTACAAATCAAAGAGTCAATTACAAGTTCGATAAGCGGTAAACCACTAGAATTTCAAGTTCGTGGCATGATTATGTTGAAAGTTCTGCCTAGGAAAGGCATAATACCATTAAGAAAACTTCATAAAGTTAAACCCAATATACACTGAACCATTTACGATTTCTGACAGAGTAGGCCTAGTGGCCGTCAGACTTGAACCTTGTTAGAGCTCAGTAGCTTACACGATTATATCATCATCTTTTAACCAATACCATTCTAGAGACCAACACAAACTGAACTTCGGGACGAAGTTCCTTTTAAGGGGGTGAGACTGTAACAACCCGCATTTTTAGGACATTTCTCCTATTCACTATTCATCATTTTACTATTCATCATTTTCGGAGTCAGTTTGTGATTCCGAGAAGCGTTCAGAAATTTTACTATTCATGTGACACTATTCATTCCCGGAAGGAAATCACTATTCACGATTGCCGTTCATTTCATCGTAAACTGAGTTTACGAGTCTTCAAATTCACGTAACCAATGTGGTTTCGCTGTGAATTCATGCATCATTCATTAATGACACTTCATATAGACTAGAGTAGTCTACAAATCATCATCACATTTTAGGCCCTACACTGTAACCATTGGTAAATTTCGCCTTTTATTAAATTAATATAATATTCTAATGAAAGAATACTTATCCATTTTCTACGTCTATTTTTTTTTTACCAAGAGAATCTAACCGCGTATGTCGTAACGCGTACCCGTAATTTTTTCGGAAGCATTTTAATAATAAATTATACTTATTATTACTTATATTTCATTTTTGAACTGTTCCGAACTCATTCGATTTGAAAACGATAAATTATCTTGCAATGAGTGAAAAACTACACACAGCGCGTACTGACATGATAATAATTAATTTTATATTTAATTATCATAAATTATTTTAATAAACATATTAAAATAAGTTATTTATTATTTTATAAAAACGTTTTCTATAAATGCAAATTTTCAGGTTTCTTTTATATTTTTACGGACCAAGCATACCCGTAATACCGTGTATACACTTAAAAAGAAGACAAAATAGGATAACCTAACAATTTTAATTATTTTAATATCGGTTCGGATATTTATATTTTTGGAACGTCTTCGGTTCGAGAAAGTTGATTTGTTATTTAAGGTTTCGGGTTTGATCCGTGTATTTACACCGGGCTACTTAACCCACCTTACCACTAATATTATTATTATTATTATTATTATTATCATTATTTTTTTTGTAATACAAAAATCGTCCTTGTGATAACCTGGACAAACAAACACAACCAACACCCTCATCATCTTCACCACTCTCTCTCTCTTTTTAATATATCACCACCACCGCCACTTTAAACCACCAATAGCACCACCACCGCCACCCTCACACCAAAAATGACACCACCATCTTAACCATCTCTTCACGATCTATCTTTTGGTACAAATCACGCGCGTTTTGGACCACTCTAACATCTCGAAATCATCACCACCGCCCCTAAACACCATCCTTTTCATCTTTTTGTTGTTGGGTTTTTGAAGAAACATAGTTTTGAAGCCTTTTTGAAGGTGGGTGACACGAGTTTCAACTCGTTTGTCTCGATTTGGTACCCAAAATCGTGGGTACACTAGTTTTCTTGAATGGGTTTTGTAAAATAATGATGGGAAATGAAGTTTTGGTAATAAAAATCCGTTTGGTATCAAGGGTGTGATTGTGACGAATTTCATGGGTTTATTGGAGAGGTTGTTGCATGTGTTCATCTTGTTTTTGTAAGCTTGTTGAAACCTTTTTCAATACCTCTTTGTTATATTTATATGTATTGTTTATTTTCACTATTTTGGAATCCATATGATCGTGTGTATAATAGTTTTGAGCCATAGAAATTGTTGGTTTAATGAGTTAGATGATGGGGAGTAGGATTGATGACACTTTTGTAAAGTTGTGATGTTGATTTGATGAAGTTTTAATGAGAATTACAAGTTTTGAAAGAGTTAACTTTTTGCAGAAATTTTTGGCGCCTCGTTCGAGTGTCGTGAAAATATTTTTATAAAATTTAGGCTTTGAAATATGTTAGTATTCATCGAGACGATCATTTTAAAAAAAAAATGGACCCGTAACTCTTAAAAACGAAGTTTTTATGGCCGTCCGAAGTTTGGAAAATGGTTGTGTTAAAATTCTGGACTTTTGAAAATGGGTAATTTCTGGCAGAACTGAAATGGGTCGTTTTGGGCACCTTCTGACCCGTTTCGGCCTTCGGCCGAAACACGAAAGTTGTCCGAAACAACGTTTTTAGTCTACCGCGAGGAATTTGGGGTATGAAAGTTCGAAAAGGAGGGTGATTTTGATTAAAATCAGTTCTACATTTTTCTTTTATAAATGACAGCACTTGTTTATAAAAGTGAGCTGATGCAGTTTTTAAACGAGGTTTTGAGCCTTTTCTGGTCCGAACCGGCCTTCCGTCAAAACATGAAAGTTGCTTAGTTTGATGATTTACATAAAAACTCGGGAAATCTTGGTATGAAAATGCTAGACGATAGGAAATTTTTGGGGTTAAAGTTGGTGATTCGTCTTTTTGGAAAAGTAGTCATACTTGCTGATTTTTGGTTAAAATTGGGTTTTTGAGCTTCTTTGAGTTCGTTTGAGCTCTAGAAACTTTAACGAATATTATTAGATGACTAATAAAATGTTAGTGTGCGTTTGGCGATGTCTAAAAATGGTAAGTTCGTGTTTAAGTCATATATACACATATATTACTTATAAAAGAGGAGTGTTTGGATATAACCTTGGTAAGCTAGTGTTGTCGGAGAAATGATCATTACTATGGGTCGATATTAACATTCTAAATTTCTAAATTTTCCAGAAATGGAAACTTTTAAAAATAGAAACCTTCTAAAAATAAAAACTTTCTAAAAATAGAATTTTTTCGGAAAAGTGTCGTAACTTAGAAATGAATATATTTTTTTTTTATTAAAGCTTGTACAATAAATAACTTAAGTTGTGCACACATATGGATTCTACTATACTTTATTTATATATATACGACTTATGTGTCAGTTTATATATATATTTCATTCTTCTAATAGCGCCGTTATTTTAGGTCGCGACTAAGGCTTCATGCCTTCATTATTTTCTTCGTTGATATTTATATTTTCTCATCGTTGCATAAGATCGCGAAGTTCGGTTGCCGTTGTGCCTTTCTCTTTGTTTATCTGCTTATGTTGGTTGCTCATTCACGTCGAGGTGAGTTCATAGCCTCGCATTTTACTTACTTAAATGTTTTATAAACCTCGCGAGGGGGATACATGCTAGTTTTTACAAACTGAATACAAGTAGTTTTTGGTATGCTGGACCCGATCAAATGATCATAGATATTGAATGCTTTTTGCCAATTAAGTCCCCTCATGAACCGTTAATTACTCGAGTAGTAAACGCTAGTATTATTGATATGCATATTAGGCTTGGCGGGCCTTGTTCGGGATACGGACACATAATAGTTAGAATTGTGGTAAATGGCAAAATTTACCTTTCCGGGGCATTATTAAAAATCGTCAAGGTTCGGTTACATGAACTCAATACTATAATCAAATAAACCGACATGTAATTGCAATACTTGTCGCCCGATAAATAATGCTTGTATTCAACTTATTACTTATTAAACTCTATGAATTCACTCAACTTTATGTTGACTTTTTAGCATGTATTTTCTCAGGTATTATTTGCTAGCTGAGCATTGGGAGCAATCGGAGTCGCGTGGATATCAAACTTTGAAGGACTTGTTTTCTTCACATTCGATAATTATTTTCTTTAAATATGCAAATGAGTCATTTTTGAACTCTTGTAACTTAAGTTTTAAATATAAATTGTTGAGACCTTTGTACTCTGATTTATCAAATCGAATGTGATATTTTATTAAACGTCTCCTTTGAGGTCGTTTTATTTAACTTGTTTTTATGAACTATGAAGTGACACTCAAATTAGTATTCCGCTGCGTTGTAAAATTTTGGGGGTGTCACAGAATGGTACCAGAGCTTTAGTTATAGCGAATTAGGTCGTTTTCAAAACCTAAACTATAACTGATTTTCGAATTTTTTTTAAGTCTTTCACCATTGTTCGATATTCGCGTACGCTTGCTCCCAGGTAACTTATATGCTCTATTTTACATTCATACTTCTATTATATGACTAAGGAATATATCCCCTAGTCATGATTTTGCTCTCTCATGCCTACTCTTACATTCTTGTAATCTATGAAACTTTTTCAAGACATTGTAGGTGATTACAATGGTCTCATTCACTATTAAGACATTGTGGGTTACACAATGGTCTCATTTACTTCATTAACATTGTGTGTTGCACAATGGTTTCTTTTATTTGTCGGACATTGTAGGTGATTACAATGGTCTCTAAACTCTTTCACAACCTTATATACTATCATTACATCTGATGGCGAAACTCGTTACAAATTATCAACTCCTCTTGATTTCTTTACTCCCCCGTAAACTTATATTTTCTGAACATTTCTTGCTTATTTTCTTAAGCACCGCTATTGATACTAATTATATAAAACACTATCTATATACACTTGATTTTCTCTTGACTATTTATACCTATTTACAAGAGCGTTACTTTTATTTGTATAAGGATATTTATTATAAATGTTTTATCCGACTCTTTACACTCAGCCTCCAAAGCATCATGTCAAACCTTACCTCTCTTAATTATATATGTTTCACCACATTACTAAACCATTAAATATATATTTATTAATTTTGTTGATCCCCTAAAAAAAAAAAAAAAAAAAAAAAAAAAAAGAAAAAAAAAAATTTTTTTTTCTCAAACACTGTGGGTGACACAGTGGTCTCATCCATTTTTCCAAAAATCATGAGCAATGCTATGATCTTTAAAATCTTTTCATTACTTTACACAACGGTATTTTATATAAAACCCGTCACATTCTATTTATTTACCTTGGAAATTTCACTACCATTTTATAAACAACTCTTTATTATCATATAAACTATTTTTCATTATATTATCAAATGGATTTACTACTCTCGAAAGAGTTACCTTACAAATACTTTGAAAACATATATGTTTATCAAATAAACTATTCTATTAACATCTCACGAATCGTTCTATCATTCACCTTATACCAAAAACCTTCACCACCCTATAAGCCATTTTGGTATTTTCTTACAAATCAGAACTATCTTGTTATTATGTTATTATTCGTCATACTACTATAATTCGTATAAACCGATTCATCATCTACAAAAGCTGAAGTTCAGCAACTTTCTCTACATTCATCAAGTTCTCTTCAGAAACCTTCATTGTTAAAGTTCCGTGATTCTGGCCCGGTGTGGACAACGGACATATTACAGGTATAACTAAGTTGAGTATTTCAAAATTCATCAAGCCTCGGTTAAATATAGGCTGGTCACTTATATTTAACCTAGGGACAGTGGAACATGGACTGACCACCTATGTTCGACTTAAAAATGAATTTTAAGATACTGGAAATAGTTATATTAGGACTATGTTCTGCCTTGGTTTTCAAGAATCACAAAATTCTTACGCGAGTATAAACGATTCAGCGATATTCATATAATCGAGCACAACAACTAAGCAGATTCTTACTCTATCTTTACTCCGTATAATCAACCTTACCGTACACCGTATTCTGAATCAATAAAAATCGAACGACATCGCTTGTTATTCAAGACTTCATTTCTTTACGACTAACCACACCTCTTTACTGACACCACTTCGACGGATAACACAGACTGAATCTCGGGACGAGATTCCATTTAAGGGGTATGTACTGTAACCATTGGTAAATTTCGCCTTTTATTAAATTAATATAATATTCTAATGAAAGAATACTTATCCATTTTCTACGTCTATTTTTTTTACCAAGAGAATCTAACCGCGTATGTCGTAACGCGTACCCGTAATTTTTTCGGAAGCATTTTAATAATAAATTATACTTATTATTACTTATATTTCATTTTTGAACTGTTCCGAACTCATTCGATTTGAAAACGATAAATTATCTTGCAATAAGTGAAAAACTACATACAGCGCGTACTGACATGATAATAATTAATTTTATATTTAATTATCATAAATTATTTTAATAAACATATTAAAATAAGTTATTTATTATTTTATAAAAACGTTTTCTATAAATGCAAATTTTTGGGTTTCTTTTATATTTTTACGGACCAAGCATACCCGTAATACCGTGTATACACTTAAAAAGAAGACAAAATAGGATAACCTAACAATTTTAATTATTTTAATATCGGTTCGGATATTTATATTTTTGGAACGTCTTCGGTTCGAGAAAGTTGATTTGTTATTTAAGGTTTCGGGTTTGATCCGTGTATTTACACCGGGCTACTTAACCCACCTTACCACTAATATTATTATTATTATTATTATTATTATCATTATTTTTTTTTTGTAATACAAAAATCGTCCTTGTGATAACCTGGACAAACAAACACAACCAACACCCTCATCATCTTCACCACTCTCTCTCTCTTTTTAATATATCACCACCACCGCCACTTTAAACCACCAATAGCACCACCACCGCCACCCTCACACCAAAAATGACACCACCATCTTAACCATCTCTTCACGATCTATCTTTTGGTACAAATCACGCGCGTTTTGGACCACTCTAACATCTCGAAATCATCACCACCGCCCCTAAACACCATCCTTTTCATCTTTTTGTTGTTGGGTTTTTGAAGAAACATAGTTTTGAAGCCTTTTTGAAGGTGGGTGACACGAGTTTCAACTCGTTTGTCTCGATTTGGTACCCAAAATCGTGGGTACACTAGTTTTCTTGAATGGGTTTTGTAAAATAATGATGGGAAATGAAGTTTTGGTAATAAAAATCCGTTTGGTATCAAGGGTGTGATTGTGACGAATTTTGTGGGTTTATTGGAGAGGTTGTTGCATGTGTTCATCTTGTTTTTGTAAGCTTGTTGAAACCTTTTTCAATACCTCTTTGTTATATTTATATGTATTGTTTATTTTCACTATTTTGGAATCCATATGATCGTGTGTATAATAGTTTTGAGCCATAGAAATTGTTGGTTTAATGAGTTAGATGATGGGGAGTAGGATTGATGACACTTTTGTAAAGTTGTGATGTTGATTTGATGAAGTTTTAATGAGAATTACAAGTTTTGAAAGAGTTAACTTTTTGCAGAAATTTTTGGCGCCTCGTTCGAGTGTCGTGAAAATATTTTTATAAAATTTAGGCTTTGAAATATGTTAGTATTCATCGAGACGATCATTTAAAAAAAAAAATGGACCCGTAATTCTTAAAAACGAAGTTTTTATGGCCGTCCGAAGTTTGGAAAATGGTTGTGTTAAAATTCTGGACTTTTGAAAATGGGTAATTTCTGGCAGAACTGAAATGGGTCGTTTTGGGCACCTTCTGACCCGTTTCGGCCTTCGGCCGAAACACGAAAGTTGTCCGAAACAACGTTTTTAGTCTACCGCGAGGAATTTGGGGTATGAAAGTTCGAAAAGGAGGGTGATTTTGATTAAAATCAGTTCTACATTTTTCTTTTATAAATGACAGCACTTGTTTATAAAAGTGAGCTGATGCAGTTTTTAAACGAGGTTTTGAGCCTTTTCTGGTCCGAACCGGCCTTCCGTCAAAACATGAAAGTTGCTTAGTTTGATGATTTACATAAAAACTCGGGAAATCTTGGTATGAAAATGCTAGACGATAGGAAATTTTTGGGGTTAAAGTTGGTGATTCGTCTTTTTGGAAAAGTAGTCATACTTGCTGATTTTTGGTTAAAATTGGGTTTTTGAGCTTCTTTGAGTTCGTTTGAGCTCTAGAAACTTTAACGAATATTATTAGATGACTAATAAAATGTTAGTGTGCGTTTGGCGATGTCTAAAAATGGTAAGTTCGTGTTTAAGTCATATATACACATATATTACTTATAAAAGAGGAGTGTTTGGATATAACCTTGGTAAGCTAGTGTTGTCGGAGAAATGATCATTACTATGGGTCGATATTAACATTCAAAATTTCTAAATTTTCCAGAAATGGAAACTTTTAAAAATAGAAACCTTCTAAAAATAAAAACTTTCTAAAAATAGAATTTTTTCGGAAAAGTGTCGTAACTTAGAAATGAATATATTTTTTTTTTATTAAAGCTTGTACAATAAATAACTTAAGTTGTGCACACATATGGATTCTACTATACTTTATTTATATATATACGACTTATGTGTCAGTTTATATATATATTTCATTCTTCTAATAGCGCCGTTATTTTAGGTCGCGACTAAGGCTTCATGCCTTCATTATTTTCTTCGTTGATATTTATATTTTCTCATCGTTGCATAAGATCGCGAAGTTCGGTTGCCGTTGTGCCTTTCTCTTTGTTTATCTGCTTATGTTGGTTGCTCATTCACGTCGAGGTGAGTTCATAGCCTCGCATTTTACTTACTTAAATGTTTTATAAACCTCGCGAGGGGGATACATGCTAGTTTTTACAAACTGAATACAAGTAGTTTTTGGTATGCTGGACCCGATCATATGATCATAGATATTGAATGCTTTTTGCCAATTAAGTCCCCTCATGAACCGTTAATTACTCGAGTAGTAAACGCTAGTATTATTGATATGCATATTAGGCTTGGCGGGCCTTGTTCGGGATACGGACACATAATAGTTAGAATTGTGGTAAATGGCAAAATTTACCTTTCCGGGGCATTATTAAAAATCGTCAAGGTTCGGTTACATGAACTCAATACTATAATCAAATAAACCGACATGTAATTGCAATACTTGTCGCCCGATAAATAATGCTTGTATTCAACTTATTACTTATTAAACTCTATGAATTCACTCAACTTTATGTTGACTTTTTAGCATGTATTTTCTCAGGTATTATTTGCTAGCTGAGCATTGGGAGCAATCGGAGTCGCGTGGATATCAAACTTTGAAGGACTTGTTTTCTTCACATTCGATAATTATTTTCTTTAAATATGCAAATGAGTCATTTTTGAACTCTTGTAACTTAAGTTTTAAATATAAATTGTTGAGACCTTTGTACTCTGATTTATCAAATCGAATGTGATATTTTATTAAACGTCTCCTTTGAGGTCGTTTTATTTAACTTGTTTTTATGAACTATGAAGTGACACTCAAATTAGTATTCCGCTGCGTTGTAAAATTTTGGGGGTGTCACAGAATGGTACCAGAGCTTTAGTTATAGCGAATTAGGTCGTTTTCAAAACCTAAACTATAACTGATTTTCGAATTTTTTTTAAGTCTTTCACCATTGTTCGATATTCGCGTACGCTTGCTCCCAGGTAACTTATATGCTCTATTTTACATTCATACTTCTATTATATGACTAAGGAATATATCCCCTAGTCATGATTTTGCTCTCTCATGCCTACTCTTACATTCTTGTAATCTATGAAACTTTTTCAAGACATTGTAGGTGATTACAATGGTCTCATTCACTATTAAGACATTGTGGGTTACACAATGGTCTCATTTACTTCATTAACATTGTGTGTTGCACAATGGTTTCTTTTATTTGTCGGACATTGTAGGTGATTACAATGGTCTCTAAACTCTTTCACAACCTTATATACTATCATTACATCTGATGGCGAAACTCGTTACAAATTATCAACTCCTCTTGATTTCTTTACTCCCCCGTAAACTTATATTTTCTGAACATTTCTTGCTTATTTTCTTAAGCACCGCTATTGATACTAATTATATAAAACACTATCTATATACACTTGATTTTCTCTTGACTATTTATACCTATTTACAAGAGCGTTACTTTTATTTGTATAAGGATATTTATTATAAATGTTTTATCCGACTCTTTACACTCAGCCTCCAAAGCATCATGTCAAACCCTACCTCTCTTAATTATATATGTTTCACCACATTACTAAACCATTAAATATATATTTATTAATTTTGTTGATCCCCTAAAAAAAAAAAAAAAAAAAAAAAAAAAAAGAAAAATTTTTTTTTTCTCAAACACTGTGGGTGACACAGTGGTCTCATCCATTTTTCCAAAAATCATGAGCAATGCTATGATCTTTAAAATCTTTTCATTACTTTACACAACGGTATTTTATATAAAACCCGTCACATTCTATTTATTTACCTTGGAAATTTCACTACCATTTTATAAACAACTCTTTATTATCATATAAACTATTTTTCATTATATTATCAAATGGATTTACTACTCTCGAAAGAGTTACCTTACAAATACTTTGAAAACATATATGTTTATCAAATAAACTATTCTATTAACATCTCACGAATCGTTCTATCATTCACCTTATACCAAAACCTTCACCACCCTATAAGCCATTTTGGTATTTTCTTACAAATCAGAACTATCTTGTTATTATGTTATTATTCGTCATACTACTATAATTCGTATAAACCGATTCATCATCTACAAAAGCTGAAGTTCAGCAACTTTCTCTACATTCATCAAGTTCTCTTCAGAAACCTTCATTGTTAAAGTTCCGTGATTCTGGCCCGGTGTGGACAACGGACATATTACAGGTATAACTAAGTTGAGTATTTCAAAATTCATCAAGCCTCGGTTAAATATAGGCTGGTCACTTATATTTAACCTAGGGACAGTGGAACATGGACTGACCACCTATGTTCGACTTAAAAATGAATTTTAAGATACTGGAAATAGTTATATTAGGACTATGTTCTGCCTTGGTTTTCAAGAATCACAAAATTCTTACGCGAGTATAAACGATTCAGCGATATTCATATAATCGAGCACAACAACTAAGCAGATTCTTACTCTATCTTTACTCCGTATAATCAACCTTACCGTACACCGTATTCTGAATCAATAAAAATCGAACGACATCGCTTGTTATTCAAGACTTCATTTCTTTACGACTAACCACACCTCTTTACTGACACCACTTCGACGGATAACACAGACTGAATCTCGGGACGAGATTCCATTTAAGGGGTATGTACTGTAACCATTGGTAAATTTCGCCTTTTATTAAATTAATATAATATTCTAATGAAAGAATACTTATCCATTTTCTACGTCTATTTTTTTTTACCAAGAGAATCTAACCGCGTATGTCGTAACGCGTACCCGTAATTTTTTCGGAAGCATTTTAATAATAAATTATACTTATTATTACTTATATTTCATTTTTGAACTGTTCCGAACTCATTCGATTTGAAAACGATAAATTATCTTGCAATAAGTGAAAAACTACACACAGCGCGTACTGACATGATAATAATTAATTTTATATTTAATTATCATAAATTATTTTAATAAACATATTAAAATAAGTTATTTATTATTTTATAAAAACGTTTTCTATAAATGCAAATTTTCGGGTTTCTTTTATATTTTTACGGACCAAGCATACCCGTAATACCGTGTATACACTTAAAAAGAAGACAAAATAGGTTAACCTAACAATTTTAATTATTTTAATATCGGTTCGGATATTTATATTTTTGGAACGTCTTCGGTTCGAGAAAGTTGATTTGTTATTTAAGGTTTCGGGTTTGATCCGTGTATTTACACCGGGCTACTTAACCCACCTTACCACTAATATTATTATTATTATTATTATTATCATTATTTTTTTTTTGTAATACAAAAATCGTCCTTGTGATAACCTGGACAAACAAACACAACCAACACCCTCATCATCTTCACCACTCTCTCTCTCTTTTTAATATATCACCACCACCGCCACTTTAAACCACCAATAGCACCACCACCGCCACCCTCACACCAAAAATGACACCACCATCTTAACCATCTCTTCACGATCTATCTTTTGGTACAAATCACGCGCGTTTTGGACCACTCTAACATCTCGAAATCATCACCACCGCCCCTAAACACCATCCTTTTCATCTTTTTCTTGTTGGGTTTTTGAAGAAACATAGTTTTGAAGCCTTTTTGAAGGTGGGTGACACGAGTTTCAACTCGTTTGTCTCGATTTGGTACCAAAAATCGTGGGTACACTAGTTTTCTTGAATGGGTTTTGTAAAATAATGATGGGAAATGAAGTTTTGGTAATAAAAATCCGTTTGGTATCAAGGGTGTGATTGTGACGAATTTCGTGGGTTTATTGGAGAGGTTGTTGCATGTGTTCATCTTGTTTTTGTAAGCTTGTTGAAACCTTTTTCAATACCTCTTTGTTATATTTATATGTATTGTTTATTTTCACTATTTTGGAATCCATATGATCGTGTGTATAATAGTTTTGAGCCATAGAAATTGTTGGTTTAATGAGTTAGATGATGGGGAGTAGGATTGATGACACTTTTGTGAAGTTGTGATGTTGATTTGATGAAGTTTTAATGAGAATTACAAGTTTTGAAAGAGTTAACTTTTTGCAGAAATTTTTGGCGCCTCGTTCGGGTGTCGTGAAAATATTTTTATAAAATTTAGGCTTTGAAATATGTTAGTATTCATCGAGACGATCATTTTAAAAAAAAAATGGACCCGTAACTCTTAAAAACGAAGTTTTTATTGCCGTCCGAAGTTTGGAAAATGGTTGTGTTAAAATTCTGGACTTTTGAAAATGGGTAATTTCTGGCAGAACTGAAATGGGTCGTTTTGGGCACCTTCAGACCCGTTTCGGCCTTCGGCCGAAACACGAAAGTTGTCCGAAACAACGTTTTTAGTCTACCGCGAGGAATTTGGGGTATGAAAGTTCGAAAAGGAGGGTGATTTTGATTAAAATCAGTTCTACATTTTTCTTTTAAAAATGACAGCACTTGTTTATAAAAGTGAGCTGATGCAGTTTTTAAACGAGGTTTTGAGCCTTTTCTGGTCCGAACCGGCCTTCCGTTAAAACATGAAAGTTGCTTAGTTTGATGATTTACATAAAAACTCGGGAAATCTTGGTATGAAAATGCTAGACGATAGGAAATTTTTGGGGTTAAAGTTGGTGATTCGTCTTTTTGGAAAAGTAGTCATACTTGCTGATTTTTGGTTAAAATTGGGTTTTTGAGCTTCTTTGAGTTCGTTTGAGCTCTAGAAACTTTAACGAATATTATTAGATGACTAATAAAATGTTAGTGTGCGTTTGGCGATGTCTAAAAATGGTAAGTTCGTGTTTAAGTCATATATACACATATATTACTTATAAAAGAGGAGTGTTTGGATATAACCTTGGTAAGCTAGTGTTGTCGGAGAAATGATCATTACTATGGGTCGATATTAACATTCTAAATTTCTAAATTTTCCAGAAATGGAAACTTTTAAAAATAGAAACCTTCTAAAAATAAAAAGTTTCTAAAAATAGAATTTTTTCGGAAAAGTGTCGTAACTTAGAAATGAATATATATATTTTTTTATTAAAGCTTGTACAATAAATAATTTAAGTTGTGCACACATATGGATTCTACTATACTTTATTTATATATATACGACTTATGTGTCAGTTTATATATATATTTCATTCTTCTAATAGCGCCGTTATTTTAGGTCGCGACTAAGGCTTCATGCCTTCATTATTTTCTTCGTTGATATTTATAATTTCTCATCGTTGCATAAGATCGCGAAGTTCGGTTGCCGTTGTGCCTTTCTCTTTGTTTATCTGCTTATGTTGGTTGCTCATTCACGTCGAGGTGAGTTCATAGCCTCGCATTTTACTTACTTAAATGTTTTATAAACCTCGCGAGGGGGATACATGCTAGTTTTTATAAACTGAATACAAGTAGTTTTTGGTATGCTGGACCCGATCATATGATCATAGATATTGAATGCTTTTTGCCAATTAAGTCCCCTCATGAACCGTTAATTACTCGAGTAGTAAACGCTAGTATTATGGATATGCATATTAGGCTTGGCGGGCCTTGTTCGGGATACGGACACATAGTAGTTAGAATTGTGGTAAATGGCAAAATTTACCTTTCCGGGGCATTATTAAAAATCGTCAAGGTTCGGTTACATGAACTCAATACTATAATCAAATAAACCGACATGTAATTGCAATACTTGTCGCCCGATAAATAATGCTTGTATTCAACTTATTACTTATTAAACTCTATGAATTCACTCAACTTTATGTTGACTTTTTAGCATGTATTTTCTCAGGTATTATTTGCTAGCTGAGCATTGGGAGCAATCGGAGTCGCGTGGATATCAAACTTTGAAGGACTTGTTTTCTTCACATTCGATAATTATTTTCTTTATATATGCAAATGAGTCATTTTTTAACTCTTGTAACTTAAGTTTTAAATATAAATTGTTGAGACCTTTGTACTCTGATTTATCAAATCGAATGTGACATTTTATTAAACGTCTCCTTTGAGGTCGTTTTATTTAACTTGTTTTTATGAACTATGAAGTGACACTCAAATTAGTATTCCGCTGCGTTGTAAAATTTTGGGGGTGTCACATACACGGATATGCATTATTTCTATATACGTATGCTTAATTTGTAATTAACGTTACCACTCAGTTTTTACTACGAACGTATACCCGATACTCCCGTCTACGATCCTAACATATTTTCATACTCATTATAATGATATAAAAATTATATTATTAATTTACCCGGTGTTTTGAAATCAATTACTATATTTCGCGGTCGGAGCTTATAACTCTGTCGGTTTGCGAAATTTCAACACAATAATTATTTTAACACCCGATTATCATCAGGAATAATATTTTACAACTTTTCCAACTACGTCATATTTTATTTCATCGCGTCATGATTTATTTTTAGTTAACTCGTTACCCGGTATCACCTAAACTACACAATATCTACCTAAATAACACCTAAAGTCAAAAGTTACTTACATACTCATCCAACCCATCACCAAACCCATGCCCCCTAGTCCTAAAAACATGGATCTTGTCCCTAGCAAGACTTTTGACCAAGACCCTAAATATATACTCCTTTCCACCACATTTCATCACATTAACACTTTCATTTTACACCAATAAAACTCTTCATCTCTTCCTCCCTTTGTGTGTGTGAATCGACCCAATCAAGAACCAAGAAGAAATCATAAACTTTTCAAGATCCAAGTGTTTATCAAGTTCTAATCATGATCTAGTTGGGGTTTTGTGGTAAAAACCCTATGTTTCTTAACATAATCATCTTCAAATCACCTCAAATATTCAAGTAAGCTTCAACAACACTTTTGATCTTTTCATACTTTCATTTACTTTATATTTTTATGTATTTTCAAGATATATTGGTAAAACATGCAAGTATGTATGATCCATACCACTTATTACTCATTTCTTTTCTTTATAAACATAGATCTACCATTTTTATTAGTAATCTCATTAGATCCACTAAGATTGGTGATGTTTAGGAACCCATGACACCCTAAGAAGTGTATGGTAGGATTAGACTAGTTTTGTGGTGATTGAAAGTGGTTTGGTTGAAGTTGGAACAAGTTAGAAACTAGGAAAATCTATTTTTGACACTTTCAAAATGTTGCTGTCTCTTTTTGGCAAACGTGGGAAGATCAGGGGCAAGGGTGTAACTTTTGACCAAAGATTTAGAAATACATTCCGAGACGAAACTATGGCCGAAAACGGGGATAAAATCCGAGTTACGACGAAAAAGTTATGATATTTCCAATATTAACGACGAAAACTATTTTCTGAAAAATTACTTGCTGTCCCACGACTTTCTTGGACTGTTTCGAGGCCTAAAACTTGATCTAGCCATCCCGACTTATCAAAAATATATTAGTATGTTGTCCCACGATTCCGGAGATATAAAGAACGTAGAAAACGAGCTTATAACGAAATAGATACAAGCGTTTGAACTTAGACGATTTTTACAAATTTCCATCAGCTTTTCTATTATTATTTTGCCGCAAAACTGTCTTTGCGAGACACCACTTTCTTGGCTGTTTTTCTTCATGATCGGATCAATTTGAGTCCGAGCCGTAGTTTTATGAAATCAAGATCTTCCAACAAGCTTTTCAAATCAATTGGCCGTTCGTCGAATAGACTTATAACGAATAAACTACGACCTCATCTATATACCCGATAAACTATATATTTTGACAGCTTTTACTATAATGAAATTTTTCTAAGTGTTGAACATAATACTTTCAAGTAACAACAATAAGAGTCGATTTTCTCATCGATCGAGATCCGTATCGCCAAAAGTTAAATGACGCGACTTCTAGATATTGTTACAAGGTTTTCAAAAACGCCGAGTTTCATCACTAACCCTTAACGTACTACATTTCGCGACTTGTTTTGCGAGGCCATTTTGGGCATATTTTCAAGTAATGAAAATGTTATTTTTGCGACAAAGACCTTATATTTGCCGATAGAACACCAAACAAGGATCGTGGAGTACCGTTTCAACCTATTTCCATGAAAAGTGGTTATTAACCTAACGAGACGTCAAAAACGTATTTGTCGACGATAAACGTTATTTTCAAAACAAATGAGTGGTATCGATAACATACGTATTTGCATGTGTAGCGTCATTTCATTTCTTACATTAGATCATATCATTCATATTAGGTTGCGGTTAGAGATCGTGCCTCATTTCTGTGTATTCATTGTTGTCATCATAGCTATTGCACCAGGTGAGTTCATAACCCCTACTTTTACTTGTTTTACAACTGTTTTGGGGGAAGATACATGCTCCTTACTAATTAAATTCAATGCTTGTTTTACTTGAATGTGATTCATTTTCTCAAACATTACTGGATGGTTGAAATACTTGATTGATTATTTGAATACATTATGAATTACTTATTCCATCCTTGATTACTTTCTTATGAACACAAGTTCTTGCTTTTGCGGAAGTAAATATAAAACTGATACTTTGCCTGAGTTACCTATTACTGCCACTGAAGTCCCCTTTATCATGAACCGTTAATTACATGCGTGTAAGCGCGAATGCTGTGGATAGATCTATTTGGGTTGACACCCCGTCCGAGTTGGTCGCGCCAACCTGTTAAACGGACGCATATCATTCGGATTACTTCCGGGTGTCTGGCAAACACTTACTTGGGGCATTTTATGCTTGATTGCATACGATTACGTCGAGCTTCGGGGTCATGAGCTTTAGGCACTGTATACCTTATTTTTAGCTGTGACATTGTATTTGTTATATTGTCTTGCTACTGAAAATCTCGTGTTCCGCAAATGACTTGTTTACTCAAACATATTACTTTTGGCAGTGGGTTGTAAACACACAGGTTACAAGTCTCTTATGGCGGGACTTGTAACTGAGTGGATTTACGATGCCTTTGCTGGGAAATACTTGATTTCTGGAAACACTTCTTTACGGGGAATACTTGTTTACTTAAAACTATGAACTCACCAGCTTTATGCTGACGTTTTAGCATGTATTTTCAGGTTTTAAGCAATGACACACTACAGGAGGTTTTGGCAGGGCATGGCATGGTCATAGAAGACTCTGATATTCTTATGGGGACCGTTTTAAACTATTTTAAGGGCTTACTTCCGCACAAATTTTAACAATGTAAATTCAATACTTTTGATTAAGCTATTTTATTCTAAATGATTCAAGTGAAAACCATTTTTGAACTTGTGTTGTAATACCAATTGAGTTACACCCCAGCTACATGTATGCTTCCGCTGGACCCGATTTCTGGGGGTGTGACATTAACGGTTCATGAGGGGACTTAATTGGCAAAAAGCATTCAATATCTATAATCATACGATCGGGTCCAGCATACCAAAAACTACTTGTATTCAGTTTGTAAAAACTAGCATGTATCCCCCTCGCGAGGTTTATAAAACATTTAAGTAAGTAAAGGCGAGGCTATGAACTCACCTTAAAGCAAAGAAAATAGCAATGAACAAGCAAGTGAAGGAATAGCCGCAAAAGCTCTACGATGAACCTAAATAATATACGTTGTCTTAGTTTATGAAAATAGATATCGATGTACTTTTGGTAATATACAGAATATGATCTTACTTAAGCTTGGTACAATATTCCTAGATACATCATAAGGTTTAAGTTAATTACTTACAAATTACCCAAAAATGTACCCTTTATTTATATAAGTATGAAACTTCCATTTACCCCAAGTTCAATTTTGATGTAAAAGTTCAAATTAATTCTAAGGTTCAAATTTAGTCCATGGGTCAAGTTTTTTGTCAAAAAGGTTCACTTTAGGCCTCAGGGTTCAGAATATATTAGGGGGGTTCAAAATGTTTTAAAGGTCCAACTTTATAAAGTGTAAAACAATTTATACTCATTTTATACCTAGTGCTGTTAGCATTTAAATAACTTGTCTATGTTTAGTAAATCATCATTTGCAAACCGTAAGTCCACAAGTCTCGTTCCTTATATCCCCGGAAAGGTCTACTTCTGTATTAACGAGATTTGTAGGTCCCACTTGGCCAAAAATTATGTAACATTAGCAAAACAGTCCATTTACCCAAACAATCAATCCATTCAGCTTTCAAATTTTCAATGGTCTCACGAAAAGTGCGATATCTAGAGTTTTACTAACCCGATTTGTTCCCCGTTTTTGGCCACGTTTAAGTTAAGATGTCCTCTAAAACTTTTATTCTTTGAGTAACAGAGGGTTATTCACAAAAAAATGACTTTTGCCCGTTTCAAATCTGTTACTCAGAACTGGACATGTTTTACGAAAATGTTTCTAGTTTAATCATCGGAATGAGTTATTTAATGAAATACCCGTCAAAACGACCACAAGACATAGAACTACAACCCCATATTTTTAGTTTAGTCTCAATGTTTACTTATTAGTGCAGGTTATTCCATTTTTGCCCCTGATTCAGAATCACAGTTGCATGTTTAGTCCTCTAGGATTTTTAGTGGTCTAGTTTCATGTACCAAGCCTAACCAAGCCCCATAATTTATATGTTACACCATTACATCAATAAATATCAAATTTTACAGGAGTGAACAAGAAGAAAAAAAAATATAAATACAATGAAAATTTATAAAAGAGTTTCTTACAAAAGAGAAGGACAAGATAAATTTCAAGAACAAGAAACAAGGGCTATCCAAAGCCACCACCAAGCAAGGATCTTTTATGACTTGAAAGATGAACTTGTAGAGGATCTTGAGAACTCCAATCTACAGCCACAATAACCTATTGTAAGCCATAAAATATAGGAGAAAGAAAATTTTTGAAGATGAAAATAGAGATCAAGATTAAGGTGATATTGCATGCACCTTTCCTCTAATTCATGATCACCAAATCTTGTCATCAACACTTCTTGAAAGGACTTTGAGAATCACCACTTCTTGAAAACTTGAAAAGCTTTAGAAAAATCACCAACAAAAGCTCTTGTAAAACTTCTTGAGATATTCCATATTAACCATAGAAATGATGAGATTATGATGATGTTTTGAGTGAAATAACCCAAGAAACTAAGCTAGAACACTTGAACCTTCAAGTCTAGCACTTATGTAGTTAGGAAAATCAATCACCAAGGGTCTCTTTGGCCTTAAGAAGCCACGAAATACAAGAGAGAAAATCAGATTTTTGGAGTGAAAAGTTGAGGTGATAATAACAATGTGATGTTTTAGTGGTTTTATGGTTAGGAGTTATAGTGGAGTACACAAGTGTTAATATTTGCACTTTGTTAGCATGCACACCATAAATTTCAGCCACCTCATGGCTAGGAGATGGAGTTAGTGGGTTTTGGTGGTATATTTAGGTTATAAGTGTGTGTTGTGGTGTAGTTTTGATCCCGGTAATTTAAAACGTGTAGTTTTTAAGACGCGAAACATAAAAGCGGGTAACGTAAAAATAATAAACTTATAAAAATGTTAAAACTTGTTAAAATAACTACTTTTAATATATTAGATGAGTCATGGGTTTATCGGAGTGTTTAAACGTCGTTAAAAATGAAACCGTGAGTTGAAAACGCGTTTGGTGACACCGGTTCTTGATAAAAGTGATGTAAACTATAAAAATGACACGAAAAGTATAAAACTCTTTTTTTTAAACATGAAATAGTTTAAAAATTTATAAAATATATAGATTATCATAGTCTAGGGTTGGTTCACTTTGTCAAAACCTTAAAACGTAAATTTAAATCGGGTAAAACGTAAAGGTGCAAGGTTTACGTAAAAATTAGAAAAAGTAAATTAGGACTTGTAAAATAGAATTGTAAGGAACCAAATGTGCATAAAAAGTGTATACCAGACATAGTCTAGTGTCGGTTGAATTAATTGAACGAGTCATGACGTACGCGGATAACTTCCGACGAAGTTAATTATTTAAAAAAAAATTGAATAGTTAAATACTATTAAGATTAATGACATGAAAATTTTGAAATGTCACAGTGAGGCATGGGATCGTTATAGGGAATTGCTTCGCAAGTGCCCTCATCACGGTTTTTCTGATCTCATGCAGCTTGACACTTTCTACAATGGTGTGAGCCAACTCGATCAAGACTCTCTTAATTCCTCCGCGGGAGGTAATTTCTTGAATCGAACCACAAAGGATGCTTTAGCGATCATTGAGACCAAAATGAGGGCGATGCAGAATCAAATCTCAACTTTGAAGAATGAATTTGAATCTTCAATAACCAAGCAAGGTAACGAGCTGAAGAATGAGCTTATGGCAACAAACAACAAAATTGATCAATCTCAAAACAAGATTGAGAATATGTTTGCTAGTCTCATGAGTCATCTCGCTCCACCCTCTACTTCGGGAGGTCTTCCTGGTAATACAGTTGTCAACCCTAAGGGTGAACTCAAAGCCATTACCACACATAGCGGTAAAGCTTATGATGAACCGCCACTTCCTACTACTTCTTATCCTCCTAAAGTAGTGGAAAGTGAACCTGAGGCAACCAAGGACAAGGTGCAATTTACTAGCCCACGAAGTACCGCACATGTCCACCCTCAGGTTGTTCCAAAGACCAAACCAGGAGTTGTATTTGAACCACCAATAACTCCTGTTGAGAACCCTAAATCCAAACCTTCAATACCTTACCCATCACGACTTAATGAGCAAAAGCTCCGTGAAAAGGCTAGTCACCAAATGGATAAGTTCTATCAAATCTTTCAAGATTTGCATTTTGACGTTAGCCTTGCGGATGCTATCATCCTGATGCCCAAATTTGCATCAATGATCAAGAACTTGTTAAGCAACAAGGAAAAATTGTACGAAATGGAAAAGACTCCATTGAACGAAAACTGCTCTGCGGTTATCTTAAAGAAGCTTCCTAAGAAGCTTGGAGACCCTGGGAGATTTCTCATTCCATGTGCTTTCCTTGGGATGGTTGAATGCTTCGCCTTGGCCGTTCTTGGCGCTAGCATCAACCTGATGCCTCACTCAGTATGGGAGAAACTCTCTCTTCCTGAACTTACTCCTACGTGCATGACTCTTGAGCTTGCTGACCGTTCAATCTCTCGTCCACTCGGCATTGCTGAAGACGTATTCGTGAAAGTAGGAAAGTTCCATTTCCCCGCTGACTTCGTTGTTGTTAAGTTCGATGCTGATCCAAGGGTTCCTCTCATTCTTGGAAGAAGATTCCTGAGAACGGGCCGTGATCTAATCGATGTTCACGAAGAGGAAATAACTCTTCGTGTTGGTAATGAAGCAGTAACGTTTAACCTCGATCAAACTTCGAGGTACTCCTCAAATTATGACACTGAATCGGTTAACCGAATCGATGTCATTGATGTTGCTTCTGAGGAGTACGCTCAAGAGGTTCTAGGTTTCAATGATAATTCTTCGAGTGAAAACTTCACTCCATCTTCTTACCCCATCATTGCCAATTCTTCTCCTTCCCTCACTCCGTTTGAGGGAAGTGACTTCATCTTAGAAGAAATTGAGGCCTTTCTCAAAAGTGATTCCATTTCCGATGGAATCGATAACCAAGAGATTGACCCCGAGAGGGATATTCTCCTGCTTGAGAAATTACTAAACAAATATCCCTCTCCTCTTCCTGTTCTACCACAAACACTTCATAAAGAGGAGATCAAATATGTTGAAAAAACTGATGATTCTCCTCAGGTCGAGCTCAAAGAGTTGCCTCCTCATCTTGAGTATGCATTTTTGGAGGGTGATGATAAATTACCCGTCATTATTGCTAAAAACTTGAAAGATGAGGAGAAAACCGCGCTCATAAAGGTTTTGAAGTCACACAAGCGAGCAATTGCTTGGAGACTCTCCGACATTAAGGGTATCAACCCTGAATTTTGTTCACACAAAATCTTGATGGAGGATGACTTCAAACCCGCGGTGCAACATCAAAGGAGGGTAAATCCTAAAATTCACGAAGTTATCAAACAAGAAGTTCTAAAACTTCTTGATGCTGGATTGATTTACCCTATCTCTGATAGTCCTTGGGTGAGTCCCATTCATTGTGTTCCTAAGAAGGGTGGCATTACTGTTGTCACCAATGAGGATAACGAGTTGATTCCAACTCGTTTGGTTACAGGATAGCGTGTATGTATAGATTATAGAAAACTCAATGAAGCCACCCGTAAAGACCATTTTCCTCTACCCTTCATGGATCAGATGCTCGAGAGATTAGCGGGGAATGAGTACTATTGTTTCCTCGATGGCTTCTCGGGATACTTTCAAATTCCCATTGATCCACAGGATCAAGAGAAAACTACCTTCACATGCCCTTACGGAACCTTTGCCTACCGTCGCATGCCTTTTGGTTTATGCAACGCTCCTGGCACTTTCCAAAGGTGCATGATGTCAATCTTTTCCGACATGATCGGAAAAACAATGGAGGTATTCATGGATGACTTTTCGGTCATTGGGGATTCGTTCCAATCTTGTCTCTCCCACTTGGAAAATATGTTGAAACGATGTAAAGACACAAACTTGTGTCTCAATTGGGAGAAGAGTCACTTTATGGTCAAAGAAGGCATTGTCCTCGGCCATAAAATTTCAAAGAATGGGATTGAGGTTGACAAAGCCAAAATCGATGTCATTGCGAAATTACCTCATCCCACTACCATCAAAGGTATTAGGAGCTTTTTGGGTCATGCCGGTTTCTATCGTAGGTTTATTCAAGATTTTTCTAAGATCGCCCGGCCTATGACCCATCTCCTCGAAAAGGATGCTCCTTTTATCTTCTCACCTGAGTGCGTAGAAGCTTTTGAAACTCTAAAGAAAAAGCTTAGTGAGGCACCAATTCTTGTTGCCCCCGATTGGGACTTGCCCTTTGAACTTATGTGTGACGCTAGTGATTATGCAATAGGGGCAGTCTTAGGGCAACACAGGTCTAAACATTTTCAGCCTATACACTATGCAAGCAAAACAATGACCGAGGCTCAAAGTCATTACACCACCACTGAAAAAGAATTATTAGCTGTGGTGTATGCCTTTGAAAAATTCCGGTCATATTTGATCTTGACCAAAAGCATAGTGTATACGGATCACTCGGCTTTGAAGTACCTTTTTGCAAAACAAGATGCAAAGCCGAGACTACTTCGTTGGGTTCTCCTCTTGCAAGAATTTGATATCATAATTCGTGATAAAAAAGGAGCTGAGAACCTAGCTGCTGATCATCTCTCCCGTTTGGAAAACCCCCATCAAGATGTCTTCGAAAAGAAGGAAATTAATGAAACCTTCCCTCTCGAGACACTCAATGCGGTTGCCTTTCGTGGAGATTCTGTTACCCCATGGTTTGCCGATTTTGCAAACTACCTTGCGGGTAACTTTGTTGTGAAAGGGATGTCGTCCCAACAAAAGAACAAGTTCTTTAAGGATGTGAAACATTATTTCTGGGATAACCTTTTCAAAATCTGTGCGGATCAAGTCATCCGGCGGTGTGTATATGGTCAAGAAGCCACTGAAATTCTCAAGGCTTGCCATGCTGGTCCCACGGGGGCCACCACAATCCAAATTACACCGCCAAAAAGGTGTTTGACTCCGGTTTCTTTTGGCCCACAATTTATAAGGATGCCCAAGAATTGGTCAAATCCTGTGACGCTTGTCAACGTCATGGGAATATTTCACAAAAGAATGAAATGCCACAAAATGCAATACAAGTTTGTGAAATCTTTGACGTTTGGGGCATCGACTTTATGGGGCCATTTCCATCATCTCATGGAAACAAAAACATACTCGTGGCTGTTGACTATTTGTCAAAATGGGTTGAAGCGAAAGCTTTACCCACTAATGATGCCCGAGTAGTTGTGAAATTCTTGAAAGCTCTTTTTGCTCGATTTGGAACTCCACGTGCTATAATTAGTGATCGTGGTACGCATTTTTGCAATGACAAATTCGATAAAGTCATGCAAAAGTATGGTGTAACTCACCGTCTTTCTACTGCGTACCACCCTCAAACAAGTGGACAAGTAGAAGTTTCCAATCGAGGCATCAAGAGAATTTTGGAAAGAACCGTTGGTGAAAATCGTGCATCCTGGTCGGATAAATTAGATGATGCACTTTGGGCTTTTCGTACAGCTTTCAAAACACCCATCGGGTGTACGCCTTACAAGCTTGTGTACGGGAAAGCGTGCCATATTCCGATCGAGCTTGAGCATAAAGCCTATTGGGCCCTCAAGCATGCAAATGTTGACCTAAAAACTGCGGGTGATCATCGGAAAGTTCAATTGAATGAATTAAATGAACTTCGTGATCAAGCTTACAAGAACTCTTTGATCTATAAGGAAAAGACAAAAAAGATTCATGACTCAAAAATCAAGAACCGCGTTTTCAACGTTGGTGATCGAGTCCTTCTTTTCAACTCTAGACTCAAGATCTTCTCAGGAAAGCTCAAAACCCGATGGACTGGTCCATTCACTATCGTTAAGGTTTATCCTTATGGCACCGTCGAGTTATCTCAAAATGACGGACCTAATTTCAAAGTGAATGGACATCGTTTGAAGCATTACTTTGGAGAGGACATATCATCCATGGTTGTCCCGGATCTCCAAACATTCCCCAAGGACAATTAAATTCGGGGATCGAGTCAAGCTAGCGACTCGATAAACAAAAACAGTAGCAACAACATGGGTTTTCACCCATGTCTCTGATTTCTTTCTACTTTCTAACACCCTAGTGTGGGGGAGTGGCCGTCCCCTGCAGCTATTTGAGATGTATATATCTCTAAAAAAAATTAAAAAAAAAAAAAAAAAAAAATCAAATCAAATAAAATAAAAAAAATGTGTGATTGTATGTACAGATAAATAAAGTGAAAAATGCAAAACGATATTTTCCGCAGTTAGTTTAGAATATTATCTTTTTACGTTCAAAGAAACGGCATAATAGCCGGGACTTTGAATATTGAGGACAATATTCAATTCTAAGTGTGGGGGGGGGGGGGGGGGGGGAAATTCTAGCGAATTTTATCACAAAATACTTTCAAGTACCCCCATTTTGGCCCAAAATTTTCAAAAATTTTTTCACTTTATTTCAAAATTTTTGTGGTAATCAGTCCGCCGTGTCTAAACGACAAAAGGATTGGCTAATCCAGGAGCAAACGGCTCTTGGTAAAGATATCTCAAACCCGTTGATGGCTTGCAATTTCCCAAAATTGTATGGTACCTCAACTCGCCATATCCATAAAAGAGAATGAGTTGGCTAGCCCGCAAGATTATGGCTTGTGGTAAAGGCAGTGGAAAAACCATAATTGGTAATCAGCTCACCAAGATGTTGACTTTGTCCATCAAGAGTTGGCTAGTCCAGAAGCAAACGGCTTTTGGTAAAGACAAATCAAATCCGTTGACAGCTGGTGGTTTGCTCAAAATCACATGGTTATCAGGTAGACCATAGTTCTTACTTGAATCGATATATCTGGCTACTCAAGAAGTGATGGCTTTTGGTAAAGAGTTTCAAATCTATTAAATTTTCTCAAAAAATTGCTAGGGACTAGCAATAGTTTAGTATGGGGGATTGATGAGTATGTAAATACTTATCATTTTTATCGTATCTGAACTGCCAAAACGTCAAAAAACACTCAGAAATGCATCAAAATACAGAAATTATCTCAAAAGTGTGTTTTATATGTTTTAGATGCAAAATTTTTAAAAACAAATGAAAAACGAACAAAGTTTGCATAATTGGCAGTTTCAGCCCCTTAAGTTTCAAAAATTGACAAAACTAGTCCCTGAAGGTTTGAAATGAAAGAAAAGTCAACCCAAGGCATTTAAAAGTCAAATATTGTCAAAAACGATCCTTGGGTATAAAATTTGAGAAATTGCACATTTGGTCCTTCAAGTTACATAAAATTGCAAAAATGGCCCCTGGGAGTTTTTAAAATGGAAAATTACAACAAATACCCTTGTGGATTTGTAGGATGGCAAGATTGGTCCTTGAAGCAAAGTTTGAGAAAATGTCAATTATGGTCCATGAATTTTTCAGAAATGACAAAATTAGTCCATGGGCTCAATAACCATACAAACCAAACGGATCCTTGTATTAGTATTATTATCCCTTAAGTCCAATCCAATAAAACCCCCAAGCCCACTTATCCCTCCAAAAGCCCACTCCAATCACCCCAGCCCACCACATAACCCAACACCCCATTTTTAATAATATTACCCCAACTTTGACCCCCTTTGACCGCCTCCTCCGCATCACCACCCCCACTACCTGCAAACAGCCAAGCAAACCATCATCACCCCTAGCTTCCTTCACCCTCTGCAGCACTCAACCCCCCCTTCCTACACTCAAACAAACACAAAACTCCAATATCACACCTCTGGCTTCAATAATCAAAGGAAAACGCCAAAAAGGTTTTGGCGCCAAAAAGTTTTGAACGGCCAAGATTTAATCCCATGATCCTGTGGTCCAACATCAAACTGGGAAAAGACAAAGGGGTGCCCCAAACCCTAATCTTTCAATATAAAAGGGAAGAGATGCACCACAGAAAGAGTAGTAGAATTTAGCTTATTTTAAATTAATGTCAATTTATTTTTAAGTGTAAAAGTTAGTAGCCAAGTTGTATTTTCATAATCCTTAATGTAATTTAGAAGTTCTATTAATAAAATATTCCAAATTCTCAGTTTAAATTTTAGTATGTCTTATGTTTAGAAAATCTTCTATTTAGTTTAAATATTGTTAGTGACTGTTTCTTGTTAATCTTATGGACTCAAAATAGCTTAACAATAGGTTTCTACAAGCTTTCATTGTATAGAAAGCAAGTTTAGTCAAAAAGCAAAAAAATATAAAAAAAATCAGAAAAAAATAGAAAAGAAAATAAAAAATACAAGAAGAAGCAGTGGAGCAGGATAAATCAAGGATGGTCCTGGTTTAGAGCTTCTTGGGAAGCATTAGGTTTGGTAATGTGGATCCTGGTTCATTTGGTTTAGCTTGGAAGCACACTGTGAGCTTAAACTTTCATCTCTTTTGATTTTTAGTGTAATAGTAGAGTAAAATTGCATAACTCATAGTTCTTAGCCATAAGAGTAATTTGTGTGTGTTTCTGCTTTATCTGAGTTAGTGTAGCTTGTTAGAGTTGTTATAGCTCAGGTTTCACAATTTGGATAACATTTCATCACATTGTATCTTAACTGCCATAAAATTGCATTCTTGTGAATGGTTGATAAGTGTTGTTTAAATGTGTATTTTTGTGCTCAAACCAGTCCCTTTAATCATAACATAGCAGTGTAAAGTGAGTCCTTGGCTTAAATCACCCTTAACTCATTGAAAAACACAAGACCATAGTCTTTAAGGGGTGTTTGGTTTATCTGAAATGTCTGTGCTCTAAGGTGTTTGTGTTGGTATCTTTGGTTGTTACATGTTCCTTTAAGTTATTTTAGCTGAGTTCAACCATAAAATTCAAGTGCTCTTTGTACATTAGTCAAAATCAACTTTAATCTTTTAGATTTCATACACTGTTAGGTTTTTAAGTAACTTAATCATTCAAAGCTTCTCATAAATACTTGTAGTTGCTTATTTTACTCTCACTTTAGCTTATCATTATATATTCAGTCTATAGAATCAGTTTAAGTCTCACAAAAGTCAACTTGTTGCAAAATCTCAAAAAGTCAATTCTCATAAGTGATAAAATGAACAAGATTTCTAGAGTTATTGTAGGGTTTAATATAGATTGGAAGTAGTTAATTATTGAAGATTTGTGTTATTTGACAGCTTGTTTATGTTTTCCAAAAAGAAAATTTGGGTTTAGAAGTCTTTTGCTTAAAGAAACATAAGCTCAAAGTCAGCTGTGTGAGTATTTGGGTGCCCTGCACCCAGCCTATTGATTTTTGACCCATTGTCTTTGACCCACTTATCTTGTTAAATTCTTCAGCTTTAGTTGTGACTATTGAGGTTTTGTATAGCTTGCCATGCTACCTTGTTGGTTATGTAGTTTGTTTACATCTGTCAGCTTATTCTTCTGCTTAATTTCTACCTTATAATTTGCCCTTGGCCACTGTGTACTCTGGATGCAACTCAGTTAGCTTGTTTTGATTAGTTCATGATTTATTCTTGGACTCCATATTGTTGTAACTTGTTAATTGTCATTTGCCTGAGTTTATTTGTTTGTATTTGAATTGGTTTCACATTGTGAGCTTATTGGTCTCATTGCTTAATTCACAAACTCACTTTGTACATCAGCCTACTGAACCAGTTTCCCAACACCATAACAAGCTCAAACCTTGAGCTTAATCCTTGGTCTTGGACAATTTGGAAAGCCTTTCTAGTAGACTTTTAGGTTCCACCTTCAGTTTGTACCCTGGGTTACACCTGTGGGCCCCACCAAGGGCTGCAATTAAGCCTTTGAGGCATGTTTGGCTAGGTGGAGTTTGGAATTGCTTATTTGGCCTGTGTGGCTTATTGAGCTTAATTTCCTTTGATCTTTAGATTAGTTATGATGCATTTCATCTGTCTTAAGCTTCTTCCAAGCTTGTGAGTCCTTGGCAGCTTATTGAAGCTTATTCAAGCTTACTAGCTCACTGTTTGGCTTATTTGCTTGCACATAGCTTATTTCTGAGCTTCAAACAATCTTCCTTCACAAAAGTCTCCTAAATTCAGTTGTTTGATAGTTTTGTAAAAGAAAATTTGGAAAAAGACAAAAATAAGTTAAGTGATAGCTTCTATTTAAGCCCTTTCTGCTTATTTATAAGCATTTATCATTTTTAAATTTTTCTCAGGTTCCTTTTTAGTTAAAATAATTTTAGGAATTTTTTCAGATTTTTCCTTGATCATTTAGTATTTTTTTTAATTTATTTTAGTTTAAATTAATTAAATAATTTGTTTTAATTAATAATTAATAATTAAAAAGTAGAAAAAATAAGTTTTCTGTTTTAAAATTAGTTTTATAATAATTTAGATTTTTCTAAATTTAATTTTCATTTTTCTAGTTAATTTTCATAATTAATTAATAATTAGTATAATTTAGTTAATTAAAAAGTAATTAATAATTAGTAATTAATTAATAGTAATTAATTAAATAGTGGTAAAAATAATTTTAATTTTCTAAAAATTTTCTTATTACATTAGGATTGTAAAAATATAATTTTCACCTTCGTAGGACTTTATTTGCTCACGTTTCACTTTTTATTTTGCGCGTTCGCGTTTATTTTAAACTCAAACGCGGGTTTTTAGATTTAACTTACGGTTTAGGTTTTCTGATCATCAGTAATTATTCCAATAGTGTTTCTAAGTCATTCTCAATCATAATCTCATAGTTTAATCATAATAATCAATTTCCTGATCCTCCTGTTAAATCGCCCGATAACTTAAAATGTTTTTAATTACAATTGCTTACCTCGCTGGGACATAACGACCCGGGAATACACTGTACTCCTTGGTTAGTTGGTTTTAGACGTTTGACTTGGTTGACCATCACCTGTTCAACTTAGTTGACCGTTTGGGACCAATCAATGATCCGTACAAGTTTGATCAACCATCAAACTACAATTCCAACTACACAAACCCAATTCATCCATATCAACACAATGACTCTCTCCGCATTGCCACGGAAAAGCAAAAGTTCCGTGATGAAATAACCCAAATCCATGATCTTAGTGATCTCAATGCCATGCACCTTGCACAACGCAACAAAGGGCAACCTCCATCATCACCCTAAAACAATTGCCTACCCCACTCTCTCAACTTGGATCAAGTTACAAACCACACTCACTATTGCCCTTGTTGCATCTTCCTTCAAAAACAAATTCTATACTTGAGTGAGATATTTCTTGGATTGAATATCTCCTCACTCGTCCTCATCCCATACCACCCTTAAAAAGATACAACATCGTAAGATCCACCTCTTCCGCTCCATACCCCACTCCATATCCCTCTCCATCTAACAACTAAGCTTTATGCTTATGTTCTCCTTCAAGCAAATAAAACAATCAACCATGGGTTACAAGCAAGTCCAAGTGCTCTCTTAGGCAATATAGGACTATGTCTCTTCTATTGTTTTATTGTAATCAATATGCTTTAAGCATATTGAATGTTGTAATGCTAATCATTTCTATGATGCTTGAATGAATCTATTTTTATTTGCATAATTGTTGCTTTGCATGTATATGTGTCTTGTTCTCTTCAAATATTTTTTGTACCCAAGATTTCCATAGCTCGTTCCCTTGGTGCTCTCAAATGAGGGGGAGCATACATCAAGGGGGAGCATTCTGCCCGTTTAAACTTCTTTCACGAAGCTTACCCGGCTTAACCTTTTTGATTTTACAAAAAGGGGGAGAAGAGAAATGCAAACTCTATAATACTTGTCTAAAAACAAATTTTAGATCTATTGAGTTTAAGGTTTTGTAATAATCAAAAAGGGGGAGATTGTTGACATAAATAATGCATAAAAACATTATCAATATCTCTATGTTTTGATTATTACAAAATATAAACTCATAGAACTAAAACTTGTGACATAAACTAGTATTTAGTGATTAACATTCTCTTTACATCCAAATCACTTAAGGTATGAATAAACAAAGTGTTTAGTGCAATTTATGATCAAAGGAAAATTTAATTAAGTATTACAAAGTTTATTTAATTATATAAACATATTATATATTTTTGAAAAACACTTTTGGTAATAAAGAAAAATGTTTTATTCATACTAAATATATGAATTCAAATTTTTAACCAAAATCAGTTAGTTTTTCACCAAATAAACTTTCCCCACTAAAAAACAACAAAATCTGGCCGTTACAGCTGGGCGGTCCCTTTAATTATAAGGGGCGGTCCCCTTAATTTTAAGGGGGCCGGCCTTGATTTAAGGGGACTGGCCACGCTCCTCTGTCAGAATCTGTTGCCTATAAATACCACCTTAAATCTAGAATTTTTCTCACCTTTTGCACTCCTAAACTTTCTGTTCTAGATCTCCATTTCCAATCTCTAAATCCTTTGATCATACATTCTTAAATCTTTGTTTCAAAGTGATCCAAGCATTATTCTTTCAAGTGCAAGAGAAGAATACTTCTATCCTTCAAGACAAGAAGTATTACAACTTGTTGTGACCTCCACATCTAAGTTGTTAAAGCATCATCATTGTATTTATCTCATTGTGTGATTAGTTGTGAATATTTGTTAGAAGATAGTTTAGTTAGATATAAACATAGTATGATTGGTTAGTACTTAGTTGTGAAGAAGAAGAGTTAGGAAGAAGATTGGTGTGTAGAAGATTGGTGTGTAGAAGATTGGTGTGTAGAAGATAGGTGTGTAGAAGATAGGTGTGAAGAAGATAGGTGTGAAGAAGTGTTGTGATTAAGTAGTGAATAGGTGTGAAGTAGTTGTGTAGAAGGTGTGAATAAGTTGTGACGTAGTTGTGGTGTGAAAATTGGTGTGTAAGGTTTTCTCCGCCATAAGGGAGCTTGTTGACATAGTGAAGAAAACTCTCGAGTTAGGTGCTCGGGGAGTGGAGTAGGGCAAGGAAGGTGACCTTGTAGCCGAAACACTATAAATCTCTTGTCTCGCGGTTCGATCTTTCCAACTTTCATCTATTTCTTTACTTACATTGTTATTGCTTTATCGTACATATTTAGTGTTGTTCATATTGTACATGACTTGATTCCATATAGCATCGAATCTAAATTTTTGAAAACAAAGAAAACTTTCAAACAATCTTTTATAACAAATTAAAAAGACGTAAAACTATTCAACCCCCCCTTCTAGTTTTCCACAATATCAGCTTGGGATCTATTCACAATCCCCACCCAAGGATGTTGCAGACGATAAGCTCTGCCTTCAAGGACCTATACATATATGATATTTAAAATCAGGATCAAATGTCCAGAAGGTTCAACTAAATGGCCATAATGTTGAGTAGAGATGGGTTTTTACACCCACAATATTTTATCTTTTTTTTTAGATGAATTAATAGGTGGCTAAAATGGAAATGGTTCAGAAGTCGCCTAAAGCGTTTTTGTAGTAATCTATTTGACACATAATATTTTATCTTTTTTAACATATGGTGGAAAAAAGTACGTTATGTCAGCCAAACAGTTTCGGCCGTTACCCAGCCCACCGGACCCCATTGTGACACCTATAATAGCACAAGAGAAAGAGAGAAAGAACTCACATCTAAAGTATTAGTTCCTTTGTCCATCATATCAAGCTTTGTCAACACCCCAAATGTCCATTCACCTAATCAAGATGAGGAATCCAGAATACATAAGATCAGAAAGGATTAACCAGTCATAAAAGACAGCATTTCTGCTAATAGCTAAGTAACAATACCTGAAGGGTCCACTTCCTTAGCAAGTTTTATTGCATCACATGTGGCGATATCTTGGTTGGCAGGAGATATTACTAGTATGATGGAGTTGGGCTGAAAAAGACCATGCAATCATATCTCAGAACTAAGAAAAGGCATGCGAAAGAAACATGAACATGGTATGAAGAAACTAATAAGGCCGGACAAGCCCATCACATATAAAAGACACAACTTTCCAGAATTTATGTCAGAGTGGCCTCATCATGTGTCTGCCACATGGCATATACACATAGATGCAAAGGGCCTGGTGTCAGTAATATACCCCAAGTTAAAGCATTAGAGAAATCCCTACACAGTTCAAGCTGATACATCCTACTAGTTGCGCTTAGGCTTTCCATTATGGCCATATGTAAACATTTTTTTACTGACATGAAATGTGACATAATTGTGTCTAAAGTTTATGAGTATATCATTATACAAGACATCATGGTGTCTAAAGTCCAAATCCTGGCAGGTCTTTCTTATTATAGTACTTGTTGGACATTCTGCACTCATACCTGATTTGGTTACTAATTAACTACGACATTATTAAGTACAAGTACCACAACACACTGATTATTTTACTCAAATAAGCATGCACATACATATATACATATGTGGAAATAAGAACACATAGTACTAGCCGAAGTCCATTCAAGATAACAAACAAATAATTTAGCATTACCTTTTCGACGTATAGCCGAACCATATTTTCAATATCTTCAACAATAGTTTCAGACTGTCCCTCTGCAAAGAAATTAGCTCATTATATGAAATGACCATCAATCAACCAGAAAATTCAAGAATGACGAGGGAATGTACAGAGAACATACCGACGGCAATTTTGGTCAATCCAGGTAAATCAATCAAGGTTAAGTTGACAACTAAAAAACACAGAAACCATGATGAGCCATTAGCGTCACATTAAAAATAAATATATGCAACAAACGAGCGGATCGTGAAAAGCATTTAATACAAGTATACATGATGTATCTCAAGAACCACACCTTTTGGGGAGTAGATACTGAGATGGATTGGAATTAGAGATATTTGTTTTGTCTTCCCCGTGATTCTGTCAGTTTCATCTTGAATTTCCTTATGTACCAAAGCTGTGAAAAAGTTAAAAGTTCAAGAGCAAGCATTAGTCTCTTACACACTAAAAAATCTTACATAAGGCAAAGTAAAGTAAAATACAGTGTATTTAAAAGTAAGTGATCGTGTGTACAACATGAACGTTTGTGAAGTTGATTATAAACATGTGTGAGTGCTTGTGCTCATTAATACGAACAATTAGACATGCATATAAAACAAAAATCCATGTAGAGAATCATGTGTTCAAAAAATATAAATTTCAAGTCACTTCACATACTGTTGATACAAAAGTTGGGCGTTCGTAGTTTGGGCTCTTGCTCTCGTACCAATTCGCTTCTTAATGCTTGAAACCTGCGCACTAAGAAAATAAACAAACACCGTTAGGCTTATCGTGGGATTGTCTCCCACGATTATCCTCCGGCGTGAGAGTAAGTAATCGGTTTTTAGGGTTCTCGTAAAGAGTTTAGGGTATGTGAATCGTACCTTTAATGAGAATTATGTCATTCCTTATATAGGTGCAGAATCCTCATAGGTTTCTTGCTCCTTACTCTTCGCACGCGTGGTGCTTATCCGGGTTAAGGATATCTATTCCGTAATTAGGAGATCCTTATCTACGCCCGGGTAGTTTGGTTGGGCTTGGGTCTACGTGAGCCCAATCCCATTATCAATGCGGCCCAAGTTATAATAGCCCACTCATGGTGGTTTTGTGCCTTAGTGATGTTTATCATTTGGGCTCGTGGCCCAAATATAGACTATACGTCATCATGTCCCCCCAGTCTAGTGTGCGCGGCTCGTAGCCACGGATGCTAGACTAGTGAGAACAGCGGTAAGCGTGGTGGGACAAATTTAGAAATTTGCCGCCCAATATGAAGAAATATGTATCTAATCCAAGATATTTCAAAAAAGTGCCTCGGAAAACGGGGGATGCGTCCACGTGTTCCTTGGAAAACGGGAAAAAGTGCATGTACCGTTTCGTATTCTAGCCACACGTTTTATGAGTGGGATCCACGTGGCCTTCATCTAGGGTTTCTTTTATGACCTATATAAGAGTCACCGCCTCCCTTTTACCAAAAACACACAGTAAAAAACATACATTCACCATTTCTCATTTCTTCAAAGCGTTTTTTAAAGAAATCAACTATTTTATTAGGTAATTCCGTGTGCACATCCTAGTAGATCTTGTGATACTGTAAAAATGGTTGCTCAATTAGAGGAGTTTCGCTCTGCAATGGATGAGGATGACGTGCGTCAGTTCTCATCTGATTACTTCATTCCTCTGGATGTGCATCCAGAGGCCCCAGACGTCGATGCGTGTATTGCCGATTTCCCCGAAGGGAAGATAGGGTTATACACGCATTTTTTTAAGTACGCTAACTATCGCGTACCAATATCCATATTTTTGAGCAACGTGCTCAATTTCTATCACCTTCATATCTCTCAGCTGCACTGTATAGGTGCGGCGAAGATATCAAACTTTGAAGTAAACTATCGTTTACTTGCAATAAACCCGACCGTCGACCTATTTCGTGCGTTTTACCACACAACATGGTCGCATGGATGGGTATCCTTTGCGAAGCGTGCGGGGAGCCTTCAGTGTTATACCGATAAGGTAGATTCCTTGAGGCATTGGAGAGAGTATTTTTTCTGGGTGGATGATGTGGTGTTTCCTTCACCATTTGAGTTTTATACTCAAGAGACGCTGCCGAGGGATGGGCGCCCCGCACCCGGTTCGTATAGCTTAGCAGATGCGCAGACTATTGATGTCAACCAATCCCCATTAACCCTTATCCTGAGGAGTTTTTGGTGCACATGGGGTTGAGTCGCAACTATTTCCATGGTGCTGACGAGGTGCCAACCTTCATTGATGAGGAAGGCCGGGGTGGGTGTTCATCCCTTTTTATTGTTCGCTTCCAATAATGTAAGTTTTTCTGTATGCGCACTTTTAATAACTAATCTCTGTTTTGTTATTTGTTCATGTGTTGCGCAGAGATGGATTTGTTTGCCGTGGTGAGGCTGGAGAAGCCGAAGCAGGTGACCGTTGGTGTGCGCCCTCTGAGGGAGAACGAGCAACTGCTCTTGGATGCGACTGCGGGGCATCTGATTGTGTTGGGGCCAATTGATCATGAAGATTCGCCCCTTCTTCTTGTGATGCTAGTACAGAGCGTGGCTCCGACTGTGGAGCCTACACATGTGGAGGAGTTGCAAGCTGAATCTTCTGACAGCATAGAGGTACTGAAGCCTGAGGTGGTAGCCCAGAATTTAAAGTGCAAAGGAGAGGCTGGTGGCAGTGGTACTTCCAAGAGGAGGCGCCATCTGATCGCGGATGTAGAGTCATCCGCAGAGGAGGACACATCCGCTTCTGGCGCGGATAATGAGGCTGCGAAGGCTTCTCCGCTTCT
This sequence comes from Artemisia argyi, assembly GCA_030686995.1. Taxonomy (NCBI): domain Eukaryota; kingdom Viridiplantae; phylum Streptophyta; class Magnoliopsida; order Asterales; family Asteraceae; genus Artemisia; species Artemisia argyi. Next base: position 80,723,121 of record CM060681.1, read on the forward strand.
GTAAGTGATATTCCTCATGCTTTTATATTTATTATTACTTGTCGTAATATGCGCTAACTTTCTTCCTTATTCATTGTAGTGACCATGCTGCGAAGGATGATGCAGCATTTGTGGAGAGTGTGGTCCCTCCTCAGAATAAAAACAAGGAGGAGGGAGTGAAGGTGGGTGAGGACGTATCTGTGCAGCAGCTATTGGTGGAGTTGGCTGCTACTGCTGAGCGTCAAAATGAGCTAGTTGCTCAGTTGAAGACGCGATACGTCGGAGAGAGTAGCACTCTCGCCCAAAAAGATGAGGAGATAGCTTTTCTCCGTGCGCAGCTGGCTGAAGCGCAAGCGGAGGTGGGGTCCTTCAAGGCGCACGCAGACAAGGTCACTAACGAAAAGTTGACCGTGATGGCTGAGCTGCAGCAAGCGCACGGGGACCTTCATCAGTTTAGGGCCAACCTTACCTGGGCGGTAAGGTATCTTGAGGAGAAGAAAGACGAACATTTTGCGAACATTAATGAGTTTCGCTTGCGCATGGAGAATATTATTAAGATGCAGGAGGAGAAGCTGTGTGGCCTAAGCATAGACTATGATGAGGAATTATACCCTCACCTGATGTCTACCATAGCTGAGCGCAGGTACGTCCTTATATATTTTCCTGCAATGTTACCTTACTATTTTTGTTGGTTTGTCTCTTCTAATGCAAGTTGTTCCTATTGATGTAGGTGGTTGATCAGTCATGGACTGCGCTTGGCTGCTATGGGCACCTTAGAGTCTCCAGAGGTGTTGGAGACCTTTGGAAAGGTGGTGCAGTGCGCCGTGGAGCGTAGGAGGGCGCAAGCCATGGAGGAGCTTCATGAGGCGAAGTTGCTGAAGGTGGAGCTTGCTGAGGTGCCTGCTTATAATGCCAATGCGTATGACGAGCTGATGAAGGCGATGGAGGGAATGAAGCTACTTGAGCTTCCTCATATTGCGCAGCTGGAGCGCGACCAGGATAACCCTATAAAGGTAATTATGCAGGGGTTGACCCTGGGGCGCCATATCTTGGAGGATGCAGAGGCGCAGCCAGACTACTTTCTCAAGCCTGACGAGTCACAGTTGCAGGTTCCTGTTTTTACCCAGCCGCGCTATATATTGAACCCTTTTGCTATTGAAAGGGAGATTCCTCTTAAGGAGGTGTTAGAGCTGCACGCAGAGAGAGCTGCCAAGAAAAAGGGTATTAAGGGCAAAGCCGTCTTATGCGGTGTGGGCGCTGCACATGTTCCCAGGTCAGATGGGATTCCTGTTAGCGTAGCGACCGTATCGCCTAAGGATGCATTGCTCTTGAGAAAGCTTCAAGAGGCAGGAAGCTCCGCTGCCCCAGAAGATAGTCCTGAGCATCATCATAGCATATAGGCTTTTTTGTGACTTGTATATTTATTGTATAAATAACAAAGTATATCTTTTGCGTGTTATGATTGTTGTCTTTTTATGTAAAAAGATTAAATGAGATACTCTTGTTTGGAGTTATGTTTAAATTAAGTACGTGACATAAGATAAATTATAAGTATAAACTTGCATTATGTTTGCAAAGTTTTATTGTGTGACCAAGAGTCTTGGCTCGTTGTTTGCTAAGCTTGTACGTGACATTTGTGCATCCTTCGTGGGATGCGCAAGGAAGACTTACTTCAACGTCTTGAAGGTAAGGCGCCTAGCAAGGATGCGTGATCCAATGTTGATGGGTTTGCAACCCTCTTACTCAACGAGTTAGTTAGTAGGTTTACTCATCCTTTATGCCGTCGTGGGTCTTAATTAGTGCATGCACGCCATGTAGGCAAAAATGTAGTATAACAATATTGACACATATAAGAATGTACGTAATAAAGTAAAATGTGTTGTGGAGTTAGCTAGAAACCATAACGTTTTATTGATACTTGCAAGTTTTTGAAAAAGTATAAAACAATTCCTAACAAAGAAAAAAGAAAAAACAAACAATTATTGGACACATACTAGTGTGCAAAGATGTCTGTTTGTGGGCCGTAGCCTTTCCTAAAGATAGCATCTTTTGAGATTGCAGATATTCCAAGTGCGCGCTAGATCGTGACCTTCCATATCGCGCAACCTGTATGCACCGTTGCCTAGCGCATCAGTGACCTCATAGGGTCCTTCCCATTTGGGTCCAAGCTTGCCTGTGTCTTCTGCGTGGCTTGCGTCATTAGCGCGGTATACAAAGTCTCCTGGCCTGAAGGAAGTATGTTTGACTTTTGCATCATAATACTTCTTCATTTTTGCCTTAGGCTTTGCCTCGCGTATAGCTGCGCGCTCACGTCTTTCTTCCAGTAAGTCCAAGTCTATGCGCCGCTCCTCGTCATTTGTTGTGATGTTGACCTCTGCTGTTCGTATAGTTGGCATTCCTATCTCAGCTGGTATGACGGCTTCTGTTCCGTAGACAAGGGAGAATGGTGTGTCTCCAGTACTGGTTTTGATTGTGGTGCGATGCGCCCATAAGACATGTGATAGCTCATCCACCCACTTTCCTTTGTGTCTGTCAAGGCGCGCTTTTATTCCTTCACCTAGACTGCGATTCGCGCGCTCAACTAAACCATTGGTTTGTGGGTGTTTTACTGAAGCAAAGTGTTATGTGATGTTCAATTGCGCGCACCAATCTTTGAATGGGTTGTCGCAGAATTGTTTCCCATTGTCTGATATGATTTCTCCAGGTAGTCCGAAGCAACATACAATATTATCCCATACAAAGCGTTTTACCTGGTTGCCCGTGATACTCACCACTGCCTTTGCCTCAATCCACTTCGTAAAGTAGTCTATGGCTACGATGAGGAATTTTAGCCCTCCTGCTACAACTGGAAAAAGGCCTGCGATGTCAATGCCCCATTTGTAGAATGGCCATGGTGAGGTGATGGGAGTTAGCTCTTGTTGTGGTTGGCGCGGAATTGGCCTGTGTACTTGGCAATTGCTGCATTTTTTTATCATATCTCGCGCGTCGCGGTGCATAGTGGGCCAATAATACCCCGACCGTAGAGCGCGCGCTACAACAGACCGTGGTCCTGAGTGCATGCTACATGATCCGGCGTGGATTTCTCGGAGTACATAGTCTGCTTGAAGAGGTCCAACACATCGGAGCCAAGGTTGCAAGAAAGAACGTCGATAGAGGATGTTGTCTCGTAGTTCAAATCGCTGCGCTGTGCGCCGCACTCTTCAAGCGTCCTTATGATCATGTGGTAAGACTCCTTTGCTAATGAATTCAATGATAGGTGTCATCCACATAGGATATTGTTCTTCTATCACTGTGGATACTTCCATCTCCAAGATTGACTTGTTTTGTAGGGTTTCTACCAGTACCTGTTTTGATAAGTGCGCAAAGCTTGTAGATGCAATCTTGCTAAGCGCATCAGCTTTCCTGTTGTCCCCTCTAGGTACTTGTTTTATTGTGAACCTATCAAAGTTCTGAATTAAGGACTTGGTCTTTTCTAGGTATTGGATCATGTGTTCATCCTTGGCTTCATACTCACCTAGCACATCGTTAGCTACTAGCCTGGAATCCACGTTTGCCTCTAAGTTACGTACACCCATTTGGATTGCAATACGCAGTCCAGCTAGTAGGGCTTCGTATTCTGCCTCATTGTTTGTGGTTGTGAATTCGAAGCGTAGTGCATAGGTAAATTCCATTCCTTCTGGATTAGTAAGAATAAGGCCTGCGCCTGATCCATCCACGCATGAGGATCCATCTGTGAACAAAATCCAGGGTTCCTGTAGATCTGTTTTGGTTGTTGAGGTTGGACTATCGGTATCTGGCTTTTCAACAATGAAATTGGCTAATATCTGCCCCTTGATTGCAGTGCGTGGTCTATACGAGATGTTATATTCACTTAACAACACACTCCACTTTTGTAGCCGCCCTGATGCGTCAGGTTTAGAGATAACTTGTTTGATTGGCTGGTCTGTGATTACAGCTATTGGGTGTGCCTGAAAGTATTTGCGCAGTCTTTTAGCTGCGAATACTAGAGCTAAGACCAGCTTTTCCATGGCGCTGTAGTTAGTCTCTGTCTTCTTCAATGCTTTGCTTACAAAGTATATGGGTGTCTGGATGGAGTTTCTATCTGTCAATAGTACTGCGCAAACTGCTCCGTGGGTTGCAGATAAGTACATGATCAACTCTTCCCCTGGTCGCGGTGCGACAAGTTTGGGGAGTGATGCCAGATGTTGTTTTAGCTGTTGGAAAGCTTCTTCTGCTTCCTCAGTCCAACAAAATTCTCCCTTTTTGGTGCACTTCGTGAGTGTTTTAAAGAGAGGGAGTGATTTGTCTACTGACTTAGATAAGAAACGGTTTAGCCCAGCTAGCTTTCCGTTTAATGACTGGACTTCTTTGAGTGTGCGCGGTGAGGGAAGATCGATAACAGCTTTTGTTTTTTTTGGGCAAGGTTTGATTCCATCGGGTTCTATTAAGTATCTGAGGAACATGCCTTCTGTTGCGCCAAAGGTGCACTTCTTGAGATTTAACTTCATGTTTATTTTTCCCAATGTTTTGAACGTTTCCTCGATGTTGCGCACCAATTCATCCTCTGTGTGGCTCTTGATGACAAGGTCGTCAACGTAGACTTCCAAGTTTCAACCTACTTGTTTTTCGAAAGCTGTGTCCACCAATCGCTGGTATATTGCGCCTGCGTTTTTTAGGCCAAAGGGCATTTTCGTATAGCAATAGACCCCTTGACTTGTGTGGAAAGCTGTTTTTTCTTCGTCCTCTACTGCCATCTGGATTTGATGGTATCCTTTGTATGCGTCTAGGAAGCACTTGAAAGGATATCCGCACAGGGATTCTACTTTCCAGTCTATCTCCGGCAGTGGATAGCAGTCCTGTGGGCATGCTTTGTTGAGGTCTGTGAAGTCCACGCACATCCTCCAACTGCCATCACTCTTCTTTACCATCACTGGATTAGAAAGCCAGTCGTGGTAGTATACTTCGCGCATGATGCCTGCGTCTACAAGTTTGTGTACTTCTTCCAAAATAGCTTTTGCACGATCTGGGGCCTGGCCGCACTTCTTCTGTCGTATTGGGGGATATCCTTGTCGGATTTGTAGCTTGTGCTCTGTGATAGAGCGTAGCACTCCGGTCATGTGCTTTGGTTCCCATGCAAAGATATCTAGGTTCTTTTGCAAGAGTGCGCACACAGCTGCTTTACCTTTGTCAGAAACAGATCCTCCAATCGAAATTTGTTGATCTGGGTAATCGGGGTGAATAGCGACCTTTAAGTTTGGTGTTTTTTCTGTGCGCTGTTCTGGAATACTCTCCACCTCACTGGTTACTGCGTTTCATTCTTTTGGTGGTACCGTGGTGTTGTAGAGGGTGAGAACTCCTCCTTCCACTGGAAATTTGAGCATCCCATGTGCTGTGGATGGTACAGCGCGCATGGATAATATTCCAGGTCTCCCAATGATGCCATTGTATGGTGAGGGAGACTTAATTACCATGAAATTTATCCATGTTGCTGTTGAGTGTTGTTCATCGCCCACAACTACTAGCAAGCGTGATGCGTAGGGATTGCACCAGGCTTTACCTCTCGAGGGATCTCGAGAAGCTTACAACCCCCACCAGGCAGTGTACCTGATCGATGTAGTATAGTATAATGACAAGTACCGGGGGATTGATCGTTCAGCTAGGAATAGTGTCGCTAGGATTAGAAAACCTAAAGACTAGGTCTAGAGATGAGGGATGATTCTTTTTGTATTTTTTATATTTTTTAGAAAGCAAGTAAAAATCTCGGGTTTGAAGGAGTTTGGCGGAATTAGTTGCTAATCAACTAACCCAATACTAAGATGCAATCAAAATAAAATACTAAAAAGAAAATAAACTAAATTAAACTATAGTTGTGAGCAATATGTGGGAGAATTGTGTTTACTTAGATTTCACTACTCCCTAGATATCTTTTACACGTTAATTACTTGTTATAGTTGCGTGGATGACGGATTGTATTCCTTAATACCATTCATGGGGTGGCGTACTTACTTCCCCAATCCTATGAGCGCCTACTTCACTCCTATGTCGAGCCGGCTAAGAAGCTCCTAACATGGGATCACTAGAATTTGCTCATGCATTAAATACAACCAATAAAACCTAGTACACATTGGTTCATGTTTCCTAAGACGTTCAAGCATGTTACACAATGGAGATCTGCCAGTTTTCTTAAGCCTAACATTGAAATCATTCATCCATTACAACCATAAATAAGTAATCAACACATAATTAACATTTAGGTTTCATTAGATCCAAGCAAACACAAGATAGATCTAGCCTAGCATGTTGAAATCAAGACAAGCATAAGATATATTCAAACAACACATAGACATATTGAATGAATTAAGAGAAGACTTATCTCAATTGAACATGAAAGGATTCAAGGGGTGAAAACCCTTGAAAACACTGCAAAATATGACCTAGGGTTTACAAAGTTCGGCCCTAGTTTTCTCCACACAAGTTCCTCTCTTTATGAATGAAAAATAGAAAACTATATATAGAGTTTGATAGGTGACGGCGTCAAGAACAAATGTCAGACGCCGTCATCTCGCCGCCAAATAGTTTCTCGGACTGCCTAGATCTGGGTCTGACGCCGTCATGTATTCCCCTTGTGTAGGCCGTCACCAAAAATACTCTTGACGCCCTTCTTGTGATGCCTTCAGGTTTGCACTGGGTTGTCATGGTTTTTACTCTTGACGCCGTCAGGATCTTCCTCTTGACGCCGTCAGGTACTGTTCTCAGCATGGAAAATCAAGTATTTGCCGTTTTCCTCACTTTTATGCTCCAAAAACGTCCGAATTGCTTCCTTTTCCAGAATTCACTCCCAAAGTACCTAAAATCACAAAAGGAACGATTTAGGGCAATATTTGATCAAATAAATTCAATTCCGGGCTTAAATGACCCCCTAAAAGTCGTTCATTTTTCGCCTCATCATATACCCTTACACTTGAGATTTGCTTGTCCTCAAGCAAATGCGCTTTTATTCTAATCAAAATACAAGTTAGGGGTCATTTAACACTAATATAAAAGTAATTACAACAAATAATCGTTCCACTAAAGACCAAAGACTAGCACGGAGGTCATACACTAGCACCTCACAAATAGTGTTTAGATACTCACATCTCTCGGGTGTAATAAAGTAATATCACAATATGGAAATGGAAAACATCTCTCACTACCTGTCATAGCAAAATAGATTACCATAGGCTTGGGAAAGGATCAAACCTCCACCACATGGCGTAAGCACCTAGGATAAACTATCAAAGTGGTCTTTTAAAAGGGTTGTAACGTTAGGTGTAGGGATATGGAATACACGGTTTTGTTGGATATAGGCAGTCTTTACTGGTGGCGAGTTAACAATCTTGGTTAATTACATGTACAATATGGCGTTGCTAAGCCAAGACTAGACTCGACTTAAGCTAATAAATCAAAAATAACAAAAACATAAAATGAACATAGAATGAAAAGGGATGGTAGTCCGTATGTTTTTCTCTTTTTCTTTTTCTATCTTTTTTCGATTTTTTTTTTTTTTTTTTTTTTTTTTTTTTTTTTTTTTTTTTTTTTGCATACACTCTTACCCTACCATCCAAAATAATACATCATAGGGAATGAAAATTCCCCTTACACTTGAATTTTTACATACTTTACAATAAACTAATCTAATGACTCGAATTAAGATTACAATAAACTAATCTAATGACTCGACTTAGCAACCATGTAATCAATTAGATAATTAACTTAGGGTTTAACAAATAACAATAATGCACTAAAAATGAGTGCATACACGGAAGGCTAAGGCGATTTGGGTGTACATTTAAGTGGGGTGTAACAATTTCTTCCTTTAAGTAAGATGCTTAAAGGTAGAAACAAAAAGATAGGCTCGGAGGGGTGTACTAGGGGTTTCGTGTACTAAAAATGAGTACAACGCTAAGGTGTGGGAAAAATTAGTTGACTTAACTAGCCAAGTAGTATGACTTAAATGGTCAAGTAATTATGATACGGGTTTAACACAAGGGTGATCCTAATGCCTCTTATCATGTAGTAAATCCTACTACACGAATGTAGTCTCACTAGCGGTCTTGGGATGCATCACTAACGCAAGTTCTAGAATCTAAATACTACCGGTACACTCATAAGCACTAATAGTGAATGCTTTTCCTATCAAATCTAAAGGCGAACCTCAAATATTTGGGTGGAAAATTTTTCTGAATGGTACGGTTATGTGCTAGTCATACAATCTCCTATCGATGAGACGCTTGCTATGGCTGAAGTTTCACTCCTAAATGTTGTAAAAAATTTTAAATTTGGCGCTAAAATTACACTAACAAGTATTTCTCATAGTTTTATTACACATCTACTATCAAACAAACAAACTCAAGCGAAAGTGTATCTGTAAGGTATCATCATTTTACCCTCCCCTTACACTTAGGATGAACATTGTCCCTAATGTTCAAGTAAAGAATGTAACAGTGAAATAAGTAAAACAAATGAAATCAAATACTCCCCTGATTCGCTCGGTATGGATAATAAGGTGTCCAGGTTAGATCTTCCTCCAAGAAAATGAACAATCAAAGCTTCCCTTCTAGAAAAATAAATCATCTTCTTGTCATACATAACCTGTAAAACCTGACAAAACAGACAAGGCAACCTCGCATAAAATCGGAGGCAATCTACATATGCTAATAAATCCTAAAATGCAAAGTAAGATATAATGCTTGTGGAATGATGTTTGCAGATTTCCTGGAGATTATAAAACTAATAATTCAACAAAAACTTTAAGACTCCGTTAGAAAAACAAAACTGGTAAAATTTCCAGATTTTTACACGTGACGCCGTCAAGAGTAAACTCGTGACGCCGTCAGAAGTGACCTGCAGAAATTCTTATGTTAAGTTTCCGGAAAATTTCTGGAAACACTTGGTCCTACTTCCTGGAAAATCCTGCAAAACTTCATTATGACTCGATACAAGCATTTGACTCTAACAAATACGAATATACATGTTCACTTAATATTGTGGAGAATCATGATCGGTTTTGTTTCTTAAAAACATATTTAGGGTTTCCCCTTACACTTATCTTTTGCAAAAACACCTTTGGATAAAGTTAAGACTAGGCCAAACAACAAAGTAAAGTATTTTCACTATTTTAGTTTTGAAACATGATCTACCAACAATAAAAATAAAGCATGCATACGGAAGCAAATAACAAACAAACAAATAAAAATCACAGAAAACATGGGTTGCCTCCCAAGAAGCGCTTTTCTTTATTTACGAGTCTTGTAGCTAGACTCAAGGTCATGGGTTACTACGTGACCTCATCGTTGGTTTCACTCTCTAGGTCGTCTCCTATACCAGTATCGCTTTCATAGTGCAGGTATTTCGGGTCTTCGAATTCAAAGATATCTTTTCCATACTTAGACCCAAGTTCACTTACATTTTTAAAGAACCCACATGATAAATCAGAAGTGTTCTTACATCCTCTCCGAACATCTTCATCACACAAAATAAGTTGGGAACTTAGCCTATCAAGCCTGTCACAATCGATTTCCTTGAGGTCTTTTCTCTTGTACGGCGTTTGGTATGAAACCCTCCTAATTCCATCAGCGAAGGTCATGATTCCGTTCCGGTCATCAACTATCAAATTAGTGATTTCACAAAAGGGTGCTCCGAAAACAACTTGTGACAACCTTGGGTCGACATAGTCTTCGATGTTGTCCACGATTGTAAATTCCATAGCGAATGCCATATTTCCTACGAATACCTGGATTTCATGATCTCTACCAACCACATTCTCTCCCTTGTAAATCATTCCCCATCTGCAGATATTGTTATAATGGAATAGGGACATAAAATTCTTAGGCAGGAATACGTTAATGTAGACATTATCGAAGTACTTATGACCGATCATGTAGGGGATTTTGAGATTGTTCGGATCACGTCGCCTTATTCTCCCCGATCCTCCATCCCTTGATCCATATAGGTTCCCTTCAAGGGAAGGACGGTACTCGTACACCTCCTCATTACCACAACGAAAAATTACCTTCTTGACACCATTGGTGAACAATGCACTACCATCCTTCTCATCAAGGATTACTCCCGATTCATTGATAAATGGTTTCCCAAGAACAAGGTTGGTTAATGTTAGACTAGTGGCAGGGTCTATGATTTTGTAAATTTATCCAAGGACCAATTGTGACATTTGTTGAAACTCAAGGGTTGTCTTTGACCATTCAAGCATATTCATGATTTTGACTAGAAATTTCTTCCCCGGCTCCGACTTTAAACGCTCTTTTCATCCTCGTGCTCGTGTTGTCGTTTTCTTTGCTTTTTGTCCACTTTTCAATATATCCATACCTGCACATGTAAGAACACAAAAACAACATATATTTGGCATTTTGGGTCGATTTTTGGTCTTATTGGTCCGGTATTTGGTAAAGAAAAGGTGTATAAATTAATACACACCAGTCTATGTCATCGACCACAGTGAGGTCAATGTTGTAGACAAGTTCTCCAATCATGATTGATAAGTCTTTTATTACCCTTGCGTTATTGACTCTCTCATACACCATGCGTTCTGGGAAGGCTTCGTGGTATACGAAAAGGGGGATTATGTTGATGGGGAGGCTAGGATCTATATAACTATCAGTTATGAGTCTTTCCCTAATAGTGCAGGAAATCTTGAAAACTTTAGAGTTGCTTTCCTCAGTCCTATCACTACTCCCACTAGTAATATCCTCCATTTTTCTCTCGGGTTCCTCTATAATAGATTTACCCAGAATGGCTGGATTTCTCATATGCACTTTCGATCCCTCTTTCACCTCATCCGATTTGCTAGACTCTTGCGTGGCGGAGTGCTCGAATGAGTTGGTAGAGCCCTTGGCCAATTCGTGGTCCAACCTTGAGGTTTCATCTTTAGCTGTTTGACCCATGTTTCCAGTTTGTTGTTGGTTCAGGTTAGGTGTAGAAGCAGATATCGTGGTGATGGTATTTACGAAATAGATCGGTCCTAGGGGGTTGACAGGGTCTTTTACCTTTGGTGATAGATGTTTAAATAGCTTACTAGGACTTTTTATTTTCACAGGAGAGGTTGGCTGATTCATGATGGTAACAGATTTGACCTCTTCAGCTTGAATCGGTTTATTAACAGCGTGCTCTTTGATAGCAGTTAACAGATTACAAATCTTGTTATTCATATCGGCTTGCTGTTGTCTAAATTTAGCCTCGAGCGTAGAGAGCTGTAATTCTTGAGATAGAATGAATTTTCGCAAGGCATCTTCACAACTTTGCCTAGGAGTGCTCTGTGATGGAAAATGCTCGGACCATTTGAGTGGGGAGAAGTCATTGAAGGATATGCTCTGCATTTGGTACCTCCTGAAATTAGGTTTATCCTTCCATGCCTCATAGGCCTCGTCCCAGTTTCGAGGGCCTTGACCAACGTGTGAAGATGTGAATTCGTTATAAGCGCGTTTCGGAAGCTCCATGCAGTTATGAGTTTTGTGAGGGCCATTACACAATTTACATGCAGAAGCGATTCTGCTCACCTGGCTCGAAGGCTTTTGAGCTTCGTAAGATTTCATGAGAGACTTGACTCGACCTTCAAGTTCCATGATCCTACGGTTGGGAGTGCTAGAGTTGTTCGAAGGCAAAGATATTGCCTTGACCGTTTTGTTCAAATCACGGGGATCATTCCAACTTTAGTTGTCATAGAGAGCAAGATCTTCTATGAGTTCCCATGATTGTTCCGCACTTAGATCACGTAGCTTATCACCGGCCGATTGGTCAATGGCTTGCCTTGTGGAGAGATCGATATGGTCATAGAAGATTTGGACTTGGAGCCAAAGATCTATGCCATGATGAGGGACTTTTTAGAGTAAGTCCTTGAAACGAGTCCATGCTTCATAAAGAGTTTCATTTTGACGTTGTTGGAACATCAAGATGTCATTTCTAAGCTTGGTAGTTCTCCCCGGTGGGAAAAATTGAGCAAGGAAACGAGTGGTGAGATCATCCCATGAGGTGATGGATCCCGCGGGTAATAGTTCAAGCCATTGGCTAGCTTGATCACGTAGAGAGAATTGGAATAGGCGTAATCGGGTTGACTCTCTAATTGTAACATCAAGGTCTATAGAATCTACGATTTTAAGGAAGTCCTTGAGATGTTGGTTTGGGTCTTCAGAACGAAGTCCATGGAATGCACATCCGCTTTGCACCAACCGGATGGTGTCGGATCGCAACGGGGTCACATTGGCTCCGGTGAGCTCAATGGTGTTTCGGTAGCCTTGGTGGCTAGGTCGGGAATACTCTCCTAAGGTTCGGGGCCTAAGAGGTTGGTTATCTAGTGGTGGGTTTTGTTGTGGTGGGATGACAGGTTCAAAGATGTTCCCATCGTCCATGATGTCGGGTGGTGAAGAGTTACGAACAAAAACACGAAGAAAAAAAAAGATAGACTAAAGAGAACCTAAAAATAAAAATAAAATCTTACTAGAAAGGAATCTAGCAAGTAGACCTAATAAAAAGAGATTCAAACCTAGACAATAACTATTCCCCAGGCTGCGGCGCCAAAAACTTGATGCGTAGGGATTGCACCAGGCTTTACCTCTTGAGGGATCTCGAGAAGCTTACAACCCCCACCAGGCAGTGTACCTGATCGATGTAGTATAGTATAATGACAAGTACCGGGGGATTGATTGTTTAGCTAGGAATAGTGTCGCTAGGATTAGAAAACCTAAAGACTATGTCTAGAGACGAGGGATGATTCTTTTTGTATTTTTTATATTTTTTTTAAAGCAAGTAAAAATCTCGGGTTTGAAGGAGTTTGGCGGAATTAGTTGCTAATCAACTAACCCAATACTAAGATGCAATCAAAATAAAACACTAAAAATGAAAATAAACTAAATTAAACTATAGTTGTGAGCAATATGTGGGAGAATTGTGTTTACTTAGATTTCACTACTCCCTAGATATCTTTTACACGTTAATTACTTGTTATAGTTGCGTGGATGACGGATTGTATTCCCTAATACCATTCATGGGTTGGCGTACTTACTTCCCCAATCCTATGAGCGCCTACTTCACTCCTATGTCGTTCCGGCTAAGAATCTCCTAACATGGGATCACTAGAATTTGCTCATGCATTAAATACAACCAATAAAACCTAGTACACATCAGTTCATGTTTCCTAAGACGTTCAAGCATGTTACACAATGGAGATCTGCCAGTTTTCTTAAACCTAACATTGAAATCATTCATCCATTACAAGGGTTTCATTAGATCCAAGCAAACACAAGATAGATCTAGCCTAGCATGTTGAAATCAAGACAAGCATAAGATATATTCAAACAACACATAGACATATTGAATGAATTAAGAGAAGACTTATCTCAATTGAACATGAAAGGATTCAAGGGGTGAAAACCCTTGAAAACACTGTAAAATATGACCTAGGGTTTACAAAGTTCGGCCCTAGTTTTCTCCACACAAGTTCCTCTCTTTATGAATGAAAAATAGAAAACTATATATAGAGTTTGATAGGTGACGGCGTCAAGAACAAATGTCTGACGCCGTCATCTCGCCGCCAAATAGTTTCTCGGACTGCCTAGATCTGGGTCTGACGCCGTCATGTATTCCCCTTGTGCAGGCCGTCACCAAAAATACTCTTGACGCCCTTCTTGTAACGCCTTCAGGTTTGCACTGGGTCGTCATTTTTTTTACTCTTGACGCCGTCAGGATCTTCCTCTTGACGCCGTCAGGTACTGTTCTCAGCATGGAAAATCAAGTCTTTGCCGTTTTCTTCACTTTTATGCTCCAAAAACGTCTGAATTGCTCCTTTTCTAGAATTCACTCCCAAAGTACCTAAAATCTCAAAAGGAACGATTTAGGGCAATATTTGATCAAATAAATTCAATTCCGGGCTTAAATGACCCCCTAAAAGTGGTTCATTTTTCGCCTCATCAAAGCTCAATTGCCCCATAGGCCAAATCTTTTCTCCTGTGAATCTAGTCAACGAAGTTGTGGCCGGTATCAATTGACTTTGTATCTCAGGTCGTAGCCTTTTGAAACAATGATCATATAGGATGTCTGCGGATGCCCCCCCCATCGATATACATGCGGTGGATATCATGTCCCCCCGTATGTATTTCTATAGTTAGTGGCTCTACTACTGCGTTGTCCGCAGCTATAGTAGGGAAGGATATCTCTTTTTCTGGAGAGAATTTTTGACTGACTTTTTGTTTTATCTTGCGTTGCCATGACTGTATCATGTAGATGATGTCAGCTTTGTCTTTGGGAGGTTCTTTCTTGCCTCCATTCCTTTGCTTGTCCTTCCCTTCTTTGATGTTTTTTACGAGGTGGTCCATTCTGCCCTCTCTTACTAATTTTTCAATCAGTTGTCGTCGCTGGACACACTCGTTGGTTGTATGGCCTTTTTGGCCATGGTATTCGCAGTATCTATTCCCTATGCGCTTGTCCTCTGTGGTACGCATTGGTGGGGGTTTTGGGAAGTTTGCACCTTCTGTTACAAATATTTCCCTCGGAGTCTTTGTGAGAGGGGTATATTTGTCATTTTCTCTTCCACTGCGATAATTCCTGCTGCGGTTGCTATTCTGATCGTTGGATTGTCTCCTAGGCTGTTCTTGTTGCCTATAATTTGAGTAGCCTTTTTTGCTGTCCGCAGCGGCTGCTTCTCCTTGTATGAAGGATCTTGTGCGCTTCATTAGCTCATCGAAGGTTTGGGGAACCTTGTCGTTTAGCTTCCGAATGAGTTCGGGGTTATTAATCCCATTCATGAACCCTGAAATTTTGAGGACTTCGGGACACGCTTTGACATGTATGCACTCATCTTTAAAGCATTCCACATAAGCGCTGGTTGATTCCCCTTGGCACTGTTTTACTCTGGCTAGTTCAACAGGGTTTTTAGCGCACTTCTTTCTTTGGGTGAAGTTTAAACGGAATGCTTTCCGTAATTCTTCAAACCCGCCAATGCTCCATCGTGGGAGCTTGCTAAACCACGTGCGCGCATTCCCTACTAAGGTGGAATTAAACATATGGCACCACACAGGTTGTGGCCAATTTTCGATGGTAGCGGCCGATTCGAAAATTTTTAGGTGGTCATCCGGATCACCTGTTCCATCATATGTTTTGACATTAGTGGGCATGCGCCTCCTTTTGTGATCGGAGTAATCGCTGATGCGTCGTGTAAATGCATCAACTTTCTGGCGACGCCACGGAAGAGACATGTCTTCGTCTTCTTCTTCGCGACGTCTTCCTCTAGACTTCCAGTGTCCTGTTTCCTTATCCTCGTTGTCCGAGGAGTCGTTGGAGGAGGAGTAATTTCTTTTGCGGCGCTTGCGCCGGCTTCCTTCAGAGGAAGAGCTTGTGGGGCTTTCGCTTGGGGATATTCTTCTCCCTAATCTGTCATGAATTCTTTTGCTCCCAGACCTGGAGGAACCTTCACTTGGTGAGTGTTGAGGTCCTAATCTATCTTGTATCCCTCGACTACCAAGTCTGGAATGAACATTAGTGCGCCTCTCGCCGTCTTCATATTCCTCTGAATATTGTGAGTCAGATATCGTACCCAGCCTATCATGGATAGTGGTACGTTTTTCATTGTTTTCGCGTCTTCCTCGTAGGTGGCGCGGTGGTGATGCTTCGCGTTCAGGACCAAAGTTGAGCCGGGCTTGCAGGCTCGTATTCGACCTTCTCCTCGCTTCTTCTTGCATAAGGGCAGTTAGAGTTTCGTAATTTTGGGATACAAAATTACTCAGCGTTAGGTCAGGTGCGTCCTCATTCGCTGCAACAATATCTGCCTCAGTATTGGGTACCCTATCCCTGTTAGGTGCGCCCGGCGGCACAGTGTTGTCCACTGTGGGTGCCGTTTGGTGAGGAGTATTGAAGAGGGTGCGCTGGAGTTCTTCAACGCTTGGGACTACGGTGGTGACGTGGGTAGTCCTTATAGGCAATTCCACCGCTGGGAGAGGTTGGGTAGGCCCCGTTTCTTGGTAACCAGGCGTACTGGTTGTCCCAGAGGCCTGCCTAGGGTTTGAATCTTGTTGATTCTTCCTCTGGGGGTCACGTGTTTTTTCCACCTGCGGAGTCCGCTGGCTTGAATTTTTACTCTTTGTCATTCTAGTTCCTTAGTTCTTGGTGTGGGTCCCACGGATGGCGCCACTTGTTGATACAAAAGTTGGGCGTTCGTAGTTTGGGCTCTTGCTCTCGTACCAATTCGCTTCTTAATGCTTGAAACCTGCGCACTAAGAAAATAAACAAACACCGTTAGGCTTATCGTGGGATTGTCTCCCACGATTATCCTCCGGCGTGAGAGTAAGTAATCGGTTTTTAGGGTTCTCGTAAAGAGTTTAGGGTATGTGAATCATACCTTTAATGAGAATTATGTCATTCCTTATATAGGTGCAGAATCCTCATAGGTTTCTTGCTCCTTACTCTTCGCACGCGTGGTGCTTATCCGGGTTAAGGATATCTATTCCGTAATTAGGAGATCCTTATCTATGCCCGGGTAGTTTGGTTGGGCTTGGGTTTACGTGAGCCCAATCCCATTATCAATGCGGCCCAAGTTATAATAGCCCACTCATGGTGGTTTTGGGCCTTAGTGATGTTTATCATTTGGGCTCGTGGCCCAAATATAGACTATACGTCATCACATACCAAAATCAGTGAATCGTTTACGGGGCAAATGTCCAAACTCAGCATACTCTTCTTGCCTTCCCTCTGTCTTGTGTAACTGCAACATCAAAGGACGCCTTGTGACAATACCAAATCGACACACATTACTAATTAAGTACATCAAGGAACGCGACAGCTAAAAGTAAGACCGTAGAAATTATACAAAATACGAAATAAACAACTAACCAGATCCTCTAGGAAGAAAATCTCTCCCGATAATGCTCTCTGATTTCCCAGAACTCTATAACAAAAACATAAACAATTGGATATAATGACAGAATGGCATAAATAAACTAATAACTTAAATTACAAACAAATAATAATTTAAAAAGCATGAGTTGAGTTTCAAAAATACACATGACAGAACCATGTACACTACATAAAAATAAAAAACGAATTATATTTGTCAAACAACACTTTCATAATTTCCCTCACACTCCAACTCATTCTCGTTAGTCTCTCCTCTCAAATCACTCCAAACACCTAACCAACATTTACATAAAAACCAAAAAACACACTTCGGAAACTCCACTTCAAGTATCATAACTCCATCCTCCCAAATCCCAATCCAAACACAACCTAAAGTAAAAACGACTAAACATTTGCGCCTACTTCAGTGAAACATGTTCTCGCACTCCTCACAGAACACTTAAAAGAGCTAAAAAATTAAACTAAAAAACTAAAACACGCTTTGGAAAGTCCACTTCAAGTATCATAACTCCATCCTCCCAATCCAAAGTTCCAAACACTGCCTAAACTACAAATAACCAAGCTCTTACGCTGTCTTCACTAGATTTAACGTATTCTCCCACTCTTCTTAGAACACTTCAAATAACCAACCTTCGGAAACTTCATTACAACACCTTAACTAACTAACTCTCAATGCCAGTTCAATAATTACTAACAATTCTTACTTATTATCTAACGTACCACAGGTAAACACAAAATAAACACAATTAACCACAAAACAGTTAAAATTATGAAGAATTACATACCTTTGATTATTCATGGCGTGACACTTTATCTTTTTTGAAATCCATGGATCCCACTCAAAATAGTTCACAACTGCAATTAAACATAAAACCATAAATAAAAATACAAACTTAAAAAAAAAGAATTAACTGGAAATAAAAGATCAGGAGCTCTAGATTTGGGTAACCGGAAACATATAGTACATAAATCAGACCCAAAAACATTGGATCTTTATAATTAAAGAAGAGGATTAAACCTTCTGATAAGAGCTAATTAACAGCTTTATTAGGGTTTGTCGCCGTAATGAATTAACTCATCAGTGATTTTAGAGAGACAGCGAGAGAGATTGAGAGGTGTGTGAGACCCGGTATGTAAGCGAGAGATTGTGATAATATGTTATATTAGAGATGTAGGAGAAGAGAATATGAATGAGGGTAAATAGGTAACTTCGGTTAATGCGGGGTTAACAAGAAGTCGAGTACAAATTCTCTTATGCAAATCCTACCGCAAACAGCACACACATGGCAAGATCTTAAGGGAGTCGTGCATGGCGCCTAGTCGCTCAGTCGTTCAAGTCTTTATTTGGAAGTTTTTTCCCAAAATTCAAATATGGTCTATATAGTGGAAAAATAAAATCACGTGGTCTCTTTAAGTAATTGGCCCAATAAAATAACAGAAATGAAAATAAAACTGTTAAACTAATTTCGTGTAAACAATGATGGGGAAAGTTGTGTTTACTTAGATTTCATTACTCCCTAGATATCTTTTACAGGTTGATTAGTTTTTACAATTGCATAGATGACGAGTCATATTCCTTAATACTAGTCATAGGGCCGTGTACAATATTCCCTAACTCTATAGGATCCTACTTCACTCCTATTTCGAGCCGTTAGAAGCTCTTAACATGGGATCATTAGAATTCTCCTACGCATTAAATACAACCAAAAATCGTAGTACACCTCCGATCATGTTTCTTAAGACGTTCAAGCAAGTTACCAATGGAAGTCTGCCAGTTTTCTTAAGCCTAACATCGAATACAATCATCCGTAACAATTATAAACAAACAATCAACCCATAATCAACATCTAGGTTTCACTACATCTAAGCAAACACAATAAAGATCTAGCCTAGCATGTTAAATAGAAGACAAGCGTAAGATATAATCAAACAACACATAGACATATTGAATGAACTGAAGGGATACTTATCTTTAATTGAACATGAAAGAATCAAGGGGTTGGAACCCTTGAAAAGCTGATAAAATTTAGACTAGGGTTTATTCCCTCAAAGTTGCACACTATTGAATGAAATTTGGAAAACTATATATAGATTACACATCGTGACGGTGTCATGTGTTAGCCTGTGACGCCGTCAACTCGCCACCATGATAAAATCGTATTGCCTAGATCTATTTGTGACGCCGTCATGTGTAGTTGTGCTCTGGGCCGTCACTAATGTTTGGACCCTGACGGCCTTGGGTGACGCCGTCAAGTCCTAGGCTTAGAAACTCTCTGGATCGTCACGTGTATTTTCCACTTCCACCTTTTTTGTAACTCTTGACGCCGTCATGTGGAGAGTCTTAACGCCGTCAGGTACTGTTACAGCAAGAAAAATTGAGACTTTGTCGTTTTCTTCACTTTTATGCTCCAAAAACGTCCAAAATGCTTCCTTTTCCAGATTTCGCTCCAAAAGTACCTAAAATGACAAAAGGAATGATTTAGGACAATAATTGATCAAATAATCTCGAATTCGGGCTTAAATGACCCCTTAAAAGCGGTACACTTTTCGCCTCATCAAATACCCTTACACTTGAGATTTGCTTGTCCTCAAGCAAATGCGCTTTTATTCTAGTCAAAATACAAGTTAGGGGTCATTTAACACTAATATAAAAGTAATTACAACAAATAATCGTTCCACTAAAAACCAAAAGCAAGCACGGAGGTCATACACTAGCACCTCACAAATAGTGTTTAGATACTCACATCTCTCGGGTGTAATACAGTATATATCACAATATGGAAATGGAAAACATCTCTCACTACCTGTCATAGCAAATAGATTACCATAGGCTTGGGAAATGATCAAACCTCCACCACTTGGCATAAGCACCTAGGATTAACTATCAAATAAACATAGAATGAAACGGGATGGTAGTCCGTATGTTTTTTTTTTTTTTTTTTTTTTTTTATTTTTTTTTATTATTTTTTTTTTTTGCATACACTCTTACCCTACCATCCAAAATAATACATCATAGGGAATGTACATTCCCCTTACACTTGAATTTTTATATACTTTACAATGAACTAATCTAATGACTCGAATCAAGATAATCAAAACACTTGGAGTACTTTTTAAGATTAATGCACATATGGGGGTAATAATTTGATGTTCTTCCCCATTACTCCATAACACAAGTACTTTACCCATGAGTCCTAATCGTCCCAAAACAATATGTACAAGATATGACTCGACTTAGCAACCATGTAATCAATTAGATAATTAACTAAGGGTTTAAACAAATAACAATAATGCACTAAAGATGAGTGCATACGCGGAAGGCTAAGTCGATTTGGTTGCACATTTGGGTGGGTTGTAACAAGTTCTTCCTTTAAGTAAAATGCTTAAAGTTAGAAACGAAAAGATAGGCTCGGAGGGGTGTACTAGGGGTTTCGTGTACTAAAAATGAGTACAACGCTAAGGTGTGGGAAGATTAGTTGAGTTTACTAGTCAAGTAATATGACTTAAATGGTCAAGTAATTATGATACGGGTTTAACACAAGGGTGATCCTAATGGCTCTTATCATGTAGTAAATCCTACCACACGAATGTAGTCTCACTAGCGGTCTCGGGATGCATCACTAACGCAAGTTCTAGAATCTAAATGCTACCGGTACACTCATAAGCACTAATAATGAATGCTTTTCCTATCAAATCTAAAGGCGAACCTCACATATTTGGGTGGAAAATTTTTCTGAATGGTACGGTTTTGTGCTAGTCATACAACTCCTATCCATGAGACGCTTGTTAAGGCTAAAGTTTCACTCCTAAATGTTGTAAAAAATTTTAAATTTGGCGCTAAAATTACACTAACAAGTATTTCTCTTAGTTTTATTACACACCTACCATCGAACAAACAAACTCAAGTGCAATAATATCCTATAAGGTATCATCATTTACCCTCCCCTTACACTTAGGATGAACATTGTCCCCAATGTTCAATTAAAGGATGTAAAAGTAAAACAGGTAAAAGAATGAAAACAAATACTCCCCTGATTCGTTCAGTGTGGATAGTGTGTCAACAAGGTTAGATCTTCCTCCAAGAAAATGAACGTTCAAAGATTCCCTTCCAGAAAAATAAATCATCTTCTTGTCATATATAACCTATTAAACCTGAGAAAACAAACAAGTCAACCTCGCGTAAAATCGGTGGCAATCTATATATACTAACAAGTCCTAGAAAGCAATTTAAGATATAATGCTTGTGGAATGAATGTTTGCAGATTTCCTAGAGTTTATAAAACTAAAGAATCAACAAAAACTTTTAAGACTCCGTTAGAAAAACAAAACTCGAAAAATTTCCAGAATTTTACACGTGAAGCCGTCAGGAGTTAAGCCCTGACGCCGTCAGAAGTGACCTGCAGAAATCTTTACGTTAAGTTTTCGGAAAATTTCTGGAAAAACTTATGTCCTACTTCCTGGAAAATCCTGCAAAACATCGTTATGACTCGATAAAAGCATTTGACTCTAACAAATACTAATACACATGTTCATTTAATATTGTGGCGAATCAAGATCATTTTTGTTCTTAGAAACAAATTTGGTGTTGACATAAATAATGCCTAAAAACAATGTTAACTCTCATTGACATCTCTATGTTTTGATAATCACAAAACGTAAACTCATTGAACTACAAATTATGACGTAAACAAGTATTTAGTCGTAAATATTCACTTTAGCATCCAAATCACTTAAGGTATGAATAAACAAAGTGTCTAATGCATTTTATGATCAAATGAATTTTTATTTTTACAAACCTTACATTTTTTAAAGTGGGACAAACATTTTAAACTTATACAAAATATTTTTGTATTTATAAGAAATGTTTTATTCAAAATAAATATTTTGAATTCAAATTTCTACACAAAAAACGGCTACATTCTTCAGGAAAAACCTCCACCACAAAAAGACAAAAAATCTGAAGAAAAAATATTTTTTTATTAGGCGGCCCCCTTAATTAATTAAGGGGACCGGCTAGTAAATTAAGGGGACCGGCACCCTAATTAAGGGGACCGCCCACGCTCCCAAACAGTATTTTTTCCCCTATAAATACTGGTTCATTCCACAGATTTTTCTCACCTTTTGCACCCCAAAACTTTCTGTTCTAGATCTCATTTCTATTCTCTAAAATCCTTTGATCATATATACATTAATCTTTGTTTCAAAGTGATCCAAGCCTCAACCTTTCAAGTGCAAGAGAAGAATACTTCAATCTACCAAGAGAAGAAGTATTACAACTTGTTGTGACCTCCACATCCAAGTTGTTAGAGCATCATCCATTATATCTATTTCTTTGTGTAACTAGTTGTGAATACTTGATAGAAGATAGATAAGCAAGGTGTGTAGATAGAGAGAGTGTGTAGTAGATAGTTGTGAAGTAGAGAAGTTGGGAAGTAGATAGTTGTGAAGAAGATTGTTGTGAAGTAGATAGTTGTGAAGATAGATAGGTGTGAAGAAGTAGTGTTGTGATTAAGTAGTGACTATGTGTGAAGAAGTTGTGTAGAAGGTGTGAATAAGTTGTGACGAAGTTGTGGTGTGTATATTGGTGTGTAAGGTTTTCTCCACCATAAGGGAGCTTGTTGACATAGTGAAGAAAACTCTCGAGTAGGTGACTCGGGGAGTGGAGTAGGGCAAGGAAGGTGTCCTTGTAGCCGAACCACTATAAATGCTTTGTCTCGCGGTTTGATCTTTCCGTCTCTTACTTATTATCTTGCGTATATCGTTATTACTTTTGTAGACGTAGACGTGTATATATATATATATATATATATATATATATATATATATATATATATATATATATATATATATATATATATATATATATATATATATAGTGCTAGTGTTGATTTCACTTAAAGATCAAACAAAAGTTTCATTCACAAAACAAAGTATTTACAATCAAACTAAAAAGATAACATACATATAATTGATAATTTCGATCAAGTATAGTTTTCATACAACATATAATTAAGGATTACATAATAAACGTTTACTTACTTATCTCTCGTATTTAGCTATAATTTTTTATATTATGCATGTGTTGATTTCACATACTTAGCTTACATTATTATTATGTTCATACTTAGATATAGTTGTTCATGTTGTTCAAGATTTGAGTTCACATAAGATCGAATCAAAGTTTTAAAAGTAAACAAGGTTTTAAAACTAAACTAAGTTTTCATAATAAAAGCAAAAAGACGTAAAACTATTCAACCCCCCCTTCTAGTTTTCCACAATTGGCATCAGAGCTACGTTAAACAAGATTTTTAAAATAAACTGTATTTTAAAACTTGAAATGATCTATGGAATCTGAAAAATATTTAGAAGGGCAATCTATGCAAAGACCACCACTATTGTGATGGTTTTCTTTATTGGAAAAATAGATTCGAAACTTATGTGAAATCAAAAGATCTTGATCTTTGGCATGTTATTACCTTTGGTGATTTTCCCCCTATTCAATATAATGTTGAAACTAAAAAGGATGAAATTGTATCTTTTGAAAACCAAAATGATGATTTGAAAAAGAAACTAGTAAAAAATAATGAGGCTAAAATGGTTATTTATAATGCGTTACCACGCAAAGAATATGAAAGAATTTTTATGTGTAAAACCGCAAAAGAAATTTGGGATTCTTTATTAATCACTCACCAAGGTAATAGTCAAGTTAAAGATAACAAAATAGATCTTCTTGTTCAACAATATGAACAATTTATGATTCCGGAGGAGGAATCAATAGATAATGCTTTTGCTAGGTTTAACACTATCATCACAAGTTTAAAAGCACTTGATGAGAATTTTTCTAGTAAGAATTTTGTCAGAAAATTTCTTAGGGCTCTTCAACCAAAATGGCGAGCTAAAGTCACGGCTATTGAAGAATCAAAGAATTTGTCAACTCTACAACTTGACGAATTAATTGGAAACTTGAAAGTACACGAGGTCATAATAAAGAAGGACTTTGAAATAGTCAAAGGAAAAAGAGAACAAAGCAAATCCATTGCTTTGAAAGCTAAGAGGGAATCTAGTGACGAGGAAAGCTCAACCTCCGAAAATGATGATGAAGAATACGCTATGGCCGTAAGAGATGTCAAGAAATTTTTCAAAAGACGAGGAAGATTCGTTAGACAACCGCATGATGAAATGAAAGTATCTCAAAGAAGTAAAGATGACAATAATGGGAAGAATAAAAGGAAGTGTTTTAAATGTGGTGATCCAAATCATCTCATCGGAAAGTATCAAATGATGTCAAGAGATCAAAATCAAAAGGCGTTCATTAGAGGTGCTTGGAGTGATAGCGATGAGGACAAGAAAGAAACCACAAAGGAGGAAAAGTGTCTTATGGCTAAGACGTCAAAAGAGGTACGTTCTAAAACCGAATACTGTAGTGATGAACATTTATCTTTAGATGAAAAAGACCTAGATAGTGAATATAATAGGTTATGAAAATTAGGTCAAAAGGTTATAGCTAAAAATAAGTCACTAAAACATATTAATAATCTATTAGAAAATGAAGTACTCGAATTAAAAATTAAACTACAACATTTGGAAAAAGGAAAAGAAGTTTTTATAGAATGTAAAACATGCATAAAGGTTAAAAATGAAAACAAAAAACTTAAAGGTGAAATTTTCAAACTTGACAAGTTTAAAAATAGTAGTAACCCACTTAAGAAAATACTCCCTCCGTCCCATATTAAGTATCCACAATGGTATCTTTGATTGTCCCATATTAAGTGTCCATTGCAATAAATGAAGGAATCTTGTGGACCAAATTTACAATTTTGTCCTTCGATTAACAATCAATTGTAATAATTTATTATACCTAAAAATATGTGCTTTTATATTTATTGAGGGTATAATTGTCATTTGGTTAACAATCAATTATAATAATTTATTACACCTAAAACTTTGTGTTTTATTGTTATGGACACTTAATGTGGGACGGAGGGAGTAATAAGTGTTCAAGAAACTTCAGGAGATAAAACCGGTCTAGGATTAACCTCAACTAATATTTCTACTAGTGAAAATAAAAGTATAATGTTTGAATGTGAATATAGTAAACAAAAATCATTAGAATCAGAACCTAAGTATATACTTACGAAAGATAGAAAAATACCCATTGCGAATGATGAAAAATTAAAAACTTTTTATAAACCATCCTTAAAGACCGAAGTAGGATCCTCTAAATCTAAATTAAGATCTCAAACTTCACCACCAAGAAAACCAAATAATTTTCATACTCGATCTAAAACACCTCAACCTAGAAGAAACCAAAATAGACAAAACTACAACAATACTAGTCATCAAATGTGTAATTGTCAACCAAGTTACAATCCTTGGGGAATATTACCACCATACATGCATCCTAGCCAAATGTTGAATATGTTTGGACCAAACAACTTTGGACCAATGAGACAATGGGGACCAAGTGGCTAAGTTGTCATTCTTCGAAGAAGTTGGAATCTCGTCTACAAATGACTTCTTTAAGTCAACATAGTCACTTGAAGTGCTTGAAGAAAATCCTTTGAAGACTAAAAGGTACGCGTTTCTTTTAAGTTCATCGCTATAATTTGCATGCTTAGCTATACATATATATTGTTTGTAACTCTTAAACATATATACGTACATAATAGCTTATATACTTATAACCTAGAAACATCATTAGTTGACTTTCCTGGGAATAAGATGAAATTGTTCATTGCCGAACAAAATAGAAAATGGAAATCTTCTATATCCACTATTAGCAAACTCATGGTGATGAAGTGAAATGAGTTAAGTGGATCAATCGTTAATATAGAAGTAGGATTAGATCCCTCGCGTAAGAAAACTATGGATGAAACAAGCTCTCGTAGACTATGGCATTAAGATAGATAAGCGTGCGAAAACAAATGTACTATAGATGTTAGGTTATACCCCATTCAACACTCTCACATCTATAATATAAATTATCTTCATCACTTCTTTTAGGATCATAGGATATGTAGAAACGATAGCATGAGATAATAGTAGGCTTAACCAATCCTCTTGAGCATGAGATCTTTAATAAACATCTTTTAAAATATATGATTAATGATATTTGTTGTCAAAAATCTAATATCTTTAAAAATATGCAAAAACCTCACATTTTGGAAAATAGTTTTTCAAATAACTATCCCACTTTTAAATAAGATGTTTTCACTATCAATATCCACAATTTTGTTTTGATCAAAACCAAAGATTCAGAAAATTTTCTTTACCTTTCATTAACACATTTTGAAGTAAAAACCAATCTATTTTATTCAAATAACTCTCACATATACATGAAAACCTACTTTCAAACATTGTTGAATAATGCTAAAAACGTCTCTTTAAATCATGCATGGTGATCTCATATTTGTCATCTATATTTATATAAATGACACTTATAAGTGAACTAAATCAAATCAAGAGGACCATGGTTTGTCTATTAAGACTTTGTTTGTAACAAGTCTAGAAACCCATGCTATCATAACTACCCAATTATTGCACATTGATACACATTAGGATCAATCCTCCCAGTTATGTAGTTATGAAATACTTGATGTTGCTTATTGTTTCCTAGCACTTATATTTTACTTGCTTGATGAGTATATTTACATGCTAGATGATATTGCTTGTTTACTTAATCTATTTGGTTAACATGCTTTGGCTACATAATTTCCTACATAATTAGTATATGCTTAATTGCCTCAAAGAGTTGGACTTGTTTGAAACCAAAAACACAACCTTTCTGCAATTCACTACCAAAAACCCTTTTCAAGCAATCTGGGAATCACCAGATGGGCGGCCCCCTTAAATCATAAGGCGGCCCCCTTAATTATTAAGGGGACCGGCCTCCAATTAAGGGGACCGGCCATCTGATGGTTGAAGGTGTTGTTTCCTTTTTCTACTTTTTAGCCCATTTCATCCTACACTTCCCAATTCACAAACCTATTCTATCCTAAACCTTCCATCAAAGTTTATCCATCCTTAATCCCACCAATCCTACATTATAAACACTCTCATTCCTCTCAATCTCCACTCATCTCATCATTTCCTCTCCCATTAAACCAAAACCACCAAGAAACCAGTTTGGAGAAGAAAGCGTAACTTCCATTAAAATCCCGTTAAACCAAATGATGTTGTCAAAGATCCAACACCTAATTCCTCCTATGTCTTCAACATTACATACTTAACACCTCACTCTCCTTCCCACCAACATTACATATCAACAACCTTTACTCACCCATATCCTTCTACATTACACTCAAACCTCATAATCTTTACACACTCAAACCTCATATCCTTCTACCTTGTACTCAAACCTCAAAACCTTTACATACTCAAACCTCATAACCTTTACTCACCTCAACCTCAAATTTCATCTCCTAGTGCACCTAATGCATCATCTATAACACCCTCATACCAAGAAATCCCTTCCATGAACATCGCTCTTTCACTCTCACCAATCACATCACTTGATACTCATTTCCCATCTTCACCAATAACTCCACCTAGTCATCCTCACAAAAAGATTTAACCATATAACCATTCCCTACACTCTACAAAGTGTGTCATCACCACAACAACTTAACTCATGAAGGTCAAACCATATATCATGATACACAAACCTCATGTTCACTCAAATGAACCCTTTCACAAACCTCATCATAATAACCAAACATCCATCCGTGTTCCCAAAAATACATCTTCATCTCACCAACATAAGCCATATGAAGAGCATGTTCAATCTCAAAACAACAATCCCAATCTCATTTCTAACACCTCACATTTTGTTCAACCTACCAATCCACCATCCAAAACATCCTCCACTCATGAAATATCCTATTCTTTGACAACTTCACTCTCATCCATTCATGATTACCCAAACTCACAAATATCTCCACCACCAAGAGTATCACCACCACCTTCTACCAACACACTTGTTATCCCTATGTTGCATGTCCAACCACCTTCCTCCGAACACTTGAAGTTCATTAAAGAACTCAAGGAAGCCCATGAGCTTTGTACTCCTCTTGCCTTATACCTTGCTCAATGCAACTTGGAACAACTTTCCTCTAGCTCTCCTTCGTCACCCCACAACTTGAATCAAGTGGAAAAACATGTCAACAATTGACCTTGTTGCATCTTTCTCTTAAAAACCATTGCATTCAATGAACACTTCACTTGGATTGAATGTCTTCTCACTAGATCACATCCAATACCCTCACTTGAACAACATCCAAAACCTTAATCAACCTCTTCCGCTACAAACTCTCCACCACCAAACTCTCCAACATTCATGACCCAAACATATACCTCCATTAATCCAACAACCTTATACTAACTCAACCATCTTCATTCCAAACACTCTATCATCAACCATCTAAGCATACTATATGCTTATGATTTTCACTTTCAAATACGAATCAACCAACCTTTTGTTACAAGCAAGTACGATGGCTCTCTTTGGCAAATTAGGATCTTTAACATAATCACTTTGAATTAATTGTTATGTATCCTTAATATTTGTTTGCTATGCTTGATATTTGTATATTACATATTCTTCTATATATGCTTGTGCTTCTAATATTTTTCTTGCGAGCATTCCATATCTCAATTCCTTGGTGCTATTGAACGAGGGGGAGCACACATCAAGGGGGAGCTTTCATCTCGTCTAACTTCATTTATGAAGCTAGCCGGCATAACCTTTTTGATTCTACAAAAAGGGGGAGAAGTGAATATAAACTCACTAAGTACTTGTCTAAAAATTAATTTTTAGACTTAATGAGTTTAGGTTTTGTAATCATCAAAAAGGGGGAGATTGTTGACATAAATAATGCCTAAAAACATTGTTAACTCTCATTGACATCTCTATGTTTTGATAATCACAAAACATAAACTCATTGAACTACAAATTATGACGTAAACAAGTATTTAGTCGTAAATATTCACTTTAGCATCCAAATCACTTAAGGTTTGAATAAACAAAGTGTCTAATGCATTTTATGATCAAAGGAATTTTTATTTTTACAAACCTTACATTTTTTAAAGTGGGACAAACATTTTAAACTTATACAAAATATTTTTGTATTTATAAGAAATGTTTTATTCAAAATAAATATTTTGAATTCAAATTTCTACCCAAAAAATGGCTACATTCTTTAGGAAGAACCTCCCCCACAAAAAGACAAAAAATCTGAAGAAAAAATACTTTTTTATTAGGCGGCCCCCTTAATTAATTAAGGGGACCGGCTAGTAAATTAAGGGGACCGGCACCCTAATTAAGGGGACCGCCCACGCTCCCAAACAGTATTTTTTCCCCTATAAATACTGGTTCATTCCACAGATTTTTCTCACCTTTTGCACCCCAAAACTTTCTGTTCTAGATCTCATTTCTATTCTCTAAAATCCTTTGATCATATATACATTAATCTTTGTTTCAAAGTGATCCAAGCCTCAACCTTTCAAGTGCAAGAGAAGAATACTTCAATCTACCAAGAGAAGAAGTATTACAACTTGTTGTGACCTCCACATCCAAGTTGTTAGAGCATCATCCATTATATCTATTTCTTTGTGTAACTAGTTGTAAATACTTGATAGAAGATAGATTAGCAAGGTGTGTAGATAGAGAGAGTGTGTAGTAGATAGTTGTGAAGTAGAGAAGTTGGGAAATAGATAGTTGTGAAGAAGATTGTTGTGAAGTAGATAGTTGTGAAGATAGATAGGTGTGAAGAAGTAGTGTTGTGATTAAGTAGTGACTAGGTGTGAAGAAGTTGTGTAGAAGGTGTGAATAAGTTGTGACGAAGTTGTGGTGTGTATATTGGTGTGTAAGATTTTCTCCGCCATAAGGGATCTTGTTGACATAGTGAAGAAAACTCTCGAGTAGGTGACTCGGGGAGTGGAGTAGGGCAAGGAAGGTGTCCTTGTAGCCGAACCACTATAAATGCTTTGTCTCGAAGTTTGATCTTTCCATCTCTTACTTATTATCTTGCTTATATCGTTATTACTTTCGTAGATGTAGACGTATATATATATATATAGTTGCTCATATAGTGCTAGTGTTGATTTCACTTAAAGATCAAACAAAAGTTTCATTCACAAAACAAAGTATTTACAATCAAACTAAAAAGATAACATACATATAATTGATCATTTCGATCAAGTATAGTTTTCATACAACATATAATTAAGGATTACATAATAAACGTTTACTTACTTATCTCTCGTATATAGCTATAATTGTTTGTATTATGCATGTGTTGATTTCACATACTTAGCTTACATTATTATTATTGTTCATACTTAGATATAGTTGTTCACGTTGTTCAAGATTTGAGTTCACATAAGATCGAATCAAAGTTTTAAAAGTAAACAAGGTTTTAAAACTATACTAAGTTTTCATAATAAAAGAAAAAAGACGTAAAACTATTCAACCCCCCCCCCCCCCCCCCCTTCTAGTTTTCCACATTTGGGGTTTCCCCTTAAACTTTGCTTTTTGCAAAATACCTTTATATGAAGTTAAGACGAAGTTAAACAACAAAATAAAGCATTTTCACAATTTTAGTTTGAAGCATGATCTACCAACAATAAAAATAAAGCATGCATACGGATGCAAATAACAATCAAACAAATCAAACAAATAAAAGCGCACAAAACATGGGTTGCCTCCCAAGAAGTGCTTGTTTTTGTTCGAGTCACGAGCCTGACTCTACCCTTATTTAACGGAAATAAGGGAGGTTTTCCCTACACTTAGGATTAAGTGCGGGTGAAAGTAGCGATACACACCCTTAGGGTGGAAATATGCCACGTGAGGTGAAGAGGGTGAATGAATTATATGATCAAATGGGTGTGCTCCTTTTATCATAACCTTACCTAGTTCAATTGGGTCGATGGGTGAGTTGAAGTTTTCACCTAAAAAGGGATCATCTTCTATCAACTTTGAGAGACTCCTAGTTGGGAATCCATCTTGACCTAATAAACCCGGTTTAAACCCATAATGTTTCTTGTGATCAATCATGAATAGGTGATGTAAGCATGTAAGGTTATGTTCCACTCCTATATTGGCTTCCTCTCTAGGTGGCTTAAAGTCTACCACCT
The DNA here is from genome assembly GCA_030686995.1 of Artemisia argyi. NCBI lineage: Eukaryota > Viridiplantae > Streptophyta > Magnoliopsida > Asterales > Asteraceae > Artemisia > Artemisia argyi. The sequence goes on from CM060681.1 coordinate 80,754,129, forward strand.
TTATCCTAAGACTACCCGGACTACATGGGTTGATGGGTGGGTCGGCTCCTCTTTTGTGTCCTAGATGTATATCTAAGGATGGAAAGTTGTGTGAAGATTGAGGTTCCAGTTCATCAACACTAGGAAATTCCCTAGAACTAGGAGTAAGGTTATCACTACAAGCATTCAAACCTATATCCTCTAGTGGTGTTTGGTACAAGGGTTCTACCTCCATCGGGATTCCTAAAGTTTCTTCTACATCTTCCGGGTAAGTCACGGGTGGTGTGTGTGCCTCAACTGGTGGTGGGACTTGTGGAGGACTTAGTGGACTTGGAATTTCGCCTTATCCTCCATCACATCTAGATCACCTATGTGCTTATTATGTATTTTGCTGAAGTCAATCCCCAACATGCACCTAGGTATCTCAAATCCTTTTCTATTCATCTTAAATTCTTGGTCCGATTCATAAGAATCATTCTCAATAACTTGATCACTATGTTCTTTTTGCCTAAAGGATTCCTCAGGTTCATCATACGTCTTAGTGAAATCTAACCCAAGCATGCACCTAGGTGGTTTGAAATTAATCATCTCACAATATCGGTCAGATTCATAATAAGCTATCCTAGGTGAAGGCTTATATGGTGCATAGGTTTCACTAAGTGAGGTATTTTGAGGGTTTGATGGAGCTCCTAAGGTGAATTTTTTAAAAGCTATATGCACTTGGTCTCTTTTCTCAAGGTACTCACTAAAATCAATGCAAGATCCAGTTCTCATCATTTCACTCCTCCATCTATAAAAGTCCAAATTAGTATAATTATATTTCTTTTGGTAAAACTCTAGTGTCAGATTTTGTGGATTCACGTTCTCTATAATGGCAAACGGAATAGTTAATGAGAATTACGAACAAACACACTAAGAAAAAGATACACTAAAGAAAACCTATAAAAATAAAAAATCATACTAGAAAGGAATCTAGCAAGTAGACCTAATAAAAAGAAATTCTAACCTAGACAATAACCATTCCCCGGGTTGCGGCGCCAAAAACTTGATACGTGGGAATTGCGCCCTCGCAACAGGTTTTACCCCTCAAGGGATCTTGAGAAGCTTACAACCCCCACCAGGCAGTGTACCTGATCGTTGTAGTATAGTATAGTGACAAGTACCGGGGGATTGATCATTCAACTCAGGAATAGTGTCGCTAGGATTAGAAAGCCTAATAAACTAGGTATAGAGGTAAGGGATGATTCTTTTTGTATTTTTATATTTTATAAAAGCAAGTAAAATCTCAGGTTTTGAAGGAGTGGGCGGAATTAGTTGCTAGCCAACTAACCCAATTAATCTAAAGATGCAATCAAAATAAAATAACAGAAATGAAAATAAAACTATTAAACTAATGTGGTGTAAACAATGATGAGGAAAGTTGTGTTTACTTAGATTTCATTACTCCCTAGATATCTTTTACAGGTTGATTAGCTTGTTACAATTGCATAGATGATGGGTCATATTCCTTAATACTAGTCGTAGGACCGTGTACAATATTCCCTAACTCTATAGGATCCAACTTCACTCCTATGTCGAGCCGTTAGAAGCTCCTAACATGGGATCATTAGAATTCTCCTATGCATTAAATACAACCAAAAATCGTAGTACACCTCCGATCATGTTTCTTAAGACGTTCAAGCAAGTTACCAATGGAAGTCTGCCAGTTTTCTTAAGCCTAACATCGAATACAATCATCCGTAACAATTATAAACAAACAATCAACCCATAATCAACATCTAGGTTTCACTACATCTAAGCAAACACAATAAAGATCTAGCCTAGCATGTTAAATAGAATACAAGCGTAAGATATAATCAAACAACATATAGACATATTGAATGAATTGAAGGGATACTTATCTTTAATTGAACATGAAAGAATCAAGGGGTTGGAACCCTTGAAAAGCTGATAAAATTTGGACTAGGGTTTATTCCCTCAAAGTTGCACACTAATTAATGAAATTTGGAAAACTATATATAGATTACACATCGTGACGGCGTCATGTGTTAGCCTGTGACGCCGTCAACTCGCCGCCATGATAAAATCGTATTGCCTAGATCTATTTGTGACGCCGTCATGTGTAGTTGTGCTCTGGGCCGTCACTAATGTTTGGACCCTGACGGCCTTGGGTGACGCCGTCAGGTCCTAGGCTTAAAAACTCTCTGGATCGTCACGTGTATTTTCCACTTCCACCTCTTTTGTAACTCTTGACGCCGTCATGTGGAGAGTCTTGACGCCGTCAGGTACTGTTCCAGCAAGGAAAATTGAGACTTTGCTGCTTTCTTCACTTTTATGCACCAAAAACGTCCAAAATGCTTCCTTTTCCAGATTTCTCTCCAAAAGTACCTAAAATGACAAAAGGAACGATTTAGGGCAATAATTAATCAAATAATCTCGAATTCGGGCTTAAATGACCCCTTAAAAGCGGTACACTTTTCGCCTCACCAACCCATTGCTTCTTGGGTCCATTTTGGTTAGCATATTAGTTACCCAAGTTGAACATTCTTGGGTCTTGAAGTAAGACACACAATTTCTCAATACCAAAGCTAGAAAAAGCGGACCAAGGATTATTTTGACTTTGATAACTTGATCTATAGTTATTATATCCTTGAGGTCTAGAGAAGGTTTGGTTTGGGTAGGAGTTGTCTCTCCTTTCATAGTTGTTGTATTGGTAGTGAGATGTCCTTTGATAAAAGTTTCTTTGATAATTTTGAAGTGAAGGTCTTTGGTTATATGGATTAGTAGGTCTCGTATTGGGTGTAGGCAATAGTGGTCTAGTATTAACTCGAGGTTGTGTATAACCAAGACCATTATGATTGTCCGACTTGTAAAGTTGTTTTGGGTTTTCTCTCTTTGTACCGGAAACTTGGTTAACTCGAGTGTTTGCAAGAGGAGCTTGAGGAGTAATTGGTTTGATAAAAGTTTTTGATGATTCTCCAATTTCCCTCAGAGGACTGGCGCACTTCTGGCGCGTTGACGCGTCGTGCAGCGCGTCAGCCTCGGAAAATTTTGGAATCTCGTTTTCATTAGCCTTGAAAATGTAAAATGAGACTTACAAAAACATTTCCCCTCAGCTCAAAAAGAGGGGATTCACTAAGCTTGCCTATCTTTAGATAGGCTAGATACTACCCAATCTCTATGTAACTTATCAATTTAACACCAGGAATCATCACTTTCAAATGAACTTTGACTTTCGTTGATTGTTAAGCAATATGAGCTTTTGATTTTGTGTGAGACTACAACTAAGCTCACCGAAAGCTAAATAGCTAAGATGAACTTCTATACTACTGAAATAGCTTGATGTAAGCTGAATTTAGGAAGATGAAATCATTTTTTTATTTTTTTTATATTTTCCTGTTTTTTTTTTATATAAAGTTGAGAACTAACAAGAGTTGGATTGCTTTCAGAAATCTAGATTAAACTTTTGTGAAGCTAAAGAAAACTGTATTAAAGCTTTTGAAACAAGAGATTATACTAAAAACTTATTTAAAAAGAATGAGAGAATTCAAGTTTAAACAAACTAAACTAAAATTTTATTAAGCTATTAAAGGTTTACAATGAAAATAAATGAAAATTACAAAGCTAAGTATCTAATTTGGCATAGTAACATTATACTAAACTACATACATCAATGAGAAGAAAAACGACCCTATTTATAGAAAAATTGAGAGTGAGGGGGTTGAGGTAAGCAGAAGCTCTCATATCCACCATCAAATCACCTTGTGCTTCTTTTAATAATCCATAGCCCTTGGATCAATTTTTATGACGTGTATGAGCCAATGAGAGATTGCCATTTTGCCACTGTGTCAATCCGTGTGCGCTTCACTCTCTGTCCTTGTCAGAAGTGTCAGGACGTTCTAGAATGAGTATCCAAGGCAAAGGAATGAGGTGGCGTATCCAATCGTGAGCTGCCATGTGTCCTAGCCATCCAATCACACATTATTCTTCTTCTTTGACACGTTTTGATCACGTGAGACACCTTCTAGAAGTTCAAATGATTGGCAATTATTATTGAATTGGATTAATTTTGGTTTGGTAAAATTAGGTTTCTTAGAGGGATTGGGTTTTCTGGGTTCATGGTCAAAAGGGGGGCGGGTAACAATTGTTTATATTTGTTTGACTTGTAGTAAAAATGAGGTGTTGACCAAGGTGTATGGGCCGGGTTAAGGGATTGGTTTTGGGCTTTTGGGATTTTATTTATTGATTTGGACTAAACATTTCTTTGGACTTGGACTTGTTGTAATTTCAGCTTATTAGTTTTATTAGTAAACAAGGACCAAATATGTAAATTTCAGAATTCCAAGGGCTGATTATGTAATTCTTCCCAAAATACTTCAAGGGTCTTTAATTGCCATTCTTGAATAGTTGGAGGACCAGAATTGATTTTTCTTCAAATAAATCTCCAAGGGACCAAATCTGTCAATTCTGCTTCTTGAAGGGCCATTCTTGTGAATTCTTTAAACTTTCACACAAGGGTCAATCTTGTAAACTTTCAAACTTTGAGGATTTCTTTGAACTTTATGAGCTTTACTTTGACCTTTTTGACTTCATTCCACTCTCGTGCTCGTTTTTGCCGGTTTTTCGTTGTTTTTCGTCTTTTTATGAAATATTCGTACTTGCACATTCACAATCACAAAAACACACTTTCTTTGGCAATTTGGGTTAGTTTTTGGATTATTTAGTCTTATTTTGGTAAAGAAAAGGTGAGTGAAATAGAAGGTGCACTGGAATGAACTCTAAAGAAAACTCTACAATTTGGTGTCAAAATGGAAAGCAACATGGAAGATACAATAGATGGAGATGAACAAGAAAGCACATCAAGAAGTGATGATTTCATTGTCATCACTTGAAGAAAAGAACCAAGCAGCATGGAAATTTTAACATTCAAGCATTAGGGAGGAGATGCAACGTATATAATGTCTATGAATGTTAAAAGTACAATATAGTTTTATGTTTAAGTATTATGGGTCGTATTTTATAAAGGCTACATGTAATGGGTTGGGTCAAAAACCTTAACCCAAACAGCCTGTTAAGAGTCAGTTATTCACGTTTATTGTTATGGTAGTTATAGCAGTTAGGGCAGTTATGGTTGAATCGACACAATGCTTCACAAGCATCAGTCATGTCGTTACATATAATATAAATAGATTTAGATCGAGTCAATGTAAACAATGTCCCATTATTCATATCAATATATTCAGTGTTTACATATTATTGTTTCTACAAATTCAGTTTCACTCACATTCACAAATCATGGTTAACTACAAACATGTTATGCATAAGAATTGGTTACAATATAGGCCTGTCAACCATTACCAACATTCGTATCAGAGCCTCGGTTCTGAAGCCTGGAGAAAGCCAATTCAGAGGCATGATCAAATGGCACTCGAACAAAAAGTTCTTGCAAAGAGAAGTTCCCCCCAGATTGCCACCATGGGGCAATCAGAAAAAGAGATTATCTCCTGAGGGAAAAGAGATGTTGAGACAGAAGGTTGAAGAGATTGTATCTTACAATTCTTCAAAAGCACAAAAGAATTGCAGAGAAATAGGAGAAAGTAGCAGTGTATCTTTGAAAGAAAAAAGGGCTAGATGTTATATTTGCAAAAAACGTGGACACATTTTTTGTAAGTGCCCAAACAAAAGGAACAGAATTGAAGATCAAGACAAGACCAAGAAACCCTCAGTTTTGCAAGTTGAAGAAAAATTAAAGTATCATGAAAGGGTACATGTAATTACATATTACATGGTTGAAGGCTCAGATAATGGCAGTTGGGACAATATTTGGTACATCAGCAGTGCCTACAAGAGGCACATGAGCCCAACAAAATCTCTATTCAGAAGAATGATAAACAGGTTCAGATTGGAAGGTGTTGAAGAAGAAGAGAAGAAATTCATTCTCTCTTATGGAGTTGGTGAGACTACTGTGGAAACAAGGGAAGGAAGTTTAGTGATATCCAATGTACTCTACACACCATAGATTACATTGAATGTACTTAGCATAGATCAGTTAGAAGATCAGGGTTGTATTGTGACATATGGTCACAACAAATGCAGTCTAAGGTACATGTTTGATGACGGAAGAAAGCCAATGGAAGTGCAAGAAGAAAGCATAATGGAAGAAGATGAAGGAAGTTTAATCTCAAGTCACAACAAATTTCTTGATGATTATTTTCAATCTATAGATCCTAAGGAAGAGTGTCTGTTGATCAATGGCACTGAGGATCTCAAAATGGACAAGGAAGATGTTCAAGACTACATAGATGATGAATACTTGAGTGATGACGCTCAAATTATACATATTTTATATAGCGTTATTTGTTAGTTTCTTAATGATTTATATGGACTTTCGATACTTAATTGCTTGAAAATACATTTCAAGTCCTCTAGACAAAGATCTCCAAGATTCAAGATGAAGTATTCACTTCCAAGATAAATCCATGTTAAACTATAAAGTACGCCGTCCTTGCTCAAATGTACGCCGGTTACGGGGGCGTATGAAGTCCTATAAAAAATTAAGTCAAATCCAATAAAGTGCGGCGATCTTATTATCTATGTACGTCGGCCTTCAGCCTTAATAATGACCCTTTAGCGCCAAGTAAACTATTAAAGCCCGCCGTGGTTATCCTCCAAGATCACCGGCATTCTATGTAAAGTCCGCCGACCTTTGTATTAAGAGCGACGTACTTCAGTGCCTGGCCACTTCTCCATGCCTATAAATAGAGCCCCATTTCACCTCATTTTAACACACCTCTCATCCCAACAACCAATAAAGCTCTGATACTCATTCCCTTTCGTAATTTAATCATTGGAGTGCTCAAGTGAAGTCAAAGATCCTTAAAGTGTTGAAATACTTCTTAGATATTATTGTGGTGATTGCTAGTGACGGTAACTTCTTCATTACATTAATTCAGAAGCATGTTGATTATTTCAATTGTTAGTATCACTGTAAGCTTGTTTGTTAAAGCCATGTTAGGCTAAACTCTTTATGGTTGCTTGGATATGTTAATATAATAAAGTGATTGGTTGTGGTTATGATCTCTTGTCGATTTCTTGTTTATGTTAATACCCTGCAGTGTTTTAAACTTATCACCAGTGTTTTAAACTTTGATTATAATTGCTAGTTGGAAAAGGATCGAAAGATTCAATTAGTATTTTATGGTTTTCAACATATGTCTATGTTTGTTGATCAATTGAAGGAGAAATTGCTTTCGTATTGAAATAAACAATAGAGTTTTAAACATTGCAACTATTTCTTATACTTGTTAACCACTTGTTTAAGGATTAGCAGACATAAGTCTTGAATCACATTTGTTAACTGATGAAATGTTATTTTGACGAAAACAACTACTCATTTGTTGAACCTGTTATACCTCTGAGATCATCATTATAGACCATCACCAAGTTATAGAAACTATCCAAGTAAACCATATTTGTCTCATACTCGAATTTCACAGTAAGCATTTGCATAAGTTTCCTAAATCATCTTGATTAGTTAATTGATATATAAGAGTAATCTCAGTCCCTGTGGAACGACTTGGTCTTACCAAAACTCTTTACTATAAACGAGGGTTATACTTTTACCATTGTGTTTTGAATTAAAAGAATCGGTAAAATTAGTTATTATAAATTTAAAAATTTCGGAACACATCAAAGTTTTTTGGCGCCGCTGCCGGGGACTAGCATTTACTCTTTTTATTGATTATTTGATCATTATAGTTACTTTAGAATTGCATTTCTGTATTTACAATTTTGAATATCATTTGTCTGTTCTAATTAACCGCCACTTTTTACCTGAAACCGCCGCTCTTATACCACGCTCACAGCGATCTTTTTCCAAAAAACGCCACTTTTCTAGGTAACGAAATACTTTCCCAGGAAATTCAAAACTTTCACCAGAAAACCGCCGTACTTATACCTAAGTACGCCGTACATATTTTCTCATAAAGCTAATTCATCCGAGTTAACTTTTCTCATTATCCTTTGCAATTCTGTTTTGGATGGTCACACAATCTTCCAACGAAGAACTTGCAAGTCCTTTATCTGAACCTGAATGTACCATTAACCAAAGACGTAAACGAAACAAACGTGTCCCATTTTCACAAAAAGATTTAAGACCCGAAACAACCAAAGAGATAGTTCCATCTGTTGACGATCTCTCTCTTTATCGATTCTTTATAAACTTCATCAAACTTCACGATCCAATGGATGAAACCGACAATGAACCAATGTGGGCCAATGAGTGAAACGTTGCTCCTACTCCTGGTCCTGCAATAACCTTACCCGAAACTGCCAATGAATTTGCCATTAAAGGAAATCATCTGACCCTTATCAAAGGCAACCAATTCGATGGTAGAACCAAAACTGACCCTCATAAACACATTCATGAGTTCCTTGGAATTTGTGAAATGTTTAGATACAGAGATACTGAACATGAAGCCGTCCAGCTCATGATATTTCCATTATCCCTAACCGGAGAAGCTAAAACTTGGTTCGACGAACTTGACGAAGGAACCATAGCCACATGGGATGAACTTCGTACTGCTTTTATAAGTCGATTCTTTCCACCTGCCTTATTTGACCGACTCCTCGTTGAAATTCATGCCTTTTCCCAACAAGATCGAGAAACATTAACCGAAGCATGGCTAAGAATGAAAGAAATGCTCGGGAATTGTCATGGACATGGTTTAAACAAAGGAAGCATAATCATAATCTTTTACCATGGACTTAACGAGAGTACACAAGAACCCTTAAATGCTGCAGCAGGAGGAATTTTCCTGTACAAAACCCCAAACCAAGCCTACCAATTACTTGAAGACAAAGTCTTACTCAAACATGATTGGGCTAAAAACCAAAAACCAAAATCCGCTATTCACAAAACTGTTGCTTTCGCCGATGAAGGCAGTAGTATTTCTGATACTGACAAAATTATGGCTCGAATGGATGCCATGGCAATCAAAATGGATGCTCAGTATAAATAAATGAAAGAGATATGTGAATCTTGCAACAATTGTGGTGGAAATCACTCAACCGCAAATTGCAATGATGATGACACACCTATGTCTCGAGAAGAGGAAGCCAAATTCATGTAAACATTTAGACGATCTCATTTTTACAATGATTATCGCAATAGAGATAATGATAAATGGCGTTCTAATGATAAACCTGATTATAATCGTGATCAACCTCGATCATACTCTAATGAAAAACCAGACATTCAAAAATAATTAAGTGAATTCATTAAGTCACAACAATCCATGAACATGTTCGTTAAAAACACTTTCAATGAACTTAAAGACAAATTGGAATCCACCACAAGAAACCACCAAGCCTCTATTCAAAATCTTGAGGAAAAATTCGACAGACTTGCTGAAAAGCAGGCTAATCGACCTCCTGGATCCCTTCCTAGTAACACTACACCTAATCCTAGAGGTGGTACTTCTAAACCTTATCAACCACCACCAGCTCGTCATGAGCATGTTAATGCCATAACAACTAGACATGGTGTCACACCCCCAGAATCGGGTCCAGCGGAAGCATACATGTAGCTGGGGTGTAACTCAATCGGTATCACAACACAAGTACAAAAATGGTTTTCACTTCAATCAATTATAATTAAATCGTTTAACCAAAAGTATTGAATTTACATTGTTAAAATTAGCGCGGAAATAGGCCCTTGAATTACTTTTAAAACGGTCCCCAAATGAATATCAGAGTCTTCTATGACCATGCCATGCCCTGCCAAAACCTCCAGTAGCGTATCATTGCTTAATACCTGAAAATACATGCTAAAGTGTCAACACGAGGTTGAGTGAATTCATAGAGTTTAATAAGTAATAAGTTGAATACAAGCATTATTTATCGGGCGACAAGTATTGCAATTACATGTCGGTTTATTTGATTATAGTATTGAGTTCATGTAACCGAACCTTGACGATTTTTAATAATGCCCCGGAAAGGTAAATTTTGCCATTTACCACAATTCTAGCTATTATGTGTCCGTATCCCGAACAAGGCCCGCCAAGCCTAATATGCATATCCATAATACTAGCGTTTACTACTCGAGTAATTAACGGTTCATGACGGGACTTAATTGGCAAAAAGCATTCAATATCTATAATCATATGATCGGGTCCAGCATACCAAAAACTACTTGTATTCAGTTTGTAAAAACTAGCATGTATCCCCCTCGCGAGGTTTATAAAACATTTAAGTAAGTAAAGGCGAGGCTATGAACTCACCTCGAAGCGAATGAGCAACCAACATAAGCAGATAATCAAGAAGCACAGCACAACAATAATCGGACGGCTCGATCTAGAAGATAAGGTTTATCTTACGGTTAAGACACGCTAAGAATAGAATAATGAAATTTAGTTTTCGAATGGATGGTTACATCATCATGATATGTTGATAAAAGATTTAGTTTTCAATTTGTAATTGTTTGGTGGTTGGTTAAATAAAAATAAATCGGAAAAATAATACCAAGTATGTACTATATACATATGAAACATAAGCGAAAATATAATACACGAAAGAATGAGTAAATAAAAGTAATCGATGTATATAATACGTCGCATGTATTATATAAGAAGAATCAAGAAAATAAATAAATAGTAAAACAATACACTTCGACACGATCCGGAAACCTCAAAATAGAGCAAAAGAAAGTTTCCGATAAAAGAAAACATACTATAAAAGTATTCTAAATGATTTAAAAGAAAATCTAAATTTTTATAAATTTTTATATTTTTCGTCTTTTTGTCGGAATTTAGGAAAGCGTCATTTTGTGAAAAATATTCTAAGTCTAGAAATTTTAGAAAATTTCGGCATGACCCATTCGTTTATTGGACGTTTCCATATTTTTACAAAACTATCATTAAGCAATTTAAAAGCATCCAACAAAACGACAATTATCCAATGTGACAAAAATAAACAATAACGGACTCGAGACGCCCCTTTTGGATCATCGCATCCAAAAGTGCACTATAACCAAATACGGCTAATCCATAATCTAAAGATAATAAACAAAACAAGTAAGCAATTCCAAACAATCTTTTATATTTTTAATAAGCCTTTATGTTGTCTTTCCTACATATATATATATACTTTACTTAAATCTGACCCGGCCAAAACGACCCACTAAAACACATTTTCACGTCTCGGATATAGAAGAGATCTTATGGAAAACAGCGTTTCGGACAACTTTTTAGTTATGGCCGAGACCTGAAACTCAACAGAAAATGACCAAATTGCCCTTACCAGATTCAGTTAACAGTTGACTTTTTATTAAAATGACAGCATTTTGACCCAGTTTTTACCCGTTATAACCCATTTTCACAGTTTCGACTCTAAAGAGATTTTATGTAAAACGTCGATCCGAACAACTTTCGTGTTTCGCCGGAAGGCTGAAACAGCCTCGAAAGTACTTAAAATCGTCATTTTAAATCTGGGTCTGATGTTATTATTTATAAAAAAAAGCTGTTAAAAATATATAAGTTTCGTTAAACTTCATTTGGTCATAACTTTCTCGTTTTAAGTCCGATTTTTACGTTCTTTATATCACCGTAAAGGTAATTAAGTATACTAACATATTTTTAAGATTATAAGTTATCAAAAAATTTTTTTAGCTACTGTTACTACTGAATAAAATTATGACAGCTTATGAAAATTAATTTAAGCTATTCCAAACACCCCAATTAAAAGCAGAAAATTAAGTAATCCAAACACCCCTCGTGGGCTGAAATATAAGCAGATCCAGACCCCCCTTGGGCTGCTGGTTATGGTCGAGAACCAAACCAAACGAACCCTAAGTTGGTTTGTGGTGGTGTGAGCCGAAACCAAAACAAACAAAAGGAAGAGAAAATAAATTAAACCAAAACACCGTATGTGGGTTTCGAACCCGAGATCTCTCGGTGGGTGGTTTCACAACGAGAAGGAAAAAGAAATAAAATAACAAATAAGCCAAAAAGAACCACATAAGCTTACGAATAAGCTGCCAAATAAGCCAAAAGCCGAAATAAGCACTTTAGTAAAATCATTTTATTTAACCAAATCAACCACCATTAATTAACTAACAACTTTTATAAAAAGAGCTTATGCTCAATCCGATTTATTTGAAAGATTTAGACCTTCGATTCATAGATTAACTTTACAAAAATTCGTGTTTTAATATATAACCATCCAAATCGAAAAGTAAAAGTAAGGAAATGATAGTTAGACAAAAATCTACAAGTTAGAGTGCTTACATCAATCGGATTCGAATTCAATGTACAAATAACCTCGATCTATACAACAAAGGTCTTCAAAATACATGGATCTTCAAGGAAACTATGAAATAGAGATGAGGGAGTGGTGTTTTAGTGGTGGTGGTCGGCGGTGTAATGGTGGCCGGCCTAGGTGGCGGCTGAAGAGAAGAAAGGAGGAGGGTGGAGGCTAGGGTTTGTGTTATAAAATGAAAGTATGAAACCCTAGTGGGTGGGGTGGATGGTGTTTTAAATAAAAATGGGTAGGATTATTATTATTTAGTGTATTGTGTGTACTCCATTCCCTGTTGAGTTAAAGTGTAACGTGGTACTTCGGTTTGACAAAAATGCGAGAAATATATCTTTGGGAATGTTTTTATAAAAGTATTATAAAAACAAAATTTTTGATTTTAAAAAAAAAAATAATTATTGGACTTAAGTTATTATTAATGTGGTGTCGGTACGCGCTGAGTGTCGTTTTTCACATTTTACGAGATAATCTCTCGTTTTCAAATCAAATGAATTCGGAATAGTTTAAAAATGAAATATAAGTAATAATAAATATAATTTATTATATATAAAAAAAATTAGACATAGAAAATAGATAAGTATTCTTTCATTAGAATATTATATTAATTTAATACAAGGCGAAATTTACCAATGGTTACAGTACATACCCCTTAAATGGAATCTCGTCCCGAGATTCAGTCTGTTTTATCCGTCGAAGTGGTGTCAGTAAAGAGGTGTGGTTAGTCGTAAAGAAATTAAGTCTTGAATAACAAGCGATGTCGTTCGATTCTCGTTGACTCGGAATACAGTGTACGGTAATGTTGATTATACGGAGTAAAGATAGAGTAAGAATCTGCTTAGTTGTTGTGCTCGATCGTATGAATATCGTTGAATTGTTTATACTCGCGTAAGAATTTTGTGATTCTTGAAAACCAAGTTAAAACATAATCCTAATATAACTATTTCCAGTATCTTAAAATTCATTTTTAAGTCGAACATAGGTGGTCAGTCTATGTTCCACTGTCCCTAGGTTAAATATAAGTGACCAGCCTATATTTAACCGAGGCTTGATGAATTTTGAAATACTCAACTTAGTTATACCTGTAATATGTCCGCTGTCCACACCGGGCCAGAATCACGGAACTTTAACAATGAAGGTTTCTGAAGAAAACTTGATGAATATAGAGAAAGTTGCTGAACTTCAGCTTTTGTAGATAACGAATTAGTTTATAAGAATTATAGGAAAATGACGAATAATAAAACAATAACAAAATAGTTCATGAGGTAATAATAAATCAATGTTTTAAGTTAATGAGAGGGGGTAGAGTACATTTTAAGAAGCAACAACATGGTTCATAGAATGGTGACAATTTCGGTAAATGACAGGATGATTTGTAAGATGATAACGATTAGTTTATTCGAAACTAGTCCAAAACAGTTTATGTAATAGTAGTATATCAGTAATTTAGTTTATAGATGATGGTAAAGTAGTTTGTAAGAGAGTGGAAAGCATTGTATTAAAATTTTAGCGAAAATGGTTTAAAAGATGGTAGTAAACTAGTTTTACAAGGTAATTTACCAAATAATTTGTAAAGAGGTGACAAAATAGTCAATTCTAAACTAGTCATAGCTAGCATAGTGGTGAATCATGTTATTAGTTTGTAAGGTAGTAGTAGGGTAATTTATTGACATGGTGCTATAGAGACTGAGTGTAAAGAGTCGGATAAAACGTTTATAATAAATATCTATATACAAATAATAAAAAAAAATAAAAATAAAAAAAAATAACGCTCCTGTAAATAGGTATAAATAGTCAAGAGAAAATCAAGTGTATATAGATAGTCTTTTATATAATTTGTATCAATTTGGAAAACGGTGCAAAAATGCTCAGAAAACATAAGTTTACGGGGAGTAAAGAAATCAAGAGGAATTGATAATTTGTAACGAGTTTCGCCATCAGATGTAATGATAGTATATAAGGTTATGAAAGAGTTTAGAGACCATTGTAATCACCTACAATGTCTGACAAATAAAAGAAACCATTGTGCAACACACAATGTTAATGAAGTAAATGAGACCATTGTGTAACCCACAATGTCTTAATAGTGAATGAGACCATTGTAATCAACTACAATGTCTTGAAAAAGTTTCATAGATCACAAGAATGGAAAAGTAGGCTTGAGAGAGCAAAATCATGACTAAGGGATATATTCATTAGTCATATAATAGAAGTATAGATGCAAAATAGAGCATATAAGTTACCTGGGAGCAAGCGTACGCGGATATCGAACAATGGTGAAAGACTTAAAAAAAATTTCGAAAATCAGTTATAGTTTAGGTTTTGAAAACGACCTAATTCGCTATAACTAATGCTCTGATGCCATTCTGTGACACCCCCAAAATTTACAACGCAGCGGAATACCAATTAGGGTGTCACTTCCTAGTTCATACACAAAAGTTACATAAAACGACCTCAAAAGACACGTTTAATAAAATGTCACATTCGATTTGATAAATCAGAGTACAAAGGTCCCAACAATTTTTATTTAAAACTTTAAGTTTCAAGAGTTCAAACATGACTCATTTGCATATTTAAATAATAATAATAATAATAATCGAATGTGAAGAAAACAAGTCCTTCAATATTTGATATCCACGCGACTCCGATTGCTCCCAATGCTCAGCTAGCAAAATATTACCTGAGAAAATACATGCTAAAAAGTCAACATAAAGTTGAGTGAATTCATAGAGTTTAATAAGTAATAAGTTGAATACAAGCATTATTTATCGGGCGACAAGTATTGCAGTTACATGTCGGTTTATTTGATTATAGTATTGAGTTCATGTAACCGAACCTTGACGATTTTTAATAATGCCCCGGAAAGGTAAATTTTGCCATTTACCACAATTCTAACTATTATGTGTCCGTATCCCGAACAAGGCCCGCCAAGCCTAATATGCATATCCATAATACTAGCGTTTACTACTCGAGTAATTAACGGTTCATGAGGGGACTTAATTGGCAAAAAGCATTCAATATCTATAATCATATGATCGGGTCCAGCATACCAAAAACTACTTGTATTCAGTTTGTAAAAACTAGCATGTATCCCCCTCGCGAGGTTTATAAAACATTTAAGTAAGTAAAGGCGAGGCTTTGAACTCACCTCGAAGCGAATGAGCAACCAACATAAGCAGATAATCAAGAAGCACAGCACAACAATAATCGGACGGCTCGATCTAGAAGATAAGGTTTATCTTACGGTTAAGACACGCTAAGAATAGAATAATGAAATTTAGTTTTCGAATGGATGGTTACATCATCATGATATGTTGATAAAAGATTTAGTTTTCAAATTGTAATAGTTTGGTGGTTGGTTAAATAAAAATAAATCGGAAAAATAATACCAAGTATGTACTATATACATATGAAACATAAGCGAAAATATAATACACGAAAGAATGAGTAAATAAAAGTAATCGATGTATATAATACGTCGCATGTATTATATAAGAAGAATCAAGAAAATAAATAAATAGTAAAACAATACACTTCGACACGATCCGGAAACCTCAAAATAGAGCAAAAGAAAGTTTCCGATAAAAGAAAACATACTATAAAAGTATTCTAAATGATTTAAAAGAAAATCTAAATTTTTATAAATTTTTATATTTTTCGTCTTTTTGTCGGAATTTAGGAAAGCGTCATTTTGTGAAAAATATTCTAAGTCTAGAAATTTTAGAAAATTTCGGCATGACCCATTCGTTTATTGGACGTTTCCATATTTTTACAAAACTATCATTAAGCAATTTAAAAGCATCCAACAAAACGACAATTATCCAATGTGACAAAAATAAACAATAACGGACTCGAGACGCCCCTTTTGGATCATCGCATCCAAAAGTGCACTATAACCAAATACGGCTAATCCATAATCTAAAGATAATAAACAAAACAAGTAAGCAATTCCAAACAATCTTTTATATTTTTAATAAGCCTTTATGTTGTCTTTCCTACATATATATATATACTTTACTTAAATCTGACCCGGCCAAAACGACCCACTAAAACACATTTTCACGTCTCGGATATAAAAGAGATCTTATGGAAAACAGCGTTTCGGACAACTTTTTAGTTATGGCCGAGACCTGAAACTCAACAGAAAATGACCAAATTGCCCTTACCAGATTCAGTTAACAGTTGACTTTTTATTAAAATGACAGCAGTTTGACCCAGTTTTTACCCGTTATAACCCATTTTCACAGTTTCGACTCTAAAGAGATTTTATGTAAAACGTCGATCCGAACAACTTTCGTGTTTCGCCGGAAGGCTGAAACAGCCTCGAAAGTACTTAAAATCGTCGTTTTAAATCTGGGTCTGATGTTATTATTTATAAAAAAAAAGCTGTTAAAAGTATATAAGTTTCGTTAAACTTCATTTGGTCATAACTTTCTCGTTTTAAGTCCGATTTTTACGTTCTTTATATCCCCGTAAAGGTAATTAAGTATACTAACATATTTTTAAGATTATAAGTTATCAAAAATATTTTATAGCTACTGTTACTACTGAATAAAATTATGACAGCTTATGAAAATTAATTTAAGCTATTCCAAACACCCCAATTAAAAGCAGAAAATTAAGTAATCCAAACACCCCTCGTGGGCTGAAATATAAGCAGATCCAGACGCCCCTTGGGCTGCTGGTGTGGGTCGAGAACCAAACCAAACGAACCCTAAGTTGGTTTGTGGTGGTGTGAGCCGAAACCAAAACAAACAAAAGGAAGAGAAAATAAATTAAACCAAAACACCCTATGTGGGTTTCGAACCCGAGATCTCTCGGTGGGTGGTTTCACAACGAGAAGGAAAAAGAAATAAATAACAAATAAGCCAAAAAGAACCACATAAGCTTACGAATAAGCTGCCAAATAAGCCAAAAGCCGAAATAAGCACTTTAGTAAAATCATTTTATTTAACCAAATCAACCACCATTAATTAACTAACAACTTTTATAAAAAGAGCTTATGCTCAATCCGATTTATTTGAAAGATTTAGACCTTCGATTCATAGATTAACTTTACAAAAATTCGTGTTTTAATATATAACCATCCAAATCGAAAAGTAAAAGTAAGGAAATGATAGTTAGACAAAAATCTACAAGTTAGAGTGCTTACATCAATCGGATTCGAATACAATGTACAAATAACCTCAATCTATACAACAAAGGTCTTCAAAATACATGGATCTTCAAGGAAACTATGAAATAGAGATGAGGGAGTGGTGTTTTAGTGGTGGTGGTCGGCGGTGTAATGGTGGCCGGCCTAGGTGGCGGCTGAAGAGAAGAAAGGAGGAGGGTGGAGGCTAGGGTTTGTGTTATAAAATGAAAGTATGAAACCCTAGTGGGTGGGGTGGATGGTGTTTTAAATAAAAATGGGTAGGATTATTATTATTTAGTGTATTGTGTGTACTCCATTCCCTGTTGAGTTAAAGTGTAACGTGGTACTTCGGTTTGACAAAAATGCGAGAAATATATCTTTGGGAATGTTTTTATAAAAGTATTATAAAAACAAAATTTTTGATTTTAAAAAAAAATAATTATTGGACTTAAGTTATTATTAATGTGGTGTCGGTACGCGATGAGTGTCGTTTTTCACATTTTACGAGATAATCTCTCGTTTTCAAATCAAATAAATTCGGAATAGTTTAAAAATGAAATATAAGTAATAATAAATATAATTTATTATATATAAAAAAAATTAGACATAGAAAATAGATAAGTATTCTTTCATTAGAATATTATATTAATTTAATACAAGGCGAAATTTACCAATGGTTACACATGGTACTTCTTATGAACCACCTCCTAATCCCAGTCAAACACAACCTGCTGTTGAAATTGACAGTGAGGAGGAAGATGAACCATCACCTCAAAAAAAGACCTAAACAAAAGAAACTCCTAAAACACCTGTTCTAAGACCATATAAACCAAAAATTCCATATCCCCAATGCCTCAGAAAAGAAAAAATGGAAGCTCAATGTGGGAAGTTCCTAGATATGATTCGTGTCATTCGAATCAATGTTCCATTAATCGATGTCATTGCCGGAATGCCTAATTACGGCAAGTTTCTTAAAGAACTTGTAAGTAACAAAAACAAACTAGAACAAATATCTGCAGCCTTTTTAAGTGACGAATCTTCGGCAATAATCCAAAATAAAGTTCCACCAAAATTGGGAGATCCCGAAAGTTTTCTAATTCCGTGTAATTTTGGTAAAACATTCTCTTGCAATGCCATGGCCGATCTTGGTGCAAGTATCAATATCATGCCATATTCTCTTTATGCCAAACTTTCTCTAGAAACTCTCAAGCCTACCAAAATGAGTGTTCGATTAGCAGATCGCTCTTTTCAATACCCTGTTGGGATAGCAGAAAATATGCTAGTCGAAGTTGGTAAATTCACATTTCCTGTTGACTTCGTTATCTTAGAAATGGAGGAAGATAGCAAAGTTCCTCTAATTCTAAGAAGACCATTCTTACACACAGCTGATGCAATAATTAGAGTCAAACAAAGAAAACTAAATCTTGGAGTTGGAGAAGAAAGGATATCTTTTTCAATCGATGCAGCCATGAAACATTCTTATTCTGACGATGACACTTGTTTTAGCATAGATGTTATTGACGAAATTCTTGAAGAGGATTTTGACAACTTGCTAAACGAAGGAGTAGAAATTCTTCACTCTATTCAAGGAACAATTCTTGAAGAAAAACTCTATGCTGAGTTTGAAGAATTTATGGCCATGAATGAAGAAATTGAAACCGATGATGAGGAAGAAATCATTTTCGAAAGAATTACCTTCAATACAGAATACAAAATTAAGAAATCTCTAGAAGAACCACCGACTGACCTTGAACTTAAACCTCTTCCTAAACATCTAGAGTATGCTTTCCTAGAAGGAACATCCTTCCTCCCAGTAATTATATCCTCCGAACTTTCAGAAAATAATAAAGCACACTTGTTCACTATTCTTAAAAATCATAAACGAGCATTTGCCTGGAAAACCTCAGATATTCGTGGAATCTGTCCCTCATTTTGCAAACACAAAATACAAATGTTGGATGATAAGAAACCAGTAGTCAAAAAACAAAGAAGGTTAAATCCTAACATGCAAGAAGTAGTTAAGAAAGAAATAACAAAACTCCTCAATGTCGGAATCATTTACCCCATTGCTGATAACCCATGGGTAAGCCCTATTCATTGTGTACCAAAGAAAGGTGGTATCACCATGGTTACAAATGAGAATGATGAGTTAGTTCCCACCAGAACAATTACTGGTTGGAGAGTTTGTATTGATTACCGAAATCACAATGAGGCTACAGCCAAAGATCATTTTCCCTTACCCTTTATGGATCAAATGCTAGAAAGACTAGCAGGAAACGAATACTTTTGTTTTCTAGATGGTCTTTCTGGATACTTTCAAATTCCTATCGATCCTCTCGATCAAGAAAAAACCACTTTCACATGCCATTTTGGAACATATGCTTACTGATGAATGCCTTTTGGCTTATGTAACGCACCTGCTACTTTCCAAAGATGTATGATTGCCATATTTCATGACATGATTGAAGAATCTATGGAAGTTTTCATGGAAGATTTCTCTATCTTCGGAAACTCATTCAAAAGCTGTTTGGTCAACTTAAGTAAAATGCTTAAAAGATGTGAAGAGACTAACCTAGTTCTCAATTGGGAAAAATGCCACTTTATGGTTAAAGAAGGAATTGTTCTCGGACATAAAGTGTCTGGAGCAGGTTTAGAAGTTGACAAAGCAAAAATCAAAGTCATAGCCAAACTTCCACCCCCCCACTAATACCAAAGGTATTAGAAGTTTTCTTGGACATGCCGGTTTTTATCGTAGATTCATAAAAGATTTCTCCAAGATAACTAAACCATTAACTAAGCTACTTGAAAAAGACATTCCATTTGAATTCAATGAAGAATGCGTAAAAGCATTTGAACTATTAAAAGAAAAACTTACATGCACACCTATCATAGCAAGTCCAGATTGGAATCTTCCATTTGAGCGAATGTGTGATGCAACTGAAAGCGCTATTGGAGCCATAATAGGCCAACGAAAAGAAAAACATTTTCATCCAATCTACTTTGCTAGTAGAACATTGAATGCAGCTCAGCAAAATTATACAATCACTGAAAAAGAACTAATGGATGTTGTATTTGCATTTGACAAATTCCGATCATATCTCGTTCTATCCAAAACAACTGTCTTTACAGATCATTCAGCATTAAAATATCTCTTTAAGAAGTTAGATGCCAAACCTCGTCTCATACGATGGGTTTTGCTCTTACAAGAATTCGATATTGAGATAAAAGACAAGAAAGGTGTTGATAATGTTGCAGCTGATCACCTATCTAGAATTGAGAAACAAGATGGTGATGATTAAGAACTCGAAATAAACGATTATTTTCAAGAAGAAATTCTAATGGAAATACATTCAGATAATGAACCTTGGTTCGCTGATTTTGCGAATTTCTTTGTTGGAAAAGTTCTACGAAAAAATATGACATACCAACAAAAGAAAAAATTCTTCTCCGATCTAAAAAACTTCTTTAGGGAAGAGCCACATCTTTTTATGTCTCAAAATGGGCAGAAGCCCAAGCTCTTCAAACTAACGATGCAAGAGTCGTCATAACATTCCTTAAAAAACTCTTTAGTTGCTTCAGAGTTCCAAAAGCCTTAATAAGCAATAGAGGAACACATTTCTGTAACCATATGATGGAAAAAGCCATGAAGAAATATTGGGTAAACCATCGTTTCTCTACCTCATATCACCCTCAAACTAGTGGTTAAGTGTAAAATACAAACATAGCATTAAAAGAATCCTGGAAAAGACTGTAAAAGACAACCCTGCTCTTTGGTCTAAAAAATTGGATGATGCTCTGTAGGCTTTCCACACAACATACAAAACACCCACTGGAACAACACCTTATAAACTAATCTATGGCAAAGCTTGTCATTTACCGCTCGAATTAGAACATCGTGCATATTGGGCACTTAAGAAATGTAACAGCGATCTAATTGCCGCTGGAGAAAAACGTATGTTTCAACTCCATGAGTTAGACGAATTTCGTTTACACGCTTATGAAAATTCTATACTATACAAAGAAAGAACCAAAATCTGGCACGATCGAAAACTAAAAATCCGTAAAGAATTCAACAAAGGAGAAAAAGTGCTTCTATTTCAATCAAAATATAAATTCAAAAAACCGAAACTGATATCCCGTTGGCTTGGACCGTACATGGTGAAACACTAATATCCATCCGGATATGTGGAATTATACGGGAAAGATGGTAAAACTTTTATTGTCAATGGTCACAAACTTAAGTTATATCATGAAGAAGAACATTACAATGATCGAAGGGCAGAACTCACTCCCTTCTTCCCTAAAACCTAAATCTATATGTCCTTGTGAGTCTAGCTTAAGACACCTCGAAAAAAAAGCGCTTCTCGGGAGGCAACCCATGTTTTCAAAAAAATTCACCACAGTTTAATTTAAGTGTGGAGGAATTTTCGCCTTTGTGGTTTAAAAAAAATCCCATAATATTTTTGTGTGTTTGGTTATTTTTGCAGGTTTTTAGTTTATGGATGCATGCAGAAAAGTTTCATATGTCAACTTCCGTCGATAGCCCTGGGAAGTTTCGATCTTATTATTTTGATTATCCTATTTTTATTTTTTTCAGGTTTTCACATTAGGGACAATGTTCAACTTAAGTGTTGAGGGAATGCAAATAGAATAATCGAGCGTATTCCACCTTATTGTTTGTCCTAAATTAGAAACTTTTGATAAAAAAAAAATGCATGGTATTTCAATACATATCTAAGACAAGTATAATCCCCACTAAATTGTGAGAATATTCTTAGCCTTTATATGAAGTGTATAGCATTTTTGCACTTCATGTTTCATTATATATGAGTGAGCCGGTAATTCAGTTTAACTCTAGAACTTGTGCATGTATTTCGTTTGCTAAATCGTAGTGAGGTTAATTTATAGACAGATATATATGATAAAAAGGCAAAATTTCCACCCAAAACAACCCTTATCCATATATCACCTTCAGCCTGAAATATTCGAATAATTGATGTATTATGTTCTATTCGCTAGTCACTTATATGTCTCAAAAAAAAGAAGAAAAAAGAATGATGATGAATAAAGGCAAGAAAATATATGCCTAGAAAAAAGTAAAGTGAAGGCAAGTTGTTGGCTAGCGACAGTATGGTTTAGTGAATCATTATGGCTGTTATATCTTCCAAAAACAAAACACCCATATTATCCTTCATATTCTAAATAAATTAACCATTATATTGCCTTCTTTTGATATATTTTTCTGGTGCTCACGCCGCAACGGTTATGTTTACGTATCTTGTACAAGCCTATGGTAGTTGTATGAGTTATGTCTATGCAAATTGAGTGTTCCCACATAATCACCCTGTTGAGCAAAATTGTGTGAATTCAAATAATCCTATGTGAGGTGATTTAGTATGTATTAATATGAAATATCTTTGTCTCTAACAAATAAACTTCCTTCAAGAATCTATCTTTAAAAATATTTAATCTGCTTTGTCGCTTACATTACTTGAGGGTAAGCAATAGCTAAGTGTGGAGGAATTTGATGACGCTCGAATTATACATATTTTATATAGCGTTATTTATTAGTTTCTTAATGATTTATATGGACTTTTGATACTTAATTGCTTGAAAATACATTTCAGGTCCTCTAGACAAAGATCTCTTAGATTCAAGACGAAGTATTCACTTCCAAGATAAATCCATGTGTAACAAGCTGGTTTTATTATGGTGATTGAGTAATGTTGTTTTGGTTAAGTTCATTTCGTTCACCTTGGTGACGTGGAAATGATTTGTGTGGTTTTGTGTTCCGGGTTTTTGCGTAATGAGTTTTGTTAAATCTTGTGAGCGTTAGTAAGTTACCTGGTGTTCGGTTTTATGGATTAAATTAATTATAAGTGTGAAATTCTATTTTTGGAAACTTTGGTTTGAAAATGATAATTTTCTGAGTCGTCGTAAAAACGAAGGTTTATCGCGTAATACGTTAGGTTTCATTATGGGTTCTTATAAAATATCAAGAGTACAAGGTTTTAAGTGTAATATTTAATTATAAAAAAATAATAAATATATGTGTGTAGGAAATCGGCCCAAAGCGGTTTTCAAGGGTTTTGGGTTTATTTTATTTATCAAACAAGGAATCCTAGTCCAACCCAAACAAGCCCCACACGCCACCCTTATAACTATAGAAAACGACCCATACCCTTCTTTCTGGGATATTCAGTCGAACCAAGAGAGGAGGAGAAGCAGGAACATTTTAGGGGTTATTTTTTAAGCATGAAAATCAAGATCAATGTATAATTTTCAATACTTGTATTCAATTAATTACTATAATTCATGTAACAAGGATATAATGGATTAGGGTTTATCATTAATTCTGTATATTAATTGTATAAAACATGTTGAGATCAATAATTAGTAATGTTATGATGATTGGTGAAGAGATTTGGGCATAAAACATGTTAGTTAATGAGTTAGGGTTTTGACAGATTTGTAAGGCTGTAAAGATAGGAAGATATTTAATAGACGGAAATGAGTTAGATCATGAATCTTGAGTCTAAATTGTAGTTCAGTGAAAGAGCTTTCCAAAAAGTCCAGCCACGATCGATTTCGAGGTCCAGAAGGCAGCCTAATTATTTTTGCGAGAAAAGGTGTTAAAGCTGTTAAACCGGGACAGATTTAGGGTAAAAGTATTGAGGTTCAAAGTGGATTAGAAAGTGGATTTCGGGTTAGCCCTTCTGATAGAGTTGAGTTCTATATTCCCTTTGACTTCCACGCGAAGGAGGGCCGTTAAAAAGTTGTAAAAATATGATTCTTAGGTCAAAACATTTTGGTGTGCGTTCAGATCCGAATCTGGATAGTTTTTATGTTTGATTTTTCTATGAATACTTGTATGTGTTTTTAGAGCATCGAATTCTGGGAATAGCTTTTATGCTCATAAGTGACCATGGTGAATTTTTGGTGTGAGTTGTGGATCTATTTTTGTCGTGATTTCATGTGGGTAAATGTACCCCAAAATTCTGCGTTTTCTGATATAATTTGTGCAAGGAATTTAGTGAGTGTAAGTAATTGGTAGTGTTTGGTATGAAGTCTAGGTGAACCACAGTAGTTTATATGACCTTTAGACATCCATAATATGTGTTACATGGACTATAGCTTTTAGCTTGGTCGCGCGTAATGTGGGTTTATTTTGTTGTATAGATTTGTGATTGTTTATTTGGAAGCTGCAAAGACTCAGGTGAGTTCATAGTCCTATTTTTACATTTGTTTTAAACTTGGGATGAGAATGATGCTTGTGCTGAAATACTTTTAAGTTATTATGATTATGTGGTTTATAAATTCAAGGACTAGTAAGTGTTATTATATGTGTATGCATGGTATGATATTAATGTGTGGTTATTCTGTGTGGTTTAATTGGAGGGTAGCTATGCTTTCATTATTCATTTGAGCAATCCAATTGAAGGATAGTATCCCTACCTGTTATTATTCTGTGTGGTCTGATCGGAGGGTAATGATTACCCATTATTGTGAACTTGGATCGTGGGCACATTCCGTCCCAATTAATGTTTGATATAGTATTTGGATCGTGGGCATGTTCCGTCCCTATTGTTGCCTTATGATGCGTTGTTGGTTGATTGATGAGATTGCATGCTAGATTGTATAATAACTAGTCTTACTGTCATGCTATGTTCTATAATCACAGCGAACAGCTTGCCTTGTGTGATATTGTGTGTCATAAACCTATGAATCTCACCAACATTATGTTGACGTTTTTAAGCATCATTTTCAGGTGAGCTTTCTAAGGCTAAGGTGGAAGGGAGCGACTAGACGAGACTTAGTTGCATTTGAGAATGGATTATCTTTATGTTTTATTGAAGTTACTTTTGGAATTTTGATTTGGTTATTTTCTTTTGGGGTATTGTTACGACACTTTGTGTTGGTACTTTGCTCTACTTATGTGCATGCAGAAATTCTCTATTTAGATACCAGGTGTTGTGATGATATCCATGATGTTACACTCGCGTTTCCGCCTTGGCGAGGTGTGACACCATGTTAAAGTATAAAGTACGCCATCCTTGCTCAAATGTACGCCGGTTATGGGGGCGTATGAAGTCCTATAAGAAATAAAGTCAAATCCAATAAAGTGCGGCGATCTTATTATCTATGTACGCCGGCCTTCAGCCTTAATAATGACCCTTTAGCGCCAAGTAAACTATTGAAGCCGCTGTGGTTATCCTCCAAGATCACCGGCATTCTATGTAAAGTCCGCCGACCTTTGTATTAAGAGCGACGTACTTCAGTGCCTGGCCACTTCTCCATGCCTATAAATAGAGCCCCAATTTGTCTCATTTCAACACACCTCTCATCCCAACAACCAATAAAGCTCTGATACTCACTCTCCTTCGTAATCCAATCATTGGAGTGCTCAAGTGAAGTCAAAGATCCTTAAAGTATTGAAATACTTCTTAGATATTATTGTGGTGATCGCTAGTGACGGTAGCTTCTTCATTACATTAATTCAGAAGCATGTTGATTATTTCAATCGTTATTATCACTGTAAGCTTTTTTGTTAAAGCCATGTTAGGCTAAACTCTTTATGGTTGCTTGGATATGTTAATATAATAAAGTGATTGGTTGTGGTTATGATCTCTTGTCGATTTCTTGTTTATGTTAATACCCTGCAGTGTTTTAAACTTATCACCATTGTTTATCTCTTTGATTATAATTACTAGTTGGAAAAGGATCGAAAGATTCAATTAGTATTTTATGGTTTTCAACATATGTCTATGTGTGTTGATCAATTGAAGGAGAAATCGCTTTTGTATTGAAATAAACAATAGAGTTTTAAACATTGCAACTATTTCTTATACTTGTTAACCACTTATTTAAGGATTAGCGGACATAAGTCTTGAATCACATTTGTTAACTGATGAAACATTATTTTGACGAAAACAACTACTCATTTGTTGAACTTGCTATACCTCTGAGATCATCATTATAAACCATCACCAAGTTATAGAAACTATCCAAGTAAACTATATTTGTCTCATACTCAAATTTCATAGTAAGCATTTGCATAAGTTTCCTAAATCATCTTGATTAGTTAATTGATATATAAGAGTAATCTCAGTCCCTATGGAATGACCTGGTCTTACCAAAACTCTTTACTATAAACGAGGGTTATACTTTTACCCGTATGTTTTGAATTAAGAGAATCGGTAAAATTAGTTATGATAAATTTAAAGATTTCGGAACACATCATTGAGTTTGAATGGGACACTATATGCCATGAAGGTAAATACATTTCCTAGAATTGTGTCTTTCTTAGATTTAATTAAGATAGACAGATTGGTGTATAGAAATTGGGAAGTGTTAGGCAAGAAGTTCATGGATATGTTAGAGTGGTTCTATTTAGTTTGCTTAAAGCAAGATGTGTTAGGAGATTTACCACCAGTTATAGGGGTGATAAAGGTTGATATGTTGGGATTGTACAAGTTAGTGGACAACTTGGGTGGATACATGAATGTCACATTCAATAATAAATTGAACAAGGTTGCACAGTTACTAGGATTGACACATGATGATGAGGAAGCAGTTAAAGAATGTTACAAGAAGTATATAGGAATGGTGAAGATATACTATGAGGAAGCACAGAGATCCAAGCAGGAAAGGCCAGCAGGTGAAGTGGTTGGGAATACCAGTGGGACTACTCATATAAAAGATCCACTAGGCTATGCAGGGATAAGTGTTGAAATAGAAGGTGGACTGGAATGAACTCCAAAGAAAACTGCACAATTTGGTGTCAAAATGGAAAGCAACATGGAAGATACAATAGATGGAGATGAACAAGGAAGCACATCAAGCAGTGATGATTTCATTGTCATCACTTGAAGAAAAGAACCAAGCAGCATGGAAATTTTAACATTCAAGCATTAGGGAGGAGATGTAACCTATATAATGTCTGTGAATGTTAAAAGTACAATATAGTTTTATGTTTAAGTATTATGGGTCGTATTTTATAAAGGCTACATGTAATGGGTTGGGTCAAAAAACCTTAACCCAAACAGCTGTTAAGAGTCAGTTATGCACGTTTGTTGTTATGGTAGTTATAGCAGTTAGGGCAGTTATGGTTGAATCGACACAATGCTTCACAAGCATCAGTCATGTCGTTTCATATAATATAAATAGATTTAGATCGATTCAATGTAAACAATGTCCCATTATTCATATCAATATATTCCGTGTTTACATATTATTGTTTCTACAAATTCAGTTTCAATCACATTCACAAATCATGGTTAACTACAAACATGTTATGCATAAGAATTGGTTACAATATAGGCCTGTGAACCATTACCAACATATGTACCAATCAATCCCCAGCTCTTAGGCCTACCATGTCTGAAGTAGTAATATGCTTGAGGGTCGTACGAAAATCAAGGAAATAGACGTGAATTTAGTTACATAGAAGAAGAGCTCAAGTTTCGATCAATCGATGGGGAACAAGAAGAGATGCTTTCCTACGAGTCTGATAGACTGATGACATCTGCTTTACCCTCATCTTCTAGCTCGCACGAACTCTATCCCAGGAATCAAATTTCTGACGAATTTTATTCATTATCATGATAAAGACCTAATGTACGTTTTTATATTATTTGTGAAGCGTGTTGCTATATTGCTCCATTTAACTTCCTATATTATATTTTTAAATGGAAGCATGTCAGCATATATTTGTATGTTATCGAACCATGGTGGATTATGATTTGAAAACTAGTTCTTCCATAATTGTTTGACATTTTATCTTTTGAATAAGTTTTTTAATAAATACCATTTGGAAATTCTTGTGATGTCTTTGTTATAAAGGTGTGTGAATTTTGTTTTGGGGTTACCCATGGGTGGAGTTTGGTCCTCATTAAGTCCTAATTCAAAAGTCAAATAGCGGTGAGAAAATAGATAGGAAATGCTATATAGATGTCATATACTGCGTTTTGAACATTCTGAATAAAATTTTATGCTTGTTTATAAACCAAAAATTTTAATGTGTCCATTAGTGATAGAGACTACTTGGACAACTAGTTTCTAAATGTTCATAAAAGAAAATTTGCTGCATCCATTAAAAAATTTCTTTCTGGCACTGCACCTTGGTTATTTTTCAAGTTGAGATTTTCCATAAAACTCTTGCCATTCTTAAAAGAATTCATAAAAGTGGGTGTGTTTGTTTTTCAAAAAGGCTTTTTACTGCCTCTTACCACTTACCGATCAGACACGGTGAGAGGCAGAGGTTTGTTTTCTTTTCCTTCCGGTCGGTAAACAGGTATCCCTCTTACCCGCTAAGATGTAGTGGTAATCTTTGATTGCCTCTTAACCCTATATATCAAGAAAATATTTTTAAAGATTTATATAAAAACATCACATCTACCTGGGTTTGAAACCACAACAAGAAATCTTATCTTCACGGGGTTACAAATGTGTATCCACTACTACAAAAATGGACATAGAGCCCGGTTGAAAAGGTTGATAGAGCCCAGGGGAGGACTCTATGTGAAAAGTAAATAGAGCCCAGTTTTGAAAACGGGCTCTATTACTTTTTATAGAGCCCGGTTTTCTATCAAAGAACATGGTTCTATGTGAACAAAATATTAAAAAAAAAATACAGCCATGAAATCTAGTACCTTTTGGCCAAATAAACATTATATTGATTGAGATAAGAAAATATTCACTAATATTACAACTACTTTCTATTGATACATTGAGATTAATCTTGTGACTACTCTTGCATACAACACTTTTCAAGTTCTCTGAGTAAGACGTTGAGTCTGTGCCTTGACCCACTTGACACTTGACTAGTTGAAAGGAGCCACCTACAATTTGCCTAAAAAACTGTACGTGTGGATAAGCAGGCCCAAACACCCTTAAATTGGTTAACTGATGTAGGATAGAGTAGTAAGCAGATAAGCAAAATTACTAAAGGTGCTGGCAAAAATGCTACAACGCAAAGCCATTAGTTTCAAACAATGAAGGCGGCAAAATCTTATACAAATTAAAAAAAATACCACAAAGTTGCGGATGGTGTGTGTTTGTCATCACATACCTTAATAATCCAGTTGTGTGAGGAACCACTGAAGATCAACAAATGCTGCCAACATATGGAATAATGCAAACTCGGGGCATTATGTCGTCAGGCTATGATAACTGGAACAAACGCAGTTGCAAGGTGTAAATACTTTTTGCTCATTTGGCGGCCCTACATGGTAGATAAAAAAGAGTCCACAAACTGGTTTACCAGAATCCATGGAACAAAACAGCGTAAATAAATCTGCAAAGGTCAGTTTATGTGGCTAACCTGTACGCGCACTTGCTCTCGTGTGCGTGGGTGCAGTATTTGTTCTTGCAGGCGGTGTTGGCGTTGTTCTACTTCCTCTTGTGGCCTGTCTTGCCGGACGTGTCATATGCGATTTGTAACACCCCCAAAATACCGCAGCGGAAGACTGTGTCACAGGGGTGCTACTTCATAATACAAAGTACAAGTTATAGAAAACGAACTCTAAATGAGACGTTTTGAAAAGTTACCATTCGATTAATGAATTCAAAGTTACAAACATGAGATTCCAAAGTATGATACAAAAATGTATACAAAATGTTTTTGAATGATAAATGATAAAAGCGTAAGTCTTCAGAATATGCAGCTTGACTCTAAGTTCCACGCACTAGCTATCGCCTTACTAACCTGAGATAAACATGCTAAAGTGTCAACACAATGGTTGGTGAGTTCATAGAGTTTGTCTTAAAACAGTTGAAAAGCCTATAAAGAATGTTCACATAGCAAAGGCATTGTGAATCCACTCAGTTGCAAGTCCCGCCATAAGAGACTTGTAACATGTGTGTTCACAACCTACTGCTACATATATAGTATGAATAAGACATGTATAAGTTCATCAAAACAATTAAGCAATTAGTAGTGAGTCTCTACTTCATCTCCGAAGACCTCACTTGGGAGCCAATTCCCAAAGACAACTGGGAGCCACTTCCCAAAGAAAACTGGGAGCCACTTCCCAAAGAAAACTAGGAGCCACTTCCCAAAGATAAAAGTTTACTGGGAGCCGCTTCCCAAAGATAAAAGATTACTGGGAGCCACTTCCCAAAGATAAAAGACAGTCATGTATGTATGAAATCAAGTATAATGCAATCAAGTATAAGACAATCAAGTATAAAACAATCAAGTATAAATGTTTTGAGTATTTGTACAAGTAAGCAAGTAGTTGAGCATGTATCTCCCCCAAAGAGTTAAAACAAGTATGAAAAAGTAGGGGCTATAACTCACCTTAAGCTTATGTAATGAGAAATGAAAGTGGTAGTCGAATCACGAAAGTCTCTAAGAACAGCCTATAATAGAACGTTGCGACTTAGGTTTGGAGTAACGTCTAAGAATACGAAGAATTGCCCATATATGTCTTGCATAATGTTCATGATGTAGTACTTAGTATATAGTGTAAGTCTTTGAATATAAATGGTTTATGAAACATGTATAGGTTGTATATCTCTTACTACCGTTCGGGTCGACATAATTCAGAAGTCATGGAGTAAACGTTCGAGGAGCCAGGACACTTTAATTCGTAAATCCACAACTCATCTTGACGGCTTACTTAATGAACTCCTCACATGAGGCTCCCTACTATTGTAGTATTTGATAACATATATATAAGTTTTGATCTTTAAAAGTTATATGGTCTTTAGCCGTGGCTTTGCCGTGACCTTGGTCATTGTTACCATGGTCTTGAGACTCAACCTTGGCTTTAGCCATGGTTGTGGTCTTGGCTTTAGGTCATTAGACCTCTTGGTCTCATCTAATTATAATCATTATATAGTAACTTTGGTCTAAAAATGGGCTGTTAAGAATTTGAAGAAAATATCACTCAGAAAGCGTTTTCAGGGCTCGAGCTTCTTTATTCCTGAACGAAAACGTCGTTCCGGACAACTTTCGTGTTTAAACTTTTTGATGAATCGGACCAGAAGGGTGACTTTAAAAATGGCAGAATGCAAAACAGTAGGGTATAGGCAGTTTTGCCGTTTTGGTTTCGCTAACTTCTTATGGCCATAACTTTTGACTCGGGTATTCGTTTTGGGTGATTCAAATTGCTATGTTTTCCTTGTTAAGTCCTATTTAACAGTAAGTAAGTGTCAAATATCATAGTTGTACTATTTTGGTCGTGGTTCTCCATAAAAGTCACTAGTTTACTTGTTTAAATATCATAAGTTAACATATATATACATAACTTGTTTTACTAGTTTTTATACATCATGAACATAATACAAAGACCATATATAGCATGAAAGAAACATAATAAGCATGAAAATGATATTGAGCAAGAAAGTGTAATAGGATTTCTTACAACTTTTGGCTTTCTCTTAAGAAAGGAAGTCAAGTATAGAACTAGGACACTAAACCTAAGCTTGTAAACCCTTTACCACAACTCTTGTAACCCTTGCTAGCCTTGATCTAACCCTTGTGAAAATCATTTAACTTCAGCCCTAGTAACCTTGTGTAGCTCCTAATTCAACCATGGAATCACCAAACAAACTTAAGAACTAGGTAGAGAATACTAAGACCTTGAACTTTGTAGTGTAACTTGTAGTTTGAAGATCAAAGGATCATGGTGCTAGGGATTTAGGTGTGGCATTTGGATTATGAAGAAAGGAAGAGATTAAGCTTGTATTTATAGCATGAAGAGGAGGTGCAAGGAAGGTGCCTAGGAAGTTTCCTTGAGGAGGTGCAAGTTTAGGATATTTTCCTAAAACTTGGTGACCAAGTTTACTTAATATACATGTATCCTAAAGTCCAAGGCTTATCATAAGCCACCAAGGCATGGTGAAGCTTCCTATACACGTTCATATGATGGTTAGGGTGACTAGGTACATAGTTTTGGTATTATCTAGCTTACGGAGTGAGTTTTGGTCCCGGTAATCGCTAACGGTAAGTCGTTAAGTCATGAAACTTAAAATCGGGTATCCTAAAAATATGAAACTTGAAATAATGACTAAACTTGTCAATATACTCCATAATAAAATATAAAATGAGTGGTAGGTTCTATTGGGTTGCTCAAACCCTGCTAAAACTGGAAACACGGTTCTAAAACGCGTAATACGTAAAACGTACGAAAGTTGCGTAAAATTAAGAAAAGTAAAATGTAACTTTTCTAGTAGGATACTAATGACTTAAAATGACTTATAATGTCTAGGCTAGGCTTTGTCTAGTGTCGGTTGGTATTTAATGTCTCTAAACTTAAAACCGTAAGCCTAAAAATCAAGGAATGATTTATAAAATCAAGGAGTGATTTTTGGTCAAAGGAGGAGGGAAAAATATGTTGACTTTTTCTAATAAGTTGGAAACTCAAATCATCTTAGAAACGCGGTGTAGGTATAGGCTAAGGTTACGGCTGAGTAAAAATGCTTAAAACTGAAAATTCCAGTTTTTCACGGCCGAGGCTTATTTTGGTCATGTTTTTCTCAGTCATGATTAATTCTCAAATTAATCATGAGAGTACTAAACATTTTTCTGATGCGGGGTCACTTAACGCGGTCGAGTTTCGTTGTGCGTAGAATTTTTGAATGACGTTTTACCCTAAAACGTGTAATTCCGTGTAATTCCTTAATAACTTTCACGAAAATGATCTGCTGAATGTCAAACTTTTAATTTGCCATAGAAATGATTTATCACTCGAGGCCAAGAAACAAAAATCAAATTTCGGGAAAACTTCGGGAAAAATAGTAAAAGTGAATAGTAAAAATGAATAGTGAAGTTTTCGGGAATAGAAGTTAACTTGAAAATGTGAATTGTTACAGTCTCTACCCCTTAAGGAGAACTTCGTCCCAAAGTTCAGTTGATGTTAACTACTTACGATGTGTCTAAGAGAATTCGGGATCTCTAATATAGTGGTGTTTACTCTGATTCGTCTAAGGTTCTGGTTAAAGAGTTGTATCGGATATGAATAAGCCCACTTATTTATAACTCTTTACTTACATAAAGAAGCGTCCAAATTTATGTAAGTAAGGGATCATAAACTCATGGTTCGGTGATTTGCAATTTCTTTATTTAACTGAAGAGGCGTCCCAATCCATTTAAATAAGGAGATTCTAAATCATCCTACTTAAGAATTTCCGACACAAAATCCGCCTTCTGAGGCCGATAGTAAGATAATCAAGTCATCAAATCCCTAAAGCTAAGCAATAATATTATTTAACTCAAATCTTGTGTCTCATCAAACCAGAACTGTCACAAGATCAAGTTAAATAATTAGTTATTACTGAGCTCCATGTTTTTAATGACTCGGCTAATCTCTGGGGCTCCTTATAATACTAAAGTCACATCATCTAACAGCGTGGAACTAAACCAACAACTACCAAGAAGCGTATGTGTATGTAGTGTGTGTAAGGCAAATAAAGAGGAGAGTCTTAACGTATATAGCAGTTATAGTCTAGGCACTAAATGCAACCTAGTTCTCTATAACCAAGGCTCTGGTACCAATCTATAACACCCCCAAAATACCGCAGCGGAAGACTGTGTCACAGGGGTGCTACTTCATAATACAAAGTACAAGTTATAGAAAACGAACTCTAAATGAGACGTTTTGAAAAGTTACCATTCGATTAATGAATTCAAAGTTACAAACATGAGATTCCAAAGTATGATACATAAATGTATACAAAATGTTTTTGAATGGTAAATGATAAAAGCGTAAGTCTTCAAAATATGCAGCTTGACTCTAAGTTCCACGCACTAGCTATCGCCTTACTAACCTGAGATAAACATGCTAAAGTGTCAACACAATGGTTGGTGAGTTCATAGAGTTTGTCTTAAAACAGTTGAAAAGCCTATAAAGAATGTTCACATAGCAAAGGCATTGTGAATCCACTCAGTTGCAAGTCCCGCCATAAGAGTTGTAACCTGTGTGTTCACAACCCACTGCTACATATATAGTATGAATAAGACATGTATAAGTTCATCAAAACAATTAAGCAATTAGTAGTGAGTCTCTACTTCATCTCCGAAGACCTCACTTGGGAGCCAATTCCCAAAGACAACTGGGAGCCACTTCCCAAAGAAAACTGGGAGCCACTTCCCAAAGATAAAAGTTTACTGGGAGCCACTTCCCAAAGATAAAAGACAGTCATGTATGTATGAAATCAAGTATAATGCAATCAAGTATAAGACAATCAAGTATAAAACAATCAAGTATAAATGTTTTGAGTATTTGTACAAGTAAGCAAGTAGTTGAGCATGTATCTCCCCCAAAGAGTTAAAACAAGTATGAAAAAGTAGGGGCTATAACTCACCTTAAGCTTATGTAATGAGAAATGAAAGTGGTAGTCGAATCACGAAAGTCTCTAAGAACAGCCTATAATAGAACGTTGCGACTTAGGTTTGGAGTAACGTCTAAGAATACGAAGAATTGCCCATATATGTCTTGCATAATGTTCATGATGTAGTACTTAGTATATAGTGTAAGTCTTTGAATATAAATGGTTTATGAAACATGTATAGGTTGTATATCTCTTACTACCGTTCGGGCCGACATAATTCAGAAGTCATGGAGTAAACGTTCGAGGAGCCAGGACACTTTAATTCGTAAATCCACAACTCATCTCGACGGCTTACTTAATGAACTCCTCACATGAGGCTCCCTACTATTGTAGTATTTGATAACATATATATAAGTTTTGATCTTTAAAAGTTATATGGTCTTTAGCCGTGGCTTTGCCGTGACCTTGGTCATTGTTACCATGGTCTTGAGACTCAACCTTGGCTTTAGCCATGGTTGTGGTCTTGGCTTTAGGTCATTAGACCTCTTGGTCTCATCTAATTATAATCATTATATAGTAACTTTGGTCTAAAAATGGGCTGTTAAGAATTTGAAGAAAATATCACTCAGAAAGCGTTTTCAGGGCTCGAGCTTCATTTTCCCGAACAAAAACGTCGTTCCGGACAACTTTCGTGTTTAAACTTTTTGATGAATCGGACCAGAAGGGTGACTTTAAAAATGGCAGAATGCAAAACAGTAGGGTATAGGCAGTTTTGCCGTTTTGGTTTCGCTAACTTCTTATGGCCATAACTTTTGACTCGGGTATTCGTTTTGGGTGATTCAAATTGCTATGTTTTCCTTGTTAAGTCCTCTTTAACAGTAAGTAAGTGTCAAATATCATAGTTGTACTATTTTGGTCGTGGTTCTCCATAAAAGTCACTAGTTTACTTGTTTAAATATCATAAGTTAACATATATATACATAACTTGTTTTACTAGTTTTTATACATCATGAACATAATACAAAGACCATATATAGCATGAAAGAAACATAATAAGCATGAAAATGATATTGAGCAAGAAAGTGTAATAGGATTTCTTACAACTTTTGGCTTTCTCTTAAGAAAGGAAGTCAAGTATAGAACTAGGACACTAAACCTAAGCTTGTAAACCCTTTACCACAACTCTTGTAACCCTTGCTAGCCTTGATCTAACCCTTGTGAAAATCATTTAACTTCAGCCCTAGTAACCTTGTGTAGCTCCTAATTCAACCATGGAATCACCAAACAAACTTAAGAACTAGGTAGAGAATACTAAGACCTTGAACTTTGTAGTGTAACTTGTAGTTTGAAGATCAAAGGATCATGGTGCTAGGGATTTATGTGTGGCATTTGGATTATGAAGAAAGGAAGAGATTAAGCTTGTATTTATAGCATGAAGAGGAGGTGCAAGGAAGGTGCCTAGGAAGTTTCCTTGAGGAGGTGCAAGTTTAGGATATTTTCCTAAAACTTGGTGACCAAGTTTACTTAATATACATGTATCCTAAAGTCCAAGGCTTATCATAAGCCACCAAGGCATGGTGAAGCTTCCTATACACGTTCATATGATGGTTAGGGTGACTAGGTACATAGTTTTGGTATTATCTAGCTTACGGAGTGAGTTTTGGTCCCGGTAATCGCTAACGGTAAGTCGTTAAGTCATGAAACTTAAAATCGGGTATCCTAAAAATATGAAACTTGAAATAATGACTAAACTTGTCAATATACTCCATAATAAAATATAAAATGAGTGGTAGGTTCTATTGGGTTGCTCAAACCCTGCTAAAACTGGAAACACGGTTCTAAAACGCGTAATACGTAAAACGTACGAAAGTTGCGTAAAATTAAGAAAAGTAAAATGTAACTTTTCTAGTAGGATACTAATGACTTAAAATGACTTATAATGTCTAGGCTAGGCTCTGTCTAGTGTCGGTTGGTATTTAATGTCTCTAAACTTAAAACCGTAAGCCTAAAAATCAAGGAATGATTTATAAAATCAAGGAATGATTTTTGGTCAAAGGAGGAGGGAAAAATATGTTGACTTTTTCTAATAAGTTGGAAACTCAAATCGTCTTAAAAATGCGGTGTAGGTATAGGCTAAGGTTACGGCTGAGTAAAAATGCTTAAAACTGAAAATTCCAGTTTTTCACGGCCGAGGCTTATTTTGGTCATGTTTTTCTCAGTCATGATTAATTCTCAAATTAATCATGAGAGTACTAAACATTTTTCTGATGCGGGGTCACTTAACGCGGTCGAGTTTCGTTGTGCGTAGAATTTTTGAATGACGTTTTACCCTAAAACGTGTAATTCCGTGTAATTCCTTAATAACTTTCACGAAAATGATCTGCTGAATGTCAAACTTTTAATTTGCCATAGAAATGATTTATCACTCGAGGCCAAGAAACAAAAATCAAATTTCGGGAAAACTTCGGGAAAAATAGTAAAAGTGAATAGTAAAAATGAATAGTGAAGTTTTCGGGAATAGAAGTTAACTTGAAAATGTGAATTGTTACAGTCTCTACCCCTTAAGGAGAACTTCGTCCCGAAGTTCAGTTGATGTTAACTACTTACGATGTGTCTAAGAGAATTCGGGATCTCTAATATAGTGGTGTTTACTCTGATTCGTCTAATGTTCTGGTTAAGGAGTTGTATCGGATATGAATAAGCCCACTTATTTATAACTCTTTACTTACATAAAGAAGCGTCCAAATTTATGTAAGTAAGGGATCATAAACTCATGGTTCGGTGATTTGCAATTTCTTTATTTAACTGAAGAGGCGTCCCAATCCATTTAAATAAGGAGATTCTAAATCATCCTACTTAAGAATTTCCGACACAAAATCCGCCTTCTGAGGCCGATAGTAAGATAATCAAGTCATCAAATCCCTAAAGCTAAGCAATAATATTATTTAACTCAAATCTTGTGTCTCATCAAACCAGAACTGTCACAAGATCAAGTTAAATAATTAGTTATTACTGAGCTCCATGTTTTTAATGACTCGGCTAATCTCTGGGGCTCCTTATAATACTAAAGTCACATCATCTAACAGCGTGGAACTAAACCAACAACTACCAAGAAGCGTATGTGTATGTAGTGTGTGTAAGGCAAATAAAGAGGAGAGTCTTAACGTATATAGCAGTTATAGTCTAGGCACTAAATGCAACCTAGTTCTCTATAACCAAGGCTCTGGTACCAATCTATAACACCCCCAAAATACCGCAGCGGAAGACTGTGTCACAGGGGTGCTACTTCATAATACAAAGTACAAGTTATAGAAAACGAACTCTAAATGAGACGTTTTGAAAAGTTACCATTCGATTAATGAATTCAAAGTTACAAACATGAGATTCCAAAGTATGATACATAAATGTATACAAAATGTTTTTGAATGGTAAATGATAAAAGCGTAAGTCTTCAGAATATGCAGCTTGACTCTAAGTTCCACGCACTAGCTATCGCCTTACTAACCTGAGATAAACATGCTAAAGTGTCAACACAATGGTTGGTGAGTTCATAGAGTTTGTCTTAAAACAGTTGAAAAGCCTATAAAGAATGTTCACATAGCAAAGGCATTGTGAATCCACTCAGTTGCAAGTCCCGCCATAAGAGACTTGTAACCTGTGTGTTCACAACCCACTGCTACATATATAGTATGAATAAGACATGTATAAGTTCATCAAAACAATTAAGCAAATAGTAGTGAGTCTCTACTTCATCTCCGAAGACCTCACTTGGGAGCCAATTCCCAAAGACAACTGGGAGCCACTTCCCAAAGAAAACTGGGAGCCACTTCCCAAAGATAAAAGTTTACTGGGAGCCACTTCCCAAAGATAAAAGACAGTCATGTATGTATGAAATCAAGTATAATGCAATCAAGTATAAGACAATCAAGTATAAAACAATCAAGTATAAATGTTTTGAGTATTTGTACAAGTAAGCAAGTAGTTGAGCATGTATCTCCCCCAAAGAGTTAAAACAAGTATGAAAAAGTAGGGGCTATAACTCACCTTAAGCTTATGTAATGAGAAATGAAAGTGGTAGTCGAATCACGAAAGTCTCTAAGAACAGCCTATAATAGAACGTTGCGACTTAGGTTTGGAGTAACGTCTAAGAATACGAAGAATTGCCCATATATGTCTTGCATAATGTTCATGATGTAGTACTTAGTATATAGTGTAAGTCTTTGAATATAAATGGTTTATGAAACATGTATAGGTTGTATATCTCTTACTACCGTTCGGGCCGACATAATTCAGAAGTCATGGAGTAAACGTTCGAGGAGCCAGGACACTTTAATTCGTAAATCCACAACTCATCTCGACGGCTTACTTAATGAACTCCTCACATGAGGCTCCCTACTATTGTAGTATTTGATAACATATATATAAGTTTTGATCTTTAAAAGTTATATGGTCTTTAGCCGTGGCTTTGCCGTGACCTTGGTCATTGTTACCATGGTCTTGAGACTCAACCTTGGCTTTAGCCATGGTTGTGGTCTTGGCTTTAGGTCATTAGACCTCTTGGTCTCATCTAATTATAATCATTATATAGTAACTTTGGTCTAAAAATGGGCTGTTAAGAATTTGAAGAAAATATCACTCAGAAAGCGTTTTCAGGGCTCGAGCTTCTTTATTCCTGAACGAAAACGTCGTTCCGGACAACTTTCGTGTTTAAACTTTTTGATGAATCGGACCAGAAGGGTGACTTTAAAAATGGCAGAATGCAAAACAGTAGGGTATAGGCAGTTTTGCCGTTTTGGTTTCGCTAACTTCTTATGGCCATAACTTTTGACTCGGGTATTCGTTTTGGGTGATTCAAATTGCTATGTTTTCCTTGTTAAGTCCTATTTAACAGTAAGTAAGTGACAAATATCATAGTTGTACTATTTTGGTCGTGGTTCTCCATAAAAGTCACTAGTTTACTTGTTTAAATATCATAAGTTAACATATATATACATAACTTGTTTTACTAGTTTTTATACATCATGAACATAATACAAAGACCATATATAGCATGAAAGAAACATAATAAGCATGAAAATGATATTGAGCAAGAAAGTGTAATAGGATTTCTTACAACTTTTGGCTTTCTCTTAAGAAAGGAAGTCAAGTATAGAACTAGGACACTAAACCTAAGCTTGTAAACCCTTTACCACAACTCTTGTAACCCTTGCTAGCCTTGATCTAACCCTTGTGAAAATCATTTAACTTCAGCCCTAGTAACCTTGTGTAGCTCCTAATTCAACCATGGAATCACCAAACAAACTTAAGAACTAGGTAGAGAATACTAAGACCTTGAACTTTGTAGTGTAACTTGTAGTTTGAAGATCAAAGGATCATGGTGCTAGGGATTTATGTGTGGCATTTGGATTATGAAGAAAGGAAGAGATTAAGCTTGTATTTATAGCATGAAGAGGAGGTGCATGGAAGGTGCCTAGGAAGTTTCCTTGAGGAGGTGCAAGTTTAGGATATTTTCCTAAAACTTGGTGACCAAGTTTACTTAATATACATGTATCCTAAAGTCCAAGGCTTATCATAAGCCACCAAGGCATGGTGAAGCTTCCTATACACGTTCATATGATGGTTAGGGTGACTAGGTACATAGTTTTGGTATTATCTAGCTTACGGAGTGAGTTTTGGTCCCGGTAATCGCTAACGGTAAGTCGTTAAGTCATGAAACTTAAAATCGGGTATCCTAAAAATATGAAACTTGAAATAATGACTAAACTTGTCAATATACTCCATAATAAAATATAAAATGAGTGGTAGGTTCTATTGGGTTGCTCAAACCCTGCTAAAACTGGAAACACGGTTCTAAAACGCGTAATACGTAAAACGTACAAAAGTTGCGTAAAATTAAGAAAAGTAAAATGTAACTTTTCTAGTAGGATACTAATGACTTAAAATGACTTATAATGTCTAGGATATGCTCTGTCTAGTGTCGGTTGGTATTTAATGTCTCTAAACTTAAAACCGTAAGCCTAAAAATCAAGGAATGATTTATAAAATCAAGGAATGATTTTTGGTCAAAGGAGGAGGGAAAAATATGTTGACTTTTTCTAATAAGTTGGAAACTCAAATCGTCTTAGAAACGCGGTGTAGGTATAGGCTAAGGTTACGGCTGAGTAAAAATGCTTAAAACTGAAAATTCCAGTTTTTCACGGCCGAGGCTTATTTTGGTCATGTTTTTCTCAGTCATGATTAATTCTCAAATTAATCATGAGAGTACTAAACATTTTTCTGATGCGGGGTCACTTAACGCGGTCGAGTTTCGTTGTGCGTAGAATTTTTGAATGACGTTTTACCCTAAAACGTGTAATTCCGTGTAATTCCTTAATAACTTTCACGAAAATGATCTGCTGAATGTCAAACTTTTAATTTGCCATAGAAATGATTTATCACTCGAGGCCAAGAAACAAAAATCAAATTTCGGGAAAACTTCGGGAAAAATAGTAAAAGTGAATAGTAAAAATGAATAGTGAAGTTTTCGGGAATAGAAGTTAACTTGAAAATGTGAATTGTTACACGATTCTTCAATACCTGAAACGACAACGACATAAATGGTAAAGTAAGAATTCAGTCAAGAAGATAGGAAGGTCTTATAATGCAGATGCAGTTGATATTAAGTAAAAATAACACATGGTATTAGCATCTCTTCATAGAACTGAAGGATTACAGTATTACTAAACGCTTAACAGAAACCAAAGTGAAGGTCTGTTAAAATAAAATGATACTCAAAACATAATAACATTTCTAAACTGACGTGTGATTTACGCCAAGTAAAAAATGGAATAAGGAAAGGTCACATTACACCATGGACAGCCATATGAGAAGGACACATGAGGTTAAATAACTGTATATGACTACCTTGTTCGCCAGCTGATGTTGTCGCTGTTGATTCACCATCCGCTGTTCTGGAACTTGTTGTCGAATCAGTTGCACCTAAAACGAGATAATGGGCTCTGTAAACTGAGATAATGGGATCTGTATATAACTGGATATAACTGTAAATTTTCTTTGCTACATAAAGTAATTAACGACAATGGGCTTTGTAAACTGAGATAATGCTTACTTGTGTTGGCTGATAAATCATGGATCATTAATATAGATTAACTTACCTTTTAGAGAGAGTGCAATTGTTGGTTGAAGTCTGCGCCATCATATAAGTAATGGCTGCAACCAATCTAAGACAATAAGAACTAGCACGCTGGAACTGATATCTAAAAGCAATGTATCCAAAAACTAATATACTTGCCTGTACACGCATTTTGGCTTCCAACATTGTTTGACGTTCATCAAGTTCTGCAAGATTACGTGAAATTGGTTCAGCCAATGCCCGTAGACACTGCAATTTCCATTGTTAGACATTAATTAAAACATAAAAAGTAAAAGCCCAAAAAAGAAAAATGGGGATCCAAATTACAAGTGTAAATACATACCCATTCTATATGGATAAATCCAACTCCTAAGTGACGGTTGCGTAGATGGCGTATCAGCAATATTTGATCAGCGTCGATGTTGTGATGACTCTGCATTGATCCGCTAAACATAGTCATTACAATCAACATAGTCAATAGCTAAACAACTATTAACAACAGCAACATAACAAACAACTACAGTAGAATCTTTACCTTCGGGTCCATCTCCACTAGAATTTTTACCTTTACCTTTACCTTTACCTGATGTTGTTCGCTTTGACATAATACATCTGAAACTTGAAAGAATGAAATAAAGTTGTTATAAATACTGAAGTGGACACATTAATATTATCTATACATAAACTTGTTATAAACAAATTAATAAGTCATACATGTGGAAAAGTGAAGAATGCATATGATATACTACATAGTCATCATAACAAGAACAATATAAATGTAATTTCTGTTTCACCATGTGACATCCAAGTTGTATAGCCGGGTACAAAGCCATTTATACACAAGTGAAACCATTTTAGTTAATATGTTCTGTTCATTTTAAACAACTACAACATACACATCAGATTCATTTAGACCATGACTCTTAATCCATGACTTTTCTATGCTAAAAATAGTCAAAATAATCAACATAGTCAAAAGCTAAACTACTATCAATTTTAGTGATTTCAACCTAAATATACATGCATACGAGTACAAAGATACAACCAATTTATAAAGTAAACACCTATTATTCCATGAAATATATATCTTAAAACTAGGTCAAAAATTGGGTTTAACTTTAAAAAACATGTTCCATAAGTATGAATGAAATATGAAAGAGCACACACACACTAACCTTTTGAATAGTAGCCAAGGTAGTCACAGTTGAAACATGAGGTCAAGGCAGGAGCAAATAGGTCGGGTTTTGGGGGAGAAGATATCAAGATAAGGTGAGATCTGATTTTGGGGTTAAATGGGGTGTAATCGAGGTTTGGGAGGGAGATGGAAAAGTGAAACTGGGTTTTGGGGGGAAATGAAAAATTAAGTTGAGTTTTGGGATGGGGGAAATTGGGTATTTTTTGTTGAGTAGTTAGTGAAATAGAGCTTGGTTTTGTTGAAGAAAACATGGCTCTAATGATTTTCAATATAAGCCCGGTTTTGTTAAAGAGAACAGGGCTCTATATGATGAATAGAGCCCGGTTTTTAAGCAAAAAATACGGCTCTAACATTATCCAACATAGAGCCTGGTTTTGTAAGAAAAAACATGGCTCTATACCCTTTTTCACAATCCGGAATCCCTTTAGAGCCCGTGTTTCACAAAAACCGGGCTCTATTAAGGGGGATCTATGTTCATTTTTGTAGTAGTGATGGTTCAGCTATTGATATAAGAAAGAAAGAACACCAAGAATTGTTTTGTATAGTGACGGGAGAAGAAAGGATTGTGGGTGTGTTTTGTGAGAGAATTATTAGGTTAAATGTGAGATAATTTTAGAGTTGTAACAAGTAATATTAAAGTTAGGGTTTTGTTAACCACAGCCCAAGGGGTTGTGTTTAAACATGCCTTAATTAAAAATTTTGCATTAAATGAATACTAAACATTCCAAGTTTAAGATCACTTCCCATGTTTAAAATGAAAAAATATGTATAATTATAGAATATAATAGTTCATTTAATGTAAAAATTTTAATTATGGTATCTTTAAACACAACCCTATGGGTTGTGGTTAACAAAACCCAAAGGTAAGTAGATTTGGGCACTTATCTCTTTTGGACACATAAACAATTTACTTGGATCATATATTTCGAAAGGGATTAAGTGGGAATGGGATGACAAATTTGGATTGCAATTTGAACTAGTAACAATTGTTGATATTTTGGGCTGTAGTTTGACATATTGGTATTGGACTACAATCTTTTTTGGGCTGAATATTGTGTTCATTAGATATAATTATCGTGCTAGTTTTCGTGAAACCGAAGAATTGAAGTAGTAACCATAACATGTTTGTTGACAGGGGTGAACCTAA
Source organism: Artemisia argyi (assembly GCA_030686995.1). NCBI lineage: Eukaryota > Viridiplantae > Streptophyta > Magnoliopsida > Asterales > Asteraceae > Artemisia > Artemisia argyi. Next base: position 80,798,302 of record CM060681.1, read on the forward strand.
ACCGTGTTTTTATGAATTTCAAGATTGAAGTTTTTCCCCAAATATTAATTCTCAAAGACACATTCAAGCTACTTATTCATCGTATTATTGTAGTTTAATATATACTTAGAAAAACCAGGCAATTAAATGTTAGAATATTAGTATCATGACAATCATATAAATAGGTAAACACATATGCGGAAGCGTAGGAACATCTATAACATATAAAAGATTAACATAAATTAAATAGGAACGTACCTTTAGTGATTCTAGCAAAACAAGAATCAATTAAATAATCTTGAACATGTGATGAACCCTAATTAGGGTTTATATGGATCAATGATTAACCCCTTACCGTTTTGTTAATCGATCCCTTGATAATTACTATAGTGAGTAATTACCTCTTTCTTGTACACACGTACTAATACCAAGTAAATAATTATGCAACTAAAATAAACACAAAATAATTTTATATTTAAACACAAATCGAAATCCTTAGGGTTTAGGGTGTTCGACCGGTTTTACAAGAGAGAAAAAGAAGGAAAAGCTTTTAGGTATTGTGTGTGTAAAGAGTACCCCAAAACCTAGAAATCTCAATTGTATTTATAGGCTAGTAATCTTGGAGTCCAAGTTTGACAAGGATTGGGTTTCCCCTCTCCTTTGGCCGATCGGTTCTACAAGCCCAAGGGGCATCCGGAACCTTCTTGACATTCCATAATACACACAATAAAACTTTCCTTATTTTTGTCTAACGGTCGTTAGTCACTTTTACCGTTAAGTACCAACGGTCGTTATATATTTTGTGTTTATATAATAATTAAATAAATAATTATTATTTATTTACTCTTCATACGTAAAGTGTGCAATCCCGAGGTCTCGAGTTCGATACTAGACATTTAACTTATTAATATTTTCCAATATTCCAACAGCTCCCACTTGGATATCTATTAATAGTAAAATGACACTGGTTGGCGTCTTATAACACTCCAATGCCCCTAGTTCAACTCGAGGAAGGTTTCCTGGAAAACCTTTAATGATTCATCATTATTATTACCCTTTTGTTTCTAATACCACGTTAATAAAGATATGGATCTTAGTCATTTTTTAATTAACAATTCTGTTTCTCGTTATTTATGATTGAGCAAGATTACCAAAACATCTGAACGTATTCCAGATAGACTTTGGGCGTGCGCACGCAAACATCTTGTCAACCCTACGAGGGGCCCAGCAGTATTAAACTTCAAAACAAATTTGAAGGAACAAATTCTTTCTTGACTACAAGAATAACCCATGAACTTTGCAACACTTCTGAAAACAACCCTTATAACTCCCTGTTACGGTGAGCGGTAGATTGCTTTACAAAAATGCACTACATCCATAACTCTTATCTAGTATCTCAAGTCTGAGGATAACAAATTCATGATTTACTTACTGACAAGATTCATAAAGTAAAATCATGTAGTTGGGATAAGTCCTATATTCAATTCATCGAATATCATGTGAAATTGGTATGTCAACGCATCTATACTTTCAAGTATATTCTAACCAATACTCAGATTTGTCTTAGTTTAACGATATTCCCATATCATTAATCGACAACGGACAATTTAGAATAATATAAGTTATTCACGGATTTAAACATGCAAATATAGGACACAATTTATTATTAATGAAAACAAACATACTAAGTACTTTAATTCATTATAAATAATAATTGCTTAATGTCCTTTATCCAAATACCAAATAAATCAATGCATGATAATTCTAGTTAATGAATCTTGTCTCAAGTAATAACTTGAAGACAATTATGCCTCAAGTAATGACAATCATACTTGTTGACAAGGCATTATTTCATCTAACTCTGATCTATCCGAAATTTGAGAATACTCATTTCAAGAATTCAATTAGCGAAATTCTTGTATGTGTATATCTAACTATCTTGATATTGCCACATAATATTTCATAATGGTGTTACATCCTCAATAACCAATTTATGACAATCAAACTTTCAAACCTATTAAAGTTTAAGTATTCTAATTCTTTAATGTATAATGCAACTATGCTCTTAGTTGAGCACAACTAGTTCTCATGGCTATAAATAAGGATCAAATCCTTCCATGACTAGTTATTGAGTGTCATCTCAATTAAACCAGCATCATTGTATACAAACAACAATATGCTCCTTTAAAATTTCCGTAAACTTAATATCCATTGTGTAATGTTTGACACCTTTCAATCTTTCAAGATTTATTGTCAGCTAAAACAATTACGCAACAATTTGCCATATTGTTTATACTTAGAATTTAGGAGCAATTCCAGGCTGATGATCATTTATTCTAAGTCCAAACATATTCCATTAGAATATTCATTACACACGATATCAAATATTGTTAAATCATTAAGCATTTAAGCATGATACAACAATAATATGATGCACATGAAAATCCTTCGGTCAAACTTAGATTTTATTAATGTTTTATCTTTACAAATATGTATATCCATTTAGTCTTTCAAAATAATATATCATATTTTATTTAGAATTTATTTACCGCACATGTTTATTTAATAATAAACTTTTGTTATAAGGTTGTATGTATTATTTTCTAAATCCTTCAAATAAAGTTTCATTCCAAAATAAGCCTAACCTTTTACTTATATGGAATGTTACTCTACAGCATATATGATTTAGTAAATTAAACATAATACTCCCACTAGCTTTCAGGAATACTTAGAAATTATCTTATTTCAATTATAAATCAAAACATGGATATAATAATTAAACATAAGATTAATCTCCTAGATGCATGCATTTATCCATTCATGGATTATTGCACTTTGTATACTTCCAAAGATTTACTTGAATTCATAAACTCCTTTTGATTACTTATCGTCCTCGCTCAAGTAATCATACAAGAAATAATTTTTTATATTCATTGTCAAATTTCATATTCATATAAATATGACAATTATTATCTTTGTATCTTTAATGTGCTTAGAAAAGAGTATTCAATCATAATTAATTGCTTAAGTATGATTAATAATCTTGTCATAAGATATGTGTACAATTTTGTCCATATGATTTCTACACAAAGATTTAAACCACTAGGGTTACATTATCTTTGAATAAACTCATCTTCATTCTCTAACCAGTAAGAATTAAGATAAACCTAATTTTAAATTTGAATATCTTTATGAACAGCATCTACAACATTCATAATATGAGTAATTTACCTAATTCATTATTTTGATAATACTACATCATATAATCGTCAGCATATTAATAAAATATCTGAGATATCCAAGTGGATCTATGAATGAGAATTCCATCATCTTGAGGTTTATCATTTACATGTTTAGCCTCATCATGATTTTCACTAGTGTGTTTTTAGAAGATTATGTATCTTGTAATTTTATCTTTTCAAGATAGAATACTCCCACTTGCCTTTAGTATTATATAGAATACTTAGCAATTAAAGTGACAATACAATATTCTCTTTTTGGGATATTACAAACACATATTGACAGTTCCTGACATTCTTTCGTTAATAACCTACACACAAGTAGTTTAACAAACTCAGAACTCCAATTTAAGACTTAATGTGATTCATCACATGTAACACCCCCAAAATACCGCAGCGGAAGACTGTGTCATAGGGATGCTACTTCATAATACAGAGAACAAGGTATAGAAAACGAACTCTAAATAAGACATTTTGAAAAGTTACCATTCGATTAATAAATTCCGAGTTACAAACTTGAGTTCCATAATACAATACATAAGAGTTTTAAAACATATCGAATGGTAAAGATAAAAGCATAAGTCTTCAAAACATGCCAAGCGACTCTATGCTCCATGCAACAGCTATCACCATAAAGACCTGAGATAAACATGCTAAAGTGTCAACACAATGGTTGGTGAGTTCATAGAGTTTGTCTTAAAATAGTTGAAAAGCCTTAAAGAATGTTCACACAGCAAAGGCATTGAGAATCCACTCAGTTGCAAGTCCCGCCATAAGAGACTTGCAACCTGTGTGTTCACAACCTACTGCTAATATATATGGTATAATAAAGACATGTATAAGTTCATCAAAACAGTTTAGCAATTAGTCGTGAGTCTACACTTCATCTCCGAAGACCTCACGTTTATGATGTATCCAACGTTCGCAAATGTTAGGATGTATCAAAGCCTCAATGGTCATCCAACAACTTAATTTGGAGCCATCGGAAGTCTCAATGGTCATCCAGCAACTTAATCTGGAGCCACTGGAAGTCTCACAATTAAATATAAGGCAATCATGTAGATATGAAATCAAGTATAATGCGATCAAGTATAAGACAATCAAGTGTAACACAATCAAGTATAAACAATCAAGTATAAATGTTTCGAGTATTTGTACAAGTAAGCAAGTAGTTGAGCATGTATCCCCCCCAAGAGTTAAAACAAGTATGAAAAGAGTAGGGGCTATGACTCACCTTAAGTTTAAGTGATGTGAAATCAAAGTGGTAGTCGAATCGTGAAAGTCTCTAAGAGCAGCCTATAATAGAACGTTGCGACTTAGGTTTGGAGTAACGTCTAAGAATACGAAGAATTACCTATATATGTCTTGCATAATGTTCATGATGTAGTACTTAGTATATAGTGTAAGTCTTTGAATATAAATGGTTTATGAAACATGTATAAGTTGTATATCTCTTACTACCGTTCGGGCCGACATAATTCAGAAGTCATGGAGTAAACGTTCGAGGAGCCAGGACACTTTAATTAGTAAATCCAGAACTCATCTCGACGGCTTACTTAATGAACTCCTCACATGAGGCTCCCTACTATTGTAGTATTCGATAACATATATATAAGTTTTGATCTGAAAAGTTACATGTCCGATATTTGAATAAACTTAGGAAAGTCTATTTGTACATGAAGATTGTTATTAGGGTAAGTTTATTATAACTTGTATCTCATGGTTCTTTAGGTGGAGTAGATCCAAATTGTTTGTTCAAGTTATCGTCAACTCCTTGTTTCATGTTTCCGCCTAAGTAAGTTTATATGGTCATTTAGTCATGGCTTCGCCGTGACCTTGGTCATTGTACCATGGTCTTGAGAATCAACCTTGGCTTTAGCCATGGTTGTGGTCTTGGCTTTAGGTCATTAGACCTCTTGGTCTTAGTAAATGATAACTATAATATAGTGACTTTGGTCTAAAATGGGCTGTTAAGATTTTGAAGAAAATTATCACTCGGAAAGCATTTTCAGGGCTCGAGCTTCTTCATTCTTGTACGAAAACGTCGTTCCGGACAACTTTCGTGTTTTAACTTTTTAATGAATCGGACCAGAAGAGGGACTTTCAAAATGGCAGAATGCAAAAACAGTAGGTTTGGGCAGTTTTGCCGTTTTGGTTTCGCTAACTTCTTATGGCCATAACTTTTGACTCGGGTACTCGTTTTGGGTGATTCAAATTGCTATGTTTTCCTTGTTAAGTCCTCTTTAACAGTAAGTAAGTGTCAAATATCAAAGTTATACTATTTTGGTCATGGTTCTCCATAAAAATCACTAGTTTGCTTGTTTACTTGTCATAAGTTAACATATGTATATCAATACTTGTTTTATCCATTTTTAAACATCATGAACACAAATAACAAGAACATATATAGCATGAAAGGAACACAAAGAGCATGAAAATGATAATTAAGCAAGAAAGTATGTTAGGGTTTGCTTACAACTTTTGGCCTTAATGAAAAAGGGAAACTAGGACAAGAACTAGGACTTTGATTGAATAAGCTTTCCTCCACTTTAGTAACCCTTCTACCCTTGTATTCTTGAATGATTTGTGATGAAGGTTTAGGTGACTTGAGTGGATCTAAACTCAAGAGAAATCACCAAAGTATATGAGGTTATGGAAGTGTTTTGGTTACCTAAAAGAAACTAGGGTTTCTATCTTGAAGAAGTACTTGAACCTTGCTAGAAATTAGAAGTAAATAAGCTAAGTGTGGTGTGGTTTGGTGTGTGTTGATGGACGGCAAAGAAAGGGGGGATGGGGGGCTTTTATAGGGTCTTAAGGAGGTTAGTTTAGTTGACTAGTCCAACCTTGGAGGCCAAGTTGTACACATGCATGCAATCTAAGCCTCCAAGCATGAGATCAAGCCACCTATGGGCTGAATTCCCCCCCCCCCTAAGTCGGTTCATATGCTTGGAGAACAAGGTGTGGACTTTTGATGATATTATCCTACTTATGTGACTAGTTTTGACCCCGTAAATTGCTAACCGTAAATGATTAAGCCTCAAAACGTAAAACCGGGTATCCTAAAAATATGAAACTTAAAAGTATTGTTAAACATGTCATGACACTCCATAATAAAATATAAAATGAGTGGTAGGTTCCATTTGGGTGGTAAAACCCTGCTAAAACTGGAAACACGGGTCTAAAACGCGTAATACGTAAAACGTACGAAACTTGCGTAAAATTGAGAAAAGTAAAATGTAACTTTTCTAATAGGATAATAATGACTTAAAATGACTTATAATGTCTAGGCTGGGCTCAGTCTAGTGTCGGTTGGTGTTAAATGTCTTTTAGACCTAAAACCGCAAGCCTAAAAATCAAGGAATGACTTATAAAATCAAGGAATGATTTTTGGTCAAAGGAGGAGGGAAAAATATGTTGACTTTTTCTAATAAGTTGAAAACTCAAATCACCTTAGAAACGCGGTGCAGGTATAGGCTAAGGTTACGGCTGAGTAAAAACGTTTAAAACTGAAAATTCCAGTTTTTCACGGCCGAGGCTTATTTTGGTCATATTTTTCTCAGTCATGATTAATTCTATAATTAATCATGAGAGTACTAAACATTTTTCTGATGCGGGGTCACTTAACGCGGTCGAGTTTCGTTGTGCGTAGAATTTTTGAATGACGTTTTACCCTAAAACGTATAATTCCGTGTAATTCCTTAATAACTTTCACGAAAATGATCTAACGAATGTCAAACATTTAATTTGCCATGGAAATGATTTATCACTCGAGAATATGAAATAAAAATCAACTTTCGGGAAAATTTCGGGAAAAATGAATAGTAAAAATGAATAGTAACATGAATAGTAAAAGTAAATAGTAAATTTCCCGGGAATAGTAATTAATCTGAAAATGCGAATTGTTACAGTCTCTACCCCTTCAGGAAACTTCGTCCCGAAGTTTAGTGTGTCTAGGTCTCTTATCTTAATAGCGGCATAATAAAGCTAGATTTAGAATAGAATAATATGGTAGGATAAGGTACGTACCCGTCACGCATTGCGGGCTTATTTAGCACCCAAATAGTATGCTCGACCCCGAGGTGGACTAACATTGTATTCACGGTTTGGGTTATTTTCTTCAAGCATTACGGCTAGAGTTGGGTTATCTAGCACTTTTCTCTGTGCCCTATTTAACTTAGGACAAGTATCTCGGAAGTGGTTTGGGCTGTTGCACTCAAAGCATGTCTTTTGGTTGTTTCTTATATTGCCCGCATTCACCGGTGCTACTTGCCTTGCCGTTACTTTACACTGATTTGTAAAATGGCTCTTCTGATTGCAATTAGTACACATTCGACAGGGCTCAGACCTCTGATGATGATAAGCACATTTATTACACTTAGGATGTGGACCTTCATACTTTCCTTGATCATAAACTGTTGCCGCAAATCCTCTTGCTCTCTTATTATCAACCATTGTACCCTTTTGCTCGCCTGATTCACCTGCTCCCTTCCTTTTATCACTATTCTTCAATGTTCCATTCCTAACCATCTCATCTGTTAGGGTCCCTGCTCTTAATATTGCACTTTGAATTGTGGGAGGTTCGGTTGTTTTCACCATCCCACGAATCTCGGGAACAAGGCCATAGATGTACCTCTCAATCCTCTTGGATTCAGGGGTAACCAGATGAGGAACTAGTTTAGCTAGTTCATGAAACCGATCTGTATAGGTTGCATGACCAGCCCCTACCATAGAGTGATGCCAAAACTCATCCTCTAGTTTTTGCATTTCATTAACCGGGCAGTACTCTTCCTTCAGTAGTCCCTTAAAGTCGTCCCATGTCATGCCTACAGCTGCTTCTCTAGTCCTTGCTTGAATCTGCATGTTCCACCATGTCAATGCCTTTTCTGATAGCAAGCATGCAGAATATTTCACTCTCTGGTGGATTGCACAGTTACTGATATCGATCACTGACTCCATCTTCTCGACCCATCGTGTATATGCCAATGCACCTCCTTTACCATTAAACTCAATTGGTTTGCATGACGTAAATTCCTTATACGTACATCCAGTCCTATGGTTGTTGTTGTTGTTGTTGTTGTTGTTGTTGTTGTTGTTGTTGTTGTTGTTGTTGTTGTTGTTGTTGTTGTTACCATTCCTTCCTCCATCATTTGTAGCGTCATTTATGCTTCCGTGGTTTCCTGAATTGTTCATGTGATTGCCAACTTGTGTGACTATAGTGGGAAGTAGGTTTTGTAGTTGTTGGGCAATAATGGTGGAGACATCTGGATTTCCACCATCGTTACTAGGGTTACTAGTGTCGTGAGCATCTCCTCTACCTCCACGTCCACCAGTTCTTCCACAATCATTACTAGGGTTACTAGTGTCGTGAGCAGCTCCTCTACCTCCATGACCACCAGTTCTTCCACCTCTTGGTGTTGCACCACCTCGGCTAGTGCTACGAGTTACTCTCTTTGGTGCCATGATATCTACAAGGAGGGACATTTTGTCGACGTCAAATATGAGGTGATATTCCTAGACTACTTAGTCTTAAATCTTGTCAATTTGAGTCAATCGTTGATTAATGTAAGCATGGTCACATATGTCTACGTGAGTCGTGACGCATTTATAATTATGTTTGCCACCATAATTATAATTGCTTCCTTTCACACGTATACATATTACCAGGCACACATATCTCAACAATTGATACTACATAATTGGGTAGACTTTCTATCATCCGTTCTTAAGTAGTGAAAGGGTAACGTAGTGTGGGTATCTAGAGAAGGTGATATGACGAAATGGACTAGTCGCGCTTGTAGAAAGGTTTGAGTGTCGTACTAGGACATATGAATCACTTCTAGGTATTAGAATCATATAAAGTAAGTATAAGGCAAATCATCAAATCTCTACAGGAAACTAATAACCTTTATTTAACTTAATCTTATGTCTTATCAAACAAGAACTGTCACAAGATTAAGTTAATTAAACAATTATTACTTAGCTCTAAATTTTTGATGACTTAACTATTGTCTGGAGTTTCTCCTAAACAAACAATTAGCAATAAGCATATGCGCATGAAGTGTGTGTAAGGCAAAATAAAGAGAAGAGTCTTAATGTTTATATCAGTTATAGTCTAGGCACTAAATGCAACCTAGTTCTCTATAACCAAGGCTCTGGTACCAATCTGTAACACCCCCAAAATACCGCAGCGGAAGACTGTGTCATAGGGGTGCTACTTCATAATACAAAGAACAAGGTATAGAAAACGAACTCTAAATGAGACGTTTTGAAAAGTTACCATTCGATTAATAAATTCTGAGTTACAAACTTGAGTTCCATAATACAATACATAAGAGTTTTAAAACATATCGAATGGTAAAGATAAAAGCATAAGTCTTCAAAACATGCCAAGCGACTCTATGCTCCATGCAACAGCTATCACCATAAAGACCTGAGATAAACATGCTAAAGTGTCAACACAATGGTTGGTGAGTTCATAGAGTTTGTCTTAAAATAGTTGAAAAGCCTTAAAGAATGTTCACACAGCAAAGGCATTGAGAATCCACTCAGTTGCAAGTCCCGCCATAAGAGACTTGCAACCTGTGTGTTCACAACCTACTGCTAATATATATGGTATAATAAAGACATGTATAAGTTCATCAAAACAGTTTAGCAATTAGTCGTGAGTCTACACTTCATCTCCGAAGACCTCACGTTTATGATGTATCCAACATTCGCAAATGTTAGGATGTATCAAAGCCTCAATGGTCATCCAACAACTTAATTTGGAGACATCGGAAGTCTCAATGGTCATCCAGCAACTTAATCTGGAGCCACTGGAAGTCTCACAATTAAATATAACGCAATCATGTAGATATGAAATCAAGTATAATGCGATCAAGTATAAGACAATCAAGTGTAACACAATCAAGTATAAACAATCAAGTATAAATGTTTCGAGTATTTGTACAAGTAAGCAAGTAGTTGAGCATGTATCCCCCCCAAGAGTTAAAACAAGTATGAAAAGAGTAGGGGCTATGACTCACCTTAAGTTTAAGTGATGTGAAATCAAAGTGGTAGTCGAATCGTGAAAGTCTCTAAGAGCAGCCTATAATAGAACGTTGCGACTTAGGTTTGGAGTAACGTCTAAGAATACGAAGAATTACCTATATATGTCTTGCATAATGTTCATGATGTAGTACTTAGTATATAGCGTAAGTCTTTGAATATAAATGGTTTATGAAACATGTATAAGTTGTATATCTCTTACTACCGTTCGGGCCGACATAATTCAGAAGTCATGGAGTAAACGTTCGAGGAGCCAGGACACTTTAATTCGTAAATCCGCAACTCATCTCGACGGCTTACTTAATGAACTCCTCACATGAGGCTCCCTACTATTGTAGTATTCGATAACATATATATAAGTTTTGATCCGAAAAGTTACATGTCCGATATTTGAATAAACTTAGGAAAGTCTATTTGTACATGAAGATTGTTATTAGGGTAAGTTTATTATAACTTGTATCTCATGGTTCTTTAGGTGGAGTAGATCCAAATTGTTTGTTCAAGTTATCGTCAACTCCTGGTTTCATGTTTCCGCCTAAGTAAGTTTATATGGTCATTTAGTCATGGCTTCGCCGTGACCTTGGTCATTGTACCATGGTCTTGAGACTCAACCTTGGCTTTAGCCATGGTTGTGGTCTTGGCTTTAGGTCATTAGACCTCTTGGTCTTAGTAAATGATAACTATAATATAGTGACTTTGGTCTAAAATGGGCTGTTAAGATTTTGAAGAAAATTATCACTCGGAAAGCATTTTCAGGGCTCGAGCTTCTTTGTCCCTGAACGGAAACGTCGTTCCGGACAACTTTCGTGTTTTAACTTTTTGATGAATCGGACCAGAAGAGGGACTTTCAAAATGGCAGAATGCAAAAACAGTAGGTTTGGGCAGTTTTGCCGTTTTGGTTTCGCTAACTTCTTATGGCCATAACTTTTGACTCGGGTACTTGTTTTGGGTGATTCAAATTGCTATGTTTTCCTTGTTAAGTCCTATTTAACAGTAAGTAAGTGTCAAATATCAAAGTTATACTATTTTGGTCGTGGTTCTCCATAAAAATCACTAGTTTGCTTGTTTACTTGTCATAAGTTAACATATGTATATCAATACTTGTTTTATCCATTTTTAAACATCATGAACACAAATAACAAGAACATATATAGCATGAAAGGAATACAAAGAGCATGAAAATGATAATTAAGCAAGAAAGTATGTTAGGGTTTGCTTACAACTTTTGGCCTTAATGAAAAAGGGAAACTAGGACAAGAACTAGGACTTTGATTGAATAAGCTTTCCTCCACTTTAGTAACCCTTCTACCCTTGTATTCTTGAATGATTTGTGATGAAGGTTTAGGTGACTTGAGTGGATCTAAACTCAAGAGAAATCACCAAAGTATATGAGGTTATGGAAGTGTTTTGGTTACCTAAAAGAAACTAGGGTTTCTATCTTGAAGAAGTACTTGAACCTTGCTAGAAATTAGAAGTAAATAAGCTAAGTGTGGTGTGGTTTGGTGTGTGTTGATGGACGGCAAAGAAAGGGGGGATGGGGGGCTTTTATAGGGTCTTAAGGAGGTTAGTTTAGTTGACTAGTCCAACCTTGGAGGCCAAGTTGTACACATGCATGCAATCTAAGCCTCCAAGCATGAGATCAAGCCACCTATGGGCTGAATCCCCCCCCCCCTAAGTCGGTTCATATGCTTGGAGAACAAGGTGTGGACTTTTGATGATATTATCCTACTTATGTGACTAGTTTTGACCCCGTAAATTGCTAACCGTAAATGATTAAGCCTCAAAACGTAAAACCGGGTATCCTAAAAATATGAAACTTAAAAGTATTGTTAAACATGTCATGACACTCCATAATAAAATATAAAATGAGTGGTAGGTTCCATTTGGGTGGTAAAACCCTGCTAAAACTGGAAACACGGGTCTAAAACGCGTAATACGTAAAACGTACGAAACTTGCGTAAAATTGAGAAAAGTAAAATGTAACTTTTCTAATAGGATAATAATGACTTAAAATGACTTATAATGTCTAGGCTGGGCTCAGTCTAGTGTCGGTTGGTGTTAAATGTCTTTTAGACCTAAAACCGCAAGCCTAAAAATCAAGGAATGACTTATAAAATCAAGGAATGATTTTTGGTCAAAGGAGGAGGGAAAAATATGTTGACTTTTTCTAATAAGTTGAAAACTCAAATCATCTTAGAAACGCGGTGCAGGTATAGGCTAAGGTTACGGCTGAGTAAAAACATTTAAAACTGAAAATTCCAGTTTTTCACGGCCGAGGCTTATTTTGGTCATATTTTTCTCAGTCATGATTAATTCTATAATTAATCATGAGAGTACTAAACATTTTTCTGATGCGGGGTCACTTAACGCGGTCGAGTTTCGTTGTGCGTAGAATTTTTGAATGACGTTTTACCCTAAAACGTATAATTCCGTGTAATTCCTTAATAACTTTCACGAAAATGATCTAACGAATGTCAAACATTTAATTTGCCATGGAAATGATTTATCACTCGAGAATATGAAATAAAAATCAACTTTCGGGAAAATTTCGGGAAAAATGAATAGTAAAAATGAATAGTAACATGAATAGTAAAAGTGAATAGTAAATTTCCCGGGAATAGTAATTAATCTGAAAATGCGAATTGTTACATCACATTTCATTATTCAATAGTGTCTTATTAATCTTCTAGGAGTCTAATTGAGTATATTCAATCCATACTCAATTTTCTAACTTTGATAACTTTAGGAAGAAAAGAAGTCATAGTTATCTTCAATCAAACAATCTAACAAGAGTTTGATTTCCCTAATCGAACATACCATAAAAATGTGGCATTTCATTAGAGTGAATATTGTAAGACAATCTAACAATATGTAAGATAACCATAATCCTTTTGGTATACCTATTTACCAACTAAGTCAACTTAATGGTATAATAGTATTTCCAAACCAATTGCATTCTTTATAACACAAATACTTTTGACCAAGCCACTTCATGTTCATGTCTCATCAAAACATGAACGTGTTATAATCCCACTATACGTTATTAATCATTGATCATCTCAATGACTTCTTGTATATGTCTTAATTAAAAAACATAACAAGTTAACGTCTTACTTTATTATAAGTCTTGTAATACTTAGAAGACTTCATGTTTATAAGAAGATATAAACATGTATAACTAAAGTATTCTTGAACACCACCATTTGGTTTTAATAGAAATTCAAGTTAATTTATTTACTTCATATTTTTTATGTCATTCTAACAATACATAAATATTATAGTTGAATATGTCTAGTTATCATATTGACACATATTCTAATAGGTGTCTAATTTAGAAACAGTAAATCATCCATGTATGGTCTCACATATATATGGAAATTTACCTTGTCATTAAAATTTAGCCTGCGTCTCACGTTTACTAAATTTCAACACCAAGTGTTTCTTTGATTAGATGTTTATTAGAATGTGAGTCTCTTACTTTACAGTAAAGAGAATCCTTTACATCATATTCTTATGTGTTGTACCTTGCACACAATTAAGATTTCTCCCACTTGTTCATGGAACAACATCATGTACCACATAAACAACACGCACGCGCTTGTTAATGTGAACAATATGATTTGTGTCATTAGCATAACTAGTAGAGATAGAGTTACTCAATCAATCAAGGAAACATACATGATTATCCTTGAAAATATTAGTGTCTATATTTGGAAAGTAATTATCTTGAGATATTCAAAGATAAAGTAGAGTACTACCAAGATAACAATCCTTGTGACTCCCACTGAATTAGAGATCATTACTATAATTCCTTATTCAGTAATACACACACATTACTCCCACTGAATTCGACAACATTGTAAATGTTTCATTAATCCAGTGAAAAGAAATAGTGTGCTATTCACTTTCCTACATCTTTGAGAAAACCTATTCATAACAATTAATTAGGCACTAAAAGAATGTATTCTACTACGTAAATGTGATTCATCACATTCCAAACTATTAACTTGGAGGTCGGGGAAGCTGTCTCTGTTTTTGACAAGGGGCTACGGGGAGCATTAGAGGATATTGTTGTGTGTGGGGGCGCCTTTTATGGGGATTTACAGTGGAGGTTGGCTTCACTTCCGACCCGGTTCGGAGGCTTAGGGATTTGTACGGCCGAGGATGCCTCTTCGTATGCTTTCGTGGCTTCAAGGGCCCAATCTTAGAGTTTGCAAGACCATATACTCCGAGAATGTGGTGGGGATGTATTAGACTCAGATTACAGGAGTGCGTTGGACCTTTTGCATTGTTCTCTTCCCGATCTTGACCTTGGTGATTTCTACATTAAAGACACAGCCCCCCTTAAATCCCAGAAAATTCTGGCGAATGCCTTATATAGCGAAACTGTCAAGAGGTTTGAAGAGAAGTTTGTTTTATCCCCTCGGCAAAGAGCTGTGGTTGAGTGTCTGCGTATCCCTCATGCTCAGGATTTCCTGGCTGTTGTACCTATTGATGGCTTGGGGCAACACATGTTGGCTGTGGAATACCGCGCTATCCTTAAGTACCGGCTGATGATTCCTTTATTCCCTGTTGATGAGCCATGTCCAGTATGCCGTAAAACGTGTTTGGATTCTTTCGGTGAGCACGCGATCCACTGTAAAGAGCTACCGGGTTTTAAATATCGGCATGATTTGGTGAGAGATGTACTCTGTGATGTCCTTAAGCGGGCCGGGATATCTGCTAAAAAGGAGGCCCCAGTGAACTTCCTGACTGATCCCTTAGAGGGGAGATCCACCTTACGCCCGGCGGACATTCTTGTGTTTGGGTGGGAAGGGGGAAAACACGCTTGTGTAGATCTAACTGGGGTCTCCCCCCTTGTCGGGCTCAAGGACATTGGCTTTGTTGCAGGGCAGGCGGCGCTCAAAGCAGAGTCAAATAAAGTGGCAAAACACGAGAAAGCATGCCTGGAGAATCAACACGTGTTTGTCCCGTTTGCTTTTGATACCTTTGGTGTTCTCGCTCCTGAAGCTGTGCGACTTCTGAATCGGGTTCAGAAAGTCGTTAATAGCATTTCTTCGTCCCTTAAGGTTTCAAACTTTGTTTTTAGTAGAATAGGGTTCGCTATTCAAAAGGGGGTAGCGGCGCAACTTGTTGCCCAGCTACCTGCCATTGTATTGTAATGTCATATTTCGAAGTGCACAATCAGTTACTGGAAAAATAACTATTGCATTTTTAGACTTGAAAAATTGAGCATACAATTTCTTCCTTAATTAGGTCTACCATTCCAACAATTGTATGTAGTACCTTTAAATGGTCAAAGCAAAACAACTAGATAAAAATTTGCTAGTTAGTCTTTTACCATTTTGCAGTAACAAGTCTAGATTCTTATTAAATAACTCATAAAGTGCAAATAATCATAACTATTAAAGTTTGCTACGAGTTATGTATTTAGAACATAGACAATTCTAACTTTCCTATTATAACTTTCTCATTCATGAAAAGGAATAGGATCAAGTCTCACACTTCTCTTATGGAAAGAAGACTAGGCTTATTCTTTTAGTAAAATTGACTCTAACAAAAAAAACCCGTATAGGTTTAGATCAATTTACTTGATAAAAGAATACCTTACGTTTACGGTTTTAATGTTGCATTAATACATTTAAAAGAATTTACAAAATTCAATTTTAGTATTTTCGATAATCAATTTTCAAGAAAACATAATACCCAAGGATATATTCATATAACCAACATATTTTCTTGAAAATCTAGGATCCAACTTTACATAGATTCCACCACATCAGTTGATCTGCTAGTGGTGAAAGTATAAAAGATGGTAATCTGTCGAACAATAATTGGCAAACACTTTTTCCAATTCCTAGATCATTATGTGATTTACATCAAATTGATTCATCAATTTGTCATGTAAGCATGTTTCATCTCATCCCATGCCTTAAGTTCTAGGTCTCACACATCAACTTAATTAAGTCGTCTAACTTAGAAACTGCAAATTCTCCATGTGTGGTCTCACGCACACTTGGAAATTTACCTTGTCATTAATATTTGGCCTAGGTCTCACGCATACCAAATAATTAATTCCAAGTGTTCCTTATAGTTAGATGGCATGTAACTTAAATTTTTAAGGGTATAAATTTTGATGTGAAAATCAAAACATGTATAAAGATGCATGCACTCATCTTTATAACATAAGTTTTCAAAACCTTTTTATTACCAATTCTTAAGATTAATGCTAAAAGTTTTACTTGAGGTAAAATACCTTAAGATGATTTTGTACAAGAATGAATTTAAAAGAAAATCGTTTAAGACATATTCGTAAGTGTGATAACCAAGGCAGACTCTAAGGCTCTTTCCAAGCCTTCTTACCACGACTATGAATTTGTTTTAAAGGAGTTACTTTTAAAACCATGTGTACAAAACATCAATCAAGCAAAAGTTTATGGATTAAATCTTAAAACATGTAACAAAGTATGAATCTTGCTAGTCTCGCCTTGGAGCGAATTACCGTGCGAAGCGAACCGTTGTTGGCACATAAGACACCGCAAGATTCAATCTTTATCACTTAAAGTTTCACCATTATTAGTCCATATTATTTTCTTTATAAAAATTACCCTTTTATTGCTTACAAACAGGTCCAACAAATAAACAATAAAACAAGTAATTAAAGACAAATCATGCAACTAATAAACATAACAATTATAAGGTGAAACAATTAGCCACATGCATTCTTAATTAGAAAAGATCCTAATAAAATCAATTCTAGGTTTCAATATGCATATTGTGGAAAACTAGAAGGGGGTTGTGTAACACCCCCAATTCATGGTTGCAGCGGAATTCGAACTGGGTGTTACTTGACGGCACAATAGTCACAATAATAGAAAACGAACTCCAATTGAGTCATTTTAAAAGATTTATCATTCAAATTGTATAAATATCAGAGATTTACAAAATGAGGTCCCAAATGGTTCCATGTTTACAATGTATAATAAATGAGTTTTTGAATGATAATAAAATTTATAGCCCTCTTGAGTATCCGTGCCCTTCCGTGCCATCCTTGATCGTCATGAACCTGAAATACATGCTTGAGAGGTCAACACAAAGGTTGAGTGATATTCATAGAGTTTGTTTAATGTTTGAACACAATGTGTTGGTAGTAAATCGTTGAACACAATAATCGTAGTGTTTGTAGTTTAAATCGTTTGAACACAATAATCGTAGTGTGAGCTATAGACTCACACCAATGTTTGGAAACAAAACAGGTAGGCTACGTTATTATACGCCCATAAAATGTATTATACACTAAGCTTATGACACCAAAACGTTAACGTGTACCAATATCGATCGGCAGATTTATCCCGGTAGGTACTTTGCCGTCATACCTAATGTCTCAAATATTAATGCATTTGTTTGAACTTAGTCAAAACAAATGGGATTCGTCAATCCCAATAGGCCTATTCACAATATTCGCGCTCACTTGCAAGTAACCCTCGCAAGTGATTAAATGGTTCATAATAAGGGATCTTGGTTTGGCAAGGATGTTACTTAGTGATAATAAAACATAGTCGAATAGCATACAGTAGAAAGCATTGTGTTCGAGTAGAAAAATAATAGCATGTATTCCCCCCAAGGGTTTGTAAAATAGTTAAACAATATAAAGTGGGGCTATGAACTCACCTTGAGTTGGATGATGTATAATGAGAATGATGGATATGCCGTAAGAACTTCTATGAGCAACCTAGAATAATCGTTGTAACTTAGGTTTGGAATAATGTCTAAGGAAACATAAACATGCCAATATATATCTTGCACTTAGTCCATGATGTGGTATGATGTATAGTATAAGTCTTTGAAAGAAAAGATTCATGAACATGTATGTTTTGTATATCGTTTACTACCGTTCGGGCCGACATAATTCAGAAGTCATGTTAGTAAGCGTTCGAGGAGCCAGGACACTTTAACTCGTAAATCCACAACTCATCTCGACGGCTTACATAATGAACTCCTCACATGAGGCTCCCTACTATTGTAGTAGTTGATGAAATATATAGATATAAGTTTTGATCCGAAAGGTTACATGTCCGATATTTGAATAAACTTAGGAAAGTTTATTTGTACATGAAGATTGTTATTAGGGATAGTTTCATAAGTCTTGAGTGACCATTTTCTCTTGGTAATATCTCATGGTTTCCTTTTAAGTGAAGTAGATCCAAATTGCTTGTTCATGTTATCGCCTAATTCATTGTTTCATGTTTACGCCTATGTAAGTTGGTATGGTCATTTCGTCATGGCCTAGCCATGACCTTTGGTCCTTGTTCCAAGGTCATGAGACACAACCTTGGCTCTAGCCATGGTTGTGGTCTTGATTATAGGTCATAAGACCTCTTGTTCCTTTTAAAGTATAACCATAATCTAGTGACTTTCGCCTAACAATGGGCTGTTTAGAATTTGAAGAATTTTATCACTCGGAAAGCGTTTTTAGGGCTCGAGCTTCTTTGTTCCTGAACGAAAACGGCGTTCCGGACAACTTTCGTGTTTTAACTTTTTGATGAATCGGACCAGAAGTATGACTTTCAAAAACTCAGAATGCAAGACAGGAAGGTTTGGGCAGTTTTGCCGGAAATCTTTGGTAACTTCAAATGGGCGTAACTTTTGACTCGTATACTCTTTTTAGGTGGTTCAAATTGCTATGGTTTCCTTGTTAAGTCCTATACTGTAATATGTAATGATCCAATATCATAATTTTACCATTCTGGTCATGGTTTTCCAAGAAAGTCACTAGTTTACTTATTTGAATAACATAAGTTACATATATGTATCAATACTTGTTTTACTCACTTTTATACATCATGGACATGAATACAAGACATAATATAGCATGAATAATATGTAAATAACATGAACATGATTATTCAACAAGAAGCATGTTAGGGTTTGGCTTACAACTTTTGGCTTTCAAAGATGAAAGGAAGTTAACATGTAAGGATAGGACATTGATAGACTTTAGCTTCACCCTTTGCAATCTATGATAAACCGAGGTTATTTGAAGATTATAACGACGCCTTCTTGAAGTCCAAAGCTATTTGAAGATTATAACGACGTCTTTTTGGAGACTTTAAAGTTATAACAACTTTTCTTAGAAAATTTCCAAGATTGAAGATCAAACACTAGTTTTCTTTCAAAAACTAGTTAACTTTCTTACAAAATATAAGAAAAGTGCCTTAGGTTTTAGGACTTGAAGGTTATAAGAAGGTGTGGTGCAAGGAATTACATGTGTTTAGCTTGGTATTTATAGGGTAGGAAAAATAGTTAACCATATATTGGGTTAGAGTTTAACCATGGTTAGTTAAAACACTTGTAATGATCCTAGAGATCAATGGTCAAGATCAAGCCACACCATGGTGACTCCCCCCCCCCCCCTATTGGCGGTTCAACATGGATAAGGGGGGTGAGGTGTGCCTTGGATGATAAAAATCTAGATATTTGATTAGTTTTGACTCCGGGAATTGCCAACCGTAAATGGTTAGGCCTCAAAACGTAAAACCGGGTGTCGTAAAATTATGAAACTTTAAAGTATTGTTAGACATGTCCATATGTCCCATAATAAAATATAAAATGAGTGGTAGGTTCCATTTGGGTGGTAAAACCCTGCTAAAAACTGGAAACACAGGTCTAAAACGCGTAATACGTAAAACGTACGAATATTGCGTAAAATTGAGAAAAGTAAAATATTACTTTTCTAATAGGTTATAAATGATTTAAAATGACTTATAATGTCTAGACTGGGCTCAGTCTAGTGTCGGTTGGTATTAAATGTCTTTTAGACATCAAACCGTAAGCCTAAAAATCATGAAATGACTTATAACATCAAGGGATGATTTTTGGTCAATGGAGGAGGGAAAAATATGTTGACTTTTTCTAATAAGTTGAAAACTCAAATCGTGTTAGAAACGCGTTTTGTGGTCTAACGGTTAATCGCCCATACGGTTAAGCGTGCTCATGTGAGAATAGTACTGGCTTGGGTGACCTGCCGGGAAGTCTTTGGTCATGTTTTCCTCAGTCACAATTAATTCTCAAATAAATCATGAGTGTGTCAAACATTTTTCTGATACGAGGTCACTTAACGCGGTCGAGTTTCGTTGTACGTAGAATTTCTGAATGACGTTTTACCCTAAAACGTGTAATTCCTTAATAACTTTCACGAAAATGATCTGACGAATGTCAAACATTTAATTTGCCATGGAAATGATTTATCACTCGAGAATATCAAATAAAAATCAACTTTCGGGAACGTTTCGGGAAAAATGAATAGTAAAAGTGAATAGTGAAATTTTCCGGGAATGGTAATTAACCTGAAATTGCGAATTGTTACAGGTTGAATAGTTTTACGTCTTTTTAATTTGTTATAAAAGATTGTTTGAAAGTTTTCTTTGTTTTCAAAAATTTAGATTCGATGCTATATGAAATCAAGTCATGCACAATATGAACAACACTAAATATGTACGATAAAGCAATAATAATGTAAGTAAAGGGATAGATGAGAGTTGGAAAGATCGAACCGCGAGACAAGAGATTTATAGTGGTTCGGCTACAAGGTCACCTTCCTTGCCCTACTCCACTCCCCGAGCACCTAACTCGAGAGTTTTCTTCACTATGTCAACAAGCTCCCTTATGGCGGAGAAAACCTTACACACCAATTTACACACCACAACTACGTCACAACTTATTCACACCTTCTACACAACTACTTCACACCTATTCACTACTTAATAACAACACTTCTTCACACCTATCTTCTTCACACCAATCTTCTTCACACCTATCTTCTACACACCAATCTTCTTCACTTCAATTTCCTTCACACCAATCTACTTCCTAACTCTTCTTCTTCACAACTAACTACTAACCAATCACACTATATTAATATCTAACTAAACTATCTTCTAACAAATATTCACAACTAATCACACAATGAGATAAATACAATGATGATGCTCTAACAACTTAGATGTGGAGGTCACAACAAGTTCTAATACTTCTTGTCTTGAGGGATAAAAGTATTCTTCTCTTGCACTTGAAAGAATGATGTTTGGATCACTTTGAAACAAAGATTTAAGAATATATGATCAAAGGATTTAGAGAATGGAAATGTAGATCTAGAACAGAAAGTTTAGGAGTGCAAAAAGTGAGAAAAATTTCAGATTTAAGGTGGTATTTATAGGCAACAAAATCTGACAACAGGAGCGTGCCGGTCCCTTTAAATCATGGCCGGCCCCCTTAAAATTAAGGGGACCGCCCCTTATAATTAAGGGGGCCGCCCAGCTGTAACGGCCAGATTTTTTGTTTTTTTAGTGGGGAAAGTTTATTTGGTGAAAAACTAACTGATTTTGGTTAAAAATTTGAATTCATATATTTAGTATGAATAAAACATTTTTCTTTATTATCAAAAGTGTTTTTCAAAAATATATAATATGTTTATATAATTAAATAAACTTTGTAATACTTAATTAAATTTCCTTTTGATCATAAATTGCACTAAACACTTTGTTTATTCATATCTTAAGTGATTTGGATGTAAAGAGAATGTTAATCACTAAATACTTGTTTATGTCACAAGTTTTAGTTCTATGAGTTTATATTTTGTAATAATCAAAACATAGAGATATTGATAATATGTTAATAATGTTTTTAGACATTATTTATGTCAACACATATAATCAACTAAGGCTTTCACCTCTTAATGGAAGTGAGCCACATACATTGACAAGTCAATTGCGTAGGCCAAAGTCAATCACATAGCACATAAATTGATTTTAATAATAATGGGGCCTTCCCCAATAAGATCTATCTAAACATGTGACAAAGCTAACAATTAATAACCCATGACTAACATGCATGTTTCGTCACGGATCAAAGCATAACAATTACCAATTAGGTCATAGGATACGCCCAAATAACACATAAACATGCAGGCAACCTAGGGTTTCTAATCCAATTAATATTAAAAACCACAAACCCTAATTTGGATAAAGAGGTAATCGAACCCCCCACCCCCGACAATTAAATGTTAGAATATTATTATCATGATAATCATATAAATAGGTAAACACATATGCGGAAGCGTAGGAACATCTATAACATATAAAAGATTAACATAAATTAAATAGGAACGTACCTTTAGTGATTCTAGCAAAACAAGAATCGATTAAATAATCTTGAACATGTGATGAACCCTAATTAGGGTTTATATGGATCAATGATTAAACCCTTACCGTTTTATTAATCGATCCCTTGATAATTACTATAGTGAGTAATTACCTCGTTCTTGTACACACGTACTAATACCAAGTAAATAATTATGCAAGTAAAATAAACACAAAACAAATTTATATTTAAACACAAATCGAAACCCTTAGGGTTTAAGGTGTTCGACCGGTTTTACAAGAGAGAAAAAGAAGGAAAAGCTTTTAGGTATTGTGTATGTAAAGAGTACCCCAAAACCTAGAAATCTCAATTGTATTTATAGGCTAGTAATCTTGGAGTCCAAGTTTGACAAGGATTGGGTTTCCCCTCTCCTTTGGCCGATCGGTTCTACAAGCCCAAGGGGCATCCGGAACCTTCTTGACATTCCATAATACACACAATAAAACTTTCCTTATTTTCGTCTAACGGTCGTTAGTCACTTTTCCCGTTAAGTACCAACGGTCGTTATATATTTTGTGTTTATATAATAATTAAATAAATAATTATTATTTATTTACTCTTCATACGTAAAGTGTGCAATCCCGAGGTCTCGAGTTCGATACTAGACATTTAACTTATTAATATTTATCCAATATTCCAACATTAAAAGCATTCAAACAATTATAAAAAAACAAACAAAATAATTTCATTCAGATTCAAACTTTAGAGCCACCTCTTTGATAGTCACATTCAGATACAAAAACATGAAACAAACACACAGTTTTTCAAAACAGAAAGTTATTGATGTAGACTAAGTAACGAGATAACACAAATCAAGCCTGTTGATTCACACGAATACAAGGATCGATTCTTCCAACAATCGTTGATTCAATTGAATGCCGACTATTAGGATTCTTAGCAAAATAACTGCCAAAAATAGACTTTTCGTATTTTCAAGAACTGATTATCCCACATTACAAAGGAACTCTTAAATAAAGATACAAAACTGAAATGAGCACTAAAAGACAAGCGGGCCAAAAGTTATTGCATAAACAAAGTCCAAAAACCCGAAAAAAAACATGAAATTGCAAATAACTCATAAAATAATGTGTTTCGGGGCTCGAAAGTTCTGTAAACTGATGTAGTCTGTTTACCACAACGTGCTCCGCGCTCCAAGCTTCGAATCGACTGGTCATAGGCCTGAAATGGAGCCCCGTAGCCCAAGTCATGCCCATTTTAGTGAGGCTCCTTTTGTCACACGCTCTTGAGCCTCCAGAAACATGATGGCCAGTTCCTCAACACTTGGCCCGCATCAGTTATTGAAGATATTTTGTAAAGCTTAGTAATGGGTCCTGACACAAAACTGACCAGACACTTTGTGTAACTTTTCGTGACCATTGACTCGTTGCTTTTTGGAGAACGACTGATCACGTGCTATAACAATTATTGGTGACACCAATAATTTTTCCCGGCCAAACATAAAGTTTTCACGTTTGCATGGTCACTTCCTAGTTAATAATGTGCGGATTTGCAATCATGATCACTTACTAGTAATGTATGTGTTTAAGTATTCGTAGATGTTACAGGAATTGTTCTTTTCTAGATTGATTATTCAGTTAAGATGTTGACGGTGTTTAAACCAAGTTCGGGTCTTTTGCTTATATTGTTTGCATTTCTTTTATCTGGAGTAACTAGCATTCGAGCACAAGTCGGAAGTCTTCCTCCCAGCGAAGGCAAGTTTTCGTTTTTGATGTCTTTTTGGTTCAAAAAGTCATTATCATGATTTTTGAGCAAATATATACGTAGTAATTAGTTAGAAACTTAGAATCTACATGACCATGCGCATTATTAATTATCTTGTTTGCAGTGACTGCTCTTAGAGAAATAGCTAACCAGTTGAGAAAAAACGACTGGGATTTTAGCCTGAACCCGTGCGATGGAAATACCAGTTGGAGAACACCTTTGACTGACAGACCTCCTCAATTTAACAACAGTGTTGTTTGTAATAATTGCTCCTCTAATGGTTTTTGTCATGTCACTGCCATGTATGTTGTATACATTGTTTCAGTTTTGTTTCTACTTATGTTGCTAATTAATAATGTCAAAAACTTTTTATTTTTCTATATAGAAGATTTAGTTTATATTTTTGTAAACATTACAACTGAGGTCAACGTTTGGCTAATGTACAGATCTCTCAAGGGGCAAGATCTTACAGGTGTTCTTCCAAAATCTTTGGCAAAGTTACCTTATATCAAGCACATGTATGACCAAATTCAATGTTTTGTACCACAGATGTTTCTACCAAAATTCGAGTTTTAAACATATATATGTGGCTTCTTGCAGTGATTTATCTTATAATTACCTAAATGGCACCATACCTCGTGAATGGCAGTCAACTAAGCTGGAATTCTTGTGAGCTACTTCTGAATCTATAGCATTTATCTAATTTCAATTTACATGTATACAAATCTTAATGATTTGAAGTGACGTTGCTGTAGAGCTGTCACCGGTAATCGCTTGTCAGGAAGCATTCCAAATTTTTTAGGCAACATGACCACACTTGGATATTTGTATGTTCTTTTTTTTTCCACATATTCACTAATTCTTTAACAGAAGATGATATTTGAGTAAGAATACATTCCTTAAATCGGATTTAATGGATAAATGAATCCTAGGCGTCTCGAAGATAACGAGTTTTCTGGAAATGTTCCGGCGGAGTTGGGAAACCTAATAGATTTAGCTACTCTGTAAGCTCTTATTTAGGTTGTTATATTTATAATTTTAATGGTATATGAGACATGTTTATGACAATGGTTTATTTTCAATTCATAGGGTACTAAATGCCAATAATCTCACTGGTAAACTGCCAGAGGATCTTAACCATTTGACTAATTTAATAGAACTGTATGCACACTTCACCCTTCTAAACTAACATTAAAAGTGTTTTATTGTTCGGATATATGGCGGTGCAACTTCTTAGTTAGCTATTACTAATTCTCGCCTTTGTGCAGCCGACTTAGCAGCAACAACTTCAGTGGGAAAATCCCAAACTTTAATCTCACAAAGCTTCAGAAATTGTAAGTCTTTGCACTACAATAAATATGTGAATTACAAATGTAGTTTCTTCATGTCTATATGTATGAAAACATACGATCACATTTTTATAAACAGGAAAAAAAAATAATTAGTAATGAAAATTGAAGAAAAATATACTCATGCAATGAAGTGTGGGAAACTATTGAATTTGTCTAAAGTTAACACATTAATCTTATCTTCGATCATCAGAGAGATTCAAGGAAGTGGTTTGGAAGGACCGATACCTGAAACCATATTCTACTTGGGAAATTTAACCGAGCTGTAAGTTACACACTTAGCATCTCAATATACTCATATAATTGTTAATTTGCATGCCGTTTCTGATCTGCGTGCAGAAGAATCAGTGATCTGAGTGGAAAAACTTCGCAGATTCCAGATTTATATTACATGGAAAACATGACTAAGCTGTAAGTTATTGTAGGGTATAAATTTTATTAGCTGGCCAGTTCTGTAAGTTTAAATATTGTTTATGGTGGATGTTGTAGGATGTTGAGAGGCTGTAACATTATAGGGACGATTCCTGCCTCTATATCAAAAATGTCCAACTTGACGCATCTGTAATGCTTATACCTTAAATTTTACTATTATAGATATGTTACAGTTTATATATGTTATCATCATACTTAATTTCAGTATGTTCATAAACATATGCAGAGATCTGAGTTTTAACAATTTGGAAGGTCGTATACCTGATGATCTAGAGGGACTGAATCTGAAAAGGCTGTAACATATTCACACTTACTTTGTTGTCCAAAAATTAATTTTATACGTACCATAAAAAATGAATAAACTAGATACAGGTACTTTGTTGTACTTATGTCGCAAGATTTTTTGGTAAAACCACTAGGTATCTGACTGGAAATTCCCTCTGCGGTAGCATTCCTGATTGGATAAAGAACAGAGGCAATAAAACGTATGTTTTCGTTAATTATTACTAGTACTATATAATAATACGGTCACTTTTCTGATATATTGATAATGCAGTGAGATAGATCTTTCCTACAACAGATTTAGTGAAAAATCAGTGCCTGAATCTTGTGGCAAATCATTGTATGTTTTTTACCTGTTGAATGCTCTTTCTTAGTCATATTAAGCAAGTAAGTAAAATTGGAAGCCTCTTTCATTTATCAGGAACTTATTCAGAAGCTACTCTGGCGAGGACAACTTGTAAGCTAATAATGTTCTTTTGTTTTATATAATGATTTTAACTTTTATATAATGAGGGTCTGCACCAAGTTACGTTTGATTTAATGCAGAGATCTCGCAGTGTGCCTAAAAGAATATTCATGCTCAAAGGGTGAGTAACACACTCTCCTGTAAATGTGAACAAACAGGTGGGTGTGTAAAATGCAACATGGGTCATTTCAGGATAACCCGGAAATAAAACTGTCCAAATTGGTCATGCACTAAAACGATACCGTGGGCGACTTCAAAATTTTATGATTGGTTTATTTTCTAGGAACATTAACATTTACTTATATGACCCGTTAGAGATAAAAACAACATGAATCGACCCATTCATAGTACATGGCTCCTCCATTCAATGACGGAGCCAGTAAGGGGGTTGGAGGGTCCTCAGCCACCCCCAACCGGCCCAGCTAGCCCTATGTGTGAGCCACTTGTGGCACGTGTCACATACGATTGAAGCCGACGAGCTGTAACTTTCTTTGAAATATTTGATTCTTTAAAAGTGCTACACATAGTATGGAGTAAAAGAGTGAAAATGTGTGCTTCTTTTTTTTTTTTTTTTTTTTTTTTTTTTTTTTAATTTAATTATTATTATTATTATTTTGAAGAGAAGAATGGAGATGGGAAGGTTGGAGATGATAAGTAGAAATGTCAAATGTAGAAGATGATGAATACTAAACTAATAAATATATGAGAAATGATAGGATGCCTAAAAACCCATATGTTCAACCTAAAGCCTTTGGTCTAGTGGTGTGTAAGTTGCCTACCAATCTAGAGGATGTGGGTTCAAGCCTCGCCAGAGGCATTTCTGAGACATGTTGTGAGATAGGTAGTATAGGTGTGAAAAAAGTTGTCGTTCTAAAAAAAAATATGCCAAACGATTCAAACTTCAATGAAACTTGTAAAACAATGAATTGTATGTCATTATCTGGGAAAATTTTTTTGACCCAAATGCAAATTCCTGGCTCCGTCATTGCCTTCATTTATCTTCTATTTTATTGTTTCAGAGTATTACTCAGTTCATATCAATTGTGGCGGGCCCCGAGTTAAAATCGGACACACTTTTTATGAAGCGGATGAAGATTTAGCTGGAGCTGCACATTTTATTCCTACAAGTGATCATTGGGGCCTTAGTAACACAGGAAGTTTATGGGACGCTAACGATACTCTTAATGAATATATAGCAAATGTATCTGGACTTGCTGTGAATTACACTGAGCTATACAGAACGGCTCGTCACTCTCCATTGTCTCTCACTTACTATGGTCGTTGCTTAGCAAATGGAAACTATACCGTGACTCTACATTTTGCTGAGATAGTTTTTAGTGATAATAAATCTTACCAGGGTCTTGGAAGACGTGTTTTTGACGTTTATGTCCAGGTTGAGGCTTTATTTTTTATATGATTTCCCATTTTTTAGAGGACTAATTGCCCTTTATAATATCCAGAAAATACAATCTAATTTGGTAATTTACAAAAACTTTATGGATAACCATCTTTAAAAAATTGTGATAGATTGTAATTAATGTAAGCCATTTACCCCATCAAAATAATGGCGTGACCGTTGACTTGTGAAACTTTGATGGTTACTTTAAATAGAAGTTTGACTATATTTTGTTAGCCTTTTTATGCCATTGGAAAAAGGTTTACTTTCAGTTTGGAGTCAAGTCCTCCTTCACACCTATATATTTCTAATTAAATCCATATCAAATATAGTCATGAAAAGCTTTCCATTTAGCCTCCGGATTAAGAAAAGTCTTTCTTTACATACTCATGGGTTGATTAATTTATTTTTAATTTTTTGCAGGGTGCTATTATATACAAGAATTTTGATATTAAGAATGAAGCAGGTGGTGTCGACATCGAGATAGTAAAAGTAATAAAAAATGTGACTGTAACTAATAAAACATTAGAAATTCGGCTGCAGTATGCTGGGAAAGGTTCAACTGCAGTTCCACAGAGAGGATTGTATGGGCCTCTAGTATCTGCCATTTCTTTAGAGTCTCGTAAGTAGTATTATGTGTTTGCAAAATATGTGCCATAATCTTAAATAGCTAGACATATTAATTAAAGGCTTAATCATTGTTTAGATCCCAAGCCTTATGGCAGAAAGAAAGTTTTCATCTATGTTGCATCAGTAGCTGCAGCTTTGTGCCTCATTCTTATAGTTCTTGGTATTGCATGGCAGATAGGTTATATAGGAGACCGACTATCCAAAGAAAACGGTATTCTAGTACTATACAAGTATTTAAGTGTAAAATAAATAATAATTGACACTATATTGTTCCATGCAGATTTAAGAGGACTTGATTTGAAGACAGGTGTATTTACGTACAGACAAATTACAGCCGCCACCGACAACTTTTCAGCATCAAATAAACTTGGTGAGGGAGGTTTTGGATCCGTCTACAAGGTAATACTAGTAATATTTATAAATATTACTCCGTAGTTTATTGTTCTTCATATAATTCCATGGAACTTAAAGTTAGTAATTTCAGGGTACACTCTTGGATGGTACTCTAGTGGCTGTTAAGGAACTCTCGTCAACATCAACACAAGGAAACCGTGAATTTGTGAATGAAATAGGGATGATTGCTGGTATCCAACATCCTAATGTTGTAAGATTACATGGGTGTTGTGTGGAAGGAAACCATTTGCTTCTAGTTTACGAGTACATGGAGAATAATTCATTAGCACATGCTCTATTTGGTATTGTCCTTTTTCTTTCACTTTTCCTTTTCTTTCACTGAAACATAAAATATATATAAAATTGGAAATGTCCTCGACAAGCCTACAATATTAGTTAGGCCTTACTTTCATCAGGCAGTAAATCATACAGTTTTATCAAGCAGGCCCTAGGATGGAAATTAATTGGGCAACCAGGAAAAAAATATGCATTGGCATAGCGAAAGGGTTGGCATACCTGCACGAGGAGTCAGTGTTAAAAATGGTTCATAGGGACATCAAGGCTACAAATGTACTCTTGGACTCCGAACTTACTCCAAAGATCTCAGATTTTGGTTTAGCCACGCTTCATGAAGAAGAGAACACCCACTTCATCACAAAAATAGCTGGAACTATGTAACCTAATACTATTATTTTTAACCATATATTTGATTGGTTTCTTTTGGTTCCCACATATATCCATGATTGTTTCGTTATTCGGTAATATAGGGGGTACATGGCACCGGAATATGCATTGTGGGGCCACTTAACCTACAAAGCAGATGTATACAGTTTTGGGGTTCTCGCACTTGAAATCGTTGCAGGAAAGAATAATATGAGATATCGACCAAGTGAAGATTATTATTGTCTACTTGATTTCGTAAAGCTCCTTTTCCTGAAACTTGAATTTGATTGTTCTGACAAAGTCTTTCTATTTATATGTTTTCTTTGTTTTAAGGCTGTTGTTATGAAACAAAAGGGAAGTTTGCTAGATTTGGTGGATCCAAGATTAGGTTCTGATTTCAACAAAAAAGAGGCAGTGAGAATAATGAGAATCGCTCTATTATGCACTAATCAGTCACCTGCTCTTCGGCCTACAATGTCTCAAGTGGTGAATATGCTCGAGGGCCGTATTAAAATAATTGAACCGAGCATGGTTTCAAGCAAATATGATGCTGAGTTAGGGGTTGAAGAACTCAGAGAGAAATTGGAGAAGATGCATTCCAACGACTCTGAGGAAACAGAGAGTCTTCTTAAAGCATCATCTTCTAGCTCTCATAACCTCTTTTCCGATGCATCTTAACTGGGAATCCAGTAAAATAAAGATGTTATGTGTATGACTGAAGGACGGAGGGACACAGAGACATATATCTAGTTAATGTTCAATGTTTAAGGTAAATATACTATGCTTGGATATTGGGAAAAAAAATACATCATATTTGCCACTTTTTGTCATTGTATGTAGCGTACATTTTTTTATTTATTTTTTATTTTTTTTAATTGTAGCACTTAACTTTCTAATTCGTGTCATTGTGTGGTCTGCGTGACCGGTTGTAACCGGATGTCCTACTTGGCGTGGGTAAATGATTGCAAAATTATTTTTTTTCACTTTTTTCTTCCTTTTATATTAATTTTATACATTCCTTCTTTTTTTAATTCACTTAATTGATTTTCTTTATATATAAACAAAGCCAATTACCTTTTCCCTTTTATCCCCACCATAAACTCTTATCCCCACCACACAAAACCCTATCCATGAGATCTTCCTCCTCATCAACATCAAGATCCAGATCCACGTCAATCAGACATTTTTACACAAAAGAAGAAGTAATTGCACGCACTGAGTGTGATAGTTACTTACCTGTCGAAGCTCAAGTGGCATGGACCATCACAAACCCCGGTAGAAGATTCAAGATTTGTCCAAAATATGTAAGATACTTATTCGTATGTAAGTTAATTTTGTGATATAAGAAGATTGAAATGGATTTTCATTTGTATTTATTGCTATGACAGGGTAGGAAAATCAGTGTAAGTTCTATGGGTTTATGGATGATGAGCTACCTAATGACTACTACAAAGAGTTGTTCTTCAAAGAGCATGAAGAACTGACAATGTTGAGGTGGAGAGTGGCTGAGTTGATGAGGGGAAAATCTGAGTTGCACATGGACAAGGGTGGATCAAAAAATGATGAAGGCAAAAGTTCCACATTTGATGAAGCAACATATTTGCAAATGGTTGAATTGGCTGAGTTGAAGGCATAATTGAGTTTGATCAAGGCAAAAGTGAATTCTCATGACAAAGTTGTACTTTTGTTTGGTTTGTTTGTCATTTTGATGTTGTTTGTTTATGCAAGTAATGTATTTGCCTAGTGAACACCTGTTAGGACTAATGCATTATGACTATGTTTTGGATTGGTTTAAGTTTAATGCAATCCTTTGTTTTGGTTATTTTGGTATTCTAGCAAATACAGATAATACACATACACATTTAACATACACAAAGGTTCATGTCATTACTTGTGAATGCCCATTCATGAACAAAACTGAGCATCACATAATAGTGTAAAGTTACATGACATAAGAACCTAATACATGTTTCTAAGTGCACAACATATATGAACAAAAGAAGTGCACAGAAATTAAGTTAAGGTTACACAACATAAGAGTTATTTGACAAAAAAGTTAAGTTAAACAGGAAAGAGTTGTTTTCATTCCAAATTGAGAGCATTAGTGCTTGAACTTCCAATTCCTTGGTGTTGCTTTGCCAATTTTTTCTGCAAGATTCTTTCACTCCTTCCTCTTTGCCTTGGCATGACAAAATGTCTCCTTGTTCTTGGTTGTGCTTCATTCACTGGTACAGGTTGGTTGAAAACAGGAATAGGTGGAGTTTGTGAATTCTGAGTACCTGCATTCTGTGACACCTGGCTTTCTGACTCATGAGGTGCATTTTGGTTGTCAATTGGAATTTCTTCAGCATGCTCATCTTCTTCATCAGATAGACTTTCATTTTCATCAATCCCAAACCATCTTCCCAACCTTCCTACTCTGCCCAGACCTGTACTCCCTCTTCCTCTACCTCTACCTCTTCCCCTGAGATTGAATGACCTAGAACCACCCACATCAGGTCCCATTGTTCTGTTCTTGGTTTGCCTAGGTGCAGTTGCACTGAACTACCTTTCTTTGTTTGACTAGGTGCAGTTGCACTAGAACCACCCACAGCAGTTGCAGTAGAACCACCCTCTTCACCATTTTGACCAACTGTTTTGTTTTTTGTTTCTTTTTTGTTTTGTTTTCTTTTGTGTTTTGTTGCACTAGAACCACCCACAACAGTTGCACTAGATACACTATCCCAATGTTTTCTGCTAACAGTTCTAGGCTTAGGTGGTGTGTTTAGCTTTTGCGCTTCATCCTCAGCCCATGAGACTAATTCATCATATGACATGTTCCCAGCATCCATCCTCCTAATCCCTAGTATGCTAAGTTTTGAAGTTTCCTCATTAACAGATTCATCAGATACTAAATTTGTATGATAATCATCATACAAATTTTGGGGAATGTGGGCTAAAAACATTTCTAACTTTCCATAAGACTCACAAAATGAATACATTGCCTCCAATTCTAAATTAGACTCAACTATTTTTAGTCCAACCTCTAACTCACATCCTGGTAAGTTAAAAAAATATGGCATAGAAGGTGGTCTCTAACTGCTCTTTCAGATACTCACACAAACCCTCATAATCAAGAATCTTATCCTTAGAAACCCTTAAATGGTAAACCACACCATTTTCATACCTTAGTGGATCGAAATAGAAGACACCATCAAAGTGTAAATCAAATAACAACGCGTCTAAACCAGGAGCCATACTATAAACAAAAAAAAACCAAAAAAAAATACGTAATCAATATAAACCCTAAATCACCATGGATATTATGGGAGACATAAATAAAAAAAATTCCACAAAAATACAAACATAATAAGGTCAGATGTACCTTTTGCCAACATCAATTTCATAAAAACACTAGAGATCGACTGTCAATTTGTATTTTAATAACTAGGGTTTGGGGACCATTCGAATAAACAAGTGTGTGTGGGGATTGTGTGTTTGTTTTGGGATAAGGTAAATGGGGAGTGGACCACATGTTTTATTTAATCGATTATCCAACGTGGATTTTTAATATCACACGCGGAAATCGTAAAAAGTAATAAAAAGTAGTAAAAAACGGATATAACCGGCTACGCTTAGAAGCGGTCACGCAGACCACACAATGACATGAATTAGAAAGTTAAGTGTGTTAATACAAATACCGTCTAAAAACGTTATTTATATTTTACGATCTTCGCTAAGTTTTGTTAACGACAAAATGTAAACTTTAGTTTCTAAGTAAAACATAATCTTAGTTTTAAAGACTTGCATAAACTAGACTTTTGCTACATTTTACATTTCATAAAACACAACACTTTTTATTTCTTAAAATAGAATTGTCACATCACATTTATGGCAAGTTTTGTCAATATACATTTATGGAAAGAAATGTGTTTGACTTACTAAGTGGTTGCTTGCAAGTTTAGTGTTTGACTTGATATTATGAAATGTGACATTGTTTGGTTTGCAAGGTGTAATGAGATGTGACTTTGTTTGGTTTGCAAGATTTATTGCAAAACCAACTGCAAGCCCGGCGGAACCCTGGGGGTACACGGGCGGAACCCATCTGAGGGTTCTGCCGTATCCACCAGGCCTGCAGAAGGCTTTGCTATAAATACCAAGCCACAAGTTGATTTTTAGCTTATCACTCTACATCATATTTTACACACACACATTCATTCTTTCATCTAACTCTTTAACATTACATATGTGAAGTTTCTTTTTGTAGCAAAGAGATTCACGAGCTTATTAAAAGTAACAAGTATTCAACACAACGTTGCAAGACTTGCTAGCTTAGCATTGTGTAGACTTGTGTAGGTTACACTTCATTTGATTGTGTATTTTCAGTAGTGATCGGTTAGTATTTTAGTCCTCAAAATACAAAGTATATTGGGAGTAGTTGTACCCTTGTAAAAGAACTAACGGGAGTGGTTGTACCCTTGGTAAAGAACTCGACATCTAGCTTAGTGTCGGTAAAACTATAAGCGACGTGTAAGGTTTTCTCCGCCGGTGAAAGGAGCTTGTTGACTAGTGAAAGAAACTCTCGAGTTGGATACTCGGGGCGTGGACGTAGGGCAAGGAAAAAGAGTCCTTGTAGCCGAACCACGATAAATACTCGTGTTGTGGTTTGATCGTTTCTTTCATTTACTTGCATGTTATATATTGTGTTTGTGTATATATCTTTGATCAAACGGAAAGTTTCAAAGCTAACTAAACAAGTTAAAAAGATTTTAAACGGTAAACTATTGAACCCCCCCTTCTAGTTTTCCACAATTGGCATCAAGAGCTACGTTACTCAAGCTTTTAAAATATATTATGTTTTAAAACTTGAAACGATCCATGGATTTTGAAAATTACAAAGAAGGGCAATCTATGCAAAGACCACCACTCTTTGAAGCAAATGGTTTTATATATTGGAAAAACCGTTTTGAAACTTACGTGAAATCTAAAGATATAGATTTATGGTATATAATCATTAATGGTGATAACGTAGTTACTAACATTAAAGATGATGATCAAAAGAAATTGATTGGTAAAAATAATGAAGCTAAAATGATGCTTTACAACGCTTTGCCTAAGAAAGAATATGAAAGAGTCTTTTTGTGTAAAACCGCCAAAGATATTTGGCAATCTTTAATTGTCACTCATCAAGGAAACTCACAAGTTAAAGATAACAAATTTGATCTTCTTGTTCAACAATATGAACAATTTGTTATTTCCGAAGATGAGATTATTGATAATGCTTTTGCTAGGTTTAACACTATTATTACTTCACTTAAAGCACTTGATGAATCTTTTTGTAGTAAGAACTTTGTCAGGAAATTTCTTAGAGCACTCCATCCGAAGTGGAGAGCAAAAGTGACGGCAATCGAAGAATCCAAAGATCTTTCAAGCATGTCACTTGATGAGCTAATTGGAAACCTCAAAGTTCATGAAATGGTAATGGAAAAAGATTCGGAACTAGTTAGAGACAAGAAAGAAAAAGTTAAGTCCATTGCCTTGAAAGCTAAAGTCCAATCAAGTGATGATGAAGAATCTACTTCGGATAGTGATGATGAGGAATATGCTATGGCCGTTAGAGATTTCAAAAAGTTCTTTCATAGAAGAAGAAAGTTTGTAAGGCAACCTAAAGATGACAAGAAAACTTTCCGAAAAGATCGTGATGATAGGAAAGGAAAGGTTGAAAGAAAATGCTATAGGTGTGGAGACACAAGTCATCTTGTAGGAGAATGTCCAAAACCACCAAAGAGCAAACCTCAACAAGCTTTTGTGGGTGGTGCTTGGAGTGACTATGAAGGAGATGACGATGAGCCAAAGAATGATGATATTACTCTCATGGCTCACAACTCAAATGAGGTATTCTCCGACTCATCTTACTCCTCTATTGATGATGACACTTTACAAAAAGAATATAACAAACTTTGTGAATTGAGCTTAAAAATCATAAACAAAAATAAATTTTTGAAAACTAAAAAGGAGTTTTTAGAAAATGAAGTTTATGAATTAAAAGAAAAAGCTAAGAGATTAGAAAAGAGTAAATGTGTTGACAATTCTTGCAAATCATGTGAAGAGCTTAAACTCGAAGTTGAGAAACTTAAAATTACTCAAAATGATCTAATAAAACAAACCACAAAGTTTAAGAAGTTCGATAAGAGCATTTCTTGTGCGGATGAAATTATGAAAATTCAAAAGTCACCCTTTGATAAAACAGGACTAGGATTCATGAAAATAGAAACTTCAAAGGGTCAAACGAAACAAGAAAAGATTGCACAAGAAACTAACAAAATTGCTACAGCAGCCTGCGGATCAGACGGAACCCAATCCAGGGTTCCGCCCGTTGGACCCGAAGGTTCCACCAGGCCTGCTGCAGCAGTAACTCCATCCACATCGGATCGTTCAAATTTTGTTAAAGTTACGTATAAAAATGGAACAAAACCTGTGTTTAAAACTGGAGTAGGACTTAGTAAAAATGAATTTAGAGCTAAGACTACTCAACCAAGACCTAAGACTCCAATTCCCAAACGCCCCTTTCCAAAGAGCAACTTCAACGCTCGACCAAACTACCAACATGTTTAGAATCAAAACACTCCTAGACATTACTAAACTCCAAATTACATGTCATGGAACCCTTATGCTCTATTTTCATACTTGGAAGAAGTTAATGGTATGCTTAACCAAAATGGACCCATGAGAAATTGGGGACCAAATGTTTGAGTGTGTTTCATAAAATAGGTATGCCTCAAAGTTTGTTTGGAACCGGATGAATGGATTAAAGATAGCGGTTGTTCAAGGCACATGACGGGTAACAAAGGCCTCTTCACTTCTTATCACAAATGTGACGGAGGTAATGTTACGTTTGGTAGTAAAGCTAAGAGCAAAATCATCGGAAAAGGTACAATTTCT
Organism: Artemisia argyi; assembly: GCA_030686995.1. NCBI lineage: Eukaryota > Viridiplantae > Streptophyta > Magnoliopsida > Asterales > Asteraceae > Artemisia > Artemisia argyi. The sequence continues at coordinate 80,835,019 of CM060681.1, forward strand.
CATGACTCCCTTTTTATAGATGATGTAGCTCATGTTGATAACTTAGGTTTTAATCTCCTTAGTATTAGTCAACTTTGTCGTAATAAGTATAATGTCCTTTTTAGTGAAAATGGTAGTAAAATACTTAAAGATGGTATAACCATAGCCAAAGGTGTCCTTAAGAACAACGTATATGTCATGAAGATGGATCCAACATCTAGAGACAAACTTTGTCTTACCTCATTAGATGAACCTTCAACTTTATGGCATAGACGTTTAGGACACGCTAACATGAGACTAATCCAAAACCTCTCCTCCAAAGACTTAGTTCAAAACCTACCTAAGTTGAAATACGACCAACACTTTTGTGATGCTTGCAAACTCGGTAAACAAGTCCATAGTAGCCATAAGGCTAAAAACTTGGTTTCTACATCTAGGTGTCTAGAACTTTTGCATATGGATTTATTTGGTCCATCCGCTATACAAAGTTATGGAGGTAACTTCTACACTTTGGTTATAGTTGATGATTACTCAAGATATACTTGGACAAATTTTTTGAAAAGTAAAAATGAAGCTTTTGATAAATTTGAGATTCTAAGTAAGAAAATTCAAAATCAAGTAGGGTCTAATATTGTGTCTATTAGAACGGATCACGGTCGTGAATTTGATAATGAATTTCAATTTGGAAACTTTTGTGATAATAATGGTATAACTCATAACTTTTCGACTCCACGTACTCCTCAATCTAATGGTGTAGTAGAACGTAAAAACCGGACATTGCAAGAAATGAGTAGAACAATGCTTAGTGAACAAAATATTCCACAAAAGTTTTGGTGTAATGCCGTTGACACATCAACGTGCATTTTAAATCGAGTATTAATTAGACCATTTTTGAATAAAACTTGATTGAGGTCCAAACGGTCAACCTAAATTGACCAGGTGATGGTCAACAAGGTCAAACTGCTTAGAGTCAATGCTCCGCGGAATATAGTGGTTTCCCCGGGTCGTTATGTCCCGACGAGGTGTGGATGGTATTCAAAACGGGTTTGAAATCGGGTGAATTTGGACAGGAATAAGGGTTTGAGTGAGTTGTGATTGATTACACTACTGAAATATAAAAGAAAATAGCTTAAGTAAGCTAAATTAACAAGTACGTAAAACTAGAAAACCTAGAAACGTTCAAAACCTAAAAACGCGTACGTTGAATTTAAATTTACGTTAACGTACAAAATAAAACGCGAGTTTTGTTAAATAAAATACCTACGGATATGAAAATTACATTTTTACAATCCTAATGATAAACGAAAATTTTTCGAAAAAGAAAAATGATTTTTACACTATTTAATTAATTACTATTTAATTACTAATAAATAATATTTAAATTACACTAATTATGAAATTAAACTAGAAAAATGAAAATTTAATTCTAAAAATTCTAAAATAATATAAAAGTAATTTTAAAACTAAAAATAAATTTTTCCTACTTTTTCTTTATTTATTATTAATTAATTACTATTTATTAATTAACTAAAATTAAGAAAAATAGAAAATGAATAGTGAAAATTATGAAAAATTTCCTAAAATTATTTTATGATATATAAAACCTAGGAAAAATATAAAAAAGTGCTGTTGTTAAATAAAAATTAATAAACCTATTTAATTAACTAATATTACTTAATTATTATTAAACTAATACTATTTATAATAAATACTAAATAAAACGATAAAAATCTGGAAAAATTCCTAAAAACACTTAAATATACTAGGAATTTAATAAAAATATAAAAACATATAAGTACTTGACAAAAATTTAAAAAGAAAAATTAAAAAGCTAAATTATGTTAAATAGAAGCTATCACTAAAAATTAAATTTGGTTTTTTGGATTTTTCTTTTTCAAATCTACTTAACTACTTAAAAGAATAAACTTTTGTGAAAGGACTTGGCTAGAAGCTCAGAAATAAGCACATGAAATAAGCTTCAAAAATCTAATAAGCTAAGGTCCAAGGACTGAGTATAAAACAGGCCTCACTAGCTAAGTAGCAGCCCTTGTGGGGTCCACCTGGGTGATCCAAGGTCCAAGATGAGACTTGATTCATGAAGCTGGGTTGGTGAGCTTTCTAAAAAGCCAAGGTTGGTACTGTGGGGTCCACAGGTCAGCTCTAAATAGCCATGGGAAGTTGGATGGTTTAAGCTGATCCCCTGGTGCAGGGAGGTCTAGACAACAGGCCAAATGGCTTAATTGCAGCCCTTGGTGGGGCCCACAGGGGTAACCCAGGGTATAAAATGAAGGTGGAACTCAAAAGGTTGCAAGGAGGGCTTCTCAAAATGCCCAAGACCAAGGATTAAGCTCAAGGTTTGAGCTTGTTGTGGACTTGGGAAACTGGTTCAGTAGCCAAAGGCAAAAGTGAGTTTTGAGGTTTGGCAGTTAGCTAAAATAAGCTCAAAAGCTAAAACCAAGCCAAGCACAAGTACAAACAACCTTAAACTGACATAATCAACTTTAAACAAGCAGGAAACAGCAGTGAACAACCTAGGTTTAAACAAAAGTGGTAATTAACAAGCTCAGCTGCTACAAAAAAAATAGCCTGTGGGAAAGAGTACCTGGGTGCAGGGCAAGCAAGGGTGGACAGGCCACCTTCAGGGGCTGAATAAGCAGCTAGGGAAAATTCACAAAAATAAACGAAAAACATGCTCATGTAAACAAGCTGGGGAGTTAACTATATTTCCATTTTTAGAGCTTAAATCCTAATAATAAGGAAACTAAAAATCTTACACTAAGGGGGGTGGAACTAGCAAGCTGATGCAACAGTTGGTTGAAATGGGTTAAATTGGTGATTTCTTTGACCTGTGAAGTCAAAGACAGGTACTACCCTTGATTTACCAACTATTATGAGTATGTTACACTATTAAAATGACCAAAAACTTTAATGATCTACAATTTCATACTTTGGCTATCCTAACACCTCAAATCCAACCAACTGATTCATATGCTGATACACAATACCAAAGTGGATCATAACTCTAGAAAACTAATCCTATATGAGAATTACAGCTAATGCAAGTTCAAGTTTTAACCTACACTAAGTTTGACTATGAAAGTCAATTATCCCAAACACTCCTTATACTAAACTGCATTGTACATTTTTGATATTTTAAACTGATTTAAGGTACTCAGAGTGGAATAGCTACACATGAGAAGTAAAAATAAGCAGCAGTAACAACCAAGCATAAGCAGTTTGCATAAGCAATTAAATAAGCTCAAAAAGAAATTTGGAAAAATAATGGTATTTTAAAACTGAGTTTTTGATTAACTGGAAAGTAGGTTACAACACTGAATTGAAAACTAAATTCACTAAAAAAATAAAACTGATTGATTCTTACTCTTAAAAACTACATTACATAATTAATTAATTAAAAGAAATCTACTGCTACTCTACTACTTGAACCATCTTTCTTCTCTTCTCTTTTATATTGCCCCTTTAGGGTTTCTGTGGACCCACTTGAGCTTCCCCATCAGCAACTTGGACCGTTGGATTAATGGAAATGATCCTGGCCATTAAAGGCATCTTGGCGGGAAAATGGTTTTATAACCATTTGCAGTTAAATAATGGCTAGGGGGTGGGATTTGTTGTTTTGTGGAGGAAAGTTAGTGTATAGGGTGGAGTGTGGGAGTAGGGTGAATGATGGTGTTGGTTTGGTAGAGGTATTGCAGGGGGGGTCACGGGGTGATGTTGGAGAAGGTGGTCAAAGGGGGTCAAACCCTTGGTTGATATTATTAAACGAATGGGTGTGGGCTGGAGGTGTATGGGCCAGGGTTGTTTGGGCTTTTGTGGGAGGCATAAGGTGTAATGTGGGCTTGGGTGGTGGATTTGTTTTGGGTTTATTTTAGATTTAGGTCCGTTTGGTTTAAATAAGTGAAAGTACAAGGACCATTTTTTGCAATAGCTGAAAATCAAGGGTATGAAATGGAAATTTTCCAAAGTCATCATAAGGATAGTATTTGCCAAGTATTAATTATCCAAGGACCAAAATTTGATATTTTCCAAAATTTGAAACTATCCGGGGGCCAAAATTGCCAAATTTGAAAGTTAAGGGACCAAATATGTAAAGTTTCAAAACTTTTCTCCCAGGAACCTTTTTGATAAATTTTTATTTGTAAAGGACTTGGATTTACTTTTCTTTCAAAATAAATGCTCAAGGACTGATTTAGACAAGTTTTGAAAACTTGGGGGACTGAAACTGCCATTTATGCAAACTTTGTACGTTTTTCATTTGTTTTTACTCTTTTTGCATCTAAAACATATAAAACACAATTTTGGAATATTTTCAGTATTTTGATGCATTTCTGAGTGTTTTTGAATGTTTTGCAGTTCAGATTTAACCAAAAATGATGAGTGTTTGAGCACTCATCAATCCCCCACACTAAACTATTGCTAGTCCCTAGCAATAACTGTTTTGAAAACTTAAATTGACCAGGTGATGGTCAACAAGGTCAAACTGCTTAGAGTCAATGCTCCGCGGAATATAGTGGTTTCCCCGGGTCATTATGTCCCGACGAGGTGTGGATGGTATTCAAAACGGGTTTGTGATCGGGTGAATTTGGACGGGAAAGGGGTTTGAGTGATTAGAATGATTACGCTACGGAAATATAAGTGAGAACGATTAAACACACTATATTAACAATGACGTGAAACCTAATTAACTTAAAACGTAATCTAAAAACTTAAAATCAGAATTTGCTTATAAATAAGCAGAAAAATAAGCCAAACGGCTTAAATAGAAGCTATCACTTTATTTATGTTTTTGGTTTTGATTTAACAAACTACTTTTAATAACGTAACCTAAATTTAAAAACGCAAAAGTTATTTAAATAAAACGCGAGTTAAAATTAAAATAAACGCGAGTGCGCAAAATAAAAAGTGAAATTTATGCTACGCAAACCCTACGGACGTGAAAATTATATTTTTACGATCCTAACAATAAAAGAAAATTTTGAGAAAAAGAAAAATATTTTTTTGACTTTTTAATTATTTATTATTAATTAAATACTAATTAAACTAAAATTAATTATTAAAAATATTAAACTAATTATGAAAATTACGAAACTTTTTTTTAAAATTACTTAATACTATTATAAGGCTGAGAAAAATATAAAAGTAAAGAAAAGCTTAAAAATAAGCTGTACAATAAGCTGTTAAGCTTATTAAGCTTAAAAGGAAATTGAACTATTATAAAAGGAACTTAGGAAATATAAAACACTAGATACTACATAGCCCAGATGGTGCACCCTTTTGGTCTGAGTGTTGACCAGTCAACACTAGAGGTCCAAGGTTCGAATCTGGCTAAACCCCATTTTTGCTAAACTATTTTTTTTTAATTTTTCTTTTACAAACTGATTAAACACATTGAAATAAGCAAAATGTAAAACTACAACTATTTCTAAAGAACAATGGATAAGCAGTTAAAGGGACAAAGAATAAGCAGTTTACTAATAAGCTAAAAAGAAAAAATTGTGAAATCCTAAAAGCTATACAAAAGCTACTACAAGCTGATCTCAGGGGGAAATAAGCTAAGGGGACCTAAGGGGGACTAAATAAGCAACAACAAGTGAGGAAGCTCACTCAAATAAGCTACAAGTGCTGATAAGCAATTCTGAATCCAAAGGTTCAAGCAACCCCAATCAGACAGATTGCAGGCCTAAAATGGCTAGGGGGCAAAGGCTCTTGAGCTCAAAATAAGCTTGGGTTTGATAAACCAATACAACTGCTTCCAAAAGAAATAAGTTGCTCAGTCAGAGCTTAAGGAATTGACCAAGAAAAGGGCTTATGAAATCAGCTAATGTACCAGGTTATTGGAACACTTTTGCAATACAATCCTAAACACCTAAATGTAGCTCAATGATAAGCAAACCAAATAAACTCACAGATGAAAATTAAATGTAGGAACATGTAGCTGGCCATAAGGGCTTTTAAAAACAACAACAAGCTAACTCTGAAGTTCACTAATGAGTTCCTAAAAAGCTCATGAAATTGGGCTTGTGAAATAACACCCCCTGGTGCAGGGGAACAAATGGGTCACCAATAAGCTAATAATAACAATCATAAACTCAAGCTTACAAATGCTAAACTGCAACTAATTTTGGACCAACCTCTAATTCTAAAACCTTTTTAATGAGGCAGAGATAAGCTCATAGGCTAGCAATCAGTTAGCATGTATGATCAAACAATCAAAACAACTGGACTGATAAGCATGACACAAGCTTATATAAGCTGAACTAAGGATAAATAAACAGAAGCTAAGGAAGGCCTTAATAAACTAAATAGGAACAGATTAAGCAATAAGCTACAAGACAAGAAACTAGATAAGCTAAATTCATATGAAACCTAATTGTGCAGGGCAGCCTAGAGGGATACCTTTGGTGGCTAAGTAAGCTAACATAAAAATTTATAAAAAATAAAATAAAAATAATGACGTGTAGACTAGCTGGGGGACAAGCTGGAAACCAACTTTCAGGATCTAATATTAAGTAATGAGTAATTGAAAATTACCCTATTGAGGGCTGTTGACAACCCAGAGCTGCAAATGCAGTGGGTATGAATGGGTAAAATGGAGAGAGTCTGACTTAGGAAGGTCAAACACAAGTTTTTGCATACCAATACTAACCTATCAGGGACTATTTGGAATGAACAATTACAACTAAAAAGCTAAAACAACAATCCTATCCTAACTATTATATGAAGACAGTATGCAACAAACTCATAACATGAAACTTCCATATCAGTTATAAAAACAATAAACCTACCTCATACTAATTAAGTTAACCTCTAAACAACTAATAGGACTATATTTAAACAAATTACAATAAAATAAGGGACCAAATCACATAAGATAAGCTAATGCCAAACACTCCCTTAGGTGCCTACTGTTGAAATTTTTATGCAAAAACCAAGGATTTAAGCTAAAATCTTGATAGATAACTGTGAATGAGTATTACACTAACTTAAATAAGCAATTTAAAAACAGAAATCAAGATTATGATAAGCAGTAGAAAAGAAATATGACAGGAATATAAAAGAAACTTTCAAACTTTTATTGAATTGAAAAAGAGTACAAAAGATTTGAAAATAAAACTTGGAAATTACTGGGAATCAAACTAAAACTATTTCTAAAACTACTTCCTAATTTCCTACTGCTACATTAACTACTCTCCCTTTTTGGGTACAAAGTGACCTATTTATATTAAGAATAAAAACTAGGGGTCTTCTCAGCTTGTGTTTCTTCTTTTCCACTTTGTGCTCCCTGATTTCTGCTCTTTGTCTGTGCTTTTGTCCCATCTAGCCATTTGATGACCTGCTACATCTTCCCAGCCCTAGATTAGTGTTGGAGGAGGGGGAAGGATAATAATTATGTGTTGGGGGTTGACTTTGTTTGAGGAGGGGAGGTAGGGTGGTTAGATAGGTATGGCTGGTGTGTGGAGGGGACAAGTATGTTGGAGAAGCACAGGTTGTGTTTGTTTCTTGGCGGGCAAAAAAGGAGGAAGGAAGGGTGTGGGTGTTGACTTTCTATTTGACCCTGGGAGTTATACGGGGTGTGTTTTTATTTATTTTAGAGTGGGCTTGTAAGGTGTGGGCTAGGGTGGTGGAGTTGGGCTGTGGGAGGTATAAATTTGGATTGGGTGGATTTGGTTTAGACAAAAATACAAAGGGTCCGTTTGTTTTACATTTGTAGCAAGGACTAATTTGTAAATTTTGATTTTATGAGGACCAAAGTTGCCAACCATCCAAAGTATTCCAAGGGTCACAATTGCCACTTTACAATAACACAAGGGCCACAAAAGATATTTTTCACTTTTAAAAATACCCAGGGACTGATTCTATCAATTTCCCAAACTGCAGGGATCAAAAGTGTAATTTTCCAAAATTTTTACCTAAGAATTAAATTTGATAAGTTTTGACTTTTAAATGCCTTAGGTTGACTTTCCTTTCAAAACAAATGCTCAGGGACTATTTTGTAAATTTTTGAAAGTTGGGGGACTAAAACTGCCAATTGTGTAAACTTTGCTCGTTTTTCATTGTTTTTGCTCATTTTGCATCTGAAACATATAAAATACAATCCCTGGGATATTTTTAGTATTTTGATGCATTTCTGAGCGTTTTCGGATGTTTTGGCAGTTTAAATACGATAAAAATGATGAGTGTTTGAGCACTCGTCAAAACTCCTTATGAACTATATAAAGGTAAAAAGCCTACATTAGGATACTTTAGAGTGTTTGGGAGTAAATGTTTCATTCTTAACACCAAGGATTATCTCACCAAATTTGACCCAAAGTCTTATGAAGGTGTATTTCTTGGATATTCACAAAATAGTAAAGCTTACATTGTTTTGAACAAAGAAACCTTAAGAGTCGAGGAATCGTTGAACGTAACATTTGACGAGAGTCCACCTCCCTCTAAGACATCACCTTTGGTAGATGATGACTTAGTTGAAAGCCAAGCAATAGAAAGACAAGAAATTTTAAGTGATGACAAGGAAGATGAACTATTAAACAAAGAACTTGTCAATGTCAAAGAATCTAAAAGTCATCCATTAGATGGTGTCATTGGCAACATTAACGAAAGAACACTAAGGTCAAAAGTTCAAAATGAAAGCAACTACTTTTGTTTCGTGTCAACCATTGAACCTAAAAATATTAATGAAGCCATTAAAGATGAGTCTTGGGTAATTGTAATGCAAGAAGAGTTAAACCAATTTGTTAGGAATGATGTATGGACATTAGTTCCTCAACCAAAGAGTCAAACTATAATTGGAACAAAATGGGTATTTCGTAATAAAATGGATGAAAATGGAATTGTGTCTAGAAACAAAGCTAGGCTAGTTGCACAAGGATATAACCAACAAGAAGGCATTGACTACGATGAAACTTTTGCTCCGGTTGCTAGGCTCGAGTCAATTAGAATCTTACTTGCATATGCATGTTCACACAATTTTAAACTCTTTCAAATGGACGTCAAAAGTGCATTTCTAAACGGAGTCATTAATGAAGAAGTGTATGTTGCTCAACCACCGGGCTTCATCGATTTTGAAAAACCAAATCATGTTTACAAACTTAAAAAGGCACTTTACGGACTTAAGCAAGCTCCAAAAGCATGGTATGATCGACTTAAAACCTTCCTAGTTGACCGTAAGTATACCATGGGCTTAGTTGATAATACTCTCTTCACTAAGAAGAAAGATTCACATATTATCATAGTCCAAATCTATGTTGATGACATTATATTCGGATCAACTTGTCAAGAATTATGTGTGGATTTCTCAAATATCATGCATGACGAGTTTGAAATGAGTATGATGGGAGAACTCAACTTTTTCCTAGGACTCCAAATTAAACAACTAGAAGATGGTATCTTCTTTAACCAATCTAAATATATTAAGGACATGCTTAAGAAATTTGGATTAGAAGATTCGAAACCAATCAAAACACCCATGTCCACGGAAACTAAACTCACCAAGGATGAGGAAAGTGAATCCGTAGATAGCACTAAATATAGAGGTATGATTGGTAGTCTACTTTACCTAACGGCTAGTAGACCCGACATTATGTTTAGTGTTTGTCTATGTGCTCGTTTGCAAGAAGATCCTAAGACTACCCATCTCGAAGCCGTTAAAAGGATTTTTAGGTATATTAAGGGCACTACACATTTAGGTTTATGGTATCCCAAAGGAACGGGAATAGACACCATAGTGTATGCCGACTCGGATCATACCGGTGACTATGTCGATAGAAAAAGTACAAGTGGTATTTGTACTTTTGTTGGACATTGTCTCACCTCATGGTTCTCTAAGAAGCAAACGGCTCTTGCTATCTCAACAACGGAAGCCGAGTACGTTTCGGCCGGAAAGGCATGTCAACAGGCTCTTTGGATGAAGCAAGCTCTTGTCGACTACGGAATTCAACTCAACGACATCACAATTCTTTGGGACAACAAAGGTGCCATTGATCTTAGCAAAAACCCGGTTCAACATGCTCGTACCAAACATATTGAAATCCGTCATCATTTCCTTCGTGACAACGTTCAAAAAGGAAATATCTCAATTGAGAAAGTTTCTTCCGAAGACAACATAGCCGACATTCTCACAAAACCCCTTAAACGTGAACCTTTTAACCTTCTTAGGCTAGGCTTAGGACTCATGGAACCTACATTATAGTTCTGTACATTAGACAAAAATCACAAAAATCAAAATAAATCCATAACTATTTTTCTCAGCAGGGTCGGCGGAACCCTCAGACATAACGGACGGAACCCATTCCAAGGGTCCGTCGTATCCGCCGACCTGCAGAATCAATATCTTTGTTTATATTAAACTAAACACCCATTATCTCATACCACCACTTCCAAACTGTTACTATTCACTTTACCATCCATCCATACCTACGAATTCTTGGTCTTCCTTTCTCTAACATTGCTAATCAATCATCATTGTAAGTATTCTAAACTTGATTACAATCCTGATCTAAGTCTAGGAATTCTATTTTTGCACAAAAACAAAAACTTGGGGTTATGCATTAACTTGAGAAACTCATGCATAAAATTAGGTGTTTAACAAAACTAATCATGTTCCCCATAGTTAGGAATTGCATTCTTAATTAGTATAAACATGTTTGCTAAAACACCCATATCAAATCCTTCCAAAGATTTCTCACAAGTAGGACAAATATTTTTTCGTCTCACATTGAGAATACAAAATCAAAACGTTATGTTTAAAACATCACTTGCATAATGTCTCTTGAATGCTAAAGGGAATACATAACCAATATGTATTTTCGGGTACATTCAAACGAAGCTACATTGAACTAGGAGCGTTTGGGTTATCTTTTGTTTTATAACAAAACTTGCATTATAAAACGTTTTTGAAGCATCAAAATGAGTCAAGATAACCGCACCTCCACATTGTTTTCATATAGGCACACACTAGAACTTCCACATTATAATAGTAGTTTACTTAAACTAAAATGTGAAATTTTGTTGTTCTAGGATTCATCATGCCTCCTCTAACCCACTACGACCACAAGGACACCATTAAGTACCTACCAAAACACCACAAAACCAAAGGCCTTACCCCAAACCAAGTCGACATTTTCAAAGCTTTAGAAAAACACTATGTCCATGAGGGTAGAACCATTGACCCGTCTTTCCTAGAAGGCACAAACCTTTACGCCGAATTTGCCACAATCAACTTTGAGTGTCTTTTGAATATCGACGAGCCTATTTGTCCTAGATTCATTCTAGAGTTCTATGCATCCGCCGTGCTCTCCACGGATGATTATGGTCACATGTCTATCAACTTTAGGACTAGTGGTCATCAATACTCCTTCACTCTTGAGGAGTTTGCTCAAATCATAGGTGTCCCAAACCAAGGTACTTGCATCTACTCCGACTTGCACTCCCTCTCAACTCTTGACAACCTCCATGACCGCATCCATCCTTATGACACTCCTCTTGTGTCAAAAGATGTACTTCGTGACCATCTCTTTGTTAGGACCACCAACACTAGGAGAACCCGTTCAGGAAATGAGGTCGATAAGGACCCATATGGAATGGAAATGAATGAACTTAAGCCCCAATTCAAGAAATGGGAGGAAGTCCTTAGAGCCAATGTCATTAGCACAATAGGAAACCGTGATCATATCAACCTTTGCCTTTGCTACATGCTCTACTCCTTGTCCGTTAGGCAACCCTTCAACCTTGCCTACTACATGGCCAAAAGAATGGCCGACATTCCCGTGCATGGCACAACGGCTATACCGTATGGAATGCTCTTGACCCGTCTCTTTAGGTTCATCTCACCCATTCCACCAACTCCAAATGGTCTTCGTCTTGACTACTCTCTCATTCCACACACCTTTGTTCCACTTAGTGATAAGAGAGTCTACAAAGCCCAAGGAAAACGTCCTCATCCTCCTACCTCATCATTGTCTTCCTCAATGAGTGAAGATGACAATTTGCCAAACTCTAGGCTCCCACCTCTCGAATACCTATCCCAACTTCCAGATATTCCAAACGAGTCAGCGGAGTTCAAGCAAACAAAGGGGATGTTTAAGAATCTTGGAAGGTTCCTTGGAAAGCTCAAGAACAAGATTGACCCTCAATGAGAGCAGGTGTGTAGGAGTGTTTGGCACTAGGAGCTATTTGAACTAATTTGGTTGTTTAAACAATGTTTGTGATGTACTTGTAGGTTGGTGCAATGTTTGATACTATTTGGAACATGTTTTATCTAACTTTGATGCAGGAAGACAACTTTTGGCAAGTTGTCAAATTTTCATGTTTATGTTATTTTCACTAAGTATAGTGAAATTCTCGACCTCAAGGTCAAAATCATATGATATGTGTGTTTACGTGTCTATTTTTTGCATTGCCTAACCAGAAATGCATTATCTTTTTGATTTTAGGAGTTTTCGAAAATTTTGAAAATCGTCTCGCGGGTCAAAACTGTGGACTGCCACTTTTTTCAGCACTGGCGGATCCGGAGGTACCCAAAATTGGGTTCCGCCAGTGTATTTTCTGGGAATCCCAGAATTGGCCCAACGGACCAGACGGTACCCTCAAATGGGTTTCGCCTATGTATTCTGAGGGTTCCGCCAGTTGCCTGCAGAATTTTTGATTTTGTTTTCAACATTTGAACATCCAAACACCAAAATCCAATCCTTTTAGATAGAAACCCATTTCCTGCAATATGTTTAGCACAATAGGGTACTTCTCATTCCTTATAACTCAACCAAAACCATTTCCCGCCAAAATTCAAAAATAGCCATAACCACCCCAAGGACCCTTCACACATAAAGGAAGGAACCCTTCTAAAGGATCCTTGAAATCCCTGAGATTTATACTTCAACAAATTTACTAAAACCACTAAGCATTTAGTGCAAACCTTGTCTTCTCACTTCACCATTTTCATTGGATTGACTTCCATGACATGACTACCCACAATTAGTTTTCCAAATCATTAGGAACCTCCATTTTTGTATGGACTAACATCAAATCCAAACACTCCTTTCCACAATCCTTCAACACTATAAATTAAGCCATCCTAAACACTATCAAATCACACCTTCTTCATCACAATTTCTGAACTTCTAAACCATTTTTCACCATGACTAAGTCAACAATCACCTCTCAACCATCATGACCCATCCGGAAAACCGCCCGGATAAGTGTTAAACCACTATGGTCTAATCAACCCATCAACCTAAGCTCCTCATCTTCGGATGAATTCACCTCACCTATAAAAAATGAACACTTTTTGAACCTTGCATCTCCATCACCATCACCCAATGAACCCAATGAGCTCACTCCACCACCTACTAAATCACCCATTGACCCAACTCCACCAAGTGCTCCAACCCAACCATCCAAAACTCCATCACCATCACCATTACCCAAAATTGAACCTATGGAGTTATTTGGGTCTCCTCCCACATCACCACACCCTTTTGTCCAAGATCTAAATGGTCTTTCACCAAGACCTACACAACCACCACCTTTTGCAAATGAATCACCAAGGTCAATTCTAGACCAAAATGAGCATTTTAACCACACCCAACCACCACAACAAGTGTACCATCAACCCAAACCATTGTTGTTTCACCCTATCTACCATGACATCCATGGTCCTCTTTATGGAGAACCAAACTTTGAAAACCATGATCACCCAACTCCACCACATTCTCAAGCCCAAACCTTTGAGTCTTTCTTCCCCTCTTATGAGGAAATCCAAAGCATGGTTGAGAACCACCTTCATCAAGCAATGGAATTTCAAACCACCTTGCTTGACTCAATACCAAATCCATCCTTCACCCAAAAACCAAAAACCAACTAACCCTCAAACCAAGAAACCCAAACCAACCCATTTCCACCCACTCATCCCCATGTTTGCTCAAATTGTGAGCAAATGGGTGCAAGCATCAAAACGTTGCTTCACCAATTCCAAGATGAAACCCGGTTTGCATTCCAACACGTCATAGAACGTTTGGATGCTCTTTCCCACCCAAACAAATCCTAGACAACCTTTGGAGGCCATTTGCCCCATTTAGAAAATTAGGATTTTAGTTTTTCTTTCTTGGTTATTTTTTTTTAGTTTTTGTTTAGAAGTAGAAGAATACTTAACATTTCTTGTCTTTTGACTTTTCAAAGTCAAAATTTTACTTGGAATGCTATTTCTTTCTACTTACTTTCGTGCATTGTTGGTTGATCATTTTTATGTTGTCATTGTGGTTGCAATGTGTGTGGTAACTACAAGCTTGACTATATATATATAACCAACTAACCATTTTTTTTGTAGGATCAAAATCCATGTTTCCCATCTTGGCACTCCTTTTAGGGGGAGTAACAAGCAAGGGGGAGCAAGTGCTTTTTCCGCTTCGCTACTCTACTTTTTGTTTCGACAAAAAGGGGGAGAAATATATTAAACCTTCAAAACTTAATATGATTTTCATCACTTAAGTAAAACAAGTTTAATATATTTTTTTTAAGTCTTAAACACCAAGATTTTGTGAGTTACTTAAAAACAAAGTTTATGTTTTGTCATCAACAAAAAGGGGGAGATTGTTAATACAAATATCGCCTAAAAATGTTATTTATATTTTACGATCTTCGCTAAGTTTTGTTAACGACAAAATGTAAACTTTAGTTTCTAAGTAAAACATAATCTTAGTTTTAAAGACTTGCATAAACTAGAATTTTGCTACATTTTACATTTCATAAAACACAACACTTTTTATTTCTTAAAATAGAATTGTCACATCACATTTATGGCAAGTTTTGTCAATATACATTTATGGAAAGAAATGTGTTTGACTTACTAAGTGGTTGCTTGCAAGTTTAGTGTTTGACTTGATATTATGAGATGTGACATTGTTTGGTTTGCAAGGTGTAATGAGATGTGACTTTGTTTGGTTTGCAAGATTTATTGCAAAACCAACTGCAAACCCGGCGGAACCCTGGGGGTACACGGGCGGAACCCATCTGAGGGTTCTGCCGTATCTGCCAGGCCTGCAGAAGGCTTTGCTATAAATACCAAGCCACAAGTTGATTTTTGGCTTATCACTCTACATTATATTTTACACACACACATTCATTCTTTCATCTAACTCTTTAACATTACATATGTGAAGTTTCTTTTTGTAGCAAAGAGATTCACGAGCTCATTAAAAGTAACAAGTATTCAACACAACGTTGCAAGACTTGCTAGCTTAGCATTGTGTAGACTTGTGTAGTTTACACTTCATTTGATTGTGTATTTTCAGTAGTGATCGGTTAGTATTTTAGTCCTCAAAATACAAAGTATATTGGGAGTAGTTGTACCCTTGTAAAAGAACTAACGGGAGTGGTTGTACCCTTGGTAAAGAACTCGACATCTAGCTTAGTGTCGGTAAAAGTATAAGCGACGTGTAAGGTTTTCTCCGCCGGTGAAAGGAGCTTGTTGACTAGTGAAAGAAACTCTCGAGTTGGATACTCGGGGCGTGGACGTAGGGCAAGGAAAAAGAGTCCTTGTAGCCGAACCACGATAAATACTCGTGTTGTGGTTTGATCGTTTCTTTCATTTACTTGCATGTTATATATTGTGTTTGTGTATATATCTTCGATCAAACGGAAAGTTTCAAAGCTAACTAAACAAGTTAAAAAGATTTTAAACGGTAAACTATTCAACCCCCCTTCTAGTTTTCCACAAAGTGCTACAATCAAAAAAAAGTATGCTACATACAATGACAAAAAGTGGCAAGTATGATGCCTTTTTTTGCCAATATCCCTTCTAAATAATTTGTATTCTTAGTGAATTGGACATATGCAATATACATACTATTTTACATAACATGTCGACTAGCTTATCTAATACTCATGTTGATGAGCCTGATATCCACCTATATATCTGATGTCTTGGGATCCAGTAATATGCAAGTTATTGTTCATTATAACCGAGCTAATGTTTTGGAGATTGTATGTTTTTATCTGATCCAAAATCAGAAACAAAATGTCAAGATGGTCATGTTTTGTGTTAGCCATTTTGCTGTTATGATTAGGTACATATCTCATAAGAATGTGAATAACATTTAAAACACATAATTAATAAGATCGAGTTAAAATTTGTATTATGCAAACACTTGATAGGGTAAATTACACCATTAGTCCTTAAACTCTGTTGAGAAAAGTGGCACTGTACTGAAGCAAAACCACAACTAAAATGTGAAATATAATAAAAGATGACACACGGATATAACATGGAAAACCCCAATAGGGTAAAAACCACGAGCAAAGAAAGATACATTTCACTATGATGGAAATTTGGAGTTACACCTTCTCTCTATTTACAAGAGTAAAAGCTAATCTCTTGTAAATAGGAGATACCACACAAACACTCAAATTAACTCACAATACTAGGAGATAAAGTACACTATGTGTTTTAGTGTTCTGCTTTGAAATGGGATGATCTCAAATGAGCTAAATGTCGTTCCTTTTTATAGGCACCTAAGGTTGGGTCAGAGGAATGAAGAGCTACACATAATTGAAGAGCCAATTGACTGTTCAACAAGTCAAAAAGGCAATTGCCCCTTGCCCTTTCATTTGTCTAACAATCTCCTACTTGAAGATTCGATTAAAGCTAAATCGATCTTCACACCGTTATCCTTCCTTGCACTTCTATGTTGCTTACGTTTCTACTAGGCCGCATGAGGATCGACACCATATAAATTTGTCACAGTTGATTGCTTTAGTGAGATAATTTGCCACGTTATCATCAGTATGAAGTTTCTGCATATCTATGGTTCCTTCTTCCACTTTCTCACGAACGAAGTGACACTGAACTCGTATATTCTTTGTCTTTGAATGAACTGTTGGATTCCTTGCAAGATACAAGGCACTCTGGTTGTCACAAAATAGAGTGATTTTCTCTTGTTCATTCCCCAATCTTCCAACAACATCTTCAACCATACTGCTTCTTTACTGGCTTGAGCAACTGCAACATATTCTGCTTCTGTAGTTAACATAGCGACAACTGACTGCAGTTTTGAAACCCAGCTTACTGTTCTGCAGGTGACTGATTAGTGCAACATATTCTGATTCTGTAGTTAACATAACACTAAGAGCAGAGTGACATTTATATCAAACAGTTGTCACTCGAACCACAGGAGAAAATATTTCATTGAAGTCGACTCCCTCTTTCTGAGCATATCCTTTTACTACCAATCTTGCACGATACCTCTCCACCTGGTCATCACCGTTCCTCTTGATCTTATATACCCATTTGTTTCAATTGGTTTTCTACCTGTTGGTAGTGGCATCAGTTCCCACATTTTATTCTTATGAAGAGCTTCAATTTCTTCTTGCATTGCTTCCCTCCAGAAAGAAGCATTTGAATTATTCAGTACTTCTTGAAGAGTTGATGGCTCTCCTTCCTCTGTAAGAAGACAGTATGCAACATTGCTCTCCATAACATTATCCGAGTGCCACACCAGGCGTTTTATTTCATGATTAAGAGTACGAGTCGTTGGAGCTTGAGATTCAGTTGTCGCATTCACCTCATGTTGTGGTATGGCTTCAGAAGAATCACTCGACTGAAATTGATTTTCCATCTGTATTTATGTAGTTTCTCTTGTAGTGCTTTCACCTTCTTCATCCTCTTGAATTTTATCTTCTACAAAGACAACATATCTGCTGACGACTACTGCGTGGGCAGTGGGGTCCCACAAGCGATACCCCTTTACTCCGTCAGCATATCCCAAGAAAAAACATTTTCTGGATTTCGGATCCAGCTTTGTAGTTTCTTGAGAATTGTACATTACGTACACAGGACTTCCAAATATATGAAGGTCTGAATAGTTGACCGGATTTCTCGTCCACATCTCCATCGGTGTCTTTAACTCAACTGCAGTTGAAGATGACCGATTTATCACATAACAGGCAGTATTTAATGCTTCCGCCCAAAACTATTTTTCCAAGCTTGTTGTTGCCAAATTATGTATAAGGAAAGCTTTAAATTTATAATACCAGTTTTACCGTTTTTAATAAACCAAACATACAGGTAAGTGTAACCCACGTATGTAGTATAAGAATTTAGGCAAGACTAGGTCGTATCCACAGGGACTTAGTTCGTTCAATCAAGTAGAGATGAGTAGTTTAAACAAAACAATAATTCAACAAGTAGCAATTTAGTAAAATAGGGAAAATTCAATAATAAAACAAATGATTGCTTGGATAGCTTATATAATTCAGTGACAATGCTTATGCTAGATCTTAGTTTTATTATAGAGGTGGTGCACAACTTATAACTTAGCCTTTTTCGTCAAAAGAACAATTTCATAAATTGTTAGGTTCAATTCAAGATTTATGCTTACCCAACTAAGAGATCTCTCTCCTAATTAGTATTGCACATCAAGTCTAGATTACCACTAGTTCTCCTAAGTGGATTCCTCCAACCAAAGGCTAAAAATACAGACAAGTTTCTAGAATTGCTTATAACAAATTGGTTCTTTCGACCTTATCCAACAGGTTATACTCAATCAGATTTGATAAATAAACATGGCAAGACTAGAGACAAAATAGTTCACAACATAAACTTGAAATTAATAAAGATCAAAGCATAATCATAATGTCACTTTATTATATTTACATATCCAAGCAATCAAAAGAGGTTTAGCCTCTCATTACTAATGAGTTCATGATAATAGAGATGATAGAAGAGTAAACAAGAGACATACGATTTGGAATACTCAAATGGATTACACTAGTGTCACAAGTAACCAAAAGTTCTACACCAAATAGTATATTCGATCCTTGCTCAATTCTTTTCTAACCCTGCTTCTGGCTCTAGATCACGATCTTACTTCGTACTTCTTTAGGACTGACATCGAGGGAAATTGGTTATAGAGTGGAGAGTTCAAATGCCTGCAAATGAGCTCTATTTATAGGCTTCTGATAGGCGAAGTATGGTGTACTTCGATTGTGAGTGTGACGCACTTAGCTATTTTCTTGGCGCCAAAGTTTCATAATTGCAGAGGAAGTATGGCATACTTAAAATACAAAACAGACGCATTTTTATTATAAACTGCCTCTTGACTTTTCTTGACCAAGTGAGCAAGTGCGGCGCACATAGATACAAAACCGGCGTACTTGGCCGGGATAATTGGACTTATATTGTAGACTTCATATTTATTGGCTTTATTTGCTAAAATACTTGCGTTTTTTATGTTTCTTGCTTCAGAGCATCCGTGAGTGAACCTGCATGCATTTCATGCTATTAAGTATCAACATTTCACAATAAATGATCATAAAACAAGTAATATCATGCCAAAAAATATGTATAATTAGGGCGTTATCAAATACCTCCATACTTAGCTATTGCTTGCCCTCAAGCAATCAAAGCGAGAAAAATTCATTTGTTGTGAATGTAGAGATATATTATTAAGATTTTATTTTTAGCTAAAAAGGCGATGACACATAACTAAAACACCTCACGAAGGATTATTTTTATGATTCACACTAATCACTTGATAAGGTTGAGATCACTCAATTTTCACAGACACGACTAAATAGCTACCATATGCTTGCACAAAACACAAAGGCAACTCCGACAAGGTGTAAGCACCAGACAATGATATCAATGAGGACTTTTCGGGTAGGCTTAAGGATTTAAGGATATGGATAAGGCATGGGATAATTTTCTCTTGTTTTAGATAAGATCATAAAGCGATAAACCAATAAGCTGCAGGGCATCATCAATCATGATTCATAGACTTTTCTTTATTTTTCACTTGGCCAACATTTCTGACCTTTATCACATATTTTCATCAATATTTTTTCTTTTCTTTTGATATTTCACATAGCTTCGAATTTTCCATACTTTCTTTTGCAGCAAGCAATCAATTGAACTTCAATTATGAGCATAATTTATTGGTTTAAACAAAGAGTAAGGATAAGGCTCTGTAAGTTGTTTCAAGGGGCAATAGCACTAAAAATAAGCGCTAGAGGGTTATTTTTCTTAGATATACTAGTGGACCAGCGTAGTCGGCTAGATTACAGGTTTTCTTTGCAAATGATGGCTATTTGGTGTAAATCCTAAATTTGCCTCAATATCACACAAAATTGTCTATAAAGCATACAAATTCAATCTCACTACGGTATTCACTATTGATGTATAGGTGCAAGTTCTAGAGCTAATTAAAATATCCGGCAAACTCATATATATTTGAGAAAGTGTCGCAGATATACACTCATAGAAAGGCTTAGAATTATCTCACATATTTTGTGAATGAATTTACGCTTAGCTAAATTGTCAATCCAAGTTGATTTGCCTTTATAACTTAGATATATAAAAACATATTATTTTTATTTTTATTTTTGAAAAAAAAATTAAATTCTAACTAAAAAATGTCATTAAAGGACAACCAGGTATTGGAGAAATAACATAAAGATTTTTACTATTTGACTCCCCTCCACACTTAAGTTGAACATTGTCCTCAATGTAGCAAACTTGGTATATTTATACAAATAGGAAAAATAATTTTATACTAATCTGAACTGCCAAAACATACAAAAACACTCAAATATGCATCAAAATACTTAAAATATCTTAGAAGTGTGTTTTATATGTTTCAAATGCAAAATATGCAAAAACAGATGAAAAACGTACAAAGTTTGCATAATTGGCAGTTTCAGTCCCTCAAGTTTCATAAATTGGCAAAACTAGTCCCTGGTTAATCTAAAAACATGAAAAAGTCATCAAAGGTCCTTTTTAATCATAAAGTTACATATTTAGTCCTTTGGTGCAAAGTTTCACAAAATTACAAGTTTAGTCCCTATACTTTGGAAATTGACATAAATGGTCCCTAGGATGTTAAAAAACTTTGAGAAATTCAATTTTGGTCCTTGTACTAATAATCTTTTGCAGGAATGGTCCTTGGTGTGAAGTTTGGTGGAATTACATAATCAGTCCCTGAAGTTTGGTGAATTGTCAGTTTTAGTCCCCGGGTATTTAAAAAAAATTAATTAAAAAAATATCAAAAATATCCATGTACTATTCATCTATGGCAAATTAGGTCCTTGTGATAAACTTTGGAATATTTACACAACAACCCCTCAAGTTTACCCAATTTACAAAAATAGTCCTTGTGTGAAATATAACCAACCGGACCCTATGCTATTATTATAAACCCATAAGCCAAATCCAATCCACAACCTAAACACTACCCAAGCCCAACACACCCCTAGCCCAAAAAAATAGCCCACCCCGTTTTTATTTAAAACGGGTCAACGCCCGGTCAACAAAACCAAAACCACCCCTTCCCCGCTTTCTTCCCCAATACCACCTCCTCCACTGTAGCACCAATACCACCCCTCCACCTTGCCTGTTTCACCACCACTTGACCCCCCAGCCTTATCCCTCCACCTCCACAACACTCCAACAACCATTTAAAGCCCTAAAAACCGCCCCAAGTAATCCACAGTACCCCCCACGACTTTTGGCGCGAAAAGGCGTTTTAAACGGCCTGGATTGATTAGGCCATATCAAGGGCTGTGATGTGGTGGGAAATGCTTCTGTGGGTCCCACAAGCTCAGAAAAGGGCTACAAAAGAAAAGAGAAGCTGTGATGAAAAATTTATTAGTGTAGGTTTAGTTTATTATAATCGTAGGTAATGTTCTTTCTCAATTAGTTGTAATTTTAAGTTAAATCTTGTTGTACTCAGTTAATTTCATGTCCTTCTATCTTTAATTCAAGTTAAATTCAAGTTTCAGTCTGGTTCTCAGTTTGTGTATTTCTTAAATTCTCAAAAATCTCAAAAGGTTTGTATGTTGTTAGTGGTTGTTATAGTGGATTGAAATAGCTCAAACAAGCCCTGACAAAGCTTATTAAGCTATCAAAATTCCTAATTTATCAGTTTAGAATAGAAAAGCAAAAATACATAAAAAAATCAAATAAATAAGAAAAATAAAAATAGTGAAAAGAAAGAAAGAAGAAGCTGATTCAGAAGGGAAGTATGGTGAATGTTGGATGCATATGGTTTTAGATGCCTTATGGTAGGCTTTAGGTTGTTCATTGGTTCTCTGATCACCTGTTTCAGTTTTAAAGGCAAAGTAAGCAATTTCATCTTTTGAATCAATAGTTCATGTATCTCATTTTTTATTGCTCATTTCAGTTTAATCATGCTCAGTTAATTTAGGTGTAGCCTTAGATTCAGTTTCATAGGTTTTACCACTCAATTGCTTTGGAAAATCTCATTTGCAGTCCATATAGGAATGTTTGGCATTGATTGTTTTGCTGAGTTGTTGTTGTTACCATTGGTTTAATTCCCCCTTGCCATCACTCTTATGCTCAAAATAGTCCAAGTAAAGCTTTAAATTGATAGATTACAAGTTCTAAGTCAAATCAAACTCAATTCCACCCAACAGTCAACTGTTGGGTCAGTTGAGTCCAAATTCCACTCATTTTGATTAGGAAATTGATTTTAAAGCTTAATCTACTCTTATTATAACTTAATAAAGCAATCTAAATCAGTTAGAGCAAATCAAAGTTGAGCAAAGTCAACTTTCCTAGTTTCTTCAAAAGTCAAAATGTTCATGTTCTAATTTTTTCCAAATATTGAGAGATTTATATAGAATTGTGTGTTTGGATTGAAGTTGTGAAGTTTGTTCCTAACTGAAGTATCTCAGCTCATCTTTATGTCCCTACCATTTCTATAATTTTGTGAATTTTTTAGCTGGTCCCTAGCTTAGGCCAAAGACAACTGCAGGGCAACAACACCCCCTGTGCAGCAGACAACCCACCCAACACCACCACTTTGGTGGTGTTTTGTGACCACCACAGTGGGCCTCACACCTCCATATTAGTTTCTCCCAACCCCCCTCCTAGTAGACTCTTAGGATTGACCTTTGGTTTGACTTGAATCACTGTGGACCCCACCTAAATCAGACCCAATACCTTGTCCCCATTCTGAGTTGAATTTAAGTTTTGGATTAGCTTAATTTGGCTTATTAGCTTATCTACTGAGCTTATTTGACCAATTCAAGTTTTGACAAGTCCAACTCACTTATTAGTACCAGAATAAACCAAGGTGGGCCCCACATGAATCAGTTTTAGCTTATTAGCTTGTTTGGTCAACAATAGTCAACTGTGGAAGTAATAAGCTTCCACAGTGCTTAATTTTAGCTTATAAAAATATTGTTTTTGCAAAAGTTATTTATTTTTAAGTATAATATAGATTGGTAAAATAAAAATCAAGAAAAAACAATATAATAATAAGTGATAGTTTCTATTTAATTCAATTTAATTTTAATTTCCATTTTTAGATTTTAATTAAGTAATTTGTGTTTTTATATTTTTATTAATTTCCTTTTAAGTTAAAGTATTTTTAATAAATTTTTCAGATTTTAGTTTTGTCATTTAGTATTTATTATAATTAATATTAGTTTATTTAATAATTAACAAATAATTAAGTTATAAATAGTATAATTAATTTTTACAAGGTAACACCTATATTTTATATTTTTCCTAGCTTTTATAAGTCATAATATAATTTTAGTAATTTTTCTAGAATTTTTACTGTTAATTTACTAGTTTTCATAATTTAATTAGTTTAATTGGTAATTGTTTAATAATTAGAATAATAATTAATAAACTAGTTTAAAAATACATAAAATAAAGTTTTTATAATTTTTTAGGATTCCTGTGATGGTTAATTAGATTTATAAATTTTTTCATAATTTTCTAAGTTGATTTAGTATTATTTGTAATTTAAATTAGTTTAAATAGTTTAATTAAGATAAATAGTTTTTAATTAATAGAAAATCTATAAAAAGACAAAAACATTTATTTTTATTTTTTATACTTTCTTCAAGTTCTATTTTAGGTTTAGAAAATATTTTTATAAGTTTTTAGTTTAATTTGTAGTGTTTATTATTTTTAGTTTTAATTAAGTTAGTTTTAATTAAATAGTTAAATAGGTTTTTAATTAAATAATTAATAATAAATAATATAATAATCTAAAAAATAGTTTTCTTTTTAATTTAATTTTATTTTAAGTTTAAAGTTTATAGAATTTTCAATTTTAACCCTTGTAGTTTATTTTTCCTTAAAACTCACCTTTTTCTCAGTACGCAGTCGCGTCTGATTTTAAATTGGTTTACGTTTTAACGTTTTAAATATCTAGGTTTTACGTAATCATTAATATAGTTTAATTAAGTCATTTTATTTTATAAAACCCTAGTTTAAACACACACACACTTTTATACCCTTACCTGTTCACATTCACTAAATCACAGATTCGTTTTTAATACCATCACAACCTCGTTGGGACATTACGACCCGGGAAAACACTGTATTCCTTGGAAGCATTTGCCTCAGCTGTTTGACTATTATACTTGACCATTCACAAGTGGTTGACCAATAATTATTTGACCGTTTGAGGAGAATCAAAATTTGGCGCCGCTGCCGGGGAGGTTGTGCGCTTATTCTAAACGATTTTGCGTATTAGTGAATCTGAATACGCGCTCATTGTATATTTACCCATCCTTATTCATATTATTATAATATAAAACCAAAAACAGTTCCCGAAAACTTTTTAAAATCAGTTTTCAACGAACACAAAAAACCAAAAATATTTTCCTTATTATTATTACTACAAAAATTTTCAAAAATACCAAAAATATTCACCTTTACACCCCTACCTATTTGATTCTTCATTTCTCATCCCCAAAACCCTTTGATTCTACTTTCTTCCACTTGTCCCATAATTAATTCTAATGACATCTCTCGATGACGATTTCTTTAAACAAAGGGCCTGTAAAAGCGAAGTTGAAAAACTTATGGCCTTGTCAAAAATGTCGAGATGTTATGTTGATTATGATGGACCTTCGATTCCTATTCCCTCTCCGGTGAGGGAAAGAGATCATGAAACCAAGGTGACAAAGGACCTTGTACTTTCCTCTGACGATGGAGGTGCTAAATACGTCCAAACCACGGTTGTCCAAAAACCTGAGCTCACAAATGCTCCTAAACCTTCAAGAATCAATCCTGATCTTTCACGGTTTACGGTTAAAAGTTTGTCAAGCAAACGTACAGAGCTTAGGGCAATTACTGAAAAGAACGATTTGCCTAATCTTCACAATTATCAAAAACAAAAACCCGAGACCATAACGGAAGTGGTGGAAATTCCTAGCTCTAAGAGCACACCACTTGTCCCACCTCCAGATTTTGTTCTTTGTGTCGGTTGTGGTGAGCCGCTTTTCGGTTTTCCATGTCGTTGGTGTACATGTGAACAATGTGGTAATGATATTCGAGATGGGAGTTGTTTGTTTTGTGGATCGAGTAATTCATTTGCTTATGATCCTAATCAAAACTCATTCAACGACTCCTCAAATTTTTCCAACTACCCATCACATTCATACGAGCAAGAATCATATTATCCAAATCTCAATGATGCTTCGTATCAAAATACACCAAGCCAGACTCAGCAGTTTAACTGTTGAGAGTATTGTGGTGGTGCACACTACAGTTCTGATTGTCAATCAGGAGACACGCTTGTCTATGAGCAGGTTCCTAATAACAATTATGACTCAAACACATACGACTCACAGCCACATCAGTTCAACTGTTGTGAGTACTGTGGAGGTCCACACTTTAGCTCTGATTGTCAAACAAGGAATCCATTTCCTTGTAACAATTACGACTATTCGTTTCAAGACCCACCTCCACAGTGCCAAATAATTCAAGCAACTCCTCATATCCAGCAAGACCCTTGTCTAGAGGTTCTTGAGAAACTTAAAGACCTTAAGGAGGAGTTGGCTAATATGTCATCTCACAATGCACAAAGTTTTTCTTGTGTATATTGTGGGGGTCCTCATAATGATGATCAATGTCAACCTTCCGGTTTTGACACATCCACACCCCCACAGTCTCCACTCATTCCATATTCTCGTGATAAATCTATAGCGGAATTACTTGTTGAAAAACATGCTGCTAGAGACGAAAGAAGCATGGAAGAATTACTAGTCTTAGAACATGCAGCTATAACACGTACCAAATTTCAAAATGCTGCTCTTCTCTATGAAGATGATGAAAGTGATGATACCTCATCATGTTCATCAGTTGAGACTCCTTCCATGCATATACAGGGAGAAAAGAATATAACTGAATCACCAGCAGTAGAAATAATGGAACTTGTAGACTCCATTACTGCTAGTCCTTCTCAGCTCCCTCTGTATGATGTTATCACACCCGAGGTTCCCACTCACTCTCTGAGCATGGAGGACGAGCATCTTGACACAATTCCTGCAAAGGAATCTGACGAATTCATAAAGTCTAGTGTTGAGAACCTTGTCCCAATCCCAAGAGAGTCACAGGGAACTCTTGATCATATGTGTGATATTCCTACCCACCCTGATAATCCAAATGATCAAATTGAGAATGTTTCTAATTCCAGTAATGATTGTATATCTTATGGAGACATTGAGTATGTTGAGGCATCACTGCCTCATTCTGATGTTGATCCTCTTCTTGAGGATTTCACAGAGGAACTCACTCACATCATTCCACTTCTATCTGGAAGTAATTATGATATTCTTGATTTTGAAGCCGATATGGGAGAAACTAAAAATCTTTTAAACTCTAATCCCAACATCGAGCTTAGTACTTCACATACTGATGATAATTCTTTATCTTCTGGAGACATCAGTTATGTGGAGGAATTACCTTCTGAGCTTGTCAACTCAGAAGAAGAGAAAGATAATCACTTTGTTCCCGAAGCAGTCAAGACTACTCTCACCAATCCTCTATATGAATTCGAATCCGAATTCACTTTGATTTCTGATAATCTACTCTTTGATATTCAGAATGAGGATTGTGATGAGTCCACAACGGAACATGAGTTCACAGATTTACATCTTGTGAATGATTCTCTTTACGAGGAGTTTTCCTTTGAACTCATTCATATCATATCTCCACCGGAGTATGATACTTTCTATTTTGATCTAGACATACCCATAATATGTCTTGATCAAACGAGCTTAAAAGAGGAGATTCATGAAACAATGAATTCTCCTATTGAAGATGAGGAGTTAATCATGATTTTCATCATGACTTTCTTTCTTTTCTTCATATATTCTGTTCCCTATCCAGTTCTTCACTCCTTCGGGAATGAGGACATTATCTTTGACCCCGGCATTCTCATTTATAAATTATGAGCCGGGTGTCATTATGTCTCATCGGTGTGGAACTTTCACTTGCTTCAAATGTTTATCCAAACATCTTGAATGAAAGTCCGATTGAGATTGTCTCTTCCACTTGCTTCCCCATGGACAAATGAATTCGGGGTCGAGTCAAGTTAGTGACTCGGTAATCAAAAACATTAGCATGTATATAGGTTTTCACCCATATACCACCCTAGTGTGGGAGAGATGCCCCACATGTTGTATATATATATATATCCTCTAAAAAAAAAAAAAAAAAAAAAATGTACATATAGTGATAGCTTCTATTTAAGAAGTTTTATCTAAAAAATATATGTATGTATATACACATAAACTTAAATAAAGGCTATGGAATATTTTCTTATTACGTTCTAAGTGTTGGTTTTACACCCGGCACTTTGAATATTGAGGACAATATTCAGTTCTAAGTGTGGGGGGAGATTCGTTATTCTAACGAATTTAAACACATGTTCCATCAAGAACCCCCATTTTAGCCAAAATTTTAAAATTTTTTCTCACTTAGAACGCAATAAATGGTTATCAGTCCGCCATGTCTAACCCACATAAGGATTGGCTAATCCAGGAGCAAACGGTTCTTGGTAAAGATATCTCAAACCCGTTGATGGCTTGCAATTTGCCAAAAATTGTATGGTTCCTCAACTCCCCATTATCCTCAAAAGCTAATGAGTTGGCTAGCCCGCAAGATTATGGCTTGTGGTAAAGGCCGTGGAAAAACCATAATTGGTAATCAGCTCACCAAGATGTTGACTATTCCATCAAGAGTTGGCTAGTCCAGAAGCAAACGGCTTTTGGTAAAGACTAATCAAATCCGTTGACAGCTGGTGGTTTGCTCAAAATCACACGGTTATCAGGTGTGCCACAGTTCTTACACCTGGCTACTCCAGAAGTGATGGCTTTTGGTAAAGAGTTTTTCAAATCCATTAAGTTTTTCTCAAAAGATTGCTAGGGACTAGCAATAGTTTAGTGTGGGGGATTGATGAGTGTCTAAATACTCATTATTTTATACTAATCTGAACTGCCAAAACATACAAAAACACTCAAATATGCATCAAAATACTTAAAATATCTTAGAAGTGTGTTTTATATGTTTCAAATGCAAAATATGCAAAAACAGATGAAAAACGTACAAAGTTTGCATAATTGGCAGTTTCAGTCCCTCAAGTTTCATAAATTGGCAAAACTAGTCCCTGGTTAATCTAAAAACATGAAAAAGTCATCAAAGGTCCTTTTTAATCATAAAGTTACATATTTAGTCCTTTGGTGCAAAGTTTCACAAAATTACAAGTTTAGTCCCTATACTTTGGAAATTGACATAAATGGTCCCTGGGATGTTAAAAAACTTTGAGAAATTCAATTTTGGTCCTTGTACTAATAATCTTTTGCAGGAATGGTCCTTGGTGTGAAGTTTGGTGGAATTACATAATCAGTCCCTGAAGTTTGGTGAATTGTCAGTTTTAGTCCCCGGGTATTTAAAAAAAATTAATTAAAAAAATATCAAAAATATCCATGTACTATTCATCTATGGCAAATTAGGTCCTTGTGATAAACTTTGGAATATTTACACAACAACCCCTCAAGTTTACCCAATTTACAAAAATAGTCCTTGTGTGAAATATAACCAACCGGACCCTATGCTATTATTATAAACCCATAAGCCAAATCCAATCCACAACCTAAACACTACCCAAGCCCAACACACCCCTAGCCCAAAAAAATAGCCCACCCCGTTTTTATTTAAAACGGGTCAACGCCCGGTCAACAAAACCAAAACCACCCCTTCCCCGCTTTCTTCCCCAATACCACCTCCTCCACTGTAGCACCAATACCACCCCTCCACCTTGCCTGTTTCACCACCACTTGACCCCCCCAGCCTTATCCCTCCACCTCCACAACACTCCAACAACCATTTAAAGCCCTAAAAACCGCCCCAAGTAATCCACAGTACCCCCCACGACTTTTGGCGCGAAAAGGCGTTTTAAACGGCCTGGATTGATTAGGCCATATCAAGGGCTGTGATGTGGTGGGAAATGCTTCTGTGGGTCCCACAAGCTCAGAAAAGGGCTACAAAAGAAAAGAGAAGCTGTGATGAAAAATTTATTAGTGTAGGTTTAGTTTATTATAATCGTAGGTAATGTTCTTTCTCAATTAGTTGTAATTTTAAGTTAAATCTTGTTGTACTCAGTTAATTTCATGTCCTTCTATCTTTAATTCAAGTTAAATTCAAGTTTCAGTCTGGTTCTCAGTTTGTGTATTTCTTAAATTCTCAAAAATCTCAAAAGGTTTGTATGTTGTTAGTGGTTGTTATAGTGGATTGAAATAGCTCAAACAAGCCCTGACAAAGCTTATTAAGCTATCAAAATTCCTAATTTATCAGTTTAGAATAGAAAAGCAAAAATACATAAAAAAATCAAATAAATAAGAAAAATAAAAATAGTGAAAAGAAAGAAAGAAGAAGCTGATTCAGAAGGGAAGTATGGTGAATGTTGGATGCATATGGTTTTAGATGCCTTATGGTAGGCTTTAGGTTGTTCATTGGTTCTCTGATCACCTGTTTCAGTTTTAAAGGCAAAGTAAGCAATTTCATCTTTTGAATCAATAGTTCATGTATCTCATTTTTTATTGCTCATTTCAGTTTAATCATGCTCAGTTAATTTAGGTGTAGCCTTAGATTCAGTTTCATAGGTTTTACCACTCAATTGCTTTGGAAAATCTCATTTGCAGTCCATATAGGAATGTTTGGCATTGATTGTTTTGCTGAGTTGTTGTTGTTACCATTGGTTTAATTCCCCCTTGCCATCACTCTTATGCTCAAAATAGTCCAAGTAAAGCTTTAAATTGATAGATTACAAGTTCTAAGTCAAATCAAACTCAATTCCACCCAACAGTCAACTGTTGGGTCAGTTGAGTCCAAATTCCACTCATTTTGATTAGGAAATTGATTTTAAAGCTTAATCTACTCTTATTATAACTTAATAAAGCAATCTAAATCAGTTAGAGCAAATCAAAGTTGAGCAAAGTCAACTTTCCTAGTTTCTTCAAAAGTCAAAATGTTCATGTTCTAATTTTTTCCAAATATTGAGAGATTTATATAGAATTGTGTGTTTGGATTGAAGTTGTGAAGTTTGTTCCTAACTGAAGTATCTCAGCTCATCTTTATGTCCCTACCATTTCTATAATTTTGTGAATTTTTTAGCTGGTCCCTAGCTTAGGCCAAAGACAACTGCAGGGCAACAACACCCCCTGTGCAGCAGACAACCCACCCAACACCACCACTTTGGTGGTGTTTTGTGACCACCACAGTGGGCCTCACACCTCCATATTAGTTTCTCCCAACCCCCCTCCTAGTAGACTCTTAGGATTGACCTTTGGTTTGACTTGAATCACTGTGGACCCCACCTAAATCAGACCCAATACCTTGTCCCCATTCTGAGTTGAATTTAAGTTTTGGATTAGCTTAATTTGGCTTATTAGCTTATCTACTGAGCTTATTTGACCAATTCAAGTTTTGACAAGTCCAACTCACTTATTAGTACCAGAATAAACCAAGGTGGGCCCCACATGAATCAGTTTTAGCTTATTAGCTTGTTTGGTCAACAATAGTCAACTGTGGAAGTAATAAGCTTCCACAGTGCTTAATTTTAGCTTATAAAAATATTATTTTTGCAAAAGTTATTTATTTTTAAGTATAATATAGATTGGTAAAAGAAAAATCAAGAAAAAACAATATAATAATAAGTGATAGTTTCTATTTAATTCAATTTAATTTTCATTTTCATTTTTAGATTTTAATTAAGTAATTTGTGTTTTTATATTTTTATTAATTTCCTTTTAAGTTAAAGTATTTTTAATAAATTTTTCAGATTTTAGTTTTGTCATTTAGTATTTATTATAATTAATATTAGTTTATTTAATAATTAACAAATAATTAAGTTATAAATAGTATAATTAATTTTTACAAGGTAACACCTATATTTTATATTTTTCCTAGCTTTTATAAGTCATAATATAATTTTAGTAATTTTTCTAGAATTTTTACTGTTCATTTACTAGTTTTCATAATTTAATTAGTTTAATTGGTAATTGTTTAATAATTAGAATAATAATTAATAAACTAGTTTAAAAATACATAAAATAAAGTTTTTATAATTTTTTAGGATTCCTGTGATGGTTAATTAGATTTATAAATTTTTCCATAATTTTCTAAGTTGATTTAGTATTATTTGTAATTTAAATTAGTTTAAATAGTTTAATTAAGATAAATAGTTTTTAATTAATAGAAAATCTATAAAAAGACAAAAACATTTATTTTTATTTTTTATACTTTCTTCAAGTTCTATTTTAGGTTTAGAAAATATTTTTATAAGTTTTTAGTTTAATTTGTAGTGTTTATTATTTTTAGTTTTAATTAAGTTAGTTTTAATTAAATAGTTAAATAGGTTTTTAATTAAATAATTAATAATAAATAATATAATAATCTAAAAAATAGTTTTCTTTTTAATTTAATTTTATTTTAAGTTTAAAGTTTATAGAATTTTCAATTTTAACCCTTGTAGTTTATTTTTCCTTAAAACTCACCTTTTTCTCAGTACGCAGTCGCGTCTGATTTTAAATTGGTTTACGTTTTAACGTTTTAAATATCTAGGTTTTACGTAATCATTAATATAGTTTAATTAAGTCATTTTATTTTATAAAACCCTAGTTTAAACACACACACACTTTTATACCCTTACCTGTTCACATTCACTAAATCACAGATTCGTTTTTAATACCATCACAACCTCGTTGGGACATTACGACCCGGGAAAACACTGTATTCCTCGGAAGCATTTGCCTCAGCTGTTTGACTATTATACTTGACCATTCACAAGTGGTTGACCAATAATTATCTGACCGTTTGAGGCGAATCAGCCACCTAGCTGCATGTCATGGTTAGGCCCTACCATAATACAGGATGAACACATAGGTAACCTTGATGTGATGGAGGATGTAGCCGAACATGATCACATTGATCAAAAAGTCCTAGGTTTTATGATCGATGATGATGAATCTCAAGAAACAGATGATGAATCTTTTGGGCAATTTGTATATAGTAGTCATAATATTGAGGATGATCCTTATGATTCGGATATAGAAGTTGAGATGCCTAAAGAAGCACTTGAGATACTTGGGAAAATGTTAGGGTTGGATTATAATAAAACACATGTTGAGGATATAGGTGGTCTTGACACAAGGAACGATGAAGTAAGTAATATAAGCCCACCAAGTACCCCACAAGTCCTACCATCATTTGAGGCATACACACCGCCCGTGACTTATACAAATGAAGTAGAAAAGACTTTAGGAATCCCAATTGAGGTAGAACCCTTGAACCAAACACAACTAGAGGATATAGGTTTGAATACTCATAATGATAACCTTACTCTTAGTTCTAGGGAAGTTCCTAGTTTTGATGAACTGGAGCCTCAACCAAAACCGTTACCTAATCTTCCATCCTTGGATGTGAATTTAGGAATTGAAATAGGTTCCGATCCACCCATCAAACAATATAATCCGGGTAGTCTTAGGATAAAGGTAGTGGACTCTAAGCCTTGTAGAGAGGAAGCCAATATAGGAGTGTAAAATGACCTTACATGCTTACATCACCCATTTATGATTGATCACAAGAAACATTATGGGTTTAAACCGGGTTTATTAGGTCAAGATGGATCCCCAACTAGTAATCTCTTGAAGTTGATTGAAAATGATCCCTTTCTAGGAGAAAATCTTAATCCACCCATTAATCCGATTGAATTTGGTAAGGTTATGATGATAGGAGCACACATCTTTGAGCATATAATTCATCCACCACTCTTTTCTCACGTGGCATACTTCCACCCTAAGGGTGTGTATCGCTACTTTCACCTGCACTTAATCCTAAGTGTAGGGAAAACCTCCCTTCTTTCCGTTAAATAAGGGTAGAGTCAGGCTCGTGACTCGAACAAAAACAAGCGCTTCTTGGGAGGCAACCCAAGCCCGTTTTATTTGTTTGATTTTTAATTATTTGATTGTTATTTGTTTCCATATGCATGCTTTATTTTTATTGTTGGTAGATCATGTTTCAAAACTAAAATTGTGAAAATACTTTATTTTGTAGTTTGGCCTAGTCTTAACTTCACCCAAAGGTATTTTTGCAAAAGATAAGTGTAAGGGGAAACCCCAAATATGTTTTTAAGAAACAAAACCGATCATGATTCTCCACAATATTAAGTGAACATGTATATTCGTATTTGTTAGAGTCAAATGCTTGTATCGAGTCATAATGAAGTTTTGCAGGATTTTCTAGGAAGTAGGACAAAGTTTTTCCAGAAATTTTCCGGAAACTTAACGTAAAGATTTCTGCAGGTCACTTCTGACGGCGTCATGAGTTTACTCTTGACGGCGTCATGTGTAAAATTCTGGAAATTTTGCTAGTTTTGTTTATACCGGAGTCTTAAAGTTTTTGTTGAATTATTAAGTTTTATAATCTCCAGGAAATCTGCAAACTTCATTCCACAAGCATTATATCTTATTTTGTTTTCTAGGATTTAGTAACTTATGTAGATTGCCACCGATTTTATGCGAGGTTGCCTTGTCTGTTTTCTCAGGATTTACAGGTTATGTATGACAAGAAGATGATTATTTTTCTGGAAGGGAAGCCTTGATTGTTCATTTTCTTGGAGGAAGATTTAACCTGACCACCTTATTATCCATACCGAGCGAATCAGGGGAGTATTTGATTTCATTCTTTTTACTTATTTCACTTTTACATTCTTTACTTGAACATTGGGGACAATGTTCCTCTTAAGTGTAAGGGGAGGGTAAAATGATGATACCTTACAAATACACTTTCGCTTGAGTTTATTTGTTTGATAGTAGATGTGTAATAAAACTATGAGAAATACTTGTTAGTGCAATTTTAGCGTCAAATTTAAAATTTTTTACAACATTTAGGAGTGAAACTTTAGCCATAGCAAGCGTCTCATGGATAGGAGATTGTATGACTAGCACATAACCGTATCATTCAGAAAAATTTTCCACCCAAATATGTGAGGTTCGCCTTTAGATTTGATAGGAAAAGCATTTACTATTAGTGCTTATGAGTGTACCGGTAGCATTTAGATTCTAGAACTTGCGTTAGTGATGCATCCCGAGACCGCTAGTGAGACTACATTCGTGTAGTAGGATCTACTACATGATAAGAGGCATTAGGATCACCCTTGTGTTAAACCCGTTTCATAATTACTTGACCATTTAAGTCATATTACTTGGCTAGTTAAGTCAACTAATTTTTCCCACATCCTTAGCGTTGTACTCATTTTTAGTACACGAAACCCCTAGTACACCCCTCCGAGCCTATCTTTTCGTTTCTAACTTTAAGCATTTTACTTAAAGGAAGAATTTGTTACACCCCACTTAAATGTACACCCAAATTGCCTTAACCTTCCGTGTATGCACTCATCTTTAGTGCATTATTGTTATTTGTTAAACCCTAAGTTAACTGTCTAATTGATTACATGGTTGCTAAGTCGAGTCATATCTTTGTACATATTGTTTTGGGACGATTGGGACTCATGGGTAAAGTACTTATTTTATGGAGTACTGGGGAAGAACATCATTTATTACCCCCATATGTGCGTTAATCTTAAAAGTACTCCAAGTGTTTTGATTTTCTTAATTCGAGTCATTAGATTAGTTTATTGTAAAGTATGTAAAGATTCAAGTGTAAGGGGAATGTTCATTCCCTATGATGTATTATTTTGGATGGTAGGGTAAGAGTGTATGTAAAAAAATAAATAAATAAATAAATAAATAAAAAATAAAGAAAAAGAAAAAAAAATAGAAAAAAGAAAAAGTGAAAAAACATACGGACTACCATCCCATTTCATTCTATGTTTGTTTTATGTTTTTGTTATTTTTCATTTATTAGCTTAAGTCGAGTCTAGTCTTGGCTTAGCAACGCCATATTGTACATGTAATTAACCAAGATTGTTAACTCGCCACCAGTAAAGACTGCCTATATCCAACAAAACCGTGTATTTCATATCCCTACACCTAACATTACAACCCTTTAAAAGACCTCTTTGATAGTTTATCCTAGGTGCTTACGCCATGTGGTGGAGGTTTGATCCTTTCTCAAGCCTATGGTAATCTATTTTGCTATGACATGTAGTGAGAGATATCTTCCGTTTCCATATTGTAATTTATACTTTATTACACCCGAGAGATGTGAGTATCTAAACACTATTTGTGAGGTG
The DNA here is from genome assembly GCA_030686995.1 of Artemisia argyi. NCBI lineage: Eukaryota > Viridiplantae > Streptophyta > Magnoliopsida > Asterales > Asteraceae > Artemisia > Artemisia argyi. Next base: position 80,870,523 of record CM060681.1, read on the forward strand.
CTAGTATATAACCTCTGTGCTTGTCTTTGGTCTTTAGTGGAACGATTATTTGTTGTAATTACTTTTATATTAGTGTTAAATGACCCCTAACTTGTATTTTGATTAGAATAAAAGCGCATTTGCTTGAGGACAAGCAAATCTCAAGTGTAAGGGTATATGATGAGGCGAAAAATGAACCACTTTTAGGGGGTCATTTAAGCCCGGAATTGAATTTATTTTATCAAATATTACCCTAAATCGTTCCTTTTGTGATTTTAGGTACTTTGGGAGTGAAATCTGGAAAAGGAAGCAATTCGGACGTTTTTGGAGCATAAAAGTGAAGAAAACGCCAAAGACTTAATTTTCCAAGCTGGGAACAGTGTGTGACGGCGTCAAGAAGACTTTCCTGACGGCGTCAAGAGTAAAGATCATGACGACCCAGTACAGAAATGAAGGCGTCACAAAGTAAAGCGTCAAGAGTTAAAGTCGTGACGGCCTGCAAATGTGGACTACATGACGGCGTCAAATGTAGATCAATGCAGTCCGAGGATTATTTTGGCGGCGAGATGACGGCATCACCCATTTGTTCTTGACGCCGTCAGACTCTAATATCTATATGTAGTTTTCTAATTTTCATTCATTAAGAGGAAGAAGTTTGGAGAAACCCTAAGGCCAAGCCATATACGAATTTTACAGGTGTTTCAAGGGTTTTCAGCCCTTGAACCCTTACATGTGCTATTGAGATAAGTGTTCTTTTAATTCAATCAATATGTCTATGTGTTGGTTGTCTATATCTTGTGCTTGTCTTGATTCCACCATGTTAGGCTAGATCTATCTTGTGTTTGCTTAGATCTAATGAAACCTAGATGTTAATTATGTGTTGATTACTTGTTTATGGTTGTAATGGATGAATGATTTCAATGTTAGGCTTAAGAAAACTGGCAGATCTCCAATTGGTAACATGCTTGAACGTCTTAGGAAACATGAACCGATGTGTACTAGGTTTTATTGGTTGTATTTAATGCATGAGTAAATTCTAATGATCCCATGTTAGGAGCTTCTTAGCCGGCTCGACATAGGAGTGAAGTAGGCACTCATAGGATTGGGGAGTTAAGTACGCCACCCCATGAATGGTATTAAGGAATACAATCCGTCATCCACGCAACTATAACAAGTAATTAATGTGTAAAAGATATCTAGGGAGTAGTGAAATCTAAGTAAACACATTTCTCCACTTATTGCTCACAACCTTAGTATAATTAGTTTATTTTCATTTTTTGTATTTTATTTGGATTGCATCTTAGTATTGGGTTAGTTGACTATCAACTAATTCCGCCCAAATCCTTCAAACCCGAGATTTTACTTGCTTTTCATAAAATATAAAAACATAAAAAGAATCATCCCTCATCTCTAGACTTAATCTTTAGGTTTTCTAATCCTAGCGACACTATTCCTAGCTTAACGATCAATCCCCCGGTACTTGTCATTATACTATACTACATCGATCAGGTACACTGCCTGGTGGGGGTTGTAAGCTTCTCAAGATCCCTTGAGAGGTAAAGCTTGGTGCAACCCTACGCACATCAAGACAAAAACGTAAAAAACATATGAAAACTTAAAAAATCGGATGAAAACGTATGCAAACAGATGAAAACGTAAAAAATGGACGAATACGTAAAAAAAACAGACAAAAACGTAAAAATCAGACGAAAACATAAAAAACAGACGAAAACGTAAAAGAACCGAGGAAAACGTAAAAAACCATAAGAAAATGTAAAAAATGGACAAAAACGTAAAAAAGCGGACGAAATCGTAAAAAATCGGATGAAAACATAAAAAATAGACGAAAACGTAAGGAAAATGACTTAAACGTAAAAAACATACGAAAACGTAAGGAAACGAACTAAAACGTAAAAATTCAAACGAAAACATAAAGAATGAGACGAAAACATAAAAAACGAGATGAAAACTTAAAAAAATTGAATAAAACATAAAAAAATAGACGAAAACGTAAAAAAAATAGACGAAAACATAAAAGAAGATATGAAAATGTAAAAAAAAACATACAAAAACGTAAAAAATGGGATGAAAACGTAAGAAAACGGATGAAAACGTAAAAAAACGGACGAATGCGTAAAAAACAGACGAAAATGTAAAAAGTCGGACGAAAACGTAAAAAACAGACGAGAACGTAAAAGAACGGACGAAAACGTAAAAAAAACAAAAGAAAGCATAAAAAATGGACGAAAACGTAAAAAAGTGGAAGAAACGTAAAAAAAACAGGCGCAAACTGATAAAACGGACAAAAATAGACCAAAACGGACAAAAACGTACATAAACATATAAAAACAGATAAAACTGACGAAAATGTATAAAACGATTAAAAACGGACGAAAATGGATTGAGGGTATCTTAAAGGAAAATATGTGAAAAAAAAAATTGTTTTGTAGTTTTGTGTATTAAAGTTGGAAATAGAATTTTGTATTTTGTAGATAATTTTATTGGAAAACACTAATTTGAACACTATTTTTTTTTTCTTCTTTTGGTTTTGGTTTTGGTTTTCTACAAAACATTTTGTGAAAAATAATGGTGTTTTCCCTTAACTAAATACACCTTAGTATGCTCTGTTTTTTAATAAGTTTTGGTAACTATTAAATATGTCTACTAATCACTTGGTAAATATTTAAGTATTATAATAAATGTAAATTTAGTTATAATAATAATAATAATAATAATAATAATAATAATAATAATAATAATAATAATAATAATAATAATAATAGAGGAGCGGGAGCCCAATTAGTATCACGGTTTCCCACTAACTTCTAAAGGAGGATCATACTTCAGATTGGCTCAGGGTGGCTCCTATATCTGGATTGGGTCAAACTATGAATGCCCGGACATACCGTTGTGTGTTGTGTTATCGGCTGGGTGTTCCCCTTTTCACTGTTCAGGTACCGTGTTCAGCTTGTTCTCGTGTTTTTACTGGAGATATTTATGGGGATCATGCGGTTTCTTGTGCGGGTATTGTTGGCATTAGACATCGGCATAATATTGTGCGTGATGTTCTTGTTGATATATGCTCTCGGTCTGGAATTTCAGTTCGTAAGGAGGTGGATATTGGGCTTTATGGTGATAGGGATTGATCTTTGCGCCCAGCTGATATATTACTTTACTCATGGGATGGTGGGCTTGATGTTTGTGTTGATCTTACGGGGTCGTCACCGTTGACACAATCTGGTATGATTGATTTTATGCCAGGTCGTGCGGTTATTGAAGCTGCACAACGTAAACGTGTCAAGTATGAGGCCAAATGTGCGGATATCGGTTATGGGTTCCTTCCCTTCTCTTTCTCCTCTTTTGGAGAACTTGAGAAAGATGCAGTAACTCTTCTAAAGCGTTTTCGACGTTTCTCTTCGACTCAAGACATAGGGGCACAGGCTGCCGTTCATATTTTTAATAGGATTGGTTTTGCTATTGCTAGAGGTGTGGGGGCCCAGTTGGTTTCTCGGCTCCCCACCAATTTCTTGTAAAATCCTATTTATTGTTAATAAAAGTGTTGGTTATAATATTATAATAATAATAATAATAATAATAATAATAATAATAATAATAATAATAATAATAATAATAATAATAATAATAATAATAAATGGGTTCACGAGTATATTGAAACGCCTAGCCGTGAGGAGTATTTTAAAACGGGTATGATGAATTTACCCACGATAGATATATATTACCTATCACTCACTCACACGGTTAGGGATGGCAAAAAAATTCGTACTCGATGAAAACCCGACCCCCAAACCCGATTTGACCGGGGAATCCCCGAGTTGACCTGGGACGGGGACGGAGATGGTGAATCCCCTGAAATATTAAACCGTGGATGGGGAGAGGATGGGGATAGCATAAATCCCAGAACCTGGCCCCAACCCCGATCTTTCTAGTGTGTAATTATTTAAATTTTATATATTTTATCCATACTCGATTGACTTGTATATGTACATGTACATATATTTATGAGTATTGACATGTATGTTTATATGCATATTGATATTTATAGGATCAAACACATTTAGAATTAGAAGTATAAGTACCAATTACATATTAGTTGACTATTTTAATCGAATACACACATATGATGCATATTGTTTTTATATTATATGTGATGTTACAATGTTTAAGATGCTTTAAAATTGAATTGAAATTGTAACTAATATAACTATGTGTGATGTACGTTTGTTGATGTACTTTATTAGTCAAATTCTTTATATTTTTGACGAGGTGATGGAATTTTTATGGTATTTCATAAAGGTGGGGAATCGCCGAATCCCCTTGAGGATCCCCGATCTTCATTGGAAACGGGCATAGAGATGTAAAGCAATTCCCCGATGGGGATAGGGACGGGGATAAGGATGGAGAATGGAAAACATGAATGGGGATTGAAAGTACAATCCCAACATTCTCTGCCCAACTCTGTGGCGGGTCAATTTTTCACCCACGACCCGTCAAGGTGCAAATACCCGCGGACTGTGGGTTTTCTCACCCGTTATCCTACGCCAAAGACATAAACTAATCTAGATCACACTATAAAACGTTATTTCTTCCCCTATGTAACCTTAATTCATTAATCAACCCTAACTCATCAGCCAACTTCCTAATTTCATAGTACAATGAAAAACCATGATCCAAAATCCACAATTACCAAAAATCAGGAAGAATTAACCTTCATTAGTGCATCAGAATCATTTAATTCCAATCACTCCAAATCCTCATCTTTTTCAGACATAGACAACATCATCGTACAACCACCAGAATCTCCAGACTCGTCCTCCTCGGATAACCTTAAACTTTTGTCCCAACACATTTCCGAAAAACTAGATTATAAAGATTCCCATGATCACAATATTTCCACAAACATTAATAATAATGACATACCTGAAAATAAGACTACCTTAAGCGAACCAAATTACGTTAGTTCCGCGATCACGAGTACTAATAACGTGTCGAATATATCGAATTTTATTAATGGGATAATTGGATCAGTTATAAAAATGATTAGTTTTCAGTTAAATTTATTAGTTACTACTGTTACATTGCCTATGTGGTTAACTTTTTGTTCTTATAAGTTTGTGATTGATCCGTTAACGAGTATAAAAGCTGTGCAATGTTATGTTATGGATTATGTTTTACGGGTTTTCGGTTTATGTTATGGTTGTGTTAGGAAACATGATATGACATGGAAGTTGGGTGTTCGTGTTGGTTGGGGATTGTTATGGTTGTCTTATATAGGATTTGTTTTGGTTAGTTTGTTGGTTTTTGCGTTTGTGGTTAGTGGTGTGATTTTGAAATGTGTGATGGAAGAGCCGATTAGGCTAATGGAAGAGTTGACGTTTGATTATACGAAGGAGAGTCCAACAGCGTTTGTGCCATTAATGTCGTGTCCTGAATCGGAGTTTTTGGAATGTGGTGAAGGGGTTAGGAGTGAGTTAAATGGGGAAGCGCGGGTTATACCTCTTGGTCATAAAGTGTTTGCTAGTGTGTTGTTGACGTTACCGGAGTCGTACTACAATAGGAATCTTGGGATCTTTCAGGTATAGAAATCTTCTAGTCTATACTTTGATGTTTAATTGTCTGAGTTATTAATAATAGGGTGTTTGGATCTGCATTTTGCAACTGATTATCTAACTGTTTCGTTTTTAGTGTTTGGATATAAAGATGCTGATTGTGATCATTATTCAGAGTAACCAAATTTGGATAATCAGTTTCATAAACGTTGTAGCAAAACTGATAATCAGTTTAATAATAGGTTGTTTGGGTCTGCATTTTGCAACTGATTATTTAATAATTTCGTTTTTAGCGTTTGGATATAAAGATGCCGATTGTGATCATTATTCAGAGTAACCAAATTTGGATAATTAGTTTCATAAACGTTGTAGCAAAACAGATACTCCAGTTTTACCCCCTTATTATTACGCTTTGAAGTCGCATAAAATGATAGAATCGTTGTCTTGTGTTTGTTTATAGTGAAACTGAATCTGATTAACTAATTACTTATTTTAATATTCAGTTATGGATAATTAATTAATTAGTATAGGAGTATTTGCTAGGAAACTGATCAAATTACAGTGTCTGCTTATTAGGACCATTTTACATCCAAACACTATCTGCAGCCCGTTTTTGTACAGATTATTAGTAATTCTACCACATAATCACTCCAAAACACAATCCAAACACCTCATTTCTTACTACTCAAGGTTTCCAAACACCTCATTTCTTACTAATCAAGTTTTACAAACACCCATTTTTATTATTACGTATTGTATAATAATCACTTTCATTATGCACATCCAATACCTTACTCTAATTTGGGTACATTGCCACATTGGCGCTTCTAAGTTGTTAAACATGTATGCATAACCAATGTTTATTTATGGCTTTTCCTTGAAGGTCAGAGTAGACTTCCTTTCTGGTAACAGTCAACGCCTTGCAAGCACTAGACAGCCATGTATGCTGCAATTTAGAAGTCCACCTATCCGCCTTATGTTGACCTTTTTAAAGCTAGCACCTCTGGTTACCGGATATTCATCAGAATCCCAAACACTAAACATAAAGTTCAGAGGATATACTGAAAGGAACGAGCCAACTTCCTGCTTGAGGGTAATCTTGGAACAACGAGCAGAATTCACAAAACGGGGAGGTATTCCTGAAATATATGAAGCGTTTTTGAAACTTGAGTCACAACCACCTTTCTTAAAAAGGATTTTGTGGTATTGGAAAGGGACAGTGTACATATGGATTAGCATTACAATATTTGTGGTTGAATTGTTGTTCACTCTTGTATGTTGCACGCCTATTATTGTTCCATGGTTACAGCGAAGAGGAAACTCTCCAAGTTATAATGCACCTCGTAACAATCTTGTAGGTCAAAATTAACGTGCGGCTGAACATTTTGCTGAGTCATGAGGATCTTTGTATAAATAATCTAACTCTTACTGAGCCCAAATATTGATTGATTGAGAGGAAAAACTGTAGATGTCATAGTGTAGGATTCATTAATTCTTCTGTATAAACATAAAAGGCCATTTGTATTGCTCTTTGATATTTTATACTACCATCTGGGTGACTTGTAATAATATGTTTATAAGTTTGAGACTTCTTATGTATGCTTTCATCTATCTTGAGTTTGAGACCAGTAATAAAACAATGTCTAAACATAGTAACTTTGATCAATCTTTCTACCAAACACAAAATTAATGAAATGTATCATTATTTGAAAACAACACAGAAACTTTCATTACGTAAGTTTCTTTGTTGTGTTCTTAATCAATACTTAGTTACTCACATGTTTTCGGCTAATATACTTTCATCAATGTATTAGGTACCTGAATTTCTTCCTGTATTTATTGACAAAATTTTCATAATATGAAAATAATTATCAAAACGCCTTTGCGTCTGAGAACTAACTGAAATGATTTGTCAGCAACTTGAGTACCAGCTTGAGCGGATCGTTGGAGCGGATTGCTAAAGCTGGAGCCGGCTGCTGGAGCTGGCTGCTGGAGCTATGCTCCTTCAACTAGCATTGCATTTAGTAGCTTATTTTTTTTACATGCTACTTCAAGCTATGTCTGCCAAACGAAACTTATTTTTAATGGTAGCTTATTTTTCTAAAAAAATAAGCTCGTGCTATCATAAGCTCTAATAAGTTCGTGCGCCAAACATGCCCTAAGGCTAGATAGCAAAGTTACACCTCAGCGTCACCTCAGCTTTCTCTCTCCTCTCACTTCTCTTCACCTCACTTCACCTTTTAGTGGGCAAGGCGAGCCTTAACTTCACATTTCATTAAAATACCCACTTTATACAAATACCTCACACACACTCACACAAAAAAAAAAATAATAATAAATGATATACATGGGGCCTGTTTTTCCTTGGTGAACGTTTATTATTTTTTTTCCTCACACACACTCACACACTAAATACTTCCCACTAACAACTTGGTGAACGTTTCACCATAAGTTGTCTTAAAACTCGTGCCTCACACGTGAACATGGGGAGAAGGCAAGGTGCCTCGTGCGTGAATCTTTGGAAAAGGTGAACATTTCACTACCTTGCCGACCGGCCTAACCAATACACTATTGAGTATTGCCACACAGTTTTAGAGATGCAATTAGGTATGTTTTTAGTTAGGCTACTAGGCAAGGATAGGTGAAGGCATCACAATTTTGCCATGTCATTGGTGATCCTTCTTGCCCTCTTGTCCATTTCACGCGGGACCACAAAAACCATAACAACAATTAGTGATCTGTTAACCAAATGAAAAAGAAAGAAAATGGGCCTCATTTATATTGTTTTATATTTTATGTGTGAGTGTGTGTGAGGTATATTTGTATAAAGTGAGTATTTAATAAAAGGTGAAGTTAGAGGTAACCTTGACTACTAATTGGTGAAGGTTGGTGAAAGGAAATGAGAAGAGAGAAAAAGCTGAGATGGCGCTGAAGTGTCAGGTGAAGCCACCACCTCCTTGCCCACTAGCCTTACACAAATCATTTCTCGTCCGCAAAAGGTGAATATTTTAACATTTTCCCTTTTTAATCTCAACAAAAAACAACAAAACAAAACGGTTGTTCGTTTGGTTGATCAGATCTTAGACAGTATGAAGCTTAACCGGAAAATAGTATCAAAGTGGCCTATTAGCTCAGCTGGTTAGAGCGTCGTGCTAATAACGCGAAGGTCGCAGGTTCGAGACCTGCATGGGCCATCATAATTTTTTTCTACTTTTTGCAATCATTTTACATTTTAGCCCTTTATCTTTTATTTAAATCCAATCCACCCCCTCTAATCCCACAAACATAAAAACAAACAACCCACTCACTGACCCATCTAAACCAAAACCATCAAAAAGAAAATGGTGATCAGGGTTTCAAATCTGATCCCTATTTTCGTCATTTTCCTTTTATTAATTGCTACTTCACCTTCATATGGATCCATTGGATTAAATAAGAATAAAAATCAGGTGAAAGAAGAATGTGAATCAGTGGTGTCAAGATCACAGTGTGTCAAGAACTTGAATTGCAGATGGTGCCAAAGTGATGTTCTTGATGATACTTGTTTTACTAAATCTGAATCATTGCGTTTGCCTTCTCATCTCTTCGTTTGCTGATCCATGTAATTTTGTTATTACTATTGTTGTTTAGTGATTGTAGTGAAGATGTGAGAGATCATGTTGGAATCTATGTTTTTTTTGTTTTTGTTTTCGAGATATGTATAAGATCATAAAATTCATATATGAGCAATACATTTCTAGCAAAATCAGTTTTGTTATTTACTGAGATTTTTCATGTAAACGGGTAAACGGGGAAGGATCCCTGTTTAAGTTACCCGGAGAAGTCGAGTTTCTATTACCCGGATGTACACGGCCTAACCGGTATATTTCTGTGGCTGTTTTCGGAGATAGGCGGCTGTATGTATTGTAAAATGAAGAAGACATTTTGGAAGTTTTTCACTATCTGATTTGCTTGTACATGATCATTTTATTTTATATACAAAAGAGAAAGTCTGCAGCACCTTGAATCAACTGAATTAACAGAAACAGAAAAAGAATATATTCTAACAAGCTAAAATATTTAAAAACATTTTTTTTAATACATTGCATTTCATTTGATCACATTGCATTTTATTTGATCACATTGCATTCCACAAGCTGCAAAGTGCATAATAGTTTTAAAGAATGCTGCTTAAGAGGAACCATCAAGTAAACGGATTGTGAGGTTGTGTTCTGTGAATCCTGTTTGGTTTATAAATTTGAGTTGTGTTGTGTGAATCTTGTTTGGTTTATAGTTCTAGATTGAAAGTATGAATATGTTGTTATATGTTCCGTTTACATGGTTATTAGGACTTGAAAACTCTAAAATTTTGTGTGTAAATGTGATTCTCTATGTATGCTTGCGTATGATATGTCAGTCGTAACCATTAAAACGAGGAATTTATCTTGTAGTTTATAAATTGAATACAGGATGCATCAACTTAAGTTTAATCCTGATTCCACTGTTATACAAAATGCTCACATGTTCGATATTGTAAGCATATGGAGCAAGGTTTATATATTATGTTTACACTTAACTACTAATCATAACTTTGTGAATCTGCATCTCTCTGATCAAAACAGACCAATAATACACCTCCCATATTTCTTCGCCATTGTGGTTTACATTTTAGGAATACAGAGCCTTGCATCCTGTAGGCAGTCCGTGTTGCACCTTTTAAGGCATCTTATATGGTGATTTGGAAACGCGTACTAAGTTTTTCCCTATATTCAATTCTAGAACTACGTATGCTACAAAAGAGATCGATTGGTCATAGATTTTCAACTTGATGATATGGTTGGAACCGGGAAACTCCAGTTTCACAATATGGATATGGAATTTAAGTAGAACCTTTATATCTTCTAAACATAATCGACGTCAATTGTGGTTCCTTTCCCTTTCTACTGCTGTACTAAAATTCCATTCTTGCACTTTGTGATTACCGGTCATTTTTTTAGATCTACTTATGACGTTTGGTTCCTGGGATTTGTAATCGTACAATGCCTTGGTTGGCAGAAAAGTCAACAGATATGGAACTGAAATATATTTTATAAAAATATTCAAGACTAATCTGAATTATTAAAAATATAATATTGAATAACTATGTTTTTTCTTTATGGCAAAGTTTGATTTAAGATGGGATATGAATCATGGCTACTATTGTATTGTACAAATGATGGAAACACTATACAAATGTCAATAGTTTAAAATGAGAGAAGGACTTGCAACTTGGATTTTTAGAATGCTTTGTTTGCACTTGGAAAAGGGGTGAACCATGCAGTAATTGGCAAGGTCGCGGGTTGGAGGCATGGAAACGACCTCTTTGAGAAAGTGGTTGCAGACAGAGACTTCTCACCAACCCCAGCAAAGGCTGACCTCTGTTTATGACCAGAATAAGGTTCTTCAGTTTCAACAAGAGGTAAGAAAGTAATGATACATGTATTGATCAGAAACAGTGATTTCGCAATCGAAAGTTGTTACTTGCAGGTTCACCTTTTTCTTCAATTTTAACCTGACCTAAACATATCTCATGGTCATACATGTCCTTATACATTTATTGGTTTAACACTTTAACTAAATGTCTCTGAACTAAAAATCTGTTAGTGAATTTGTTCTCCATGGTTGATTGTATGTCTTCATCGAAAAGAAAGTGTGAGTCACAGTTTGGGATCAAATTCTTGCTAATGGAATAGGCCTCTAATGTTTTTGCTAATAGTATTTTGTGAAGCAATGGACTTGTTGACTTTGACTGTCAAATAGTTAGATGGCTCATTGATTGCTAGTTTGCTACCATTCAAGTTACAATTGGTCCAGAGACCATTTAGATGGCTCATTGATTGCTACCATTCAAGACCATTTGGTAATTAACTCTTAAAGCAAAAGGCGCATTTTAGTTTGGAACAGCCAATGCTGTAACAATCAAAGCCACCCTCAAAAACCAGAGGGCTGCAAAACAGAGCTGTCAGATTCAGATCTCCAAGATAGAGACCTACAGATTCAGATAAAGAAATTGCCCCAAATAAAGGCCCAGATAAAACAGATACGAATTATCACCAAAGTCTCCAATTTGAGATTTTTTTCGGCAGCTTACCAAACCTGAGCAGCTTTTGAACAAAGATCAAAGGACTGTTGAGTCTCCACCAGCTCCAAAATTTGCGCCAAAGTGAGATGATATTTGGGCACAATAACTGAATACTGATGTTGTGAAATTCACTATGATCACAACTGCCGTCATACTTTAAATTTTGTATATAATCTTGATTTCTGTTTTATTTTTTTCTAAATTACTTTCCTTTGTAAATTTTAAGCCTGTAAAGAAAAAATAGTTGAGCTTGTGTATTTCCAGGAGTCAATTTTTCTAAATTAGTTGAACTTGTGAACTTGTGCATATACATATATGAATAATTTTGGTTTTCTTATTTGTGTGGAAATTATGACTAATTCGACTTTGTATATTAAGTTCAAATTCAGCACCAAGGATTCCAATTCTTGACCACTTGTTTGAACTTTGAAGTCTTACAAATATATATAAAGTGTGTGTTAAAAATACAAAACAGTACCGCGGTAACACCAGGACTGCTAATTTGCTTAGAAAACGCGATAAATTATAAGTAATCCCAAACACCCTCATAAACAAAATTCTACACGAATTCACTGAGTGAAAAGATTTGATTATCAATAGAAAATCATTCATCAAACTATATGCAAGATCAAACATTGCATTTAAAAAATATGATCATAAATGACTACAATGTACCTCCTTTTAACATAAAGAAGCAGGTAATAGCATTCAATTCCTTCAACAAACATTTATAACTTCATAAACTAACAAAATGGAAACAAAATTCGAAACAACCAAATACACCACCAATAACTCAAACTTCAATCAGAGCTTGATAGTTTGAATCCTTACCATCTCCGAAAACACCTTCATCAATCAATTTCACAGACTCCGAAACATAACTCTTTACAGCATCCTTCAAATCATCAAACTCGTCACACCTCTTAAAAAAACCATCCATCAATTTCTTTAACTCAACATCTCCAAAATCATCCACAAACGGCCTAATAGGAATTGCGTTTTCAGGCTGCAAACTATACGAATTAGGATTATCATCAACAATCACAGCCCTTTTCAAATCCCTTCCCAACCCCGACAAATCCTTAACAAATCTCCCATCACATTCCTTACACGAAGCCCTATACAACTTATGACTGATCACCCCTTTCTTATCTAATTTTTCCAACACTAAAGACGCGTACTCCTCAATCCCAGCCGTAAAAACCACAATCTCAAAACCATTCACACTCAAAAACTCAAGAAACTCATCCACAAACGGACGCTTCACCACATAAAAAGTCACCCTTTCGCCATCAAGCAATGGCCTAACCACAAAATCGTAACCGCCAGGTGGCGGTAACCCATTAGCCAGGACAGAATGAACTAGCGTCTCATCAAGATCAAGAAACACAGTTTTCAAATCCGGCGCTTTCAAGGGCGGAAGTGGAATACTAATATCTTGAAATAGCGACCTTCGTACAGATACAACATTATTATCATTATCGTACTTTTTTAGTACTTTATAACCTTTTTTCTTAGATGATTTATTCTTAGGAGTAGCGATACGGACAAGTTTTGAAAAGATTTTAACTAGACGGCGGTGACATGTATAAATGGACTTATTAATCGAGGCAACTACAACTGAGGCGGTTTTGGAAATGGGTGTTTTCTTGTGGCGACGAAGGTTGCGGGTTTTGGCTGGAGATGGTTTTGGTTTCTTGGTGATTTTGGATACCATTTTTGGGTGTGTTTTTGATTGTGTGTTTGAAAATTTTGGGTAAATGAGAGGGTTAAAGGGTGATTTGAAATTAGGTTCGGTGTAACGGATATAAAAAGGTTAGGTTTGGAACCGAGGCTAATGGAGTAATGGGGTTTTGATTTTCTTTTTTTAATGGATAAAAAGAGTAAAGTGCTACAGCTGGAAATTAGTTTGGACATTTGATTGTGTTTTAATTAATAGTTTCACCGATATTCTCAAAAATAAGTTTCTAGTTACTAAGTCAGTTCCCAATTCAACTGATAGATCAAGCCGAGTACTATAGCAATAAAAATAACGACTTCATGTCTTTTAAGTTTTGATTGTATCAAGCTTATTATCTCTTTGTAAGTATGAATAGATAAATGGGTTATTTACACATATAGGTAATCAACTTAGAAAAAATTTATATGTTATGTAACGAACTTTCAAAAATATTAAGTTAAGTAACAAAACTTACTAAAACCGTCAAAGTTAGGTAATTTACCGAAAACAATTTTGGGCCCACAATTTTGAGACAAACATACTTAACTTTATACTTAACGAAAACAATTTTCGGCCCACAATTTTGAGACAAACATACTTAACTTTATACTTAGGAATGGCAAAAAAACCCGAACCCGACAGGGAAACCCGAAACCCGAACTTATTGGGGCGGGGGCGGGGCATGCTTATCGGGTTTCGGGGCGGGTTTTGGGGCCTTAACGGGGATTCTTATTGGGTTTGGGGCGGGGATGGGGCACACTATCCCCGCCCCGCCCCACCCCACCCCGAAACATATACATATATATATACATATACATAAATCTATATACCTAAAATATTGTGCTAGTATTTACATATTAAATATAATTCTCTAATTTTTGTTAATTTTTATCTTTGTAATATTTCAAACTATGATCATAAAAGCTTGTTTTGTATCATAATATTATAAAAAAATTGTGATTTATTCCAATGCTTAATATATTATTAATACGTTCTCGATTCTTTAAATTATTCCATAAAATCATATTGTTAATAGTTTAAAAATAAGAATAAACGGGGAACGGCACGAGTATGATGGACCATCGCGGTCAAAAAAGACAACCCGATAAGACCCCAATGGGGAATGGGGCGGGTTTGGGGGAGCATCTCGCCCTAATGGGGCGCCCCGATAAGATCCCCAATGGGGATTGGGGCGGGTTTAGGGATGATTTTTGTAATCGGGTTTGGGGATGGGGATGGCCGCCCCGCCCCAAACCCGCCCCATTGCCATTCCTATCCACAAATCTTCAAACTTTTATTATTTTTTGTTTATAACCTATTAACTTTTTTTTATTAATAAACTATCTGTCACTATAAAATCCTGTTGCTATGCACGGGTACTCGTCTAGTATATATATATATATATATATATATATATATATATATATATATATATATATATATATATATATATGTATATATATATATACATATAGATATCTATATGTATATATATATATATAGGGCTATGCTACATCCACATAAAAAACCCACTAAAAACCTCCACTCGCTGACGTGTCAGCGGGTGATTGGTTTTTTGTGGAATGTGGATCCCACAAAAAACCAATCACCCGCTGACACGTCAGCGAGTGGAGGTTTTTAGTGGGAATCCTTATGTGGATGTAGCAAAATCCATATATATATACATATAGATATCTATACGTATATATATATATATATATATATATATATATATATATATATATATATACACATATAGATATATATATATATATAACACATATAGATATATATATATATATATATATATATATATATATATACATATAGATATCTATATGTATATATATATGTATATATATATATATATATATACATATAGATATCTATATGTATATATATATATATATATATATGTATATATATATATGTATATATATATATATATATACATATATATATATATATACATATATATATATATATATATACATATAGATATCTATATGTATATATATATATGTATATATATATATATATATATATATATATAGAGGTGGGATCATGAAAAAAAAACACACTTTGGTAAAAAAGTGAGAAAAGTGTACAAATTAGCCCCTCATTCCCCTCCTTTTTTTCACACCAAACTACAGGGACCTAATTGTATTTTCCTTCATTCTTTAAGGAGGTTTTGTAAATTCGCACCCTACCCCCCCCCCCTCCCCCCCGGAAAAAAAAAAATTTCCCGCCAATTTTTTTTTTTTTTTTTTTTTTAATAGTTTAAAAATATTGTTAATAGTTTAAAAATAAGAATAAATGGGGAACGGCACGAGTATGATGGAGCATCGCGGTCAAAAAAGACAACCCGATAAGACCCCAATGGGGAATGGGCGGGTTTGGGGAGCATCTCGCCCCAATGGGACGCCCCGATAAGATCCCCAATGGGGATTGGGGCGGGTTTGTGGATGATTTTTGTAATCGGGTTTGGGGATGGGGATGGCCGCCCCACCCCAAACCCGCCCCATTGCCATTCCTATTATACTGAGATGATCAAAACATCAAGGATGATTGTCACAATGATCAAAACTTTTGACATAAACAATCATCAAAAGAGTCATTCATCACATGTATAAGCCTATCGATATCCCATGTCCATTGTGATCTGATAAGAAAGTATAATCATTCTGTAGACTGAAAAAGAAAGCCTTTTTATTCTCTTATAAACCAACAGCATACTATAACAAATTAACAAGTACTCAACAACACGATTCAATCTGCAACCATAAACGAATCCAAAAGATCACTCTTGGACCTTAAAGAACAAAATCTCATGTTACAAAACAGCTAACATCTGAATTTGCATTATCATTAATTCATATAGAAAAAACACATAACAAAGTTTACTGCTTCGAATCTTTGCTCTCCAGGTACATCTTCAAAACATCCATAACCGACCCAAAATCCGCCTTGACATTCACAGGCGGATTAGCCAAACTACAAGCCATATCCGGAATCACTTTACTATGATAATCAACCTTGGACTGAGTAAACTTCAACCCATGAGCAGTACTGACCACAACAGTCCTATCGGTAGGACTAATCACACCACTATTTCTAAGCTTGAGCAAAGCTGTCAAAGCTACACCAGTATGAGGACAAATAAACATTCCAGTAGAATCAGCTTGCGCCATAGCATCCATCAACTCCTCCTCAGGCACCTCCCAATCAAAATGCTGCAATATCTCAATCGCACCCGTTTTCTGCCCTTCCAACCTCAAACTATTCAATCGTAGCCGTTTTCTGCAATACCAACCTTGACACAAAGTACCCAAACACAATATCTCAATCGATTCTTGTCGGGTTTACCTTTACCCATGTTGATTATTACATGGATTGGATAATTAGGGTTTCTGAATTTTGGGAATTAGGGTTATCGTGTTATTGGGATTAGGGTTCTTCACAATTTGGGAGAAATGTTTTTTAGGTAAAGTGTGTATGTAAAACGTTATAAGTGGTCAAACATAAGGGTCAAACAAAAGTAACCGGCTCAACAGGATACCAGTTGCAACATTAGGTAAAATTACCTAACTTTAACGATTTTTGAAAGTTTTGTTACTTAACTTAATATTTCTGAAAGTTCGTTACATAACATAGAAATTTTTTCTAAGTTCATTACCTATATGTGTAAATAACCCTAGATTGTTGGGAATTATATTAACAGTTACCACGGCTAAGTATGAAGATTACAACTGCTGAAGAATGCACTAGCAGTGGAAACTTATTACCACTGCTAGTACATATTATTACCACTGCTGTTAGGATAACTGTTAGGAAACTTGTAAAGATAAATATAGAATAGATATTGTGTATATCTTATTCTATTAGAGTTATATGTATCTTGTAGAAGAGGACTCCTTGTGCTATAAAAGGAGGTCCTAGGTTAAGGTTAGATATACGTTTTTCTTAGAGCTTCAAGGTGTAACCCTAGTGATACAAAGATCACTCGTATTATTATTATTAATAATATTGGAGCTAACCGTTTGATACATACAATATTCTCATTCATATACAACTGTTTCATTCACAATCAAACTTCTAAGTATTACTAAGTAGATTCCGCATACTTAGTGATATAACTCAAAGTATCATACTAACACAGATAAAGGTGTTTAGATCCATCAAGTGGTATCAGAGACAGGTTTTGATACTTTGATTTAGAAGACTTCAAGTTCACTCAGAAGATTCAATGGAGACAGAAACTAGTCAGTCCAACATTGCTGCTAAGCTTCCCAAGCTTAAGTTGAATGACTATGAGATGTGGAGGCTAATGATCGAACAATTCTTTATGGTGCAAGATTATGCACTTTGGGATATCATTATGTTTGGAAACTCTTTCAAACCTGGTACTACATCAGAGACAATTGATGGCAAGGTAGTACTAAAGACCAACACTGGACCAGTCACGAATGATGAAAGACTTCAGATGAAGAATGATTTGAAGGCCAGAGGCTTGCTGTTGATGACACTTCCCAGAGATCAAGTTCTAGCTTTCAGCAAGTACAAGACTGCACAAACTTTATTTGAGGAGATTTGCAATGTTTTTGGTGGTAATGATACCACCAAGAAGACATAGAAGACCTTGTTGAAACAGACTTATGAAAACTTTGGTTCAACAAGTAATGAATCTATTGACAGCATCTTCACAAGGCTTCAAAAGATTGTTACTCAACTCACAGTGTTTGGATTTGAGGTGGAAAGAGAAGACCTCAATCTAAAATTCTTAAGAAGTTTACCCTCTGAGTTTGGAACAAATGTTGCAGTATGGGAAGACAAGCCAGATTTGGAGACTATGAAGCTTAATGATTTGTACAATAACTTTAAGGTTATTGAACGGAGGTTGAAGAAGGCTGGTAAATTAAGTACAGGATCAGGGAGTGTAGCACTCATATCATCATCTGTTGATGATAGTTCAGATGGAGAAAGTGATAGTGATGATGATGATGCTAACATTGTTGTTTCCATTGGTAGTGGAGGTGTTTCCACTGCTAGTTCAAAAAGGCAGATTGCTGGACTTAGTGATTCTACTTTTTATGCCTTTCTGTCAAGTCAAATGGGTGGTTCAATTCTCACACATGAAGACTTAGATCAAATTGATGAAGATGACATGGAAGAGATGGACATTAAATGGCAGGTTGCATTACTAAGCTTAAAGGCAAAGAAGTTCTGGAGGAAGACTGGTAGAAACATCACCATAAATGGCAATGAAACTGTAGGTTTTGATAAAAAGAAGGTGGAGTGCTACAATTGTCATAAGAAGGGGCACTTTGCCAGGGAATGCAGGAAACCAAAGAAGTCTGACAACAGGTCAACTTGGTATAAGCAGGATAAGAAGAAAGAACCTATAACTGAAGAACCAAAGGTGCTATTGGCCATTGATGGAGTGAGCTATGATTGGAGCTTTATGGCTGAGGATGAAGAAGATGGTTCAGAGTCTGCAATGATTGCTACTGAGCTTGCACTAATGGCTTTTTCTGACTCTGAGGTAGAAACTAGTAATGCTTATTCTAAAACTTGTCAGGCTTTAAAAGATTATGAGAAACTTAAAGAAAAATATGATGAACAATTACTAGAGTTAAATCAAACTAATTATAACTTAGCAAATCATAAAAGAGGTCTTGCTGTTTTAGAAGCACAATTAGAGCATTATAGAGCCAATGAATCTAAGTTCAATAATGATATAGATGTTTTAAAAAGAGACTTAGATTATAAGATTGCTATGAATATGGCTCTTAGGGAAGAGTTAGAGAAGGTTAAAAAGGCCAATGAAAATATACAGATAACTTGTAATACACTAGATCATCAATCCAAGTGTATTGACAAAATTTGGGATGCCCAAGTTGTGAACAAAGCCAAGTCAGGAGTAGGATATAAATCAGTTCCACCACCTCTAAGAAGTGTTCCATCACCTCCTGGTATTGACTTAGCACACACAGGATTAGAAGAATTCCAGGAACCAACCATGACCTATGGACCAAAATTTGTTAAAGAAGCTACTATTGAAAAGGTTCAGGTTGAGGTTGATACATTTGATAGTGCTAGTGACTCATCTCTTAAAGATGAATGTTTGAATGTTGAGTCTAAAACTAGTGTTCCTGAGAATGTTCATGTGGAAGTTAAAAAGAGTATTCCTGAAGTTGTCAAAGAGAAGCCTAGGACACAAGCTAATTTTTCTAGGCCCACTACTAGATATGCAGAGATGTACAGAAGTAGGTCAACAACTCCTAGAGGGAACAAGAGAAGTTGGAATCATGTTAAATCTAGGCAATTTGGTAGTGACTTTGTGTTTAACAACAAACCTTGTCACATATGTGGTAGTTTTGAACATCTTCATTATAATTGTAACTATCACATGGGTAGAAGGGAAGTGTTTGGGAATACCAGGGTGAATGGAAACAATGCTAATAACTTTACTCACCCAAATCCACTAAGTAAGATGATTCCCAGGTCTGTTTTGTTAAATTCTGGCATCAAAACTCTTTCCACTGCTAAACCAGCAGTTGCCACTGCTAGAAACATAAGCAGAGTTTACCCTAAGTCCCCTGTAAAGAGTGCAAAACCCATTACAATTTTTGTTAAATCTGCACAAACAGGGAAAAAGACCTATTTTGAAAAGAAAGTTTACTATAACCACAAGTGGGTACCTAAAATTTCAAAACCAGCAGTTGTCACTGCTAAGCCAGCAGTTACCACTGCAAGGCCAAAAGTTTCCACTGGTGGTTCTGTGAACAACAAAAGGGTAAATGTGGGAAATGCTGTTAAGGCCTCAGCACGTTGGGAATGGAAACCAAAAGGATCTATCACCTCAAACAATCCCAATGGTGTATCAATGACCTTTGACAGATATAATTATATTGATACATGAGGCAGATCCAAGTCATTTATGGCTTGGGTCCCCAAAAGGAACTAATTCCTTTATTTTATGTGCAGGAACATTCAAAGCCTAAAGATGACCAAGGATATTCAGACAGTGGATGTTCCAGGCACGTGACTGGCAATAAGTCCTATCTTTCAGATTTCAAACCTTATGATGGACAATTTGTCAGCTTTGGAGGTGGTATTGGTGGCAAAGTTTCTGGCAAAGGAACAATCAGGGCTGGAAACTTGGATTTTGAGAATGTGTATTATGTGAAAGAACTCAAGTAAAACCTTTTCAGTGTGTCACAGATGTGTGACAAGAAGCATAGAGTTCTATTCACAGAAGATGAATGCTATATCTTATCTAAGGATTATAAGCTCCCTGATGAAAGTGACATTTTGCTTAAAATCCCTAGAAAAGGCAATCTATATAGCATTGACATGAAGAATATAGTGGCTAAAGATGATGTTACTTGTTTGCTTGCAAAAGCCACTTTGGATGAATCCATGCTTTGGCACAGAAGACTTGGTCATGTTAACTTCAAGACCATTAACAAGATTGTGAAAGATGGTCTTGTCAGAGGTTTACTAGAGAAGAGATTTGAAAATGACCAAACATGTGTTGCCTGTCTTAAAGGTAATCAACACAGAGCTTCATGCAGGACCAAGGCATACAATTCTATTGATCATCCACTTTACATGCTGCATATGGACTTGTTTGGTCCTACATCAGTGATCAGCATAAATTTGAAGAAGTATTGTCTTGTTGTGACTGATGACTTTAGTAGATTTACATGGGTTTTCTTTTTAAGAACCAAGGATGAAACCACTGGCATCCTTAAGACATTTATCACTGAAGTTGAAAATCAAGTTGAAAAGAAGATCAAGATCATCAGGTGTGACAATAGGACAGAGTTCAAGAATAAAGTTATGGATGATTTCTGCAGAGACAAAGGTATTAGGAGAGAATTTAGTGTTGCAAGAACTCCTCAACAAAATGGAGTTGCTGAAAGAAGGAACAGAACACCAATTGAGGCTGCTAGAACCATGTTAGCTGATTCAAAGCTCCCAGTGACTTTTTGGGCTGAAGCAGTTAACACTGCTTGTTACATTCAGAACAGGGTTTTAGTGGTTAAAACAAAGAACAAGACACCTTATGAGCTATTCAGAGGAAGACCCCCAACTTTGGAATTTATGAGGCCATTTGGATGTCATGTCACAATTCTCAATACCATTGATCATTTGGGAAAATTTGAAGAAAAGTCTGATGAAGGCTTCTTTGTTGGATATTCTATGGTTAGCAAGGCTTTTAGAGTCTATAATTTGAGAACAAAGAAGATTGAAGAGAATTTGCATGTTGAGTTTCTTGAAAATAAAACTAACATAGCAGGTTCAGGACCATAATGGTTATTTGATCTTGAGACATTATCAAATACAATGAATTATGTACCTATCACTTCAAGTACTGGAGTCAATAATCTTGAAGAGACAGAAGAATTCATTGATGAAGATGAATCTTGCAAAGATGATAAAGATCAAATTGTTATGCCAGTTTGGGACTTTGTTGACAAAAATGAAAACTCTCAACCTTCAAAGGATTCTGAAAAGGAAAGTGATGCAAAGGCTGTGAATTTTGATGTTTTGAATACAGATATTCCTACTAGCAGTGGTAATCAAATTCCTACTGCTGCAGCAGAAGTTTCCACTGATAGTCCAATTGTGGGAAGTTCTCCTCAGGAATCACCCAGTGATGATGTTATGATCTCAAACATGCCAACAACGTATGATATTCCTAGCACATCACAGACTTCAATTCACAAAGTGCATCCACTTGAAAATGTTATTGGTAAGCTACAATCAGGTGTGAAGACAAGAAGGCAGACAAAGAAAGATGATGTTCATGGGTTCATTAGTGAAGTTTATGAGTCCAAGAAGCATAAGAACAAGAATGAATGTTTATTTTTTTGTTTTCTATCACAAGTGGAGCCTAAAAATGTTTATAAGGATTTAGAAGAATCTAGCTGGGTTGAAGCAATGCAAAAGGAGTTGTTGCAGTTCAAACTTCAAAAGGTTTGGGTTCTTTCTGATTTGCCTGATGGTATGAAGGTGATTGGTACTAAATGGGTTTTCAGAAACAAGAAAGATGAAAGAGGTATTGTTATCAGGAACAAAGCTAGATTAGTTGCTCAAGGATACACTCAAGAGGAGGGTATTGACTATGAAGAAGTTTTTGCTCCTGTTGCAAGAATTGAGGCTATTAGATTGTTTCTAGCCTATGCATCCTTTATGGGCTTTACTGTCTATCAAATGGATGTTAAGAGTACCTTCCTGTATGGAACGATTGATGAGGAGGTTTATGTCTCTCAACCTCCAGGCTTTGAAGATCCTCGACACCCTAATAAAGTGTATAAAGTTGTTAAGGCTCTTTATAGCTTACATTAGGCTCCAAGGAAGTGGTATGAAACCTTAGCTAATTATCTGTTGAATAATGGGTTTCATAGAGGAAAGATTGATCAAACTTTGTTCATCAAGAAAGACAAGGGTGATATTCTACTTGTTCAAGTATATGTTGATGATATCATCTTTGGATCTACTAGACAAGAGATGTGCAAAGAGTTTGAAAAGCTGATGAAAGATGAATTTCAAATGAGTTCTATGGGAGAACTTACATTCTTTTTGGGGCTGCAAGTACAACAAAAGAAAGATGGCATCTTTATCAGTCAAGACAAATATGTGGCAGAGATTATAAGGAAGTTCAAATTTACTGATGCAAAACCTTCAAATACCCCTGCTGATAAGACTACTCATCTATTGTTGAAGAATGCTAGTGGAGCAGATGTTGATGTGCACACTTACAGATCAATGATTGGTTCTCTGATGTATCTCACTTCATCAAGACCAGACATTATGTTTGCTGTATGTGCTTGTGCAAGATTTCAAGTTACTCCTAAGACATCACATATGACAGTAGTAGAGAATATTTTCAGGTATTTGAAGACATATCCTAATCTAGGATTGTGGTATCCAAGAGAATCCCCTATGGAATTGATCACATATTCAGATAGTGATTATGCTGGTGCAAGTTTGGATAGAAGGTCAACTACAGGTGGATGTCAATTTCTTGGATGTAGGTTGGTGTCATGGCAGTGCAAGAAACAAACAATGGTGGCTACTTCAACCACTGAAGCAGAATATGTAGCTGTTGCTAGCTGTTGTGCTCAGATCTTATGGCTTCAGAATCAATTGTTGGATTATGGGTACAATTTCATGAACACCATTATCTATATAGACAATATTAGTACCATATGCATCATTAAAAATCCTGTGCAACACGCTAAAACTAAACATATTGAAATCGGACATCATTTTATTAGAGATTGTTATGAGAAAAAGCTTATTCAAGTTGTCAAAATTCATACTGATGACAACTATGCTGATTTATTAACAAAAGGGTTTGATGTGGGTAGGTTTCAGTACTTGGTAACAGGTATTGGAATGCTAAATCCATAAATCTTTGATGTCTAATAATTTTTAGTGTTGCAGGATAGTTTTTAGGTACTAATATTGTTTGTATATGGTTGTATGGTTTTCTACTAACTTGTATGCAGAGAAATTAAAGCACAGTGGAAACCATGATACAACAGTGGAAAGATTTGCTCTTTCAGTGACAAAAAATAAAAGTACTTTTATTGATTTATTCAAAAGGAAACAAAGTACATCGATTCAGAGAGTCTAAACACAACCAGAAAATCACAAAACACAAGGACTCACAACCTAACACCTAAATCTTTAGACCAACTACTCCATGGGTTTCTTCCCTTTACCCTCATAATCATGCTTGCCCTTGGAAGCTTTCTTTCTCTTGTCATCAAAAGAAAGTTGCTTTCTTGGATAAGCAAGGCCCAGAACTTGCTTGGGAGGCTTTAGCAATTGTGTAGGCTTCTCAACAGCAGGCCACTTCATGTTGACTATGGCTGACTCCAAAGCTGTAGTGAGGGCTCTTGGAAGTTCCTTGGACAAGGTGTAGGTTGGATCATCATCATCAGAGGAAGAACTTGTATAAAACTCTAGAGATGGAGCAGGAGCAGCTGATATCTTCTTGTTAGGCTTCATGTTGGAGGATGTAGCTGTTGCAGCACTTGGAGGAAAATAATCACTCCATCCAGTTGAAGGTTCTTCTGAGTCAGAGCAATAACTTATTTCCTCATCAGAGGAATCATCTGATGAGATGTCGATCAATGGAAACCAGCTCATGATGTTTTGTAGAGTTTGTGAAAGTGAAGATTAGTTTTGATGAAAACTAAAGTGTTTTTAAGCCCCCTTTTATAAGCAAAGTCAAGGTCGAAGGATAATTAATGAAGGTTATTTACTCTTATCTATTTTGGTAGGTTGCAGGAGTAAATTTAGATATTATCGGGTTGACTTTGGAAGAGATATTTTTATGAATCGTAACTTGGTCAAAAGGTTACTTTGGGTTAAATTATATTGGTTATACTTGGTGTTCCTTACTTATGCAGAATACAAACCAATATTGTTTGAGACATTGGAGTTATAAGGTGTGTATCTAAGACACACAACAAATAGTTATTGATTCACCATGTCTAATCAACATAAGAATCAACTAGTCCAGAGCAAACGGCTACTGGTAAAGACTTCTCAAATCCGTTTATGGTTGATAGTTTACCAAAAACTATATGGTTATCAACTCACCATATTCCATGTGATGAAGAGTTGGCTAGTCCATAGCAAACGGCTCATGGTAAAGACATATCAAATCCGTTTATAGCTAATAATTGGCTCATGCTAAAAACTATGATTAGAGCAGCTAATTTTACATGTATTACTTACCACTGCTCTTTGATATTTTGTGAAAATTTACCACTGCTAGTTCACTAGTTACCACTGCAAGTGTAATTTTTACCACTGGTGAACTAGCCGTTACAACTGTTGTGTCAGTAATCTATTTTTTAACTAGCCGTTGTAAAATAACTGTGTTTCCTTATTAATAGGGTAACTTTTTGTGAATTATCCACTTACCAATTTTAGTTTATTCTTTTCCCAAAGATAAATTCTTCCTTAAGATAATTCACATTACGCATACTCCTCAAACCCTATTAGTATAAATTGATCATCATACGGCTTGATTTTTATCTTCGATTACTAACACTTTTATCTTTCTTTCACAAAATCATGGTGATTCTAAACTTTGTTGAGGAGCACAACCAAGTGGCTTATTTACAAAAGTCAAACGAAAAGAGTGGCCCTGTTTTCCATCAGATTGTGGATTTTCTCAATACAACCCATATAAGGTATGCTTTAACTGTTAATCTCACAATCTTTGTTTCTCATATCAAACAGTTTTGGAATACTGTGGAGTCCATAACTATTGAACAGGGAGACACACAAGAAACTGTGGAAGCTCTTAAAGCCACAGTGGATGGGGTAACCATTGATGTTACTGAGTCATCCTTGAGGAGAGTTCTCCAATTGGATGCTCTCAATGGTATCATCACATTACCCAATTCAAATATTTTCAAACATATTGCTTCCATGGGGTATGATACACCTGATCAAAAAGTTACTTTCAGAAAAGGATGTTTTTGTCCCCATTGGAGATTTTTAATACATACTCTTTTACATTGCCTAAGTCCTAAGAAAACATCTTATGAGCAATTTGTATCAACCATGGCTTATCCTTTGGTTTGCTTGGCTACTGATAGGACTTTCAATTTTTCAAAGTTTATTTTCAATAATATGAAAGGCAATGTAAAGAGTTCATATAAATTTTTGATGTATCCAAGGTTTGTGCAAGCAGTGTTAAATGAATTTCAACTGCAAACTCACAAAAGAGTTTATGAAACCCCCTGTCTTAAGCCAAAAGTTTTTCAAAATATGTGTAAGGCTTCTGAACTTTGGAATGGGGAGGTTCACCTACTTTTTCCTGAAATGCTTTCAAAGATTTCACAGGTACAAGGTGAAGATGCAACTATCCCACTTGTATCCCATCACACACCCACTATTGTAGTTCCACCTATTCAACATACCCCTGCAGTAACTCACACATATGAGAGGAGGCCAAAACAGCCAACTCCTCTCATCTCAACATTGTATGTTGCTGAATCTTTTGGTTTAGGAACAAGCAGTGGTGGTTCAAGGCTTCATTCTAGTCCAACTAGAGAAGAGCCTGAATCAATGCCCTATGATTCACCTCTCCCAACAGGTAACACAGTTGGAAGTGTTGAGGGTAGTGTGCAACTAACTGAATTGATAGAATTATGTACCAAATTAGTCAAACAGGTTCAAGCTCTGGAGAAAGATCTGGCAAAGACTAAACAACATCATGCCACAGAGCTTAATCAGATGAAGGCAGAGATTAAAAGGTTACAGGATGAAGTTGAGAGCCTAAAGAAGCCAAGATCTGCCAAAGTTGTGTTTTCTTCTTCATCTTCACCTCAAGATGATTTATCTGCAGGCTTTAGTGAAGGTTTGGGAGATTCTTCCAAACAGGGGAGGAAAACAGATGCTGAGACTAAGGGGAGGAAGATAGATTTTGGAGAAGATTATGGTTTGGATGCTGATTTTGATGATACAGTTGGAATTACTCAACCAATTTCCACTGCTGAGTTTCAAGTTCCCACAGCTAGACAAGATATTCCTACTGCTAGACAAGATGTTCCCACTGCTAGTCAAGATGTTACCACTGCAGAAGAAGAAGCTGCTAGAATAAGAATAGTAAAAGGTAAAGCAGTTATGACTGGTACAGAACAAGTTCAGCCAAGAAAGGTTTCAAAGAAAGATCAAGCTCAGATAGATTATGATGCAGAATTGGCAGAGAAATTAGCAGCAGCTGAGATTGAAAAGAAGAAAAAGCAAGAGGAAGATGAGATTGCAAGTTTCATGGAAGCTAAGAGGTTGGACAAATTGGAAACATTGATGAAAGAACCACTTTCTGTTGTTCTACCAACAATATTACATGAGAAACCTCCAATGTTCACCTATGTGCCTACAGAAGAAGAAATTGAATTCATGATTGAAAATGATCCAGTGATTAGAAAGAAGGCAATTGAACTCATAGCAAATACAACTCTAAATGAAGATCAAAGGTCTGCTCAATTGAAGGACTTCATTCAGATGAAGAATCAACAGGCTCTTGATGACATCATTGGCACAGTAAGAAAGAGTCAAAAGAAACCAAGACAACCTACAAAGACACAAATTATTGCTGAGATGAAGACCTATTGTTGTCATGTTGGTAATATGAAGATGGCACAATTCAAAGGAATGACACATGATCAGATTGAAGGTATTTACTACAGGGTTAAAAGACAAGATAGTAATTTTATTCCTATGGATAAAGAACCTGTAGCAATAAAGTCAAAAAGGTCAGGAGTGAGTCTTGGATCCAAAGATGCAAAGAAATTGAAGACTCAGGAGTCATCTCAAGCAGAAGAAGGTGTTAGCAAGTTGACTGAAGAACAAGTTACCAATATGGTGTTTATTGAACCTGATGTGCTTAACATTGAACCTTTACAAACAAAATATCCAGTAGTTGGTCGGGAAATCTATTCTGATGATTTTGGTGTAGCTTGGAAGATTATCAGAACTGGTAATGTCACAAGTATTTGCAGAGATTTTGAAGATGTTGTTAGATCTTGTGATAGAGAAGATTTGGATACTTTGTGGAGGATTGTTCAAGATCAGTTCAAGAAAGATGAACTTGTTGATGTCAAAGCTCAAGAGTTGTGGGTTCACTTTAGAATATTATATGAACCTGACCCAAGTGACAGGTATTGGAGATTTGAAGCTCACAATATGAATACTATGTGGAAATTCTATGATTCAAGTGTTGTACATCATGTTTCTACTCAAGGTGGAGTTGATGTGTTTATGTTAGCTGAGAAAGAATATCCATTGAGAGCTGGAGTTTTAACTGTTATGATGTCAGTAAGGCTTAGATGTTGGGAAAGAAGTGAATTCATAGAAGATTTGTTACAGAGGATTTATGATCAAAGTGTGAGAGCTGATAAGGAGTTAAGAAAAAGAAGATAAGTGTTTGGAAGAATCCCCATATCCTCATATCTACTGATTACTTGAAGAAACTTATTGATTTACATGTTAATCATAAGTTTAGGGGAGGATTGTTGGGAATTATATTAACAGTTACCACGGCTAAGTATGAAGATTACAACTGCTGAAGAATGCACTAGCAGTGGAAACTTATTACCACTGCTAGTACATATTATTACCACTGCTGTTAGGATAACTGTTAGGAAACTTGTAAAGATAAATATAGAATAGATCTTGTGTATATCTTATTCTATTAGAGTTATATGTATCTTGTAGAAGAGGACTCCTTGTGCTATAAAAGGAGGTCCTAGGTTAAGGTTAGATATACGTTTTTCTTAGAGCTTCAAGGTGTAACCCTAGTGATACAAAGATCACTCGTATTATTATTATTAATAATATTGGAGCTAACCGTTTGATACATACAATATTCTCATTCATATACAACTATTTCATTCACAATCAAACTTCTAAGTATTACTAAGTAGATTCCGCATACTTAGTGATATAACTCAAAGTATCATACTAACACAGATAAAGGTGTTTAGATCCATCATAGATAAATTTTAAAATTTTCAATATTATCTCGAACTAAAGATTAGTATAACAAAAAGAGAAAAGTCTAAAATACATCCCGGTGGTTTTCCCTAATCCCGCGTTATATCCTCGTGCTTTTTTTGGCACAAAACCATCCCTCCGTTAGTAAAGTTGGCACAAAAACATCCCTCCGTTAGGAATATCAGGTAATGAGAACTAACGATGCAAATATTTTCCGTTATCTCCTAACAAGAATTAAGATATTTGCATCATTAGTCCTCATTGTGTTAAAATATTTGCATCGTTAGTCCTCATTGAGTTAAAATATTTGTATCGTTAGTCCTCATTGACTACTGAGTTATAACTTATAAGATTTACAAGAGTTTATAAGTTTATAAGGGGGTGTTTGGGACCACTGTCAAAACGCAGATTTTCTGCTTATTGCGTTTGCAAACGTAATAATCCATTTTCAAGTGTTTGGCAATCAAGGTCTCAAACGTGATTTTTGTACTGAAAATGACGTTTTGTAACTGGAGGTCCCCCCTTACTTTTTGCAACCGTGGTTTTACAAACGCGTTTTTTTTCCAAACACCCCCTAAGTTATGAATTTGGTCGAAAACCAATTACGTTTTGGTGGTAAATACAAAATACCCATTGTTTTGTAATTTCAGGTTAAAATCTCGCGAATCTTGGTGTAAAACATTATTCCGGACAACTTTCGTGTTTTACACTTTTGATGATTCATACCAGAAGGGGTCAAAATCATGATTTAAAATCGATAATGTCAAGTATTCATACATTCTTATCTATTTTTATATATTTTTATCCGTTTTCATACATAATATATGTATAAAAATTGATAAAAACATAAGAAAAACAGACGAAAATGATAAAAATGTAAGAATAGTCAATGAGGACTAACAAAGTAAATATTTTAACTCAATGAGGACTAATGATGCAAATATTTTAACTCAATGAGGACTAATGATGAATATTTTAACTCAATGAAGACTAACATGCAAATATTTTAACTCTTGTTAAGAGATAACGGAAAATCATTTGCATCGTTAGTCCTCATTAACTGATATTACTAACGGAGGGATGTTTTTTGGCCAACTTTACTAACAGAGAGATGATTTTGTGCCAAAAAAAAAAGCACGGGGATGTAAAGCGGGATTAGGGCAAACCATAGGGATTTATTTTGGACTTTTCTCTAACAAAAATTACGAAAAACACTACTTGTAATGGTTAAAATTGTCATCCTGATAAATTTAAATTATAATCATTAAATCTTTTTAAAATTGGTCAATCACATATTTCCTCAATTTAAACATCAAAATGTTGTATACTTAAAATATGCTTTAATTACATTTTACATCATGTATATAACCTTGGTATTTTGAGTGAAAATAACATTTTCGTATTTCCTTTTCTATTGCTAACGTAGCATAGAGAAAAATATACTTAAATTAGACTCAATCTCAGCCATTCAAATGATCCCAATATTAAATCCAAGCCATTCAAAATAATATATTCCCTACATGTACTCGAAAGTATGTCAGGTCACATGCAAAGTCTTCATAGCAGCTGTTAGGTTTACATGGATAAAAGTATAACTACAACTCCTAGCTTTAAGGACATGACTTATCACTATCCTTCCAACAAACTATAGCTACTTTTCTGCATATTTTGAGTTTCAAAAATGGCGCCATCAACATATAGACTCTATATAAAGAGTGCAACATAGCCTTAGGGTTGTCACTCTCAAAATCACTATCATTCTCAAAAGAAGTTATACTAAAAATCATGGCACACAATAATCTCTTCCTAATTAATCTTCCTAACAACTTTGCCAGTGAGACCACCATTGCACAAAAAAAACGAAAACGTGAAGAGAATCTTAAGAACTGGCGATGGGAAGATGTCATTGTCATCGATGACAATGATGTTCCAAACGACCTTGTGGAAACAGGGAACAGTGCTGAAGTGAAAGAGGAACGTGTCGTTCTCCCAAATCAACATGTAACACGCATATTACTTCTATCATTATAGTTTATACCTTTTTTTTTTATCATATTCATTCTTAACATATGTGAACTAACAAAGTATAATTTTACATGTAGGATTTTGTTGATGATGAAGTCCCACTCGCACCGATTAAGCGAACTAAAAATAACCGCATCAAAATCAGCACCAGAAACAAGTTGTTTCGTTTGTTTGATGAAGAGGAAGATGAAGATGAGATTGAGAACAAAAACCCATTGGAGGTTGATGATGAAGTTGGTGACGAAGATAAGATTGCTGATGAAAATGAAACTGATGACGAAGATGATTCCAACTAGGACCGTCTTCGACGACTATGTTTATTTCGTTTCAAATCTTATTATTATTATCTTATTGGGGTTTAACCAATAAGATGTTTTAGGATGTTTTTTCCCTTTCATGTACTTCTCCCAATTTCTTATTGGTAGAATGAATAAAGTTTTGATGAATGCTATGATTATATGTTTGTTGGTAACCAATGATTCGACAGATATGTTGTTCTTTTTAATCAGTTAGTATTGTCTAAAAAGTTTACTCCTTTCATGTGCAATCTAACTTTTCTTATTGATAATGAAAGATGAGGTCAAACTATCAAGTATAATGTCTTTATCATATTGGATTTTTGTGTACAAATATGATTCGACAAATATGTTGTTTTTTTTAATCAGTTAGTTGTTCTTTTTTATCAGTTAGTATTGTCTAAAAAGTTTACTCCTTTCATGTGCAATCTAACTTTTCTTATTGATAATGTATTGGATTTTTTTGTACAAATGAACTAATCAATCCGCGTACATATCATTACTCTTTTCTTATTCATGAGTTATACAACTTACATCATGAGAAATTATCAACAATCTTAATGTAACCACTGTTAAAGGGGTGTTTGTATTAGCATATTATGCATGCTTATGACCTTTCCTGATATTAAAAACTGGCCCATTTTAAAAACCAAGTTTTGTTATGCAATAAAGTGATGTAGGTCTGCTAATTGAGACTTCTAATAAAGTGATGTAGGTCTGCAATAAACTGTATTTGTTTAGATTGGTCCAATTTCAATATTCTTACTTGTGGAGTTTTTGTTTTGGCCCGATTTAAACTTGCTTATGAATGTATATTTTAATGACTACTAACCCGGAACATATGCAAATGAGTTGTAAATAATTCACATCTTTAGAACAGCTCCATATTTTTACTGTCATTAAACAGTCATTTCAATCATATAATACCTTAATATTCCTACAGTATGTTTATTTAGGATTACTAAAATACTACTCATTTGTTTGCACAAAACGTGTCATAAAATAAAACAATCTTTAAAAAAGAGCACTAGTGTTTTCCAATACCTGCTCAATTGACCTATCTAATACAAAAAACCAGACAAGATTTGAACACGTGATCTCATCTTATCAGGAGTCGACTACAAAATCACTAAAGCTAAAGACTTTGACAACAAAGAATATATCAAGTACTATATACTATATGTGGTATATTTTTCATGAACTAAAATAACAAAACATCTGACCCACCCTAACAAACTCTCCCCTTTTTTTGCTACTTTTAACATCCCAATATTTGCCGCCATTTTTTCACTGATGTCATGGAAATTTTTATTATTATTTAAATTTAACAACTTTAGTGGATAAACATCAAATATGTAACAACTTTCTAAATTTCAGAAATATAAAATTTAAATTCC
Source organism: Artemisia argyi (assembly GCA_030686995.1). Taxonomy (NCBI): domain Eukaryota; kingdom Viridiplantae; phylum Streptophyta; class Magnoliopsida; order Asterales; family Asteraceae; genus Artemisia; species Artemisia argyi. Next base: position 80,903,144 of record CM060681.1, read on the forward strand.
TAGATAAGCTAATCACTGGAAATTAAAACATCTTTAGTTGCTAATTAAACATTCGTGACAGGAATCGAAGAACCATTTGTTAACAGCTATTGGATCACCATCTGGTTTAACAGGTTATGCTCTAATTGTGTAGCACATTTTTTTTGAAAGTTTAAGATGCATGTTTGAATGTTTCATTACTATGTCATTAATAAGCATTGCATATAATAGGTATTAGCTATCAACTGTATAACCTGAATATGAGTCACATGTCAAACGAAAACCATGATCACAGGTGTACCGTTTAATGCACATATAGCTGTGAAACTTCTAATATGCTAATCATTATGGCCACACTAACATATGGTACCTTGATAATTCTTGACAACAGACTACATGGTACTTACTTGACTTCTTTTTTCATGTTTACCAAAAAACTGTAAAATCTGAATCTTACTTGGTATACTTTAATTCTCATTCCAATTATAGCAAACAGTTAGTTATAGTACTTATCAGTCCGAAACTGATTATTTTCATAATGTTCACTCGAGCCATTCAAGTTTAAAAAGGGTGCTTGAGTTATGTACGTTATAGTGCTGATTATTGTGTGCAATGGCACAAATCACGACTAGAGTGAAGCTAACTAAACCAAAAATTTGGAAATATATTAACTGATAAGTGATCACTTGACTATGTCGTACTCCTAAATCCAATTGGTTCGGTGCCAAATGCGAACCATGAACTACTAAAACCGTGGTATTGATTCAAACGTAACATTTTTATGTACATGGAGTCGCTTCATGAACATTATGAAAATAATCAGTTTCGGACTGATAAGTACTATAACTAACTGTTTGCTATAATTGGAATGAGAACTAAAGTATACCAAGTAAGACTCAGATTTTATAGTTTTGTCTCAAGTATTACACAACACCAAGTATTATACCAAAGTATACCAAGTATTACGTAAAAAATGAATGAATTAATTGGGATCTTAGGTCTATAGTTTAAGCCTATGTATCATAGAAATTTTCAGTGGTCACATTATTAAATAGATTGAAGTGAAATATGAACCCATCTTTACAGCTATAGAGTACATGTGCAAAGACTTCTTTGGGTAATGAGTGACCACTCGATCCACTCAATGTACTACTAACATGATACCATATTAGTGAAAGACTTATTAGCTCATTGTTTATGTACTACTAACTTGATCAGTGATGATATATTTAATCCTCATCTATTTCAATTCCAGACAAATATGTTTATATATAGCCAAACATAACAAGTTGACCCACCTATGCATGCCAATATTTAGCAATCTATTGTGTGTCATCTCTTTTCTTTGAAAGAATTATATTCTATGCCACTTTATAATGCATATCTTTATATTGTCTATTTGATGGATATAATGCATATGTTTTTCATATGTTTTTCAGCAAATTTTATGTGTCATGAACAATTCACATATTAGAGTATAACATTGTTAACATTCGTGACAGTAATTGAAGAACCAGTTGTTAACAACTATTGGATCACTATCTCCTTTTAACACGTTATGATCTAACTGTGTAGCACTTTTTTTTTAAAGTTTAAGATGCATGTTTAAATGTTTCATTTCTATGTCTATAATAAGCATTGCATAAATAGGTATTAGTGATATCAACTGTACAACGTCAATATGAGTCACATGTCAAACGAAAACCATGATCCCAATATACCATTAACCGATATCACTTCCGTAAGTGTGTCATCTCAAACAACGCAACCAACAAGACGGAGAGGTCGCCCCCGTTTAAGTGATAGGCCGGTTGCAAGTTTGAATAATACTCAAGTAACCCAGCTAATCCAATTTACTCCGCAACAAGTTTTGCCACAATCACCTTTGATCTCGAGGTCAAATGGTAACCGTGGTTTAACACTATCAACGGCTGTACCCACGCGATGTATTTCCCAATTTCCTCAATCCAACCAAACTTCATCTACAACTAATGTAGGACCTTTAACTGATATCACTAATGTAAGTGGGTCATCTAGAAGGAGAGGTCGCCCCCGTTTATGTGATAGGGTAGTAAGTTTGGATAATACTCAAGTAACTCAACCACTCCAACTTAGTCCACAACACGTTTTGCCACAATCACCTTTGAACTCGAGGTTTAACAGTAACCGTACCTTAACACCATCTACGACTATACCCTCGCGAAGTACATCATCGCCCCTTGAACTATCTGTTGTTGCAAACACTCATGATACATCAACACCAGTACGACGTCCTCGTGGTCGACCTCCACTGGATCCAAATGTTGTGCCAGCTAGACGCAATGTTAGACCACGTAAGTATATCTAACAACTATCAATACAAAGACTTTTTTTTATTATACATGATTAACATATTTTATTGCAGGTTTTACTCGAAATGATGATAATATAAATATGTCAACAAATCTGACCCCTCGCGTCATGCTTTCATCGGTAACTGTTGTCGACAATGATGGTAATCCAGTCCATCATACTCAATTACCTACCCAAAGTAATCCTTCCTGTCAAACAACAAATGTTGTACATAATTTATGTAACTCGACTACAACAAATGACATGTCGACATCAGCAACCACTCAACAAAATGATACTAATGTACCCTTGAGTGTCCAACGAATGGCACGCCAGAACCGTAAGCAAATTTACCCTCTATTTTTGTGTCACACCCCCAAAACCGGGTCCAGCGGAAGCATACGTGTAGCTGGGGTGTAACTCAATTGGTATTACAACTCAAGTTCAAAAATGGTTTTCACTTCAATCATTTAGAATAAAATAGTTAAGTCAAAAATATTGTATTTACATTGTTAAAAGTAGTGCGGAAGTAGGCCCTTAAAATAGTTTAAAACGGTCCCCATATAAATAATCAGAGTCTTCTATGACCATGCCATGCCCTGCCAAAACCTCCAGTAGTGTGCCATAGGTTAAAACCTGAAAATACATGCTAAAGTGTCAACACGAGGTTGGTGAGTTCATAGAGTTTGTTTAACAAATAAAGTTTATAGAAAGAGTTCACACAGCAAAGGCATCGTAAATCCACTCAGTTACAAGTCCCGCCATAAGAGACTTGTAACCTGTGTGTTCACAACCCACTGCTAACATATATATATAGTTTCTCAGGATTATATTCACCCATGGTCACGTCTGTTTTGGACCCATAGGCGGGGAACCACCATCCCAAATAGTACATGTCACCCAACGTCGCATCTGTTTTAGACTTGGGTGGGGGGTGTTTCCCCATACTAGTACTATCAATACCTCTCCTTTGACAGATTACTGGGTGTCGTTTCCCAAAGCATAAAAGATTACTGGGTGTCGTTTCCCAAAGCATAAAAGATTACTGGGTGTCGTTTCCCAAAGCATAAAAGATTACTGGGTGTCGTTTCCCAAAGCATAAAAGTTTAAACGTTTCAAGTATCAAGTAAGTATAACACAGTTAAGTATAACACATTCACGTATGTATAAAATCAAGTATAAGTGTTATCAAGTATAAACGTAATCAAGTATAAAACAATCAAGTATAAATGTTTTGAGTATCAAGAAAGTATGTTTTGAGTATTTATACTAGTAAGCAAGTAGTTGAGCATGTATCTCCCCCAAAGAGTTAAAACAAGTATAAAGAGTAAAAGTGGGGCTATGACTCACCTGGTGCGAATAGCTACGATGACAAAAGTGGATACACAGAAATGAGGTTCGATCTCTAACCGCAACCTAATATGAATGATAGTGATCTACTTAGATCATGAAAGGTTGTAATGAATGCACATGCACATGATACCTATACCACTCGTAACTTGGAAATAATAGTTATAGTCAAAGTAAAGTATTTTCCATACTTAGGAAAAATAAGTCCAACTAGAATAATAAAAACTTGTTGTATTATATCGGATATAAAAGCGTTAGTGTTATATTCCTCGTTTTGAAAACCTTAAGATATTGTCTAGTAGTCGCATAAATAAACCTTGGGTCTTATGTATTTCGTTAGTTATGTATATAACTCTTGAATAAGAAATCTAGAAAAATAGCATTTAGTATGTAGTTATATTATTTCTAGTAGTGACTAAATATATATATAGTTTTGACGATTTAAAAACATGTATAACTTGGTCGTTTTAAGTTCATTTTCCTCGTTCTTTATATCCCCGGAATCGTCTTAACCTATAATAATATATTTTTGATAGTTCGGCACCTCTAGGTTACGTCTAACGCCTCTATTTGTCCAACGAAAAATGTCAAACAGCATGCAGTTTTCAGAAAATATAGTTTTCGTCGTTAAACTCGTTTTTAGCGTATCTCCTTCGTTATTAACTCGTTTTCATCCCCGTTTTCGGCCATAGTTCCGTCTCGGAATGTATTTTCTAAATATTTGGTCAAAAGTTACCCCAAACCCACTGAGTTTGCCACGTTTTCATTTTAAGGACAGTAGGTTTTTTATATATGTTTAAAATCCATTTTTAATGTTCCAAACTAGTTTCTAATCCAACCAAACCACTTTCAATCACCACAAATCTAGTCTAATCTTACCATACACCTTCTTAGGGTGTCATGGGTTCCTAAACATCATCAATCAAGTGGAACTAACAAGGATCTAACTATAATCCATTTCTAGGGATCAAAAGTTATATATATATATATATATATATATATATATATATATACATATATATATATATATATATATATATATATATATATATATATATATATATATATAAATGAGTGGTATAACTAACATATGCATGTAGATCTTGAATGGAAATCATATGATGATAAAAAATAACATGAAGAAATATGAACAAGAGTTTGACAACTTACAAGAAAGATTTGAGATGATTTGGATGAAAAAGTATAGGAAACCTAGGGATTTTTACCACCAAACCCCAACTAGATATTGATTAGGACATGATTAAACACTTGATCTTCAAAAGTTTATGGTTTCTTCCTTGTGTCTTGCCTTGGTCGATCCACCCCAAGAGAGAAAGAAAAGGAATTGTTGCTAGTTGTTTTGATGTGTTAAGTGTGAAATGAGATGAAAATGGGATGATATATTATTTAGAGACAATAGTTAGGTGTGCATTAATGGGTGTTGGTGAGGTTTAGGCTTGTGAAGTCTAGGAGGGGGGGGGGGGGGCGGTTCACAAAGGAGGGAAAGAGGGGGGGATGTTGGGTGATTAAATTAGGAAGTGTAGTATAGTTTGTGTTGTTATTAGTTAGTTTAGGTAAAATTGGGTACCGAGTTTGCTAGAAATAAATTTTATCAAAGTTATTCGGGACAAAATAAAGTTGTAAAAGTTGTAAAATATTATTCCTGATGAGAATCGGGTGTTAAAATAATGATCGGGTTGAAATAACGCAAACCGACGGAGTTATAAGCTTTGACCGGAAAACGTAACAGTTGATTTGAAAACACCGGGTAAATTAATAATATAATTTTTGTATCATTATAATGAGTGTAAAAATGTGTTAGGACCATAGTTGGGATTGACGGATCAATTATTCAAAATGATAGTTCATAAGATAACGTTTATTAGGTAAATAACCGTACGTATACAGAAATGACGCAACTCACGCATAAACGACAAATTTTCTCCGGAGGTGAATAGTGTTTTATGAATAGTAAAATTTTAAAACGCTTCTCAGAATATCAAACTGACCTCAAAAATGATGAATAGTGATCGATGAATAGTAACCGATGAATAGTAAATGTGAAAGTTCGGGAAAAGACCAGAATTTACGAGTTGTGACAGTCTCTACCCCTTAAGGGAACTTCGTCCCGAAGTTCAGTTAACGTTGGTCTCCGAAGTGTTATAAAGGTGAAGATTCATGAGATGAAATGACCAGTTGACGTGTTTCCAGGCGGCGGTTGACGAAGTGATGAAAAGTATAAGCGTTCTGACAACGAGGGTATACACACACATAAATGAAACATTTGAAAATTGAGTAGAGGGTTCAATCCAGACAGAATCTTATTATAACCATTCTCAGTGTTGCAAAATTCATTTCTGAGTCGGATATAGGTAGTCAGCCTATGTCCCACTATCCCGGGTTGAATATAGGTGACTAGTCTATATTCCACCGAGGTTCCATGAATTTTGAAATACTCAGCTCAGTTATACTAATACTATGTCCTTCACAAATACCAAGACGTTCAGAAAGACTAAGGCAGGTGACCAAACTCGAGATCAAAAGATGAAACTATGCAGGGAGAAACATAACAGGGTGACATATATGATACGTGAACATGCTTATATGAAAGACAATGATAGAAATCAACTAGAATAAGTGAATATAATATACCAGATAATGAGACACAAATCTCATCACCTAAGTCAGCAACAAACCACAATGAGGCTTCAGCTTGGCAGGCAGGCACGTGACGGTCATAGGGTTTAGTTTTTCGTAAAAGTAGCTATAGTCTAGGTTTTAAAAACACTTAGTTCGCTATAGCCAAAGCTCTGATACCAATCTATCACACCCCCAAAATCGGGTCCAGCGGAAGCATACGTGAAGCTGGGGTGTAACTCAATCGGTATTACAACTCAAGTTCAAAAATGGTTTTCACTTCAATCATTTAGAATAAAATAGTTAAGTCAAAAATATTGTATTTACATTGTTAAAAGTAGTGCGGAAGTAGGCCCTTAAAATAGTTTAAAACGGTCCCCATATAAATAATCAGAGTCTTCTATGACCATGCCATGCCCTGCCAAAACCTCCAGTAGTGTGCTATAGGTTAAAACCTGAAAATACATGCTAAAGTGTCAACACGAGGTTGGTGAGTTCATAGAGTTTGTTTAACAAATAAAGTTTATAGAAAGAGTTTCACACAGCAAAGGCATCGTAAATCCACTCAGTTACAAGTCCCGCCATAAGAGACTTGTAACCTGTGTGTTCACAACCCACTGCTAACATATATATATATAGTTTCTCAGGATTATATTCACCCATGGTCACGTCTGTTTTGGACCCATAGGCGGGGAACCACCATCCCAAATAGTACATGTCACCCAACGTCGCATCTGTTTTGGACTTGGGTGGGGGGTGTTTCCCCATACTAGTACTATCAATACCTCTCCTTTGACAGATTACTGGGTGTCGTTTCCCAAAGCATAAAAGATTACTGGGTGTCGTTTCCCAAAGCATAAAAGTTTAAACGTTTCAAGTATCAAGTAAGTATAACACAGTTAAGTATAACACATTCACGTATGTATAAAATCAAGTATAAGTGTTATCAAGTATAAACGTAATCAAGTATAAAACAATCAAGTATAAATGTTTTGAGTATCAAGAAAGTATGTTTTGAGTATTTATACTAGTAAGCAAGTAGTTGAGCATGTATCTCCCCCAAAAAGTTAAAACAAGTATAAAGAGTAAAAGTGGGGCTATGACTCACCTGGTGCGAATAGCTACGATGACAAAAGTGGATACACAGAAATGAGGTTCGATCTCTAACCGCAACCTAATATGAATGATAGTGATCTACTTAGATCATGAAAGGTTGTAATGAATGCACATGCACATGATACCTATACCACTCGTAACTTGGAAATAATAGTTATAGTCAAAGTAAAGTATTTTCCATACTTAGGAAAAATAAGTCCAACTAGAATAATAAAAACTTGTTGTATTATATCGGATATAAAAGCGTTAGTGTTATATTCCTCGTTTTGAAAACCTTAAGATATCGTCTAGTAGTCGCATAAATAAACCTTGGGTCTTATGTATTTCGTTAGTTATGTATATAACTCTTGAATAAGAAATCTAGAAAAATAGCATTTAGTATATAGTTATATTATTTCTAGTAGTGACTAAATATATATATAGTTTTGACGATTTAAAAACATGTATAACTTGGTCGTTTTAAGTTCATTTTCCTCGTTCTTTATATCCCCGGAATCGTCTTAACCTATAATAATATATTTTTGATAGTTCGGCACCTCTAGGTTACGTCTAACGCTTCTATTTGTCCAACGAAAAATGTCAAACTGCATGCAGTTTTCAGAAAATATAGTTTTCGTCGTTAAACTCGTTTTTAGCGTATCTCCTTCGTTATTAACTCGTTTTCATCCCCGTTTTCGGCCATAGTTCCGTCTCGGAATGTATTTTCTAAATATTTGGTCAAAAGTTACCCCAAACCCACTGAGTTTGCCACGTTTTCATTTTAAGGACAGTAGGTTTTTTATATATGTTTAAAATCCATTTTTAATGTTCCAAACTAGTTTCTAATCCAACCAAACCACTTTCAATCACCACAAATCTAGTCTAATCTTACCATACACCTTCTTAGGGTGTCATGGGTTCCTAAACATCATCAATCAAGTGGATCTAACAAGGATCTAACTATAATCCATTTCTAGGGATCAAAAGTTATATATATATATATATATATATATATATATATATATATATATATATATATATATATATATATATATATATATATAAATGAGTGGTATAACTAACATATGCATGTAGATCTTGAATGGAAATCATATGATGATAAAAAATAACATGAAGAAATATGAACAAGAGTTTGACAACTTACAAGAAAGATTTGAGATGATTTGGATGAAAAAGTATAGGAAACCTAGGGATTTTTACCACCAAACCCCAACTAGATATTGATTAGGACATGATTAAACACTTGATCTTCAAAAGTTTATGGTTTCTTCCTTGTGTCTTGCCTTGGTCGATCCACCCCAAGAGAGACAGAAAAGGAATTGTTGCTAGTTGTTTTGATGTGTTAAGTGTGAAATGAGATGAAAATGGGATGATATATTATTTAGAGACAATAGTTAGATGTGCATTAATGGGTGTTGGTGAGGTTTAGGCTTGTGAAGTCTAGGAGGGGGGGGGGGGGGGCGGTTCACAAAGGAGGGAAAGAGGGGGGGATGTTGGGTGATTAAATTAGGAAGTGTAGTATAGTTTGTGTTGTTATTAGTTAGTTTAGGTAAAATCGGGTACCGAGTTTGCTAGAAATAAATTTTATCAAAGTTATTCGGGACAAAATAAAGTTGTAAAAGTTGTAAAATATTATTCCTGATGAGAATCGGGTGTTAAAATAATGATCGGGTTGAAATAACGCAAACCGACGGAGTTATAAGCTTTGACCGGAAAACGTAACAGTTGATTTGAAAACACCGGGTAAATTAATAATATAATTTTTGTATCATTATAATGAGTGTAAAAATGTGTTAGGACCATAGTTGGGATTGACGGATCAATTATTCAAAATGATAGTTCATAAGATAACGTTTATTAGGTAAATAACCGTACGTATACAGAAATGACGCAACTCACGCATAAACGACAAATTTTCTCCGGAGGTGAATAGTGTTTTATGAATAGTAAAATTTTAAAACGCTTCTCAGAATATCAAACTGACCTCAAAAATGATGAATAGTAAAATGATGAATAGTGATCGATGAATAGTAACCGATGAATAGTAAATGTGAAAGTTCGGGAAAAGACCAGAATTTACGAGTTGTGACATTTTGTTCCTTTTTTCTTTTTATATTGTCATTCCAAATTACTCATACAAAATATTTTACTAATATTAGTCCCATTGCAGGTAGGATGAGAGAGTATTGTGATTCTGGGGATGCCACATACACATGTTCACATTGTCAAGCCAAATATTGGTACGGTGAAAGAACAGTTAGACGCTCATCCAAATCTAATCCGAAATTCTCCACGTGCTGCAGTGAGGGAAAGGTGCAATTGCCTTTTCTGCATGATGCTCCACAAATACTCCAACAATTGATGGATTATAATGGCGGAGAACTTTCTAAGTTGTTTCGGAAAAAATAAAAGTTTTTAACGCAATGTTCTCTTTCACGTCAACCGGAGGAAAAATAAATAGAGAAATAAATGACGGGCATGGACCTTACACATTTCATTTGAATGGCCATAACCATCACCGTATTGGGACTTTGCTGCCCACACATGCTGATGGACGCCCAAGGTTTGCCCAATTGTACATATATGACACGGAAGTAGCTGCATTGGTACCAGGTGATGGTAATCCCACTGAATGTCGCGATGTAATCGTTGAGGAGCGTCGTACTGATGATGGTCATAATCCCGTGAAACGTATTTCCGAGTTGCACCCAAGTTTTATGGCTTTGCAATATCCGTTGTTGTTCCCTTATGGAGAAGATGGGTTTCAATTGGAAATACCTCTTAATGTTCCTCCAACGACCAAGAGAAAATACATGAGTTCGCGCGAGTACTATTGTTTTCGCCTTCAATGTCGAACTGAGGAAGGAAAAACATTGCACAAAGCCGGTCGTTTGTTTCATACATATTGCGTTGATGCTTATACAGCTGTACTCGACCATGATCTAGATTGGTATAAGCGAAACCAAAACACCATTCGTTCTGAGTTGTATCATGGATTGCATGATCGCATTGGTAGCGGAGAGACAAACACTCAAGCTCTTGGTCAAATGTTCATATTGCCTTCAACGTTCACTGGAGGACCAAGACATATGCTCCAGCAATATCAGGATGCCATGGCTATTTGTCGTTGGGCTGGACCTCCAGATCTTTTTGTGACCATGACATGTAACCCTAAATGGCCTGAGATTCAACGTGATGTTGAAAATTACATACCTGGTCAGCCGGCAGTTGATAGACCAGACACCATTACACGTGTTTTTAAGATGAAACTAGACGACCTCATGGAAGACATACAAAAAGGACATCACTTTGGCAGAGTAAAAACTGGTGTGTATTTAACTCACAATTTATTTATAAAATTTTATTAAGGTTTAACCTTTTTGATTTCTTATGCAAGTATATGTTTTTATACATGTGCAGTGATTTATACAATTGAGTTTCAAAAACGTGGATTACCGCATTGTCATGCTCTCATCTTTTTACACAAAGATGATAAGATTTCGACACCTGATGAGATTGATCATGTCATATCCGCTGAATTACCTTATGAGGTTGACGACCCGATAGGATTTGAAGCTGTTCGTACTCATATGATGCATGGCCCATGTGGCGACCAGTTTAGGTCAAGCCCACGTATGTCTAGAGATGGATGTACAAAGGGCTACCCAACGGAGTATTGTGAGGAAACGTTTATTACCCGTGATGGTTGGCCACGTTATAAAAGATCGAATAATAGAAGGAGAGCAAAAGTTGGTCTACATGATACTATGCTTGATAATCGTTTTGTTGTTCCTCATAACATTGATTTGATTGTCAAATATGACTGTCATATAAATGTTGAATGGTGTAACCAGGGAAGCTTGGTTAAGTACCTATTTAATTATCTTAACAAAGGTCCTGATCGTGCTACAGTTGTTATAGAAGGTCAAAGAAACCACAACAACAACAACAACAATAGTAGAACACCATACCAGTCGATTATACGTCATGCGGATGAGATTGAGCAATACCTTAACTGTCGTTACATTTCTGCCTGTGAAGCATGCTGGAAATTGTTTGGTTTTGAAATGCATTACCGATTGATCGCTGTCGAAAGGCTTCCTTTCCATGAAGAAGGACACAATAGAGTTTACTTTAGGGACGATGAAGATGTTGAAAATGTTCTTGAAAGGGCTACCAATGCAATGTCCAAGTTTATAGGATGGATGAGAGCAAATGTGATATATCCAGAAGGCCGACATTTATTATATGCTGACTATCCCACCGAATTTACATGGCATGCCACGGAAAAAGAATGGAGGCCACGTAAGAGTGGAATGAGTATTGGTCGTATTTATTATGTTCATCCGTCAATGGGTGAGATTTACTATCTACGAATGTTGTTGAACCACGTCCCCGGTGCCACAAGCCATGCATTTCTTCGAACAGTTGATAGAATTCTCTACCCAACATACATGTTGGCATGCAAAGCGTTGAACTTACTGGGAGATGATATTGAATGGATCCGATCAATAAGAGAAGCGTCTCAATGGAAGTTAGGGGATCAACTACGAGAGCTTTTTGTAACTATATTGTTGTTTTGTACTATTTCGGATTATGCAAAATTATTTAGAGAAACATTTCCATATATATCAGAGGACATTACTCGCAAGCACCGTAGGTTGTTGAACAATCAACAAGTCGTGTTTACAGATCGAGAGATTCAAAATTACACGTTACTTGAGCTAGAGATGATCTTAAATGGTAACAACAGGTCCTTGCTTGATTTCCCGCAACTCCCTCAGATTGACTACTCATTAATGAATATCGGAAGGAATAGACTTATTGCTGTTGAACGGACGTATAACATGAATGAAGAATTGGCTCGGTTTACCACTTTGTATGATGGATTGAATTCAGAACAAAGGTTCGTGTATGATAATATCATGCTAGCTGTTAATGAAAATAATGGCGGATTATTTTTTGTGTACGGGAGTGGAGGTACAGGGAAAACTTACTTGTGGAGAACAATTATCGCGTGGATACGTTCCATGGGAAAAATTGTTTTGTCTGTCGCTTCATCTGGCATTGCATCGTTGTTACTTCCTGGTGGTCGAACCGCACATTCAAGGTTTCGTATACCTCTGGAACTTGACAACGAATCATGTTGTGGGATTGATGTCGTGTCAGATCTAGCATGTTTGATCCGAGAATCATCTCTTATCATCTGGGATGAGGCACCTTTACAGCATCGACATGCGTTTGAAGCCGTTGATCGAACCTTCCGGGATATATGCAAGCATGATAACCCCAATGCTGAGAATCAAGTATTTGGTGGAAAGGTTGTGGTCCTTGGTGGCGACTTTAGGAAAATTTTACCGGTTATCCCGAATGCACCACGGGCTGTGGTGGTCGGTTCAGCTGTAAACAAGTCATCAGCAATATGGGATAACTGTAGGGTATTTGTTTTGACGACCAACATGCGACTATCTAATCCGTCACTTGATGTTGCACATATAGATGAGATGAGGCATTTTAATAATTGGCTTGTGTCCATGGGAGATGGCACGCTTCCTTCCGTTGAAATTGATAATGAAGATGAGGCTACAAGGATAGAAATTTCGGATGACCTTCTCATTCCCGTATGTGACAACCCTATCGAGTCTATTGTATCAAATACATTTCCGGATCTCCCAAACAGAATCCATGACATGCATTACCTAAAAGAACGATGTATCCTAGGCCCAAAAAATGATGTCGTCGATTCAATTAACTCTCATGTACTCGAAAGTATGTCAGGTGAGATGCAAATTCTTCATAGTGCCGATATGATTTGTTCAACAACCGAAAACCTGGAGGAAATGCAAACAATGTACCCGACTGAATTTCTTAACACTTTGAAGTTCTCCGGTGTCCCAAACCACAATCTCGAGTTAAAGGTTGGTGCACCCGTCATATTGTTACGTAACACAGGATTGCAACGAGGTTTGTGCAACGGCACACGTTTAATCATTACCCAAATTACCCGTGAGGTTCTTGAGGCTCAAATAATCACAGGGAGTCATATTGGCCAGAAAGTATTTATTGGTAGGATTGATATGACACCTACTGATTCATCGTGGCCTTTCCGATTTATAAGAAGGCAGTTTCCTATTAAAGTATGTTTTGCCATGACAATAAACAAGAGTCAAGGTCAAACGTTTAATCACGTATGTGCGTACCTAGAAAAACCAGTCTTTACTCACGGACAACTTTATGTTGTTTCATCTCGTGTAACATCGCGTGCTGGTCTTCGTTTTTATATTGATAACAAAGGATATTGTGCCGATAATCTGACACAAAATATTGTTTACAAGGAGGTGTTTTATAATTTACCTATAGGTATGTTAAATTGTGTGAACACTTACATAGTTTATGCTCTTTGGCTACTGACGATATTCTGTATCTTTGTAGTTACCCTCGAACAACCATGAACAACCGTTATCAATATGTTGGTGACTTGCGTCCGAATGTCACTAAGAAATGGACTATTAATGTTATGATTGCACGTGCCTGGACAGCTTACAATCCAACAACTAACCGCATTCTTTCTCTTGATCTCATTCTACTAGATGAACGTGTAAGTGAATGTTACAAATTTTAAATTCTATTCATTTGTATGCGCAAAACGTGGCATACAATAAAACCATCTTTAAAAAGAGCACCAGTGTTTTGCAATACCTTCTCAATAGATATGTTGGTCTTTTTAAAAATCAAGTCTATTACATTTTAGAAAAGTGTCAATTAGCAGTTGGCATAACATACTAAATGACTGTAGTAGTTTATTGCATAACATTCTTAGATAGTAAATGGTAACAACAGCACTTTCTTTTTGCTACTTGGATACAAAACACCATATACTTAATGACGGAGCCAATAGGGGGCTAGAGGGTGCTTGGCCTCCCCTATTAGCCCAATAGCATCCATAATTAATTAGGTGATTAGCCATAATCGAATTGGATTTCTTATTCAGCCCCCCTCAATTTAACAGGGTTTATTAGTACTGTATATCTTTGTGAAACAAAATTGGCAGTTAAAATATTCAATATGAAACCTTTTAAAAAGTAAAAAGGCCCTAATAACCCCTGCAGCAATTGCCTATTATTAGTTGTCTACTCGTATGAAATCAGAAGCTATGTGCGTTGTTCAATTGTTACCCATGTTACCCATGTTTCATGTTTTTAGTTCTTTTTCTTTAATCTTCTACCAATGATTCGAATGATAAGATATATTTTTGTAATGTTTGCTTTAGATAGACATCTGAAATCAAAAGCTATATTTCAAACAATCATAATTCGTAAGTCCATTTTATAAAGACCAGCATAAATCAAAAGCTATATTTCAAGCTATACTTTCTGTTTGTTTTCTGAGAATGTTTATGCAAAACTCATGTATGCTTACTGTTAGTAACGCGGTTATGGAGATTTTTTTTTTTTTTTTTTTTTTTTTTTTTTTTTTTTTTTTTATCGGCATAGAGAGATAAATATATATAAAGAAACAATGCTACTAGCAAGACGCTACAAGCAGAAATAGAAGTATAGACTAGAAAATTAGATATATTTGTAATTCTATTATGTAGTCCGCTTAAAACTCTTGCACCTTTAATGTTGATTTCTTTCTTTTCAACTTCAGCGTTCTTCAATTCATGCAAAGATTCCCTTTAAGCTTATTAACAAATACAAAGATCGTGTAAAAGAGGGTTGTGTGTATAAGATCCACAATTTCGCTGTGCTTGATTATGAAAGAATCATCTACAGGCCTTTGGATCGCAATTGTTATGTGGAATTTTGTTTCACGACTACCACCGACCCTTCATGGATTCAACCGGAGTTGTTCGATAGATATGTGTTTGCATTTATGCCATTCGGAAGCCTCACTAATCGTTATGGTAATCAGATATATTTGACAGGTGGGAATAGTACTATATTCATTTTTAGTTATAATTTCTTTCTTGATGCGGTAAGTCTTGAACTTTTTGCCTTTGTAGATGTCATAGGAGTTCTTCGAGAATGGGGGCCTCTACAAGACAAAGTTGGAAAGAACCAAGGTTGTAACCCACAACTCCGCAAAATCGTCATTGTTGATTTGAGGTATTTTTTCTTATAATTGTGAGTAAAGCATATTATACGATCATGTTGACATATGCGTATATATACGTAGCATGAAACATGAGAGTGTAAATCTTGGGGTCTAAACATATTATATGATCTTACCTGATGCGTAATTATTGAAATTCAAATTGTGAAGTATTATTAGTAAGGTTTTGAACATGCATATGATATGTATTGTAGGTCTTAAGATCTGTTTGTAAAACTTAAAGAAATAAAACATGTATGAACCTGACATATTCATGAGCTAACAAAGATAAGAAATGCATGCATCTTGTATGATATAATAAATGGAATTGCACATGAAATCATAAAATCTTCACATGTGAAACATCTTATTTTTGGACCATAACCTATTGATAACACATTAAATGAGCTAAGATTAAAAATAAGATATCATGCATGTATGTCGTATTTTTGTTGGGGTCAAAAGAGGGTACTCAAATGAAATGTTTATTAGTCACATGAAATAAATAATGGTTTTGTGGTATTAGTCAAAAGAGGGTACTCAAAACGAGCTAAGTAATAAATAAGGAACATAAAGTAGGGCCTTTGTATGTTTTAAATTACGAAAATAAAGCAATGACACACTTGAGTTTCTTTGAATTTGGTCTGATTATAGTGCAAAGGTATGCTTCAATTGTATTGAACATGTTGAAAGATACCAAATTTAGGCTGTTAGTAATTTGGACTTTTCTGATTGCAATCATGTCTCATCCTTTTGAGCTTTTGAAAACTAATACAGTGATGTGAAACTCAACATTTCGTTGTGGGGGAAGATGGCTTTGATGTACGAAGACAGCTTGATCAATTCTATGAAAGATACCAATATTGTGGTCGTCTTGACGTGTTGCAAAGTCGGACCATATGGAGGTTTACATTTTCAATATACATATATACTATTCGGTTGCTACTGTATAAATATACTTATATTCTACTTATACTCAAATTGTAACATATTAGGTGCACCGCAATTAACGACGACTGTGTCAACACAATTCCATATTAACCTTCCGATTGTTGAGGCTGTTGCATATGCAAACAGGTGATGTTTAACGCACATGTATTGGGTTATTTTGATAATTTTTTTTCATACTACTTATCACTTTTAAGATGTTGTTTTATAGGCCTATTCATCCGGTCATCTTTACATCTCCGCATCTTAAGACCAAGGAGTTGAAAGTAACACCTATGACGGAAATTTATAAGCGCCTAACTGATGGCGTTGATGTGGTAATTTACTTAATGCTAGTCATATGGATCATGTCTATGGTTTATGCTCTTAATACTCCTAATAATTTTGAGATGTTGTTATTAGGGAACAAGGTTCATTGTATATGGAATGGTGATCGGTATCGACCTAAATCATGACTGGAAGTATATACAATGTACCAAGTGCTTTAAGAAGGTAAAAGAAGAAGGAGATCGGTATTATTGTGATGCATGCAAACAAATTGTCGCGAACCCACGTCAAACGTAAGTTATATATTTCCGGTTTAAAGGCACCATTTTTTTATAGGTACAAGTTAGTCATAACAATTCAAGATGACAACGAAGAAATGAACTGCGTACTTTTTAACACTGATGCCACTTTGCTTCTAGGCCATACTGTGGACGAGTTGATTACCAAAAGTATAAAGGAGGTGAGTTACTTATTAGTTTACACATTCAACTAATACGTATTTATCAAATTGAAACTTAATAAACATCGTTTTAATTTAGGGTGCCGGAAACCCTGAATGGATAGTGGATTACTTTATTGATAGCCTCATTGCTAAGTGGGTTGTTCTTGGAATCAAGATTGATAGTTATAATCTTGCGCCTACATATGTACGTAGGTATGCAGTTACAAAGTATTATGGTGATGATCTTAATGCATTGAATAAACATTCCGGGAGTTCTTCAAGTTCAACAAAAACTATGGTTTACTCGGATGAAAATATACCGTCTTCGCTAAATGATTTTAACATGGATGATTATGTTACTGATGATAACAACATGGGATCAACTACAACCGATGATGAGGAAAAACTTATGGACGAGCTTATGTGGGGCCATGTTTGTGAAACTAAAGATTCGCTACATGTTGAAGTTCAAAATGTGGTTGCACGTGATATTGGTGTCAACACAATTGTAAGTTCCTCCTTTAGTGCAGAAGACGACATACAGACTGAGATCAACACTTCTGATGATGTTGAAGTTGAGGATACTAATGTCGAGGACAATCAAGTTGATGAGACTGGAGTTGGTGAGGATGTGGTTAGTGAGCCTCAACCAGACAAGATTGATGTTGATGATGCTTGACTTGATCGCTTTTAGTCTTTTATATGCATGCTAAAACTTATATTTTCAATTTTGAACTTCATGTTTACATTGATGACTGGTAATGGTCTTAGGTTGGCTACTTTGAACTTCAATCATGCATATTCTACTTTGAACTTTCACTTTTATGTTTACTTTGTTAAATTAAAATGATTTTTTATAAGTCTCTTGAAAGATCATATATGTTATTTAAAGATTAAGTACAAGGTTGTCATAAAGAAAACTAAATGATTTTTTACGCGAGACCCGTGCAACGCACGGGTATTACACTAGTTTATATTAGGTTAATATGTAATTCTACCTTTTTAAATTGTGTTTTCTTTTTAGCGAACAAATGTTTTAGAATGGAGAAAGTAATTTTTTTTAGTGTATTAAATGGCATGACATTGTACTCGTGCAAAGTAGCGGTCGAGGTGAATAGTTTTTTACAGTTT
The DNA here is from genome assembly GCA_030686995.1 of Artemisia argyi. NCBI lineage: Eukaryota > Viridiplantae > Streptophyta > Magnoliopsida > Asterales > Asteraceae > Artemisia > Artemisia argyi. The sequence continues at coordinate 80,921,439 of CM060681.1, forward strand.
CTTAATTGGTTTGATGTTTTTACGATAGATAACGGTTAGAGGGAGAGGTGTGGGCTTGCCGTGGCAGCTCGTCGTCCGACATGGAGCTCGCCACGACGCCGGATGAGGCTCGTTGCAGCTCGTTGTTGGAGACCTCCTCGTCTGCGTGACGAGGGTGGTTCCCTGCAAAGTCGTACTTTTTTTTTTTTCTTTTTTGGCTTTAATATTGTTTGTGTATGGAAGCTTGGTAATGGAGGTTTGTGGGTGGTAGCTTAAGGTGGTGATGGAGGTGTGTGTATGGAAGCTTGGTGTTTGAGGAAGTGATAAAGGGTGGTGTTGTTTAGGGTTTTAAGGTGGTGATGGAGGTGTGTCGAGGGTGATGGAGGTGTGGTTTTAAAGTGGTGTAGCTCTGGTGATGGAGGTGGTTGCACAGGAGGAAGAAGAAGAAAAGAAAGAAGAAAATGAATAGGGTCACGTTTGATTTGTTGGTTCAGGAAAGAAAGAAGAAAAGAAACAAAGAAAAGAATAAAATGATTAAAATAAATAAAATGAATAAATAAAAAATAAATAAAGGTGTAAGTGGTGGACCTCAAATGAGTAGGTTGAGGTTAGTTATAAGTGAGGAGGGGTTAGTTGTGAAGAGGTGTTGGGGTGATGTGGCACCCGTGAGCCTCAAATGAGGAGGTCATACCTCCTCACCACACCTCTTGCTCTTATGGAGAGTGGATTACGGATTCCGATGCTTTTGGTATAAGAGAGAGGAAAATGGTGGTGTAAGAAGAAAGGAGTAAATTAAAATGACAGCTTATTACATTTTTAACACATGGCTTGTGACATTTGAAAAGTTTGAATATTTAAAGGTTAAATCAACTCAACAAGGTTAAAGTAAAGTTTGAAGAAGAATAACTAATACAGGTTCTAAGTTTAACATCAAAAAGTTTAATGGAAAGTATGTACAAAAGCATGAAAGTCTTGAAAAAGTTGGTGTAAGCAACTTGGTACATGATAAAAGGCGTGTTCGGTTTGAGGTGAAACCGGAGAGAGCTCAAGAAAATAATAAAGCTAAGATTAATCAGGAAAGTAACGATTGTGATGCATTGGTTCAACGACAACCTCAGCTGAGGGTTTATCAGCTTGCGGAGAAGAACACGGGATGATTGGTAAAGGAGAAGAATTGGATAACGTGTGGAGACACTTACGTTACAGGTAATTATATATATACTAAAACCCAAGAGGTTACTGTAGCAACCACTGTAGTTGCTACAGTAGACGCTACAGTATTATTATTTTTTTTAGTACTAACGGTCTTTAGTTATTTAACGGCTGTTAACTAACGACCGTTATCTTTAACATTTAAAAAAAATGTACGCACTTTGTCCTTCATCTCAGTGTTTCATTGTAAATTTAGTCCTCAAATAATTTACATAAATGGTCATTCATGTTATACATCAATTGCAAAGTCAGTCCTAGATAACTAACTTCACGTTAAGTAGCTAACGTCAACAAAAGAATTCCACAGCAACGCGCGGATACCAAACTCGTTCGTTCTAATTTCACAAGTGGGTTATCCTTTTACTCATACTACAACTAATAGATGCATAAGCATATACCAATTTTTTGTAATCATATCGTAAGCGTGAGTTCCATTTTTTTTTTCCTCATCTTTCCTAAGTCAAGTCTACTTGCACATCCATGTCCCAGGTCGAGTACTTCAAATCAATTAATAATGGATTGATGGATAGTTGGTCAAAAGTTATGGGCAGTGCTATATGCTTCCATTGACAAAATCATTCTAATGTTCTATGTAACTTCACTTTGACACGACAACAACAACCATACTTAATCCAATTAGAGCGAAACATAAAAAAGGTAAGAATTGAAAGTAAGATCATATGAATAATATAACATAATTAAATACTAGCGACATTATATGAGATATGGAGTCACACACAATTACACGAGACTTCAGTTTTATGCAATTAACGTAAATCTATAAATGATATATTAAAGTGAAATCAGATTAAACTTAATAAGTTAGACTCATTAATAAGTAATGGGCCTAAACATAGGCCTTGTGATCCGTGATTCGTACAGCCCTCGGAGGGGAGTATGGGCTTTGAGTAATGGGCCTAAACATAGGCCTTCTGAACATGTAGTTGAGACTTGAGAATAACTTTTTATTCTCAATGACGCGTCTTTTTTTCACTAGATTAATGATGCTGGACTTCAACGCAACTTACTTTGATTATTGCGACGAAATTATAAATTAATCATAGCGTATTGACGAATTCTGAGTTTGTAATCTCTTCTAGTGACCAAAGCTTCACTTTAAAACCTTTTTGAAGGACATGACGCTTTAATATTTGAGATGAGTTTTTGTGGTAGAATTGAGTTAGGTTATTACCGAATACATATGTTCTGGTAAATATAAACAAGGAAAATAAAATTGTATAATTTGCAATTTGATCACAAATTCTTTAACAGCGCAACGACTACTCCGTCATTTGTGCACGTCATTTATATTGAATTTGTATCACGTTCACAATAAAATCATAGTGATCGCACTTGTTGTTGCGTTTTGAAATAATCTTATTGATTAAAAGGGACACATTTGGTAACTTATGGCTAACTGCATAAGCTACAACGTAGCTATAGTTAGGCATCGTACATCAAATAAACAAAACATATCTATTTAATATATTTACACAATTGTAGAGATAATTTTTTGGAAAAAAAAAGAAAAAAAAATTATAGTTTTAACAATAGAACACAAAATTATGTCAAATTGTAAATAAATGTCAACGGTCACATAAATTTCCCCTTAGTTTTTTGCTAGAAAGACCACATCGTCTGCAATCTCGCGGAGGGGTGCTGAACATAAAACATTCTCAGCAAATCTTGCTTTGATGCCATTATCTAAATAAACAATCACGTGAGGCGGTTGGAAATCGTTTTTCCTTTGATATATATTAAGCCACCAAAGAATGACACACTGCTGAATATTTCATAAATTTTAGAAAATCGAGTATGGGTTAATTTGAATGGATAATTGATCCAACAATTGCTTATATTCTGCCGTTGTGAGCAAAACAAAAATATATACATAAAGGAATAAAAATAAAAGTTGATTTGCACACATTGAGTATTGATTAGACATTTCAAAACATCTAACGTATTAAAATGTACAAATAAAAAATTAAAGTGCGCAAATCATCTCAAAACAATACAATCTTTAGTGTAATGTGTGTTGCATTTGCATCTTTAACTATATAGAGTATAGACCATTCTATGTCGTCCTATAGAGCTAATTATAAATTTCGTTTTTCAAAGCTTGGATAATTAGGTATACTCTTTTCTATCACATTATAGATTTATAGGTTTCATATATTTAATTTCTGGTTGTCACAGGTATACGTGTACATTTCATATTTTAATGACAAAACTACACCATTCGTCCTTGTGGTATGCGTTGACCGACAGACTTCGTCCTTTGACCAAAAAAATTGCACCATCCATCCTTAAGTGGGAAACGTTATGTGTCGTTCGTCCCTCACACTAACTGGGATGGATAATGATCGTTTGATGAGGTCCAAATGAGGGTATTATAGTCTTTTCCCACCCAAACACTCTTCCTTCCCACAACACTTTTCCCTCCAACCCACACTTTCTTTTTCCCGCTTATTTTTTTTTTTGTCCTTACCCCCTACTACAAATATTATCCCATACCCCACCAATCTTTTTAATATCTTTCTTTTTCTCATCTTTATTTCTTTCTTTCTTCCATTAAAAACCCAAATCACAGTTTCGAATCAAAATGGTTAATTGTCATTGTGGAAAAGTTGCAGTGGTGAGAACATCATGGACTAACATCAACCCAGGAAGAAGGTTTTATTGTTGCCCTGATGTGGTGGGGATGTGGTCGATTTGTAGAAATTGGTTTTGATATCTTTTATTATGTTATTAACAATTGTTGTTTTAACCTTTTAACAGGCATCAGAGTGTCCTTTTCTTGATTGGGTGGATCCCCCTATGTGTGCTCGATCTGTTAACATCATACCCGGACTGTTGAGATCATTGAACAACCATCGAGAACAAATCCAAGTGTTGCAGGAAGAAAGAGCAAGGATGAAGAAGCAACTTTATGTTTCTTGGGCTATTGTCTTCATGTTTGTTGTTTACAATTTGTTGACTTAAGTTAGATGTTAAGTTTGGTGTAAGGTTAGGTCTTTTGTGGAAGTTAGATGAAAATGTAACAACTTTTGTGGTTGATATGAATGAAATAAAGACAGATGTTGGTTCTTGTTGAGTTGTTGGTTCTTTTTTGTGTTGTTGGTTCTTATTGAGTTGTTTGTTCTTTTAGTCAAACAAGTAAAAGTCAAGCTATTACCAAAGTGACCCATTACCAAAGTGAAGTAAAAGTCAGATAAGTAAACTGCAAATACAAAACCAAGTAGCAATTACAGATAAGTAGTAACTCAATTTGACCCATTACAAATTTAGAATTGACCCATTACCAAACTAGTATTGTTGACTTCAGCATAAGTCACACATACTAAACTTCAATTATTAAACCAAGTAGAAAATAAATTGACCCATTCTCCACATATTAAACTGCAAATATCATTAAGTAGTTAAGTTAATGATCAAGACATACAAGCCATGACCATCCAAAAGAACCTAACTGACATGTCCAAATACAAGCCATGATCATGGATACAAGCCATCCAAAGTCATAATCCTACTACAGCAGGTCCAAAATACAAACAAGTAGTCATAATTCAAACACAGGTTCACTTAAACATCAAACATAAACAACTATTAACCAAGAACAACAACTTTCTTCCTTGGTGGACCTTTCTTCTTCTTTCCATCATCAACTGCAACTCCCTTACCTTTATTAGCAGGTGTTGATCTTCTTGCAGAGGTATCAGCTCCATCACTAGCAACACTTCTTTCTTTCCTCTTGTTACCAACTCCCTTTGACTTTTGTTTTCTTGGTCCAGTGCAAGTCCTTGAGTTGTGACCTCTGGTTCCACATTTGTCACATGTGACAGTCCTGAGTTTCCTAGTCAGCTTGCCATCCTTGGATATATGCACCAAATCTTTCTCTGCCCTAGACTTTCTCCTTTCCTTTCTTGGTCTCCCAATTTGTGGGTGATGAGCTGGTGGTAGCAGAGTAGTTGGTACAACACACTTAGGCCAATGCACTGGACCTCTAATAGGTGTGATCTTGTTTGAGTAAGCTTTCTTCCATGTTTCCAGCCTACAAAATGGAAATGCATTAATAAGCAGGCTACATGCAATGTAAATGAATTAATGGATTCATACCCGTAACATGGATGTACCCAATCCTCTGGTATTCCTGATGATTGTTGGTTAAGTGCCATGTTCCAGTTTGTAGCTATAGCATGTTTACAGGGGATCCCAGTTAACTCCCACTTTCTACAGGTACATGTCATCTGCTCCACATTCACCACACATTGATCCCTCCATGGACCACTTACCTCATACTGAACACCTCCTCCCCAAGTAACTGTATACTTATTTGCCTCATCACAGTTCAATTTCAAAAGCTTTGTAGCAGTTGGAGTCAGTGGACCATCACATTTTTCAATCAGCTTATTAACATTCGCTATTCTTTTCATGAGATAAGGCCTTGCAAATTCAAGTGTTGAAATAATAGCCTTATCTCTACCACCAACAAGCTTGCCATTAAAAACTTCACACATATTGTTCACTAATACATCTGTCTTGGCTCTCCCTATTTAGAATTCAAATATAAATTAAAGACTGTATGTGTAAATTGTAGATTGCAAATAGACTGTATATGTAATTTTATACCTGAGAAATGGCTTCTTGCCCAGTGCTGAGGTGGAATCTTCAACAACCACTCATAAGCAGGCTTGCTAAATTCTTTAAACTCTTCCATTGCAAGCTGGAACTCTGGTATTGTTGTTCTTGTGGCACATTTTCATAGTAATTCTTTGTAAGTTTCACCATTCCATTGCACCTTCATATTTTCATGAATATGTTTCACACAAAATCTGTGCTCAGCAGAGGGAAACAACTTTGCAAGTGCTGGAATAAGACCCTACAACAGTTACAAACACCCATGGACATTTATTGGCATTAGCTGCCTTTTTACTATTAGGTTTTCCCCCATTTATTATTCTCTCTCTTGCCTGCTTACCCTTGGATGGACTAGGGTATTCAACCCCTTTAGCTGAACATACCTTACCTTTGGTCCACTTGGCCTTGGACCCACTTGCATCAGGCCCATTAACAGGCCCGTTACCAGACTCATTATCTTCACATGTGGAATAAGTTGGCATAACACCCCTGCACACAGCTCTCACTCTTTCATTGTCATTTTTTTCCATTCTAAGATCCCTCCTTGTTTCAATTGAATGTTCCTTAACCCTTTCCTTTACTAATTCCCTAGTTGCAAATTTCTGACCAACATAAAAGTATGTCTTGTAAACTTGGTTAAAAGCATGTGCATGTTTCCTAATTTGTTTCAACTTTCTTTTTCTCAACCTATCAAGTTCATTTTCCTCATCAGAAGCACTCTCAAAGTATTCATTATCCATAACTTCTATTTCTTCTTGTTCTTCATCAATATCAGATATTTCATCTCTGTTCTGACAACCCATGAACTCAGCAGTTTCATCAATGTTGCAATAGAAGTCTTCCATGTCAACATCAATCTCTGGAACATAGTTTTCTTCATCCATAACATAATCACTATCCTCACTATCATCACTATGATCAGTATCATCACTATGATCACTATGCTCACTAAAATCACTAGTCTGAATATTTTCATTCCCTTCAGTTTGATCCTCATTGTCCACATTATCAACATTATCCACATTATCAACTTTCTCAGATCCATGTTTTGGTAATATGTCATCTAAATCAGCAAAAGGATCAAAGTTTGGGTCTTGTAAATCTACATAAGGGTCATAGGAAGAGTAAAATTCATTCACAAAGGCACTATCTCCTTGACTAGGTACATCCTTAGCAGCACCACTACCTTGACCTTCATCTAACCTTACAACATAAGGTTGTGGTTCTACATCCTTAGTGACACCACTACTTGCATTCACATGTTTCTTAGCAACTGGTGTTATATCTGCTTTGGACTGTATTGGTTCATCTAACTCTTCTATCAATACCCTTTTCTTTTTCAATGGTGAGGTAAAATAAAGGTCAGGATTGGTTTTCTCATGCTCAACATATATATCAATCAATTTATGACCTTCTTCAACATATTTAGACATGAAAAGAACATCTTGGTCACTGCCTAAAGGTTGTAGTCCACTATCTAAATCAAAATCAGGTTTGAGAAAATGGTAAAACATTATTTTATGCCCATCATTGCCTAAGTCTTCAACAATAGCATCTATCTCATGCACAGAAAACTCATCAGAATCTAACTCATCAACAATCTTTGAATAACCATTTATGTACCTCCTACCAGGTGATCCAGTGAAAGAACCACCATAATGCAACCTTATTGAAAACGCAGTACGTATGCCAGCTGAAAAAAAGAAGTAGAAAAAAACAGAGAAAAGGTTAGGGTTAGGGTTTAATCAATTAACGATCAAATACATCATTATTCTTTAATTTAAAAGAAGATTAGGGTTAAGGTTTATAATGCAGCCTTATTGAATTTGAAAAAAATTGCAAAAACTTATAACACTCACCATAAGCTACATTTGGATCGAAATCAACCTCTGGTCTTCGTATTACATACGCCAACTGTAGCACCATTTCATGTAACTTATATTGATAATCAGTTTTTGTAGATTAAAATTAATGTTTGATTATTTGGAGAAGATGAACAGTTAGAGTGTGGGTATGTGTGTTTAGGTGTGGGGGGTTGTGATTGGAATAGACGTGGGTAGATGGAGTATTAAATATAGTGTTTGGGTGGGAAAAGACTATAATACCCTCATTTGGACCTCATCAAACAACCATTATCCATCCCAGTTAGTGTGAGGGACGAACGACACATAACGTTTCTCACTTAAGGATGGATGGTGCAATTTTTTTGGTCAAAGGACGAAGTCTGTCGGTCAACGCATACCACAAGGACGAATGGTGTAGTTTTGTCTATTTTAATCAAAGGACACTTTAATGTGTTTTCAAAAAACTTTGCGATTTTTCAAAGGACACTTATTGTAAAATGGAAGAAGTATTTGATAATAGTAATAGACGACATACGTAACACAATAATAGCACGTTAGTCACTTTATGCGTTGAGTAACATTAGGATACAACAACTAAAAACAAAGTTTCATTAGAACTTTTGGAAATCTCTTTTATCTTAAAAATTAAAGATAACAAAAGTTACCACCTTTTTAAATGCATAATAACTTTAAAAATCATTTTACTTGTTTAAAAATACTTTACTGATATCGAATAAAAACTTTTGCTTTATAGGCACTGAACTTTTAATTTCAGGCTTTTTAAGGTACTAAAATTTCAATTTCAAACTTTTTAAGTTACTTTTGTGACATTTTTACCTTTGAATTTTTAATAATTTGAAGGGCAAAAATGTCACAAAATATATCAAAATTTACGTGTAACTTATGCACTTTATGTTATGTATTACAAGTTATATTTTGTTATTATTAAAATATAAAGACACTGTATAGTTTAAACGTCGTATCGTTTGCGCTAACAATAGTTTTAGCAATATACCACAAAGTTGTGTCAAATTGTAAATAAACGTCATCGATCACAGAAGTTCCCCCTTATTTTTTTTACTAGAATGACCACATCGTCAGCAATCTCGCGGAGGGATGCTGAACATAAAATGTTATCAGCAAATCTTGCTTTGATACCATTATCTAAATAAACAATCACGTCGGTTGGAAATCGTTTTTGCTTTGATATTGTTGGTCTTGTTTACTTGGTTAATAGTAACTAAATAGTTAAACTAACCAAGTTTCATGACTTTAAACAAAGATGAAGTTGATTAACAACAACAAAAACGTAAAGATAAAGAAACAATATTTTCAACGTTTAATTATTTATTAGAAGTTAATCAAAAGAATTATACCCAAGTGTTTGTGGAATAACACTTGGGATTGAAACGACAAGTATGGTATGACTCCTCTCTAAACCCAAACAAAGTTTGAGTGACAACTAAAGGTCTCACTGAGCTATCTCAGGGACTATGTTGTTCTTTGGAGGGGTAAAAGTTGTTTGTGAATGTCAAAGCATTAATTGCACAAACTTGTCAACTTTTACTCTTCACTTATGCTACCTATTTATACACAAGTAAATTACAACTTTACTGATAAAGACAAATTGATGACCTAATCTAGTAGAGACAAAATACTTACATATTTTGTCTCTGTTACAATGGACTATATTGGGTAAAGGACAATGTGCATTTCTGATGCACAATGATGACACCATCCTGACGTTATGCCATTCAGGGAAAGTTTGACTTCAGGTTGATAAGGACACATGTTGATACATTCAAACTTTTCTCGCTTTGTCCCGCCTATTATTTAGTCTTCAGGTCTTTAGTCTTTAGTCTTCAGTACTTCAATAGTTGTTGAGGAGTCTTGGGGTTCAGTGAGTTATTGTCATCCTCATTGAACCCATCATCTTCTTCTTGGCTTAGATGCCACTCGCTGAGTTCTGCCTCACTGAATGGAGAACCTTTCTACATAGGCTCGTTCTAAGCATCCTGAAGATGACTCACTGAGTTACTTTTCACTTAGTGACTTGTTGGTGTTTACGGATATTAAACACTTAGGTTATTTTATGTTCAAATCCAAGTTAGAGGAAGTTTGAGGAATTCAGTGACCCAACAGTCTCCCCCTATTTGGATAGACAAATAGCCTAAGTGTTTCATGATTTAGTGTGAGTGGGCAGGGGTCTTCATCTCTCACTGAATGTTAATGTAATTTACTAGGACACTGATAACTTAAGAAAAATATCAATATTCATTAATAGCTATTACAGATCCTAATAAAATTACAAAACACAAAAGAAGATAGTTGTTGCAGATTCAGATGTTCAGATGGTAACCAAGAGCTTCAAGCTTTGCCTTCATTGACCTTAGTAGATGTTTGTCAGGATGCACCTCAATCATAGCTTTCAGGTCCAGGCAGAACCTCATATTCTCAGCACTCTTAATGGGAGATGCCATCATCAGGTAACCAAGCATTGCCTTTATCCTGCTGGTGTGTTGAGGAATCAGTTCCTTCATAAGGATGATAAGATGAGATGGGAGTGGCCTGAGTGACATGCTCCCCCTCAGTGTGAGAGGGTTGTCCTCTTGAAGCAACATGATTGGTGTGAAACGGTCAGATAATTATTGGTCAACCACTTGTGAATGGTCAACTATAATAGTCAAACAGCTTAAACCAATGCTTCCGCGGAATACAGTGTTTCCCCGGGTCGTTATGTCCCAACGAGGTGTGATGGTATAAAAACGGGATTGTGATCGGGTGGTTTTGAATGGGAAAAACGTGTGAGTGTTTTTAAACTAAGGTTTTATAAAATAAAATAACTAATATAAACTTTTTTAACTAAAACTTAAACCTAAATTATTTAAATCCTAAAACGCGTACGTTTAAATTAAAATTTACGTTAACGTATGAAACAAAACGTGAATTCTGTCAAATATAAATCCCACGGATGTGAAATTTATATTTTTGGAATCCTAATAACTAAATAAAATTATTAGAAAAAGAAAATATTTTTTTAAGACTTTTTATCTATTTTTTTATTAATTAAAAACTAATAAGACTTAATTAAACTATTAAACTAAATTAATTATAAAAAATACTAAATTAAAAGTTAAAATTATAAAAATTATTTTACAACTACATTAAAGTAATAGAAACTTTATAAAAATATAAAATTTCCTAAATACTAATTAATAAGCTATTTTTATAATTTAATACTAATTATTATTTAATACCTAATTTAACTATTTTTAATTTTAATAAATACTAAACTATTTTATAAAAATATGAAAATTTTCATGTAACTACTAAATGGTGACAGAAATGTGTAAAAAAAAATAAATAAATAAAATAAAAAATAAGCTAAAATGTGTTAAAAATAAGCAGTTAAATAAGCTAGAATGTGTAAATAAGCTAACTATACTTACTACTACTATAAATACCTAATGCATCCCTCTTCCAACGGAACTGGTGCCCCAGAGCAGTTGGAAGGGGGTGTGGGAATTATGCATGTTATACTAGCCTGAGGTCCCAAGTTCGAATCCCACACCCCACATTTTTGCCAAATCTTTTTATTTTTCAATTTTTATTTTACACAACTACTTAATAACTATTTATAAGAAACTTTAATAAAGCAAACTTTTCCAAAAAGCTCTAATAAGCTCTGAGAGAGCTTATTTTCTTAACAGTTGGCTATTAAAGCCAAAACTTGGATTTTGGAGTTGAAAAAGCTACAAACAAGCTATAAATTGAAAACTAATTATGAAATAAGATGAAACTAAGTTAATTGACTATAAAATAAGCAGAAACAAGTAAACTAGCACACTAGAATAAGCTAAAAAGCCAAATAAGCAAATCTGATTCCTTCTACAACCAAACAGGCCGAAAGGGCACACTTGACGACCTTGTGGGGCCCACAGGAATGAACTAAGGTCTGATTTGAAACCTGTTCCAATAAGCTGAGCAATTGGGCTTTTCAAAAAGTCCAAGCTTGGCTTATGGGGTCCACTGGATAGCTTGTGAGAAGCTATGCAAAAACTAGAATACACTGAGTGATCAGTGTACTCAGCAAGATGGACAAGCTTAAAGCTATAAGCAGGCCTATCTAATAAGCTGTAAAATGAGATATGAGCTTTGAAACTTAGAGATGGACACATAAACTTCCTAAAAAGCTAAATTACTCAAGCTTTTGTTTAGTTATGAGCTTTTGATGAGCTTATAAAATAGACACACTTACACTGATGACTAAGTGTAGCTATGGATTTGGAAAAAGCTAAAAGCCACAAGCAGGCTTATCAAATAAGCTGTTAAGCCCAAAAGAAGCCTGAAATTAGTGAGTTGGGTACAAGAGCTTCTCAAAAAGCCATAAGTCAAAAGCTTAAGTCCATAGATAAGCTTTGTGAGAGTTTATGAAATGGACTATTGAACCTGTGCACAGGGCACAATTTTGAAAATCAGCTAAATACAAAGCAGCAAATAAGCAGTTTACTAAACTAACTAAAAATTATAAAAAATACTATAAGTAAGACAAGCAGCAAAATAACAATATTCTAAAAGCACAAATCTTAACTTCTAATATTAAGCCATACACGAAATTCTGAAGTTAATTCAAAAAAACTGGAACTACCAATTTTGACTTTTATGCTATGAACTTTGGTTTGACTAATATGAAGTTTATTCTAATACTGATGATTTAAAATGTTATATTAAGCTATTATTGGACTGAATTAAGCTAGATTACTAACTTATGAAGCTAATGACATGATTATGTAACTTAAATCTACTAACAGTGTATGCAATAGCAAGTTTCAACTGATTTTGATTTTTTGATTGTAAACCTACATGTTTTATGATCTACATGAGCTAAGGACACCTAGCGGGACTTGTATGAACCAACTGCAACAACTAAACCTAGGCTAATCACCCCTAACTGAGCTGATCCAAACACCCCTTAAGTTAACTGAAAATGAGATTTATGAAGCAAACCTATAAATTAAACCTTGAAACTAACTTCTTAACTCATATTAATATCAAATAAACACAAATGAACTGAAATAAGCAAAAAATGAAGTACATGAGCAATGAATACCAAAATTGTGGAAATTGCTTACAATAGCATCAAACTGAGATAGGTAACAGGGCATGATGAGTGCTCAAACACTCATCATTTTTGGTCAAATCTGAACTACAAAACATACAAAAACACTCAGTAATGCATCAAAATACTGAAAATATTTCAAAATTGTGTTTTATATGTTTTACATGCAAAATGAGCAAAAAACAGATGAAAAATGTACAAAGTTTGCAAAATTGGCAGTTTCAGTCCCCCAACATTCATAAAATTATAAAACTAGTCCATGGATATTCAAAATATAGAAAATTATCACCAAAGGTCCTTTTAAAATCATAAGTTGTCATATTTTGTCCTTTGGTGAAAAATTGGAAAAGTTTTGGAAATTTACAGTTTGGTCCCTCGAGTTTCAGATTTTGGCAGATTTGGTCCCTGGTGGGATATTTTTGAAAGGAAAATCAATTTTTGTCCTTGGAAAATCAAAATGTATCACAAATAGTCCTTGGGTGAAATTTTTAGAAAATTGCAAGTTTAGTCCCCGAGGCTTGGAAATTTACAAATTTGGTCCCCGGGAAATTTTGAAAAATGAAAATGCAAAAAAAAAAAAAAAAAAAAAAAAAATGGTTTTTGAAATATTGGTGATTGGCAGGTTTGATCCTTATGGTTACTTTTGGCAAATTACAAAATCAGTCCCTAACCTTTTGAAAACTACAAAATTGGTCCTTGTCATAAGCTACAACCAAACGGATTCCCATATTTATTACATAAGCCCACCCAAATACCAAACCCAATCCATGTCTGATCCAGCAACACAAACACCCCAATCCCTTTACCACCCAAAGCCCACCAAAATAAAAGCCCATCCCCCACTTTTAATAACCTGGTCGTTTGACCAGGTCAAACAACACCCTCACCCCTAACCTCCAGCTATAACCTCCATTATCAACCCTTAAACCCAGGTTCTTGTCTCCCCCCTCCTCACCAACCCTCATAAATATTGCTCACCTACAATAAATACATCCCCCCTCCTCAATTAATTCCCACACCAAACCCCCCAACAGCCCAATCCAATTTTCCCGCCAATATGGGATTTGAACGGCTGAGATAAATTATCACCATCCAACGGCTCAAAAGTGGGTGGGAAGTATCAAAGTGGGTGTCCATTTGTTAAAAGGTCAAATCAACACAAATCTCACCACCACAGTTAACTGTGGTGGTCATTGAGTTCCATAACTCATCATTTCATAACATAAGCTGTTCTTTTAACTTATTTTGGTTTCACTTTTACTTATAAACATGTATTCAGTAGTCTAGATCCAACTAAAGTTCAAAAAAGTCAAATTGTTAGTGTTATGTGAAAAAGTCAAAAATCCCATCTCAGATTTTTACAAAAGTTCAAGCAATTTTAATGAATTTTGTGTTTGATCTCTTAGCCTGAAACTTGTTATTATTTGTTGTCTACCAGCTTAACTTTGTGTTTTCACCCTCCTTACATTTTTGCAAATTTTCTGTTGGGCCCCGCCTTGCCTCAAAATCACTTTCAGGGCAAGGTTTACCCCTGCACACAGTCACCCAGGCTCAGATCCCTAACTTCCTAGGTCTCTCATGCATTCATTAGTGGGTCCCACAGAGAGCTTATTGGCTTTTTGAAAAGCCAATAAGCTCTTCTCTTTGGTCCTAGGCTTGTTTGCAGGTTTTGACCCCATTTGATAGGGCTGCAAGTGACACAAACTTTGTCCCTTGTCTGAGTTGCTTCTGTTCTTTACAAGTGCCTATTTTGAGCTTTTTGCTTAATCAGTGGTTAGGTCTAGTTATTTCTGGCTTATTTCTACTTATTAGACATGTTTCTACCCAATTTCACCCCTGGTTCTCAGCTATAAACTTATTCCAAGCTTATAGCTTAGACAGTTGACCAAAGTCAACTGTCTAAGAAATAAGCACTTGTTGTGCTTATTTCTGAGTTCCACCAAGTTTGATTTTACAAAAGTTTCATTTTTTAAGTTATAAAAGAGTTTTGTAAAGAAAAAATCCAAAAAAGTCAAAGTAATTTTAAGTGATAGTTTCTATTTAATGTAATTTAATTTTAATTTTCATTTTTATATTTTTATTAAGAACTTAGCTTTTTTATATTTTTATTAAATTCCTCATATATTAAAGTATTTATAATAATTTTTTCAGATTTTTATTTTGTCATTAAGTATTTATTAGATTTAATCTTAGTTTTATTTATAATTAATTAATAATTAGTTTTAAATAGCATAATTAGTTTTTATTTAGTGAAACCTAGTTTTTATATTTTTTATAGCTTTTATATATTATAAAACATTTTTAGAAATTTTATTAGAATTTTTACTGTTCATTTACTATTTTTCTTAATTTAAAATAGTTTAATTAGGTAGTTAATAATTAATTAGTAATTAATTAGTAGAAAATTCACAAAGAGACAAAAATACTTATTTTTAATTTTAAAACTTATTTTTAGTTATTTTATAATTTTAGAAATTTTATTTTCACCTTTTTAGTATTTAAATAATAATATATTGTATTTAAGTTACTTAAATTTTAATAATAAATATTAATTAGTAATTAATTAATATTAAATAATTAATTAGTGTTCAAATTTATTTTCTTTGTCTAAAAATTTTCTTTTATCTTTTAGTTTGTAAAAAATTCATTTTCACCCCCTGGGGGTTTTCAGATTTCCGTTTTCACGTTTTATTTGGACGTTTACGTTTTATTTAAACGTAAACGTACGCGTTTTTAAGTTTTAATCGTTTCTGGTTTTTCAGAATTTTTTGTCTTATTCATATAGCTTGTTTAAGCTATTTCTTCATATATTCTTTAGTTCAAATAACTCAAACCCTTTTCCTGTCCAAATTCACCCGATCACGAAACCGTTTTGATTACAATCCACACCTCGTCGGGACATAACGACCCGGGGAAACCACTATATTCCGCGGAGCATTGACTCTAGGATGTTTGACCATCTTGACCACATCCGTGGTTAACTTTGGTTGACGGTTTAGCATCAATCAAGCTTTGGCGCCGCTGCCGGGGAGGTTGTGCGCGCTTTTCTAAACGGTTTTTCTGATTAGTGAATCGGGATATACATCCATTGTATATTTACCACCCGTGTTCATATTATCTTATTATTATCATATAAAAACAAAACCGTTCACGAAAACTTTTTAAATCAAGTTTTCAACGAACACAAAAAACACAAAAACATTTTCTTTCCTATTTGTACAAAATGTATTTCCAAAAACCCAAAAATATTCATCTTTACCCTCCTACCTTTTTGATTCTTCATCCCTACCCTTCCATACACATTTGATTCTTTCTATGTCTGATCCACACTTTCTGGTTTGCCAATGGTGTGGTAATCCTCATAATGGTGGCAATTGCCCCAGTTGTGGCATTGTAGAATCAGGAAACGGGTCTGTCTATAACCCAGATCCCTATTCCTATCATGACACCACTGATTCATTCCATCAGTTACCACACCATGATACTCAGCAGTTTTATTGTTGTGAGTACTGTGGTGGTTCACACTACAGTTCTGATTGTCAAACGGGAAACACGCTTGTCTATGAGCAATTTCCTGATAACAATTATGACTCTAGCACATACAACCCACAGCCACATCAGTTTTACTGTTGTGATTACTGTGGAGGTCCGCACTTCAACTCTGATTGTCAAACAGGGAACCCATTTCCTTGTAACACTTTTGACACATCGTATCATGACGAACCTCCATCTCCACCAATTCCTCAAAGTCTTCTCCTTGATCTCTTGGATTTAGTGAGAGACTTAAGAGGAATCACACATACCCCAGATAATCCAAACCAAAAATCGATGGAAGAATTGTTAGCTGACGATCAGGCTGCTAAAATAAATTCCCAAGATGCTTATGAAAGATCTATTCGGGAATCTATAGCAAAAGAAAAAGCAGCCAGGTCTAGCTCTCGGTTTCGTTTCATTCCTGATGATAGTGATGATGAAGATATCCTTGATATTCTTCAATTTTACAAAGATTCATCAGATGAAATTCCACCAGTTGAGATTCCATCTCAACCCACTCCTATCACACCCGAAGTTCACACTCACTCTCTGAGCATGTGGGATGAGCATCTTAGCACTGTTCCTAATAAGGAATCGGACGAATTAATAAAGTCTAGTGTTGAGATCCTTGTCCCAATCCCGGGAGAGTCACAGGGAACTTTTGATCATATGTGTGATATCCCTCCTCCTCTATTCTTCCCATCTAATCATGATGAGATGTTCTCCGATTCTACTGATGACAATTCGTTATCTTGTGGAGACATCATTTATATGGAAGAATTACCTTCTAAGCTAGTTAGCTTAGAAGAAGAGAATGTTGAGATTGACACCGAAATCAAGGATGAAGCACTTCGTGCAACATTATTGAATGTCGATCTCCTCATTTCTAAAATTGAGGCTTTCAATATGAAACCTATTTCATCTCCTATCCTAATTAAGGATAGTGACATTTTCTCCGACGATCCTATTCCGGAGTTTGAAGCCTTTACCTTTGATCATATGGGAGAGAAGATTAGTGGCAGTACCACTTCTCATTCTCAAATTTCTCTCCCCATATATGATTCATTTACATTTGAGGAGTTCTCCTGTGAACTCACTCATATCATATCTCCACCAGAGTATGATAACTTTTACTTTGATCTAGACAAAGTTAATCTTTGTTTTCCGGAGGGAAATATTCTCATCCTTGAGAATTTAATTGATATCAAAATCCCAACCCTCCCACCCATAATATGTCTAGATCATATGAGCTTTACTGATGAGATTCATGATATACCAATCATGAATTCTCTTTCTGATGATGATGAATCCATCTTGATTGTCATCAAAATCTTTCTTCCCTTCTTCACCTACAGGGTGACTTCTCCTGTTTTTTACTCCTTCGGGATATGGGGAGTTGATGAACCATACAATTTTGGGGAAATTGCAAGCCGTAAACGGATTTGAGATGTCTTTACCAAGAGCCGTTTGCTCCTGGACTAGCCAATCCCTTTTGTCGGTTAGACAAGGCGGACTAATAACCACAAAAATTTTGAAGCACCAGTGAAAAATTTTTAAAATTTTTGAAATTTTGGCTAAAAACGGGGGTATTATATAGTAAAATGTGATAAAATTCGCTAGAATAGCGAAATACCCCCCACACTTAGCATGAATATTGTCCTCAATATTCAAAATCCCGGCTATTATGCCGACATTTTGAACGTAAAAGGGCAACATTACAAGCTAAATATGGAAAACACCATTTTGTTTTTCACTCTTGTAACCATAGCATGGGGGACTCCCCCACACTTAGGGTGAAAACCCTATAAGCATGCTACTGTTTTTGTTTACCGAGTCGCTAGCTTGACTCGACCCCGAATTCATTTGTCCTTGGGGAAGCATGATGTGGTAGAAACAATCTCAATCGGACTTTCATTCAAGATGTTTGGACAAACATTTGAAGCACGTGAAAGTTCCACACCGATGAGATAAATAACCGGCTCAAGATAATGATACATGAAAATGCCGGGATCAAATATGGTATCTTCATTCCCGAAGGAGTGAATAACCGGCACGTACAAAGTTTGCAAAATTGGCAGTTTCAGTCCCCCAACATTCATAAAATTACAAAACTAGTCCCTGGATATTCAAAATATAGAAAATTATCACCAAAGGTCCTTTTACAATCATAAGTTGTCATATTTTGTCCTTTGGTGAAAAATTGGAAAAGTTTTTGAAATTTACAGTTTGGTCCCTGGAGTTTCAGATTTTGGCAGATTTGGTCCCTGGTGGGATATTTTTGAAAGGAAAATCAATTTTTGTCCTTAGAAAATCAAAATGTATCACAAATAGTCCTTGGGTGAAATTTTCAGAAAATTGCAAGTTTAGTCCCCGAGGTTTGGAAATTTACAAATTTGGTCCCCGGGAAATTTTGAAAAATGAAAATGCAAAAAAAAAAAAAAAAAAAAATGGTTTTTGAAATATTGGTGATTGGCAGGTTTGATCCTTATGGTTACTTTTGGCAAATTACAAAATCAGTCCCTAACCTTTTGAAAACTACAAAATTGGTCCTTGTCATAAGCTACAACCAAACGGATTCCCTTATTTATTACATAAGCCCACCCAAATACCAAACCCAATCCATGCCTGATCCAGCAACACAAACACCCCAATCCCTTTACCACCCAAAGCCCACCAAAATAAAAGCCCATCCCCCACTTTTAATAACCTGGTCGTTTGACCAAGTCAAACAACACCCTCACCCCTAACCTCCAGCCATAACCTCCATTATCAACCCTTAAACCCAGGTTCTTGTCTCCCCCCTCCTCACCAACCCTCATAAATATTGCTCACCTATAATAAATACATCCCCCCTCCTCAATTAATTCCCACACCAAACCCCCCAACTGCCCAATCCAATTTTCCCGCCAATATGGGATTTGAACGGCTGAGATAAATTATCACCATCCAACGGCTCAAAAGTGGGTGGGAAAGTCAAGAGAGACTCCAGGGCTTATAAAAAGAAAAGAAAAAGAAGAGAAGAGGCAGTAGATAGAGTAGTGTAACTTCAGAATAGCTTAGTTTATAGCTTAAGCTTAATTTTCCGTTCCTGTTGTAATTTTTAACTTTCTAGCACTGTATTAGTTATCTTTGATGTATTAGAACTTCTTTTGAATTATTAATTTTAAGTTTACAGCTTTCAATTTCAAAATTGCAATTTTAACTAGAAAACTCCAAAACCTTGTTTTAGTGTTAAAAGTTATTACATTCTGCTTGTTTAAGCTTCTTTAAGTTTATTTGAAAGTTTGTAAAAGTTTCAAAAGCATTTACAATTGCTTTCAGTTAAAATATCAAAATTAACATAAAAATATAAAAAAAAATAGAGAAAATCAAAAATAGACAGAAACAAGAAGAGGAGCAAAGAGGAAATATGAACACTGGCATTCCATGGTTTTAGTTGTCTCAGGGGAGATTTTAGGTTGCAATATTGGGTCCTAAGTTCTTGATTGAAACCTCAAAGGATCACTGAAAGCTCATTTTTTCTTTTATTCTTGTATTTACTGTACCTGTGGGTGAAAGTGTTCAAGTCAGTTTATTTGTGTCTCTATTTGATTAGTGTAGGCTTAGTATCAGTTTTAGAGCTTAGGTTGATCATTTCCTTTGAAAATCAAAAAACCAAGTTACTTAAGGGAGTGTTTGGATTTACTGCATACTCTGTGATTCAGTGTGTATTATTGTTGTAATTTGTTTGTTGCATGCTTCTTTAGTCCAAAATAGTTTGTTGGAAGTATCAAAGTGGGTGTCCATTTGTTAAAAGGTCAAATCCGCACAAATCTCACCACCGCAGTTAACTGTGGTGGTCATTGAGTTCCATAACTCATCATTTCATAACATAAGCTGTTCTTTTAACTTATTTTGGTTTCACTTTTACTTATAAACATGTATTCAGTAGTCTAGATCCAACTAAAGTTCAAAAAAGTCAAATTGTTAGTGTTATGTGAAAAAGTCAAAAATCCCGTCTCAGATTTTTACAAAAGTTCAAGCAATTTTAATGAATTTTGTGTTTGATCTCTTGGCCTGAAACTTGTTATTATGTGTTGTCTACCAGCTTAACTTTGTGTTTTCACCCTCCTTACATTTTTGCAAATTTTCTGTTGGGCCCCGCCTTGCCTCAAAATCACTTGCAGGGCAAGGTTTACCCCTGCACACAGTCACCCAGGCTCAGATCCCCAACTTCCTAGGTCTCTCATGCATTCATTAGTGGGTCCCACAGAGAGCTTATTGGCTTTTTGAAAAGACAATAAGCTCTTCTCTTTGGTCCTAGGCTTGTTTGCAGGTTTTGACCCCATTTGATAGGGCTGCAAGTGACACAAACTTTGTCCCTTGTCTGAGTTGCTTCTGTTCTTTACAAGTGCTTATTTTGAGCTTTTTGCTTAATCAGTGGTTAGGTCTAGTTATTTCTGGCTTATTTCAACTTATTAGACATGTTTCTACCCAATTTCACCCCTGGTTCTCAGCTATAAACTTATTCCAAGCTTATAGCTTAGACAGTTGACTAAAGTCAACTATCTAAGAAATAAGCACTTGTTGTGCTTATTTCTGAGTTCCACCAAGTTTGATTTTACAGAAGTTTCATTTTTTAAGTTATAAAATAGTTTTGAAAAGAAAAAATCCAAAAAAAGTCAAAGTAATTTTAAGTGATAGTTTCTATTTAATGTAATTAAATTTTAATTTTCATTTTTATATTTTTATTAAGAACTTAGATTTTTTATATTTTTCTTAAATTCCTCATATATTAAAGTATTTATAATAATTTTTTCAGATTTTTATTTTGTCATTAAGTATTTATTAGATTTAATATTAGTTTTATTTATAATTAATTAATAATTAGTTTTAAATAGCATAATTAGTTTTTATTAAGTGAAACCTAGTTTTTATATTTTTTATAGCTTTTATATGTTATAAAACATTTTTAGAAATTTTATTAGAATTTTTACTGTTCATTTACTATTTTTCTTAATTTAAAATAGTTTATTTAGGTAATTAATAATTAATTAGTAGAAAATTCACAAAAAGACGAAGATACTTATTTTTAATTTTAAAACTTATTTTTAGTTATTTTATAATTTTAGAAATTTTATTTTCACCTTTTTAGTATTTAAATAATAAGATATTGTATTTAAGTCACTTAAATTTTAATAATAAGTATTAATTAGTAATTAATTAATATTAAATAATTAATTAGTGTTCAAATTTATTTTCTTTTTCTAAAAATTTTCTTTTATATTTTAGTTTGTAAAAAAGTCATTTTCACCCCCTGGGGGTTTTCAGATTTCCGTTTTCACGTTTTATTTTGTACGTTTACGTTTTATTTAAACGTAAACGTACGCGTTTTTAAGTTTTAATCGTTTCTGGTTTTTCAGACTTTTTTTTCTTATTCATATAGCTTGTTTAAGCTATTTCTTCGTATATTCCTTAGTTCAAATAACTCAAACCCTTTTCCTGTCCAAATTCACCCGATCACGAAATCGTTTTGATTACAATCCACACCTCGTCGGGACATAACGACCCGGGGAAACCACTATATTCCGCGGAGCATTGACTCTAGGCTGTTTGACCATCTTGACCACATCCGTGGTTAACTTTGGTTGACGGTTTAGCATCAATCAGGGCACCAAACCACAACCTACACCTCCCTTGAGGTACTAAACCCAAGGGCATTCCAGAATTCCCTTGCTCCATGCCTTCTTCATTGTTGCCATTGATTTTTTTTTTTCAACTATTTTTTTTTTTTTTGTATTTTTGATTATTTTTTATTTTTGACTAAAACTGAGTATAATGCTAAGTGGCATTTATAAAAGCATAATATTGACTGAGATGAGCTCACAGGACAAGGAAACAACACTGTTTAACTATTTAAAATGAAATCGTCAGTTTCACTCTAAAATGTCAAAGATTAATTCATAAAGGAAAACTTGATTATTTGATTAAGAAAGTGATACGTGGGAATCGCACCAGGCTTTACCTCTCAAGGGATCTTGAGAAGCTTACAACCCCCACCAGGCAGTGTACCTGATCGTTGTAGTATAGTATAGTGACAAGTACCGGGGGATTGATCGTTCAGCTAGGAATAGTGTCGCTAGGATTAGAAAACCTAAATACTAGTTCTAAAGGTGAGGGATGATTATTTTTGTATTTTTATATTCTTTAGAAAGCGAGTAAAAATCTCGGGTTTGAAGGATTTGGGCGGAATTAGTTGCTAGTCAACTAACCCAATACTAAAGATGCAATCAAAATAAAATAATAAAAATGAAAATAAACTAAATTATACTAAAGTTGTGAGCAATAAGTGGAGAAAATGTGTTTACTTAGATTTCACTACTCCCTAGACATCTTTTACACGTTAATTACTTGTTATAGTTGCATGGATGACGGATTGTATTCCTTAATACCATTCATGGGGTGGCGCACTTAACTCCCCAATTCTATGAGCTCTTATCTCCTCCTATGCCATGCCCAGCACATCCATAGGGATTATAAACAGTGGCTCATGCATTAAATACAACCAATAAAGACCTAGTGCACATCGGTTCATGTTTCCTAAGACGTTCAAGCATGTTACCATTAGGAGATCTGCCAGTTTTCTTAAGCCTAACATCAAATTCATTCATCCAATACAATTATAAACAAGTAATCAACACATAATTAACATCTAGGTTTCATTAGATCCAAGCAAACACAAGATAGATCTAGCCTAGCATGATGGAATTAAGACAAGAACACGATATAGACAACCAACACATAGACATATTGATTGAATTAAAAGAATACTTATCTCAATTACACATGAAAGGTATCAAGGGCTTAGAACCCTTGAAAAACCTGTAAAATTCGCACCAAGTTCGTACTTAGGGTTTCTCCAAAACTTCTCTTTTTTTATGTGTGAAAATTAGAAAACTATATATAGGAAATAAGGTCTGACGGCGTCAAGACAAAGTTTGTGACGCCGTCACCTCGCCGCCAAAACTCTTCTCGGACTGCCTTGATCTACTTTTGACGCCGTCATGTGTTGTGCCTTTCCAGGCCGTCATGCATTTTACTCTTGACGCCCTACTTCGTGACGCCGTCAAATCTGTACTGGATCGTCCTGGAAAGTGCTCTTGACGTCGTCAGGAATTCCTTCTTGACGCCGTCACCTACTGTTCCCAGCAAGGAAAATTAAGACTTTGGCGTTTTCTTCACTTTTATGCTCCAAAAACGTCCGAATTGCTTTCTTTTCCAGATTTCACTCCCAAAGTACCTAAAATCACAAAAGGAACGATTTAGGGCAATATTTGATCAAATAAGGTCAATTCCGGGCTTAAATGACCCCCTAAAAGTGGTTCATTTTTCGCCTCATCAGAAAGCATAAGTTTACACTGAGAATGATGATTACAACTATTTTTAATTGAAAATTACAATTAGAAAGCAGAATTACACTATTACGATTTTTTCTAAACTAAGCTAAAACTAAATTAACTAACTAACTGTCTCTTCTGCTTCTTCTTCCATATATAGCCTCCAATTGTGTCTTGTGGGTTCCACAAAGCTCTCCCAGCAATAATACTATCCATTGGATCCCTTGAAACTCATCCTGGCCATTTGTTGATTTTGGCGGGAAAATCAATTTGAGCAATTGGGGACTGTTTTGTGGCTTTTATTTGTAATTGGCTGGTTTTGGAGGTGGAGTGAACAAGTAGGGAAGGCTAGGGGTGGTGGATGAAAGAAGTGGCAGGTTGTTATAGGTGTGGTGGCAGGTTGTAGATATTAAACGTGGCATCCCCTAGGGCAAACCCATGGGGTGGGTTTTGGTTTAGTTGGTGGAGAGAGATAGTGAGGTGGTGAAGGTGTAAGGATGTAGAGTGGTGAGGTGGACGAGAGGCAAGTAGCAGGGGATGAGGTAGGGTTGGGAGGTGGAAGAAGGCAGGGTCAACGCGGGTCAAAGACCCCGTTTTATTAATAAGGGTTTGTGGGCTTTTATTTTGTTTGGGCCTGGGAAACAGATTTGGACCAGGTTTGGATTGGATTTGGAAATTGGACTTTAATAATACAAAAGGGTCCATAAGGTTTAAGTAATATTTCAAGGACCAATTTTGTAAAAACCTGAATTTGAGGGGCTGAAATGTACTTTTTCCCAAAGTTATCAAAAGGATATAATTTGCCAATATTAAATAGTACAAGGACCTTATTTGATAATTTCTATGTTTTTTAAAATTCCAAGGACTATTTTTGCCATATTTGAAACTTCAGGGACCAAATTTTCAAATTCCTCAAATTTTCCACCAAAGGACCAATTGTGATAATTCTTGATTTCTCAAGGACCCTTAATGATAACTTTCCCAATTTAAACACCCGGGGACTAAAACTGTCAAATTTGCAAACTCCAGGGACCAAATCTGTAATTTCTGAATTTGTGAAGGGTTGAACCTGTAAATTCTCAATAAATACCACAAGGACCAATTATGTCATTAATGAATAGTACAAGGTTTGTTTTTAATATTATTCCATTTTTTAAAACCTGAGGACTAATTTTGACATTTTTGAAACTTGGGGGACTAAAGTTGTAATTTTGCAATTTTTAACTTTAAAGGACTTATTTTGACAACTTATGAATCCCCAAGGACCTTTGATGATATTTAACATGTTTTGAATAACCAGGGACTAGATTTGACAACTTTTGAAAGTTGAGGGACTGAAACTGCCAATTATGCAAACTTTGTACGTTTTTCATCTGTTTTTGATTATTTTGCATTTAAAACATATAAAACACACTTCTAAGATATTTTCATTATTTTGATGCATATTTGAGTGTTTTTGGATGTTTTGACAGCTCAGATTAGTATAAAATGATGAGTATTTAGACACTCATCACAACATCAGTAGCTTCTCTTGAAGCAGCATCAGTAGCATCCTGTTCTTCAGTGTGAGGGGCTTCAGTGACATTCTCCCCCTCAATTGTTGCCGGAGCCGCGGTGATGGCAGGATTTGGAGTACTGAGTGAAGCTGAGGGAGTAGTGCCCTTGAAAGCTTGATAGATCTCAGTCATCATGGACTTGATGTCAGATGTGTCTTGTTGTATGGTGGAGACTTTGGCTTCTAGAGACGCCTGAGCCCCTTTAATTGCTGACATTCGAGAACCAAGGTTCCAGGCCATGGAGGTTGAAGCCTGAGTCTTTACCAAAAGCCGTTTGCTTCTGGACTAACCAACTCTTGATGGAATAGTCAACATCTTGGTGAGCTGATTACCAATTATGGTTTTTCCACTGCCTTTACCACAAGTCATAATCTTGCGGGCTAGCCAACTCATTTGCTTTTGAGGATATGGGGAGTTGAGGAACCATACAATTTTGGGCAAATTGCAAGCCATCAACGGATTTGAGATATCTTTACCAAGAGCCGTTTGCTCCTGGATTAGCCAATCCTTTTGTCGTTTAGACATGGCGGACTGATAACCACAAAAATTTTGAAGCTCAAGTGAAATTTTTTTAAATTTATGCCAAAAACGGGGGTACTAGAAGATATAATGTGATAAAATTCGCAAGAATTTCCCCCCTCCCCCACACTTAGAATTGAATATTGTCCTCAATATTCAAAGTCCCGGCTATTATGCCGACTCTTTGAAAGTAAAAAGGCAACATTACAAGCTAAATGTGGAAATAACATTTTTCACTTTATTTTATTTAGATATATATACATTTTTTTTGAGAGTATATACATGGTAACAACAGCAGGGGCAACGCCCCCACACTTAGGGTGAAAACCCTGTATGCATGCTACTATTTTTGTTTACCGAGTCGCTAGCTTGACTCGACCCCGAATTCATTCGTCCTTGGGAAAGCATGATGTTGAAGAAACAATCTCCATCGGACTTTCATTCAAAATGTTTGGATAAACATTTGAAGCACGTGAAAGTTCCACACAGATGAGATACACAGACCCTGGCTCAAAATTTATAAATGAGAATGTCGGGGTCAAAGATAGTGTCTTCATTCCCGAAGGAGTGAAGAAAAGGAGAAATCACCTGGTAGGTGAAGGAAAGAAGAGAGATCTGAATAGCAATTAAGATAAGAACTTCCTCCTCAAGAAATGCACATTCAAGTGGAGGAGGCAAGCCCTTAAGCTTGATCTCAGGAAATTTATCAGTTTCCTCAACTGATTTGATTTCCTTATTATGAAGTTGTTTGGGTGGAAGAGGGGGAGATGGATTCGTTTAACAAACTTTCTAGAAAAAGAATGCCCCCCTCAGGATCAAGATAGTTATCATCAACTTCATACGAAGTTGAACTATCTAGGGCAAGGAAAGCTTCGACTTCTTCCAGATCATCTTTGAAATCAAAGAGATCATTACTTCCTGATGGGAGTGGACTGGTGTGAGTGAGTTCATCGGTGAACTCCTCGAGAAGAAAGTCAACTTTAGAATGGGGAAGGGATACATCAACATACTCAATGTCTCCATAAGATAAACAATCATCACTGGAATCAGAGACATTCCCCATTTGATCATTTGGATTATCATGGGGTGAAGGAATATCACACACTTGATCAAAAATTCCCTATGACTCTCTCGGGATTGGGACAAGGATCTCAACACTAGACTTTATTAATTCGTCCGATTCCTTATTAGGAACAGTGCTAAGATGCTCATCCCCCATGTTTAGAGAGTGAGTGTGAACTTCGGGTGTGATAACAACAGACTGAGGGAGTTGAGAAGGACCAGCAGTTATGGATTTTACAAGTTCCATTTGTTCATTTGCTAGTAACTTCTCTGTATTCTTATCTCCCTGATTTTCCATGGAAGGAATCACAACTGATGAACTCGATGAATCTTTTTGAATGATAACAATTTTATCTTCATCATCATCACTGTCATCATAGAATAGAGCAGCAGTGCGAACATTGGCACATATTTTAGCTGCACGCTGCTCAGCCAGTAATTCTTCCATGCTTTTTCTAGAATCTCGTTCTTTAGCAAGTAATTATGCGATAGATTTATCACGAGAATTTTGAATGAGTGGAGACTGTGGGGGTGTGGATGTGTCAAAACCAGAAGGTTGACATTGATCATCATTGTGAGGACCCCCACAATATACACAAGAAGAACTTGGATCATGGCAAAGAGAAATATTAGCCAACTCCTCCTTAAGATCTTTAAGTTTTTCAAGAACCTCTATATAAGGGTCTTGCTGGATGTGAGGAGTTGCTTGAATCATTTGGCACTGTGGAGGTGGGTCTTGAAACGAATAGTCGTAATTGTTACAAGGAAATGGATTCCTTGTTTGACAATCAGAGCTAAAGTGTGGACCTCCACAGTACTCACAACAGTTGAACTGATGTGGCTGTGAGTCATAATTGTTATTAGGAAACTACTCATAGACAAGCGTGTTTCCTGATTGACAATCAGAACTGTAGTGTGAACCACCACAGTACTCACAACAGTAAAACTGCTGAGTCTCATGGTGTGGAAGCTGATGGAATGAATCAGTTGTATCCTGGTAGGAATAGGGATTCTGGTTATAGACAGACCCGTTTCCTGACTCTACCATGATACAACTGGGACAATTACCACCATTATAAGGACCTCCACACCATTGACAATCAAGATGGTGAGGATAAGACATAGAAAGAATCAAAGGGTTTTGGAGGGTAAGAAATGTAGAATCAAAAAGGTAAGAGGGTAAGGATGGATATTTTTGGGATTTTTAATAAACATTTTATAAGAAAGAAAATCTTTTTGTGTTTTTGTGTTCGTTGAAAACTGATTTAAAATGTTTTCGGGAACAGTTTTGTTTTTATAATAAGAAAATATGAACAAGGGATGGATAAATATACAATTAGCGTGTATCCAGAATCACTGATACGTAAAACCGTTTAAAATACGTGCACAACCTCCCCGGCAACGGCGCCAAATTTTGATTGGTGTGAAACGGTCAGATAATTATTGGTCAACCACTTATGAATGGTCAACTATAATAGTCAAACAGCTTAAACCAATGCTTCCGCGGAATACAGTGTTTTCCCGGGTCGTTATATCCCAACGAGGTGTGATGGTATAAAAACGGGATTGTGATCGGGTGGTTTTGAATGGGAAAAAGGTGTGAGTGTTTTTAAACTAAGGCTTTATAAAATAAAATAACTAATATAAACTTTTTTAACTAAAACTTAAACCTAAATTATTTAAATCCTAAAACGCGTACGTTTAAATTAAAATTTACGTTAACGTATGAAACAAAACGTGAATTCTGTCAAATATAAATCCCACGGATGTGAAATTTATATTTTTGGAATCCTAATAACTAAATAAAATTATTAGAAAAATAAAATATTTTTTTAAGACTTTTTATCTATTTTTTTTATTAATTAAAAACTAATAAGACTTAATTAAACTATTAAACTAAATTAATTAAAAAAATACTAAATTAAAAGTTAAAATTATAAAAATTATTTTACAACTACATTAAAGTAATAGAAACTTTATAAAAATATAAAATTTCCTAAATACTAATTGATAAGCTATTTTTATAATTTAATACTAATTATTATTTAATACCTAATTTAACTATTTTTAATTTTAATAAATACTAAACTATTTTATAAAAATATGAAAATTTTTATGTAACTACTAAATGGTGACAAAAATGTGTAAAAAAAATAAATAAAAAAAAATAAAAAATAAAAAAATAGCTAAAATGTGTTAAAAATAAGCAGTTAAATAAGCTAGAATGTGTAAATAAGCTAACTATACTTATTACTACTATAAATACCTAATGCATCCCTCTTCCAACGGAACTGGTGCCCCAGAGCAGTTAGAAGGGGGTGTGGGAATTATGCATGTTATACTAGCTTGAGGTCCCAAGTTCGAATCCCACACCCCACATTTTTGCCAAATCTTTTTATTTTTCAATTTTTATTTTACACAACTACTTAATAACTATTTATAAGAAACTTTAATAAAGTAAACTTTTCCAAAAAGCTCTAATAAGCTCTGTGAGAGCTTATTTTCTTAACAGTTGGCTATTAAAGCCAAAACTTGGATTTTGGAGTTGAAAAACCTACAAACAAGCTATAAATTGAAAACTAATTATGAAATAAGATGAAACTAAGTTAATTGACTATAAAATAAGCAGAAACAAGTAAACTAGCACACTAGAATAAGCTAAAAAGCCAAATAAGCAAATCTGATTCCTGCTACAACCAAACAGGCCCAAAGGGCACACTTGAAGACCTTGTGGGGCCCACAGGAATGAACTAAGGTCTGATTTGAAACCTGTTCCAATAAGCTGAGCAATTGGGCTTTTCAAAAAGTCCAAGCTTGGCTTATGGGGTCCACTGGATAGCTTGTGAGAGGCTATGCAAAAACTAGAATACACTGAGTGATCAGTGTACTCAGCAAGATGGACAAGCTTAAAGCTATAAGCAGGCCTATCTAATAAGCTGGAAAATGAGATACGAGCTTTGAAACTTAGAGATGGACACATAAACTTCCTAAAAAGCTAAATTACTCAAGCTTTTGTTCAGTTATGAGCTTTTGATGAGCTTATAAAATGGACACACTTACACTGATGACTCAGTGTAGCTATGGATTTGGAACAAGCTAAAAGCCACAAGCAGGCTTATCAAATAAGCTGTTAAGCCCAAAAGAAGCCTGGAATTAGTGAGTTGGGTACAAGAGCTTCTCAAAAAGCCATAAGTCAAAAGCTTAAGTCCACAGATAAGCTTTGTGAGAGTTTATGAAATGGACTATTGAACCTGTGCACAGGGCACAATTTTGAAAATCAGCTAAATACAAAGCAGCAAATAAGCAGTTTACTAAACTAACTAAAAATTATAAAAAATACTATAAGTAAGACAAGCAGCAAAATAATAATATTCTAAAAGCACAAATCTTAACTTCTAATATTAAGCCATACACGAAATTCTAAAGTTAATTCAAAAAAACTGGAACTACCAATTTTGACTTTTATGCTATGAACTTTGGTTTGACTAATATGAAGTTTATTCTAATACTGATGATTTAAAATGTTATATGCAGCTATTATTGGACTGAATTAAGCTAGATTACTAACTTATGAAGCTAATGACATGATTATGTAACTTAAATCTACTAACAGTGTATGCAATAGCAAGTTTCAACTGATTTTGATTTTTTGATTGTAAACCTACATGTTTTATGATCTACATAAGCTAAGGACACCTAGTGGGACTTGTATGAACCAACTGCAACAACTAAACCTAGGCTAATCAACCCTAACTGAGCTGATCCAAACACCCCTTAAGTTAACTGAAAATGAGATTTATAAAGCAACCCTATAAATTAAACCTTGAAACTAACTTCTTAACTCATATTAATATCAAATAAACACAAATGAACTGAAATAAGCAAAAAATGAAGTACATGAGCAATGAATACCAAAATTGTGGAAATTGCTTACAATAGCATCAAACTGAGATAGGTAACAGGGCACCACACCACAACCTACACCTCTCTTGAGGTACTAAACCCAAGGGCATTCCAGAATTCCCTTGCTCCATGCCTTCTTCATTGTTGCCATTGATTTTTTTTTTATTTTCAACTTTTTTTTTTTGTATTTTTGATTATTTTTTATTCTTGACTAAAACTGAGTATAATGCTAAGTGACATTTATAAAAGCTTAATATTGACTGAGATGAGCTTACAGGACAAGGAAACAACACTGTTTAACTATTTAAAATGAAATTGTCAGTTTCACTCTAAAATGTCAAAGATTAATTCATAAAGGAAAACTTGATTATTTGATTAAGAAAGCATAAGTTTACACTGAGAATGATGATTACAACTATTTTTAATTGAAAATTACAATTAGAAAGCAGAATTACACTATTACGATTTTTTCTAAACTAAGCTAAAACTAAATTAACTAACTAACTGTCTCTTCTGCTTCTTCTTCCATATATAGCCTCCAATTGTGTCTTGTGGGTCCCACAAAGCTCTCCCAGCAATAATACTATCCATTGGTTCCCTTGAATTTGTGAAGGGTTGAACCTGTAAATTCTCAATAAATACCACAAGGACCAATTATGTCATTAATGAATAGTACAAGGTTTGTTTTTAATATTATTCCATTTTTTAAAACCTGAGGACTAATTTTGACATTTTTGAAACTTGGGGGACTAAAGTTGTAATTTTGCAATTTTTAACTTTAAAGGACTTATTTTGACAACTTATGAATCCCCAAGGACCTTTGATGATATTTAACATGTTTTGAATAACCAGGGACTAGATTTGACAACTTTTGAAAGTTGAGGGACTGAAACTGCCAATT
This sequence comes from Artemisia argyi, assembly GCA_030686995.1. Lineage (NCBI taxonomy): Eukaryota > Viridiplantae > Streptophyta > Magnoliopsida > Asterales > Asteraceae > Artemisia > Artemisia argyi. The sequence continues at coordinate 80,953,082 of CM060681.1, forward strand.
ATGCAAACTTTGTACGTTTTTCATCTGTTTTTGATTATTTTGCATTTAAAACATATAAAACACACTTCTAAGATATTTTCATTATTTTGATGCATATTTGAGTGTTTTTGGATGTTTTGACAGCTCAGATTAGTATAAAATGATGAGTATTTAGACACCCATCACAACATCAGTAGCTTCTCTTGAAGCAGCATCAGTAGCATCCTGTTCTTCAGTGTGAGGGGCTTCAGTGACATTCTCCCCCTCAACTGTTGCCGGAGCCGCGGTGATGGCAGGATTTGGAGTACTGAGTGAAGCTGAGGGAGTAGTGCCCTTGAAAGCTTGATAGATCTCAGTCATCATGGACTTGATGTCAGATGTGTCTTGTTGTATGGTGGAGACTTTGGCTTCTAGAGACGCCTGAGCCCCTTTAATTGCTGACATTCGAGAACCAAGGTTCCAGGCCATGGAGGTTGAAGCCTGAGACTGAGCTACCACTGATTGTTGCACAGCTGTAAGAGAGGATTGAACAGATGCCACAGTGGTATTGAGAGCTTGAAGATTTGAGGCCTTCATCAAGTTAAGTAGCTTAGTCAGGTTCACTGATTTCAGTTGATAGGTCTCGGATGCCTGAAGAAGCTTCCTAGTGAGTTCAGGATCATCCTTGACTGAATCTTGAACAGACTTAACCCCTGCATTCAGCTTGTTGAGGGATTCAATGAACTGATTAAGATAGGAGACCATCTTTGTCAGGGAGAAGTCAATGGAGGAATTTTGTTCCCTGACATCTTTATGAAATTCTTCAACTGCATCCTCAAGATTGAGGTAATGAACAGCTTGCTCAGTATACATGTCAAAAACTTAATCAGTGACCCCTCGGAACAAGGCATTGGTGGCCTTCTTGATGAACTTGGTGAAGACTCTCTCAGTGAGAGGAGCTGTATTATCGTCAGAAGCTTCAGACTTAGAATGTGATTCAGCAGCTTCATGTTCCGGAGACTGAGGAATTGGTTCAGTGATTTGCTCCTCAGTGTCCATGTCCTCTCCAGCTTCAAAAACATCCTCGCCACTGTGGAACTCATCATCTGAGAACAAGGCTGCCTGAATATCAGCCATGGACTGAATAGCTCCTCTTCATAAGAAGACTCGCCTTGGTTTTGGCCAGCTCCTGACCCCTCTAATCTAGCATATTGGGTTTTATTTGCCTGGTCCTTAGAGCCAGTTCCCAAGTTGTGCACACCTCCAGGAGTGGGTTTAGGTTCCATATCAGCGGGTGATATGTTTCCCTCTGAGTCTTTGTCCCCTGGGATCCCTTCAGACACTGACGGGCGTTTTTTAGTGCCATCTTAGGAATCGTGAAAGTTATTTCCCTATCAGTGGGGGGTATGTTTCCCTCCAAGTCTTTAGGATGAGTAGTTGTGCCCTCAAACAAAAGCTTGGATTTGCGAATGTCCTCATCAGGCACCTGAGTGGTTATGTCCCCCTTTCCAACAGGCTTGTGCTGGCCTGTCAAAGGTTTAGGGATGTTTACTTCCTGAGGCTTGGGTTGTGATTTACCCGAGCCTTTAGCAGGACGTGAAAGGGTGTGGGTCCCCTTCTCAGTCGAGTAGTGCTGCCCCACCGAGGATTTAGGACCCATTGCTCCCTGAGACCCTGGTTGTGATTTGCAAGAGCCTTTAGCAGGATGTGGAGGTTGAGTTGATTCCAACTCCACTGAATTGTGTATGTCAGCAGAGCCTTTGGGAATGGGTTTGTTTGAGGACACTGAGTGGGATGTCTCAGTGCCCTCCGTTGGCGGTTGTTTTGGGGTCAGTGAATCGGCAATTATTCTGAGGGTGTCAGCAGTCAAGGTCTATTGTTGTTTCCCCCTTTTGCCAGGCTTGGGGACAGAGGTTTCAGTGGCGAGTGACTTGGGTTGAGCCACCTTCCTGGACCCCTGTCCCTTCTTCTTCTTCTTCTTCTTCTCTCTCTTAGAGAGAGAAGAAATGGGAGAAATTTTATCTGCGCCCTGAATGGTTGTCAACATATACGTTGTCAGGACGACTTCTGTGACCTCAGTGGGGTCTCTTGAGTAGTTTTTCTTGTGTAAGACATCAGGTGCAAAGCCCATGACATCAGGCCTAACATACACAACTCCCAATAGATCCTTAAGCACATAGGAAATGAACCTAGGATAAGACATAAGTTTTTTCCTAGATTTTCCTGTGGTCAGTTTGGTGATGAGGTCTTTGAAGATGATTTCTACAAAGTCTATTTTTCTACATTCCATGAGACTGAATACCATCATTGCTTGAGTGGCATTCAATTGCTCAGTTGAGGATTTATTGCCCCTAAGGACCTGAATGGCAAATGTCATCAGGATCCTCCATGGGGCAGGGAACCAGGTCTTGACAATTGGGGCCTTCGCTAACAGGGCCCCTGGTGACACTTCAAGGTGTTGTTTGTCATAAGGTGCAAGTTCCAGCAGTATGGTTGTTACTTCTTCAGCCTTGGGTAGAGGTACAAAGGTCTCAGTGTAATCAAGACCTGTGGCCTTGATGAAGGTTTTGTAGTCAAGGGAGAGGGTTTTCTTCCCATTGAGCACTGAGAACCTGATGGTGGCTTCCTTGGTGACATCAGGTTTTTCAACCCTTGATGTGTACCAGAACTCCCTCAATAGGTCATGATATATGACAAAGGGGGTTTTGGTAAAGGCTGTGGAGAGGAAGCAATTTTAAAGAAATTTTACTACACCCTTATAGGCAGGAAAGCCTTCAGGGTAAGAAAAGTTCCCCACCACATTGTTCTTGGTCATTTCAACACCCTCAACTTGGAATTCCACGTTGGGGGCGTATGTAATAGCTTTGGAAGAAGCCATGTGTAAAGATTAGGTCTGGTTTTTTAAAAGAGGTTTTGATTCAAAGATTGAACACACACAAATTGAAGTAATTTTGTTCTTGAAATTTTTTTGCAAGAGTTTTCTTAATTTTAAAAGTGGGTGTGTGTTTTTCTTTGCGGGGGCATTTATAGGGAATGGAATTAGGATTGAAGATGATGTGGATATCAAATGGTTTGAATAAGTTTGAATTGTGATATAAAATTGGTTTGATATCCACATTAATGACACGTTTCCCATCACCCCTCTTTTTTTCGCAACATGATTAGATGAACAGTTGCGCGGCTCTGCAAAAGAAACTTTTGCAGAGTGATGTCACCACATATATAATTATGTGAGTAAGAGCATTTAATGCTCAGTGGAATTGGTGAGGTAGGTGTGGGGGCCCAAGATATGGATGTCAGTTGTGTAAGTAACATATATTCCTATATTTAATAGAAACCAGTTACCAACCTAGGACATTTACTAACTAAGTACTTAGAGCATTTAGTTAGGTATTCAATGCCATTTGATATCTTGAGCCCCCTGAATGATTTATCATTCAGTGTATTGATGATTAGTGATAAAGGTGATTTGTTGTATCACTGAAGAAAGGGTCTATTCAGGGATGAGTGGTCAGTGAGTATGATGAGGTGTACATCACTGAGAAATGGGTTTATTCAGGGACCTAAGAGAATTTACATCAGGTTGGAACAACTTTAATCAGTTGCCTGATTAAATGTCCAACATGCCCAGCTCAGCTTTCAGTCTGGTGAAGGTGGGTTCATCCAAGGGTTTTGTAAAGATATCAGCTAGCTGATACTCAGTGGGGATGAAATGTAATTCAATTTCTCCATTCATGATGTGGTCCCTGATGAAATGGTATCTTATGTCAATATGTTTGGTTCTTTGATGAAGCACAGGGTTGTTGGAGATGGCTATGGCACTTGTGTTGTCACGAAAGATGGGTACCATCTTGTACTGAATGCCATAGTCACTCAGTTGGGTTTTCATCCAAAGTACATTTGCACAACACCCTGCAACAGCCACATATTCAGCTTCAGCTGAGGACATGGCTACTGACTGTTGCTTCTTAGTACTCCAACACACAAGTTTACCACCAAGAAATTGACAGGATCCAGAGGTACTCTTTATATCCATATTGCAGCCTGCATAGTCTGAGTTAGTGTACCCTTTGAGATCAAACCCTGAGCATTTTGGATAGTACAAATCAAGGTTTGGTGTACCCTTCAGGTATCTGATGATTCTCTTGACAGCAGTGAGATGAGACTCTTTTGGATCACCCTGATATCTAGCACATAGACTATTGGATGTCAGGCCTTGAAGCCAGTAAGTACATCAGGGACCCTATCATTCCTCTATATAGGGTTTGATTCACTGATTTACCAGTGAGATCAGGACCAAGGTTATTTGGAGGAACCATAGGAGTTTTTACTGAAACCAGTCAGTGAGTTCATATTTCTTCAGTAAGTTCCTAAGGTACTTTCTTAACAAATGGATATGCCTTTGTCAGTTTGTTTGATTTGAAGCCCAAGAAAGTAAGTGAGTTCACCCATCATGCTCATTTCAAACTTAGTAGTCATCAGTTTTTCAAACTGTTTGCAAAGTTTGTAGCTTGTTGAGCCAAAGATGATGTCATCAACATAAACTTGGACAAGGATGACATCACTTTTTGTTCTATAGATGAACAGGGTGTTGTCAATCTTTCCTCTGACAAACTTGTTTTGGATCAGGAAGGCTGAAAGTGTTTTATACCATGCCCTGGGTGCTTGTTTAAGTCCATAGAGGGCCTTGTTAAGCTTGCAGACAGGGTTAGGAAATTCACTGTTTTCAAAGCCAGGAGGTTGTTGCACATAAACATCTTCTTTAATGTTGCCATTCAGGAAGGCACTTTTGACATCCATTTGGTAAACTTTAAAGTTTATGTAAGTGGCATAGGCTAGGAAGATCATGATGGCTTCCATTCTAGCAACCGGTGCAAATGTTTTCTCATAATCAATACCTTCCTGTTGGTTATATCCTTTAGCACCCAGTCTTGCCTTGTTTTTTATGACAGTACCACTCTCATTAGTCTTATTTTTTAAGACCCATTTCATTCCTATGACCAACACACCCTGAGGGCATTCAACTAGGGTCATGACATTGTTTCTGTCAAATTGTTCCAATTCATCTCTCATGGCCTGAACCCAACTTTCATATGTCAGGGCTTCTTTGACATTCTTAGGTTCTATGTCAGAAACAAAGTAAACATATAGACATACATTGGCTGATGCTGCCTTGAGTTTAGCAGCCATGCTTCTGGTAAGCATCCCTTCCGTGGGCTCACCAATGATGTTCACAAGTTCTATTGTTTTAGACTTAGTCCAGCTATCCTGAGGTTTAGGATAGGTGTTAGAACTTGTAGAAGCCTGATAAGTTGGAGGTGTTGGTTCAGTCATAGGTTCCTAAGGTGTTTCAAGATTTTGATCTTCAGTGACCTCAATGTTAACAACTTGATTACAGGGTTCCTGAACAGTTGGTTCAATGGGTGTAGTCTCATTGGAGACTTGTTGAGTATCAGTGACTTCACTGATGATTGGTTGAGGTAGATTGTGAGGAATGATGTAGTATGAAATATCTACATCAGTTTGGTATTGAGTAGAAGCATTGCTTTCAGGATGATACTCATCAGGAGGGTATCTTGATGAGTCATCAATACCAATTTCCTCAACTGAGGAGTTAGAGAACCTGATGGATTCAGTACTCTCATCAACAGTAATGTGATAGGTTTCCTCAGTTTGCTGTCTCTTAGTGTTGAACACCCTGAAGGCCTTGGAGACAAGAGAGTATCCCAGGAAGTATCAATCATCAGCTCTTGCATCAAATTTACCCAAGTGATCCTTGTGATTATGAATAAACACAGGGCAACCAAATACATAGAAGTAGCTGATGTCAGGGATCCTTCCTTTGAATATCTCATAAGGGATCTTATTGTGCCTTTTCACAATGATGGACCTATTTTGAGTATAGCAGGCTGTTTTGACTGCCTCAGTCCAAAAGTGTTTTGAAAGGACTGAGCCATTCAACATTGTTCTTGCAGCCTCAATGAGTGTCATGTTCTTCCTTTTAGCTACTCCATTTTGTTCAGGAGTATAAGGAGAAGAGAAGTTCTGAGATATACCTTTCTCATCACAAAAACACTCAAGGTCCTGGTTTCTGAATTCAGTACCATTTTCAGTTCTTATTTGTTACTCCTTGACATCATTTTGATTTTCTATGTTTCTGACAAAGGACATAATTGTAGCAGCTGCCTGACTCTTTTTGGTCAGGAAGTAAACCCAAGTGTATCTTGAGTATTCATCCACTATGACCAGAGTATACTTCTCATGGTTGATAGACATTGGACTAACAGGTCCAAAGAGATCCATGTAAAGGAGGTGAAGGCAGCTTTTGATGGAGAAGGTTTGTTTGGTTTTGAATGATACCATGTGGTGTTTTCCCTTTTCACAAGCAGAACATGGCTTGTCTTTGGTATACACCAGGGATGGAAGGCCAAGAACCTTGTTCTGTTTGGCCAGGTTGTTGATAGATTTGAAGTTAAGATGAGAGAGTCTTCTATGCCATAGCCAGTTGATTGTCTCACTTGCCTTAGTGAAAAGGCAAGTCCCATTTTGAGTGAGGGTTGACATGTCAAGGACATAGACATCATCCCTCCTGGGAGCAATCAACACAACTTCCTTGTTGGCATTGAAGATGGTTCCCTTCTTATCATCAAACTGAACTATGTATTTTGCATCACATAGTTGACTCACACTGATGAGATTGTACTTGAGACCATTGACATAAGCTATTCTTGTAAAAAATATACCATTGCAGTTTACTGAACTTGGGTCCTAGTTCTTCAGTGGGAGCTGATGAGTTATCACCAAATACTACCTTGGGTCCTAGTTCTTCCACATATTTGTGCAGATAACTCTTCACACCAGTCATACTCCTTAAGCATCCACTATCGATGTGCCAAACAGGATCCCTGGTATGTTTCTGCACAAATAGTAAACTGGGTTAGTTTTTCTTGTTAACCCACCTCCTAATGGGCTTAGTCCTTAGGGACTTTTTGAACTTAGCTAAAGAATCATTATATGAAGTAGAATGAACTGAGCTTCCACATGTTTTACATTTTGTGGTAGATGAAGACTCAATAGACTGTGAAGTGCTAGAAGTGGTGTTTCTTCTGGCTTGAATGACCTTGTCATGTCCTCTGTCATCATGAGAAGGATCTCCACAGATGTTACAACAATTGTTCATCATGCAATCATCAGGAAGATGATCATTGAACCCACAGAAAGGACATGGCAAGAAAGGCTTAGCCCTCTGTCTTTGTTTGGAAGGAGAGGCATACTGATAACCTTGTGTTTTGTAAAGGCCTTGTGTTTTCAGGGATGCATAGTGAGAGTTGTGATCAGAAGTCTTGTGGTCCTCTTGTTTGCATATCATGCAGAACAGGATTCTGTAGCAATTATCAATGGAGTGGTTTGGATGATTGCAAAGTTCACATCTCACTGAAGGTCTGGATGTGGATTTTGGTTTGGAGGAACTTAAGGAAGTTGCTGGTTGTTTAGATTTTGAGTCAGAGAGTTTTTCAGTGGACTCGATCTTTTCACTCAACTTCCTGACAAGTTCAGCTAACTGATCAAACTTAGAATCAGTGCTTTCAGGTTTCACTTTAGTGGATACTGAAGGTGTGTGGGTTTCAGAAGGTACTGAGGTAGGTCTTTTCAGGATAGTTATTCCTAGACTTGATTTTTCCTTGGGAGAATGAGGTTGATAGACTGATGGTGCACGATCAGAACTAGGTGCAGCTCCCTGAAGTTGTTTCAGTGGAGGGAGTGGTGATTGTGAATCAGACTTAGACTCAGTGATGGACTCAGTACTACTGGGTTCATCAATGACTCCTAGCATTTCCTTAAATGGCCTGACTTTCAGGCTCCAAAATTCTTCCAGTGTTGAAGTTTGGCAATTTACTGTCAGGATTGACCCTTTCAATCAAATCACTGGATTTTGGTGCAAGTTCTTTGCTAGAGAGTTTGTTAGCTGATAGAAAGGTTGTTGCATGGTTACTCTCCCCAGACACTTCAGTGAGTTGATCTTCACCCAAAGTAGCCTTTTCGGTACTGGGTGTGAGACTCAGTGTGTCAAAGAGTTTGGGGTTCTTTTGAGTCCATTCCCAAATGACAACCTTTTCTTTCTTAAGTTCTTCCTGAAGAGCTTGATTTTGTTTTACAAGTTCAGAATTTTGAATTTGAAGTGTAACATTTTCAAGTTTGGCTTGTTTTAAAGCAAGAAGTTCATCCCTACACTGAGTTAACTCAAAACTCAGTTTGTTAAAATTTGAAAACAAGTTTAATCTTTGCTCTTCAACATACTTAAGATCAACACTTATATAATCTAAGTAAGATTTCCAATTAGAATCATCATCCATAGTTAGTAAGATGTTTACCTTTCTCATGGTGATGCTCACCCACTCTCCATTCCTTGCATGACTCTTTCCCATAGCAAGTTTGTTGTCTTCAGAGAGAGCCATCAGGGCACTGACATGAACTTCTTCATCCTCAGAGGACACTTCTTCCTCATCCCAATCAAATGTTTCAGCAACTAGCCCCTTGTTTATAGCCTGAGCAAGTTTAGGAGCCTGAGATGACTGAGTGACTGAGGAGGATGACTCCAGAAGAGCAAGTTTGGCCTTGGCCTTTATATATTTGGCTTCAAAATCATTTTGGGGAATTTTTTTTCGATCTTGTTTTGAAAAGACTGACTAGATTGAAGCAATTTTGGTTAAAACTTGCTTGTTCCTGAGAAAGAGTTGTTTCCAGAGAATTTGTAAGATGGTTCTGAGGTTATTTTTGAGAAACAATCTTTTGCAAAATGACCTTTTTTACCACATTTAAAACATTCAGTGTTGTCATTTGCTTTTGAGTTTACAAAATTTTTGTTTCTTTTGATAAATCTTTTTGAGTTAGCAAGAAGTTCCCTTTCATGAAATTCAATTTGCAAATCATTTAGGTACTCCTCACTAGTTCTTTTATCAACCTCATCATCTGATCTATCTTGAAAATCCTGCACAACACCATTGGAATAGAAAGCAGTAGATATGGGTGAAGAGGTCAGGGTCTTTTTAGTCTCTTAAGCCTTCTTGGAGTCAGGGTATCTCCTTGAGATTAGGTTATCCTCATAGAGAAATTTACCATAGATCTCAAGAAGCTCAAAAGTTTGGAGGTGATTAGCATTTCTCAGGCCCTGAGAGAAGCTTAGCCATTTCTCAGGGAGACTGTTGACAAATCCAACATTGATTTCATGCTTAGACAGGGTGACACCATCATTGGTCAGCTCATTTAGGAGGGTCTTATACCGGGTATAGGTCTCTGAGAGACTTTTAGAGTCTTTGGCCCTAAAAGTATTGTACTCAAGTTTCAGGTCCATGATCCTGTTTTCCTTGGTATCTGAGGGGCCTTCATAGTTGTGAACCAAGTCAGTCCATGTCTGCTTGGCAGTATGACAATTGATAACTGATTCTATTATATTGTTAGGAAGACAAGATATAATGATGCTTTTCAGACGTTGGTCTTGATTGACCACCCTCCTCTCACCTTGGGTCCACTGAGCTTCAGGTTTGATTAAACCTTGAGCAGTTTTAGGGATATATGGACCATTATTAATAAGCTTAATGTAGTATAGTTCCATCCCAGTCAAGTAGCAAAGCATGCGTTTTTTCCACTTGTTGAATTTTCCAACTTTCAAGTCTAGGGGCAGTAGCAGAATAGCTTCCACCCTTTTTATCGACAAGTTGGGGAACATCAATGTTAGCCATGGTGGGATCTTGATTTTAAAACTTTTGAGCACTCTTTAGTTTTGAAAACAAATTATGAAAACTTTGAGCACTCAATAGTAAATAAAGAGTTAAACTAACCAAGTTCCATTACTTTAAACAAAGATGAAGTTGATTAACAACAAAAAAAAAACGTAAAGATAAAGAGACAATATTTTCAACGTTTAATTCTTTATTAGAAGTTAATCAAAAGAATTATACCCAAGTGTTGCGGAATAACACTTGGGATTGAAACGACAAGTATGGTATGACTCCTTTCTAAACCCAAACAAAGTTTGAGTGACAACTAAGGGTCTCACTGAGCTATCTCAGGGACTATGTTGTTCTTTGGAGGAGTAAAAGTTGTTTGTGAATGTCAAAGCATTAATTGCAAAAACTTGTCAACTTTTACTCCTCACTTATGCTACCTATTTATACACAAGTAAATTACAACTTTACTGATAAAGACAAATTGATGACCTAATCTAGTAGAGACAAAATACTTACATATTTTGATTCTGTTACAATGGACTATATTGGGTAAAAGACAATGTGCCTTTCTGATGCACAATGATGACACCATCCGAACGTTATGCCATTCAGGGAAAGTTTGACTTCAGGTTGATAAGGACACCTGTTGATACATTCAAACTTTTCTCGCTTTGTCCCGCCCATTCTTCAGTCTTCAGGTCTTTAGTCTTCAGTCTTCAGTACTTCAATAGTTGTTGAGGAGTCTTGGGGTTCAGTGAGTTATTGTCATCCTCACTGAACCCATCATCTTCTTCTTGGCTTAGATGGCACTCGCTGAGTTCCGCCTCACTGAATGGAGAACCTTTCTACATAGGCTCGTTCTAAGCATCCTGAAGATGACTCACTGAGTTACTGTTCACTCAGTGACTTGTTGGTGTTTACAGATATTAAACACTTAAGTTATTTTATGTTCAAATCCAAGTTAGAGGAAGTTTGGGGAATTCAGTGACCCAACAGATATACATGAAGGTTGCAAAATCGCAAATTTGTAGTCAGGCAGTCAACCTTTTTGTAGCTTTTAATCGGTTTAGGAGGGATTAATCGGATTGACATTTTCGGCAAGTTTTGAGTATTTCTATCGAGTTTTGTGTATTCCTAACAAAATTTCCCTTAAAAGCATCTTGTAATAGATATAAACAACACTATAAGTGATTGAAATTAGTTTACGAGGAGCTTTGGTATTTCTAGTAAGATTTGCAAGTTTCCAGCAAGTATGACCACCGTTGAAAGTCATTGACCACAGTTGATCGATTTATTAGGCTAATTTACACAAATAAAAAATGTTAGTGGCCTAATAACGCTTAAGCGATGATTAATCAACTTTGTAGGCTTTGTTTTTCACCACTATATATATAATTATAGTATATAGATCCACCAAAGAATGACACACCCATGAATATTTCATAAATTTTGGAAAATCAAGTGTGGATTAATTTGAATGGATAATTGATCCAATAATTAATTATACTAAACTACATCTACTTTTAGCAAAATTGCCGTTGTGAACAAAAACACAAACATATAGAAAAGAACAAAAGTAAAAATTGATTTGCCCGGGTAGTTTACCCAGATAAGGGGGCATTCAGTTATTAAGTAGAGAAAGAACAAAAACATTAATTGTGTTTTTATTCCTTTCATGCCACATATTACAAGCAAGCATTAATTTTATTTTTAGTCAGTTTACCCACTGGGTAGGTTAAGTTTTCTTCATTAATTGAACACTTGAAAATATTTTGTTTAAATTATTTGCACATTATAATGTACAAATAGTTAAATTGTGCAAATCATCGCCTAGTGTAATGTGTATTGCATTTGCATCTTTAACTATATAGACCATTCTATGTCGTCCTATGGAGCTCTTGTAAATTAAATTAGGCATCGTTTTTCAAGGCTTGGATATACTCTTTTCCATCACATTACAAGTGTTCATATATTTAATTTCTGGTTGTCACAAGATACGTGTACATTTCATATTTTAATCAAAAGACACTTTAATGTGTATTTTAAAAACTTTGCAAAATTTTCAAAGTACAGTTATTGTAAGATGTAAGACGGAAGAAGTATTTGATGATGAGTAATAGACCACATAAGTAACATAATAACAAGTGCAATACCCGTGCATTGCCCGGGTACATTTTTTATTTTATTTTTTAATTATGACATTTGTATAAGTTTAACAATGTTAATATATATACGGTTAGAAGGATAAATGATTTAACAAATCAATGCCGAATTGTAGTACATCAACACGACTCTTTGTAGCCCAATTCGTTGCATATATATTAAGAGGAAAAGAAAGCTATCTAAACTATCCATAATAATGCCATACTCGAGTTGTGATAGACCAACCATAACAAATGACTCAAAAGATATTTCAAACTGAGCGTTGCTCAAGCCAATATAAAAAAAATAATAAAATAAATAAATGATAAATAAATAACAATAATAATAATGCGTTACTCGGTACATTTTATATTATATATGAAATACTTATAATAACAAATAAAATTGTAATATACGCAACGTACAAAGTTCAACATGTAATTTCTTAGTACAATTAATACATGTCCTCCCTTGAGATAGGGATTTTGTTTTTTATTATCTTTCTTATAGTTGAACATCACTATGATTATACATTTTATTTATTGTTCTTTAATTATTTATGAGACACTAAAAAAACATTTCAATATGAATATAAATCATAAAAAGCACATCATATTATTCACGTTATAAATATTTTTAAAAAATATGCAAAAACATAAAATATGGTTGTTGGGGTTAAAGAGAACATGATTAAGCATTCTAATTTCAAATTGAAAAAAAATGGGGTTAAAAAATTCGATGAGCTAACTAATATGAGGACGGCGAAGTAGCAGGCAGGAGAAAAAAAAAAAAAAAAAAAAAAAAAAAAAAAAAAAGTGGAATTGTTATTTCTAGTTGATATACATGTTTATCAAAGATTTTCATACCCCAAGTCTTTTACAAATAAACCATGTGTTAAAATAAAGAAACAACATTTCAAAGTATTGGTAAAGAAGTTGACTTATTCTTGATTTGATTTTATATGGTTAAGATCGAATATCAGGTTGATCCGACGACTTATAAGGGGTGCCATGTCACTATTTTTTCTCTATGCTCCGTCGGCAATATATAGTATAATGGCACATTAGTCACTTTATGTGTTGAGTAACATTAGGATACGACAACTAAAAACAAACTTTCATTCGAACTTTTGGAAATCCATTTTATCATAAAGATTAAAGATATGAAAAGTTACCACCTTTTTTAAACCACCAATGTACCACATCAAACAAGATGAAAATTTCCTTTGTTACTAGTATTATTCTATCTATAAAATCGCGTCAATACATTAAACTCTAGTTATTACGTCAACTCATCACAAATATCTTATACTATTATTTCTATTATTTTTCTTGATATCAAATTATCAATGTCCGCTACGTATCTTTCATTTACATAATTTATTCATTCTACCAATGTTTTCTAGCTCGCTGACGCTGTCCCTTTTACGCGTGCCAAGAATTTTGAGATGGCCTATAAGATTAATGTATAATTTATAGTAAAATAATCTAATAAAACTTGAGATTTTATTTTTATTTATTTATTTTCTCCAAAGAACGGTACAACACTTGAAATCTGGCCCCCGTTTTAAACCATCTAAACGAGCAGACTCCGGGACCCGAATCATTAGGAGAGAACCGCGAAGAGAAACCCCTAGAACTCACGACTTACTTAACACGATGAAAAGAGAGGTTTGCTAAGAACTTAAGAAGAATAATTAGATAGAAAAACAGTTTTTAGACACAAGCCTAATATTCTACTCCCTAAATCTCAATTTATAAGTCCACTTAATTATTTTGAATTGTATCTAAAATAAAATGTTCAGATTATGTTTACAACCAATTGTAAAACGTTAAAATGGTAAATCAGAAATCTTATTGGTTGGTGGACATCGTAACGTTTGCATGTTTTAAAACAGTATTTATTTTCAAAATGGACTTATAATTCAGGATCTAGTAAATTGTGTGTATATATTTAGATTATTAAGTTGTTCATACTCTAAGTTTTTGATAAAGCATCTGTATTGAATTAATCGTAACCATAACTAGTTACATAATATTGACACACTTCAACTAGTACTAACCTTGTAACTGGAAGTTAAACCTTTTGTGGAAAAAACGAGCAACATTTATAACATGAATTTCATTTCTCAAAAGCAACACTATTATTGGGAATGCAATGTTGACGTTCTATTTATATAGCATTAATTGTTTCCCAAGTAAAATTACAATAAGAAAAGGAAGTTTGGCACCGTAATCTAGCCTTTTTAAATGTCTAGGGACCAATAACGTAACTTTAACTTGCGAGATAAAAAAAACGCGGCTTCATAGGAGTGGATAAGAAGTCACAAAATTATGTATGTCTTATCGGCCCAAAACTATGAGTTATATGCATTAGAGACCATCTTACTATAAGAAACTACAAACAAGCCCCTTATTCAAGTTTTTTTTTTCTTAGTCAAAATAAAACGACGTGCATGTGAAAAATAAGTAGTAACTCAATAAGTAGTTACATATCTAATTAGGTCAAAATTGTTAATAGAGATACAATTTGGTGTTTGCTTGTCGCAATTTTGTGTCATCTTTAGTTATCTTTACTAGATTGTAAAATTTACACGTATCAGCTTTTGCAATACCAAAAGATTGCTTACCGTTAGTATTCATGACTTCATGCGTATATAGTTTATTGCAGAAAATAATTTTGGAAGTGTCAGTGATGTGTTTTGTCTTACCAAAAATGTTGAGATCAAGTCGTATGATCCTGATAAAGATGCAATTTTGTCAGAACTTGTTATCGACCTCCTATACGAAGATATGCATCTTCTCTTAGAGTTACGAAAAAGATTTTAGGTATATAAAGAAAGAGTTCAATTTAAAAAATGATAACAAAATAATCTAATGCAAAGATAGTTATATATCATGATATATTTATTATTGGGATTATTTCAATTGGCACTATGAAACCAACTACTGTATTGTAATTGTTAATAAGTTACTACAGTTTTTGTAGCCACAATAGTTGTTAAGCTTGCCATAAAATACATTTTTTTGCAAGTGCAACAACCTTACTTAATACATCGATGCAAGGTACGAAACAGATATGTTATAAATGGAGGAGGATCATCTAAAGTTGAAAAAACAACTTTAGTAAAGTTGGGGAAGTGTGAGCCATTGAATTTGATCCACTAGCTCAAATCAAAAGAAGATCTTTTGATTTGAGTCATTGGATCAAATCCAATGACTCACACTTCACCAACTTCACTAAAATTACTTTAAAAGATCCTCCTCCGTTATAAACAGTCACACATCTAACCAATTGTAAAGTTCAATTATATAGTTCTTTTAGCAATTTGTTTTCTTCTTTATGTTGTATGTATAGTGCCCAATGGTATTGACTCTCTTAATCTAATATCTCATTAAAAATGTGGGCAATCTATACACTAGATCTATAACTAAGGGAGCTTAAATAAAAATATCTCCAACTTCAAGAATATAATTTAAAGTTGATAAGCCCACCAAAGCACATACGTCATCCCATTAATGTTTTCCATATAAAATTACAAACTAAACATCAACGTGAAATGAACATGCCCACCATATTTGATCATCATACGATACAAATTAACGACTTAGTCAATGTCTTTTTTGTAAACTCGACCACAAACCACCTTTAGATTACTACCAAAAAGATCACAAGAACCTTAAAAGGTGTTGTGATTCCTTTTTCTTTTTTGTTCAGGTGATACATCCAAAATCTCTTGTGTGCACTAATAAAGTTCTTATAAATGGAACTATTTTATTAGATGCTTTTGCTTTAAGTTTGAGAAAATTTGTTGCTAGTGTTAACTACTTTTTGATGTTTCCTTTTATAGTAAGTAATATTTGGTTTAAGAAAACTGAATTGCTGTGATCTTTTAGTTTTTTTGGAAATTGTGGGTAGAAAGTTGTATTGGGTCAATGATGAATGATGGTAGTCATGGTAGCTCCAGTGGTTTGCCTCCTTTCATCGCCAAGACGTATGAAATGGTTGACGATCCCTTAACTGATTTGATCGTCTCGTGGAGTCAGAGTAACAAGAGTTTTGTCGTGTGGAGTCCACGCGAATTTGCTGGTGAATTGCTTCCAAGATTCTTTAAACATAATAACTTCTCAAGCTTTATCAGACAGCTTAATACTTATGTAAGTCAACCTGTTCTTCCATTTCATTAACAGTTTGTTAAACAAAATACCAACGTAGTATTTTCAGTTGTCGCGTTTTAATATTATCAGAAGATGGTTTTGTGTTCCGTCTGCGTCATTAACTTTGTTTGCAAAATGAATCTCTCAGAAATCAGCTTTCAGAATGATAATCTTGATAGGAAAATGTTAAAATTATTTATCAAAACAAACAGGTAAACGAATGAGATTTTTCCTTGTTAATGATTCAGATGTACAAAATGTTAAATTTACGTATAAAAATGTTAAGTATTACATAAAAAAAAAGGTTGATATTACTGGTTACAAAGTATGTTGGTATATAATTCAAACAAAGTTATTAATCGAAATGTTTATCTGGTGTTTGTTTATAAATCTTGCAGGGTTTTCGAAAAATTGATCCTGAACTATGGGAGTTTGCGAATGAGGATTTTATAAGAGGTCAACCGCATCTTTTGAAGAACATCCACAGAAAAAAGCCGGTTCATAGTCATTCAGTCCAGAATCTTGCAAACAATGGAGCTTCTTCGTCATCTTCATTGACTGAATCCGATAAAACTAGATACAGAGAAACTATCAATAGGCTACAATACGAGAAAGAAACACTTTCTTTAGAGTTTCAAGGACACCAACAAGAGCAAGAACGCTTAGAACAGGAAGCACGTGCATTAACAGATCGTTTAAAGCGTGCTGGCAAACTCCAAAAAGACATCCTTTGTTGTCTAGATGAATTCTTGCAGAAACCACGTCATGAGTTCGAGTTCACACCACAATTAGTGCAAACAAACGATAGAAAGAGGAGGATGTCAGTGTTGCCTGAAACTAGTACTAATCAAGTTTGTCCTTTTAATATCCCAGTTCGTGAGAATATAAGCGCTGACGCCCTTTTAGCATTAGACACGGAATTGGTAGAGCAACTGGAATCGTCCCTCACGTTATGGGAAGGTATACTAAAAGACGTAGATGACACTTTTGAGAAACAAAGATGGTCATTGGAGTTAGATCACGAATCTGTAAGTTGTCCAGATAGTCCAACTATTACCTACCCATTAGAAGATATCAATATGGGTTCTAAAGAAAGTAAGATTGACATGAATTCTGAACCGGATAATGCTGTTGCCACTAAAGAAACGAGTGTTAATCTTAATGTTAACGATGTGTTTTGGGAACAGTTCTTGACCGAGAACCCTGGTGGTTCGACGACTAATAGTGTTGAGGAAGTTGCACAAGCGAATATAAAAGAAGTTGATGGAAGGAAGTTTTGGTGGAATATGAGGAGTATAAATAATCTTGCTGATCAGTTAGGGCAGCTAACTCCAGCAGAGACAACTTGAGGATGTAATTTATATTGTTTTTAGGGCATTTTACATGTAAATTACCTTACGAGATGAGTTTTTATGTTTGTAAATATAAGGAAATTAATCCAGACCTATATGTTTTGGTTTGTATATGTTGCATACACTTCTATAGTAGACCTATATGTTTGACGTTCGGTTAAAAAAAAAAAAAAAATCTCATTCTTATATATTTCGGCATGTGAGCTAAGGAACCTAACAGCACGAATCATGTATAACATTATGAGATTAACCGAACTATGAACATATAAGTACGATGTCAAAGTCTCCAGAAATAGTTGTAAACTTGTGCCCATGATTAATGCGGTAGAAGGAATGGAAGGTACATATCACTTTCAATAATAAAATCTAATAAAAAAACATCAACATGTCTCCATCACTTTATTTGGAACCACAAGAGTGAATAGAGCCATCAAGTTTCAAATCTGTGTTTTTTGACTAGTCAAATTCAATCCTTCTCCTCATTGACTATGAAGAAAGGGTCCCATTTTCAGCATTCAAAAGAAGATAAAAGACACATTAAATAAAAAGTTATGTGGAACTTGGTGTTCTACAATGAACAAAAGGATGCAATTTAATAAAAAGAATACAATTGTTTACAACTACAAAAGGCCTACAAAGAACATTGAAAACTAAAATATATAAGAAATGCACATTTGCCTTTCCATTGTTCTTGGAGATGACTCTTATTAAAGAAAGCTAATAAACCTATAAAATTGATGACTAAAAATGAAAAGATTAACCCATTGTACATGTCTTTGTATTACCTCGGTGATCTAGTTGAAAGACACCTTCCACAAGAGACGAATCTCAGCAAAGCCCGTGGCTTTCTCGGTCTAAATTTTAGACGAGAAATCTGCATACAAAAGACCTCTTTAGTGAGTTTACAATAATAATAAATCAAAGCGTTAACCGTAAAACCGGGTGGGTCATGCAACTTTTCAATTATGTAATGGTCAAAACACGCCACGTCGGGTTGGGTCTAACTAGCGAACACTTTTGTCCATTTATTATTTAAAAACATTAATAACCAATGTGTATTATGATTACAAAAACAAAGTTATTACAACACGTTAAATACTTAAATTGACTCGTGTTAGGATATAGTAGCAATTCTTAGTGGACTAAAGTGTAATTAATCTATGTATAAGGATTTAAATACTTTGTCAATTATCTTGTGATCTTGAGGTATCGACTTTTCTTGTGAACTTTTTGATTAATTCGGCGCTAAGCTCTCAGGTTTGTTGGAGGTTTTATTTATTTTTTTATTATCTAACAACGCGTTTTAGAAAACACAATCCAAATTGACCCATCAAAGTAAATGGGTCGAAATTTCCATATATAAAGTTAATAACCATAGTAAACAAATACTTCATGTTACCTTCCGACGAGCAACTTTAGATGCCTTCCAGCATAACAAGCTTCTTGATCTCGGTTCCATTCTTCTGCAATTTTAAGAAAGAAAGTTACTACAAAGATTCATCATATCAACACACTAATTGGTGGCCCATTTAGCCCATTTACTTATGACAGAGCTGATTTTGATCATGTTTTATGTGTGATGGGTCAAATAGAAAAATAGCTTAAAGATAACGGGTCAATTAAGTCAAATGAGTCAATGGGTCGAAAGCCGCATAACGTATGTATTTTTTTAACATACGACCCTCAAATCCTTTTTTTCTTTCCAAAAGGTAAGTTGGTACACATTCCTAAAAGAAATGTAACTTAATACGTAGACTATTCTTAATTATATTTGACAACCAAAAGTTTGAAGTTTTAGACAAAAAAATGTTTCTGGTCAACCTGGCCCGTATCATAAAGTTTGACGAGTTACCCAACCCATACACTTTGCAACCTCTAAATGTAATTTTCGAGGGTAAAAGGAAGCTTACAGATTCTCTTGTTCAAGCTTTTCAGCAATGGAAACAGCTTTGCGTGCCGACCAACCGTTTCTTTGTGATTCTGCCTGCTGGATTACATTTGCAAGAGAGACTTTACCTTTTACTATGCTCCTACATTGATTTTGTTCCCCTAATATTTTTTGAAAACTTACACTTGAATTCTTGTGAGATGAGGTAGCTTCTACTTTATCATTGTTATCATAATGTGATACAGCTTTTCTTTCTCTGGGAGATGCTTCTACTTCAATGATCTCACTTCTTCGTTTTTCATACAAGTCTTCTTGGGATGCCCCTGATTCACTTCTCATTTCGATTGTAACTGGTGATCCAAGTACTTGCTCAAACGCTTTCAGAATGTGTGTTTTAAATTTTTCTGCCTTTGATTTTGTCACATGTGAAGTGAAAATAAGGTGAACCGTTGGAGCTGCAAAATGAAGAGAGATTACTATTTTCAACTTAGAAAAGAATCAGATAGTGTATCAAACTAAGGGGTGGTATGGCGTTTGGAAGTGCTTTTGCTGTTTATAGCTGTAATAGTCATATTTTGCTGAAATGCTGATTACTGATAAGTTGATAGATAAAACAGCCAAAAAGAACATCAAGGAAAAATGCAATATGAAATTTGAAGTCTCTCGGATTAGGTTAAAGGTAAGGATGAATTATAATTTTGTTTTATACCCTTAGAGCCTACCGTAAGCAGAGCTGGTGGCTCTCGTGTCATCCCACCAGCCCAACTCATGACGCCACCACGATACCAAATCTCGTGCCGTACCCACCAGCCCACGCGGTGAGTATTTTCCCATTTTTTTGTTGTATTTGTGTTTTATTGGGTTATGTGTGGGCCAGGGGGTGTCCTATAACCCCAACTTTTGGAGGGAGGGTGTTTTGTGCTGAGTTCTAGGTTCTAGTGTCATAGGAAAAAGTGATGGCAGCACTTTTACCCATGGCACCATGGGTACCTTATGATGCTCATAATAATCTGTTTTGCTGCAGATGGTATTATACTAATTCACTAACTGGCAATATAACCCAAAGAGACTAGATTTATGGGAAGGAAAAAGCACAAGTAAAGGGTATAACAAAATTACCTGCACCGAAACTAAGTGATGTCATCTTCCCTTCCTGATACAGGAACTCTCGTATGCTATTTATTTGGATATTCTCCAGCACCTCCAACCAAATTTCTTCGATTTCTTGCCTATATATACCTTCTTTCGTTTTCTTCTGAATTCCACTAGAGCTTCCACCATTTTTCACGAATCCCCTTTGCATTCCAACTGTCTCGCCATGGTCAAAGTTACTTTTCCGGGACCCATCTCTTCCACCACCCCCCAGTGGACTGTGATGAATGCTAGTATCCACAGATGTTGCAGGTAACACGTACTGCTGATCAGGAGCAAGTTGCAATAGAGCAGCGGTCAACCAAGTCAGCTTGTCATTCGACACTCTGAGCTGTTTTTCTGCTTCAGATAGCGTCTTTAATGCTAACCGCAACTTCTCCATATCTTCTTTAGATACTGAAAAATAAAACTGAATATGTAAGATAATGATGAAAAAAAAAAAAAAAAAAGATTGTGTGTGCCTTATAATTGGATCTTAATGAACTGAAACTTACAAGCTTGTCGTCTAAAGAACTTCCTTTTTGGTCTTTCTTTCATGTAATTATAACTACCAGCAAGAATATCGGTTATTACAGTTGCAAGTTGTGACATTAAAGCTAATGGCTCAACACCAGACTCCATAATTTCTCTTAGATGTTTCACGGTATTAACTGTATCTGCTGATAATGCGAAATCGAGTAGGTCGACTAATTTGTCATCAGATATAAGTCCCACCTGTGAATTTCATATATATTTATTAGTCGGAAATTAGTATTATAACTTTATAGGGAAAAATAGGAGAAATACCAGTTCTTGAACAAGAGGAACAGATATTCTTTGCCCAAGAAGACTCAGTTGCTCGAGTGTCATTTCAGCATCCCTTAATGACCCATCAGATCTCGAGGCTATAAGCTTTAGTGCATCTTTATCAATTTCAAAGTCTTCTTTAGTTGAAATCCACTGTAGCGTATAGATAATATCTGCATCTTTCAACTTTGGGAAGAAGAACTTTTGACACCTGGACACTATTATATGTGGCAAAAGGTCAAGACTTGAATTAACAAGTACAAAAACCATACGCCTAGGAGCTCGATCAATAACCTTAGATATCGCACTCCACCATTCTGGAGGCAATGTACCACAATCATCAATAATGAACACTCGGTACTGTGAAGGTTGATGAGAAACAATCATATTTTCAATCATTTCCATAATACCTTTGTACCCGAGATTATTCATGGGACCTACTTCTCTTACACTCCGATTCTTCCCCATATCGTGTGCTACACAAGAATTGCAATACCCGCACGGTTTTGGATGATCCAAAGATTGGCAAGTTAATGCTCGAGCAAATATTCGTGCACACGAGGTCTTCCCAGTGCCATGGGGCCCATAAAATACATAAACTAAACCAACTTTCCTTTTGGCTATAGCATTTGACAGAGCTTGTACTGCTAAATTCTGTCCCACTAGATCACGAAACGTCCGTGGCATATACTTTTGAGTGAGATTTTGGTGCCTGCTCTTGTGCCGTTGGTTGCGGGATCGAGCTTCTGAAGCGAGATCAGAGTCTATTTCACTATTTAATAAGTTATCAACATAAAGACCTAACTCACCTGAATAATTATGAACCCAAGCAGACCGGTTTTCTGCACTGTCTTGAGACCCGTCCATTAATAAAGGCAGTGATTCACCATTTGTAGATGACGTAGAGTGATCAGACATAACGGGCATTTGACTCAAGTCTCGTTGGCCACCTCTCTTTGACCTTGAATCTGATAAACCACATGAGAGACTTCTTCCCATATCAAGAAATGATTTTCCCCGATCGTGAATTCTTGACCAATTAAATGGGATCCCGCAACCATTCTTTGGACCCCCCGTGACATTCTGTTCACCACCATGTTCTTCTATATGTTGTTTTGAATGCGATGCACCTTCATCTACGAAATTAGAAGCCATTGACATCTCCTTTTTGGCTACCCGAGGAACTCTTCCTCTACCTTTAAACTTCCGCCTTTTGCCCCTATTAAGACTGTCATGTCTTCCGTGTACACGATTATGTGATGAAGCAACATTGTCGCTATCGATAGGAACATCATTTAATTGCTGAGAAAGAGTCTTCACGTGATCCTCTTGCTTACTTTTCCGCCCTTTTTGTTTGCTTATATTATCAGAACTTCCCGGATAAATATCACGAGCCAAATTAGCAGCATCTAATGGTGAATCATCTTTAAAGCTTCTTCCACTAGATACTTCTTTCTTGTCTCTTCTACGAATTACATCACTTGGGCCAACATTTGATGATGAGTTACCTGATAAAGCAGTGGACCGTCTTCCACCACCACTAACATCCTTTTCGACCCGTTTTGCTTGCTGGTCAAGGGCAGAAGGGGATTGAAATGCAGGTGGACTCATGGACGGATCTCTTAAAGATCGTGACCTTTGAAGAACAACAAGATCCCTAATAAGGGACCTATCGGTCATTACAGGACTATTTTTATGCATATGGTTTTTCAAGTGAATACAGTTTGTTAAATGAATATGGTTGCGTAGATGATCACTAATATCACCATTAGCATCTTTAAGTATCCGATCACGAACAACTCTGGTCATGATCCGGTTCTGGCTAACGAAAAGGAACAATAAAGATAACGTATCAGAAAATATGGCATTTTTTTCTCATTTATGTCTCTCAAACACCCATAGAAACAAATACTAAAAATCAAATCAAAATCTTCAAATGCAACGTAACTACCTCAAATTCTAATGCATCACAATGCAATCAATTTGAAAACCACCGAATATTCATAACTTACATTAGCTAACACCAATTTGAATTAACCTAGAATAACACTAAAATCAAGTCAAATTTAGTAAAATACAAGGTTACCAGTTACCACCCCAAAATCTATTTAATTACAATACAATCATTCTAATTACAACCCAATATCCTAAACTGAAAATTATTTATGCTAAAAAGAAATCTTAAAATTGAAATTAAACAAACCCCATTTCAAGAAAAGACTCGAAAAAACAATAACAACATACAAAACACTAAAAAACAAAATCTTGAAATACAAATCAATGCCCCAAAATCTAATCCATTATAAACAAATCATTTTAACAACAACCCATTATCCCAATCTTAAATCTAATTAAAACCCATTTTAAAAAAACTAAAAAAAACCCACTTCTTATATATACTAACACAAAATCATTAAAATAATAATAATAATAATAAAAATAACAAAAGGCCATATGAAGAAACACATAAAAATGCAACTTTTAAAGCATTCAACACCCACCCACTTGAAAAAAATCTGTGAAAAACATAAATTTGGTAGTTCACTTTACATTAAACAAATACCAAAAATCACAAGAAACAAGTTAAGAAATAATTCACCTGAATTAGAGGCAAAAATGCAAGTGACCCGTTGTCTTCATTAAATCTGAGATCCTTTTTCTTTTATTTAGTTCACATGTCTGTGTTTTTCTTAACACACAGTTGAAAGTGTAAATGTGTTTTATTTTTTAAACACAAGGGCTAAAATGAGTCTACTAGTGTTAGTTATTTAGTAACAAGAATAGACTGTGAAGATGGTGGTCTAGAGAGAGAAAGTGGGAAACAAGGGAGCATGGGGTGATGTAAAGAGTAAGATTTGTTTGATGCTGACAAATAGTGCTTGGGAACTTGACACTTCTTTGCTTAATGAAAAAACATTTGACTGTTTTTATGTGTTTTGTGAGTGAGGGTGTGAATGAGTGTTTTGTCAATCATTTATTTGGAGTCAAATAATTTGTGTTTTCAGATTTGATTGTTGAATTAACTACTGTCTCAATGTAATGTTTATTCTAAATTTGATTGTTGAATTAACTATCTGAATGTAAAGTTTATTCTTAGACAGTTTTTTTCATTAAAGAAAAGTCAAATTTAAAAAAGAAATACTGTATTTTAAAAATCAATCAAATCTCATTATTTTTTACGGAGTACTTTTCTTATTTTTTTTTTCTCCTTAATTATTATATATACTAAAAGTGGGGAGGAAGATTGTGCTACAGTTGTTTCTACAGTGTCGTGCTTCAAGAAGTTGTACCCAAAAGTGCAACCCTACCACATATAAACACACCGCACACCGCCCTTCTCAATACTTCTTCTTCCTACCATGTTATCCACAAACCATCTCATCAAAGCCACCCAAAAAATTATCACAGCAGGAATTACAAAAAGAAAGAGCAAATATGAACACCTCTTTGACCCGTGAGTGGTTTCTTAATCTCTTTCAATATCTTCAATTTTTTTTATTTTTATTTTTGGGTATTTTTATTTAGTTAGGATCTTGAATTCACTTTTAACTTGAAGTATGTTAATTGAATTATTTTTCAGTGTTGTATATATTCAATTTTTTTATTTTTGAATTTGTAAATTAGGGGAAAATTGGAAGCAAATGGTGGATTAAGTATTAATTAGTGTGAATCAGAATTTATTTTCAATTAAATGTAGGTGATACTGTCGCATGCGATGATTGATTTGAATCTGATTTCATGAAAAGCACAATAAGCAGGCAAAGATTTCAATCTTTAAAATTGGTTTTGTTGTGTTTTTATAAATAAATGTGTTTTTGATTATGGTTATTGTTTGTTTTTATGTGAAATATACGGTTTGGGCCATAAAGTTAGACCTTTAAAAAGGCATTAAGCTCAACTTGATAAGCTTATAAGCGTTATCAAGTGCGCTTATGAGTAATATGTTCTTACCATCTAGCAATTAATGCTTTATAGTCTAAACTCATTTTGCATAATTTAACTAATTAAATATATAGCATATGTTGATGTTGACTATGATCTTGATTTGTGGTTAGAAAATCGATTTTCAATTGCTTACTCGCATTGTTAAAAAGGATTGGAAGATCAAAATATATACACAGTTAGTTATCTTACACTTTGTTGTTGATCTGATTGTAGGCGTAGACAGCTGACACGCGAACTGCAGCTGCAGTGCTTGCTAGCTCATAATGAGGTGAGTACTCTTTGCTTAAAAAATCATGGTTTGGTATTGTTTAATCATAATATCATGCTAGGTTGTGTAGACAGTAGACACGCTAACTGCAGCTGCGGTGCTTGCTAGCTCAAAATGTAGTGAGTGCTCTTTGCTTAAAAAAACATGGTTTGGTATTGTTTAATCATAGTACCATGGTTGTTTATTATCATAAATGAAATTCGGTGAGAAACGGTTGAGTTACCTAAACAAGATTTTAATGGCAATGCTCATGCAGAGTAGGATATCTCGAGTTGCTGAGATTGAGGACGTACAAGCACCACACGATCTTCCGATAGTGCCTATTTGTATAAAGGTTTGAATTTTAGTATTTTTAAATAGTAACGTCTTAATGTAATTTATCTCGGTGTATCTTATAGTCTATTCTTATACAGGATCTTCGGGACTACTATGATTCTCAACAAATTAATGCAACGAAACAGGAAGCTGGAATGAAACAGATCGCCAATCTCATGCAAAGAATGATTTGCAGGTAAATGCTCCTTTTAGTGTCTTCTATTTTCGTGCCTCGAAAATTTATAGTCCTTAAGTGGTGTTTGGATTACCATATTTGAAGTGCTTAATGAATTATTTCTTTCTCAACAAATGACAACCTTACTGAAATATCTATTAACCGGTGTTTAGTAACTGCGTGGAAGCTATGAAATAGTTCTCTGGAAAATCCCTTTGAAGATGTCGATTATAATTGTGTAACCAAACACCCCAGTTGAATATATATTTATATGTTACGCTTATTTAAATACGCGTGTATCGGTTTGGGTTAGCAATCCTGAATATACCTTTAATCGGTAATGCGAATAGAATAATTCTAAACTTCCAGTGTGTAATTGTTCAATTTAAATGGTGTAGATGACAGCTCAGAA
Source organism: Artemisia argyi (assembly GCA_030686995.1). Lineage (NCBI taxonomy): Eukaryota > Viridiplantae > Streptophyta > Magnoliopsida > Asterales > Asteraceae > Artemisia > Artemisia argyi. Next base: position 80,979,360 of record CM060681.1, read on the forward strand.
GAGAGCCACCCTTTTGGAAGAGAAAAGTGCTTCCAGTTGAACAACCAGTGGTCAGCGTGTTAATGTGAGTTTTTGTTTCCTGTATATGTAATTGAAACTGTCGACCATGTTAAATTTCATTTAAATTTCCTTACACACTTTCAATATGTTTTTGTAAATTAGGTTTTGTTTCGCCTCTCCGCTTCTTCGAATATACTCTTGCTAGCACGTGATCTTTTGTCATTACTGTCGATTAAGAATAATAGAGTTGTATTATCAACAGCTACATCCTCTGAATACAGGCTAAGAGCAACGGTATGTTACTCTCTCAGTTTGCAAAATAAACACAAATACAAACCTTTGTTAATAAAGGACACATCTAACAGTTAACCTTAAAAAAACAAAAGGCTCCAGATTAGTGTTGACCTGGAACGCATAATGTTTGAAACTGAATTTTATTGGTTCAGGATTGAGTTTGGCGGAGGTTAGGACGAGTAAAATAATGCAACAATGGGAGATGAGTGATGGGAAGACTCAGGTGATTTGGAATTCGGTGATTGTTGAGCCGTATGGGGAGAAAGGCATGGTTAAAAGGTTAACAATGTTGCTGCAAGTGAGGCTTCGTATTTGAAGCTGAATGGGTTGTTTTTTGCTATTGGGCACACGCGTGCCACCGAGTTTTTGGAGGGGCAGTTGGAGCTTAAACCAGTTGCTTATGTTGTGTCTAAGCAAAGGAGTACGGCTACAAGTGTCAAGAGTGTTTTTTCTACTGATGGTGTTCAACATAATAAGTATAGGTAAACTATTTATGACGCAAAACGAAGAAAAATGTAACCAACCACAACATCCACAACAGCTACACAACAAACCGTACCAAAAAAACAGCTTCACCAACAGCAATACTACTCAGCCGCAACAGAAGACAAAAAAAACCGCCTGATTACAAATTATGCGGCACCCCCACCTTTGCATAAAATAGACAGACGATCAAACATAGAAGTATAAGATTTATCAGAATTGTGGTTCAAGTCTCTTTTTCTGGAGGTAAATATGGAGCAGGTTATGAAAAATGTTGAAACTGGATATATGATGTAATCTTTGTTTCACCATTTTTTTTATTGGATTCCATTGAGTGAAAGCTGTATATCTTAAAAAAAATGTTATGTTTGTTGTAAACAACTTCATGGTCTCAGTTTCTTTAGAAGTCACTTTTTACTGTTGACACAATCTGTTATAATCTTTCTTAAAGAAACGCTCTACACAATCTGTTTTAACCTTTGTTGAAGAGAGAAAGGGATGTCACTTCTAAAAGTGTTTAATTATAAGGTTGTTTAATGTCATTAATCTTTTTTGGAGGTCAAAAAAGTGTGCAGATGATAGTTTATGAAGTTTCATGTTATGTATAATAAGTGTTGTATTCGAGCGTTACTTTCTTGCAACACTGTTATGTTTTTAACATTTTTGCATAACTCTACACTAATATTTTTTACTTTCAATAACATTCCCGCAGCAACGCGCGGGTTCCCACACTCGTTGCTACTAAGAACACAATTTTTTATGTTTTCTATAATTTTCTTTATTAAGTGATACTTGAAAATACAGTATTACAGTTTGATATTTTTCTTTTTTAAATAAAGATAAATTAATTATCTCATAGTATATACATCTTTTAATAAAGGAATAATTATACTATATATTGCCGACGGAGCAGAGAGAAAAAATAGTGACATGGCACCCCTTATAAGTCGTCGGATCAACCTGATATTCAATCTTAACCGTATAAAATCAAATCAAGACTAAGTCAACTTCTTTACCAATACTTTGAAATGTTTTTTCTTTATTTTAACACATGGTTTATTTGTAAAAGACTTTCTTTGATAAACATGTATATGACAAACCAGAAATAACGAATCCACTTTTTTTTTTTTTTTTTTCGTCCTCTATTAGTTTGCTCATCGATTTTTTTAACCCCATTTTTTTGTGAATTTAAAATTGGAATGCTTAATTATGTTCTCTTTAACCCCCAACAACCATATTTTATGTTTTTGCATATTTTTTAAAAATATTTATAACGTGAATAATATGATGTGCTTTTTATGATTTGTAATATTATTCATATTGAAATGTTTTTTCAGTGTCTCATAAATAATTAAAGAACAATAAATAAAATGTATAATCATAGCGATGTTCAACTATAAGAAAGATAACAAAAAACAAAATCCCTATCTCGAGGGAGGACATGTATTAATTGTACTAAAAAATTATATGTTGAATTTTGTACGTTGCGTATATTACAATTTTAGTTGTTATTATAAGTATTTCATATATAATATAAAATATTAAAATGTACTGAGTAACGCATTATTTTTATTTTTATTTATTTTTTATTTTTTTTTATATTGGCGTGAGCAACACTCAGTTTGAAATATCTTTTGAGTCATTTGTTATGGTTGGTCATCTATCACAACTCGAGTATGGCATTATTATGGTTAGTTTAGATAGCTTTCTTTTCCTCTCAATATATATGCAGCGAATTGGGCTACAAAGAGTTGTGTTGATATACTACAATTTGGCATTGATTTGTCAAATCATTTATCTTTCTAACCGTATATATTTTAACATTGTTAAACTTATACAAATGTCACATATATATATATATATATATATATATATATATATATATATATATATATATATATATATATATATATATATATATATATATATATATATAGTGTATCTTTATTTTTAGAACCCTGTTAAGTGCGGGAACTGCGAGAACTACAATTTTGCATTAAAAAACATGCATGTTCATATAAAATATGTATGTTTTCTTACATACACACATGTTCATATAAAAACGTGTTAAGTGCAATAGATCAATGGAAAATGTTTTTTATTTTTAGAACCCTGTTAAGTGCGGGAACTGTGAGAACTCCAATTATGCATTAGAAAACATGCATGTTCATATAAAACATACATGTTTTATATGAACATGCATGTTTTCTAATGTATAATTGGAGTTCTCGCAGTTCCTGCACTTAACAGGGTTCTGAAAATAAAGCCCCCTATATATATATATATATATAAAGAGTGTACCCGGGCAACGCACGGGTATTGCACTTGTTTTTTTTTGTAAATCAAGTATTTTGATTGCGTATGGCAAAAAAAAAATAATAATAATAATAGAAAAAGAAATATATATAAGAAGTAAAATAAGAAATACTCCGTATAACAAACCGAATTTGTGTGAATGCATATCCTTTCAAGTATATATACTAGAAAACGGTATGTTACAGATCTCACCAGTTGTCAAAAGAGGATCAAATAACAAATCCACACACAAGTATTTTGAGACCCGTGATGAGTTACTAATATAATACTGTACTTTTTTGAAAGTGCATACGCTGAGAAACAAATTTAGAAAAACAGATTTGTGTCACCATCTTTTACTTTTGATCAATGTATTTCGTACTTGTGTTTGTATCTGAAAACGAATAGATTGGGATACTATATAAATTGAGATGTCTTAAACAAAATCACCATTGATACTTAGGGAGTGGCATCGTAGTCGGTATTGGATCGGGAATACTCGGCATGAATCGGCAACACAAAACTACTCGATCGGCATGGTCAAATCGGCAAACCAAACGGTATCAATTACCGATTCGGTGTGAACATTTGCATTAAATTTTTTGGACCGTTGCATGCTTTTTCTATCTTTGGTTTGATATAAAAAAATAATAATAATGTTTAGGCATGGTTAGGTAACATTGCCACTAAACATATGGACTTAGGCATCCAAAGGCATGAAATTAGTTGGCTTAACATGATTGGCTAATTACAATTATTTTTTAGGCATCATTAGACACCATTGCCAGCCCCTTAGAGGAGAGGGAGTGGGTGCGGGGAGAATGCGGGGAAGGTGGAACCCCGCACGGGGAGGTAAAAATCGGGACATTTTCACGCATGCGGGGAGAGGAGAAAAGAGACGTTGGGAGGAGGAGCGGGCTTAAACGGCTCTTTTTTTTTGCTTTAAATAGAGGAAGAACGAGAGGAAGAACAAAGCAAACCAAATTAAAAAAAAACACATCCATAAAAAAAATCTCAGCGATTCAAAAAAAAAATGGAGCCTAGAAGAATTGGGTCGACACTATTGTTAGACGAGCCGTTTGAGTGGTCTAACGATAGTAAAAATGGTTTATACATGTGTGATATTGCACAACATGATTCTACATGAATCTGGTAACGCAATATCCCCCGTTCATATTCGGGATCCTCCGATCGAACCGGTGTTTGACGACGAAGCCTTAGACGAGATACGAAATGAGAACACACATTTTCGTCTCCGATTTGATCTTATGGAGCATATTCAAGCTCAACAATTACCATACATCGAGGTGGACAATGAAGCCGATGAAGTTTAGTTTTTTAGTATTATGTAATGTTATTTTATGTTTTTTAATATTATTATGTAATGTTTATTTATTTTAATGAAATTTTAGTTTTTAAATAAATTTTAATAGAATTTAAAAAAAAAAAAAAAAAAAAAAAAAAAAAAAAAAAAAAAAGTGAGTGAAGGTGCCGCCCCCAATAATGAAGTGAGTGAAGAGTGAGTGAAGAAAAAAGTGGGAGATGATGTGACGAAATGAGATTGGTTGTGAGTGAGTGAAGGAAAAAGGATTGAGTGGAGCACTCCCCCACCCTTAGAGGCACTAATTACATATGCCCTCCAAACAATAAATCCAAAAGTCCCAAATGAAGCACACAAATTAATGTTTTGAGTTGACCTGGTAAAGTCAACATGTGAATCCCAAAAGCCTCACATGTTTCAAGCAACGTTTAAATGGTTGTGCGACTGTCAAAAATTAATTTTCTAACACTTGATTCTATGTTGTAAACTAACTGGTGAACATTCAATAAACCGTTTGGTAAAATGTTTATTTATGTTCGTTTATTTATTAAATGAACGAATATGAATAATATTTTACGTTCGTTTAGTTAAATGAACGAACATTAATAAAAGTCATGTCCGTTTATTTATGTTCGTAAACGTCCGATTATACGTTCGTTTATGTTCATTTATTTATATATATTCGTATATCGTATCTTTAAATTGTATAATTTTAAAATTGGTTTGTTTAAACAAAACAACACATATAAAACAATACATTATGTATAATTTAACAAAGTTTATGTTGGTTTGTCTATATTCATTTGTGTTCGATCGTTTGTGTTCGTTTAGTATCTTAATGAACGAACATAAACGAACATGGACATCTCATTTTCTTAATAAATGAAAATGAACAAGAAAACTCATCCGTTTAAGCGTTCGTGTTCGTTTATTTATCCGGTTAAAATTAAATAAACGAAAATGAACAAGGCTCCGTTCGTGTTCGCCCGGTTCATTTACAGCCCTACTTGATTCAACATAAACTGGGCAACCGGGGAGGCATCGGTGTACATATTATCCCTAAAAGTTGAGCTTTTTCATCTCTAGGGCTGGACGTAATGGATGGTGGTGTACCACCATCACCACACGCCAACCCCACTATCTCTCGTCTCCAACCGCGCGGCAAGGTCCAATTTTTGCACTTGTTTGCGGGGAAGGCCACCTTTTTATGTGTGTGTTTGTGCGGTATGTTGCAGGGTAATGTTTGTATAAAATGACGTACTTTTATGTTTTTGGTTTGGTGGTGACAACTACACCTGTTTGATAATATGCTGAATGGTGATGTTACGTTGACATGAAAGTGATGAGTTCGGTAACTATTAACTTCAGCCTAATACATATGACTTAACCGATATATATTCCGGTGGCAATTCCCAAACTCTATCACGACCGTCCTAAGCATTGGCGTAGCTTCATAGGGGCGGGAGGGGGCGCCCGACCCCCCGAATTTTTTTTTGCGATGTAGGGGTATATAGTTTTCGTGTAGAAAAATTTCGGTATATTCGGTTTCGACCCCCCAAAATTTCGGTATTAACCGAAAAATAGCGTTAGGAAGAAAAAAAAATTTGATTCCGACCCCCCACTGAAAATTTTCTAACTTCGCCACTGGTTCTAAGATATTCGTCATCGGCTGAGAATGTAGATCAATTATCAATAAGTAAGGCCCTAGAGAGCACACTTTACATTACCTTGGATAATTCACTGATAGGGCACACTTCGCTGTGTGTTCTGTTCGTTTATTTGGGATTGGTAAGACCTATAAGTCTGTGGACCTTACAGTACACGGAAAGCTATGTTTTGGGAGCATAAAGCTGAATAAGCATTACATTTGATCCATATGTAGCCAAAACATCCGCTTATACTAAAGGGCCGCTTCTTCATTTTTTTTAATGATATTGACTACGTACAAACTAATTCATGTACTCTGAGAGATCATTGTTTCAACTTTTAATTCACAAGCCTAGCTACACGGCTACACAAGCGATTAATAGATTTTTCTAATTGCTTTGCATGCAATTTGGAGATTCGTTTTTGGGTGATGTGTTTCATCAAAACTCATGTTTTGTTCCTTTTTATTTGTTTTCACCACCAAGTGTTATGCAAATTACTAAATTGCCCCTCGTACATGTGAGAGGAACAAAAATAATAATAATAACAAATAAATAAATAATAAAAAAAATCCCTTCTTTAGAGTTTAGCCACATAAGTTTGAATTATATACAAATTTCTTTCATTAGGGAATTTCTCAATTATATAAAAGTTCTTTATCTAATAAGAAAGAGCGCTATTTTGGAACCATTTCTTAAAATTGCATGTTCGCCAAAAGCTATATCTTTGAGTAGCGGCGGAACTAGGAGCTTCTGTCAGGGGTAGCGAAATACGAAAATTTGTTTAGGGGTAGCGAAAATTTGTTTCAAGGGTAGCGAAATCGCCAAAAAATGACCAAAAATGGCCAAAAAACGTAAAAAATCGCCAAAAATTACATTACCGGGTAAAAGTTCAGGGGTAGCGACCGCTACCCCTGGACTATACATGGATCCGCCCCTGTCTTTGAGTATATAATAATCAAAGTACTAAAAAAATTAAAGGTATTAAAAAAAAAAAAAAAAAAAAAAAAAAAAAAAAAAAAAAAAAAAAAAATCTTTTGTACATGACCTAGAGCAAGACCAATGTATCAAGTCATAAAACCTTTGATGCATTTAAAGCAATAAATGTTAAAGTTGTCACATCATTTTTTCTATTACAGTAAAACCTCTATAAATTAATGATATTGTGACCGAGATATTATTATATCGATAAATTAATAATTTATTGATTTAAAGAGGTTTTATGTTTAACATTTAAATTTTCAAGTCCAATATACTAGTTACAATCAAGGTTGCAAAAATCGCTAAGCGGTAGCTGGGTGGCCGAGTACCGCCTAGCGATTAATCGATTTGGCAGGTATTAATCGGATTAAATTTTTTATATATAAAAGTATAAAATTTCGAAACTATATCCCCGATTTGGCCGATCTAGCCGATTTTTTTCGATTTGTCGGATTTCTACCCGTAACTGAGCTGACCGATTTAGCCAATTTATGTCCAATTTGGCCGACTTTTATCTGATTAATTGTTATGCTAACCGATTTTCGACCAAACCGATTTATAAGACCGATTAGTGAAAACGGGGCAGTTAATCCTCGCCTAGCGATTATTCGTCGATTAATTGGCCGCCTAGGCCCATTTTTACAACACTGGTTACAATGTATACAAGTTAGAGATGAAAAATGAATTAGAAAAATAAGTTTCAATTAACATCTTATGAATTCGAGGCATTGAAGAAATTAATTAATGTATACTAATGAATGTTATAAGATTCAAGGCATTGAAGAAATTGTGAAATTTTTTATTAACTATTAATTTATAATTTTGTTGGGACCAATATATATACATTGAGTTTTAAAAAAATTATTATCTTATTATTTTATCGATTGTTGTCTAAATTTATACTGGTACCAAGTTGGAACTAGACAAATTTTTTATTTTATTGAAGTTATTAATTTATAGAAGTTTTACTGTAAATTCAACCTATCAAAAATCAATTGCTTTAATGCAAAAAGCTTTGCAATAGCTTTTCCATAAAAATGTGATTTAGAAACAAGAATCAGTATCCACTTGTGAAAAAGTAACAATATCCACGAGTAGAAAGTCATTCTTCCAACCGCTTGACACCAATCAAGTCATTTTTTTAAATGTTTTAAAAAGTTATTTTTCTCAATGGTAAAAAGCTTTTTAAAGTTTTTCGAAACAATAAAAGCTTTTGATCAAGCATCGCATTACGGATGCTCTAATTGAGCTCAGAGAATTGTTTAGTAATTTGCTATTCAAAATCTCCACATATGCACCCAAATAACTTAAAAATGTTTATTCAAAATATGTTGTGGTTTACTTTTTGCTACCCAATTTGATTTTATTGTATCATATTAATGCATGCATGTTTCCATTTTAATTGATAATCAAAGAATTCCTTTATACAAGATAAAATATTTAGAGATTTGTAACTTTATCGAAAGAATTAAACTATGAGTTTTACTAGAGTTTATAATGATGCATGGTATGTGTTCACTATGTTTTTCTTGTCAACTTTCATGCGTAGCCGCAACTGAACTACACAAAAAGCAAAAGGCTTTGCTCTCGATGTGAGTGTGAGATTTAAAGGTCAATATTGTCAAATGAGTTTTCAGTTCTGTACAATAACCTAAGTTATTGTTCCTTTGGAACTAGACATTGTCAAGCTTTTCCAATGAATTTGAATCATACCTCCCATATGTACAACCTAAACTTTTCTATTCAAATACCTAATACGAGTATTTTAGATCGTCCATGAGTAGAAAGTAAATTTTTCTTAGGATTTTGAACTTTCAAGACAAACAAAAAGTTGCGGCTGTCACCTTAAAAGTAGAATCAAACTCTTTGTCAAAAGTCGCTTTTAAAACATGGTTTTGGTTAACAACTAGTATTTGGCATACTTTATAAAATTTTCTTAGATTTGTAAGAAAATAACTACCGTATATAATAGCATCAAATACCATCTGAGTTACTGTCTCAATTAAAAAGTAACAATTTTCAATGTTAAAGCACTCAAAGTTCCTGTGTATAATCTTCTTTATAGCAATACCAAAAATGATCCATTTATCCAAACTTTTTAGCTCATAAATACACGCTCATAAATGTATAAAATATAAAGTACACGCTCTTTTAGTGCGTGGAAAAATGTTGCGTGAAAAATTTTATACAGATCTCAATATTTGCAAATATATACAAAAAAAAGTACACGCTCTTTTAAACGAGCAGGAATTTCTTCCAAAAAGGAGGCCCCTGTGAACTTTATGATGGATCCGCTTGAAGGGAGGTCTACTTTACGGCCGACTGATATACTTGTGTTTGGGTGGGCCCGGGGGAAACATGCTTGTGTGGATCTTACAGGGGTGTCCCCTCTTGTTGGGCTCAAGGACAATGGGTTTGCTGCGGGACAAGCTGCTTTGAAAGCGGAATCGAGCAAGGTTACTAAACACGAGAAGGCTTGTTTAGAAAATCAACATGTGTTTATCCCTTTTGCTTTTGATACATTTGGTTTCCTAGCTCCGGAGGCAAGAGAGTTTTTGACTAGGGTACAACGGGTTGTGCAAAGTAATTTGTCGACCCTTAAGAAACAAAACTTCATTTTTAGTAGGATTGGGTTTGCTATCCAAAAGGGGGTTGCGGCGCAACTTGTTGCTCGCTTGCCTGCCATCTTATTGTAATTGTTTTTTATCCACATGAAAATGATGATTATTTAGAAAAAAAAAAAAAAAAAAAAAAAAAAAAAAAAAAAGGCCAAAAGTTCACAAGAAAAAGTGTGGACAAAAAAAATTCTAAAGTATAAACATATAAATGTGGAAGAATCATCCATATTTCCACCCCATAAGCATGTAGACTCATATAAAAGACCACATTTACAAATGTTGCCACAAGTGTCGATCGGAGCAGCATTAGTCGAAACGAGAGAACGTCGGCGACAACCGGATTATTTAACCGGCGGATGAACGACGACGATATGAATAGTGATCGGAGCAAAGAAAATGATGACGGCATAGTGATAGTGAGTGAGACTTGTTAGAGTGCGTGAGGTTTAATTATGGGTAACCTGCAAATTATGTCCCTAACGTTTGTCATTTTTGCGAAAAATGTCCTTAATTTTGAAATTAACGTTTCGACTTTTTGTGAAGAATTGGGTTTCCCCAAGCCCACATCGACCGGCCATAATCCCTAAGGGGATCCGAAACCTTCTTTTTCTCTAATTTTCATCTATAGTCCTTATCTTTAATATTTAATGACCGTTAGTCAATTACCGTTAATTACTTAACGCTCGTTAGTCATTTTGTGTAATTAATAGTTATATATAACATTTTATATTTAATTATTAAACATTAATTCTTCATACGTAAAGTGTGCAATCACGTGATCTCGAGTTCGATCCTAACATATACTTAATAAATATTGTCCATAAAACTAACAGCTCCCACTTGGACATATCTTAATAGTGTAATCACATTGGTTAGCGTCTGGCAATACGCCAATGCCTCTAGTACAACTCGAGTAAGGTATCCTGGAAAAACCTTTTGATGATTCATCATCATTATTATCCTTTTGTTTCTAATACCATGCTAAATAAGGATACAGATCTAAGTCATTCCTTTATTTAACTATTATGTTTCTCATTGCTTGTGATTGAGCAAAATTACCAAATCTTCCGAACGTATTCCAGGAAGATCTTGGGCGTGGTCACGCAAACATCTTGTCAACCCTATGAGGAGCCTAGCAGTATTAAACTCCAAAATGAATTTGAAAGAACAAATTCTTTATTGACTACAAGCAAAACCCATGAACTTTGTAACACTTCTGAAAACAATCATTATAACTACCAGTTACGTACATCGTTAAATTGTTTCACAGAAATGCACTACATTCATGACAGTTCTCTGGTATCTCAAGTCTGAGAATAACTATTCATGATTTACTTAATGACAAGATCCATAAAGTACAATCATGTATTTTGAGATAAGTCTTATATTTAATTCATTGAATATCATGTGAATTTGGTATGTCAACGCATCAATATACTTTCAAGTATATTTTATCAAAACTCATATTTGTCTTAGTTTAATGATATTCTCATATCATTAATTGACAACGGACGATTTTAGAATAACTAAATTATTCACGGATTAAACATGCAAATATAGGATACAAATATTAAAGAATGAAAAATAAACATAACAAATATTTTATTTCATTAAAAATAATAAATGTTTACAATATCCCGTTAGTGCAAATATTACGATATTTAATTTATACAGTCTCGTTTGTTTTAATTGATGACAAACATATAACTTGATACATAACGTAAAATGTATAAGTTACTCGTAATCACATTTTGTCTCAACATACATTCAACACCTCTCAACGTCTCGAGTCCTCGTATGCTACAACACATGTTCGTACATGTTTGTTATGTGGCATTATGATCAAACCCCTTAACTAAACATTTAGAATGATTAAAATACTTTTAGAGTCTTTAAGTATTTTAGGTGTTAAAGTGCACTTTAGGTGTCAAATAGAATAAGTACCACATTAGGTGTCTAAGTAATATTAGTATATTTACAATCTATAGAAAATGTGTCATATAACAACATAAGTACATCAAACATTTTTAGTAATTTACTAAATATGATATAGCAAGTTAATACATTTTCTAGTAACTTTACAAGTTTACTTTCATACACATTTTAATCTAAAATGGAAATATACTATGATATCTTGGCATGCATTGAAAGATATTTGCATATACTTTGTTTAGATTTGTACACAAGTATCTCATGGTTGACTTTGGAAGATCTTGTGAATATTTTGTTAAGATTTGGAAAGATTTTCTGTCAGCTCTGGAGGAACTCTTCAGGACAACGGACGGAACCCTCCAAAGGGTTTCGCCGTATCCGTGGGTTGATCAGGTTGTTTTTCTATTAATAGTAGCCCATTGTTTTACTCATGGTTTTTAACACACAAGAACACACATTCTCTCTACCTTCTTGCATCATTTAGATCAGTAGTAACATAGATCATACACCCTCATTATCATGATCATAATGCTTCTAACTTTCATTATATTGTAAGCATACTCCCGAAATGATCATGTGAAGCAAGATCAAGGATCTTGAGTCATCATCCACCACAAGCATACATATGTGAAGATCTATCACAACAAGCCCATGGAACTTGTGATCTTCATCCATTGAAGGCTTCTTATTTAAGAAGTTCATTTAGATTAGTCATTCATATCCATTAGACTTTTATGTCATCGATCATCATTGTATCATCACAATATATTCACCAAACTAGATTAGATGGTTTGTGTGTTTGTGCCATAAAACAAAATGTTTTTATGTTGGGCCACAAAACATAGCGGGAGTGGTTGTACCCTTGTAAAAGAACTCGACATCTAGCTTAGTGTCGAAAATATTGTATAGGCGATGTTAGGGTGGTTCTACCTCGAACTAGAAACCGGTATTTAGCTTTGTACCAAAAAAAGTGTAAGCGACGTTTGTAAGGTTTTCTCCGCCGAGAAGGGAGCTTGTTGATCTAGGGAAGTAACTCTCGAGTTGGGTACTCGGGGAGTGGAGTAGGGCGGAGAGGAGCTCCGTGACCGAACCACTATAAATAACCATGTTCGGTTTGCGCTTTCTTTTACTTATTGCTTTACTTTTATGTTTGCATTATGTGATTGCTTGTGTTGTGACTTGTTGATTATACTTGTGTGATAACATGTCTTAAGTTTAAGCTAGTCAGAAACTACACGTGACATCTTTCATATTAGAACAAGCTAAAATTGGATATTTGATACAACAATTAACAAAGTTTTTAAACGGTAACGTATTCATCCCCCCCCCCCCTACGTTTTCACATATCTTTTATCTAAATACTAATCACAATCATGCATGAAACTAATAGCTAAACGATGTACAATGCCATTGGCAAGTTCAGTAAGCTTTTCTTTAGATAAATCCTTAGTGAAAGCATCAGCTAAGTTGTCATCAGTGTGAACTTTTAGCAGATTAATTTCACCTTCGCGGACTTAATCTCGAACAGAGTGATACTTCCATAGAAAATGTCTGGTGCCCTTCATGTGTAACACCCCAACCCGACAAGGGTCAAAATGCCACATTATGGTGTCAATCAAAACATAAAAACGCAAGCGGAAGACTTATAAACATAACGATTACAAAGGTGTTCTAATGAAAATAACGAAATACTAGCTCTAAACATAATGAGTTCCAAAACTAAAATACAATCCAAGCCAAATCTAATTGGAGGTAAATCCAAGTCTAATCCAAAAGCAAATGGGTATCTATCATCAGGGTGGTCCACTAAGAGCTCATATGCACTCTTTACTCAATCCCAGCTTCCAACCTAAAACCTGTCGTAGGAAAAGAAATGCGGATGAGCATAAAAAGCCCAGTGAACAAATATAACCAAAACGAATAATCGAACATATATATAAGTATAAGGAAAAGGAACGTAAGCTCCTGTTGAAAGAATATCATCTGTCAAATGAATAAGAGATCAAGGATTAACTGAACAAAATGTCATATATCATAAGAAGCAACTCATAGCGAAACATGAGGATATCATAATGAAGTCAAAGGAATCAAACATAGAATAATAATCATATAACAGAACCGAAATGCCCATTGAGCTCAGAAAGCATGCAACATGCTTAGTCACATAATCATATCCATATATCCGTCAAATCAGAAGTTGTACAAGGAGTAGCTAGCTCCAATGTACCAGAAGGGAAATGGGGTGCATGGCATGCACTGCCAATCACTAAGTCAAACCTATCCAACTAGACAAATACCTAGGATGCATCCATACGCTCCCTACAAAACAAAATACATATGCAAGTACGAGACTATACATACATATAACAGAATGGCCATGTGCGTATATAATCATATAATCAGAATAGAAAGGAACCCCATGGATCAATCAAATCTCAATAGAAAGTGTCATGCCAGTGGTGCCTCAATGACATGGCCATGGTACCTCCATGGCTAGTTCAGAAGTAGCTCGGGCAACAGAACAGAACAAAGCAAAGTAAAGCAAAGCAAAGCTATCCATAATCATAACAGAGCTACTATAGCATAATTAATCAGAGCATATCACTCGAACAAAATCTCATATAAATGCGATAGTATATACATCATCATAACATAATGGATAGCAAACAGAATCATATCAAATGATAATATCAAACGGATCATATCAACGAATCATATCAAACGGAATCATATCAAAGCAAATGAATCAAGTTAAGGATCAAAAAGTCATTAGATCAGAACCCTTACAGAGAAACGGTAGAATATATATACATCAAACCGCAAATGAAACCATGTGAGAAAACACAAGGATCTGAAGTTACTCCTTCTTCAGCGAATCTACACGAATTAATGATCGTTGGTACGGGATTGCAGAGTCGCAAAAGTTTTACTTCTCAAGGGATTTTGAGAAGATTGCAATCCTCCAGGCAGTGTACCTGACCGGTGTAGTATAGTGAGTGGCAAGTACTGGGGGATTGATCGTTCTCTAGGGGAATAGTGTCGTTAGGATTGAAAACTATGTCAACTAGGTCTAGAGGTGAGGGATGATTCTTTTGTGTTTTTATATTTTATGAAAGCAATTAAAATCTCGGGTATTTGGAAGATTGGGCGAAATTAGTTGCTAGTCGACTAACCCAAAAACTAATAATAAACAAAATAAAATAAAATAACAAGAAAATAAATTTGGTGGATTACTTTAATGTGTTTACTTAGATTTAACTACTCCCTAGTTATCCCCCTATTGATTCATTGATTTGTCACAATTGTTTGGATGAAGGATTGTATCCTTAATACCATTCGTGGGGGCGTATACATCCTTCCCCAACCCTATGAGCTTCTATCTCTTCTTATGACGACACGTTTAGTATCCTATCATAGCCTCATTAATTGTTACTCATGCATTAAATACAACCAATAAAACCGTAGTACACATCCGATTACGTTTCTTAAGACGTTCAAGCTTGTTATCGTATTGGAGATTAACCAGTTTTCTTAAGCCTAACACTAGTCAATCAACCAAACAATCAATAACATATCAACAATAAATAATTAATAACTAGGTTTCATTAGATCTAACCAAACACTAGGAAATCTAAGCTAGCATGTTAATGTAAAGAAAAGACAAATAATTAATCAAACAACACATAGACATATTGAATGATTAAAGGAAGAACTTATCTTTAATTGAACATGGAAAAAAAGAGGGTTTGAAACCCTAAAATTACTGAGAAAATCGTCCTAGGGTTTTTCTCCAAAGTTACACACAAAGTTCCACCACACAATGAATAAAAACACCAAAACTATATATAGATTTACAACTCTGATCCTGACACCGTCAACTCGCCGTGTCTTAGGGTTTCGTATCACCCAAGAGACCTCTGACGCCGTCCCTTATAAACTTCACTGGTTGTCTCGTATTAGTGTAAAGCCAGGTGGCCTCTCCTTTTTTGTAACTGACGTCGTCCCGTAGTAATTTCCAAATTCTTTTCTGGGCCGCCTAGTGTAAAAATCCATCACATCACTTCATAAGACGACGACGTCAGCTCCAAAGCGTGACGCCGTCCGGTGTTAATTCCAGACTTTTCTTGGTTTTCTTGTTTTCTTCATTCTTGAGCATAAAAATGTCTGAAAAGCTCCAAAATACTCCATTTTCCAGAATTTACATCCTAAGTACCTATAATGACAAAAGAAACGATTTAAGGTAATATTTGACCACAAAAGAAACGATTTAAGGTAATATTTGATCACAAAAACACGATTTAGGGCTTAAATGACCCCCTAAAAGCGTATCAAATAAATCTTTATCAATCGCCTTATTATTTAATAACCATTTCATAAGTTATTACTAATTTAAGTACTTGTTGTTGTTCATATTGATATATTCAGGGTTTCCTGCTATTTATAGCAACTTTCCAAATTTAGTAACTTTTCATATTTACTAACTTTCCAAATTAAATTCCCCTAATTAAGTAACTTTCCCTAATATTGTTAGATCGAATAAGAATTAATGAATAGACTGAATTTGAGACATATGTAAACTTGAGACCACTCTCGAAACCAGACACCATTCTCAGAACAAATTATAAAACCATACTCGATATCAAATACACCCTTTTTTCGAAAGTAAAAACTTGCGAAACACACTTACAATTCATACGAATGAAACAAAATGTGAGACTACAATTTTTAACAAGATTTAGATCAACCACCATCTACACTTGAATCGCCCCATCTATCCTCCTGAGGAGAAGTTTGGTTTCGAACCCCGGTTCGAACAAGAGGAGTACGCCATGCTAATGTGCCTTGGATGATCCACATCTCAGGGTCATTTTAACCAAACTTTTATGCGCATGATAACATATATCGAGAAATTAAATATTCGACCTATGATAACTCAAATACAAGATACTCAAACTCAACCAACCCCTATGTATATTAAAACTGCTTATGCCACCGTCTCATGATAACTTCATTTATATCATTTGTTGTATAACTCCAACTACTAATTAGAACACAAGGCAAGCTGACAACACGACACCAAGAATAATATAAGAATGATCGACCCATGCATGCAGAACACCATAAAATCACTAACTCATAACCTGTTCCCAATTTTAGTATACAGATTCCAGTTTTCGTAGTCCCTTAACATGTTTTATAAGTGACCCATATTTTTTATAAGTGACCCATATTCTACCACACACAACACACAAATCTCAGCCACACCAACCTGGATTTAACTAGCCAAAACACGTCAAAATACTCCCCACATTACTCCTTAATTTACGTCTAGGTTTTCTATTGTCGTGCTTGATAACGCTCCATTTATACATATTTCTATATACGTTATCTGTGCTTAGGGATGGCAACAGGGCGGGGAATATCGGGGATCGTATTTACCATCCCCATCGGGGAATTGTTTTGCATCCCCATCCCCGTCCCCAACGGGGATTGGGGATCCCCACGGGGATTCAGAGATTTTCGTCCCATATGAATTAAACATAAAATTTACATAACTAATCAAAAATATAAAGAATTGGTCTATAAAATGTCTTAAAAAATGTACATTGTACATAGTTGGATTAATTAAAATGTCATTCGACTTTAAATTGAAACATCACATACAATATAAAAATAGAGTCCATCGAATGAGTGCATTCGAACAAAATATTGTTTGGATAATACATAGTTAGTGCTTAACATTTTAAAATACTTGATGATTTTGATCCATTAACTGTCACATATACATAAAAATATACTTCAAGTATAATACTTGTCAATACTTAGTAACATATTGATGAGACAAAAAGTGTAACGCTTTTAGGGGGTCATTTAAGCCCTAAGTCGTGATTATTTGATCAAATATTGCCTCAAATCGTTCCTTTTGTCATTTTAGGTACTTTGGAGAAGAAATCTGGAAAAGTAAGCGTTTTGGACGTTCTTAGAGCGAAAAGTGAAGAAAACGGAAAAGTCTCCAAATCAAGCTGGAAATAGTACCTGACGGCGTCACGTATTGGCAAAGAGGTGGATAAAAAGTTACAAGAGACGCGCCAGGACGTTTTTGGGAATTAATGAGTGACGACGTCACCAAGGCCGTCAAGAGCAATTTACACGTGACGACCAAGATTGGAATAACACATGACGGCGTCAGATCCGGATCTAGGCAATCCGAGGAAAGCATTGGCGGCTCGTTGACGGCGTCAGGATCATAACGTGACGCCATCAGACCTGTAATCTCTATATATAGTTTTCTAATTTTCATTCATTAGAGAGAGAATTTTTGGGACAAACCCTAGGTCGAATTTTACAGGGTTTTTCACCCTTCTTTCATCCATGTTTCAATAAAGATAAGTCTTCCAATAATCATTCAATATGTCTATGTGTTATTTGATTCTATCTTACGCTTGTCTTTACTTTAACATGTTAGGCTAGGTTTGTTTGTGTTTGCTTAGATGTAATGAAACCTAGCTATTGATTGTTGGTTGATTGTTTGTTATTAATTGTACTGGATGAATGATATCGATGTTAGGCTTAGGAAAACTGGCAGACTTCCAATTGGTAACATGCTTGAACGTCTTAAGAAACTTGAATCGGATGTGTACTACCATTTTTATGGTTGTATTTAATGCATGAGTAACTACTAAGGAGGCCATGTTAGGAGCTAGTAGTCGGCTTGACATAGGAAGAGGTAGAGACTTGTAGAGTTGGGGAAGATCGTACATGGCCCCACGAATGATATTAAGGAATATAACCCGTCATCCACGCAATTGTAACAAACTATTCAACTAATGAAAGATAGCTAAGGATTAGTGAAATCTAAGTAAACATGTTTCTCGCATTATTGTTTTTCACATATTTACTTTCTTGTTATTTTATTTTCATTGCATTTGTAGTTATTTGGGTTAGTTGACTAGCAACTAATTCCGCCCACTCTTCTAGTACCCGAGATTTTTACTTGCTTTCTAAAAAACTATAAAAATACAAAAAGAATCATCATTCACCTCTAGACCTAGTTTAATTAAGTTTTGATCCTAACGACACTATTCCTCGAGAGAACGATCAATCCCCCGGTACTTGCCACTACACTATACTACATCGGTCAGGTACACTGCCTGATAGGGATTGCAAGCTTCTCAAGATCTATTGAGAAGTAAAACCTTTTGCAAGGTTGCAAAACCACGCATCACATATACATATATAAGTACATTTAATATTAATATACATAAAATTTATACATATTTGTACGTTAAAAATTTCGGGTTCGGGGATTTATGCTTTCTCCGTACCCGCCCCATCCCCGGTTTCATAATTTGGGTATTCCCCGTCCCTATCCCCCAGTCAACTCGGGGATTCCCCAGTCAAATCGGGTTTGGGGATCGGGTCCCCGTCGGGTATGGATTTTTTTATCATCCCTATCTGTGCTTTTATGCTTATATATTGATGATTTATATGAACTTTTGATACTTAATTGCATGATAATACATTTCAGGTCCAGTCGACAATGAATCTCCATAAGCAAGTTAAAGTACAAGCATTAGAGTTAAGTCCAAGCTAAAGCAAAGTATGGCCTGATAAAGTAGAAAAGCACGCCGAACTTTCTATCAAAGTACGCCAGTTATGGGGGCATCATAAGTCTTATACAATTTAAGTTAGCATCATCAAGTACGACGATCTCAAGAATAAAGTGCGTTGGTCTTCAGTTAAATTAATGACCCATTGGCACCAAGAAAAGTATTGAAGCCCGCCGGCATTAAGAACAATGTTCGCCGGTATCGTGGAAGAAAAAATGAAGTTATAAAGCTTAAACAAAGAAACAAACTAAGTTAAAGATCTCCCGACACACCTTCACTGTTTTGGCCATATCTGGAGCATACGAACTCGGTCTTACCTCACGTTTGCGGCCATGGAAAGCTAAGAGAATTATCTACAACTTTGGTCTGGTGTCACCCCAAAACCAGTGGTTCTACCCACCAAAACCTCTGTGCTTCAGGTCTGTATCAGCAAGTAGTCACATTTATGACTCTCATTCACTCCCTAACCAATCACAAGCCTTCCATTAGTCCCCAAGGGTGATCCTAAGCCTATAAATAGACCCCAAACCGGAGCATAACACATCCTATCCATTACATACAAAATCATCAAGTAGAAAGGGTGATTCTTACACCAAAGTCACCCTTGGTACGACCATAGCCATTCCCTAACCCAAACAATGATTCCTAAGCGTGTTCCAAGTCCGAGAAGCTGTGACATACCTTTGATAATTCATGGCTCACGTAGGAGTAGTGGTGAAGACATATTTTGGGTTGTAATTGTGAGAATTCCATTACATTCCACATTGTAAACTTTGGTATACTTCTATTATCTTTTGATATGAAAGTTTCTGAATTTTATGAATTTAATATGTTTATTACTTGTTTGATTATGGAGTAGGCGGTTATGTTTGTTTGGGCATTATGAGGAATATGATATAGTTTTGTATGTATTAATATGCTTTACGTTGTTTATGCTTGTATACTTGATATGTGATTATTCTAATCATTTTCTATCCTTTGGTTGATTATATTAGGCCAAAAGGTGTGGTTAATTTTGAGTCGTTTTGGCCAAGCGAATCAATACTAGACTTGTGAGAATTGGATAGTAAATTGCTAGACAACCCGTTTGATTACATGTTTAAGGCCTAATCTCATGTCTAACAAACTTGATTAGGAGAAGTATACTTGTATAAACATTGGTCACAAACCTATCTTTATGCACTTGATATGCTTAGAATTATAGGCCGAAAGGGTTCCTTTGCATATTCGGTAGATATACTTGTCTTGGTAATTACCCGTTATTCATCACTTGTATGCCTTGTTAGTGATAAGCATATCTTTACATCATTTCTAGACTCATGTCTCTCTAGCCTAAACAAACATGTTTCTAAATAATCAGGGTAACAATATTAATCATTTCTAGCATTCATAGTAACTTAGTTGTTAATACAAATAACAGTCCTATGATGGTGACAATCATTTGGACTTTCCTTTTAAACTACTTTTTTGAATCTAAAAATGCACAACTCCTTTGGGATGACCTGGACTTACCTAGACTTTGCTACACTCGAAAAGGTATACTTTCCTGTGTGTTTCCATCAATTAACCGGTATGTCTTGTCCTATAAATTTAAAGCTTTTGAAACAAATCAAAGTTTTTGGCACCACTGCCGGGGAGTTTTTGGTCTTGTTTTTTATTCAAATTATGGTTTATACTCGTTTTACAAATTGTGCCATACATTTTTCTGGCAAACTGAAACAAAAAATTGCTTCATGTTACTGTAAGTACGCCGCACATTTAATTTTGTGCGCCGCACTTCCCCTGTTTACAAAAAATACGCCGGTTGTATTTCTAAGACTGATGAGTGTGTAAATACTCATCATTTTTGTCTTATATGAACTGCCAAAACATACAAAAACACCCGAATATGTATCAAAATGCTTAAAATATCTTAGAAGTGTGTTTTATATGTTTCAAACACAAAATATGCAAAAACAAATGAAAAACGTACAAAGTTTGCATAGTTGGCAGTTTCAGTCCCTCAAGTTTCATAAATTGGCAAAACTAGTCCCTGGTCACTCAAAACTTGTAAAAATATCATAAAAGGTCCTTGGGATTCATAAGTTGTTAGGAAAAGTCCTTTGAAGTTAAAAATCATAAAATTACAACTATGGTCCCTCAACTTTGAAAAATGTCAAAATTAGTCCCTAAGGTTTTTAAAATTGGAAATTGATCAAAATAAACCTTATACTATTCTAAAATGACATAACTGGTCCTTTGTGTTAACTGTTTGATATTTACAGGTTTGGCCCTTCAATTATCAGAAAATTACAGTTTGGTTCCTGGAGTTTGAAAAATTGGCAAAAAAGGTCCCTGGGCATTTAATATGGAAATATTACATTTCTTGGTCCTTGGGTTGTTCATGAATGGCAAGAATGGTCCTTGTAATAACTTTGGTTAATTCACAAAATCAGACCACCAAGTTTGCACTTATTACATTTTAGGTCCTTGTGATTTAATAACTAAAAACCAAACCGGACCAAAAATAAGCTAACCAAAACTAAACCCATTCCAATCCAACCCAGTTACAAACACAAGCCCATCCTAAGCCCAGTTGCAAACTAGCCCACCCCCAGGTCAAACCCCGGTCAAACAACCCTTACCCCCTTCCCTTTCCCTCTCAGACACACACACACACACACTACCACCACTTGCAGCCTCCCAGTCCACCAATCACAATCCAGAGCCCCCCACAATTAATGCATCCCATCACCCTACACCTACTTTGACCCCCCACAATAAATGCTACCCCCTCCTTTGCGTGTATCAGACCAAAGAAGCAAAAGCACCTTTTCCCGCCAAAAATACGTGGAGCTCAATCAGTGGACCAAAAATGGAACAGAGAGGTGGGAAATGATGGCATTGCATCTGGGAACCCTAATTGGGAGCTATAAATAGAAGAGAAGGCACAAGGATGAAGAGAGTAGTTAATTTAGTTTAATTTTATGTCGTGTATTTTCAATTCTCAATTTTATGGTACACCCAAGCTTCTAAGCAGTGGTAACCTTGCTTTTATTGTATTGTAACTTGTTTTCAGTTATTAATTTTAAGTTACCTTTATTATTACATCTTATGCAATTTTAATTATATTTCAATTTTTCGTATTGTTCAGTTGTTGTTGTTGTAAGACTTATGCATTGGACTCTTAGCTCATATAAGCTCCCCTAAGCTTGTTTAAGCTACTAGTAATACTTTAAATCAGTTTAGAAATAAAAAATTCAAATTACTCAAATTGGTCAACAAAAGTCAAACCAAGTGTTCTTGGTAACCAAAGCTGGAGCAGGGTAAAAAAAGGATGGCCTTGGTTTAGAATCCCATGGGGGATGCTAGGGTTTGATTCTTGGTTCTTGGTTCAAAGCAAAAGCTGGATTGCAAAGTTGTAAGCCACTTCTTTAAATCTTTCATTTAACTGTTTGCTTAGTATATCTGTTTAATTTATGTTATTTCATGTTTATTTTGTGTTTTTAAATATTGTTAGAGGTTAATATTAATAGCTTGTTTGTTGATTTTGAAAGTTGTCAAGTTTTCATAAAAACAGTTATATAAGATAATCTTTGCTTAAGTGTTCTTGTATTGATATTACTGTTTAATTGTGTTTAAAAGGCCATTATGATGATGTTTTAAGTGTATGAGATCAGATTAGAGGCTTAGGATCTTGATCTGCTTTGAAAATCTTTTAAACAGTTTGAATAAGGGGTGTTTGGCTCAGGTTTGCTCAGTGAGCTTAACTGAGTTTGGGTGTGCTTTTGTGATTCAAATTAGTAACATAGGGTCATATAAGCTCAGTTAATCATTCTCTTTAGGTAATATACAAGGTAAAAGTCAAAAATCACTCACACCATTAGTTTGTAACCAACTGTTACACAGTTGGTGTCCAAGAACCCTCACCTTAGCTTAATTTAAATAGTTCTAGCTTAATTTAGTCCTAGTGTAGCTTAACTAACTTAAATCAATCAGTAGTATAGCTTAGAAATCAAAATAAGTCAACTAGTCCAAAATTTCTTTAAAAGTCAAAGTTACCCATTCCCAGTTTTCACCAAATTTACTCATGGATTTCTGAATTTTGTAATTTAATTGGTATTGTGAAACTTGGAGAATTAGTTCTTTACCAACTCAAGTTTAAGAAATTGTTTTCATTTCATAATTAGAAAATTCCTTCTGAGTGCCATTCAATCTCAAAAACAACTGCAGGGCAAGGTTGTGCCCTGCTCACCCAGTCACCACCTCAACACCACCACTTTGGTGGTGTTTTGTGGCCACCACAGTGGACCCCACTCCCTAGAGTTTGGTTCTCCCAACCCCCCTCCTACCATAGAACAACCTTTGACCAGTTGTTTGACCTTTAGCCTAGTGGACCCCACCTGCAATTGCTCACCAAAGTTGTCCCAGTTCTGAGTAACTAGTGCATAGTGATAAGTGCTTAATTCACCTTAAACAGCTTATTTGTGACCTAGCATTATTATTTCTGGCTTAATTGTGTTCACTAATCTTGTTTGTACCTGATTTCTCCATAGTGGGACCCACCCAAGGTCATTTGACCTTATTTGACCAAACAGTCAAACAAAGTCAACTGTATAAGCTAAAGGGGTGTTTACAGCTTATTTTTAAGCTAAATTTCAAAGTGTCTTTACAAAAGTTTGTTAATTTAAGGTGTAAAGTAGATCTGAAAAAGAAAATTCCAAAAAAATTAGTTTTAAAATAAGTGATAGTTTCTATTTAATTAGATTTAATTTTAATTTCCATTTTTACAATTTTATTAAGTAAGTTGTGTTTTTATATTTTTAATAATTTCATCTTAGGTTAAAATAGTTATAATAAATTTTTCAGATTTTTAATTTGTCATTTAGTGCTTATTAGATTTAATTTTAATTTTCTTTATTATTAATTAATATCAAATATTAAATAGCTTAATTAGTTTTTATAAGGTTAAATCTAGTTTTTATAATTTTTATAGTTCTAATATAGTATAATAAGTTTTTAGAAATATAATTTTGAATTCTACTGTTCATTTTCTAGTTTTCTTATTTTATTTGTTTAAAATAGACTTAAGTTAATTAAAAGGTAATTAATTAGTTGTTTAATCTTAAAACATAATTTTAGAGTTTTTATAATTTTTTAGGATTCCTGTCATGGTTAAATAATTTTATAAATTTTATCTTAATTTTCTAAGTTAATTTAGTATTAATATAAATTAAAAGTAGTTTAATTAGTTTAATTAAGTTCAATAGTTTTTAATTAATTACAAAACCACAAAAAGACAAAAATATTATTTTTAATTTTTTATACTTTCTTTAAGTTCTAATTTAGGTTTAGAAAATATTTTTGTTAATTTTTAGTATAATTTAAATCATTTGTCATTTTTAGTTTAATTAAATTAGATTTTAATTTAGATTTTAAATAGTTTAATTAATTAAATAATAGTTTAATATTATTTTAATCACTTTTATCATTTCTTTTTCATTTTTAATTTTAAGTTTTGAAAAGTGTCAAAAGCACCCCCTGTAGTTTCATAATTACCAAAAACCCACTTTTCCAGTCCGATACGTGATCTTAATTGTCAATTTGTGCATATTTCTGCTATCTGATTATTGTGAATATTATATCTGTTTGTCAACACCAAAATAACAGTAGCAATACCAATCCCACATCATCTGGCTACTGTCCTCAGTGCCACTTTCTCATAAACGATTCCAAAAGCACCATTTCAATCTCGTCGGGACTTTAACGACCCGGGAATACACTACACTATCACCGGAGTATTGATTCTAGGCTATCTTTGACTTGTTGACCTTGGTCAATAATAATTAGACGGTTCGGGACCAATCAAAATTTGACCTTCTATAATGGTCTAACATTGAGGCACCGAGACATTCTCAATGCTGCTGCTGGTGGGACCTTTATGAAAAGGCGTCCCGAGGAGTGCTATGACCTAATCGAGAACATGACTGCCCATCATAACTTTTGGGATTCCTCTGCGGAGAGGGAAGCGTCATGTCATTCCGTTACTCCCTCATCATCATCATCTCCTGAAATAATCGCTCTCACCAAAAAGATGGATGATATTTCTACGGCTGTGTTGAGAATGAACCAAACGATACAACATCAGGCTCAAAATCAACAAATAAAAGCCGTGGCCCGAAGTTGTGAAACTTGTGGGGGCCCACATCTGTATTCCGAGTGTCCAGCTACTGCTGAATTTTCTCAAGAGAACGTTTATGCTGCTAACGGTTCCTACAACACGGGAGGTAATTCTTACCAACCGCAAGGGGACCGTAATCTCCTAAGCTATCGTTCCAACAATTTTCTCGGACCTCCAGGTTTTAACCAAAATCAAAACCGTAACACGAATCAGAATTTTAACCAAGGTCAAAACTCAAATTTCCAAAACCCGAACCAAAATCAAGGCCAGTTTAATCAAAACAATTTTCAAAATGGCAATCAAAACCAAGGTTTTCAAGGAAATTATCAAAGAAACCAAAATCAAGGGAATTACAATCAGGGTAATTTCAATCAGAGAAACACTTTTCAGGGTAACAACAATCAAAACCAAGGGAATTTTCAAAACAACCGTGTTCAAAATCCCCCTGTTCAAAATCAAAACGTTGTTCCACCCCCGTCTTCCTCAGATGCTGAAATTAAACAATTCATGAAAGCACAAGAGGAAACAAATCGGCTATTGATCAAGACTATCTCTGAACTTCAGAAGTCTTTAAATGATCGACCCTCGAGCTCTGGTACATTACCGAGCAATACGATCGCTAACCCGAGGGGCGATGTCAAGGCGATCACTACCCGAAGTGGGGTGTCATACAATGGACCCACGATTCCCTCTACCTCTTCTCCTCCTCCTAAGGTAGCGGAACGTGAACCTGAGGTTACTACGGACAAGGTATTTCCTACTAATAACGGAGGTACCAACAACGTCCACCCTCAAGTTGTCCCGGTCTCGGCTCATAAGCCGAAAGTTGTATTTGATCCTCCTGTGTGTCCTGATGAAATCTCAAAGAACAGCCCTAAGCCGTCAATTCCATATCCTTCACGAGTGACTGAACAAAAGAACCGCGAAAAAGCTAACCATCAGATGGAAAAATTTTATCAAATTTTCCAAGAATTACACTTTGATATTAGCTTCGCGGACGCTCTTCTTCTCATGCCTAAGTTTGCTTCAACAATCAAAAATCTGATAAGCAACAAAGAAAAACTTTGTGAGATGGCAAAAACTCCCCTTAACGAGCATTGCTCAGCAGTGCTCTTGAAAAGGCTTCCCGAAAAGCTTGGAGATCCCGGGAAATTTCTCATTCCATGTATTTTCCCTGGGATGGTTGAATGCTTTGCCTTGGCCGATCTTGGCGCAAGCATTAACCTGATGCCTTACACAGTCTGGAAAAGACTCTCACTTCCTACTCTCACTCCGACCTGCATGACACTCGAGCTTGCAGACCGTACCATATCCCGTCCTCTCGGCATTGCCGAAGATATCTTTGTGAAAGTAGGAAAGTTCCACTTTCCGGCAGATTTCGTGATTGTTGATTTCGATGCTGACCCACGAGTCCCTCTCATTCTCGGAAGAGGATTCTTAAGAACGGGTCGTGCTTTGATCGATGTATTCGAAGAAGAAATCACTCTACGTGTTGGTGGCGAAGCCATCACATTCAATCTTGATCAGACCTCGAGATACTCCTCCAACTATGACGCTGAAACGGTTAACCGTATTGATATCATTGATGTTGCGTCTGAGGAATATTCTCAAGAGGTCCTCGGTTTCTCATCCAGTGGCAGTTTTTCTACTGACCCTATCATTTCCGACTCTTCCCCTTCCCTCACTCCGTTTGAGGGAAGTGATTTCCTTTTGGAAGAGCTCGAGGCTTTTCTTGCTCAAGATAGCTCAATTCCCGATGGAGTTGATGAAAACTATCTTGACCCGGAGGGGGACATTCTTCTCCTTGAAAGATTGTTAAATGACGATCCTTCACCCTCTCCGTCTCCACAAACACTTCATAAAGCGGAAGTCAAAAATGTTGAAATAACTGAAGACTTTCCCGAGGTTGAGCTCAAGGACTTGCCTCCTCATCTAGAATATGCATTTCTGGAGGGTGATAATAAATTACCCGTCATTATTGCCAAAGACTTAAAAGATGAGGAAAAGGTTGCACTCCTAAAGGTTCTTAAGTCAAACAAGCAAGCAATTGCTTGGAAACTCTCCGACATTAAGGGCATAAGCCCGAGCTTTTGTACTCATAAAATCTTAATGGAGGATGACTTTAAACCAGCTGTGCAACATCAGAGAAGGGTAAATCCCAAAATCCACGAAGTTATCAAACAAGAAGTTCTTAAACTTCTTGATGCGGGATTGATTTACCCTATATCTGACAGTCCTTGGGTTAGCCCAATTCATTGTGTTCCCAAAAAGGGAGGCATCACCGTTGTCACCAACGAGGATAACGAGTTGATTCCAACTCGTTTGGTCACGGGTTGGCGGGTTTGTATTGACTATCGAAAGTTGAATGAAGCCACCCGTAAAGACCATTTCCCTCTCCCTTTTATGGACCAAATGCTCGAAAGACTTGCGGGGAATGAATACTACTGCTTCCTCGATGGCTTCTCGGGTTACTTCCAAATCCCCATTGATCCACAGGATCAAGAGAAGACTACCTTCACATGCCCCTACGGAACTTTTGCCTACAGACGTATGCCTTTCGGCTTATGTAATGCACCAGGCACGTTCCAGAGGTGCATGATGTCCATTTTTTCCGACATGATCGGGAAAACTATGGAGGTATTCATGGATGACTTTTCAGTCATCGGGGATTCATTTCAGACTTGCCTCTCCCACTTGGAACAGATGCTTAAACGTTGCAAAGAAACGAATCTAAGTCTCAACTGGGAGAAGAGCCACTTTATGGTCAAGGAGGGCATTGTCCTCGGCCATAAGATTTCAAAAAACGGGATCGAGGTTGACAGAGCTAAAATCGATGTCATCGCCAAATTACCTCATCCCACCACCGTAAAAGGTGTTCGGAGCTTTTTGGGTCATGCCGGCTTCTACCGTAGGTTTATCCAAGATTTTTCTAAGATTGCCCGGCCTATGACCCATCTCCTCGAGAAGGATGCTCCTTTCATCTTCTCTCCTGAGTGCATCGAAGCTTTTGAAACACTAAAGAAAAAGCTTACCGAGGCACCGATTCTTGTTGCCCCCGATTGGGACCAACCTTTTGAGCTTATGTGCGATGCTAGTGATTTTGCCATAGGTGCGGTCTTGGGGCAACGAAAAGCAAAATACTTTCAGCCCATACACTACGCAAGCAAAACTATGACTGAGGCTCAAGGTCATTACACCACCACTGAAAAAGAACTCCTAGCTGTGGTGTATGCCTTCGAGAAATTCCGGTCATACCTAATCTTGACTAAATGCGTAGTGTACACAGATCACTCGGCTTTGAAATACCTATTTGCAAAACAAGATGCAAAGCCGAGGCTTCTTCGTTGGGTTCTCCTCCTCCAGGAATTTGATATCATTATCCGTGATAAAAAAGGAGCCGAGAACCTTGCTGCTGATCATCTCTCACGATTAGAGAACCCTCATCAAGATGTGTCCGAGAAAAAGGAAATAAATGAAACATTTCCTCTCGAGACACTCAATGCGGTTGCTTTTCGTGGTGACTCTACTACCCCATGGTTTGCCGACTTTGCAAATTACCATGCGGGTAACTTCATAGTGAAGGGGTTGACGTCCCAACAAAAGAAAAAATTCTTCAAAGACGTTAAACATTACTTCTGGGACGACCCCTTCCTCTTCAAAATCTGTGCCGATCAAGTCATCAGGCGATGTGTATACGGACAGGAAGCCACTGATATTCTCAAGGCTTGCCATGCTGGACCCACCGGGGGCCACCATAGTCCTAACTACACCGCCAAAAAGGTGTTTGATTCCGGTTTCTATTGGCCCACAATCTATAAGGATGCCCACGAGTTAGTCAAAGCCTGTGATGCTTGTCAGCGTCACGGGAATATTTCACAAAAGAACGAAATGCCACAAAATGCTATTCAAGTTTGTGAAATCTTTGACGTCTGGGGCATTGACTTTATGGGGCCATTCCCATCTTCTCACGGAAACAAATACATACTCGTGGCTGTTGACTATTTGTCAAAATGGGTTGAGGCAAAGGCCTTACCCACTAATGATGCCCGAGTAGTCGTGAAATTTTTGAAATCCCTCTTTGCTCGTTTTGGAACCCCACGTGCCATCATTAGTGATCGCGGTACTCACTTTTGCAATGATCAATTTGCAAAAGTCATGCTTAAGTACGGTGTTACTCATCGTCTTTCTACCGCGTATCACCCCCAAACAAGTGGGCAGGTGGAGGTTTCCAACCGTGGTATTAAACGGATTCTTGAGAGGACAGTAGGTGAAAACCGTGCTTCCTGGTCGGATAAACTAGATGATGCACTTTGGGCCTTCCGTACAGCTTACAAAACACCCATCGGGTGCACTCCATACAAGCTTGTATACGGGAAGGCGTGTCATTTACCGATCGAGCTTGAGCACAAAGCCTACTGGGCCTTGAAACATGCTAACTACGACCTTCATAAAGCGGGTGATCACCGTAAGGTTCAAATCAATGAATTAAACGAACTTCGTGATCAGGCCTACGAGAACTCTTTGATCTACAAAGAAAAGACAAAGAAGATTCACGACTCTAAGATTAAGAACCGAGTTTTCAACGTCGGTGACAGAGTCCTTCTTTTCAATTCAAGATTAAAGATCTTCTCGGGGAAATTAAAAACCCGATGGACTGGACCATTCACTATTGCTAAAGTATACCCATACGGGACTGTTGAGTTATCTCAACCCGAAGGTCCCAACTTCAAAGTGAATGGTCACAGATTGAAACATTATTTTGGAGAGGACACACCACCCTTGGTTGTCCCGGATCTCCAAACTTTCCCCATGGACCAATAAATTCGGGGATCGAGTCAAGCTAGTGACTCGGTGAACAAAAATTAGCAACACATATGGTTTTCACCCGTATTTCTGACTTCTTTCTACTTTCTACCACCCTAGTGTGGGGGAGTGGCCATCCCCCACCGTTTCAAAAGTAAATATTTTTCAAAATTCATGTTTTGTATGTATATTATGTCATTCAAATCCCGGGCTGTCAGGACAGATTTACTACAGTTAATCATTCACAAGTGATTAGCTAGCGTGGTAAACCTGACACAAACCTGGAAAGATGTATGTATATTATCAAACTTTATCATTCAACTCCCGGGCTGTTAGGGCAAATTTATTACAGTTAATCATTCACAAGTGATTAGCTTGCGTGGTAAACCTAACACAAGCCTGGAAGGTAGTGAAAAAAAAAAAAAAAAAAAAAAAAAAAAAAAAAAAAAAAAAAAAAAAAATTGTATGTACAGATAAAATAAAGTGAAAAATAGAAATTTCCACAGTTAGAATCGAATATTAGCTTTTCCATTCAGAGATTCGGCATAATAGCCGGGACTTTGAATATTGAGGACAATATTCAGTTCTAGTGTGGGGGGGGAAATTCTTACGAATTTTATCATAAAACTTTCCAAGTACCCCCATTTTAGGCCAAAATTTTTCAAAATTTTTCACTTTGTTCCAAAATTTTTGTGGTTATCAATCCGCCAAAGTCTAAATGACAAAGGGATTGGCTAGTCCAGGAGCAAACGGCTCTTGGTAAAGACATCTCAAACCCGTTGATGGCTGGCAGTTTGCCAAAAACTTGCATGGTTCCTCAGCTCCCCCGCATCCTCATAAGCAAATGAGCTGGCTAGCCCGCAAGATTATGGCTTGTGGTAAAGGCCGTGAAAAACCATAATTGGTAATCAGCTCACCAAGATGTTGACTTAGTCCATCAAGATGCTGGCTAGTCCAGAAGCAAACGGCTTTTGGTAAAGACTAATCAAATCCGTTGACAGCTGGTGGTTTGCTCAAAATCACACGGTTATCAGGTGTGCCACAGTTCTTACACCTGGCTACTCCAGAAGTGATGGCTTTTGGTAAAGAGTTCTTTGAAATCCATTAAAACTTCATAAGATTGCTAGGGACTAGCAATAGTTTAGTGTGGGGGATTGATGAGTGTGTAAATACTCATCATTTTTGTCTTATATGAACTGCCAAAACATACAAAAACACCCGAATATGTATCAAAATGCTTAAAATATCTTAGAAGTGTGTTTTATATGTTTCAAACACAAAATATGCAAAAACAAATGAAAAACGTACAAAGTTTGCATAGTTGGCAGTTTCAGTCCCTCAAGTTTCATAAATTGGCAAAACTAGTCCCTGGTCACTCAAAACTTGTAAAAATATCATAAAAGGTCCTTGGGATTCATAAGTTGTTAGGAAAAGTCCTTTGAAGTTAAAAATCATAAAATTACAACTATGGTCCCTCAACTTTGAAAAATGTCAAAATTAGTCCCTAAGGTTTTTAAAATTGGAAATTGATCAAAATAAACCTTATACTATTCTAAAATGACATAACTGGTCCTTTGTGTTAACTGTTTGATATTTACAGGTTTGGCCCTTCAATTATCAGAAAATTACAGTTTGGTTCCTGGAGTTTGAAAAATTGGCAAAAAAGGTCCCTGGGCATTTAATATGGAAATATTACATTTCTTGGTCCTTGGGTTGTTCATGAATGGCAAGAATGGTCCTTGTAATAACTTTGGTTAATTCACAAAATCAGACCACCAAGTTTGCACTTATTACATTTTAGGTCCTTGTGATTTAATAACTAAAAACCAAACCGGACCAAAAATAAGCTAACCAAAACTAAACCCATTCCAATCCAACCCAGTTACAAACACAAGCCCATCCTAAGCCCAGTTGCAAACTAGCCCACCCCCAGGTCAAACCCCGGTCAAACAACCCTTACCCCCTTCCCTTTCCCTCTCAGACACACACACACACACACTACCACCACTTGCAGCCTCCCAGTCCACCAATCACAATCCAGAGCCCCCCACAATTAATGCATCCCATCACCCTACACCTACTTTGACCCCCCACAATAAATGCTACCCCCTCCTTTGCGTGTATCAGACCAAAGAAGCAAAAGCACCTTTTCCCGCCAAAAATACGTGGAGCTCAATCAGTGGACCAAAAATGGAACAGAGAGGTGGGAAATGATGGCATTGCATCTGGGAACCCTAATTGGGAGCTATAAATAGAAGAGAAGGCACAAGGATGAAGAGAGTAGTTAATTTAGTTTAATTTTATGTCGTGTATTTTCAATTCTCAATTTTATGGTACACCCAAGCTTCTAAGCAGTGGTAACCTTGCTTTTATTGTATTGTAACTTGTTTTCAGTTATTAATTTTAAGTTACCTTTATTATTACATCTTATGCAATTTTAATTATATTTCAATTTTTCGTATTGTTCAGTTGTTGTTGTTGTAAGACTTATGCATTGGACTCTTAGCTCATATAAGCTCCCCTAAGCTTGTTTAAGCTACTAGTAATACTTTAAATCAGTTTAGAAATAAAAAATTCAAATTACTCAAATTGGTCAACAAAAGTCAAACCAAGTGTTCTTGGTAACCAAAGCTGGAGCAGGGTAAAAAAAGGATGG
Source organism: Artemisia argyi (assembly GCA_030686995.1). Classification (NCBI taxonomy): domain Eukaryota; kingdom Viridiplantae; phylum Streptophyta; class Magnoliopsida; order Asterales; family Asteraceae; genus Artemisia; species Artemisia argyi. The sequence goes on from CM060681.1 coordinate 81,012,159, forward strand.
CCTTGGTTTAGAATCCCATGGGGGATGCTAGGGTTTGATTCTTGGTTCTTGGTTCAAAGCAAAAGCTGGATTGCAAAGTTGTAAGCCACTTCTTTAAATCTTTCATTTAACTGTTTGCTTAGTATATCTGTTTAATTTATGTTATTTCATGTTTATTTTGTGTTTTTAAATATTGTTAGAGGTTAATATTAATAGCTTGTTTGTTGATTTTGAAAGTTGTCAAGTTTTCATAAAAACAGTTATATAAGATAATCTTTGCTTAAGTGTTCTTGTATTGATATTACTGTTTAATTGTGTTTAAAAGGCCATTATGATGATGTTTTAAGTGTATGAGATCAGATTAGAGGCTTAGGATCTTGATCTGCTTTGAAAATCTTTTAAACAGTTTGAATAAGGGGTGTTTGGCTCAGGTTTGCTCAGTGAGCTTAACTGAGTTTGGGTGTGCTTTTGTGATTCAAATTAGTAACATAGGGTCATATAAGCTCAGTTAATCATTCTCTTTAGGTAATATACAAGGTAAAAGTCAAAAATCACTCACACCATTAGTTTGTAACCAACTGTTACACAGTTGGTGTCCAAGAACCCTCACCTTAGCTTAATTTAAATAGTTCTAGCTTAATTTAGTCCTAGTGTAGCTTAACTAACTTAAATCAATCAGTAGTATAGCTTAGAAATCAAAATAAGTCAACTAGTCCAAAATTTCTTTAAAAGTCAAAGTTACCCATTCCCAGTTTTCACCAAATTTACTCATGGATTTCTGAATTTTGTAATTTAATTGGTATTGTGAAACTTGGAGAATTAGTTCTTTACCAACTCAAGTTTAAGAAATTGTTTTCATTTCATAATTAGAAAATTCCTTCTGAGTGCCATTCAATCTCAAAAACAACTGCAGGGCAAGGTTGTGCCCTGCTCACCCAGTCACCACCTCAACACCACCACTTTGGTGGTGTTTTGTGGCCACCACAGTGGACCCCACTCCCTAGAGTTTGGTTCTCCCAACCCCCCTCCTACCATAGAACAACCTTTGACCAGTTGTTTGACCTTTAGCCTAGTGGACCCCACCTGCAATTGCTCACCAAAGTTGTCCCAGTTCTGAGTAACTAGTGCATAGTGATAAGTGCTTAATTCACCTTAAACAGCTTATTTGTGACCTAGCATTATTATTTCTGGCTTAATTGTGTTCACTAATCTTGTTTGTACCTGATTTCTCCATAGTGGGACCCACCCAAGGTCATTTGACCTTATTTGACCAAACAGTCAAACAAAGTCAACTGTATAAGCTAAAGGGGTGTTTACAGCTTATTTTTAAGCTAAATTTCAAAGTGTCTTTACAAAAGTTTGTTAATTTAAGGTGTAAAGTAGATCTGAAAAAGAAAATTCCAAAAAAATTAGTTTTAAAATAAGTGATAGTTTCTATTTAATTAGATTTAATTTTAATTTCCATTTTTACAATTTTATTAAGTAAGTTGTGTTTTTATATTTTTAATAATTTCATCTTAGGTTAAAATAGTTATAATAAATTTTTCAGATTTTTAATTTGTCATTTAGTGCTTATTAGATTTAATTTTAATTTTCTTTATTATTAATTAATATCAAATATTAAATAGCTTAATTAGTTTTTATAAGGTTAAATCTAGTTTTTATAATTTTTATAGTTCTAATATAGTATAATAAGTTTTTAGAAATATAATTTTGAATTCTACTGTTCATTTTCTAGTTTTCTTATTTTATTTGTTTAAAATAGACTTAAGTTAATTAAAAGGTAATTAATTAGTTGTTTAATCTTAAAACATAATTTTAGAGTTTTTATAATTTTTTAGGATTCCTGTCATGGTTAAATAATTTTATAAATTTTATCTTAATTTTCTAAGTTAATTTAGTATTAATATAAATTAAAAGTAGTTTAATTAGTTTAATTAAGTTCAATAGTTTTTAATTAATTACAAAACCACAAAAAGACAAAAATATTATTTTTAATTTTTTATACTTTCTTTAAGTTCTAATTTAGGTTTAGAAAATATTTTTGTTAATTTTTAGTATAATTTAAATCATTTGTCATTTTTAGTTTAATTAAATTAGATTTTAATTTAGATTTTAAATAGTTTAATTAATTAAATAATAGTTTAATATTATTTTAATCACTTTTATCATTTCTTTTTCATTTTTAATTTTAAGTTTTGAAAAGTGTCAAAAGCACCCCCTGTAGTTTCATAATTACCAAAAACCCACTTTTCCAGTCCGATACGTGATCTTAATTGTCAATTTGTGCATATTTCTGCTATCTGATTATTGTGAATATTATATCTGTTTGTCAACACCAAAATAACAGTAGCAATACCAATCCCACATCATCTGGCTACTGTCCTCAGTGCCACTTTCTCATAAACGATTCCAAAAGCACCATTTCAATCTCGTCGGGACTTTAACGACCCGGGAATACACTACACTATCACCGGAGTATTGATTCTAGGCTATCTTTGACTTGTTGACCTTGGTCAATAATAATTAGACGGTTCGGGACCAATCAAAGACCGTCGCACTTACCGTCGAAAAATTCAAAAATGCTTTCTGAGTCAAATCAAAACAAACCCAAAACCTTTTGATGCTTAAGTCTACTACTGAGAACATGAGAATTTCCTTTTGTGTGCTTTTGCTGCTTAAACTCTTGCATTTATTCATATTGTATATTAAATTAAAAATACAAAAATGATTGCTTTCTTATTTATTTGATGCTTTGTTGAATCTGTTCCTTTTTTATGATGTTTACATGATTGTTTCCTGCTTATTGTTTCTTGAATTCTTATTCACATTTTCTATTTATAAAAATCCTATCAAACAAAAAAATATTTGTTATCTAGGTTATTTTTCAATTTGCTATATGAGTTACTTTTGAGTGCTCCATGCCTTCCTGAAATACTTATTATCTGCTTATATCAGTTACATGAACATTTAATAAGAATTAAAAACTATAAAAATCAGATTAAAGTTAAAATTAGAAATTACTATGAATTTCTTTTTATGATCATATGTGTGAAACTGCTGTTATACAAACTGATACATGCTTATTGTGATCTAATTCGTTGGTTAAAAAGGTCATATGAACTCATCATTTACAAAAATCTTCAAATTAAAATTGAAAAAATGAAAAGTCCGCCGGTTTTGGATATAAAACCGCCGGACATCTGTAAAAATTTTTAAAACAAACGGTCAAAGTAAAACGCGTAACCACCGCACATTATTGTGTGCGTCGCACATTTGGTCCTGAAAAAAAAACAAAAAAAAAACATGTTCTTTTTTTTCCTTATCTTTATCATTTAGATTATTTTTTCCTTCATTCTTGTTTTCGTATTTAATGATTGCATGTAGTTTGCATATGTTATTTGCTTGTTTGTGTATGTTTGTTTGCATATAATATCATTAATTGATAAAACTATAAAATCTAAAAAAAGGAGTTTCTAGTTTCCTTTTTTGTTTTTATTTTTTCTTTGGGTGTTTGTGTATGCATGTCTGTGTTTGTGTTATGTGTTGTTAATAAATAAAAATATGAAAAAATTAAAAATATGTTATGTCATAATAAAACCGTCGCACATGTGTTGGTGTGCGGCGTACCCGTGTCAATTTTAAAATATATGTTTTGTTTCCCGCCGCGATAGTCTTTTGATTTTTTGAAAAAAAAATAGTCTCGATGTACGTTGTACTTTCTTTTAAGTGCGACACACTTTTTGGTCTGCAATTTATTTTCTTTGATTGTTTAGGCACTATGCATTATGAAAATATATCCTAAATAAATTTGTGCCTCAAACTTTTACTTATGTTAGGCTTTGCATAAAATCGAAAAACTAAAAATATATTTATTTTTATGTTAATTTTCTTTATTAAAAGGTTTTATGTGTGCTCATGTTAGTTTAAAATTTAGTTTATATATTTTGAGTGCTTGACTATGTGTGTTTGGTTATTTGTGTTTTGTTATAAAATATAAACCAGAAAATGGAATTTTGCTAGAAGTGCGCCGCACTTACACCCAAGCACGGCGTACTTTTATCATCATACAACAAAAATAGTATTTTCTTATAAAAAAAATTGTTTTCGTCTGTTAAATAATTACATGTTTGATTATGTGTTTGTCTTAAAATTTTGAAAAAAAACAAAAAGATTTTAATTTCGCCTTTGTTTTTCGTTTCATAGTGTTTTGTGTATGCTTGTTTTTGGTAAATTGTGAATAAATAAAATTAAAAAAAAATCAAAAATATATTTTACGAACATTGTGGGTGTGTTCGCTGTAAACCCTCACGAGACTATAACTCGTCCACTCGGGACACCGAGGGGTTTAAAGGCTTGTTGCACAAGCTAAATGCAACCGTGTTGCCTACGAAAGTGTGTTTTATCGTTTTATGTTTTTCGTAGTTTTGTCTATTTTGCAGGTATAATAAATAAGTGGAGCTTGGTCGGATGGTTTGCTTAACATTTGGGGAGCTGATACATTTGGATCGTTATATTATATGTGTTGGTTAAGTTCACATGCATATGTTGGCGTTCTGCTCAACATTCTATCTTTCAGAATTCAATCAATCACTAATGAGCCCCGGGAAGTCTCGTTTCTCTTATATTTATCTTTCCCATTTATCCTACTTTTAAGTTATTTTTCTAATTACGCATATTGCTTAACTTAAGTGGGGGGGGGGGGGGGGGGGTGAATTTGAAAAATGATACTCATTTTTTAATCTTTAAAATAGTCTCGATGTACGTTGTACTTTCTTTTAAGTGCGACGCACTCTGCAATTTATTTTCTTTGATTGTTTAGGCACTATGCATTATGAAACTATATCCTAAATAAATTTGTGCCTCAAACTTTTACTTATGTTAGGCTTTGCATAAAATCGAAAAACTAAAAATATATTTACTTTTGTGTTAATTTTCTTTATTAAAAGGATTTATGTGTGCTCATGTTGGTTTAAAATTTAGTTTATATATTTTGAGTGCTTGATTATGTGTGTTCGGTTATTTGTGTTTTGTTATAAAATATAAACCAGAAAATGGAATTTTGCTAGAAGTGTGCCGCACTTACACCCAAGCACGGCGTACTTTTATCATCAGTCAACAAAAATAATATTTTCTTATAAAAAAAATTGTTTTCGTCTGTTAAATAATTACATGTTTGATTATGTTTTTGTCTTAAAAATTTGAAAAATATATTTTAAGTGGGGGGTGGGGGGGAATGAATTTGAAAAATGATACTCATTTTTTAATTTTTAAAATTTTGTTTGCCCTTTTTGCTTATCTATTTTAAAATTTTGTCACTTAGGGTAATATATTAGAGTAATAAAACTTAGTAAATAAATAAAGTTTTTGAAATCAGAGATATGTCCCGATTAATAGAGCATGTGGAAAACTAGAAGGGGGGGGGGGGTTGAATAGTTTTCCCCTCTTTTTCGTTTATAAAAAGTTTATTTCAAAATGTTGATTCGAATTTATTCAATTGTTTGTTTGAAAAACCTTCAATTGGAGTTTAGTATGAAAACAACATATAATCAATATGATCAATTGTATATATGAGCTTTTGGATTAGTTTTCCAAACTTAGTTTTATGAATGGAGCTTTGGTTGATCTTTATGTGAATACGTTTTCCTTTTAAAATCTTAAAACGTTTTGTATCAAATTATCTATCAAGTTAAACTCAATATAAGAAGTGTGAATAATAATCTATTAGACCATATCATATAATTATACACACAATCACCATATTAACTTGTAACTATAACACAATTAATCATCATGACAATATAAGCAACTATCAACACATATTTGCAAGCATAGATATAAAGCGATAAGTGCAAGAATAAATGTAAAGAGATACGAGAAAGAAAATGCAAACCGGACACGATGATTTATAGTGGTTCGGCTACAAGGACACCTTCCTTGCCCTACTCCACTCCCCGAGTCACCTACTCGAGAGTTTTCTTCACTACTCAACAAGCTCCCTTTTGGCGGAGAAAACCTTACACAACTTTTGCTTACACCAATTAACGACACTAAGCTAAATGTCGAGTTCTAATAGTAGCTAGAACCAATCTCACAACTTTAATCACTACACAACTTCTACACGACTTCATGACTTCTTCATGGCTTCACGACTTCTTCACTACTTCACAACTTCTTCTATGCTCCACTACATATTCACACATCTTCTTCACAGCTACATGACTTCTCCACACTACTACTTCTTCCCACTACTTCTTACTCACTCATAAACTCACTACTAAGTAAGATCATCTTGATCTACTTATTACATATACATAACTCACAACTTCACATAAACACTAACTAGATCCTAATACAACTTTGGCTTTATGATAAGGAGGATTCTTCTCTTGCACTTTGAGTGGTGAAGGATTGGATCACTTGAAACAAAGACTTATAATCTTATGATCAAAGGATTTAGAAGGATGTTTTGAAGGGATTGGGACTAAAAATTTTCGTGCAAAAGGTGAGGAAAAATTGCAGAAATGAACCAGTATTTATAGGAAAAAATTTCTGACAACTGGAGCGTGTCGGTCCCCTTAATTGTATGGCCGGTCCCCTTAATAATTAAGGGGGCCGCCCTACTGAAACGGTCAGAAATTTTTGTCTTTTCTGGTGAAAGTTTATTTGGTGAAAAACTAACTGATTTTGGTTAAAAATTTGAATTCATATATTTGTTACTCCCTCCGTCTCAAAATAATTGTCCACATTTCTTTTCTTGGATGTCTCAAAATAATTGTCCACTTTCTTTTTTAACTAAAAACTAGAGAATATATTAGGAGAATATTCTTTTTGAGTGGTTGAGATTTATAGTGGTCCCACTTTTATTAAACTTTGTGTTTTCTCACTCATGACAATAATTTTGAGACGGAGGTAGTATGAATTAAACATTTTCCTTTAATAACCAAAATTGTTTTTCAAAAATATATGACATGTTTATATCATTTTATAAACTTTGTAATGTTTAAATAGAATCCCTTTGATCATAAAATGTATTAGACATTTGTTTGTACATACCTTAAGTGATTGTTGAGGCAAACTCGAGACGTTGAGATGTCGAGGCTTGTTGACGTAAGAATGCATAGATGAATTGTGATCACAAGTAACTTAAGCACTTTACGTTATATGTTGTAACTTACATATTTGTCATCATCAAAACATGAAGAGAATGTTTAGATTAAATATCGTAATATTCATGCCAACAATCTCCCCCTTTTTGATGGTGACAAACTATGTAAACTATAACTCATAGTAAAATGTATAAGTTACTTGTTTACACTTCTTCTCCCCCTCTTTTGTCGAAGCAAAAAGGTGCACTCTTAGATGAGACTTCAACTATGCTTGAACCCTTGAGATAGAATGTAAAAGGCGAGATTGCATCATCGTAAGTGAAGCCTTGATCCTAACAACCTTAATGCTCCCCCTTGGTGTATGCTCAAAACTTGTTTTGGCTACCAAAGAATCGAGCGATGAAGTAATCTTTCAAAACAAAGTTAGTAGACAAGTGCACATATATATAATGATGATGATAGATATATGCATGACACTAAATAGGGGAACAATATATGAACGTATTAGGTATATGCACTAAAAATATGACACATGAAATTATTGTTTTAAAAACAACAACCTAAATCCCAAAAAAAAATTTCCATGACCAAAGCTAAACACATGATAATGATTAGAACCTAATGCAAAGATTCTACCGATGTATTTTGGCGAAAGATGCCAAAATATATATTCTAAAAGAGTTAAAGAAAAAAAATGAAGATGAGAATGATACGTTCTTTTAAAAATGTAGAAAAAAATGAAGAAGGATGAGCGTGAATGAAAAGGGAAGGTAATGACAAAAGGTTGACAAATATGATTTAGATTAATATATCGTTTGACAAGGGTGGATGATTGGGAATCATGAGATTTTTAGGTGTTTTGTTGGTTGACGACCGAAGATGGATATGTGAATGAGGTGGTGATGACACGAAAACACTTGAAGCTTGGATATCTTCTTTGTGTTCTTCGCTTGCTAGGAAGTGGAAAAGATGCATTTCATAAAGAAATTCACTTGACTTTTAGGGATTTAAGTTTTGATGGTGATGACGCACTTAGTAGAATGTAGGGAATGGTTACATGGTGGAATCTTCTAGTGAAGATGGGAAATGAGGATCAAGTGGAGATGACTAGGTGGAAGCGAAAGAGTGATGTTCAAGGAAGCGAAAGAGTGATGATACTCTTGTTGGATAATGGAGGTATATGTTTGGGTGCATGAGTGTTGGAGAGTTTAGAGGTGTAGAGTTAGGAGCGGAAGAGGTTGATTGAGGTTTTGGATGTTGTTCAAGTGAGGGTATTGAATGTGATCTAGTGAGAAGATATTCAATCCAAGTGAAGTGTTCATTGAATGTAATGGTTTTTAGGAGAAAGATGCAACAAGGTCAATTGTTGACATGATTTTCAACTTGATTCAAGTTGTGAGATGATGAAGGAGAGTTGTTCCAAGTTGCATTGAGCAAGGTGTAAGGTAAGAAGAGCATAAAGCTCATGGGCTTCCTTGAGTTCTTCAATGAACTTCAAGTGTTTGGAGGAAGGTGATGATGGTGGAATGTGGTTGTTATTAGGGATGGATGATTAGACATGCAACATAGGAATGGCATGTGAAGTTATAGGGTATGGTGGTGACACTCTTGGTGGTGGAGACATGTTTGAGCTTGGGTAATCATGAAAGCATGATATGGATGGAAGATAGGCTTCATGAGTGGATGGTGTTTGTGTTGAATGAGCAACAAGTAAAGCATTGGTGATGAGGTTTGGATTGTTATTTTGGGATTGTGCATGTTCATCATGAGAAGAAGCATTGGTGGAACCAAGCATGGGTGTTTGGCTTTATTTGTGAGATGGGTTATTTGTATGAGCATAAGATTTGGGTATTGGTTGATTTGGAACAACATCACTTGAGCTTTGACAAGAGTCAATTTTTCTCCTCCAAACGGGTTTTACGGAGATCTTAGCAACTCTTGAGAGTTTAGATCTTGGATTTTTGGGGGATAACATGTTTGGTTGGATGATCATTAAGGATGGAGGAGATGTATTTATAGTGTAGGAAAGGTGTAGTTTAGGAAGGTAAATATTGAGGGCATGGAAATGGTAGATGACTCGAGATTGGTAGTATAAAGGATGATTCGGTTTTTCATTTCACATGGGTGGTTTGAGGATGTACTGAAGAAGGGTTATGAGGTTTGAGTGTCAGGTAGAAGGATATATGTGAGTAAGTGTGTTTTCCCTTCCCATTAAATTCGTGCTCATCCGGACATAGAGTTAAGCATGTAAAGGCATACAATCAAATCACATATGAGCAAATAAACATCTAGAAACAACATATATGCGATATGCCATAAATCTAGGAATGACAGAATCTAATGAGAAGCAAAGTTCATAAGAGTAAACTAGCGTTAGGTATATTTAGGAAGAGCAATTTAATCAAGTTGGAGAATGAGTATGAGACTATTACTAGTGGTGCTCAATTCAGGCTAAACACGACCATTTTTACGGGTTACACACACCCAACTTCTCACATAGAAGCAATTCAACCGTTAGGTTAAATTGAATTTCTAGTCAATAGATTCTCCAGTAGTCATTCTCTTTTTAGAAGAAATTGAATTCCTAAATTTACCTATCGAAGAGTACCAAATATGAAGTTTGCTTGATTCACTAATACTTGGCTTAATGTAACTCAAACATCATGTTTTTATGAAGGCAAATCTACATGATATATTTTACTCGCTATCCCAATAAAGATGTGTTGAATGTTTAGATAAGAGTAAACGCAAAGTTTTAATCTTTTGTTCATGATTTACCGGTTATTTGGTTTTGATGGCATATTACTTGATTTAATAAATGTGGTAGACTTTAAGAGTGCTCCTTAGCATATCTTGTGAGATGAATCTCATTAAGATGATTTATCTTAAATGAGTTTGTGATTCTCAAATCAAAAAAAGACATTAATATATTATTAAACAAATATTGTTTTCTATGATTTTTGCCATTTATACCTATATGCAATGCAAGACTAGTTATGCAAACTTAACGTAAGAAATTTAGCATAAGATCTAGTTAGGCAAAAACGGACAACTAGTTACGAATTAATAGAGAACATGGCACATATGCTAAGATATTCAAATAGCTAAATTACAAATAGCAATGATTATCTAATATACTCTATTAACAAAATAGAATCACAAATGAGTTCACATAGCACATAAAACACTTGTCGTCGTTTTGTGTATTATATATACCAATGTTTACTTAGCTCGATTTTATTTGAAAATAAAATAGTTTCCTACCCATTTTAAAATATAATTAAGATCAATATTTTGAAAGCATAAATTTTTAATTTTTCAAAGATATACCGACTAGGAATGCCCAACTCGAAGGAAAAGGTAAGATGCAAGTTTTACGTTAAAACAAGACTTAAATATTTGACTTCCGTGTAGTATTTTGACTTTCTGACTTATTTAAGTTTCTAATGGTTACATGTAAATATTTTTAAATGAAAGTAGACTCAATTACCTTTAAAACGCCGGGTGGCGCGACTTCTACGGAGTTACGGTTATTTTTATATGATTTTTCAAAGTTTTCAAAAAAACTGCGAACAGACAGGCGGACCTCTTAAATATTTAAGGGGGCCGCCCAGACAATTAAGGGGGCCGCCTATCTGGTACTCAAAATTTCATTTTTTTGTAAAAAATTATTTTCTGACTTTTCGGAAAGGTGTGTAACTTTCTGATTTTGATACCGAACATATAACACTTATTTTAAGCATGATATTATTTCGAGCTAGTATAATTAGTGTATATAACATCAAAACTAATACAAGTTAATCAACAAAACACTTTACATATTTAATCATCCTTAATGGATAATTTGATATATGGATCGTACTCAATTTTTAAAACCATTTGTTTTGAAAATTAGAGCGACGTGGCTCTGGTGCCAATTGTGGAAAACTAGAAGGGGGGGTTGAATAGTTTTCCCCTCTTTTTCGTTTATATAAAGTTTATTTCAAAATGTTGATTCGAATTTATTCAATTATTTGTTTGAAAAACCTTCAATTGGAGTTTAGTATGAAAACAACATATAATCAATATGATCAATTATATATATGAGCTTTTGGATTAGTTTTCCAAACTTAGTTTTATGAATGGAGCTTTGGTTGATCTTTATGTGAATACGTTTTCCTTTTAAAATCTTAAAACGTTTTGTATCAAATTATCTATCAAGTTAAACTCAATATAAGAAGTGTGAATAATAATCTATTAGACCATATCATATAATTATACACACAATCACCATATTAACTTGTAACTATAACACAATTAATCATCATGACAATATAAGCAACTATCAACACATATTTGCAAGCATAGATATAAAGTGATAAGTGCAAGAATAAATGTAAAGATATACGAGAAAGAAAATGCAAACCGGACACGATGATTTATAGTGGTTCGGCTATAAGGACACCTTCCTTGCCCTACTCCACTCCCCGAGTCACCTACTCGAGAGTTTTCTTCACTACTCAACAAGCTCCCTTTTGGCGGAGAAAACCTTACACAACTTTTGCTTACACCAATTAACGACACTAAGCTAAATATCGAGTTCTAATAGTAGCTAGAACCAATCTCACAACTTCAATCACTACACAACTTCTACACGACTTTATGACTTCTTCATGGCTTCACGACTTCTTCACTACTTCACAACTTCTTCTATACTCCACTACATATTCACACATCTTCTTCACAGCTACATGACTTCTCCACACTACTACTTCTTCCTACTACTTCTTACCCACTCATAAACTCACTACTAAGTAAGATCATCTTGATCTACTTATTACATATACATAACTCACAACTTCACATAAACACTAACTAGATCCTAATACAACTTTGGATTTATGATAGGGAGGATTCTTCTCTTGCACTTTGAGTGGTGAAGGATTGGATCACTTGAAACAAAGACTTATAATCTTATGATCAAAGGATTTAGAAGGATGTTTTGAAGGGATTGGGACTGAAAATTTTCGTGCAAAAGGTGAGGAAAAATTGCAGAAATGAACCAGTATTTATAGGCAAAAATTTTTGACAACTGGAGCGTGCCGGTCCCCTTAATAATTAAGGGGGCCGCCCTACTGAAACGGTCAGAAATTTTTGTCTTTTCTGGTGAAAGTTTATTTGGTGAAAAACTAACTGATTTTGGTTAAAAATTTGAATTCATATATTTGTTATGAATTAAACATTTTCCTTTAATTACCAAAATTGTTTTTCAAAAATATATGACATGTTTATATCATTTTATAAACTTTGTAATGTTTAAATAGAATCCCTTTGATCATAAAATGTATTAGACATTTGTTTGTACATACCTTAAGTGATTGTTGAGGCAAACTCGAGACGTTGAGATGTCGAGGCTTGTTGACGTAAGAATGCATAGATGAATTGTGATCACAAGTAACTTAAGCACTTTACGTTATATGTTGTAACTTACATCTTTGTCATCATCAAAACATGAAGAGAATGTTTAGATTAAATATCGTAATATTCATGCTAACAGAGCAGATCCGACTTGGGATCGGTGACGTTATTTACACATTTATAACCATTACCACCGAAAATGTGAGGATATTGAGCCTATATCGGCATATGTCTTTTATGCTTGATTTCTTTGTTTATGAGTGTGTCGGTGATTTATTCGATTCTAGAACTTGTGTTTGAAATCATTGTGAGACCGCAGTGAGATCACATTCGTGTGATATAAGTATTTATATGTGATAAAGAGGCAACTTAGGATTTAACCCAAATGGTCATTCCGTGTAACATATTATTTATTCTTCAGCTAATTACACTGATTAACTAACCTCGCCAAATAAAACTAGGGGGTGAGCAAACAAAACCGAAAAAACGAACCGAAAACCGAAAAAATTGACCGAAACTAAAAACCGATGGTTCGGTTTTTAATTTTTCAAAAACCGAAAAATACGGTTCGGTTTCGGTTTTCGTCCAAAAACCGGCCCGAACCGATTTTATTATATAATAATATATAATTAATATATTATGAATAAATAACTAAATAAATCTAATTTATAAATTCATATTTATTTTGTTGGTAGATTTAAAATATTTTTATCTTAACATTTATGTTTATGTGCGTGTTTATTGTGTCGTGTGTTTACTTGAGAATATATTAGTAAATATATGACGATGGTCATACTCTATGTATGTTCACTTGCATGTGTGTATCTCATTTATATATGTGTAATTAAAGGTTTATGCAATAAATATTATTATGCTTAGATTGACAAAAAGAGGTAAATAAGAATAACCAATATACAAGTTTGTTGGTATATATTTTCCATGCCCAAATATAAACGGTTAGAAACCGAAAAAATCAAAAAACCAAACCGAAACCGATAATAAACCGAAAAAATTGAACCGCCAAAAACCAAACGGTTTCGGTTTTGGATTCTATAAAAACTGGACATTTCGGTTCGGTTTTGATTTTAACCAAAAACCGACCCAAACAGAACCGTGCACACCCCTAAATAAAACCCTTATGTAGCACTCACGTTTATTGCTAGATGCCCCTAGTTTAACATTCATAGCCTGTCTTTTCATTTCTTACAGCTACTATAAAAATACAAAAATATATAACCTTTAGCCTAAACCTTACCCCTTGACGAAAGTTTATTCGGTTGGTTGCTAGTCGTTTGGTGTGTTTGGTTGGTTTTTGATTAATAGTTCGTTCGTGCTTGTTGTAACTGTTGTGTCGTTTTAACGAAGATGAGGGTTCGAAACTTCATGTTTCGTGTTTTTTGTGGTGAATGCATATATTAAGTGTGGGAGAATTGTTGATTGTGTGAATGTGGATAATGGATGTTAAAAAAATGGAGAAAATGAATCGAAAAAAAGGAAGAAAAAAAAAAGAAAGAAAAAAGATAGAAAAAAAAGTATAATGAGTGATGAATAAGAGTTGGCGTGTTGTTTGCCAACTAGAGTGATTGTTGAGGTTGATATGTTCGATTACCTCATTGGCGTGTTGTTTGCCAACTTTTGGAAGCTGCTTTTATGTCGTTATGGTGGCATGTGTGGTGTTTAGGGGTGGAAACGAGCCGACCGAGCCCGAGCCTGCCAGAGCTCGAGCTCGGCTCGTTTAAGTTTTAAAAGGCTCGAGCTCGGCTCGTTTTGAGCCTTAAACTTTAAGCTCGAGCTCGGCTCGTGGAATATCATATAGGCTCGGGCTCGGCTCGTTTATACGATTTGGCCATGAAAAGTTAAAGCTTTGCTCGAGCCCGAGCTCGGCTCGTAATATATCTTTATTGAGCTCGTTCATAAGCTCGAGCTCGGCTCGTATATAAGTTAAAATATCATTTTTTTTTGTTTAGGCTCGTTTAGGCTCGCGAGCCCAAACGAGTTTTTTACGTAAAGCTCGAGCTCGATTAATAAACGAGCTGCAACTTAGGCTCGAGCTCGGGCTCGAGCTCGTTTAGGCTCGGCTCGTTCGAGCTTTTTACCGATCCGATCCCGAGCTTTTTTCGAGCGGCTCGGCTCATTTCCACCCCTAGTGGTGTTTTAGAAACTCCTGCGTTTTTGGAAGGTTGAGATCAAATGAGAGTTTATTTTTTGATAATTTTGTAACGACGTCTTTTGTATGGGTCAATAGTAGGTGTCGCTCTTTAAGGTTGAGTTGGGTCGGTTGGATGCAAAACCCATCTCTTTTTAGTTCCATTCTATTTAGTTCCATGATGTAATTGTTTTCTTTACTCTAGCATCTTGCTAGTTAATAAAATTTGCTGTTAAAAAAATAATAAATAAATAAATATCTAACTTGTTACTTGTACGTCCGATATCTAACATATTAGAGCATATTTACAAATGTTTATTGCTCTTGGTTAAAGGGATGAAATTTATTTTCTTACATCATTGGAGTTAGGGATTTTTTATTTTTTATTTTATTTATTTATTTTTTCATTCATTCATTAGATAAGGATTCATATGGGTTTCATTTTTTTATATGCATCTTAATTGAGGGGATATGATAAATTAAGCCTTCTAAATATAAACCATTTAAAGAATTTTTATAGGTCTCACCAAAAAAGTAATAATATTAAATAATATCTTTAAGCTAAGTATTAAATAATATCCCTTAGCTAAGCATAGAGAAAAAAGAAACACTCATTAATTTTATATTGAATTATCATAACACATGGTTCTGACATGCAACATTTCAGATTTCTCAACATTTAAGACACCTCCAAACATTTTTTTTCCCAATGCCAAGACTACCTTAACTATTTTGTATTTATTGATAGGCCTATAAATATTGTAAATCAAAGTGATGCTCTATTACCAATGGGCTTGTGGTCCACTGGACATGTCTTATTCAGTTAAGCGTGTCTAGTGGAGAGTAGTACCGGTTTGGGTGACCAAACCGGGAAGTCCTCCCTTGTGTACCACTGCCCTGTCGGTACAATTTCAAAGTCCTTTAATGAAGGTTTCAACCCAACAGGGTTCGAATCTGGAGAAGGCAGGGTTTACTTCAATTTAAGTGTCGTGCCTTCGGGCGGCTTAAGTTGAAGGTTTTCCCCCCATCGGGTTTCAAATTGGACATGAATTTCCCTTGAAAAAAAGTAACCGTTCAAAAAAAAAAGTGATGCTCTATGCCCTCTTAATTTTTATTCTTAATACATCTTCTTTATTACATCCATTCATCCTTAAGATTGTATCAAAATTATACGTATAGAGTCCTTTTTCTAAATAAATACGCCAAGCATCCTTGACGTCTCCATTTTATAACGGTGACGATCTTTGATAGCATAGAAATTATTAATGTGACGAATTTACCGTTGAATTTTATATCCAAACACCCTTTATTTCATATATACAACTACAACCATAGACGGACTCACATGTATGTCGGGTGTGGCACTGACTACACCTGATTTTAAGTCATTTTCAAAATTGTCGTTTTTGTGGTACGTGCAACCCCCCAATTGTTTTTGCTACTTTCGTTTCTTACAGTAACTTTAGTAAGCTCAAAATTTCTTTTGTGCAACACCATTTTAAAAATCCTGAGTCCGTCCTTGACTACAACCTACACTTAAATCCAAACATCTCTTTTCTTCAACCTCTTTTCTCTCTCGTTTCAACCACATACAAATCTCCATCATCTTACTATTCTTTAAAACTCACCAACAATCTTTATCTTCCTAAACATTAACCCATCTTCATTCTCCAAAACCCGCAACCACCCACCCTCCATATTACAACCGTCGTATTCACTGCCGATAGACGCCACCACCCCAACCAACCACTACCATCATCTCCAACATGTTTTTACACACCAGCGTCTCCTAAATTTTTTTTTATTTATTGTCTTGCAATTATTCATTCATATTATTATTTGTTCATAAGAAGTTTCAAACCTAGATTTTAAAGACCAAAACTATTCAACCCTTTTTAGTTTTTCACATGACTGTTGGTGAATACTTGCGTTTGTTGGGGTTTAATCATTTTTAACTTCACGTAACTGTCGAAAAATTTACGTTTTTTAACAGAAACATTGGTCTAATTCTTACATGCTTAAAACCAACAATTCCTCTTTGTTTTTCTAAGTTATCTTGTGCCCTAGAAACTAAATGATTTTCTTGAATTATCCCAATAAAAATTTTGTGATACCCATGCGTATAAATGGTTGAAATACTTTATTCAGAAAGTGAACTTACACGATTCTTGTATAATATCCAAGATTATCATCATAACCCTTACCCAATTTAGAACAAGATACTAAGGTGACTTAGAGCTACTTTATATTTCTAAAAAATATACTCCATACTACTAGGCAAAAGTTTAATATATATCTCATATTTGTCATATATCCAACTAACCAATCTTTGCTATTCATTTTTTTGATCAAAAATAAATAAATAAATAAACTTTCACTCTTTTTAAAAATATATATATATATCTCGCAAACCGTTAATCGTTACGCAAAAAAAAAAAAAAAAAAAAAAAAAAAAAAATACCATCGGAACGAAAATTAAATTATCTTTTCTATAGATATGCACTTCTATATAATTTCAACGATTTTTTTTTTCAAAATTTCCGTCCAGAAAAATCACATGATTTGATTTTTACAAATAACATGTGATTTTTCTAGGCAGAACTTTTGAAAAAAAAAAGAAAAAAAAAAAGAATAATAAATAAATAAATAAAAATCGTCGAAAGTATAAAGAAATGCATATCTATAGATATGTAATTTAATTCTCGTCGCAATAGTATATTTTTTGTAGCTTGAAGATTTACCGTTGTAAAATATGTTGTTTTAAAAAAGATATAGAAAATAATTTTTTTTTTTTTTTTTTTTTTTTTTTTAATTTTGATAAGAAAATGGATGGCTAAAATTGATTTATTTGAGATTTATACTCATCTCAACTCGATAGATATATGTCATGACATTTCAGTTTCAACTACTCGTGAAGGGAAAAATATCATTCCAAAATTACTTTCTACAACTGTGTTATCGGTTATAGTTGATCGATCATTAGTGGTCCAGCTTGTAGGCCTCAAGAGAAGGTCATGTCGCGATCTTGGAAACCCAGGATACGATCATTAGTGGTCCAGCTTGTAAACCTAGGATACACTCATACACAACCTCGATCTAGGTCATCTATGCATAGTTATTCAACCCTAAGGTTACGACCTAACACTTACAAACACCTTAATCAGTTTGAGCAAGTTCAACCCTTGGTTCAACCAAGTTGGTTGTAGGGGAAATAAGGACTAGAGGGGTGATAAATATTGTGGCATGTTTAAGTTTATATTTGGTTTTGATTGCACATGGTTCTGAAATGCAAATAGCCACTAATGTACAAGACTGCAACGGCTACCTCTCTTTTAATAATTTCATTAGATTCTCCCTAACATTCATTACACCTCCGAGTCGTTTTCCCCAAAGCCATGGGGTAGCTGGGTACCCACACTATTTTGTATTTATACATAACTTTGTTTATATAAATAGTGCGTTTGGTAGAGCAATATCCGAATGGCCTATGGATTTTATTTCGATTCAAAAGATGTTTATTTAGTAGGTCTAGAAATTAAATGGGTATATCGTAGTCATAAGCTCATTACTCATCAATTTGATATCTATAAAATTCAAGTCCTATCTTTTTTCCATTATAAAACTCAAATATTTATACACTTTTTCATACCATATTTTGTCATTCAAACATAAACAATCCTACACTTGTTTATATCCATTGTCATTCTACCTCATACTAAATCCAATACTGACTGTGATTCCTAGCAACAAACCCGGCCATTAATCTTATCACTCATGTCCATTTTTATTTTAACTTTTTCTCAAATATAAATAAATCTTAGTCTCATTAGAAGTAGACAACAAACTTTGATCTACTGATTGTGCAAGTGTAATCTTAAATACAAGTACAACAACTCAGATAGTCAGGTTCGATTCCAGGTAGCTCAAAGTAAGCCAAACTTAAAGAAATTTTCATAAACATCTAATTCCACTAGTTTGTTTACTTCGGAATATAACTTGATGAAAATTGAAAAATCTCTGAACTTCTTGAGCAAAGAGAACGAAATTCCCTTGACACATCTGTTTTACATAAACAATGTCTACCTAAGAATAAACGGTCCATACGTATTACTCTGTTAGAAGCAATCAGATAAAAAGTTTGACCAATCATTCGTTTCTACAAAAAACCTGGTTAGATATTTCGAAATAAGAGACAATTTGCACACATTTACTTTCGATGTTGATACATCATCTAGGTGCATGCAGATCACTTTCCTTTCAAAACGGTCAGGTGAATAATTAAAGTTAGTCAAGATAGAAAAAGGGGCCAAAAAACAATTCTCAATCTTTACTGAAAAGTTGAGTCAACAAAACTACTTATAGTTACAGGCGATCAACTTCACTGTCATGGTCCAAAGGGTCTCTCTTGCACGTTATCTTATACGAGACAGATGGACACATTCACATAATCCAAAAGGCCTAATGAGACAGTTTCCGAGTACAAATGTAACTCAACTTGTTGCATAAATTGGCAAGCTGATTCTTCATGCTATTTGAGACATGACTAACAAAGGTGCATACCAGATTACACCCCGTTATATACTACTGCATGAAGTACTAGATGCACATATACTTGCTATATGACAGCGGACATAATACTGTAGATAACACATTTTAACATAAAGTGAGACTTACATTTATCACGTTCAGTTCACAATTATGATGAGATACCTCAGTTTGAAAAAAGTTACACGGTGCTCACCTCATTATTGATATCAACAGATTTATGGATCACCGTCTCAATCAACTAGGTGATAAAGAAGTCAATATTGATCTCTTAGGCTAGTTTGTAGTACTGCTAAACTCATATGTGCGTAATAACTAGAAGTGACAGAACCTAAGGCTAACGTAACATTTAGGGTGCACTATTAAGGTACATGACAATGACATCATAACCGTAATTGTTACTCCTTTTCTATAACAGACTTATGCAGTCTTAAGGCTAAATTGCCTAACAATACATTACGCCTTGTTTGCTTTAGGCTCTTAGCTTTCACTTATTGCCATTACGCACACAAGTTTATGAGTACCACACACTTGCCTAAACATCATCACATGACATTTACTAGCATGATTGTTACACCTTTTGCTAGCATAGGCCTACGTGTAGATTGTTTTTAGTATTCAACTTTTTACCCTGTTTTCATTATCTCTGATTCATTTGTTTTGTTTCTTACTGTATAAACTTGTCCACTTACCTTTTAACATCACAAAAAAACTCTCAATGCTTATTCACAATATTCGAAGATTTAAACTAACCTCATTCAAAATCATCTATTCCTATTCATTACCTTCATTCGAAGTCCTACATTCCACATTTGAATGTTTAAATTCCCTTTACAGCAACTGCATTTTTATCAAAACAGTCCTATCATACACCCCACTGGAAAATATACATTGCCCTTACTTATTCCAGCATAAAGAGGCATAGTAAGATTCCATTGTTGCACAATAATCATCTCACTTCCTCTTTCATCATTATCTTGTCATATACAAAAATATTGTTTTAATGGAAATGCACACACACCCTCTATACCTTTGAATACACTTTTGTCGATATAAGAGTTAGGACTTGATGTCGAAATCTATCGACCGATCGGGCACATTGATATTCATGTAATACAGACAAGCACTCTCCCATTAAGATATATTTTTTAACTCAATTTTGTAGCAACTTAGTTAACCACATCATTTTCTGTCAAATTAATGAATAATGGAATAACTGATCCAAATCCTTATCAATTCTACCAAAACAATGACTTTTTTTGGCAGAAATGGCACATAATAATGCTCAAGCATATATAAAAGATACCAAAAGGAACTAAATGGTGCTCATCATCATGACAATTCTAGCAACAGCTTGAAATGGATATAGAATTCAAAAAAAGATCAAAGCAAGGTTTATTTTCTGGACACAAAAACTATAAAACAAGACTAAAACATATACATAATTTACCGTCATTATGCTAGAAAACAGCGTTGCACATCTCCATTCTCAACTGTCGCGAATCAAATTTGTTGGCGCGCTTAAAACATACTTGGGTAACTCGTATTTTGCACCTAAAATGTCCCAAATAAGGTAAATACTAAGAGAACAGAAGCATATCACAGATTTGACCAACATTAAACATTTATTCATAAGTGAGTTCATTTGGGTTTATGTTTAATCATAAAAAGATTGAAAGAGCCATATGAAAATGTTCAGCTAAAAAAGGGAACGGGTCAAATGGGTCGAACATGATAGATAACGTTCGAAATCTATTTTTATTAGATACAATACAACCTCCTCAGTTTTTTTTCAAAGCTACATAAAGCACAAAAAAGTTTGTTGGTCAACGACTTAAAGCCACCCACTCGGTACCAAAAATGACCCATTTTAACATGACCCTGTTTTGACCCCTACCCAACCTGCCCAATAAAGGGTAACCCACCCTTAGGGACCTCCACCAGCCTGACCCTTAGCCAACATGGAGAAGGTCAAGCACGCTAACCACAGACAAGAAATATGAGCCAGGATTTAAGCCCGCCCAAATAAAAATACCAAGAAACTTAAGTGTTCAACTAAGATATACCTCTCTCATCATAACAAACTGTCAAGTCAGCTTTCTGAACTATGACACCCGCACTATCTACTATGACTTGTGCAAGGGTTAAGTCAGCCTCTGCAGCAGCCTGAAGTGCATCCCAGATTTCTGATAATCACACCAAATTACCATTTGAATTTATCATTTATCATACTGCATATTCTAATACTTATACGTTAACTTCAACTTTGTTATTCATTATCCTTTGAAAACCTTAATAGGGCTTTGGGACACCTCCAATGCAAGCTTGATGCACCACCTTTCTTTAGCAAAACAGTCATTCAAAAGCATTTTAGCATTGGAGGACAAAGCTTTAAAATAAAATATCAAACATTAACAGTACCGAGAAACCTTTACAAAGACTGTTTTGCATTTGATAGGGCTGAACAAAACCGACCAAAAAGCGAACCGAACTGACCCTATTCAGTTCGGTTTTCGGTTTTATATATTATGGTCTTCGGTTTCAGTTCGGCTCGGGCCAAAACTGAAAAAACCTCATCTAAACCGTCTAAACCGAATCGACCGACACAAAAACAAAACCGACCGATTCACTATTCGGTTCTAAGTTCATGTCCTTCCACAAAATCAGTTTTCAGTTCAAGTTGACTTTGGTCGGTTTGGGTCGATTTTGACCGGATGCTCAGCCCTAGCATTTGAGATGTTTTTTAAAAACAGGTTTAACATTAGCTTGCTGCATTAGAGAATGGATAAAAGGCAAAAGAACGACTTTACGAGAAAATCACCTTTCCGGCCACCATAATGAGGAGCGGTATCCCAGAACTCATCACGCATACGCTTAAGCTGCTCCCCAGTAATTGGTTCAGAATGCTTCCATGGTTTTGGTTTAGTGATTTTTTTTATTGGGTCTGTGACAAAAAGGAAACCAAGTTGAACAGAATGGAGAGATTCAATGCAGTACCATGTCAGTAGAATACCAGCTTATAAACAAAACTTTTTATTTATTACAATACAAAAAAAAAAGAAAAAAAAAAGAAAAGAAAAAGGTAGTGAAACACCACTTCATATTAAAGCAATTAGTAGGGAATAACGATGCCCTAAATTCAAAGACGCTGCAGCATACAAAGAAAACAACATCACAATAAGCTTGTATAAAGTGCGTATTTAACAGAATATAAGCAGTAACAAGTTTAAGAGGTGTTTGGGATTGATTTCTTTTTCTGCTAATCAGCTTAGTTTAAGCAGTTTGGACTTTGGACGGTTTGTGTAAAACAAACTGCATCTACTTATTTGGTTATATTAGGGTAAAACAAAAAGTTATCAATAAGCAGGTTAGAACCAGTGAATTTAAAAGTGCTTATTCAAGAAGATGAAACTTAAATTACGTTTTAACCTCGTATCTAACCCTAAATCATGCATAAAATGGATTTTTTTCCTAACCAATTATCTTTTTTTGGCTCATACTGCGTTCATTTACAGCATAAACAAATCCACGAACTGTTTGTTTTTAGATTGCTTATCTGCTTCTGCTTATAAGCATAAGAACAAGCCGAAATCCCACTAGGAAAAACAACGCAGACAGGCAATCATTACTGTAGAACTGGTGGTCTAGCTTTCCACGGAGCATATATGATTTCATTGACTTTCTAAATAGCAATTAATTGCCATAATGAGTCAATTTTATAAAATAAATAAAGAAAACAAGTTCTTTGGCAGACAATTCTAACTCTATATAGGCTATGGTATAACAACCATCATTTTCGCATCATATGTATATGTAGGACTGAATAGTAACATTTCTAGGGGCTAAAAATCTAAGCAATTGGACTCAGTTTGATCTTTGTATGTATTTCTAGAGACTCTAATGCAACCAAAATAGGTCTCTACTTGACATTGAAAGGGAAGGGGGGACAAGCTGCCACCTACGGGTGGACAGCATGGTGTGAAGAGATTCAGAGAAGGGCGGAAAAGCTGCCACCTCAGCGACAAGGGCGGCAACAACCCCCCCTCTCTCTTCTTTTGGCAAAATTTACTCCCTTTTGCGGGGATGTTACGCTGATGTTTCATTCCAGAAAGGTTTTCCAACTTAGCTAATTGACTCTTGGAAACTTTTGTACCACAATACTTGGATTTTATCAAATAAATTTAAGCCTTTGGCGTTTTACTAAATACCATCGAGAGACTAAATCCCTACAAACTCCTTTCCATTGTTGAATACATCCATCCATAACCAATAAAGCACAAGCACTTTTTTTGTTGATAAAATCAAACAACAATCTTTCTAGGGCACACTTTTATCACCATCTCAATATGATATACAATTATACAGCTACAAATCTACAATGACTTACAGTATATCGACTACCATCCCTTTCAAATAGATTACCTAAACAGTACTACTAAAACAGCATTTTAAGCCCTTAATTTGCAAACAGTTTATACCAATTCCTTTAATACATAACTATTGTGGTATTCACTTAACATTGCCACCATTTACGAGCTAGGTAATCATCTCTTCCCATGAAACTGCAGCTTCTCCACAATAATTCAATCACAATACTAGAACTTAAACGGCAAATAAACCAATTTTCTTAAAACATACATACATATTATTATATATACTAAAAATGATTTGGTTAGGAACAGTGATCACTGTTCCTAAGAAGTTTACAAATATGGTCCCTCAGGTTAGCTGTAAATGGCAGAGTTAGTCTCCCGTTACCGATCTTTTACAAATTTAGTCCTTAATAACAAAAATAATTTTTTTTTACGATCGTTTTATCCTGAGTTTATATTAAACACAATATTCCCGCAGCAACGCACGGTGCCCCCGCTCGTTAAAGTCTAAATAAAAACAAATGTGAAGTAACAGTATTTAAATATCTAAAACAACATATAGCACAAAACTTTAACTACCAAATCACTATTTCACATATCATCTTTATTCACAACTTTTTTTGGGGGTTTCCGACCTTTGGGACGACTAATCCACGGGGTTTGAACTCACCGCCACACAGACTCAAACCAGGTAAAGCCCTGTCTTTTCAAGAAAAAAACAAATTTACTTAAAACCCATCTCCTAAACACTAATTAATCAGTCAATTAATTAAAATCCGACAATACCCATATCACAAAACCATTGAAAAAAAAATAAAAGACATCAAAACAACATTAAAAAGACAAAAAGATAAAATCTTTACCATCCCCTTTTGCACGCGATGATCCAGCACAACCCATACTCAAATTTAATTAAAGATCCAAGAAAACGTTTTATTTGAGGGCAGAATTTAAAGCCCTCAAATTGTGTGTGTTTGGAAAGTGGGTTTTTGTTGATTTTATAAATAAGAAAAGTGGATGATTGATGAAAGATAGAAAGAAAGGGTAAAAAAAGGAAATGATTGCGATGAGTTGTCAATATTTTTACCTAATATGGTTTAACCAACTTTTTATTCATATACACACGTGGAGGTCACGTTTTGGGGTTGTGTGTATATCTGCAAAAAGTGCCTTAGATTGGTTTTTGATAACTTGAATTGGGTTTGGGATTCACGCGATTTTGCATCTCAAATGAGGCTAGTTGGTTTGTGTTGGGAAATTCAGCTCCTACGTCAGTTTTCTCTCTGGTGATCAGACATTACCCAAATATTATAGTGGTAATTCATGATTTTATATAAAGGGAAAAAAAAGGTGTTTTGTTTGTGTTTTTTGTGTGTGTAATATCGGTTGAAATTTAGACTGATATATATATATTTTTTTCGGCGACCGATCTTCAACCAACCCTCCACACTAGCCTCGACCGATTTCCAAATCGGTCATTCAACATGCTCGACCGATTATTTCCAGCCCAATGCGTCTAGCCTAAGCAATTTCTTGTAAGTATGCTTTAGCTTCGGTCTTCCGGAATTTTAGACTTTTTTGCGTTCTTTAGCTGAAATGAGATAAAGCATCGTTAGCTCGTCACGGGTTTTAAATTTGATATCAAGCTCTGGTGTGAGAATAAGTACTTGTCTGGTATGAGTTTAGTGAGATAAAGTAGAGAAAGAAAGTAGTAAGTAGCGGAGTGTGTGTAATTGTGTCGTCCATCGAGGTTGACGACTCTATTTATAATACCTGACCCATGTTTCGCGACACAAGGATTGTGGAGACGAGGTTGTCGTCATGGTGCAGCGAGAGAATCGTTGTTGGGAACGAGCTTTCGGCGCTCGAGTTGTCGTAACGTGCTCAGCAACCGTTATGGGTCTAGGACTGTTCCTTTCGTACTACATCGTATGATGGTTGTCAGCGTCTGCCTGCCAAGCTCCGGAAGAAACTAATCTTCTTCGTCATTGCCTCCGGACCTATCATAACCTCCATTATCCTAGTTTCTCCGGAGGACCGTTCCAGCGTAAAGTGAATGTTCCAAATCTTTCGTAAGGGATGTTTGACTAAGGGTGATTTAGCTCCTCCGAAGTATCCAAAAGAAATGATACCTCATCGTTGGTGCAAATATTGTACATATATCTCCTTTATGTTTTAATGATAATAGATATATATTTATGATACATTTAAAATCATTAACGATAGCTCAAAACCATAAGCACATGAAAACAGGATCCAACACGCTAGGTTTGTGCGCCAACGTGCCAAGACCAGCGCACCATATTCTGTTTTCACGCGCTCGATTTTTCAAAATCGGCTTTCCTCATGATATTTAAGATGTTTTATAATATCGCAAATTCGCAAGTGAATTATGACTTAGAGATGTCGGTCAAAATATCTAGTCCTATTTTCTAAAGACCCAACTCAAAACCTTTTAATAAAACCTAACTCAAAACATTTTATAAAGCCCAACTCAAAGCCTTTTATAAAATCCTACTCAAAGCATTTTATAAAACAAGCTAAACGCTTGAAGGTTTATGTTTTCATAAAATGATCAAATTAAAAATATACAAATGGGTCTACTCCCTTTTGAACAAATAAGTTAAGGTCATTTTAAGTATTTAGCTAAATGCACTTTCCTCTTATAGGTTGATGATTTACTAATTATGCAAAGAACTTAAGTTAGTTGCATCAAAGTAATTAGCTAACAAGTTAACTGTAGCATTAATTAAGATTATAACATTTGAATTTTGAATTAAGAATCTCTTTTGTATGTTTTGTCCATCTTTACCTCTACACAATACAACTTTGCCCTCCATTAACAACATTTTCCTCCTACCAAGTGGTTAATAGCTTGCCTCCATCCTTTTTCTCTAACCAAGACTTATTTGAACCCCACGTAACTATGGTTAATGAGTTTGTTTAACATAACCCTTCTTGGGACTTTAAAATACTCTTAGGAAGGTTAAATGTGAAGTGCACATGGGGGTATTGATAACATCAAATAGTCCTGATATTTTAGTGTCAATTTCCCCCTTATATGCTTATCATTTGTATCCTTTTACTTGAATATATATACTCTTATTAGTTAATATTTCATTTTTCAAGTTAATAATGAGCATAGGAACGAAAAGACACGGATTTGGAAGGTTATTAATGCAAATACACAAGAGTATGCTGATCAGACAAGAGTTACGGCGTAAATCCCTACTCTACTTACGCCGTAACAAGGCTTTACACTAGAAGACCAAAAGTCAACGCGTTCAAGGTTACGCCATAACTCCAACTTAAGTTATGCCGTATATTATTCCTGACTTAGAAGAACTTTATAGTCCAAATAGTTACGTCGTAACCATTTGTAAGGTTACGGCGTAAATATGTTAACGAGGGTTCTACGATCATAACTTTTCTCCAAGGTACGACGTAACATTATTACTATGGATAAGAACGTCCGAGATACTAATGTTACGGTGTAACTAACCCTAGATGTTACGTCGTAACTTAGTCGAGGCTATAAATACAAGCCCTAATTCTGCATTTTCTCATATCCTCTCAACACACAAAAATCAGATACGACTCAGGGCTTCAAGGAGGACGATATTCAGCAGCATACAAGTCATTTTCAAGGGAGAATTCACGCCACACATTACATAAGTTTTAGCGTTTCATATTACATTTTTGTATTCAATTCAATGTCTTTAAATATGTTTTTAAACATTTGTACAAATGTAGAGGGGGTGAATACATTCCTCTTCAAAACTTAAAATGTTTCGTATCAAATTCCCGATCAAGTGTGACTAAATATGAACAGTGGATAAGTCACTCACAACAAAAATATAAGTTACGCAATCACATAAACATAAACATAACATGAGGTTTAAACGTCTTTATCTAATTCAGATTATACTGTCGACGGTCCCAGAAATACACCGACGGTCCCTTAAATGTTTGGGGACCGTCCCTATATAAAGGACCGCCACCAGTGGGCATATCTATTATGTCTGATTAAGTTTTCTTATGTTTTGTGTTTCTAAGTTAGCTAGTTGATATCACAAGCATGTACACACCAAGCCACACAAACATAAATGTAATGCAAGTATGGAAAGTAAAGAGTAAGGAAGAGAAAACGCAAACCGGACACGGTGATTTATAGTGGTTCGGCACGAAGCACCTCTTCGTCCTACTCCACTCCCCAAGTCACTACAACAAAAGTGGCTTTTTAGGACCCTTTGTGTGGGACGGTATGATAATGGAGTCCTAAAAAACTGTTTAATAGGACATATGAGCGTTTAGGGTCCTTTTTAAATATTTGCTACTTAGGCGATGTCCTAAAAAGGTATATAATAGGATGGTCGATGATTTGGGGTCCTATTATCATATAACTTAATATGACACTTAAAATATGGATCCTAATAAATTACCTTTATAAGACGTTTATTCATTATGGTTGTATTATAATAAACCATAATAGGACACTTGAGTTTTGAGTCATAAGACATCAATTAGTTAAAACGCTTATTCACAAAAAGTTTTATTATAGCAAAATTTAATAGGACCTTTGACACGTGGGTATTATAACGTTAACCTTTATAGGACGCTTATGTACAATGGTTTTATAACATCATTTTTTTAAAACGATTATTTGCAAAAGTTTTATTATAACAAAACTTAGTAGGACCCTTAAAGGATGCATATTAATTATGGTTTTATTACAATACACCATAATAGGACACTTGATATATAAGTCATAAAACATTAATGATACGTGGGAATCGCACCAGGCTTTACCTCTCAAGGGATCTCGAGAAGCTTACAACCCCCACCAGGCAGTGTACCTGATCGTTGTAGTATAGTATAGTGACAAGTACCGGGGGATTGATCGTTCAGCTAGGAATAGTGTCGTTAGGATTGAAATTGATCTAACTAGGTCTAAAGGTGAAGGATGATTCTTTTTGTGTTTTTTTATATTTTATGAAAAGCAAGTGAAAATCTCGGGTTTTGGAAGAAGGGGCGGAATTAGTTGCTAATCAACTAACCCAAAAGCTACTAATTAAACTAATGTGTAAGAAAACTAAACTAAGGTTCTACAAGATAAGTGAAGCATGTCTACCTATGATATGTTACTCCTTGCTAGCTATCCAATTCTACCTATTGAATTATACACCTTGTTTTAATTGACGGGTTGTATTCCTTAATACTATTCATGGGGTGGCGTACTTACTTCCCCAATTCTATAAGCTCCTACTTCACTCATATGTCGAGCCGGCTAAGAAGCTCCTAACATGGGATCACTAGAATTCGCTCATGCATTAAATACAACCATAAAAACCTAGTATACATCGGTTCATGTTTCTTAAGACGTTCAAGCATGTTACCCTATGGAAGTCTGCCAGTTTTCTTAAGCCTAACATCGAATTCATTCAATCAAAACAAGAATCAATAGGAAACAAGAATTATAAACTAAACCAACTAGATCTATTGAAGTTGTCACGCCTTAATTGATGGAGATAGACACACACATCAACAAGCCCTCATTGATGGAGATAGACACAACATCAACAAGAAATCAATGAGATCTAATTAATTATACACAAGTTTCACACAATCATAAGTAGACACAAGGTGAATTAGCAAAACATCATCAAAGAAGAGCAATCAACAATGATAATGGAAAACATAATTAAGATGGAATCAACAAACCAATACATGATGTTTATGGAGTGATTGAAACCCTCTAAGTTGCTGGAAAAACACCCACCTAAACCCAGGAATCGACCTTAGGGTTTAGGGCTTACAAAAAGTGAAGTTATGATGTTATATTTATAGGCATGTTTTCTGTCGGCCCTTCTTGACGGCGTCAGCCCGTTACTCTTGACGCCGTCACCACCATTTTTTTACCAAATTGTAGATCTCTTCGTCCTCTTCGTTTTCTTTTTTGAATCGCTCAAATCCGAGTTCGTATGCAAAAGTTATGGCCAAAACGGTGTCAGCTACCACGCGCGCAAGTTTTGACCAGTTAACACGTGACGGCCTTGAGTGACGCCTTCACGTTCTCTCTGGGCCGTCACCACTTTTACTCTTGACGCCGTCAAGATTTTCTTCTTGACGCCGTCACATACTGTTCCCAGCTTGGAAAACTAAGTCTTTGGCGTTTTCTTCACTTTTATGCTCCAAAAACGTCCGAATTGCTTCCTTTTCCAGATTTCACTCCCAAAGTACCTAAACTCACAAAAGGAACGATTTAGGGCAATATTTGATCAAATAAATTCAATTCTGGGCTTGAATGACCCCCTAAAAGTGGTTCATTTTTCGCCTCATCATATACCCTTACACTTGAGATTTGCTTGTCCTCAAGCAAATGCGCTTTTATTCTAGTCAAAATACAAGTTAGGGGTCATTTAACACTAATATAAAAGTAATTACAACAAATAATCGTTCCACTAAAGACCAATAGACAAGCACGGAGGTCATACACAAGCACCTCACAAATAGTGTTTAGATACTCACATCTCTCGGGTGTAATAAAGTATAAATTACAATATGGAAACGGAAGATATCTCTCACTACATGTCATAGCAAAATAGATTACCATAGGCTTGGGAAAGGATCAAACCTCCACCACATGGCGTAAGCACCTAGGATAAACTATCAAAGAGGTCTTTTAAAGGGTTGTAACGTTAGGTGTAGGGATATGAAATACACGGTCTTGTTGGATAAAGGAAGTTTTTTACTGGTGGCGAGTTAACAATCTTGATTAATTACATGTACAATATGGCGTTGCTAAGCTAAGACTAGACTCGACTTGATACTTGGGTATCAAAACTTGATACACCATAATAGGACACTTGATATTTGAGTCGTAAAAGATCAGTTTTATGAAACGCTTATTCACAAAAGTTTTATTTAAACATTAGTTTTATGCCATGTAGGATTTCCACTAAATCCTTATTATAGTAATACTTTCCCTATTATTTTTCCCCAATTATAAACCCTAAATAAATAAAAACATAAAATGTCTTCCTCCTCAAATAGAAATAATCGGCCACCACCACCAACACATTGTGAACATGATCAACCAGTAATTAGGCAGACTTCGCGGACAATTGATTTCCCTTTAAGGCGTTTTCTTGGATGCGTTGAGTATTATAATGTAAGTTTTCTTGGATGCGTTGAGTATTATAATGCGTTTTCTTGGATGCGTTGATATTAGTGATGTTTATTGTTTGTACCATATAGGGTTCAAAATGTAAGACATTTTACTGGCTAGATCCTGAGTTGCCTAATGACTATTACAAACAAGAGGTTTTTAATTTGATTCAAAAGGAAAAACGTTTGAAAGAAGACAAGTATGGAAAAATAAGAGATTTGGAAAGGGAGATTGAGTTTCAAAAATCAACTATGGAGAAGGAAATGTTTCTGCTGCAATTGGAGTTGAAAGAAAGCAAGTCTAGTGTGGTTTTTTTTAAGAAAATTGTTGTTGTTTTGTGTTTGGTTATTGTTGTTATGTTGTTAAAAATTGTGTAATGAAATGCTTGTTATGTAGGTTTGATGTAATGACCTTTTGTTTAATGAAATGCTTGTTATGGGATATATGTGTGGATGCATTTACAGTTGTTGATGTTTGTTGAGATAGTAATGGATGCATTTACAGTTGTTATCAAAGAAGTTGAAGCTAAATGGGAATTGAAGTTGCAGAGAATGAGTAGTTAATAGCATGTTATGATAGTCATACTCTGTTACTACTTTGCAATTGTTTCTGATAGTATTAGCTTGTATTAGAAAATAGACTAGAATGCCTTGTTCCTAGCATTTCAAGATCTACATGAGTATTATTTTGTTGCAGAAGTGATAACCATTTGAAGCTCAAAATCATCACCTATGTCAAGCTGTGAAGATGAGTTAAGCTCAAAATCATCTTGGGCTGATTACTTTCCACCTAATTGGAAATTCAAAGGATTAACAAAGTCAGAAGCCAAAAAGTCAAAAGGCAAGAAGTCAAAAGGCAAAAATGTTGAACAAGTTGAACAAGTTCCTGGTAAAAGGATACAAGTGTTAGGTTTTGCTAACAATGTTACTTGGGATGCAATAAAAAAGAAGACATTTGGAGTCAAAAAACCATCAGAATAATGTGTTATCTGTCTTTGTATTGTTATATGTCTCAATCTTTTGGAAGTTATGTATGGGTTATCTGTCTTTGTATTGTCCTTATCTATCAATGATAATGGTTAATTTGGTGCATTATTGCTGTACTATACTAAGCCAGAATTGCACTCACAAAATAAACTAGGCTTGATTCAAAAATAAAAATGACTGAGTGCAGGGCATCTCGGTCCTAATGGGGTGATTAGCAGACCAAATTAAAGCAACAAGATAAGATCTAGAATCCCAATTAAGCTCAGAATTCTCTAGTCAGTAGTACAAGCTACTAAAGGAAACAAAAAACAGAAGAGAAACAACAGTGAATAAGCAGAAATTAAGCTCTTAATATGGGCATTTGAGCCAAACAGTGATAAGCCATATTGACCCGTTTGACCCATTTGAGCCAAACACCCCTTAAGCAGGGTTGTTTTGAGATCTCAAAGTGAAAATATAAATAACAAGAAGCTAAAAATTTAAAATTACCTAAATTTAAATAAGAAATGTATAAGAAAGAGTTATACAAACAGTAATGAGGATTGTCATTGATTCTTAACAATTAATTTTACATAAAAACAGGGACTATTACTATTTAGCTAATTGAAATCATTAAGCTTCTTCAACTGGATCTTCTTCATCGGCAATAAGTAAGTCATTGTTGTCCACACGGTTCCATCGAAACCACCTCTAACCAATTCAATATCCATTGTTTCGTCATGTTGAGGACATATAAATGAGTCACCCTGCAAATGTGTTTCCACTTCATCAAGACTTGTTTGTTCATCCATGTCATAAACATGTCTGGGCGCTGTCTTGATCACAACTTGCCATCCTTTGTCAACACTATCTGCAACGTAAAATACTTGATGTGCTTGAGAAGCTAGTATAAAAGGCTCGTTATGAGCCTTCAATCCTTCAAAATTCAATAGAGTAAACCCGTTGTCATCTTCTTTTTTCCTTGAACCATTCGAAATCCAATCACAATCGAACAAAACTACTTTCTTGTCAATACCATACTCCAACTCAATTATATCATTCAAAACCCCGTAGTAAGTTACATCTCCCGCGATAGGATTGTTATCTGTAGCACTCGAGTAACTGTTTGTCATGGCCTGAAGATTAACCCCACTATTCTGTGTTTTCCTATTATGTTCTACATCTTTTGTGTGAAATCGGAAACCATTTATGATAAATCCCTTATATTTTTTCACATACTCAGATGGACCACTTGCCAAGCACCTTAGACTTTCTGTGATTCTGTGATCCCCTCTAGCATGTAGCTCCTCAACCTGAAATAAGGCAAGATGTGTTAATTGTTTTGTTATTAGTAGGTCGAAAATGCTATGTCATTAAAATTATTTTGCAAAAGTAATAAACCTGTGTATATGCCTTACATGATCTTGAAACCACGACTCAAAAGTCTCACTATGTAAACGTTGAATGTCACGCTTACGTTTTCTTCGATTTTGATGATGAACCAACGCCAGATGTTCACTGCAGTGTTAACAGATGATAATGATGATAACAACGACAACTATTAATCGTATAATATAATTTATGAAACTCACAACTAATATAATTACTTACGTTCGAAATTCATCAACTTCACTACAATTGAACAACACATATGAATGTGCTTTAGCCAAAATGTCAAGTTCCATCATTTCTACCTTTGTAGCACCAATCGGTCGACCCGCCATAGAAAAGATAGGTAAAACATCCTCATAACCATCGTCATCATTATTTCGACTTGTCTTATTATGTACGGTCTCAACATCACTGGATAAGTACAATGAAAAAAACGACACACACTCTTTAGCTAGATATCCTTCTGCAATGGAACCCTCCGGGTTATTCCTGTTTCGCACGTAAGATTTTAATGTAGCTAAATACCTGAGATATCAAAACCAATAATTTTAGATTCAATAATATTTGTTAATAAAGGTATTTACTAAAATAGTAACGTGCACCTCTCGATTGGATACATCCAACGGTAATGAACTGTCCCTCCTAATCTGTCCTCTGAAGCAAGATGAACCGAAAGATGAACCATGACATCAAAGAATGATGGCGGAAAAATCCTTTCTAAATCACAAAGTATTTTTCCAATCTCGGTTTCCATTTGAACCAAATCATTTGGATTAAGAACCTTTGCGCATAATTGTTTATAGTAACGACATAGCTTCATCACAGTATAGCGCACGTGCTTAGGCAACACATTTCGCAAGGCAATGGGAAGCAACTGCTGCATCAAAATATGGCAATCATGACTTTTAAGTCCGAACAGTTTTGGAAGTTTTAACTCTACGCATCTTGATATATTAGCTGCATAATCATCTGGAACTTTCACCTTCTTAAGCACACGACAAAAAATATCTTTCTCTTTTTTATCCATTGAGAAACAAGCAGGTGGCAAATAAACTTTGTTGTTATCTTGAACTATAGGATGAAGTTCAGGTCTAATGCCCATTTCTTGTAAATCTAGGCGTGCTTTTATATGATCCTTGGTCTTCCCATCTAGATTCATTAGCGTTCCAAGGACACTGTCACAAACATTCTTCTCAACATGCATTACATCTAGATTATGGCGTAGCAAGTTATCTTTCCAGTACGGTAACTCAAAAAAAATACTTTTCTTCTTCCAATTAAAAGGTAAATTTGGGTTGCTCTTCACAAGTTTTCCAAATTTAACTTCAAACCCATCTAACTCATCAAGTACTTCTTGTCCTCTTAAGCCACGGGGTTGCCTGTCTAGTTCTTCTGTGCCATCAAAAGAGTTTGTATCTCTTCTAAAAGCATGATCAGTAGGCAAATATCGACGATGTCCCATAAAACATTGTTTTTTGCCATGACTCAAGCGTGTTGATTTTGTATGTTTATGGCAGTTAGGACATGCAAGTTTACCTTTGGTGCTCCATCCGGATAAATTTGCATAAGCAGGAAAGTCACTGATCGTCCATAACAAACAAGCACGCATCCGAAAGTTACTTTTTGTTGATGCATCATAAGTGTCTACTCCTTTACGATCCCACAACTCCTTTAGCTCAGCAATTAACGGTTCCATATAGACATCTATATTATTCCCAGGAGCAGATAGGCCAGGTATAAGTAACGTTAGAAAGAAATAAGGTTTCTGCATGCACATCCAAGGAGGTAGATTATATGGCGTCAAAACAACAGGCCATGTACTATGAGAAACACTCATTGTTCCAAAAGGGTTAAACCCATCACTCGCTAAACCAAGCCTGACATTACGAGATTCTTTGGCAAACTTATCATACTTAAAATCAAATGCTTTCCATGCCGGGGAATCTGCAGGATGTCTTAAGTAACCATCTTTCATGCGACTCTCTTCATGCCATCTCATGGAGGCGGCTGTTTTAGATGACATAAATAACATTTGCAATCGTGGTATGAGCGGAAAATGACGCAACACCTTTGCTCTAATCTTCTTACGTGTATCAGCTGTGGTTGACTCATCTGCACAATCATCTTCACTTGCTTTATACCTTGACGTATGGCATATATCACATTCTGTTTTATTAATGTTTTCTTTCCAGTACAACATACAATCATTAGGACATGCATCAATTTTATCATAACTAAGTCCCAACTCTCGAATTATCTTCCTTAGTTCATACAATGACTTTGGTATAGAAGCATCGGGGAAGGCTTCCCTCATTGTATCTAGCATCTTGCTGAAACCATTATCACTACATTTCCCAACACACTTACCATGAAATAGTCTAATGATAAAAGAAAGAACTGATAACTTACACCCAGGATATAGTGGTTTCTTTGCCTCTCCCAACACTTTATAAAAAATTTTCGCATTTAGGTTTGGCATACTCATACTTTCAGTTTGTGTTCCCGTGTCATCGGTTAGTGTGTCATCACCAAACCGATGGAAGGCATCGTTCACCAACCCTTGCATGTCATCTTCAGCATCCAACATTGGAGCATCACTTGATTTGGAACTGAAAGGTGGAATTGTATAACCTTTCATAAACCCGACACATAACAGATGTGTTGTAGCCTCCGTCCGATTTACCCATATCTGATTACCACAATCAATACATGGACATGAAATCTGTCCATTTTTACCCTCATTATAGAATATATGATCAAGAAAGTCGTCAAGACCTTTTTTATATGCAATGGTAAATCTAGGTAAAGACATCCAACTCGTATCCATCTTAAACCTAATTCAATTAACCACAGAAAACGACATATAATTTCAACAAAAAGAAAGGGATCCTAATTCAATTAACCACATATGTTGTTTCATAAAAATTTAGCAAAAACGAGTAGGGTTTCAATTATGAGGTATTACCTGGTCTTGATGATGGTGGTGAGTCCTGTTGGCAATTTTGGATGGTAGAATGATGTGGGTTTGGATCTTAAAATTAGAAATACTTTTACAATTTATTTTTAAGCTATTTCTTAATTAATTGCCTAATTATTACTTCAAAGCTAGATAAACTAATTTAAATCTAAAAATTAGAAATTAAAAGTCAAAATTGCAAAAGTAATTTTTACATAAGCGTGAAAACTTATAAAAGGTAAAAAAATTATAAAAAATTATCTGGCATAAAAATTAAACAGTAAAACTAATCTATTTTTTGCTTTTTAATTTAAACTAATTTAATTAAAATTAACTCTAAAAATTACCTAGTGAAGAGTAAAAATTATGGGAAAATTACTAGGAATGCTACAAGTTACAAGGAACCTAGGAAAAATATGAGGAGGGGGAAAATGGTACGGATAAGCATTTAAATAAGCTAAATTGCAAAAATAAGCTAAAAGGAACAAGGACTATATTAAGTATATAGATTATGCAATAACATACGGAACTGGTGCCCCAGAGCAATTGGAAGGGGGTTGTGGTATTGTGCATGTATGCTTGAGGTCCCAGGTTCGCACCCCACTTTTTGCAATTTTTCCATTTATTTTATTTTTTTTGATTTTCTTTTTACAAAACTTTTTTATTACTAATTATAAGTAACTTTTGTTAAAACACTTTTTTCAAAAGTAAAAAAAAGCTCTCTATGAGCTTTTTAGCTTTACAGATGCTTTTTTAAGCCAAAATGGATTTATAAAAGGAATTAAGCTACAAATAAGCTACATGATGAGTGCTCAAACACTCATCGTTTTCGATATATTTAAACTGCCAAAACGCACAAAAACAATCAAAAAGATATCAAAATACTTAAATTATCCCAGGGATTGTGTTTTATGTGTTTTAAAAGCAAAATGTGCAAAAACAAAGAAAAAACGTACAAAGTTTGCAGTATTGGCAGTTTCAGTCCCCCGAGTTTCAAAACTTGTCAACTTTAGTCCCTATGCATTTATTTTTAAGGAAAAGTCAACCCAAGGTCTTAAAAGTCAAATAAAGTCAAAATATCATAATTGGGTTGCAAGTTTTCAAAAATTACATGATTAGTCCCTAAAAATCCAAATATGGCAAAAGTAGTCCCTGGGAATTTTTGAAATTGGAAAAAGTGGAAAAATACAAATTTGGTCCTTGGTTATTGGTATTTGGCATAAATTGATCATGTGAAGAAGTTTTGGGAAGTTACATTTCACACCCCTCAACTTTGAAAAGTTTGCAAATATGGTCCTTGTGATTAACTTTCCATCCGGACCCTTGTTATCCATTAAACCAAAAACCAAATACCCAATCCAATCCCCTAGCCCAGCTGACCCCCAAGCCCAGTCCACAAGCCCACTTTCTTTTTAAATAAAACCTGGGTGTTGACCCAGGTCAAACCCCCAACCCCGACCTTCTTCTTCCCAACACCAAGCGCAAAACCAGGGAGAAATTTTCTCCCCCTCCTCGCCTTTTCAACTACTTCACCCCCCACAATAAATACCCTCACCCACCAACTCCACCACCATTAATGCTTCCCCAAAACCCTCACCAATACCACTAGTTTTGCCCCGTATTCAAATTGGCGCCAAAATGCCAATCAATGGCTAGGATGCATTGAAGATTAAATTGACGATGGGGATTTGGTCTGAAGGTCAAAGCAAAGTCTATGGGACTATCAGTTTTCAAAAAGTGGCCATGTGGAAGGCTTAGGAATTTAATTTAGGTCGATATATATAGCTTAGCTCATATGAGCTTGTGGTGTGTAATTTTCTTAGCTTATTTGTATTTTCAGTTTATTTTTAATGTAATGTAACTCTTCTTATTAATGAAAATTCAGTTTGAAGCTTAATCCTCTTTTTCACTTTTCAAAGTCTCAATTTAAATTTCCAAGTTCTATTTAAAAGTTTCTAATGTGAGTTCATGTAATTCAGTAGCTTATACAAACTTAAAAACAAGTTTTGGAAAGCTTTATAAGCTTCTAAGATAACTCTAGGCTCAGTTTTAAATATCTACTAAAAAAATAAGAAAAATAAAAACAAAAATAAAAAGTGGTGATCATTTGTTGTATAAGCATGGAGCACAGTGAATATTGGAAGGCTGTGGGTTAGGAACCTCAGGGGAGGGCATAGGATTGTTTGGTTTGGTTCTTTGGTCCATACTCAGTAGCTTGGAAGGCTTTGTAAGCTACACACTCTTTCATTTTTTACTCTTAAGTAGTTTAAGTTGTCTATTTAAG
This sequence comes from Artemisia argyi, assembly GCA_030686995.1. Lineage (NCBI taxonomy): Eukaryota > Viridiplantae > Streptophyta > Magnoliopsida > Asterales > Asteraceae > Artemisia > Artemisia argyi. The sequence continues at coordinate 81,050,473 of CM060681.1, forward strand.
TTTATTGCATCTTAATATTAGCTTATAGATTAAGTGGTGATCATCTGTTTGTGCTTAATACTTGTTTAAGTGGAAATCTTTCCATTAACTGTTTTACAAAAGGGTGTTTGGTTTTAGCTTGTTCAGTGTGTTCTAGCTGTGTATCTTAGCATCCATTAGTTTGTAATAGTTTTTTGGGTATAATTAAGCTCAGGGGAACAAGAACTTTGGTATAAACCCTTGCAAAAGTCAAAATCAAGAGAGTATAATCACCACAGTCCACTGTGGTGATTTTTGGAGTCCAAATCCCACAAATCCTTTTCATAAGTTAAAGTTTTACCCAAAGTAGTTTTAATATAGCTTATCTTAGCTTTTTGGATCATTAAATCAGCTTCCCAAGTTCATAAAAGTCAAAGTGTGCAAAACTCTTTAAAGTAAAAAACTTGCTTCAGTCATTTTGAGCAATATTGGGAGGTGTGTAACTTGTTTGATCTTAGTTGTTAGAATCTGAAATTTGGTGTGCTTAATCTTTGCCACTTTGTAGATTTTTAAGATTTAATTCAGATTTTATGGATTTTATTTAGTGGGTCCCATCAGGCCTTGAAGTAGGTTGCAGGGCAAAGGTCTGCCCTGCTCTCAGTTACCTCAGCCATCCACCAAACTTTGGTGGTCTTGTGTGACTGACCCAGTGGGTCCCACACCACCACTCTTGCACCTTTCAACCCCCCTCCTACCCAGGAATAAGGGTTGACCTTTTGTTTGACCCCAAAGTCTGTGGACCCTACCTTGTTTGATTCATAAACTCTGTCCCTTAACTGCTCAGTCAACAAATAAGCAAAGTGCTTATTTGTTATTTTTGGCTTATTGTGGCCACCTATTAGCTTAATTCTTGCTTATTTGTGTTCCTTAGACTTAGAGAAACCAAGAAATACAATTGTGGACCCCACATTTTCAATTTGAGCTTAAAAACCTTCACAGTCAACAAAAGTCAACTGTGAGGTAATTAAGCACTTCAAGTGCTTATTTCCAGGGGTATAGTAAAAGTGTCTTAATTAAAAGTGCTTATTTTTAGTCTATTATTAGTTTAGAAAAAGAAAAAAAATCCAAAAAACCAATTTTAAAAATAGTGATAGCTTCTATTTAATAGGATTTATTAATTTATTTTTCTTTTTAATTTATTTCTAAGTAATATGTAACTTTTATATTTTTAGAAATTATATTTTAGGTTAAAATAATTTTATAAATTTTTCCAGATTTTTATTTTGTCTTTTAGTGGTTTTTCTAATTAATTCTAGTTTAATTTAGTTTTAATTAATATTAATCAATTAAATAGCATAATTAATTTTTAAATAGTATAACCTAGTTTTTATAATTTTTATAGCTTTTATTTTAGTTAAAACATTTTTATAAATTTTTCTAGAATTTTTACTGTTCATTTAATAGTTTTCATAATTTAAATAGTTTAATTAGATATTAATTAATAAATAGAATAATAATTAGTTAATTAGGTTAAAAATACATAAAATTAACTTTTTATAATTTTTTAGGATTCCTGTAATGGTTAATTAGATTTATAAAAATTTTCTTAATTTTCTAAGTCTTTTTAGTATTTTTAATAATTCTAATTAGTTAATTAGTATTAAATAGATAATTAGTAAATAATTAATATTAAATAATTAAATAGTGTAAAAATACTTTTTATTTTTCTTAAAATTTTCTTTAATTAATAGGATTGTAAAAATATCAAATTTACACTTTTACCCCTCTCAGTCCTCCAGTTGTACTTTTTGTTTTATTCGTCCGATTACGTTTTTTAATTAAAACGTACATTTTTAGGTTTAGCTCGAATCTTCGTACTCCAAATTCCCGTAACCATTCACATAGCTTTCCTAAGCTATTTTTGTTTATAATTTCCAAATAATTTTCACAACAACCCCTTTTTCTGTGAATAACACCCGATTACGAACACGCTATAGTTACATTTCACACCTCAACGGGATTTAACGACCCGGTGATACACTATATTACCCGGAGCATTGATCTAGGCTATTTGACTTAGTTGACCATTCTTTGGTTAATTTAAGTTAGGTGGTTCGGGCTCAATCAATTTATGGCGCCGCTGCCGGGGAGGTGTGCGCGTTTCTGTAACGTCTTTCGAGATTAGTGTTATCTCACCTCACTCACTGTACAAATACCATCACTTGTGAATATTTTCAAAATCAAAACACATAAAAATGTCATTGACACTTTTCCTAAAGTGTTAAAACACCAAAAAAAGTAAAAAACCAACAAAACATATCGTAACGTTTTCTGATTCGGTTTTCTTTTAAGGTGATTCTTGAAGAGAAACGAATCTGGATTACGGGACAATAACAAAAATATTGTCCAAAAAGTTTTTATCCCTAGTGCATGCGCACTCGTTCTTCAAGGTCCACTAGCCCATTACGTGAGCTGGTTCAGAGACCTCGAAGACCTCGTCGACGTTCTGCACCATCAGTCGGATCTGAAATCCGTACTGTTCCACCTCCATCTGTCATCATGGCAGCTGAACCCACTATGAACGAGCTTCTCCAAGCACCCGTCGAGGGTTACGGAGATGCTATCGTTGTTCCAACAATCATGGCCGATAATTTTGAGCTTAAAACAGGATTAATAAATCTGGCCACATCACGTCAGTTCTACGGTTATGAGAGGGACAATCCTCAAGATCACATTCGATGGTTCAATAAAATCACTTACACCATCAAATGCAAAGATGTCCCCTCTGAAGCAATCAAACTTCTTCTCTTCCCATTCTCCCTGGAGGGACAAGCCCGGGTTTGGCTTGAAAAACAACCTCCACGATCTATTGAGACATGGGAAGATCTTGTGAAAAAGTTCGTGAATGAATTCTTTCCTCCTTCCAAAACCACAAGTCTCAAGAACGATATCATGAAATTCACGCAGAAATTTGATGAACCCTTTAGTGAGGCATGGGATCGTTACAAGGAATTGCTCCGAAAATGCCCTCACCACGGTTTCTCTGATCTCATGACACTTGATACTTTCTACAATGGTGTAAGCCAATCTGATCAAGACTCTCTGAATGCCTCCGCTGGAGGTAACTTCTTGAATCGCACCACAAAGGATGCTTTAGAAATCATTGAGAATAAATCTAAGGTTCGCATTCCCCGAAGCAGATCGGTTTGTTCCCAAAGGGATGTTGTTCCTTCTTCCTCATCGACCGTGGCTCAGTCTAGCACCAATGCTAAACTTGATCAACTCACGGAAGCCGTCCATGCATTTGTTCTCGCCCAAAGCAAGAAAGATTCTTCTCCTTCTCCACAAGCTGAAATCAAAAAGATAGAAGTTTGTGTCACTTGTGGTGGTCCACATTCATATTATAATTGCCCTGCCACCGAAGGCAATTCATTCGAAGTAAATGCAATAGCCGGCAATTCCAACCAAGGAGGTAACCAATACCGTCCTCAAGTGGATCCAAATTACCGGGCTAGCAATCAGGGTGGACCACCCGGTTTTCCTCAAAATCCAAATAGGTTTAATCCTAATCCACCAAGGGGGCCTAATTTGCAAAATCAAAATCCTGCCCCCGTCAATCAGTACCCACCCCAAAGGGGTAATCAAGGGTATTCAGCTCCAAATTATCAAGATCCCCTCCCAAACGAGCTCAATAACTACATCAAAGTTAATGAGACCAAAATGAGGGCAATGCAAAATCAAATCTCAAATTTGAAAAATGGTTTCCAATCATCAATAGCCAAACAGGGTCAAGAGCTGAAGAGTGAGTTGATGCAAACAAACAACAAAATTGATCGAAATCAAAGCAAGATTGAAAATATGCTTGCCAGTCTTATGAATCATCTCACTCCACCCTCTACATCAGGAGGTCTCCCGGCTAATACAATTGTTAACCCCAAGGGTGAACTCAAAGCTATTACTACACGAAGTGGTAAAGCTTATGAAGAGCCGCCAGTTCCTCCTGTTTCTCCTCTTCCACCTATGCCTCCTCCTCTTTATTCTGAGGAAGTTGAAATTGAGCCTGAGGCAACCACGGACAAGGTGCAATTTACTAGCCCACGAAGTACCGCACACGTCCACCCTCAGGTTGTTCCGGAAATTGTACCAAAATCTGGACTTGTACCAAAACCGGGAGTTGTATTTGAACCATCAACAACTCCTGTTGAGAACCCTAAATCCAAACCTTCACTACCATACCCGTCAAGACTTAATGAGCAAAAGCTCCGCGAAAAGGCTAGTTACCAAATGGATAAGTTTTATCAAATCTTTCAAGATTTGCACTTTGACGTTAGCCTTGCGGATGCTATCATCCTGATGCCCAAATTCGCATCGATGATCAAGAACTTGTTAAGCAACAAGGAAAAATTGTACGAAATGGCAAAAACTCCTTTGAACGAAAACTGCTCTGCGGTTATCTTAAAGAAGCTTCCTAAGAAGCTTGGAGACCCTGGGAGATTTCTCATTCCATGTGTTTTCCCTGGGATGGTTGAGTGCTTCGCCTTAGCTGATCTTGGCGCTAGCATCAACCTGATGCCCTACTCAGTGTGGGAGAAACTCTCTCTGCCTCAACTTACTCCTACGTGCATGACTCTCGAGCTTGCCGACCGTTCAATATCTCATCCTCTCGGCATTGCCGAAGATGTATTCGTGAAAGTAGGAAAGTTCCATTTCCCTGCTGACTTCGTTGTTGTTAAGTTCGATGCTGACCCACGAGTTCCTCTCATTCTTGGGAGAGGATTCTTAAGGACGGGTCGTGCATTAATTGATGTGCACGAAGAGGAAATAACTCTTCGTGTTGGTAATGAAGCTGTAACCTTTAACCTCGATCAAACTTCGAGGTACTCCTCTAACTATGACGCCGAATCGGTTAACCGAATTGATGTCATTGATGTCGCGTCTGAGGAGTACGCTCAAGAGGTTTTAGGATTTGTCGATGATTCTCCGAGTGAAAACTTCACTCCATCTTCTCACCCCATTATTGCCAATTCTTCTCCTTCCCTCACTCCGTTTGAGGGAAGTGACTTCATCTTCTCAGAAGAAATTGAGACCTTTCTCAAAAGTGATTCGATTCCCGATGGAATTGATAACCAAGAGATCGACCTCGAGAGGGATATTCACCTGCTGGAAAAATTGTTAAACGAAGATCCCTCTCATCTTCCTGTTCCACCACAAACACTTCATAAGGAGGAAGTCAAAAATGTTGAGAAAACTGATGACTTTCCCGCGGTTGAACTTAAGGACTTGCCGCCTCATCTTGAATATGCATTTCTGGAGGGTGATGATAAATTGCCCGTCATTATTGCTAAAGACTTAAGTGTTGAGGAAAAGGCTGCTCTTATACAGGTTTTGAAGTCTCATAAGCGAGCAATTGCTTGGCGTCTCTCCGATATCAAGGGCATCGACCCTGAGTTCTGTACTCACAAGATATTAATGGAGGATGACTTCAAACCTGCGGTCCAACATCAAAGAAGGGTGAATCCAAAAATTCACGAGGTTATCAAACAAGAGGTTTTAAAACTTCTTGATGCCGGATTGATTTACCCTATCTCGGATAGTCCTTGGGTCAGCCCAGTTCACTGTGTTCCAAAAAAGGGTGGCATTACTGTTGTCACAAACGAGGAAAATGAGTTGATTCCAACTCGTTTGGTTACGGGTTGGCGCGTCTGCATTGATTATCGTAAATTGAATGACGCCACCCGTAAGGATCATTTTCCTCTGCCCTTTATGGATCAGATGCTCGAGAGATTAGCGGGGAATGAGTACTATTGCTTCCTCGATGGTTTCTCGGGTTACTTTCAGATTCCCATTGACCCGCAAGACCAAGAAAAGACCACTTTTACGTGCCCCTATGGAACCTTCGCATATAAACGTATGCCATTTGGCCTATGTAATGCTCCAGGCACGTTTCAAAGATGTATGATGGCCATCTTCTCCGACATGATCGGGAAAAGTATGGAGGTCTTTATGGACGATTTCTCGGTCATTGGGGATTCGTTTAAAACATGTCTCTCCCATTTAGACAGCATGCTAAAACGTTGTGAAGACACAAAGTTATGTCTAAATTGGGAGAAGAGTCACTTTATGGTCAAAGAGGGCATTGTCCTCGGCCATAAAATTTCAAAAAACGGGATTGAGGTTGATCGTGCCAAAGTGGACGTCATCGCAAAATTGCCTCATCCCACAACCGTGAAAGGTGTTAGGAGCTTTTTGGGTCACGCCGGTTTCTATCGTAGGTTTATTCAAGATTTTTCAAAAATTGCCCGGCCCATGACCCATCTCCTCGAGAAGGATGCTCCTTTTATCTTCTCCCCTGAGTGCATCGAAGCCTTTGAAACATTAAAGAAAAGGCTTACCGAGGCACCGATTCTTGTTGCCCCCGATTGGGACTTGCCCTTCGAGCTCATGTGTGATGCTAGTGATTATGCTATAGGGGCAGTCTTGGGGCAACGCAAAACAAAACATTTTCAGCCTATACACTATGCCAGCAAGACTATGACCGAGGCACAAAGTCATTACACCACCACTGAAAAAAAATTATTAGCTGTGGTGTATGCTTTTGAAAAATTCCGACCATACTTGATTCTGACTAAAAGCATAGTGTATACGGATCATTTGGCTTTGAAATATCTATTTGCAAAACAGGATGCAAAGCCGAGACTCCTCCGATGGGTTCTCATCCTTCAGGAATTTGATATCATTATTCGTGATAAAAAAGGAGCTGAGAACCTAGCTGCTGATCATCTCTCCCGTCTTGAAAACCCACACCAAAATGATTTCGAGAAAAAGGAAATAAATGAAACATTTCCTCTCGAAACCCTCAATGCGGTTTCATTTCGTGGAGACTCGATTACCCCATGGTTTGCCGACTTTGCAAACTATCTTGCGGGTAATTTCATTGTGAAAGGGATGTCGTCCCAACAAAAAAATAAATTTTTCAAAGATGTAAAACATTACTTTCGGGACGACCCCTACTTGTTCAAGATATGCGCGGATCAAGTCATCCGGCGGTGTGTGTATGGTCAGGAAGCCAATGAAATTTTAAAGGCTTGCCATGATGGTCCCACGGGGGGCCACCACAATCCCAACTACACCGCCAAAAAGGTGTTTGATTCCGGTTTTTATTGGCCCTCGATCTACAAGGATGCCCAAGAATTGGTCAAGTCCTGTGACGCTTGTCAGCGCCACGGGAATATTTCACAAAGAAATGAAATGCCTCAGAATGCAATTCAAGTTTGTGAAATCTTTGATATCTGGGGCATCGACTTTATGGGGCCATTTCCATCTTCTCACGGCAACAAATACATACTCGTGGCAGTTGACTACTTGTCAAAATGTGTTGAAGCAAAAGCCTTACCCACAAATGATGCCCGAGTGGTGGTGAAATTTTTAAAAGCTCTCTTTGCCCGATTCGGAACTCCACGTGCTATTATTAGTGATCGTGGTACGCACTTCTGTAATGACAAGTTTGACAAAGTCATGCAAAAGTACGGTGTGACTCACCGTCTTTCCACTGCGTACCACCCTCAAACAAGTGGACAAGTCGAAGTGTCCAATCGGGGCATTAAAAGAATATTGGAGAGAACTGTAGGAGAAAATCGTGCATCGTGGTCGGACAAATTAGATGATGCACTTTGGGCTTTCCGTACGGCTTACAAAACACCCATTGGGTGTACGCCTTATAAACTTGTGTACGGGAAAGCGTGCCATCTTCCGATCGAGCTTGAGCATAAAGCCTATTGGGCCCTCAAGCATGCCAATTTCGACCTCAGAACGGCGGGTGATCACAGAAAAGTTCAACTCAATGAATTAAACGAACTTCGTGATCAAGCTTACGAGAACTCTTTGATCTATAAACAAAAGATAAAGAAGATTCATGACTCAAAAATCAAAAACCGCGTTTTTAACGTTGGTGATCGAGTCCTTCTTTTCAACTCTAGACTCAAGATCTTCTCGGGAAAGCTCAAAACCCGATGGACTGGTCCATTCACTATCACAAAAGTTTATCCGTATGGTACCGTCGAATTATCTCAAAATGACGGTCCTAACTTCAAAGTGAATGGACATCGGTTAAAGCACTACTTTGGAGAGGACGTACCATCCATGGTCGTCCCAGATCTCCAAACTTTCCCCAAGGACAATTGAATTCGGGGATAGAGTCAAGCTAGCGACTCAATGACCAAAAACTAGCAACAATACGGGTTTTCACCCGTATCTCTGATTCTCTCTATTTTCTACCACCGAGTGTGGGGGAATGGCCAACCCCCCGCTGTTTGAAAAAATGTATATATGTATATAAGTCACACACACACACAAAAAAAAAAAAAAAAAAAAAAAAAAAAAAAAAAGTTGTATATATATAGAAATAAAGTGAAATTGGTATTTCCGCAGTTAGATTCGAATCTTGGCTTTTTACGTTCATAGCTTCGGCATAATAGCCGGGACTTTGAATATTGAGGACAATATTCATTTCTAAGTGTTGGGGGGAAATTCAAACGAATTTTAACAAATATCTTTCAAGTACCCCCGTTTTTGGCCAAAATTTTCAAAAATTTTTCACTTTATTTCAAAATTTTTTGTGGTAATTAGTCCGCCTTGTCTAAACGACAAAAGGGATTGGCTAGTCCAGGAGCAAACGGCTCTTGGTAAAGACAACTCAAATCCGTTGACGGCTGGCAATTTGCCCACAATTGTATGGTTCATCAACTCCCCGAAAACAAATGAGTTGGCTAGCCCGCAAGATTATGGCTTGTGGTAAAGGCCGTGGAAAAATCCATAATTGGTAATCAGCTCACCAAGATGTTGACTAGGTCCATCAAGAGTTGGCTAGTCCAGGAGCAAACGGCTCTTGGTAAAGACTTATCAAATCCGTTGGAAGCTGGTGGTTTGCTCAAAATCACACGGTTATCAGGTGTGCCACAGTTCTTACACCTGACTACTCCAGAAGTGATGGCTTTTGGTAAAGAGTTTAAAATCCATCAAGTTTTCTAAAAAGATTGCTAGGGACTAGCAATAGTTCAGTGTGGGGGATTGATGAGTGCTCAAACACTCATCGTTTTCGATATATTTAAACTGCCAAAACGCACAAAAACAATCAAAAAGATATCAAAATACTTAAATTATCCCAGGGATTGTGTTTTATGTGTTTTAAAAGCAAAATGTGCAAAAACAAAGAAAAAACGTACAAAGTTTGCAGTATTGGCAGTTTCAGTCCCCCGAGTTTCAAAACTTGTCAACTTTAGTCCCTATGCATTTATTTTTAAGGAAAAGTCAACCCAAGGTCTTAAAAGTCAAATAAAGTCAAAATATCATAATTGGGTTGCACGTTTTCAAAAATTACATGATTAGTCCCTAAAAATCCAAATATGGCAAAAGTAGTCCCTGGGAATTTTTAAAATTGGAAAAAGTGGAAAAATACAAATTTGGTCCTTGGTTATTGGTATTTGGCATAAATTGATCATGTGAAGAAGTTTTGGGAAGTTACATTTCACACCCCTCAACTTTGAAAAGTTTGCAAATATGGTCCTTGTGATTAACTTTCCATCCGGACCCTTGTTATCCATTAAACCAAAAACCAAATACCCAATCCAATCCCCTAGCCCAGCTGACCCCCAAGCCCAGTCCACAAGCCCACTTTCTTTTTAAATAAAACCTGGGCGTTGACCCAGGTCAAACCCCCAACCCCGACCTTCTTCTTCCCAACACCAAGCGCAAAACCAGGGAGAAATTTTCTCCCCCTCCTCGCCTTTTCAACTACTTCACCCCCCACAATAAATACCCTCACCCACCAACTCCACCACCATTAATGCTTCCCCAAAACCCTCACCAATACCACTAGTTTTGCCCCGTATTCAAATTGGCGCCAAAATGCCAATCAATGGCTAGGATGCATTGAAGATTAAATTGACGATGGGGATTTGGTCAGAAGGTCAAAGCAAAGTCTATGGGACTATCAGTTTTCAAAAAGTGGCCATGTGGAAGGCTTAGGAATTTAATTTAGGTTGATATATATAGCTTAGCTCATATGAGCTTGTGGTGTGTAATTTTCTTAGCTTATTTGTATTTTCAGTTTATTTTTAATGTAATGTAACTCTTCTTATTAATGAAAATTCAGTTTGAAGCTTAATCCTCTTTTTCACTTTTCAAAGTCTCAATTTAAATTTCCAAGTTCTATTTAAAAGTTTCTAATGTGAGTTCATGTAATTCAGTAGCTTATACAAACTTAAAAACAAGTTTTGGAAAGCTTTATAAGCTTCTAAGATAACTCTAGGCTCAGTTTTAAATATCTACTAAAAAAATAAGAAAAATAAAAACAAAAATAAAAAGTGGTGATCATTTGTTGTATAAGCATGGAGCACAGTGAATATTGGAAGGCTGTGGGTTAGGAACCTCAGGGGAGGGCATAGGATTGTTTGGTTTGGTTCTTTGGTCCATACTCAGTAGCTTGGAAGGCTTTGTAAGCTACACACTCTTTCATTTTTTACTCTTAAGTAGTTTAAGTTGTCTATTTAAGTTTATTGCATCTTAATATTAGCTTATAGATTAAGTGGTGATCATCTGTTTGTGCTTAATACTTGTTTAAGTGGAAATCTTTCCATTAACTGTTTTACAAAAGGGTGTTTGGTTTTAGCTTGTTCAGTGTGTTCTAGCTGTGTATCTTAGCATCCATTAGTTTGTAATAGTTTGTTGGGTATAATTAAGCTCAGGGGAACAAGAACTTTGGTACAAACCCTTGCAAAAGTCAAAATCAAGAGAGTATAATCACCACAGTCCACTGTGGTGATTTTTGGAGTCCAAATCCCACAAATCCTTTTCATAAGTTAAAGTTTTACCCAAAGTAGTTTTAATATAGCTTATCTTAGCTTTTTGGATCATTAAATCAGCTTCCCATGTTCATAAAAGTCAAAGTGTGCAAAACTCTTTAAAGTCAAAAACTTGCTTCAGTCATTTTGAGCAATATTGGGAGGTGTGTAACTTGTTTGATCTTAGTTGTTAGAATCTGAAATTTGGTGTGTTTAATCTTTGCCACTTTGTAGATTTTTAAGATTTAATTCAGATTTTATGGATTTTATTTAGTGGGTCCCATCAGGCCTTGAAGTAGGTTGCAGGGCAAAGGTCTGCCCTGCTCTCAGTTACCTCAGCCATCCACCAAACTTTGGTGGTCTTGTGTGACTGACCCAGTGGGTCCCACACCACCACTCTTGCACCTTTCAACCCCCTCCTACCCAGGAATAAGGGTTGACCTTTTGTTTGACCCCAAAGTCTGTGGACCCTACCTTGTTTGATTCATAAACTCTGTCCCTTAACTGCTCAGTCAACAAATAAGCAAAGTGCTTATTTGTTATTTTTGGCTTATTGTGGCCACCTATTAGCTTAATTCTTGCTTATTTGTGTTCCTTAGACTTAGAGAAACCAAGAAATACAATTGTGGACCCCACATTTTCAATTTGAGCTTAAAAACCTTCACAGTCAACAAAAGTCAACTGTGAGGTAATTAAGCACTTCAAGTGCTTATTTCCAGGGGTATAGTAAAAGTGTCTTAATTAAAAGTGCTTATTTTTAGTCTATTATTAGTTTAGAAAAAGAAAAAAATCCAAAAAACCAATTTTAAAAATAGTGATAGCTTCTATTTAATAGGATTTATCAATTTATTTTTCTTTTTAATTTATTTCTAAGTAATATGTAACTTTTATATTTTTAGAAATTATATTTTAGGTTAAAATAATTTTATAAATTTTTCCAGATTTTTATTTTGTCTTTTAGTGGTTTTTCTAATTAATTCTAGTTTAATTTAGTTTTAATTAATATTAATCAATTAAATAGCATAATTAATTTTTAAATAGTATAACCTAGTTTTTATAATTTTTATAGCTTTTATTTTAGTTAAAACATTTTTATAAAATTTTCTAGAATTTTTACTGTTCATTTAATAGTTTTCATAATTTAAATAGTTTAATTAGATATTAATTAATAAATAGAATAATAATTAGTTAATTAGGTTAAAAATACATAAAATTAACTTTTTATAATTTTTTAGGATTCCTGTAATGGTTAATTAGATTTATAAAAATTTTCTTAATTTTCTAAGTCTTTTTAGTATTTTTAATAATTCTAATTAGTTAATTAGTATTAAATAGATAATTAGTAAATAATTAATATTAAATAATTAAATAGTGTAAAAATACTTTTTATTTTTCTTAAAATTTTCTTTAATTAATAGGATTGTAAAAATATCAAATTTACACTTTTACCCCTCTCAGTCCTCCAGTTGTACTTTTTGTTTTATTCGTCCGATTACGTTTTTTAATTAAAACGTACATTTTTAGGTTTAGCTCGAATCTTCGTACTCCAAATTCCCGTAACCATTCACATAGCTTTCCTAAGCTATTTTTGTTTATAATTTCCAAATAATTTTCACAACAACCCCTTTTTCTGTGAATAACACCCGATTACGAACACGCTATAGTTATATTTCACACCTCAACGGGATTTAACGACCCGGTGATACACTATATTACCCGGAGCATTGATCTAGGCTATTTGACTTAGTTGACCATTCTTTGGTTAATTTAAGTTAGGTGGTTCGGGCTCAATCACTACAATAAGCTAAATAAGATGTAACTACATGAGTGGTACCTACCTAAAGCTAAAACCTACCAGATAATCTAACGGAATAAGCTCTAGACCACAATAAGCACTTGGCCATATATCACATGCCAATCAGGCCAAAACCAAGAACCTTGCAGCCCTTGTGGGTCCCACTAGGGTTCAAAGGGATCCAAAGCGAGACTTGATATGAAAAGGTGACTTACTGAGGTTTCTAAAAAGCTAAAAATAAGTAACTTTTATGAAACCACTTTTGAAATAACTTATTAATAGGCTATGTGCACCCCCTTGTGCTTAACAGTTGACTTAATAGCTTATTAGGACTTATGCACTTTTGAAAAAGCTATGAAATGAGCAAAAGAGCAAAAACAGATGATAAACAAAATAAGCACTTTCGAAGAATCTACTGATGGATTCTGCTGAAGAGACAGATTCTGCTGAAGAAGTGAATCTGCTGAAGTAGATTCTTCAGCAGAATTCTCTCTTAGCAGAATTCCCAACACAAAATAAGCACTATTTCAATAAGCTGAACTTGTAAGCTCCCTAAAAAGCCCAAGGTTGTGTACTGGGGTCCACAGATAAGCCAGATAAGAGCTTATGAACTTTGGCTAAAAACCAAGTACACACTGACCACCCAGTGTACACAGTCAAATGGGACAAACTAAAAGCTACTTGCAGCCCTATCAGATAAGCTAGAAATTGCAAAATAAGCTATGAACTAGAAAGATCAGCTGATTGGCTTTCCAAAAAGCCAATAATCACACTATGGGGCCCACTATTGAACAATCTATGGTCTATTGAAAATGGTCAATTTCCTGTGCACAGGCCAAGTACTTGCCCTGCAAGCTTAAAGAAGCACTTGCACAAGCTACAATAAAAATCCTAAAAATATGCTGGACACAGATTTTTAAAGATGAGCTGAGGGACTATGATTTGTGAAAAGCTCAGGTTCCCAATCCAAATACAAAAATCAAAATAAATCTCCCTATTTTTGGATTTCTGAAACAACTATGTTTTTGACTTTTTGAAATTATGAACTTAGGTTGACTTTTGTGAGATTTGATCATAATTTACTGATTGATTAATGTGACTTAAGCTATATTAAGACCAATTTATGCTAGAACAACTACTTGTGAGATGATTTGAAGCTTATGCCACACTAATTTCTACACAGACAGATTTTAGGCCAATATCTTGGTGATTTTGACTTTAAAGCTTCTATCCACTAAAACCTTGTTTGTTTCTGACTTATTAGCTGTTAAGAAAGTTGTATGAACATGCCTTAGTCATTGAGTTCAACTAATACTCACTACACAGACCTAACCAAACACTACTTTAAAACACAGATTGTTTAATAACTGATTTATCAAATTTAAAAGGCAAATGATCAATCTAAATCATAATACTGATACATAAGCTTCTACTAGGCTAAATTAAACACATATAAACAAAAGCAACCAACATTTAACAATAACAACTAACAATCACAGATTTATGAAAAATTGGAACAAAATAATGAGACCTTGCCCTAGGCTCAACCAAGCGCTCTTGAAACATGTACATAATCAACAAAACTCTCTTCTCCAACACCCCAACATAATCAACATAAGCACATACAGATTATCATCAAAGCACATAACAAAACAAACGGCCATTAAACATAAATATGCACATACCATTAAAATAATAACCATAATAAGTTTTCACAAACCATTGTTCAGAAACCATTGTTCACAAACCATCCCCTTCAACATAAATACATAACAAGTTTTCATCAAAATAAGTACATAACCCAACAACATGAGACCATCAGACACAAAACCACAAAAAGACCCAACAACTACCTTCATTCTTCATCATACTTCTCTAGAATCTGAATGGTCTCCTTCTTCAATGATATCAACCTCTGAAAATCAGCCACAACACTTGCAAGGGAGTCAACCAAACGCCTCTCAATAAGCTGGACTTCATGCATTGAATCATAAACATCCTCAGCTGCCATTTCTTCATCTGTATTCAACCGAAACACCTCCATCATTCGTTATGTTCTCTTATCCACTTGCATTCTCATGTCGTCTCTGACGGCCGCAACGTTCCTCATGTTGACCTCATTCGTAGGTATTTCCTGAATATTGAGAAAAATAAAACAATCATGAATCTTTTCGGACCCACAAAGTTCTTTCAGTTCATTCAAGTACGGATGGCAGACATTTTCAATTAGGGTTGTAGTGAAAAAGTTATGATCTGAAAAAAGTATATGGATGAACTGAAAAAATAAAAATAAAACCAAGATATATATAAAGGGTAGATGCATGAACTGAAAAAATTAAGAGTATTAATGAGAAATGAAATAATTAAAACAAGTAATCATGAGAACTGAAGAGACTGCAGAAAATCAAAGGACGAGAAAAACTTACGCGTTCCCATAATATTGATGATTATTATTTTAATTGGGATGACTCAAAATGTAACCAATTCAGTTTCAGTTTGAAGCATTTGAAAAAAGAGAGGAACTAGTAACTCGGTGTTGAGTATAAATATATTTCGGGTCGGGTTTGGGTCGACCCATCTAACCCATTTATTAATCAGGGTAGGTTCGGGTTGTGAATAAATTAATTGGGTCGACCTGACAACCCGTTTAAGCTTTTTTTCTTAATGTGGCAACTTTTGTATCAAAAAAGGGTTGACTGTGTCAACCCAAAACCCGTTTAACCTTTTCAACCCGTGAATTTCAAAAATATCACGTCCATCTTTATAAATGGTTATATTTTGAATATTATTTTTAAAATATTCATGATTATTATTTTCAAATTGAATGAAACCAAACTAACCGAACAACCCGATAGTACACTTGGGTCATATGAACCGGTGATATTGCCCTGTTGTCGACCTTGATGAACCTTAATGACGAATCTTCATATGATTCTTTTTACTATGAACCTTAATGACGAATATTTGCTATGAAACTTTTATTATGAACCTTTGATATGCTTTTCTGAACCATTTGATATGACCCATTTGTTATGAACATTTTGGATATGAACCTTTTGATATGACACTCTGATTAAGATATGATATCTGACTATCAGTTTGATACACGAGCCATTTCACTAGTCATGGGGGTTCCATGTCCGGGTCATTGATGCACCAATGGCATATATGACTCTAGTGTGTTTGAGTGACATTCCACACCATCCCTTATATGTTACATGTTATGAGCTCAAGTATATGTTTGGCCACTATGTTATCTGCAGGGGAGTATGGATGCATCCTATATCTGTTATCTACAATTACTGGATTATATGTTATATGATATGATATGTTATGTTTCTGGGCTCGTGGTTAATTACTGTCCTATCTCTGACTTCATGCGAAGCAATACATTCAATCATAATAGTCGGCACTTTATGATCACCTCACGTATATTGGCCTCGCAAATGCCTAGGACAATTCCTCCGTTCAATATGTGTAGAATATAGGCTACAAACCATCCCCGGAATGTGACGTCATGGGAAGTCGACTTACGTAAAAACTCTTGACGATATAAATGAATGACCGCATCCGTTGAGAGTTATTCATATTAACTTTTTCAAAGTTATTATTTCATAAACTTTACGTTTTTACCAAATCAATCCCGAATCCAAAGCAACACCCACCAACCAAACGGGCCCTTAGTTGATAACCCGAGCAACGACCGGGTAATACTCTAGTTCTTTTTTAGTTTCAAATACAATAAAATACCTATACCTATATATTATATATATACAATAATACAATCCTTTTCATATACTGTATACTAGGTAGTATTAATTAATTTAATTATACCCTATCTCCGATTCATCCCGCCCAGACCGATTACAAGCTACAAGGTGGTCGACCGCCTGACTACTGATTCGCAATTTTTGTAACATTGGATATGAACATATTGGATATGAACCTTTTGATATGACACTCTGATTATGATATGATATCTGACTCCCAGTTTCAAACCCGAGCCATTTCATTATTCATAGGGTTCCATGTCCGTGTCATTGATGCATCAATGGCATATATGACTCTAGTGTGGTTTACTGTCCTACATCTCACTTTATCTTTCGGGTCAACTGGATGCGGATACGCTTTAACAAACGTAGACCACTTAGGATAAATCCCGTCTGTAAGAAAATAGCAACATTTTAAATAACGCCCGCGTAAAACAAATGAACTATCTGGAGCCGCTCCATTTCGGGCAGTAAGATACAACAGAGACTGATTACTTCAACACATTCATATTGTTGTTTGACCCGGGAAGTCGGAAAAACGAATGCCAAATCTACTTCATTTTTAGTTTCACATACAATAAAATACTTATATATTATATATACAATAATATAATACATTTCATATACTATATATTATATATACAATAATATAATACAAATATACTATTAGTTAATTTAATTATAAATCTAATTACTCCGTATAATCTAAAAAATTTGGGGAAAACTTACACACTCACGTTCACATAAACCCGCTTAAAATTTTTGGGGAAAAATTCAGATTCATAAATAACTTTTGGCGCTGCGAAAATCAAGCATATCTTTTCGGAAATCAAGTATTTGATTCGATTTTAGTAATGGAAATCATTTTTCACAGACGGTTAAACTCTCAATTTTGGTTTAGGGTTGTATGTGGGCAGCAAAACAAGGATTGTGGGTTTTCACTTTTGAATGAAGATCTGACTCAACAGGTAATGGAAACCTTTCTTGTTGTTGTTATTATTGTTATTGTTATTGTTATTGTTATTGTTATTGTTATTGGTATTATCATTGTTATACATTGTTAGTGTTTGTTTAACCTTTGTGATGAGTCTTAAGTGTGTGAAATGGTGGGTTCGGGTATGTGTTTGGTTGACCTCTTGTGATGAGTCTCATATGTGATCATAAGTGCTGCTTATTTGTGATATGTTACAAGTTGTATTTTAGTTGCTCTGTTTATTTTAAATGAATGTTGGTATACCTGTGTAAAGTTGGGTCAAAGGATTTGGGTAGTGATAGTGATAGTGATTTGATATCAGTTTCTAGCAAATGTATTTCATTCTGTGACATGTAACTGAAGGATTTGCGTCTATTTTTGTTTGTAGATAATGTATTTCATTCTGTAACATGTAACAGATAGTGATTTGATTTCAGTTTTGTTGTTCTCAAATGACTATTGTTCTTTGCAATCTCATAATAATTTTATTTGTTTTGTGCACCAGTAATGGAAAATAAAAGGATGCAACGCCAAGTCACCACGAGAAATACGAATGATTATGAAATGTCCAGAAGGACAAGGATTCAAGAAAACCAACAGAGATTACAAGCTTTGGGAGTGAAAAATATTGCTAAGTCTTTGACAAGTCTAGTAGAGAGTGACAACACAAAGAAAAAGAAAAAGAAACCAACGGATACCGGTGAGAAAGATGCAGATTATATGTCTGGTTCAGACTTTCATCTTAATGCTGAGGAAGATAACCCAGAAGAAGCGGCTACACAAACAAATAAAAAGGTACGAATAATAAATTTGGCTACTATATGTTCTTTATGTTTGTTTTCTAACAATTCTACTTGCATGAAACAGCATCGAAAATACATTGCTCCACAGTCCATGACTAGATATAAAAATTTAGCACAAAAACGAATGAGTGCTCCGAATGTCTCCAGTGGGCTAACATTTTCAGAATCTCAATCGCAAAAGGGACAACAGATTGATACAGGGAGGGCAATACGTAGTAGGGTACAGGAGTCCGACCAAGTCCAAACGAGAAATGATCAACCAACTTCTGTCAAGAGAGGGAGATTAACTGCAACTGAGAGAAACTTACTTGCAATTGACAACGATCATCACCACGGGGAGCGTGACTTGAGATCTGATGGTAACTATATATAAATTTCAAATACTATATATATGATATTAAATTACTATTAAGTGTATATTCAGTTAACTGTTTTCGGTGGTTACTTTTTTTTTTTTTTTTTTTTTTTTTTAATATAGATAACAATGAAGACCTTTATGATGTTGAAAATGATGATATCGAAGACATACCTATGAATGAAGATATTGAACAACAAGCTACTTCAGAAGATGATGTAGATAAATACATGGATGATTTGGAGAATGAGGATGATTTGGAGAATGTGAACGATTTAACAAATGACGGCGATGATCTAGTCAGAGAAGAGATTCAAGCTGAGCATTCTGAAAATGAAGAAAACCATGTAGTTACACAAGCTCGAAATGAAACAGGTTAACATGGTCTACTTGATTGCATCGTTTTAAAAATCATATATCATATATTGTGTCATATAAGTAGAATATATAATAAAGTTAAATTAAAACAATACAAAAAACAACGCTAAGATATTGCCTCCATTTCAAATTATTTAGTATTTTAAATGTATACGTATCTATTGTAAATCATGTTCACTTTTTGTAGTTCGGATTGTAAGCAAAAGAAAGAGAGGACCAACACGTATGGCAAAAGTTTGGGCCCAAGAAAAAGGGGATAGAATTCCTATTTTAGTTAATGAACACGGACAACCTATTAACGACAAAAGTAGTCATCTGACTCATTTCATGGGAACCCTTTCAAGGAGTGGAAAGTATTGTCCGATTTATAAACCATGGAATAAAGTTGACGTCGAAAAAAAAAAGCTTTGCTTGAACTCTTAAAGGTACACAATGTTAAATTTGTATGTTAATGAATAAAGTATTTGTTTTCTAATGTGAGCTATTACATTTTTTAGACAAAATTTGATATTCCGGAAGCTGGAGAAAAATGGATATTGCAATCATTTGGGCGGAAGGTAAAGAATTGGAGGGCAAGAGTTAAGGAACTCTACCATGATCCGTCTTTGTCAGTTAAGCAACAAATAAAATCTAGGCCAAAGCAAGTGCAAAAAAAACAATGGAAGAAGCTTGTGAAGTATTGGAATAAAGAAAACACTAAGGTGTGAAATTCTCTTCCACTTTAAATAACATTACTTAATTTCCCATTATGATATTTTAATTTCCTGCTGCAGAGTTTAAGTGAAAAAAACAAGGCGAATCGGGCAAAAAAGAAGATGATCCAAAGAACCGGTAAAAAAAGTTATGCTCGCAAAAGGGAAGAGTTAAAGGTAAGTGTATGGAGAAAGTGGGATTGTTAATGTATCCTGTCGATATCCACTTTTAATATTCATTTTCTTTTTATTCATACAGACATCTTTGGGACGAGATCCAACTCGATTGGATCTTTTTAGTGCATGCTTCTCCAAAGATGGAAATACCAAAAATGATGACACTGCAAATGCGATTGTAAGTAATATGCTTTTATGTTTGCAAAAGTGTATTTATAGCAGAAGTTAAACACAATATGCTTTTTTTCGTAATACATGCTTTTCCTATATGTTGTTCATGTTTATATAAAATGCAGGATGAAATGAAACGACTTAGTGATAATCTGCCCGAGGGTTCGATTGATAATCCTGGACCAGATGATATTTTTTCTACAGTTATGGGTAAAGATCGAAATGGTGATGCAGTCATGTATGGTCTAGGTGTTCGTGCTTCTGCTGTTTGGGGTGTAATACCAAGTCGTTCAGCATGTCATAGAGAAAACAACGAATTGAAGTCTAGATGCGGAGAACTTACTAGTGAAAATGAAAAGTTACGAGCCCAGTTATCAGAGAAGAATGGGTCGACGGATAGTTCCATTGTTCCACCTCTTACATCACAACATTCTCCGGTTGTAACCACTGAACCTCCACACTTACGGGTATGTTCCTTTCTAGTTGTTATAGCTTATTTTATTTTTGATAGCTAATGAACCTAGGCTACAAGCTTATGTATCAATATTATGATTTAGATTGCTCATTTGCCTTTTAAATTTGTTAACTCAGTTATTAAGGGGTGTTTGGTTCTGTGTTGTTTCAACTGTGGTAGTTGCCTTTTCACTTGTTTATCTGCACACTCTGACCTCTTAGGTGATATTAGAACTAGTAAAACTATAAAACCAATGTTTGAACTACAGAAAGTCAAAATCAAATTACCTTCACTCTCACAGTCCACTGTTGGGACCTGTGAGGATCAAATCTCACCCACTTGGTCTAAATCTTGTTCATGTATCTTAAATTAGTGTTATCATAGCTTAAATAATCATAATTAGTGCATACGGATCAAACAAGTTTCATTAAAGTCAAAGTTTAAGTTCAAAATCAAAAAGTCAAAATGGTATGTTAGTCAGAAACTCAGATCTTGAGAGAATTTTTGTGAATTTTGTGTTGAGATTCAAGTCTTGAGATTTTTACATCTTGAAATTCCCCATCTAAGCTTTTGAATCCCATAGTTAGCTTATTTTTATGATTTTTTCTCTGGCTTAGGTGATAGTTCAAAGTGGCATGCAGGGCTAACCATTGCCCTGCACCAGGGCATCAGCTCAAAACCCCAACTATCCATGTGCCTTAGCTTCTTCATTAGTGGGCCACACAGTGAGCTTATTGGTTTTTTTGAAAGCCAATAAGCTCATCTATAAAGTTCAGGGCTTATTTCAAACTTTTGAGCTTATTAGATAGGTCTGCAGATAGCTTTTTGTTTGTCCAATTCCACCCATACACTGACTGATCAGTGTTGACCACCCAAATTCAAGCCTCCATACCTGCAGTATTACATATGTTTAACCTAATACATGTGTGTTGACTATAAATTGATAAATGTTTGTTGAAAACTGAAATCTAGGTCGGGGATGAAGTTGTCCTTAAAAGCATTCTAAACTCAACCGAGACTGTAGCAAAAGGATGAGTGAGGAGCTTGAACCCAAATGATATAGTTGGTGGTACAGAGATTGGACGAGGATGGTGTGAGGTAAACGTTCAAGTACCAACAAAAAGAGATGAAATTTTGGTGAGACCCTATGGGTTATTTGCCACAATTGAAGACTGTGTTGGTGCAACCATAGCATGGCCTTGTCCCTTTATCTCGGTATGTCTTTGTTAATCTTGTAATACCAATAATTTTACTAACATGAACCTTAATGCTTATACATGGGTGTTTATTTGTAGGTGGTCCGTGAGGATTGAGAGAAATGATGCATGATGACCACGGACTAAGCTTCTTGTTGCGTTAATGTATTGTTTAATGTTAACAGACTTTATGTTAGATTCTGTCTACCTTATTTATGTTTAGTGCTTTTGTTATGACAATTGGTAATTTGAAATACAATTTTGTTTTATTCATTTAATATTTAGTTGATGTTTTATTCATATCGTAATAATACAATGTGCATGGTGAAAATAGCGTCCTATCATATGACTTGTCAGGACTTTGAAATTGTCCTATTAAACTTATTAACCGTCCTAACAATTAACTTAACATTGTAAAAGTGTCCTAATATGTTGTTATTAGGACGTTATTTAGGTTGTTAATAGACATTTTATACGACCAAAAATTTGGTTTCATAATCTTCTTTGAGATATTAGAACCCTTTTCTTGGTGCTAAATTAGCTATAATGTTATATGATAAGCGTCCTAACAATTATCTTTTAAGTACGCTTGTATGTGTATCAAAAGATTAAAATTAGGTAACAACGTTTTACAACATTGTAAAAGTGTCCTAATATGTTGTTATTAGGACGTTATTTGGTTGTTCATATACATATTATGCGACCATAAATTTGGTTTCATAATCGTATTTGGGATATTAGGACCCTTTTCTTGGTGTTAAAGTAACTATAATGGTATATGACAACCGTCCTAAGAATTAACATTAAAGGACACTTGTATGTGTATCAAAAGATTAAAAGTAGGTTACCACATGTTAGAACATTGGAAAAGTGTCCTAATATGTTTTTATTAGGACGTTATTTGTGTTGTTTATAGACGTAAAATGCGACCATAAAATTGGTATCATAATCTTATTTGAGTTATTAGGACCCTTTTCTTGGTTGCTAAAATAGCTATGATGTTACATCATAAGCGTCCTAACAATACTTTTAAGGACGTTTTTATGTGTTTCAAAAGATTAAAAGTAGGTAATCACATGTTAAAACAATGTAAAAGTGTCCTAATATGGTTTTATTAGGACGCTATTTGTGTTGTTCATAGACATATAATACGACCATAAAATTGGTTTCATAAGGCTTAGGACGCTTTGGACCTATTACAACCGCCTTACATGAAACGCTTTCATCCTTGGCCCTATTAAATGAAAGGTCCTAAAAAGTACCATTTTATGACGCTTATGGGAAAAAGCCACTTTTCTTGTAGTGAGTCTCACACTCGAGAGGTACTTCACTAATCAACACGCTCCTTTATGGTGGAAAAACCGTATACAAGCTTACACCAAGTTTAACGACACTAAGTGGAATGTTGAGTCCTAATCCTAGCTAGAACCAATCTACACCAAAGCCCACGTGGCCACACGAACAAGCACTCTTGTCCCACTTAGGTCGACACACGATCTAAGCCTTCACATGAATGAGCACTCCCGTTCACTTGAATCTTCACACTAAGACACACTTGGATCTTCACCCAATCCAAGCCTTCACACACCGACTCAACTAACTTCTAGATTACAAACTAGGACACTGATGAGGCGAAAAATGATCCGTTTTTAGGGGGTCATTTATGCCCGGAATTGAATTTATTTGATCAAATAATGCCCTAAATCGTTCCTTTTGTGATTTTAGGTACTTTTGGAGTGAATTCTGGAAAAGGAAGCATTTTGGACATTTTTGGAGCATAAAAGTGAAGAAAACGGCAAAGTCTTAATTTTCCTTGCTGGGAACAGTACCTGACGGCGTCACCAAGCTCTACATGACGGCGTCAAGAGTATTACAAGAGGTGAAGTGGATAGAGTCCGTGATGGTCCAGAGAGTTTTGCACTAAGGGGCATGACGGCGTCACCATAGGCCGTCATGATCCCATTACACGTGACGGCCAAGAGATAATTTGCTCTTGACGGCGTCATATCTGGATCTAGGCAATCCGATATTATTATGGGCGGCGAGTTGACGGCGTCAGATTTCTCTTCTTGACGCCGTCACATTAGAAAATCTATATATAGTTTTGTAATTTTCATTCATTAAGAGAGGACAATTAGGGGGATAACTTGGAGAAACCCTAGCACGATTTTATCAGTATTTTCAAGGGTTTTTACCCTTTGAAACCTTTCATGTTCAATTAAGATAAGTATCCTTTCAATTCATTCAATATGTCTATGTGTTGTTTGAATATATCTTACGCTTGTCTTGATTTTAACATGCTAGGCTAGATCTCTTGTGTGTTTGCTTAGATGTAGTGAAACCTAGATGTTGATTATGGGTTGATTGCTTGTTTATAGTTGTTACGGATGAATGATTTCGATGTTAGGCTTAAGAAAACTGGCAGACTTCCATAGTGTAACTTGCTTGAACGTCTTAAGAAACATGAACCAATGCGTACTAGGTTTTTATGGTTGTATTTAATGCATGAGCAAATTCTAATGATCCCATATTAGGAGCTTCTTGCAGGCTCGACATAGGAGTGAAGTAGGAGCTTATAGAGTCGGGGAAGTACGTACGCCACCCCACGAATGGTATTAAGGAATATAACCCGTCATCCACGCAACTGTAACAAACTATCAACCTGTAAAAGATATCTAGGGAGTAATGAAATCTAACTAAACACAATTTTCCCATTTACTGTTCACGCCACTAGTTTAATTAGTTTTATTTACATTTTTGTTATTTTATTTTGATTGCATCTTTAGTTATTGGGTTAGTTGACTAGCAACTAATTCCGCCCACTCTTCCAATACCCGAGATTTTAATTGTTTTCATAAAATATAAAAATACAAAAAAGAATCATCCCTCACCTCTAGACTTAATTTTTAGGCTTTCTAATCCTAGCGACACTATTCCTGAGTTGAACGATCAATCCCCCGGTACTTGTCACTATACTATACTACAACGATCAGGTACACTGCCTGGTGGGGGTTGTAAGCTTCTCGAGATCCCTCGAGAGGTAAAGCCTGGTGCAATTCCCACGCATCAAGTTTTTGGCGCCGCAGCCCGGGGAATAGCTATTGTCTAGGTTAGAATTTCTTTTTCCTACGCATCAAAATGGGTAGAGGCACAAGCCCTTAGGACCAACGATGCTAGGGTAGTTATTCATTTCCTAAAAAAGCTGTTCGCTAGGTTCGGCATTCCTAAAGCTCTCATTAGTGATAGGGGAACCCACTTTTGCAATGCGCAAATGGAAAAGGTCATGAGGAGATATGGAGTATCCCATCGATTTTCCACCGCCTATCATCCAAAGACCAATGGTCAGGTCGAAAACACCAACAGGGCGATTAAAAGAATACTAGAAAAAACGGTTAGTAAAAATAGAAAAGACTGCTCATTTAAACTCGATGAGGCCTTATGGGCATTCCTAACTGCCTACAAGACACCTATTGGAACGACCCCGTTCTGCATGGTCTACGGTAAGGCATGTCACCTTCCGGTCGAACTAGAACATAAGGCTTATTGGGCGCTTAAGGCGTGTAACTTGGACTATACAATCACCAGAACAAATAGGTTCTTGCAACTCCATGAGCTTGATGAGCTAAGGTTAGAAGCGTATGAATCATCCATTACATATAAGGAGAGGACAAAAAGATGGCATGACCAACGAATTAAGAAACCTAAGGAATTTTCAGAAGGGGACAAAGTCCTATTGTCTAATTCTCGGTTAAGATTATTTCCAGGGAAACTCAAGTCTAGATGGTATGGCCCCTTTTCGGTGAAAAGTTCCTCTAAAACTGGAGCTGTTGTGTTAATGGACGATGAAAATAGAGAGTTTACTGTCAACATACAACGTGTAAAACATTATCAAGAAAGTAGTAATGAAATGATTAGTGAGGAGGATGTAACATTTGAAGATGAGGTCACATAATAACAGATGACCTTGAGTCTAGCTACAAGACTCGTAAATAAAGAAAAACGCTTCTTGGGAGGCAACCCATGCTTTGTGTGATTTTTATTTGCTTGATTGATATTTGTTTCCGTATGCATGCTTTATTTTTATTGTTGGTAGATCATGTTTCAAAAATAAAATGGTGAAAATACTTTACTTTGTAGTTTGACTTAGTCTTAACTTCATCCAAAGGTATTTCGCAAAAGATAAGTGTAAGGGGAAACCCCAAATATGTTTTTAAGAAACAAAATCGACCATAATTTCCCACAATATTAAATGGACATGTATATTCGTATTTGTTAGAGTCAAATGCTTGTATCGAGTCATAATGATGTTTTGCAGGAAGTAGGACATAAGTTTTTCCATAAATTTTCCGGAAACTTAACGTAAAGATTTCTGCAGGTCACTTCTGACGGCGTCATGAGTTTACTCTTGACGGCGTCATGTGTAAAATTCTGGAAATTTTGCTAGTTTTATTTTTCTAACGGAGTCTTAAAGTTTTTGTTAAATCTTTAGTTTTATAAACTCCAGGAAATCTGCTAACATTCATTCCACAAGCATTATATCTTACATTGTTTTCTAGGATTTGTTAGTATATATAGATTGCCGCCGATTTTACGCGAGGTTGCCTTGTTTGTTTTCTCAGGTTTAACAGGTTATGTATGACAAGAAGATGATTTATATTCTGGAAGGGAAGCTTTGATTGTTCATTTTCTTGGAGGAAGATCTAACCTTGTTACCGCACTATCCACACCGAACGAATCAGGGGAGTATTTGATTTCATTCTTTTACCTATTTTACTTTTACATTCTTTATTTGAACATTAGGGACAATGTTCATCCTAAGTGTAAGGGGAGGGTAAATGATGATACCTTATAGTATACACTTTCACTTGAGTTTGTTTGTTTGATGGTAGGTGTGTAATAAAACTATGAGAAATACTTGTGATGAGGAGAAAAATGAACCACTTTTAGGGGGTCATTTAAGCCCAGAATTGAATTTATTTGATCAAATATTGCCCTAAATCGTTCCTTTTGTGATTTTAGGTACTTTGGGAGTGAATTCTGGAAAAGGAAGCATTTTGGACGTTTTTTGAGCATAAAAGTGAAGAAAACGGCAAAGACTTAATTTTCCATGCTGAGAACAGTACCTGACAACGTCAAGAAGAAAAATGTGACGGCGTCAGGAGTAAAATCCATGACGATCCAGTGAAAACCTGAAGGCATCAAGAGAAGGGCGTCAAGAGTATTTTTGGTGACGGCCTGCATAAGGAGTACACATGACGGCGTTAGACCCAGATCTAGGTAGTCCGAGAAATTATTTGGCGGCGAGATGACGGCGTCAGAAATTTGTTCTTGACGCCGTCACCTATCAGAATCTATATATAGTTTTCTATTTTTCATTCATTAAAGAGGAACTTGTGTGGAGAATAATAGGGTCGAACCTAATAAACCCTAGGTCGTTTTTTACTGTATTTTCAAGGGTTTTCACCTCTTGAAACCTTTCATGTTCAGTTGAGATAAGTCTTCTTTCAATTCATTCAATATGTCTATGTGTTGTTTGAATATATCTTATGCTTGTCTTGATTTCAACATGCTAGGCTAGATCTATCTTGTGTTTGCTTAGATGTAATGAAACCTAGATGTTAATTATAGGTTGATTGCTTGTTTATAGTTGTATTGGATGAATGATTTCAATGTTAGGCTTAAGAAAACTGGCAGATCTCCATTGTGTAACATGCTTGAACGTCTTAAGAAACATGAACCGATGTGTACTAGGTTTTATTAGTTGTATTTAATGCATGAACAAATTCTAGTGATCCCATGTTAGGATCTTCTTAGCCGGCTCGACATAGGAGTGAAGTAGGCGCTTATAGGATTGGGGAAATAAGTACGCCACCCCATGAATGGTATTAAGGAATACAATCCGTCATCCACGCAACTGTAACAAGTAATTAACCTGTAAAAGATATCTAGGGAGTAGTGAAACCTAAGTAAACACAATTCTCCCATGTATTGCTCACAACTCTAGTTTAATTTAGTTTATTTTCATTTCTAGTATTTTATTTTGATTGCATCTTAGTTATTGGGTTAGTTGACTAGCAACTAATTCCGCCCAACTCCTTAAAAACCCGAGATTTTTAATTGCTTTTATAAAAATTTAAAAATACAAAAAGAATAATCCCTCATCTCTAGACCTAGTCTTTAGGTTTTCTAATCCTAGCGACACTATTCCTAGCTGAACGATCAATCCCCCGGTACTTGTCATTATACTATACTACATCGATCAGGTACACTGCCTGGTGGGGGTTGTAAGCTTCTCGAGATCCCTCGAGAGGTAAAGCCTGGTGCAATCCTTACATATCAAGTTTTTGGCGCCGCAGCCCGGGGAATAGTTATTTTCTAGGTTAGAATCTCTTTTTATTAGGTCTACTTGCTAGATTCCTTTCTAGTAAGATTTTATTTTTATTTTTAGGTTCTCTTTAGTCTATCTTTTTCTTCGTGCCTTTGTAGTAAATTAAATTCATTGACTAAATAGTTGACCATTATGGAAAACGCAAATCCACCCCTTTCCCCTAGAGAAGTGGCTTTGTTACGTGAACAAATTGAGAGTGAGATTAGGGAACTTAGAGAGCTTAATAGGTTGATTAAAGTTGAGCTCGACCATGCATTTAGTGACCTAGCGACCGCCTTGTATTCAAATAAGGACCTAGGACCTAATGATTTTGAGAATGTTGTTGAGGAACTTAACGAAGGGGAGATTGATCCAAAGGTAGATGATTATTTCAATCTATACCCCACTAAGGAGGAGATTGCGTACTATAATAATTTTATTGATAACCTTCGATCTCCTTTTACCAGAATTGAACCTAAGATAAAGAAAGGCGATCCTAAGAATGCTAAGATACCATGTATGATTGGGTATAGACACGTTGACAATGCTTACATTGACTTTAAATCCCCAATCAACATTATGTCCTCAAGTGTTTATAATGATATAGTGAAAACAATACTTGGACCTAGAAGAGATCCCAATACCCTGGTGGAGTTCGTAACTTTGTCGGAAGAATTAAAGGTCTACATGTCTTTGTTGGGAATTTCACTTATATCACTGACTTTATGATTGTTGAAGATCTTGCTAATGTTATTGATTGTCGATTATCCAATGTTGTGTTTGGTAAACCGTTTGTTGAAGAATCCAAGTTAGAGTATGATGAGATAGAAGGGACAATCCGATTTGCATGTAACACCGATAGGATCACTTATAGGATGCCT
This sequence comes from Artemisia argyi, assembly GCA_030686995.1. Lineage (NCBI taxonomy): Eukaryota > Viridiplantae > Streptophyta > Magnoliopsida > Asterales > Asteraceae > Artemisia > Artemisia argyi. The sequence continues at coordinate 81,079,281 of CM060681.1, forward strand.
AATAGAATGAAAGAATTTCGTTTTGTGCCCCGATTTGACATGGATAACATTGGTGCTTTTGAGGACATCAATGAAGAGGATAAGAAAAAGGGCATGGATTATGTATGGGAAAAGAAGAGTCTTTTCTACAAAGATTGCTTGACTCTAGGACCAAAGTATAAAGTCGATAAGGAATTTGCCCATAGGATTATAGGAGCGATTGAGAAAAAGGTGATTGGTTTCTACAAAGAACATTTACAATCAGAGAGTGAAACCAACAATGAGGTCACGTAGTAACCCATGACCTTGAGTCTAGCTACAAGACTCGTAAATAAAGAAAAGCGCTTCTTGGGAGGCAACCCACGTTTTGTGTGATTTTTATTTTGTTTGTTTGTTATTTGCTTCTGTATGCATGCTTTATTTTTATTGTTGGTAGATCATGTTTCAAAACTAAAATGATGAGAATACTTTATTTTGTTGTTTGGCTTAGTCTTAACTTCATCCAAAGGTATTTTTGCAAAAGATAAGTGTAAGGGGAAACCCCAAATATGTTTTTAAGAAACAAAACCGATCATGATTCTCCACAATATTAAGTGAACATGTATATTTGTATTTGTTAGAGTCAAATGCTTGTATCGAGTCATAATGATGTTTTGCAGGATTTTCCAGGAAGTAGGACGAAGTTTTTCCAGAAATTTTTCGAAAACTTAACATAAGAATTTCTGCAGGTCACTTCTGACGGCGTCAGGAATTAATTCCTGACGGCGTCACGTGTAAAATTCTGGAAATTTTACCAGTTTTGTTTTTCTAACGGAGTCTTAAAGTTTTTGTTGAATTATTAGTTTTATAATCTCCAGGAAATCTACAAACATCATTCCACAAGCATTATATCTTATTTTGTTTTCTAGGTTCTATTAGCATATGTAGATTGCCGCCGATTTTATGCGAGGTTGCCTTGTCTGTTTTCTCAGGTTTTACAGGTTATGTATGACAAGAAGATGATTTATATTCTGGAAGGGAAGCTTTGATTGTTCATTTTTTTGGAGGAAGATCTAACCTGGCCACCTTATTATCCATACCGAGCGAATCAGGGGAGTATTTGATTTCATTCTTTTTACTTATATCACTTTTACATTCTTTACTTGAACATTGGGGACAATGTTCATCTTAAGTGTAAGGGGAGAGTAAAATGATGATACCTTACATGTACACTTTCGCTTGAGTTTGTTTTGTTTAATGGTAGATGTGTAATAAAACTATGAGAAATACTTGTTAGTGCAATTTTAGCGCCAAATTTAAATTTTTTTTTACAACATTTAGGAGTGAAACTTTAGCCATACCAAGCGTCTCATGGATAGGAGATTGTATGACTAGCACAAAACCGTACCATTCAGAAAAATTTTCCACCCAAATATGTGAGGTTCGCCTTTAGATTTGATAGAAAAAGCATTTACTATTAGTGCTTATGAGTGTACCGGTAGCATTTAGATTCTAGAACTTGAGTTAGTGATGCATCCCGAGACCGCTAGTGAGACTACATTCGTGTAGTAGGATTTACTACATGATAAGAGGCATTAGGATCACCCTTGTGTTAAACCCGTATCATAATTACTTGACCATTTAAGTCATATTACTTGGCTAGTTAAGTCAACTAATTTTTCCCACACCCTTAGCGTTATACTCATTTTTAGTACACGAAACCCCTAGTACACCCCTCCGAGCCTATCTTTTCGTTTCTAACTTTAAGCATCTTACTTAAAGGAAGAATTTGTTACACCCCACTTAAATGTACACCCAAATCGCCTTAGCCTTCCGTGTATGCACTCATCTTTAGTGCATTATTGTTATTTGTTAAACCCTAAGTTAATTATCTAATTGATTACATGGTTGCTAAGTCGAGTCATATCCTTGTACATATTATTTTGGGACGATTGGGACTCATGGGTAAAGTACTTATTTTATGGAGTAATGGGGAAGAACATCATATATTACCCCCTATATGTACGTTAATCTTAAAAGTACTCCAAGTGTTTTGATTTTCTTAATTCGAGTCATTAGATTAGTTTAGTGTAAAGTATGTAAAAATTCAAGTGTAAGGGGAATTTCCATTCCCTATGATGTATTATTTTGGATGGTAGGGTAAGAGTGTATGCAAAAAAAATAATAATAATAAAAAAAAAAAAAAAAAAAGAAATCGAAAAAGTAAAAAAAAATATAAAAAGAAAAAGAAAAGAGAAAAACATACGGACTACCATCCCGTTTCATTCTATGTTTGTTTTATGTTTTTGTTATTTTTGATTCATTAGCTTAAGTCGAGTCGAGTCTTGGCTTAGAAACGCCATATTGTACATGTAATTAACCAAGATTGTTAACTCGCCACCAGTAAAGACTGCCTATATCCAACAAAACCGTGTATTCCATATCCCTACACCTAACGTTACAACCCTTTGAATGACCTCTTTGATAGTTTATCATAGGTGCTTACGCTATGTGGTGGAGGTTTGATCCTTTCCCAAGCCTATGGTAATCTATTTTGTTATGACAGGTAGTGAGAGATGTTTTCCATTTCCATATTGTGATATTACTTTATTACACCCGAGAGATGTGAGTATCTAAACACTATTTGTGAGGTGCTAGTATATGACCTCCGTGCTTGTCTTTCGTCTTTAGTGGAACGATTGTTTGTTGTAATTACTTTTATATTAGTGTTAAATGACCCCTAACTTGTATTTTGACTAGAATAAAAGCGCATTTGCTTGAGGACAAGTAAATCTCAAGTGTAAGGGTATATGATCAGGCGAAAAATGAACCACTTTTAGGGGGTCATTTAAGCCCGGAATTGAAATTATTTGATCAAATATTGCCCTAAATTATTTCTTTTGTGATTTTAGGTACTTTGGGAGTGAATTCTGGAAAAGGAAACATTTTGGACTTTTTGGAGCATAAAAGTTAAGAAAACGGCAAAGACTTAATTTTCCATACTGAGAATAGTACCTGACGGCATCAAGAAGAAAAATGTGACGGCGTCAGGAGTATAATCCATGACGACCCAGTGAAAACCTGAAGGCGTCAAGAGAAGGGCGTCAAGAGTATTTTTGTGACGGCCTGCATAAGGAGTACACATGACGGCGTCAGACCCAGATCTAGGCAGTCCTAGAAATTATTTGGCGGCGAGATGACGGCGTCAAAAATTTGTTCTTGACACCGTCACCTATCAGAATCTATATATAGTTTTCTATTTTTCATTCATTAAAGAGGAACTTGTGTGGAGAATAATAGGGTCGAACCTAATAAACCCTATGTCATTTTTTACTGTATTTTCAAGGGTTTTCACCCCTTGAAACCTTTCATGTTCAATTGAGATAAGTCTTCTTTCAATTCATTCAATATGTCTATGTGTTGTTTGAATATATCTTATGCTTGTCTTGATTTCAACATGCTAGGCTAGATCTATCTTGTGTTTGCTTAGATGTAATGAAACCTAGATGTTAATTATAGGTTGATTGCTTGTTTATAGTTGTATTGGATGAATGATTTCAATGTTAGGCTTAAGAAAACTGGAAGATCTCCATTGTGTAACATGCTTGAACGTCTTAAGAAACATGAACCGATGTGTACTAGGTTTTATTGGTTGTATTTAATGCATGAGCAAATTGTGGAAGTAAATACGCCACCCCATGAACGGTATTAAGGAATACAATCCGTCATCCACGCAACTGTAACAAGTAATTAATCTGTAAAAGATATCTAGGGAGTAGTGAAACCTAAGTAAACACAATTCTCCCATATATTGCTCACAACTCTAGTTTAATTTAGTTTATTTTCATTTCTTGTATTTTATTTTGATTGCATCTTAGTTATTGAGTTAGTTGACTAGCAACTAATTCCGCCCAACTCCTTCAAAACCCGAGATTTTTAATTGCATTTATAAAAATATAAAAATACAAAAAGAATCATCCCTCATCTCTAGACCTAGTCTTTAGGTTTTCTAATCCTAGCGACACTATTCCTAGCTGAACGATCAATCCCTCGGTACTTGTCATTATACTATACTACATCGATCAGGTACACTGCCTGGTGGGGGTTGTAAGCTTCTCGAGATCCCTCGAGAGGTAAAGCCTGGTGCATTCCCTACGCATCAACTTGTTAGTGTAATTTTAGCGCCAAATTTAAATTTTTTTACAACATTTAGGAGTGAAACTTTAGCCATAGCAAGCGTCTCATGGATAGGAGTCGTATGACTAGCACAAAACCGTATCATTCAGAAAAATTTTCCACCCAAATATGTGAGGTTCGCCTTTAGATTTTATAGGAAAAGCATTTACTATTAGTGCTTATGAGGGTACCGGTAGCATTTAGATTCTAGAACTTGTGTTAGTAATGCATCCCGAGACCACTAGTGAGACTACATTCATGTAGTAGGATGCACTACATGATAAGAGGCATTAGGATCACCCTTGTGTTAAACCCGTATCATAATTACTTGACCATTTAAGTCATATTACTTGGCTAGTTAAGTCAACTAATTTTTTCCACACCTTAGCGTTGTACTCATTTTTAGTACACGAAACCCCTAGTACACCCCTCCGAGCCTATCTTTTCGTTTCTAACTTTAAGCATCTTACTTAAAGGAAGAATTTGTTACAACCCATTTAAGTGTACACCCAAATCGCCTTAGCCTTCCGTGTATGCACTCATCTTTAGTGCATTATTGTTATTTGTTTAAATCCTTAGTTAATTATCTAATTGATTACATGGTTGCTAAGTCGAGTCATATCCTTGTACATATTGTTTTGGGACGATTGGGACTCATGGGTAAAGTACTTGTGTTATGGGGTAATGGGGAAGAACATCTTATTATTACCCCCATATGTGCGTTAATTTTAAAAGTACTACAAGTGTTTTGATTATCTTAATTCGAGTCATTAGATTAGTTTATTATAAAGTATGTAAAAATTCAAGTGTAAGGGGAATGTTCATACCCTATGATGTATTATTTTGGATGGTAGGGTAAGAGTGTATGCAAAAAAAAAAAAAAAATAATAAATAAAATAAAATAAAATAGAAAAAGAAAAGAGAGAAAAAACATACGCACTACCATCCCGTTTCATTCTATGTTTATTTTATGTTTTCGTTATTCTTCATTTATTAGCTTAAGTCGAGTCTAGTCTTGGCTTAGCAACGCCATATTGTACATGTAATTAACCAAGATGATTAACTCGCCACCAGTAAAGATTGCATTTATCCAACAAAACCGTGTCTTCCATATCCCTACACCTAACGTTATAACCCTTTAAAAAGACCTCTTTGATAGTTTATCCTAGGTGCTTACGCCAAGTGGTGGAGGTTTGATACTTTCCCAAGCCTATGGTAATCTACTTTGTTATGACAGGTAGTGAGAGATGTTTTCCATTTCCATATTGTGATATATACTTTATTACACCCGAGAGATGTGAGTATCTAAACACTATTTGTGAGGTGCTAGTGTATGACCTCCGTGCTTGTCTTTGGTCTTTAGTGGAACGATTATTTGTTGTAATTACTTTTATATTAGTGTTAAATGACCCCTAACTTGTAATTTGATTAGAATAAAAACGCATTTGCTTGAGGACAAGCAAATCTCAAGTGTAAGGGTATATGATGAGGCGAAAAATGATCCATTTTTAGGGGGTCATTTATGCCCGGAATTGAATTTATTTGATCAAATAATGCCCTAAATCGTTCCTTTTGTGATTTTAGGTACTTTTGGAGTGAATTCTAGAAAAAGAAGCATTTTGGACGTTTTTGGAGCATAAAAGTGAAGAAAACGGCAAAGTCTTAATTTTCCTTGCAAGGAACAGTACTTGACGGCGTCACCAAGCTCTACATGACGGCGTCAAGAGTATTACAAGAGGTGAATTGGATAGAGTCCGTGATGTTCCAGAGAGTTTTGCACTAAGGGGCATGACGGCGTCACCATAGGCCGTCATGATCCCATTACACGTGATGGCCAAGAGATAATTTGCTCTTGACGGCGTCAGATCTGGATCTAGGCAATCCGATATTATTATGGGCGGCGAGTTGACGGCGTCAGATTTCTCTTCTTGACGCCGTCACATTGGAAAATCTATATATAGTTTTGTAATTTTCATTCATTAAGAGAGGACAATTAGGGGGATAACTTGGAGAAACCCTAGCACGATTTTATCAGTATTTTCAAGGGTTTTTACCCTTTGAAACCTTTCATGTTCAATTAAGATAAGTATCCTTTCAATTCATTCAATATGTCTATGTGTTGTTTGAATATATCTTACGCTTGTGTTGATTTTAACATGCTAGGCTAGATCTCTTGTGTGTTTGCTTAGATGTAGTGAAACCTAGATGTTGATTATGGGTTGATTGCTTGTTTATAGTTGTTACGGATGAATGATTTCGATGTTAGGCTTAAGAAAACTGGCATACTTCCAAAGTGTAACTTGCTTGAACGTCTTAAGAAACATGAACCAATGCGTACTAGGTTTTTATGGTTGTATTTAATGCATGAGCGAATTCTAATGATCCCATGTTAGGAGCTTCTTGCAGGCTCGAGATAGGAGTGAAGTAGGAGCTTGTAGAGTCGGGGAAGTACGTACGCCACCCCACGAATGGTATTAAGGAATATAACCCGTCATCCACGCAACTGTAACAAACTATCAACCTGTAAAAGATATCTAGGGAGTAATGAAATCTAAGTAAACACAATTTTCTCATTTACTGTTCACGCCACTAGTTTAATTAGTTTTATTTACATTTTTGTTATTTTATTTTGATTGCATCTTTAGTTATTGGGTTAGTTGACTAGCAACTAATTCCGCCCACTCTTCCAATACCCGAGATTTTAATTGTTTTCATAAAATATAAAAATACAAAAAGAATCATCCCTCACCTCTAGACTTAATTTTTAGGCTTTCTAATCCTAGCGACACTATTCCTGAGTTGAACGATCAATCCCCCGGTACTTGTCACTATACTATACTACAACGATCAGGTACACTGCCTGGTGGGGGTTGTAAGCTTCTCGAGATCCCTCGAGAGGTAAAGCCTGGTGCAATTCCCACGCATCAGACACCACACACCATACAACAATTACATGACCTATTCTAGTTACAAGATTTCTTTGATCTACATCACCATCCAAGCTCACACAAATACAATACTTGGAACTACATCACCATCCAAGTTTACACAAATATCCCCATCCTCGACTCACACACAAGTCGGAAAACAATGACATAATATATATCCTATCATGTAACACTTGTTACGTTTGTGTGTGGACACCTATAACATCTCGAATCTTCATAGTTGTCGAGAGTTCTTCTCTTACCCATGAGGTAGTGGAAATCATAACACTAGTTGGTGTGTGGACTCAATAACACTTCGATTCTTGATGACTTCAAGTGTTCTTCTCTTGCACATGATGTAGTGGATGACGGGATCATTTATAAACACATACCAAAGAGTTATAGTGATCAAAGAATGAAAAGGAAAGAGCAGGGAATTTTTGTGCAAAGAGGATCAGTTTTTCTGGTGAAAATGGGTCAGTATTTATAGCTTGGTCGAGGAGCGTCCGACGGTCCCTTAAACCTCGGACGGTCCTTTATCAATAAGGGACCGTCCCATATATAAGGAACCTCCGCGATAGTTTTTGTCCTGTTGTGGTGAAATGTTACCTGGTAAAATTTTATCTGATTTGGGCGGGAAATGAAGCTGTTTGAGCATTTTGAAATTCAAATTTCAAATATAATTTTCTTATTAAAACATTTCTTTATAAATACAAAAATAATTTGTCTAGTTTATTTTTGTAAAAATGTTTTGTGACATTTATAAAATGTAGAGATTAAGGACAAAAGGTTTTTCTTTGATCACTTAACAAGGTTGGTAAAGTGTTTGTACATACCTAAGGTCATGTCGAGAGACGTTGATGTGTGAAGGAGTAACTTGTGCACTTTACGTTATGTATTACAAGTTACGTGTTTATCATCATTAAAACACAAAGACATTGTATAGATTAAACGTCGTAACGTTTGCACTAATAACATTGAATTCTCTGCATGTAGTTTTCTCGTTTTCATATCGCTTTATATGTATGCCTTCTTTGGTTATTTTGGGATACCCTTGTTTTGGTTGCATTGATAGTTGGCTGTATCTAGGAAACTAAGAGAATTGACCATAGGACCCTAGTGAAATAGGTTGCGAGTAGTGGTAAGAATTGACCATAGGACTACCACTATCTTGCGTAAGAATTGAACCCAGACGATCACCTTCCAAAAGGAAATGCTTAAGAAGTTAGGGGGAACCTAATTTCTGATCGGTCGGGCTCCATTGAATAAGTCTTAGATCGTAGCGGTGCTTAATGACTTTTCCATAGGGTAAACCCATGAACTCTTGTAATCGTTCGGTTACGGAATAGGATGCTGTGGAAAATAGGCTAGACAAATTGACCATAGGAGTCTAGTGACTTAAACCCCCATGTGGAGCGATAGAAAACACTAATTAGAAAACTTAATCATAGCATAACAAGATTAGTAACTAGGCTAGTACGTTTTTCCCATTTGATTATCTTTACCAATTTAATTTGCTTTCGTGTTATTTCATTTCATTAGTTTAATTAATCAATTCATAAAACCCTCTTTAAAACCAGTGACTGTAGAACTTAAGTTAGATCCACACGCATAGCTCTTGGGACGACCTCGGCTTTACCAACAACTACATTATACACGACCAGGTACACTGCCCATTAGTGCATTAGGTAGACCTTAGGTAGACGAGACATTATAAATATTAAAACCTAGTCAGAAATCATGCATCAAGTTTTTGGCGCCGCTGCTAGGGAGCTATTTTAGGGTTCTTTCATATTTCTTTATTTATTTTAATTAATTTTTTAATATGTCAGGGTACAAGACTCGAAGCGCTAAACTTTTCTTAGTATCACCGTATGATAATCCGGAAAAGTAATTTCGAGCAAAGAGAAACAATACACCTATTTCTCTTCATAACATTTTCTCTTTCTACGAATTAGAGCATTCAGACTCGGATTCTGAATTAAATGGAAAACCCGACATTAATGCCCTTACCATGGAACAATACCTGGGTTTGACTAATGAGAACTCCGCCCGAAGCGTAACTTTACCATCAGCCCCTGAAACAGTGAAGTTTGAGTATCCAAGAGTTACAAAACAAGCAATTTTCTGATGACAAAGAAGAGGAAGATGTCCAAGAACATGTTGAGGAAATCCTATATATAGTAAGCGTTTTTGGTGTTCCAAATGTCTCGCGCTGTACTCTTATGCTAAAGGTTTTCCCTATGACCCTCACCGGATCAGCAAAAAGATGGTTTAATCGACTTCCTCTCGAGTCAAAAGCAACTTGGTATAATCTATGAAGAGCATTTGTACAAAAAATTTGCCCGCCTTCTAGACTAGCAACCCTTCTCAGGGAAATTCACCAGTTTGTACAAGAGATGGAAGAAACTCTTTACCACGCTTGGGAAAGATATAACGAACTTCTCTACAGATGTCCCATGCATGATCTAAACAAACATCAAAAGATATACATTTTTTATAGAGGTTTGGACACCGTGACTCGCCAGCTTCTAGATTATCAAAAGCCTATTCCAGGAATCAGTGGCGAAGCTAGAAAATTTTTAGTGGGGGGTCGGGATCTAATTTGGTGGGTCGAGCGCCCCCCCCCCCCCCCCGGCCCCTATGTAGCTGCGTCCCTGCCAGGAATGACCCTAGATCAAGCTTTGTAGTCCATCCAAAGGATAGCGGACCATTGTCATTAGTGGCATATTGAGACAGGGTATGGACCTAGGGATAACTTCAAGCATAAGGTCATGAAGACAATAACTAAAAAGGACAACGATTGCTCACTTGAATTTGAGAATAGAAAGAGGGAAAGAGAGGAAGCACAAAATGCTCAATGAAAGGAGGAAGTGAAAAGTATGGTTGGTACATGATGACATCAAATAAGTACATATTATTGCCATCAATTGTCCTATGTATTTGACTTGTTTTATAATATTATCAATGAGAATTGGTACTTAATCGTTTACTTTTGTAATTCTCAGTTATAAACAAGCGTTTGGTGAAAGTTAGTGATTTTGGACGTAAAATGGAGCTAAATGGATCAAGTTGGAATAGTCTACTGAACTGAAGGGAGATACATCGTATCATTCTAGACAGATACGACGTATCATTCTAGACAGATACGCTGTATGATCATACTTAGATGAATTCGAAGACCATTGCTTGACTTTGAAGAATGCGTCGCATATGAAACCTTGGTCAACGAAGAAGATTTGACTTATCTACTTAAGATACGCTGCATGACATTCCTAACACACGGCGCATCATTCTCAAGACTTAACCGAAGATTATCCAAGATAATGAAGGACATGCGCCGCATAGAGATTCAAGTTACGCCGCATTCGAAGACGGTGTATGAATATTCCAGAATATAATAATCTTGGACCCCACGCGAAGTTATCTAGATACAATATCAACATAGTTGATGCGCCGCATCGTGCCCTCAGATAGGAAGTATAAATACCCCATTAGACAACATAAACCCTAAGGAGGAGAATACGAACGAAAATGCAACACAAGTGTAACACCCCCGCCTTTTCAGAGCGTTAAACCCTCTTACTTACCTTATATCAGCGGAAGCGTCTACTCTTATCCGGTCTCAATCAATCTCTTGATTCCTAAAGCGGCTTATCTGGGTTGCAAAAAATTTAAAAGAGTTTTGGGTCAGCCAAAGGCCTAGTGAGAATTCATGGTTTTCACGTACTAACAACTCATAATATCAAACACTTTCTAAATAATATCAAACTTGTAAAACGATCATGCAAATTATTTAAATACCATATAAGAGCTATTTAATTTCACATATTCTTACTCGATTCAACATATCAACAAATTTGTATAAATCAACGATTCAACTTATATCACGATATTAAATATACCAACTATTCATGTTTTTGTTTGATTCAACGGTTCTAGCAATTCAACATATAAAAACATTCTTTATTAATAATGTAGCCCACTTTTTTATGGCAAACCCGACCTTGTTTGCTTTTACAGTATTTTCTCTTTTTATATGGCAAACCCGACCTTGTTTGCTCTTACAATATATCTCTCTTTTAATGTGGCAAACCCGACCTTGTTTGCTCTATCAATATTTCTCTCTTTTAATGTGGCAAACCCGACCTTGTTTGCTCTTTCAATATTTCTCTCTTTTAATTTTGCAAACCCGACCTTGTTTGCTCTTACCGTTAACACTCATCTTTATTCTAACGGTTCAACATATATCAACGATACTACATATACCTTTAATAACACCACTTTATATGAACATATCAAATATTCACAAATTTCGCATATAATCAGACATTTAAAACATGTAGCAAGTAAGATCATTCAAACAAGTTTACATGATAGTGTTTTCAATAAAGGAGTGCAACCCAATTTAAAAAGCACATGAAAACTCACCTGATAAATGCTCGGAATGAAAGTCCACTTGTTAAATGAAGTCTCCTACAATTACAGTATAAATCTCACTAATAACATTCTTTTGTTACATAAAAGTCCTAATTGATTGGCAGAGTTCCACAAAATGCCTAACTGACATTTGATAGAGTTTAGAGTTTTCAAGATTATGGCTGGTCCATTCTCAATAGTATAATAGTCATTTGCAATATGTTAACGTAACTGGTCCATGCATGTTAAGTTTTCCTAATCACTTAAGCTTATTAATATTTTTATGCCATATATTATACTTAAAGACTTTTATAGCAAAATCATATAAACCATTTAGTAACCTTAAAATGGACATGCATGAGTGTTGAACTTTGTACAAGTTCCTACAACACAACAGGTTTCAAACTTTTCTTTATGTTTCATTCGACTAACACTCAACACATGTATATATTCATCTTCCTTTTAATTTATATAGTGCTCCAATATTTATCTAGTCAAACATTGATCCACTTACTCCTTTATATATTAATCAGATAAGTTTAAATGATGGTTTGTAACCCCAATTTAACAGTATTGCAGCAAGTTTGGAGATATTTTTATATAGTTAAATTAATAAGTAGTAGCAAACAAGTAAATCTCAAGCCACTAATTTTATTGCTACTAATCTTAGTCCGCCATCATTAACAAGCTTTATTCGGTTGTGAGAACTAGATTCTAACATAACCACAACATATATTCATCACAATATCATGCACTAAACTTAAATTTTCCAGAATGAATTCCTCAATTACATTAAGATCTAGGCATGAAAACAATGTCCATTGAACAGTTCATCACATCTACATGCAGTAACAGATTCTATTTTTCTAAGATAAATAGTATTCGACCAACCGACTACGTGTATCCTTGATGAGTGTCTAAATACTCATCATTTTATACCAATCTGAGCTGCCAAAACATACAAAAACACTCAAATATGTATCAAAATACTTAAAATATCTTAAAGGTGTGTTTTATATGTTTCAAATGCAAAATATGCAAAAACAGATGAAAAACGTACAAACTTTGCATAATTGGCAGTTTCAGTCCCTCAAGTTTCATAAATTGGCAAAACTAGTCCCTGGTCATTCTAAAACATGAAAAAGTCATCAAAGGTCCTTTTTAATCATAAAATTACATATTTAGTCCTTTGGTGCAAAGTTTCACAAAATTACAAGTTTAGTTCCTGTACTTTGGAAATTGACAGAAATGGTCCCTGGGATGTAAAAACTTTGAGAAAAATTAATTTTGGTCCTTGTATTACTAATATTTTGCAGGAATGGTCCTTGGTGTGAAGTTTGGTGAATTTACATAATTGGTCCCTCAAGTTTGAAGGTTTGGCATAAATAGTCCCCGGGTATTTAAAAGTGAAAATTATCAAAACATACCCTTATACTATTCATATATGGCAATTTTGACCCTTGTGATAAATTTGGAAAAATGCCACAAACAGCCCCTCAACTTTACCAAACTACAAAATTGGCCCTTGTTAGTTAATATACAAACGGACCCTTATTATTATTAAACCAAACCAAAATAAACCCAACACACCAAAGCCCACCCACTATCCTATCTCCCAGCCCAAAATGAATCCAGCCCACACCCTTGGTCAACACCCGGTCAAACCCACAAAACCACCCCAGTTATCCCTTCCCTCCAAACCACCACTTCCACCACTGCAACTCAATACCACCATCCACCTATCTGGTTTCACCCCCAACTTGCTCCCCACTCTTCACCACCTCACCCTCCACCTCACACAACCTCCCAAACCTATTTAATGCCCGTAAAACCCTCCACGTTTCCCTGTGGAGACTTTGGCGCCAAGAAACAATTTAAACGGCCAAGATGACTTTGACCATATCAAGGGCTAACAAATGGTGGGAAATGTCAAGGTGGGTCCCACAAACCCTGGAAGTGTCTACAAAAGGAAAAAGATGCAGAGATGGAAGAGTAATAGTTTAGTTGTAGTGTAACTTAGTCGTAGGTAGTATAATTTAATCATTAAGTTGTATTTTAAGTTAAAACAAGCTTGTATCAGTTAATTTCATGTAATTCTATCTTTAATTCAAGTCAATTTCAAGTTTTCAGTTGATTCTCAGTTTATGCATTTTCATTAAATTCTCAAAAATCTCAAAAAGTTCTAGTGTTGTTATTTGTTGTTGTTATTGAATTCTAAAACTCATATAAAGCTCTGACAAAGCTTTTGAAAGCTTTTAGATAACTCAGAATCCAGTTTGGTAGTTAAACTCAAAAATTCAAAGAAAATAGAAAAATAGGAAATTTGTGGTTTTGAAGATTGAGCATTGAACATGGTGTGTTTTGGATTACCTCTGGGTTAGTAGTCTTGTGGAAGACTGTTAGGAAAGATCTTGGTCCATGGTTCTTTGTTTCTCAGTCACATATCAACTGTAAGTCCTCAATTAGATTTATGTATAATCTTGTTCTTATTGTTATTAAGTAGTTTCTCTGGTTTAAATAACTTAATTAGTGAGTAAGTAATATGTTGTAATCATAAAATCAGTAGTTGTAGTTTTATAAACCTAGGTTGTAGTGTAAAGTTAGTTTCAAGGGGTGTTTGGCTTTGCTTGTTTCAGTAGGAATTAGGGTGTTTGAGTTGTTACTCTTAATTCAGTCAACTTGCATCAGGTCTAGGTAGGTTAAGTCAAGTCTAAAAACCATGCCTTAATCAACAAAAAGTCAAAATCAATTTCCAAATTCCTTGACAGTTAACTGTCAAGGATTTAAGGTCCACAAACCCTCACATTAGCTTATATCTATTAGTTCTAGCTTAATTTAGGTTATTCATAGCTTAATACAGCTTATTAAATCAGTAGTAGTGATTAGAAGTTCAATAAAGTCAAATCTTAGATTATTATCAAAAGTCAAATTTTCATCATCTCAGATTTTCTCAAATCTTCAAGGATTTGTTTAGAATTTAGGAATTGGATCTAGGACTTGAAATTTGTTTTAGTAATAGACTACCACCTTATCTTTGAGTTCCCACATAGATTGTATTTTTAAGATTTTTGTTCTGGGCCTCACTCACCCTCAAAGTAACCTGCAGGGCAAGGTATTGCCCTGCTCCATCAGACTCAGTCCAAACCACCACCTTTGGTGGTGATTTGTGACCACCACAGTGGGCCCCAGACCATAATCTTAGGTTCTTACAACCCCCCTCCTACCAGGCTTGAGCCCTTGACCTTTTGTTTGACCTCTAGATAATTGGACCCCACTTGGATTTGCCCTTGAACTCTGTCCCTAATCTGTCTCAGATTCTAATAAGCCAAGTGCTTATTTTGAGCTTATTGGCTTATTCAGTGAACACTTATTGATTTTTCTTGCTTAAACAGGTTTACTTAACTTATTTGAACTTGACTAATCCATAGTTGGTCCCACACAAGCTCAGTAGAGCTTATTTGCTTGTTTGGTCAAACTTGGTCAACTGCTTAAGATGTTAGCTTATATCTAGCTTATTAATAAGTTATAAAATAATTGTTTTCACAAATGTTAGTTATATTTAGATATAAAATAGATTTGTAAAAGAAAATTCAAGAAAAAACAATATAAAAATAAGTGATAGTTTCTATTTAATTTAATTTAATTTTAATTTTCATCTTTAGATTTTTATTAAGTAAGTTGTGTTTTTATATTTTTATTAATTTCCTATTATATTAAAGTATTTTTAGTCATTTTATTAGATTTTTATATTATCATTTGGTATTTATTAGAATTAATAATAGTTTTATTAGTAATTAATTAATAAATAGGTTTTAAATAGCATAATTAATTTTTACATAGTAACACCTAGATTTTATATTTTTCCTAGCTTTTATAAGTCATAATATAATTATAGAAATTTTTCCATAATTTTTACTGTTCATTTACTAGTTTTCATAATTTAAATAGTTTAATTAGATATTAATTAATAAATAGTAAACTAGTTTAAAAATACATAAAATAAAGTTTTTATAATTTTTTAGAATTCCTGTGATGGTTAATTAGATTTATAAAAATCTTCTTAATTATCTAAGTCTTTTTAGTATTTATAATAATTTAAATCAAATAAATAGTTAATTAATAATTAATAATAATTAGAGGAATAGTCTTAAAAATATAATTTTATTTTTAAAATAAGTTTTATAATATTTTAGACTTTTACAAAGTTTAATTTTCTATTTCTAAGACTTATCTTACATTTACTTAATTATTAGTGAATTATTAGATAATTAATAATAGTTATTAAATAATAATAATTAATTAAATAATTAGTAATTATAAAATAAATATTTTAAGTTTATTTAATTTGCATTTAAGCCCCTAAGGTATGCAAATTACTTCTTTAGTTAAAACCATTTTTGTTTAGTACGTTTACGTAGAATTAAATTAAACGTACGCGTTTTTAGTTATTAAACGTTTTTAGATATTTAGGTTTCACGTAATCGTTAAAATAGTTTAATTAAGTCATTTTGTTTTATAAAACCCTAGTGTAATCACACACACACACACACTTTATACCTTTCCTGTTCACATTCACTCGATCACAAATTCATTTTTAATAACACATCGCACACCTCGTTGGGACATTACGACCCGGGAAAACACTGTATTTCACGGAAGCATTTGCCTCAGCTGTTTGACTATTACAGTTGGCCATTCACAAGTGGCTGATCAATAATTATCTGACCGTTTGAGGCGAATCAATCCTACTATTCTTATTCCAGGTTATTCAAATATAATGAAGATGTTACATTTACTTGCTGTCAAAATCTGAACCCGAACTTGAAAATTGATTATCCATTCTGCCTACTTGTTAAACCTGACCAAAGTAGCATCTAGCCTAGCCTGTAAATCTTGTTTCTCTAAAGACTCCTTATCATTAACACTTTCAGAATACTTTAGTAAATTTGAAGTGTTTTCTAAATCTCTTTGAAAAAGCTTTATCTTTTCCTCATATGCTAATTGATTTGTTTGGTACCAAGCCTTTTGTTTTTCCAAAGTTTGAAGGGTACTTTTATAGGCTTGAACCTGAATATAAAGCTCTTTATATCGGGACTCTATATCATCAAATTCCTTTTTAAGTTCAGCATAATTATTACGACAACCAAAAGGACAATTTTGTACATGTGATGTGACTCCCATAAGAGCAAATTCCTTAACCAGTTCTTCCTCATCCTCAGCTTTAGCAATCATACTGTATAACTTGGAAGCACCACTTTCCTCCTGTTCCTATTCATGAACTGTCCAATCCACCATGGAATCAACAGATACCATGGCCTTGCTCTCTTCTTTGTTCACTCCCTTAGTCTTGAAGGCTGAGTATCTTGACTTATCATCTAACATCTTTGCAGTACATTCTCTTGTAAAGTGTCCTTGCTGAGAGCATTTGTAGCACCTAGCTTTCTTCTTGTCAAACCTTGCTAACTCATTCTTGTTGAATTTGATCCTTCTGTCAGGCTTCTTCTCAAATCTGTTAATTTAATTGAGAACATGGCCATTTGGCATTTTATGTCCAATTCCTCCAAGTCCAGCTTATCAGTCTGTTCAAAATCTTCATAAGTAAGCTACTGTTGTGGCTCAGATTCTGCAACAAAAGACTGAAGAACATTTTAAATTATGTTGCCAGAACTTGATTGAGATCTAGGTGCAGCAGAGGAGTATGTGGTTGATGATAATGGACTTGGATGATCAGCATAGGTTTGCTTGTTATTCCCACTGGTAGCACCAACAAATGCTGAATGTGATGGAGCCGGGGAGTTGTAACTTGAACCTCCTTTAATATCAATTTCAAGAGTCTTGAGCTTATTGTATAGATCATCAAAGCTCAAGTAATCAAGACCCCCCCTTTGCCTTAAGAGTGATGGCAACCTGTGACCAAGAAGGAGGCAATGCCCTCAGGAACTTGCCATTGCAATCCTCATTGTCTAGTTTAGCCTTCAATTGATTCAGTTGGCTCAAAATCTTCTAAAACCTGTCATATCCTTTGTGTAGGCCTTCTGATTCAGAAACCTTGAATTCCTAAAACTCGTGCTTCAACATAGACTTTCTCATCTTCTTAGACTCATCATTACCTCAAAATCTGGCTTTAACAGCTGCCCAGATGTCTTTAGCATCATCTAGATGATGAAAGTCAGCCATATGGTCTTCTGGAAGAGACTAAAGCAGCAATGTCCTGACTTTGGTTTCCCTTTGAACAGCTACATGTTTTTCTGCAGAAACTAGAGGAAGAATGATTATGTTACCTTGTAGATCCCTTTCTGTCTTCTTCTTGCTGTTCCCATTTAGGATAATGTTCCAAAGATTATGGTCACTGTTTTGGATCCAGTATTCCATCTTCATTGCCCATGTTTCATACTCATCCTTCTTTAAGTAAGGAAATTTAGCATTGGTGTTTACAACAGTAGTTGTGATCACTTGTTGAACATTCTGAGGTAGAGTCTTCACTGATGAATCTTGAGTCTCATCAGAATGGGATGAATTTGTCATTGTTTGAGGTTTAAAGAGATTTGGTGAAAAGGGTTTTTCTTCTTCGACAAAGTCTCTTACCAGGCTCTGATACCACTTGTTGGATCGTGTGCTAGATAGATCTTTGAGCTTGGTTTAGAACAAAGTAGAATACTTGTGTAATCACAAATAAACTAACATAGACTTTGATAATGCGGAATATAAATAAGTTGAAGAAGAATAACTAAATAATGATCCTCTATGGATCTATATTACTAACTATGAAAGTGTTTTTCAATATATTCAAAGGTGTACATAACCCTCAACCGTGAGTTTCTTTTATACTGTAAGAAATCCTAATACAAAACGTGTAGAAGAATTATGCATGATCACTTCCTAAAATAACTAATGCATATCCTTTTCTAAAATATACAGGTTTATCTATTTCTATTACCCGCAGAAACACTATACCAGCAGAAACTATATTCTGCTAGCAGCAGGAACCACTAATACACTAATAGCATAAATGACTTTATGTCATTTAAATAATTCCTAACAAGAGTGATGGAAGCATAGAATTCAAGAATGAATCTAGGGCAAATCGGTTCATCAATATCAAGGAGACTGATTGACACAATTTTATATATATTATAATTCTGAGGAAATCCGCAGGAAATACGGATTACCCGAGTCGTATCCCGAGAAGGAGTGAATGGAATCGTTGAAATTCGATTCGTGAAATCGTGTCTTGAAAAGTGGAAATTGTGAAAATTGTAAATGAGAAACTCAAATTATGAAAAGTAATCACAAATAATGCAGAAAGTACAAGCTATATATGCACAAATGATTTAAATCTAAAAATGGAAATTCAAACGCGATTCTTAAAACGTAACGTACGAATTAAAATGTAACTTTTATTGAAAAATTATCCTAAAAATATGAAATAATTTTCTAAAAATCTTAAACAACTAAAAATAATTTTGAGAAAAAGAAAAATATTTTTTTGAGTTTTTATTTATTTCTATGAATTTATTTCTATTTTAGAAATATAAAAAGTAATTAAAATAAGAGAAAATGTAAAAATAAATGGGAAAAATACAAAATTAATTTTGAAAAATCTAAAATAAAAGAAAGGAATTATCTAAAATATATTTTTGGAATTTTTAAGACTTTTTCTGATTTTTATTTGATTTTTGTTTATTAAAAGGTATTTAAAATGATTAAAAACTAAGAAAAATTGAGAAAAATAGTAAACTATCTCAGAAAAATATGAAAAATTCACAGAAAATCTAGAATAATAAAAGGAACTTGAAGAAAAATTTAGAAAAGAAAATAAGCAAGAAAAGTGCTTATTTGGCTAAAAACAGCTTATAGCAAGTGCTTATTAATAAGCACTTACACCAAAACTGAGTGAAACTTGAAACACAGATGCAATATACTCAAATAAGCTCAAAAATGCTAAAATATGGTCAAGTGAATCACAGAAACAAATTTAAGAAGCAATAAGCAGTCTAAGATAAGCTAAATAATAAGCACGACAAAAACAGAATAAGCCAGAAGTTAGGCAAATATGCAAATCACTAAATCACTATCACAAGAACTCATAAACCACTAAATAACTCAGGTTCAAGCTTAAATGAGTACTAGCAAGCCTATACTTATTACAGCAAACTAGTTCTAAACTCTACAATTGCAAACTAGAATAAGCAGTTTAAATAAGCATTCAAACCTAAACTCATGGGGGAAAAAGCTACCTAGATATACTGAGATTCTAAAAATACCAAAAGCCCTATGAAAAACAACCAATTATACCACTAAATTAACCTAAGATCAGCACCCTGTAGAAGCAGTCAAGCTGAAACAGTTGACTAGTTCTATGCATATACTAATTGACTTAATCTAATTTCTACTACTCAAATCTCATGCTAATTGTAATGATAAGCTGAAATTATACAAGATTAAGCTATATTATACTAATATGCAACTACCTCTACAATTTCACTAACCAAAACTAATTATCCTAACAGTTAACTAGTTTATAAAGTCTACTTTGACTTTTTATGAACTAAACTACTAATTTTAAACTATATTAGGCTATTACTACCCTAATGAGATCTAATTGTAAAGCTTTTTCAGTGAAACAATAACAACTCTACACAGATTCAAGTAAATCCAAACATTCCTTTATATCCATGCTATAACTATGAGATGATAAAATAAGCCACGAATCAACAAACCACTGATCAAACCAGCTAAGATTTCACTACCAGAAGCTATCATACCAATCAAATACAGCTATTGATGAGGCGAAAAATGAGCCGTTTTTAGGGGGTCATTTAAGCCCGGATTTGAATTTATTTGATCAAATATTGCCCTAAATCGTTCCTTTTGTCATTTTAGGTACTCTTGGAGTGAATTCTGGAAAAGGAAGCATTTTGGACGTTTTTGGAGCATAAAAGTGAAGAAAACGGCAAAGTCTTAGTTTTCCTTGCTGAAAACAGTACCTGACGGCGTCAAGAGTCTCCATGTGACGTCGTCAAGAGTAAACAAGAGGTGGAAGTGGTGACGATCCAGAGAAATCGTGACGGCATCAAACTTGGCCGTCATGGTTCAAGATATGGTGATGGCCTACAACTAAATCACACATGACGGCGTCAAACTTGGATCTAGGCAATCCGATCTCATTATGGGCGGCGAGTTGACGGCGTCAGAAATTCCTTGTTGACGCCGTCACCTTGTAAAAGCTATATATAGTTTTGCAATTTTTATTCATTAAGTGTAACTTTAGAGGGGGTAACTTTGGAGAAACCCTAGCACGAATTTTACTGTTCTTTCAAGGGTTTTTACCCTTTGAAACCTTTCATGTTCAATTGAGATAAGTATCCTTTCAATTCATTCAATATGTCTATGTGTTGTTTGAATATATCTTACGCTTGTCTTGAATTCAACATGCTAGGCTAGATCTCTTGTGTGTTTGCTTAGATGTAGTGAAACCTAGATGTTAATTATGGGTTGATTGTTTGTTTATAGTTGTTACGGATGAATGATTTCGATGTTAGGCTTAAGAAAACTGGCAGACTTCCATAGGGTAACATGCTTGAACGTCTTAAGAAACATGAACCAATGCGTACTAGGTTATTATGGTTGTATTTAATGCATGAGCGAATTCTAATGATCCCATGTTAGGAGCTTCTTGCATGCTCGACATAGGAGTGAAGTAGGAGCTTATAGAGTTGGGGAAGTACGTACGCCACCCCACGAATGGTATTAAGGAATATAACCCGTCATCCACGCAATTGTAACAAACTATCAACCTGTAAAAGATATCTAGGGAATAATGAAACCTAAGTAAACATAATTCTCCCCATTATTGTTCACCATACTAGTTTACTTAGCTTAATTTTCATTTCTGTTATTTTATTTTGATTGCATCTTAGTTATTGGGTTAGTTGACTAGCAACTAATTCTGCCCACTCTTCCAAAAACCCGAGATTTTAATTGCTTTCATAAAAATATAAAAATACAAAAAGAATCATCCCTCACCTCTAGACCTAGTTTTTAGGCTTTCTAATCCTAGTGACACTATTCCTGTGTTGAACGATCAATCCCCCGGTACTTGTCACTATACTATACTACAACGATCAGGTACACTGCCTGGTGGGGGTTGTAAGCTTCTCGAGATCCCTTGAGAGGTAAAGCCTGGTGCAATTCCCACGTATCAAGTTTTTGGCGCCGCAGCCCGGGGAATAGTTATTGTCTAGGTTAGGATTTCTTTTTATTAGGTCTACTTGCCAGATTCCTTTCTAGTAAGATTTTATTTTTAGGTTTTCTTTAGTCTATCTTTTTCTTTGTGCCTTTGTTAGTAAACTAAATTCATTGACTATTCCGTTGACCATTATGGAAAACGCGAATCCACCCCTTTCCCCTAGAGAAGTGGCTTTGTTGCGTGAACAGATTGAGAATGAGATTAGGGAACTTAGGGAGCTTAATAGGTTGATTAATGTTGAGCTCGACCATGCATTTAGTGACCTAGCGACCGCCTTGTATTCAAATAAGGACCTAGGACCTAATGATTTTGAGAATGTGGTTGAGAAACTTGAGGAAGGGGAGATAGATCCAAAGCTTGATGACTATTTCAATCTATACCCCACTAAGGAGGAGATTGCATACTATAATAAACTTATTGATAATCCTCGACCTCCTTTCATTAGAATTGAGCCTAAGATAAAGAGAGGCGATCCTAAGAGTGCAAAGATACCATGTATGATTGGGTATAAACATATTGACAATGCTTATATTGATTTTAAATCCTCAATAAACATTATGTCCTCGAGTGTTTATAATGACATAGTGAAAACAAGACTTGGACCTAGAAAGGATACTAAATACCCCGGTGGAGTTTGTAACTTTGTCGGGAGAATTAAAGGTCTACATGTCTTTGTTGGGAACTTTACTTATGTCACTGGCTTTATGGTTGTTGAAGACCTAGCTAGTGTTATTGATTGTCGCTTATCCCATGTTGTGTTTGGTAAACCATTTGTTGAAGAGTCCAAGTTAGAATATGATGAGATAGAAGGGACAATACGATTTGCTAGTAAAACCGATAGGATCACATATAAGATGCCTAATAGAATGAAAGAATTTTGTTTTGTGCCTCGATTGGACATGGATAACATTGATGCTTTTGAGGACATCAATGTAGAGGATAAGAAAAAGGGCATGGACTATGTATGGGAAAAGAAGAGCCTTTTCTACAAGGATTGCTTGACTCTAGAACCGAAGTTTAAAGTTGATAAGGAATTTGCCAATAGGATTATGGGAGCAATTGAGAAAAAGGTAGTTGGTCTCTATAAAGAACATTTACAATCAGCAAATGAGACCAACGATGAAGTCACGTAATATCCCATGACCTTGAGTCTAGCTACAAGACTCGTAAATAAAGAAAAGCGCTTCTCGGGAGGCAACCCATGTTTTGTGTGATTTTTATTTGTTTGATTGTTATTTGCTTCCGTATGCATGCTTTATTTTTATTGTTGGTAGATCATGTTTCAAAATAAAATTGTGAGAATACTTCATTTTGTCATTTGACTTCGTCATAACTTCATATAAAGGTATTTCGCAAAAGATAAGTGTAAGGGGAAACCCCAAATTTGTTTCTAAGAACGAAATTGATCATGATTCTCCACAATATTAAATGAACATGTGTATTAGTATTTGTATCGAGTCATAATGGTGTTTTACAGGATTTTCCAGGAAGTATGACATAAGTTTTTCGAGAAATTTTCAGGAAATTTAACGTAAAGATTTCTGCAGGTCACTTCTGACGGCGTCAGGAGTTAACTCCTGACGGCGTCATGTGTAAAATTCTGGAAATTTTGCTAGTTTTGTTTTTCTAACGGAGTCTTGAAGTTTTTGTTAATTCTTTAGTTTAATAAACTCCAGGAAATC
Organism: Artemisia argyi; assembly: GCA_030686995.1. NCBI lineage: Eukaryota > Viridiplantae > Streptophyta > Magnoliopsida > Asterales > Asteraceae > Artemisia > Artemisia argyi. The sequence goes on from CM060681.1 coordinate 81,102,692, forward strand.
TGCAAACATTCATTCAACAAGCATTATATCTTAATTTGTTTTCTAAGACTTGTTAGTATATATAGATTGCCGCCGATTTTACGCGAGGTTGCCTTGTTTATTTTCTCAGGTTTAACAGGTTACATATGACAAGAAGATGATTTATTTTTCTGGAAGGGAAGCTTTGATTGTTCTTTTTCTTGGAGGAAGATATAACCTTGTTGACACACTATCCACAACGAAGGAATCAGGGGAGTATTTGATTTCATTCTTTTGCCTATTTCACTTTTACATTCTTTAATTGAACATTGGGGATAATGTTCATCCTAAGTGTAAGGGGAAGGTAAATGATGATACCTTATAGGATACACTTGCACTTGAGTTTGTTTGTTTGATGGTAGGTGTGTAATAAAACTATGAGAAATACTTGTTAGTGTAATTTTAGTGCCAAATTTAAATTTTTTTACAACATTTAGGAGTGAAACTTTAGCCTTAGCAAGCGTCTCATGGATATGAGTTGTATGACTAGCACAAAACCGTACCATTCAGAAAAATTTTCCACCCAAATATGTGAGGTTCGCCTTTAGATTTGATAGGAAAAGCATTTACTATTAGTGCTTATGAGTGTACTGGTGGCATTTAGATTCTAGAACTTGCGTTAGTGATGCATCCCGAGACCGCTAGTGAGACTACATTCGTGTAGTAGGATTTACTACATGATAAGAGGCATTAGAATCACCCTTGTGTTTAAACCCGTATCATAATTACTTGACCATTTAAGTCATATTACTTAGCTAGTAAAGTCAATTAATTTTTCCCACACCTTAGCGTCGTACTCATTTTTAGTACACGAAACCCCTAGTACACCCCTCCGAGCCTATTTTTTCGTTTCTAACTTTAAGCATCTTACTTAAAGGAAGAATTTGTTACAACCCACTTAAATGTACACCCAAATCGCCTTAGCTTTCCGTGTATGCACTCATCTTTAGTGCATTATTGTTATTTGTTTAAACCCTTAGTTAATTATCTAATTGATTACATGGTTGCTAAGTCGAGTCATATCCGTGTACATATTGTTTTGGGATGATTGGGACTCATGGGTAAAGTACTTGTATTATGGAGTAATGGGGAAGAACATCATTTATTACCCCCATACGTGCGTTAATCTTAAAAGTACTCCAAGTGTTTTGATTATCTTAATTCGAGTCATTAGATTAGTTTATTGTAAAGTATGTAAAAATTCAAGTGTAAGGGGAATGTACATTCCCTATGATGTATTATTTTGGATGGTAGGGTAAGAGTGTATGAAAAAAAGAAAATCGAAAAAATTAAGAAAAAGAAAAAAAAATAATAGAAAAAGAAAAGAAGAAAACATACGGACTACCATCCCGTTTCATTCTATGTTTATTTTATGTTTTTGTTATTTTTCATTTATTAGCTTAAGTCGAGTCTAGTCTTGGCTTAGCAACGCCATCTTGTACATGTAATTAACCAAGATGATTAACTCGCCACCAGTAAAGGTTGCTTATATCTAACAAAACCGTGTATTCCATATCCCTACACCTAACGTTATAACCCTTTAAAAGACCTCTTTGATAGTTTATCCTAGGTGCTTACGCCATGCGGTGGAGGTTTGATCCTTTCCCAAGCCTATGGTAATCTATTTTGTTATGACAGGTAGTGAGAGATGTTTTCCATTTCCATATTGCGATATATACTTTATTACACCCGAGAGATGTGAGTATCTAAACACTATTTGTGAGGTGCTAGTGTATGACCTCCGTGCTTGTCTTTGCCCTAAATCGTTCCTTTTGTCATTTTAGGTACTTTTGGAGTGAATTCTGGAAAAGGAAGCATTTTGGACGTTTTTGGAGCATAAAAGAAAAGAAAACGGCAAAGTCCTAATTTTCGTTGCTGAGAACAGTACCTGACGGCGTCAAGAGTCTCCATGTGACGGCGTCAAGAGTAAACAAGAGGTGGAAGTGGTGACGATCCAGAGAAATCGTAACGGCGTCAAGCTTGGCTGTCATGGTTCAAGATATGGTGACGGCCTACAACTAAATTACACATGACGGCGTCAAACTTGGATCTAGGCAATCCGATCTCATTATGGGCGGCGAGTTGACGACGTCATAAATTCCTTCTTGACGCCGTCACCTTGTAAAATCTATATATAGTTTTGCAATTTTCATTCATTAAGTGTAACTTTAGAGGGGGTAACTTTGGAGAAACCCTAGCATGAATTTTACTGTTCTTTCAATGGTTTTTACCCTTTGAAACCTTTCATGTTCAATTGAGATAAGTATCCTTTCAATTCATTCAATATGTCTATGTGTTGTTTGAATATATCTTACGCTTGTCTTGAATTCAACATGCTAGGCTAGATCTCTTGTGTGTTTGCTTAGATGTAGTGAAACCTAGATGTTAATTATGGGTTGATTGTTTGTTTATAGTTGTTACGGATGAATGATTTCAATGTTAGGCTTAAGAAAACTGGCAGACTTCCATAGGGTAACATGCTTGGACGTCTTAAGAAACATGAACCAATGCATACTAGGTTATTATGGTTGTATTTAATGCATGAGCGAATTCTAATGATCCCATGTTAGGAGCTTTTGCAGGCTTGACATAGGAGTGAAGTAGGAGCTTATAGAGTTGGGGAAGTACGTACGCCACCCCACGAATGGTATTAAGGAATATAACCCGTCATCCACGCAATTGTAACAAACTATCAACCTGTAAAAGATATCTAGGGAGTAATGAAACCTAAGTAAACACAATTCTCCCCATTATTGTTCACCACACTAGTTTAATTAGCTTAATTTTCATTTCTGTTATTTTATTTTGATTGCATCTTAGTTATTGGGTTAGTTGACTAGCAACTAATTCCGTCTACTCTTCCAAAAACCCGAGATTTTAATTGCTTTCATAAAAATATAAAAATACAAAAAGAATCATCCCTCACCTCTAGACCTTGTTTGTAGGCTTTCTAATCCTAGCGACACTATTCCTGACTTGAACGATCAATCCCACGGTACTTGTCACTATACTATACTACAACGATCAGGTACACTGCCTGGTGGGGGTTGTAAGCTTCTCGAGATCCCTTGAGAGGTAACGCCTGGTGCGATTCCCACGTGTCAGCTATCTACTACTGAAACACAGAAGCACAGATCTATGCTACTCAATAAGGAAAAGTAAAATCAGAACTTACAAAATTGTATCCCCTCAGCATGAACAGAGGGGCTCACTAAGCTAGCCTGTCTCTAGACAGGCTCAAACACATCCCTTTCTGTTTGGCTTGCCAAAATACACCACAGTTCATCACCCATTCAATTCTGTTGACTTTTGTTGACTTTTGATGAGAAATGAACAAAGACTGATATAAACTCAAACAACAAGCTCACAGTAGCTATTATGCTAAGATGAGATGCTATGAACTTCTAATAGCTTATTTGAAAGCTTAGATAAGAAAACTACTTCTATATTTTTTTCTTTTTCTGATTTTTATAAAACCTTTGGAACAAAATGAAACTGAATTTAAAAGTAAAGATGTATGAAATGAAATAAGCTGATAATACAGAGATAAAAGCTGATCAATAAGCAGTAAACAACAATAAGATGAAACGATTAAAGTAAAACAGAGTTTATTAAAAGTAAATTGATTACAACTAAACTAAGCTATTACAATAAAAAGAAATTTGGGCAGAGTTTGGCTACACTATACTCCACCCCTAAACAAACAAGCCTAACACTCTATTTATAGCAAATGAATAGAAGGATCTAGTAGGAGGAGGTCACGGATTGCCACCTTGGCAATCCGTGTGGTGTGTTTCTTTAAGCTTATTCTGAGCCCTTGATCATACGCCAATCATTTCCCAATCAATATCCACCTTTTGATCATAAGCTATGACACGTTAAGACCAATAATGAGCTGCCACGTAGTCCCTTGTGTGTTACTTTACATCTGGCACGCTCTGACATGCTCATTCCCTTCTAGAAGCTATTTGATTTGACCCAATTACCCTTAATTGTGGTAATTAAACGGGAGGGTAATTAGGGTTCTTTGGTGAATAGTGAATTATGGGTTGAGGGGTGAATTGGGGGGCGGGAAAGGGTAAATGGTTATTTTATTGGTGTTTGACCCTGTGTTGAGAGTGTTGACTGATGAGGCAAAAAGTGTACCGCTTTTAAGGGGTCATTTAAGCCCGAATTCGTGATTATTTGATCAAGTATTGCCCTAAATCATTCCTTTTGTCATTTTAGGTACTTTTGAGGAGAAATCTGGAAAAGGAAGCATTTTGGACATTTTTGAAGCATAAAAGTAAGAAAACGGCAAAGTCCCAAATTCCTTGCTGGGAACAGTACCTGACGACGTCAAGCCTTGATACATGACGGCGTCAAGAGTGACAAAAGAGGTGGAAGTGGATATTATAACGTGACGGCCCAGAATATTTTCAGTGTTAATAGCCTGACGGCGTCACCAAGGCCGTCAGGGTCCAAATGCAAGTGACGGCCCAGAGGAGTTTTACACATGAAGGCGTCAAGATTAGATCTAGGCAATACGAATTTTAACTTGGCGGCTAGTTGACGGCGTCAGAAGCCAACACATGACGCCGTCAAGATGCTTAGTCTATATATATTTTTCCAATTTTTCATTGTAAAGTGGGGAACAAATTGTGGAATATCAAACACAAACCCTAAGTCGAATTTCCTGCATATTGAAGGGGTTTCAAACCCTTCTTTCTTCCATGTTTTAATAAAGATAAGTTCTCTAATAATCATTCAATATGTCTATGTGTTGTTTGATTCTATCTTATGCTTATCTTTCTTTTAACATGTTAGGCTAGGTTTTTATTGTGTTTGCTTAGATGTAGTGAAACCTAGATGTTGACTATTGGTTGATTGTTTGTTTATAATTGTTACGGATGATTGTATTCGATGTTAGGCTTAAGAAAACTGGCAGACTTCCATTGGTAACTTGCTTGAACGTCTTAAGAAACATGATCGGAGGTATACTACGATTTTTGGTTGTATTTAATGCATAAGTGAATTCTAATGATCCCATGTTATGAGCTTTTAGTCGGCTCAACATAGGAGTCAAGTATGATCTTATAGAGTTAGGGAATATTGTACACGGTCCCACGACTAGTATTAAGGAATATAACCCGTCATCCATGCAATTGTAACAAGCTAATCAACCGGTAAAAGATATCTAGGGAGTAATGAAATCTAAGTAAACACAACTTTTCTCATTATTGTTTCCACCACATTAGTAAATTAGTTTAATTTTCATTTCTTTTGTTTTATTTTAATTGTATTTTAGTTAATTGGGTTAGTTGGCTAGCAACTAATTCTGCCCACTCCTTCAAAATCTGAGATTTTACTTGCTTTCATAAAATATAAAAAAATACAAAAAAGAATCATCCCTCACCTCTAGACCTAGTTTAGTAGGATTTCTAATCCTAGCGACACTATTCCTGAGTTGAACGATCAATCCCCCGGTACTTGTCACTATACTATACTACAACGATCAGGTACACTGCCGCGGGGGGGGGGGGGGGGGTTGCAAGCTTCTCAATATCCCTTGAGAGGTAAAACCTGTTGCAAGGGTGCAATCCCCCGTATCATTGACCAAAGGGGTGAGTGTGGACCGGGTTAAGGAAATTGGGCCATGGGCTTTTGATATTGGATTTGGAATTTGCTATTGAGTTTGGATCAGGCTTATTATAATTGGACTTGTAATTATATTTTCAGATTAAACAAGGACCAATTATGTATTAAATGAAACAATAAGGACTAAATCTGCCATAATTCCAAAAAGTAATCCAAGGGTTTATAATGCCATTTTCATATTTATAGAGGACCAAAGTTGTCATTCTTCAAAAATATTCTTCAAAGGACCATAACTGACAACTTCTGAAACTTGGAGGACTGAATCTGACAATCTCTTAAAACTTCAATAAAGGACCATTCTGACAAATCTTAAATTTCTGAGGGCTTCTTTAGGCTTTGTAGGCTTAGCATTGACTTTCATTGACTTATCTACACTCATTCCACTCTCGTGCTTAGGGATGGCACCCGTGGGTAATGGGCACGGGTACCTCTAACCCGTCACCCGCCCATGTAGTTTTTTTTCTCACCCATCACCCACCCGTCACCCACCAATGGGTACAAATTTCTACCCATGCCCTTGCCCGTGGGTATTTGATGCCCATGGGTAAACCCATGGGTTAGTATTATGCAACAAAATTACAAAACGATGATATGAAAACTAACTACAAAATTGCGCAATAAGACACCAATCAATTTGCCAAATACAACTTTGATTATTTGATCTTTCATACTCTCTTTTTAGTTTTGAAACTCAAACAAACTTTTAAGTTAATGTGTTTTTTTGAGACTTGGTAGTAACTGTTAAATGTATACCTGCAACATAATAAATATTTTAATTAGTATAATTAATTTTAACATGGGTTTATGGGTACACCTACGGGTATACCCGTGGGTATTTTAAATGGGTTTCATGGGTTTACCCGTGATGGGTATGCCTCACCCGTCACCCACCCGCCACCCACTGATGGGTAAAGATTTTCACCCACAACCCACCCATGGGTGAAAATTGACGCGTTTACCCACACATTTATGGCGGGTACCCGCGGGTTGTGGGTTTTTTCTCGCCCATTGCCATCCCTACTCGTGCTCGTTTTTACCGGTTTCCGTTTGTTTTTCGTCATTTTTGAGATATCCGTTCCTGCACATTCACAATCACAAAAACACACTTTCTTTGGCGTTTTGGGTTAGTTTTTGGATTACTAAGTCTCATTTTGGCGTTTTGGGTTTCCGTTTGTTTTTCGTCATTTTTGAGATATCCGTTCCTGCACATTCACAATCACAAAAACACACTTTCTTTGGCGTTTTGGGTTAGTTTTTGGATTACTAAGTCTCATTTTGGTTAAGAAAAGGTGAGTAAATAAGTACTCACCAAAATCCCCCGGACTAAGGTATTGTAGTGCCCTCACGCAATTTGATCAATTCACGCTTTTGGGATCAATAATTTTATAACTCTTCCTACTAACGTTGAAAATTAGCAAGGAGGTTTAAAAGAAGTTACAAAATCATTTATTCCCGCAAACGCTCCGTTTTCCAAAATTTATTATTTATTCTACTTATCACTTCTATTTTTGGACTTTTCTCACTTTATTCTTGTGATGGTTTGTTAAACTTTAATTATTTTGCAATAATTTTTAGTGTCAAAGAGTAGAAACACTTCTCATGGAAAAGTGACCATACGGATAAAAATTGTCATCCTTGATTTTTCACAAGCCCAAAACTAAGCGTACAAACGAGATCACAGCTTATCTACAAGTTAGATGCTAACAATACTAATAAAAGTTACTTATGGAAACCTCTTACTCCCATGTCCTAAGTTTTGTATCTCAAGATTTTATTATTGTTGAGAAATGAATTTCTTCATATTTTCTCTTTTCAATACTTTTTAGTCCGATAGAGATACCAAGTTTAAACACTAAGTAGTTTTTCATTTTCTCTTAAGAACCACTGCAATAGAAATTCGGTCCACATCAAGGAATTGGGTACATACAATATCATATATGTAAGTTGCGGAGTACTACACGTGCACCTCATGTGTCTAATTCAGAATCATCCACATGCACCTCACATGCCAACAACTTTTATAACACTTAAGCTCTTATTCAACATAACTTTCACTTTTCACTTTTTTTTTTCTTATTTTCCACTTTTTTTTATTATTTTATTTTTATTTTTATTTTTTTTTTTTACTTTTACTTTTCATACTTTTCTTTCTTTACTTTTTTCATCATCAATGGAAGCTTATCAGGTAGCTCCAAAACCACATACATAGTCAACTTTTGACTTTTATTTTATTTTTTTTCATTTTTGCTTTTATTTTTGATGTTCCTTGATATGTACCCAACTTCTAGAGGAAAGATTCTTTTAAGAAAATAAGAAACTAAATATTGTCCAAACTTAAATACCACTAATTAACCTAGAACATCTATTATATATCGGTGAAACAATTTTGCAGGAGCAAAAAGCCACAAGTACCTTCCATGAGCTCTAAAGAGAACTAACTACTCCACGTTTAGCTTCTAACTTCTAAATAAACTCTATCATTTCTCGCTCTTCGCAATTTAAGATTCCAAGTAATGAAACCAGCGAATACTTAGCCGATAATCAGCCACGCATATATAAAGTCAGTAACGGAAACTTGCAAATTCTAGAAAAAGAATTCGCGTTTTCCAGCTCCTTATGTAAAAGACTAGCGAAAGCTTTTAAGCTGCGTATGTATAAAGTCAAGTATGGGAACTTGCAGATTTTTAAGAAAGAATTCGCATTTTATAGCTCCTGGTGTACAAAACTAGCACAAGCTTATGTGATTATCATTGGTTAAGGGAACAAGCTAGGGCTCAACACGCCCGGTCAAGTCAAAATATTTATTCCTACTCTCGCCAGCTGGAAAGTCAACAAGGTGTCAAAACACTTATTCAAACTTTATTATATTTTTGCACAACTTTTTCAACTTTTTCTCATTTTTTTGTTCTTTTTCATGACATTCTTCATTGATTTTTCTTTAAAATTTTTCAAATTTTTCAATTTTTTTCATTTTTAAGGAAAAACGGAGTTGCAAGAGTACATGACATGGTGAAAAATGCAAGGTTAAATCGAATCGAAGATTCACCCTCCCCCGGACTAGAATGGAACATTGTCCTCAGTGTTTTACGGGTAAAGGTAATCCTAACAAAATTCTAGGGCCATTTATTGATTATGCCAAAGAAATCGTTAGTCGATCAGATTTTTGGATATAGGATTTCCAAAAGCATCGATGAATGAGACTCGAGTGGAGAAAGAACATCATGACGAGCACGAGAGTCATCATAAATCGCGGACAATCCTAGACAAACATTCACAAACAACCACAGAACACAAGAGTGGAAGAGGCACCCCCTCCTCACGTTATTTGTTAGAAATAAGAAAAATAAGAAGATGAAATGGATAAGCATGGGTTGCCACCCACGAAGCGCTTGTTTTTGTTCACCGAGTCACATGAGCTTGACTCGATCCCCGAACTAATTCGTCCTTGGGGAAAAATCCGTGGAAAAATAATTTCACTCGGGCTTTCATTCAAAATATTTGGATAAACATATGAATTATTTGAAAGTTCCACCCCGATGAGATAACCGATGGTATTCTAAAAGTGAAAACTATTAGAAACGATACCAGGGTCAAAAATCGTATCCTTACTCCCGACGGAGTGACGGAGAAGAGAAATCACACCAAATGTGATAAATGGAAAGAACGTCGTGATAACAATCATGAACAAGTCATCATCATAAAAAGAAAACTTCATAATTGTGGAATTATGAATCTTATCATTAAAGCTCATTTGAAAAACTTTCTCGGGTGGGAGGGATGGGATAAGATTTTCATAAAAACTCTCATTTTTAAGAATGCCACCCGGGTCATGATTATTTTCAAGATCAAAACAGAAATGTTCATACTCTGGATAAGAAAGTTCACCATAGAACTTTTCAAGATCACAATCAATCTTATCAAAACAAAACAAATCATACACCGGAAGAGAGATAAAAGCAAGAGAAGTGGTACTGCCACTACTCGTCTCTTCCGTATGATCGATATCAAATTTAAAAGCTTCATAAACCGGATAAGAATGATTAGGACGAGAAGTGGGATTGCCACTAATCTCCTCAGTCGTATCAAATGAAAAACACTCATAATCGGGTAAAAATTCCTCGACCTCTGGCTCCAGAGGATCTTCAATTGTAAGCTCAATTTCCTTCTTAACTTTATCCGGAGGGATTGACGGTTCATCGTTCAACAAATTTTCAAGAAAAAGAGTATCTCCCTCCGAATCAAAGTAAGATTCATCAATCTCGGATAAAGGGATCGTATCAATAGCAAGGAATTCATCGACCTCTTCCCAAAAAGAATTATATTCCTCAATCGGAGGAAAAGATGGGGAAGGGTCGGAGATGATTAATTTCAAGAAATCATCAAAAAAATAATCAACAACATCAACGCTTTTAACGATATATTTCTTTGATTTTGAAGCATCGGCACGCAAAATCATTATATCATCGTCATGTCTCAAAGTCAGAATATCCTCAAAATGATCTACTAAGGCTTTTGTGGTTCGCAAAAATGGTCTCCCTAGTATAAGAGGAACTCTCGGATCGGTCTCGTAATCAACAACAACAAAGTCGGCCGGGAAAGTACACGAATTCACTTGAACAAATACATCTTCAGCAATTCCGACCGGATGAGTAATCGAACGATTAGCAAGTTCTAAAGTCATACGAGTCGGTTTAAGAACTCCCATTCCAAGTTGTTCATAGATTGATAACGGCATAAGGTTAATGCTTGCACCTGAATCAGCCAGGGCATTGCAAACCTCTTGATCTTTCAACGAACAAGGAATGAGAAACTTTCCTGAATCCCCAAGCTTCTCAGGAAGCTTTTTGAGAAGAATAGCATAGCATTGAGCATTAATCGGGGTTTCAGCTAACTCAAGCAATTTTCTTTTATTACTTATAAGATTTTTGAACGTTGAGGAAAACTTTGGCATGTAAACAAGAGCATCCATGAAACTAATGTCGAAGTGCAATTTTTGAAAAATATCAAGAAACTTTTTCATTTGTCTCTTAGATTTTGCACAAAGCTCTTCATCATTAAACCTTGACGGATATGCAAGTTTTGATTTGTATTTAACACCTTTTTTAGAAAGGACCTTTTCCTTGTCTTTAGATGTTTGGACAACCGGAGGTTGGACGTTGTCAGTACCTCCGTTATTAGTAGGAGGAATCGGGTCTTTTGTCACCTCGGTCTCACGATCCACTACCTTAGGAGGAGAAGAAGAAGAGGTAGTCGGAGCCGTAGGTCCATCATATTTAACACCACTGCGAGTCGTGATCACCTTAATCTCGCCCCTTGGATTTGCGATCGTGTTACTTGGAAGAGAAGTAGTACTCGAACCCGAGGGTCGATCATTTAAACATTTGTTTAGATCACTAATTTGAGTAGCAAATAACTGTGTTGTTTCTTCTTGTTTTGCCATAAAAGCTTGTTAGTTCTGAAGCAATTGCTTAATCAAATCATCCGTGGGCGACGGATTTTGAACAACTCCATGGTTTTGATTATTATTGAAATTTTGCCCATGGTTTTGAAAATTTCCATGATTAGCATTTTGAAAATTTCCAGGGTTCCATAGTTTCCTTGGTTTTGAAAATTCCATTGATTCGGGCCTTGATTGTAATTTCCTTGAAAACCCCGGTTTTGATTGAATCCTTGATTCTAATTTTGAAAACCATTGTTAGCTCGACTCTGATTTTGATTTCCTTGATTATTACGATTTTGCACATTATGATTTTGATTGACTTGATTCGGTTGATCGAGAACGGGTGGTCCAAGATAATTGGTGGAACGGTAGCTGAGAAGATTTCGATCTCCTTGAGGTGGGTAACCGTTGCTACCTGTGTTTGCAGCATACGCGTTCTCATGAGAAAAGGCACCGGTTGCCGGACATTCGTAATACAAATGAGGACCACCACAAGTCTCACAACCATGGCTAACCATATTGACTTGATGGTTTTTGGTTTGATCCTGAGTAGTTTGATACATTCGTAGCATAGCCGTAGACATATCATCGAGCTTCTAAGTAATGGCGGCTAGCTCAGAATTATACGAAGAATTATGAGTCGCAGTTGATCTCGTTGGCTCATTCCTATCGGCTGAGGAATCCCAATAATTGTAATGAGCCGTCATATTCTCAATAAGTTCGTAACAATCTTCAGGACGACGTTTCGTAAAAGTTCCTCCGGCTGCTGCATTGATCGTGTCACGATGTCGTAAAGTTAAACCATTGTAAAACGTATCAATTATCGTAACAAGAAGCATATTATGGTTCAAACACCGATCAATAGCGAGCTCATAACGTTCCCAAGCCTCGTATAAAGACTTATCAGGAAGTTGCCAGAAATTGCTAATATCGTTTCGTAGTTTCGTCACCATCGATGGTGGAAAATACTTCGCCAAGAACTTCGATACCATTTCTTCGAAGGTATGAATTGAGTTCTTGGCAAGACGATCAAACCAAGCGGTAGCATGATGCGTTAGAGAATAGGGGAAGAGAGAAAGATGGAGGGTGTCATCAGAGACCCCATTTTGTTTCATACTTTGGGTGACAGTTAAAAATTTATCAAGATGCTTATTGGCATCGTCACCCGGCAAACCGTGAAATTGGCATGAATTTTGGACTTGTTGTATCATATGATGCTTTAGTCCAAAATCCGTAGCCTCAATGTTAAGAGGGGCAATCGGGCCACCTCTTCCGTTCATTGTTGGTTGGCACAGCACCTCCATCGTTCGGAGATCGGGAGCTGGCACATGTTGGTGATCATCACCACCCACCGGAGGTTGTTGATTATTCGGGTCCATTTCCTCAACGTTGGGGAAATGGACACGGTGTGTGTTTCGAATTACCCTTTCGGGGTTTGATAATGGAGAAATAAGACTTTCAGAAGAAGACCGGGTGTTCATACACCAAAAATAAAATCAAAAAGAAAAAGAAAAAGAAAAATCTTTTTGTATTTTTTATTTGGAATTATTTTTGACTTTTTTAAATTTTTTGAAAAACAAATCACAAAAACTTTTTATTTTTTATTTATGATTTTTTTTTAAACCTTTACGTTAATCGTTAATTGTTTCCTTAAAAACTACTCGCGACGAAATGGGAGAGAAGAGTGTTTCTCTCTTCAGCTTGCAATTTAATGTATAAGCTTCCGTATTTCCCGCTTATTCGGTTGTAGAATTAAAGTAATCCGATTAACAACTAATTTCACGTGGTCTTATGTTGGTATGCTTATTTGGTTTACAACGCCCCTCTTCCACGAGGGAGTCGAGGCTATAACTTTCTTTTTGTATTTTTGAAAACACTTTAGGAAAAGTGTTTTTGATGTTTTAATTTTTGTATTTTTATAGAAAATATTCACAAGATAGAGGAAGATTTTTCAAAACACGATTTTTAAAAACGAAATTCAAAAATTCACTTCAAACCTTCCCCGGCAGTGGCGCCAAAAATTGATTCACACAATTTTATATATATTATAATTATGAGGAAATCCACAGGAAATACGGATTACCCAAGTCGAATCCCGTGAAGGAGTGAATGGAATCGTTGAAATTCGATTCGTGAAATCGTGTCGTGAAAAGTGGAAATTGTGAAAATTGTAAATGAGAAACTCAAATTATGAAAAGTAATCACAAATAATGCATAAAGTACAAGCTATATATGCACAAATGATTTAAATCTAAAAATGGAAATTCAAACGCGATTATTAAAACGTAACGTATGAATTAAAACGTATCTTTTATTGAAAACTTATCCTAAAAATATGAAATAATTTTCTAAAAATCTTAAACAACTACAAATAATTTTGAGAAAAAGAAAAATATTTTTTTGAGTTTATATTTAATTTCTATGAATTTATTTCTATTTTAGAAATATAAAAAGTAATTAAAATAAGAGAAAATGTAAAAATAAATAGGAAAAATACAAAATTAATTTTGAAAAATCTAAAATAAAAGAAAAGAATTATCTAAAATATTTTTGGAATTTTTAAGACTTTTTTTTATTTTTATTTGATTTTTGTTTATTAAAAGGTATTTAAAAATGATTTAAAACTAAGAAAAATTGAGAAAAATAGTAAACTACCTCAGAAAAATATGAAAAATTCATAGAAAATCTAGAATAATAAAAGAAACTTGAAGAAAAATTTAGAAAAGAAAATAAGCTAGGAAAGTGCTTATTGGGCTAAAAATAGCTTATAGCAAGTGCTTATTAATAAGCACTTATACCAAAACTGAGTGAAACTTGAAATACATATGCAATATACTCAAATAAGCTCAAAAATGCTAAAATATGGTCAAATGAATCACAGAAACAGATTTAAGAAGCAATAAGCAGTATAAGATAAGCCAAATAATAAGCACAACAAAAACAGAGTAAGCCAGAAGTTAGTCAACTTTGCAAATCACTATCACAAGAACTCAGAAACCACAAAATTACTCAGGTTCAAGCTTAAATGAGTACTAGCAAGCCTATACTTGTTACAGCAAACTAGTTCTAAACTCCACAATTGCAAACTAGAATAAGCAGTCTAAATAAGCATTCAAACCTAAACTCATAGGGGCAAAAGCAACCTAGATATACTGAGATTCTAAAAATACCAAAAGCCCAATGAAAAACAACCAATTATACCACTAAATTAACCTAAGATCAGCACCCTGTAAAAGCAGTCAAGCTGAAACAGTTGACTAGTTCTATGCATATACTAATTGACTTAATCTAATTTCTACTACTCAAATCTCATTCTAATTGTAATGATAAGCTGAAATTATACAAGATTAAGCTATATTATACTAATATGCAACTACCGCTACAATTTCATTAACCAAAACTAATTATCCTAACAGTTAACTAGTTTATAAAGTCTACTTTGACTTTTTCTGAACTAAACTACTAATTTTAAACTATATTAGGCTATTACTACCCTAATGAGATCTAATTATAAATCATTTTCAGTGAAACAATAACAACTCTACACAGATTCAAGTAAATCCAAACATTCCTTTATATCTATGCTATAACTATGAGATGATAGAATAAGCCACAAATCAACAAACCACTGTTCAAAACAGCTAAGATTTCACTACCAGAAGCTATTATTCCAATAAAATACAACTATCTACTACTGAAACACAGAAACACAGATCTATGCTACTCAATAAGCAAAAGTAAAATCCGAACTTACAAAATTGTATCCCCTCAGCATGAACAGAGGGGCTCACTAAGCTAGCCTGTCTCTAGACAGGCACAAACACATCCCTTTCTGTTTGGCTTGCCAAAATACACCACAGTTCATCACCCATTCAATTCTGTTGACTTTTGATGAGAAATGAACAAAGACTGATATAAACTCAAACAACAAGCTCACAGTAGTTATTAAGCTAAGATGAGATGCTATGAACTTCTAATAGCTTATTTGGAAGCTGAGATAAGAAAACTACTTCTATATTTTTTCTTTTTCTGATTTTTATAAAACCTTTGGAATAAAATGAAACTGAATTTAAAAGTAAAGATGTATGAAATGAAATAAGTTGATAATACAGAGATAAAAGCTGATCAATAAGCAGTAAACAACAATAAGATGAAATGATTAAAGTAAAACAAATTTCATTAAAACTAAATTGATTACAACTAAACTAGGCTATTACAATAAAAAGAAATTTGGGCAGAGTTTAGCTACACTATACTCCACCCCTAAACAAGCAAGCCTAACACTCTATTTATAGCAAATGAATAGAAGGATCTAGTAGGAGGAGGTCACGGATTGCCACCTTGGCAATCCGTGTGGTGTGTTTCTTCAAGCCTATTCTGAGCTCTTGAACATACGCCAATCATTTCCCAATCAATATCTACCCTTTGATCATAAGCTATGACGCGTTAAGACCAATAATGAGCTGCCACGTAGTCCCTTATGTGTTACTTTGCATCTGACACGCTCTGACATGCTCATTCCCTTCTAGAAGCTATTTGATTTGACCCAATTACCCTTAATTGTGGTAATTAAATGGGAGGGTAATTAGGGTTCTTCGGTGAATAGTGAATTCTAGGTTGAGGGGTGAATTGGGGGGCGGGAAAGGGTAAATGGTTATTTTATTGGTGTTTGACCTTGTGTTGAGAGTGTTGACCAAAGGGGTGAGTGTGGACCGGGTTAAGGAAATTGGGTCATGTGCTTTTGATATTGGATTTGGAATTTGCAATTGAGTTTGGATCAGGCTTATTATAATTGGACTTGTAATTATATTTTCAGACTAAACAAGGACCAATTATGTATTAAATGAAACAATAAGGACTAAATCTGCCATAATTCCAAAAAGTAATCCAAGGGTTTATAATGCCATTTTCAGATTCATAGAGGACCAATGTTAGGAATACAAATATTCCTGTAAAAGACTCGATCACCTAATTAATGTAATAGCATTAAGTTAGCGCGTAGTTAGTTTAGTTATTAGCTAGAAGTAGTTTAAGAAACATTGTGGAAGAAGGACGGGTCTTTACCCACTGTATGCCTGATCCACAGCCCGGGTGTGGGCGTTTTTATTTCTTGTATAAATACCCCTCTCCCACCAAGGGAGAGGGTTGGACCTTCTCATTCTTACTAATCTAATATATCATTTTCTCTCTCTTGGTTCCAAGTTTTCTTTCTTCTTCTTCCTCTTTTAAACCATACGCCACACATACCACAAGTATCATAATGTTTGTGACTTAGTTACTACCCTACAATTGGTATCAAGAGCCAAGGTTTCATCTTAGGGCCTTGGTGAATCAGATTGGGTGTGGTTTTGTATGGTTGTTGTTAGTTAGAAGTGTTTCCCTTGAAAACATCTTGGTTTGATCTTTCTAGTGTTATTAGACATGTTAGAGATGTACTTTTATGATCTTTGGTGTTAGTATAACATTGTGTTTCTGTTGGTTATACTGTCACACCCCCAAAATAGGGTCCAGCGGAAGCGTACATGTAGCTGGGGTGTAACTCAATTGGTATTACAACACAAGTTTAAAAATGGTTTTCACTTCAATCATTTAGAATAAAATCATTTAACCAAAAGTCTTGAATTTACATCGTTAAAAGTAGTGCGGAAGTAGGCCCGTAAAATAATTTAAAACGGTCCCCAAGTGAATATCAGAGTCTTCTATGACCATGCCATGCCCTGCCAAACCTCCAGTAGCGTGCCATTGCTTAATACCTGAAAATACATGCTAAAGAGTGTCAACACGAGGTTGGTGAGTTCATAAGTTTGTATTAAAACAATAGTGTTGTGAGTTCAATATAGAGTTTTGTGACCATTGTGTGACTCACAATGTCATAAAAATAAAGTTTACCTTAAAGTAAAATTTAAAGAGTGGACCATGAATAGAGTATGTGATCATTACAACGAATACAATGCCACATAGAAAAATAGTCTATTACGCTAGCGTTAAGTTCATGCAACCGAAGCTATAACAGTGTGCATGCTCTAGAAGCATGTTAAATATAGAGGCCCGGCAAGTGTTTATCCCGTTACACTTGTAATTCGACATG
The DNA here is from genome assembly GCA_030686995.1 of Artemisia argyi. NCBI lineage: Eukaryota > Viridiplantae > Streptophyta > Magnoliopsida > Asterales > Asteraceae > Artemisia > Artemisia argyi. Next base: position 81,119,875 of record CM060681.1, read on the forward strand.
TTATACGCTCGCGTTTGCCTATCCGGTCAAACCGAACGGGGGAGTCACCACCAATAGATCTATTTATAACATTCGCGCTTCCCAGCAGGAATTGACGGTTCATGAGTTTGGGCATAGTGGGATTCAAGGGCTTAGGCTAATCCGCGTAATACTTTAGATAAAACATAAGTTTCAGTATGGTCCATAAAAGTGTTTGCATAAAAGCAAGAGTTCATAAAGTGTGTTGCATAATAGCAAGAGTTCATAAAGGGTGTTGCATAATAGCAATAGTTCATAAAGTGTGTTGCATGTTTATAAAGCATTTGTGTATGTGAGGAAAATAATCAAGTATGCAACCGATATACACATAGGTGCATTTAAATAATCAATCAAGCCTTCAAAGAAACAGTAGGGTTTAAGTAAACAATTGCGCATTCAAGCATTGAGTTTAGTAAAAAACGAGCATGCATTCTCCCCCAAAACAGTTATAAAAACAGGTAAAAGTAGGGGGTATGAACTCACCTGGTGCAATAGCTATGATGACAAAAGTGAATATACTGAAATGAGGCACGATCTCTAATCGCAACCTAATATGAATGATAGTTTCTAATGTAAGAAATGAAATGATGCTACACATGCAAGTACGTATGTTATCGATACCACTCATTAGTTTTGAAAATAACGTTTGTCGTCAAAAATTATATTTTTGACGTCTCGTTAGGTTAATAACCACTTTTCAGGTAAATATGTTGAAACGGTACTCCACGATCCTTGTTTGGTGTTCTATCGGCAAATATAAGGTTTTCGTCGCAAAAATAACATTTTCATTACTTGAAAATATGCCCAAAATGGCCTCGCAAAACAAGTCGCGAAATGTTGTACGTTAAGGGTTAGTGATGAAACTCGGCGTTTTTGAAAACCTTGTAACAATATCTAGAAGTCGTGTCATTTAACTTTTGGTGATACGGGTCTCGATCGATGAGAAAATCGACTCTCATTGTTGTTACTTGAAAATATTATGTTCAACACTTAGAAAATTTTTATTATAGTAAAAGCTGTCAAAATATATAGTTTATCGGGTATATAGATGAGGCCGTAGTTTATTCGTTATAAGTCTATTCGACGAACAGCCAATTGATTTGAAAAGCTTGCTGGGAGATCTTGATTTCATAAAACTACGGCTCGGACTCAAACTGATCCGATCATAAAGAAAAACAGCCGAGAAAGTGGTGTCTTGCAAAGACAGTTTTGCGGCAAAAATAATAATAGAAAAGCTGATGGAAATATACATATATCGTCGGATTTCAATCACTTGTATCTTTTTCGTTATAAGCTCGTTTTCTACGTTCTTTATATCCCCGCGAAGGTAATCAAGTATACTTTAGGTTTCTCTAGGTCTCGGCTCGTCTAGATATCATTAAATCTCAGTTTTCCTAGCTAGAAAAATCAGGACAGATTCAATATTTTCAGAAAATATAGTTTTCGTCATTAATCTTGAAAATAGCATATCTTTTTCGTCGTAACTCGGATTTTATCCCCGTTTTCGGCCATAGTTCCGTCTTGGAATGTATTTTCTAAATCTTTGGTCCAAAGTTACACCCTAGACCCTGAGTTTCCCACGTTTTACAAAAATGGACAGTAGCTTTATATAGTTTGTAAAAATCAACTTTTCTAGTTCAAGGCTTGTTCAAAACTTAACCAAACTATCTCAAATCAACTTCACAAATACCCAATCCTACCATACACATTCTTAGGGTGTCATGGGGTCCTAAACATCACCAATCTTGGTAGATCTCATGAGATTACTAGTAAAAATTATAGATCTATGTTTATAAAAACAAAATAAGTAATAAGTGGTATGGATCTTACATACTTGCATGTTTTACCAATATATCTTGAAAATACATAAAAATATAAAGTAAATGAAAGTATGAAAAGATCAAAAGTATTCTTGAAGCTTACTTGAATATTTGAGGTGATTTGAAGATGATTATGTTAAGAAACATAGGGTTTTTACCACAAAACCCCAACTAGATCTTGATTAGGACTTGATAAACACTTGGATCTTGAAAAGTTAGTGATTTCTTGCTTGGTTTAGTTCTTGGCCGAAATTTTAGAGAGAAGAAAAAGATGAGAGAGTTTCTAGTTTGTTGTGTTTATCAAATGAAAAATGAAAACTAGTTTTATGTATATATATAATGTCTTGGTCAATTGTAATTAATGTAGTCCAAGTCTTGGTCCAAGGGTACTAGGGGGGGGGGGGCAAAAGGAGGGAAACAAGGAGGTTTGTTGGGGGCTAATTAATAATCTTGTCCATGAGCATGTATTGGTTAGATTTGTGTATACATTAGGTGTTATCGGGTACCGAGTTAACTAAAAATAAATGTTAACGTGGTGAAATGAAATACGACGGAGTTGTAAAAGTTGTAAAATATAATTCCTGATGAGAATCGGGTGTTAGAATAATTATTGGGTTGAAATATCGCAAACCAACGAAGTAATAAGCTCCGACCGTAAAATGTAGCAACTGGTTTCAAAACACCGGGTAAGTTAATAATATAATTTTTATATTATTATAATGAGTATGAAAATATGTTAGGATCATAGTCGGGAGTATTGGGTACATGTTCGTAGTAAAAACTGAGTGGTAACGTTAATTACAAATTAAGCATACGTATATAGAAATAATGCATATCCGTGTAGGTTCTCATGTGATGATGATGTGTAGACTATTCCAGTCTATATGACGTGTCATTAATGAATGATGCATGAATTCGCAGCTAAACCTAACTGGTTACGCGAATTTGAAGACCCGTAAACTCAGTTTACGAAATAGTGAATGATGATCATGAATAGTGATTCCCTCCGGGAATGAATAGTGTCACATGAATAGTAAAATTTTTGAACGTTTCTCGGAATCACAAACTGACTCCGAAAATGATGAATAGTAATATGATGAATAGTGATCGGTGAATAGTAATTAATGAATAGTAACTGGTGAATAGTGAATAGGAGAAATATCCCGAAAATGCGGGTTATTACAGTCTCACCCCCTTAAAAGGAACTTCGTCCCGAAGTTCAGTTTGTGTTGGTCTCTATAGTGGTATTGGTGAAAAGATGATGATTCTTATCATGTAAGCTATTGAGCTCTAACAAGGTTCAAGTCTGACGGCCACTAGGCCTACTCTGTCAGAAATAGTAAATGGTTTAGTGTGTATCGGGTTTAACTTTCTGAAGTTTTCTGAATGGTATCATGCCTTTCCTAGGCAGCACTTTCAACATAATCCTGCCACGAACTTGAAATTCTAATGGTTTGCAACTTATCGAATTTGTAACTGATTCTTGATTTGTAGGAAATTCCTGGTTATTTCATGAATGCTTACGGGACTAGTGAGTTGAGTTTTTCCAAATTTCAATCCGTCAATGGATGTTGGCACTTCGGCCATAAAGTGCTTCAAATGGTGTAGTCTCTACACTCATGTGGTAACTAAGGTTGCAACTGAATTTGATTTATGGCAAATGGTTAGTCCAACCATTTCTAGTGTCAATCACACCCGATTTGGGCATATCTCCCTATGTTTGAATCAACCTCCAATTCCGACCATTGGTCTGAAGATAATAGGTGGTGTGGTTCCAAAGGAATCTTAATGAAATCGCTAGGAGTTCGAGGTGAATCAAATGCCTCTATTAGAAATAATTGAAATGGATATCATGAATCTTGTTTTGAAAGACTTACAAGGTTAAGTCCGTCAAAGGGTGTTGTTGAAAATAATAGACTAGGATAAGGTTGCGATCCTCCGCAGGATGTCATGGATTGAATCTTTCTCCACCTACAATGCTTAGTCTCCATTACTAAGTCACACCCCCAGAATCGGGTCCAGCGGAAGCATACATGTAGCTGGGGTGTAACTCAATTGGTATTACAACACAAGTTCAAAAATGGTTTTCACTTGAATCATTTAGAATAAAATAGCTTAATCAAAATTGTTGAATTTACATTTTTAAAAGTAGTGCGGAAGTAGGCCCTTAAAATAGTTTAAAACGGTCCCCAAGTGAATAATCAGAGTCTTCTATGACCATGTCATGCCCTGCCAAAACCTCCTGTAGCGTGCCATTGCTTAACACCTGAAAATACATGCTAAAAGTGTCAACACGAGGTTGGTGAGTTCATAAGTTTGTATTAAAACAATAGTGTTGTGAGTTCAATATAGAGTTTTGTGACCATTGTGTGACTCACAATGTCATAAAAATAAAGTTTACCTTAAAGTAAAATTTAAAGAGTGGACCATGAATAGAGTATGTGATCATTACAACGAATACAATGCCACATAGAAAAATAGTCTATTACGCTAGCGCTAAGTTCATGCAACCGAAGCTATAACAGTGTGCATGCTCTAGAAGCATGTTAAATATAGAGGCCCGGCAAGTGTTTATCCCGTTACACTTGTAATTCGACATGTTATACGCTCGCGTTTGCCTATCCGGTCAAACCGAACGGGGGAGTCACCACCAATAGATCTATTTATAACATTCGCGCTTCCCAGCAGGAATTGACGGTTCATGAGTTGAAATGACCAGTTGACTTGCTTCTAATCGGTGGTTCACGAAGTGATGAAAAGTATGAATGTTCCAACAACGATGGTATACACATACCTGAATGAAACATTTGGAAATTGAGTAAAGGATTCAATCCAGACATAATCTTATTATAACCACTCTCAGTGTTGCAAAATTCATTTCTGAGTCAGACATAGGTGGTCAGCCTATATCTCACTATCCCGGGTTGAATATAGATGACCAGTCTATATTCCACCGAGGTTCCATGAATTTTGAAATACTCAGCTCAGTTATACTAAGACTATGTCCTTCCCAAATACCAAGACGTTTTGAAAGACAAAAGCAAGTGACCAAACTCGAGGTCAATTGATGAAACTATGCAAAGAGAAACATAGCGCGGTGACATATACGATACATGAGCATGCTTATATGAAGGGCAATTATAGTAATCGACTATAATAATGAATATAATATATCAGATAATGAAACACAAATCTCATCACCTATGTCAGCAACTAACCACAAATGAGGCTTCAGCTTGGCAGGCAGGCACGTGACGGTCATAGGGTTATATTTTCGTGAAAGTAGCTATAGTCTAGGTTTTAAAAACACTTAGTTCGCTATAGCCAAAGCTCTGATACCAATCTGTCACACCCCCAAAATCGGGTCCAGCGGAAGCGTACATGTAGCTGGGGTGTAACTCAATTGGTATTACAACACAAGTTTAAAAATGGTTTTCACTTCAATCATTTAGAATAAAATCATTTAACCAAAAGTCTTGAATTTACATCGTTAAAAGTAGTGCGGAAGTAGGCCCGTAAAATAATTTAAAACGGTCCCCAAGTGAATATCAGAGTCTTCTATGACCATGCCATGCCCTGCCAAACCTCCAGTAGCGTGCCATTGCTTAATACCTGAAAATACATGCTAAAGAGTGTCAACACGAGGTTGGTGAGTTCATAAGTTTGTATTAAAACAATAGTGTTGTGAGTTCAATATAGAGTTTTGTGACCATTGTGTGACTCACAATGTCATAAAAATAAAGTTTACCTTAAAGTAAAATTTAAAGAGTGGACCATGAATAGAGTATGTGATCATTACAACGAATACAATGCCACATAGAAAAATAGTCTATTACGCTAGCGCTAAGTTCATGCAACCGAAGCTATAACAGTGTGCATGCTCTAGAAGCATGTTAAATATAGAGGCCCGGCAAGTGTTTATCCCGTTACACTTGTAATTCGACATGTTATACGCTCGCGTTTGCCTATCCGGTCAAACCGAACGGGGGAGTCACCACCAATAGATCTATTTATAACATTCGCGCTTCCCAGCAGGAATTGACGGTTCATGAGTTTGGGCATAGTGGGATTCAAGGGCTTAGGCTAATCCGCGTAATACTTTAGATAAAACATAAGTTTCAGTAAGGTCCATAAAAGTGTTTGCATAAAAGCAAGAGTTCATAAAGTGTGTTGCATAATAGCAAGAGTTCATAAAGGGTGTTGCATAATAGCAATAGTTCATAAAGTGTGTTGCATGTTTATAATGCATTTGTGTATGTGAGGAAAATAATCAAGTATGCAACCGATATACACATAGGTGCATTTAAATAATCAATCAAGCCTTCAAAGAAACAGTAGGGTTTAAGTAAACAATTGCGCATTCAAGCATTGAGTTTAGTCAAAAACGAGCATGCATTCTCCCCCAAAACAGTTATAAAAACAGGTAAAAGTAGGGGGTATGAACTCACCTGGTGCAATAGCTATGATGACAAAAGTGAATATACTGAAATGAGGCACGATCTCTAATCGCAACCTAATATGAATGATAGTTTCTAATGTAAGAAATGAAATGATGCTACACATGCAAGTACGTATGTTATCGATACCACTCATTAGTTTTGAAAATAACGTTTATCGTCAAAAATTATATTTTTGACGTCTCGTTAGGTTAATAACCACTTTTCAGGTAAATATGTTGAAACGGTACTCCACGATCCTTGTTTGGTGTTCTATCGGCAAATATAAGGTTTTCGTCGCAAAAATAACATTTTCATTACTTGAAAATATGCCCAAAATGGCCTCGCAAAACAAGTCGCGAAATGTTGTACGTTAAGGGTTAGTGATGAAACTCGGCGTTTTTGAAAACCTTGTAACAATATCTAGAAGTCGTGTCATTTAACTTTTGGTGATACGGATCTCGATCGATGAGAAAATCGACTCTCATTGTTGTTACTTGAAAATATCATGTTCAACACTTAGAAAATTTTTATTATAGTAAAAGCTGTCAAAATATATAGTTTATCGGGTATATAGATGAGGCCGTAGTTTATTCGTTATAAGTCTATTCGACGAACAGCCAATTGATTTGAAAAGCTTGCTGGGAGATCTTGATTTCATAAAAATACGGCTCGGACTCAAACTGATCCGATCATAAAGAAAAACAGCCGAGAAAGTGGTGTCTTGCAAAGACAGTTTTGCGGCAAAAATAATAATAGAAAAGCTGATGGAAATATACATATATCGTCGGATTTCAATCACTTGTATCTTTTTCGTTATAAGCTCGTTTTCTACGTTCTTTATATCCCCGCGAAGGTAATCAAGTATACTTTAGGTTTCTCTAGGTCTCGGCTCGTCTAGATATCATTAAATCTCAGTTTTCCTAGCTAGAAAAATCGGGACAGATTCAATATTTTCAGAAAATATAGTTTTCGTCATTAATCTTGAAAATAGCATATCTTTTTCGTCGTAACTCGGGTTTTATCCCCGTTTTCGGCCATAGTTCCGTCTTGGAATGTATTTTCTAAATCTTTGGTCCAAAGTTACACCCTAGACCCTGAGTTTCCCACGTTTTACAAAAATGGACAGTAGCTTTATATAGTTTGTAAAAATCAACTTTTCTAGTTCAAGGCTTGTTCAAAACTTAACCAAACTATCTCAAATCAACTTCACAAATACCCAATCCTACCATACACATTCTTAGGGTGTCATGGGGTCCTTAACATCACCAATCTTGGTGGATCTCATGAGATTACTAGTAAAAATTATAGATCTATGTTTATAAAAACAAAATAAGTAATAAGTGGTATGGATCTTACATACTTGCATGTTTTACCAATATATCTTGAAAATACATAAAAATATAAAGTAAATGAAAGTATGAAAAGATCAAAAGTATTCTTGAAGCTTACTTGAATATTTGAGGTGATTTGAAGATGATTATGTTAAGAAACATAGGGTTTTTACCACAAAACCCCAACTAGATCTTGATTAGGACTTGATAAACACTTGGATCTTGAAAAGTTAGTGATTTCTTGCTTGGTTTAGTTCTTGGCCGAAATTTTAGAGAGAAGAAAAAGATGAGAGAGTTTCTAGTTTGTTGTGTTTATCAAATGAAAAATGAAAACTAGTTTTATGTATATATATAATGTCTTGGTCAATTGTAATTAATGTAGTCCAAGTCTTGGTCCAAGGGTACTAGGGGGGGGGGGGGGGCAAAAGGAGGGAAACAAGGAGGTTTGTTGGGGGCTAATTAATAATCTTGTCCATGAGCATGTATTGGTTAGATTTGTGTATACATTAGGTGTTATCGGGTACCGAGTTAACTAAAAATAAATGTTAACGTGGTGAAATGAAATACGACGGAGTTGTAAAAGTTGTAAAATATAATTCCTGATGAGAATCGGGTGTTAGAATAATTATTGGGTTGAAATATCGCAAACCAACGAAGTAATAAGCTCCGACCGTAAAATGTAGCAACTGGTTTCAAAACACCGGGTAAGTTAATAATATAATTTTTATATTATTATAATGAGTATGAAAATATGTTAGGATCATAGTCGGGAGTATTGGGTACATGTTCGTAGTAAAAACTGAGTGGTAACGTTAATTACAAATTAAGCATACGTATATAGAAATAATGCATATCCGTGTAGGTTCTCATGTGATGATGATGTGTAGACTATTCCAGTCTATATGACGTGTCATTAATGAATGATGCATGAATTCGCAGCTAAACCTAACTGGTTACGCGAATTTGAAGACCCGTAAACTCAGTTTACGAAATAGTGAATGATGATCATGAATAGTGATTCCCTCCGGGAATGAATAGTGTCATATGAATAGTAAAATTTTTGAACGTTTCTCGGAATCACAAACTGACTCCGAAAATGATGAATAGTAATATGATGAATAGTGATCGGTGAATAGTAATTGATGAATAGTATCTGGTGAATAGTGAATAGGAGAAATATCCCGAAAATGCGGGTTGTTACATATACTATATCATAAGTCTATTTGAAGTTTGGATTAGGTTTGAGTAGTTGTTCGTGACTGCGGTTAGCTCCACTGCCTCATTTCGTGGTTGCGTTTTGCTTCTGGATTCTGTGGTTAGTTTGATAGCGATTACTATTTTGGGTAAACAGACAAAATGCAAGGAAAGTGATTGTTTTGGATCTTTGTGAACTGCGATTTGGTTCTGCGGTTTGGTGGTTAGCGGTTTTGTAATTGTGGTTTGCTCCCGCGGTTTGCGTCTCTCTGCATTTACCTCACTTGCGTTTAACCCATCCTGAGGTTTACTCCTTATTTCGGTTTGCTCCTTGCGTTTACCTCATCCTACATTTACTCACCTTGCGGTTTGCTTATTTTGCGGTTTGCTCCTCTCTGCGGCTACCATACCTGATTTTGCATTTTACTCACCTATGTGTTAATCTCAAAATTGCGGTTATTTGTTCTTAGCGGTTTGCTTACATTTTTTTGCGAGTATCTCTACTTTGGTGGTAATTAACTAAGTTTTGAGATTCGTGTGATAGGTTAATCATTTTGCAATTCGTGAATTGTTGTAACTTGAGTCGTTTCGATTAATCTAATTGTGATCTGACGTTGTGAGTTAACTCTTACGACTTGACTAATCTCAATTGGATATATTGTAACTTGACTTGTCATAACTCGACACTTGGTGCAAACTGTGACTCATCCAGTATCTCTTTCTTAGTTTAAGTTTAATTTGTTGAGTATATCTTCCGGTTTTTTTTGTTGACTTTAGTAAAATCCCTAGAAAGAATTATTTCTCGGTTTAAGTCACAAAAGTTGTAAAATCCCGTTTGAAGACTTTAAGATGTCAACAGTTTTGGATGACATTCAAGTTGCTGGGTCCGATACCCGACCTCCTATGCTAGACAGGACAGATTATGAATCATGGGCACAAAGAATCAGATTGTACTGTTTGTGAAAAGAAAATGGTGAGAACATTCTGCGATCTATTGATGAAGGTCCTATGCAGATGGGTACAACCAGAGATGTTATCTCCACAGCTGAGGATGGATCTGTCACCCATGGAATTGACAGACCACACACTTACAATGATCTCAATGATGTTGAAAAGAAGCGCTATGATGCTGACATTCGAGCCTCCAACATCGTGATACAAGGGTTACCCAAAGATGTGTACAAGCTAATCAACTTCAACACTGAAGCCAAAGCTGTTTGGGACAATGTCAAAATGCTTCTGTCTGGATCAGAGCTGACCAAAGAAGACCGTGAATGTCAATTATATGATGAGTTTGAGCATTTCAAAATGAATCCTGGTGAAAACATTACCGACTAATATGTCAGATTTCACAAGCTGGTTAATGACATGAGAATGATCAGAATGACAATGCCCAACATCCAACTCAACTCTAAGTTTGTGAACAACATGTCACCTGAGTGGGATCGCTTTGTTACAGCAGTCAAGCTCAACAAAGGATTGAGAAATACGAATTATGAACAATTGTTTGCATACCTACAACAACATGAGAAGCATGCAGCATATGATCGTTAATTAAGAGAGAAGCTCAATCCAACTGCCACCAATGACTCACTTGCTTTCATGACTAGTATGTTTCCAACCACTCAACCTGTGTCATAGGTGGATCACTCATCTCTATAGTCATCGGCAGCCATGAACACCCATCTCGACTCAGGGTACTCTCATACTGACAAGATGATTGACAATCTTTCCAATCAAGTGTCTCTACTGGTTCAACATTTCAGGGCTGCACTCCCACCAACCAACAATCAACTCAAAACTTCTTCTAATCCAAGTAATCAGGCTATTGTGGAAGATGCAAGAGTAATGGTGCAGAACGTTCAGGGCAGACAAAATGTGTATCAAAGGAATGCTGTACGGGGTAACTTGCAGAACAGAGCTGGAAATGTGAATCAGGGACAAGGAAGGCAACCAAAATGTTACAACTGTGGGGGTTTTGGTCACATCGCTAGAAACTGCACTCAGCCAAAACGTCCTCAAAACTCAGACTACTTCAAGGAGAAAATGTTGCTCATGCAAGCTCAAGAGAATGGAGTTGTGCTAAATGAGGAAGAATTGGCGTTTATTGCTGGGGATGATGGAAAGACATTTGATGATGATGTGGATGAACAACCAGTTCAGGACTTAGCTCTTAATGATCCAAACATCTTCCAGGCTGAGGATTGTGATGCTTTCGACTCAGATGTTGATGACGAACCCACTGCTCAGACAATCTTCATGGCTAATCTATCATCTGTTGTCACACCCTCACGACAATCTGGTCCCTCCAAATCATCCATCATATCTTAGGTACTGAAATTATATGATAAATGTGCAGTTAATGATGAACAAAAGACCTTCAACGATGTACGACAAAATAATGTGGGTGAATCAAATGAGGCTGATTTGGAAAACATTAATGTTTTCCCAACTGAGCAACATTCGGATCACAACGGTAATTCTGACGTATCTTGTGGAATGTCTTCTGTTGCTTGTGATAATAATGTGATGCATGAACAAAAGATATATAACGAAGTACAACAAACAAACGTTGCTGAATTAGATATTGCTAACCTGGGAAATAGCAATATTGTCCCATATGAACAATATGTAAAGCACAACGTCGAGTCTGTTGTATCAAGTAATATATCCTCTGTTGATGACAATATGTGTGAATTTGATGAGTACACTGTTGTTGCACCTGATGACACTCTGACCACTAGGATTAATATTCTTAAGGATCAAGTTAGGTGTTATGAACAACGTGCAAAATTTGAGCTAACTGGACGTGAGCAAAAAATGAATTGGCAAATGCATGCTTACATTACTGAACAAAACTTAAAGGAAATGGCCTTTAAACAAGAGATTAAATCTTTTCAAAATCAACTTGATCGTACTGTTAAGGAAAAACAGGAAATTCAGGATAGGTTAAATCTTCTAAAGAATGAATTTCAGGAAAAGGAAACTAAACTGTTAAATGAATTTTCCAACCTTAAGCAGTTTAAAAACAAACTTGAAAACAAGTTGTACATTCAAGGCCAAACCTGTCAAACAGCTCAAATGATGGAAAAGCACATTAAATTGCGGGATAAGCATAGTGATAAGGATTTAGTGATGCCTAAAACAAACTACCTTAAGAGCGTTAGAGCCTCTCAACCTGCCCTCTATGATGCTAAGGTTATGCTTACTCCCAATCATGACCCCCCAAATAGTTGGTCTGATAAAGAATTGGATGAACTTGATTCTGCCGATAGAGAGAGATTTGATAAAAAAAAAATGAAGGATCTAAAGTGCATTAAACACCGAGTCATTGTTAAGCCCCATGATTATTATGAACAAAACCGAGTGACTGTTTTTGCACCTCAAACTAAGTTAACACCAGAACAGGTATTTTGGCCTTTAGACGTTGAGAAAATGAAAGCTGAGGAAATTAAGGCTAAGACACCTCAAAAGTTAGATACCCCAACGGTGTATCCCCCCAATACACCAATGCACTTAGTTCAGTTGTCACTTCCAACGCAATGTAAAACTCTTATTAGCATGTACGTCCTTTGTCAAATGTTCACTGATTTTGATAAAACATGCAAAAAGAGAATCACACCAACGGGAATCACTGAGGGTGAACGGGGATTTGAGCTAACCAAAGAGTGTTACTTAACTGAAGTCATCCCATTTTTTAAACTAATCAAAGAACACTTTGAGGGTTTACGACAATCCCTTGATGTTGAGCTAAAGGAAATGAAAGAAGTGTTTAAAAATGTGGAAAATAAGTGTAAACAAAATGCGATAGATCTTCAGCATAGTGAAATTGCCCGGAAAAATATTCTCATCATGAATGACAATTTGATTACTAAATGTATTACACAAGATGTGTTCTATACTGACAGATTCTTCACTTAATGCTTGTCAGTTTCATGAAATGTCTATTGCTATGAATAACCTGCACAATCGCGTTGCTGAGCTTGAGGGGGAGAATTTGAAATTGCATGAAAAAATTCAAAATGATGATCATGACAACATGGTCAAGCATCTTTCTAAACTAGAAGTTGATAATCTTAACTTACAATTAAAATATCAACATTTAGAAGAAAAAATGAAAATATCAAAGGCCAAGACATCTTCTAATGCTCTGAAATTTGATGCATATTTTGAATTAGCAAAAAGGGATGAAAAAATTCAAGCTCACACGAACACGATTCGGTTATTGAGAGCTCAAATTTCCCAATTGAAGTCTCCCATGAATGTTGTGATCGACACCCATAAACCAACGTCTGCAGATTCTCATAACTTTCAACTTCAAAACACAATCAGCTTACTTAGACATGAAAATGATTGTTTTCAAGCTGAAAATTCTAAAGTTAAATAACATTACAAAGAGTTATATGATTCTATTAAGATCACTCGTGATATAACCAATGAAAAGATAACTTCTTTGCTTAATGAAATTGAGAATTTATAGACAAAGGTGAAAGGGAAAATGCCGGTTATTGGAAGTGACAATATCAATTCTGTGGTCTGTGATTGTAAAAAATATGTATGTGAGGCTGTTTTTATTCCTCTTCCCCTTAAGAACAATGAGCTAGTCCATAGTGATTACCTTAGACACCTTAAGAATTGCCTTGACATGACCCGTGAGACCATTGAAGAAGATAGAATGGTGAGACCATCTGATAACGCTCTATATGATATTTGCTTTCTCACCAAACGGTTACAAGAGTTGTTAGAATATGCCATAGGTACATGTCCCAAGATTCCCAACATGCGTGATAGAAATGGCACATCCTCATCTAGGAATTTGAAAAAGCATGTTACATTTGATATACCTTTGGCTAGTTCTGATCATAACACATCATCACCTAGAAACCTAACAACTATGCAACAATCTAATGTTCCCATCGTAAATTCTACAGGAGTAATCAATATTACTAAAGCTAGCGGGTCAAAGCCTAATGGCAATACAAGGAATGATAGGACTATGCCTGCTAAGAGTGATCAAGGGAAGAAAGTAGAAGACCACCTTATGAATAATAAGATTGATTTGAATTAAAAGAATCGTGTTGATTCTAGTATTTGCGTTAAGCGTACTGTAATTAATTCGAATTCTAATGCTACTTGTAAGACTTGTAATGGTTGTTTAATTTCTGGTAATCATGATGAATGTGTTGTATCATTTTTGAACTCTTCTTGTAAATCCTCAGTTTAGTTTGCTAAGACACACAAACTGGAAAACCATACTTGGAAAGCAACAGGAAAAGTTTTTAAAAATGTAGGATATCAGTGGAAACCTACTGGAAGAAAGTTCACTCTGGGAAGCCAGTGCCCATTGACAAACATGCCCGACCCTAAGTCTTTAGCGGTTAAGAAGTGGAAGGCAACTGGTAGAAAATTCCCTTTAGTGACCCAATCCCTTGATATTAAGTCAGTTGCTTCCACTAGTATCGGTTCATCTGTGAGTGCCAATGAAAATACTGATCCTGCATCTCTTAAGTATGTGTGTGCTAACCTATTGGATCCCAATTACACTTGGGGATCCATGTTTTTCAGTTATCCATATCTGTCTGGTTTCAAATGCAGGTCGTACAAATCGTCCTGTGGTATTTGGACTCAGGCTGCTCAAAACATATGACAGGGGATCGCTCTCGGCTCAGAAATTTCGTGAAAAAGTTTATCGGGACAGTTAGATTCGGAAACGACCACTTTGGTGCCATTATGGGGTATGGTGATTATGTGTTTGGTGACAGCGCGATTTCCAGAGTTTATTATGTGGAAGGACTTGGGCATAATCTATTTTCAGTAGGACAATTCTGTGACTCTGATCTCGAAGTGGCCTTTAGAAAACACACATGTTTTGTTAGAGAATTGGATGGAGTTGATCTTCTTAAGAGAAGTCGTGGTACCAATTTGTATACTATCTCTATCAAAGACATGATGCGGTCCTCTCCTATTTGCTTGCTCTCTAAGGCCTCAAAGACCAGATCATGGTTATGGCACCGTCGATTGAACCACTTAAACTTCGGCACCATTAATGAACTTTCTCACAAAGATCTTGTTCGAGGTATGCCCAAATTGAAGTATGAAAAAGATCATCTTTGCTCAGCATGTCAATTGGGTAAAAGCAAGAAACACACTCACAAACCAAAACCCACCAACTCCAACACTGAAGTGCTCCATACCCTACATATGGATCTGTGCGGACCTATGAGAGTGCAAAGCTTCAATGGGAAAAGATATATTCTTGTTATTGTGGATGACTATTCACGATTCACATGGGTGAAGTTTTAAAGATCCAAGGATGAAACTCCCGATATCATTATCAAAATCATCAAGCTGTTGCAAGTAAGGCTCAATAAAACTGTTAGAATCATTCGCACTGACAATGGAACTGAGTTTGTCAACCAACAACTCACTCAATTCTATGAAAGTATTGGCATCAGTCATCAGAAGAGTATTCCTCGAACTCCTCAAAAAAATGGAGTCGTTGAAAGACGGAATCGCACACTAGTTGAAGCTGCTCACACTATGCTGATATTCTCAAAGACACCAATGTTTCTATGGGCTGAAGCTATAGCTATCGCATGCTACACTCAAAATCGGTCATTGATACATCCTCTCCACAATAAGACACCTTATGAGCTGGTGCATCTCAAAAAGCTTGATCTCTCTTTTCTTCGTGTGTTTGGTGCCCTGTGCTACCCAACTAACGATAGTGAAGACTTAGGGAAGCTTAAAGCTAAGGCTGATATTGGGGTATTCGTCGGATATGCGCCAGATCGAAAAGGGTACCGAATCTACAACAAAAGAACCCGACAAATCATGGAAACAATCCATGTCACGTTTGATGAGCTGACAGAGCATACAGCTTCAGGACACACCAGTTCTGGACCCTCGAATAATCTTTTATCTCCTGGACCAATAAGTTCGGGACATGTACAGAACTCCAACCATGTCACTCCTTATCTTCCTCCCACGAGTGAAGAATTGATAATGTTATTTGATCCTATGTTTGAGCCACCTCATGAACCGGTACAATCGGCTGCTGAACCCAATATTATGGCTGTGAATGCACCTCATGATACAAATGGTCCATCTACCTCCATATCTCTTGATCTGGATGCACCAGAATGTAGCAACTCTCAAAATGAATCAAATATACAATCGTCTTCTGAACACCAAGGAGTGACATCTGATAACTCATGGGAAGTCAATCCTTTTGCACCACCTGAGGAAGAACCATTTGAAAATGTTTTTGCACCTGAATCCTCCAACGAAGCACCTTCCTCAGAAGAGTCAAACAATGCTATATCAGTTCACTATCCTCAACCTCATGAACATCTCAGAAAATGGACAAATGATCACCCCATTGACAACATCATAGGAAATCCCTCACGAATTGTGTCCACCAGAAAACAACTTGCCACTGATGCTTTGTGGTGCTTCTTCAACTCCGTCTTATCCAAAATCGAACCCAAAGACTTCAAGGATGCTCTAACAAAAGTATCTTGGTTCACTACAATGCAAGAAGAAATCCATGAGTTTGATCGTCTTGATGTATGGGAATTAGTACCACCACCTGAATGCGCAATGATCATTGCTCTCAAATGGATTTTCAACGTTAAGCTTGATGAGCATGGTGATGTGTTGAAAAACAAGGCTCGATTAGTTGCTAAGGGATACAGTCAACAAGAGGGTATTGAATTTGAAGAATCGTTTGCACCTGTCGCTCGTATCGAGGCCATTAGAATCTTTCTTGCCAATGCTGCCAGGAGTAACATGATTGTTTATCAAATGGATGTTAAGACTGCCTTCCTGAATGAGGACTTAAAGGAGGTGGTTTATGTTACTCAGCCTGAAGGTTTCGTGGACCTAGCAAGACCAAATCATGTATATCGCTTAAAGAAGGCACTCTATGGTCTCAAACAGGCTCTGAGATCTTGGTACGACACACTATCCAAGATTCTCCTTGCAAATCGATTTACCAAGGGTGTAGTTGATCCTACCTTGTTCACTAGGAAGACTGGAAACAACCTACTTCACGTTCAAATCTATGTTGATGATATTATCTTTGCGTCATCAGACTCCAATGAATGTGCTTTGCTAAGGAAATGAGTTCCAAGTTTCAAATGTCTATGATGGGACAAATGTCTTTCTTCTTGGGGTTGCAGATCTCACAAAATCCGAGCGGCATCTTTAATAATCAAGCCAAGTATGCTAGTGACATCCTTAAGAAGTTTGGTTTTGATTCAAGTGACACGGTTGATACACCCATGGTTGAAAGATCCAAACTTGATGACGACTCAGCAGGAGTATCCATTGATCAGACCAAATACAGAAGCATGATTGGATCTCTTATGTACCCCACAACAAGTAGGCCATACCTTCTTTTCGCAGTATGCACGTGTGCCAGATATCAATCCAAGCCCACCAAAAATCACTTGGAAGCAGTCAAGAGAATATTCAGGTATCTCCAAGGGACAATTCACATGGGTCTTTGGTACCCTAAAGACAATGCAATGGCTCTTACGGCCTCCTCTGATGCTGATCATGCGGGGTGTCAAGATACTCGCAGAAGTACTTCCGGAGGTGCTCAATTCTCGGGTGAGAAACTTGTCAGCTGGTCATCCAAAAAGCAGATGTGCACTTCGATATCATCCACAGAAGCTGAATACATTGCCATGTCCTCGTGTTGTGCTCAAATTTTGTGGATGAGATCGCAGCTATCAGATTATGGGTATGACTTCAACAAAACCCCAATGTATTGTGATAACAAAAGTGTCATTGCCCTGTGTTGCAACAACGTCCAACACTCCAGAGCCAAGCATATTGACATTCGCCATCACTTCATCAGAGAACAAGTGGAGAAAGGGATAGTGGAACTCTACTTTGTGAGGACAGAGTTTCAGCTGGCTGATATATTTACAAAGGCTCTTTCTCGAGAAAGATTTCAGTTCATTCTTCCACGACTTGGGATGAAGAGCCTCACTCCAGAAACTCTTTAGTCACTCCAGGAAGAGAATGACGATTGAAGGATTGGCTTCACATATCCTTGTACATAACTTGATTCAAAAAGAAAAATAGAAAATTATAAAACCTATAAAAACCATAAAAATCTGAAAAATCATAAAAAATCCAAAAATATTCTTCTCACGACATGTCTCTTGTGTAATCAATATTATGTACGTTTCTAGAAATGTCATTCAATAATGACACGGAATCATACATATGCTTGAGCAAGAGTTTTTCGGTTTCAAATAAAGTTTTTTCTAAAACATGTCGTTTCTCAAAATATTCCTCAAAATTATGGCTTGTAGTCATTTCAGGCTGCAACCTGGACTTCAAAATTATGGCGTGCTATTACTTCAGATAGCAACCTGCTTTTCAAAATGGGGAAAATACGTCACCAAAAAGACGGTTGTTCTTTTTACCGGGTGAAGTTCACCTGGGCATGGATTACTTTATATCCATGTTTCCTCGATCTAATGTACGCTTCAGTGCATTATTTCTTGATAAAGAAGAGAAATCTTCTTTTTATCGCCAAATACTTTCCTTTCTATGATTTTTCCGGAAAGTATTTGTGCAAAACTTGGTGGTACCATGAGATTTTGATTGAAAATCAAACTGAATCTAAATTTTGATAAAAATTTTCACTCAATCAATGACTTCAAAATTTTATGATAAAATTTCAGTTTTAACATCCGTCATTGATTGAGGGGGAGAGTGATTTCTCAAAATTTTATGTATCATCAAAACTCTCCACTTTGTACCAAAACCTTGCAATAATACACTTTGTGATGTTTATGTGTCAGAATGAGAAATTTTCAAAGAGTTTTCGTTAAAACTTCAAATTTTTTGTAAACTCATCAAATCTGACACATAACAACCTCCCTCACAGATTGAGGGGGAGCAAGAAAAAGGTTCCTCTTTTATAAGAAAATATTAAAACAGACCGCATTTCTCTCCCAAACGTTTTCTAACTTATTTAAATCAATTGAGATCCAAAATCTCGAAAGATTTGAAATTTTTGATTGGGTGAGAGAATGTGATTTAAATATGAAATCTGATAATCAAATGTGATCTTTTGGACTGAATAATAGGCTCCCACATATGTGCTAAACTCTTTCGAATATCGACGCACATATTGAGGGGGAGCAAAAGGCGTTTGTGGAAGTAATACCAAAGACCGACCATTTATCTTTATGCATGGAGTTATAAGGATGGTTAATGTTAGGTATGAGTTCCCATGATCCACCAGAACTGGAAGGATCTTCCCAGGGACAATCCATAGATAGATTAGATGTCCTTAGGAATGATTGAAAAAAAGGAGAAAAGTGAAAAGGGAAGAGTGCGGACTGAGATAGAGCTGGGACTGGAACAAACCCAACAAGGTTCTAGTGATGAAGTCTCGGTAAGCACTGAAGGGGTTGAAGAATGAAAAAGAAATGAAATGTGAAAAGGGTGAAAAGAAATAGCCCTCCAAATATTCAACCTTAGGGCAGAAACCGGGTTCAACTTCATATGCTACTGGTGGTTACTAAGGTAACACTGGTATTGAAGACAAGTCGTCATGGACCCAGTGACGCACTGCACTAAACTTCCCAACCACTCAAGTTCTCTTAAAAGAGCTTGTTTCAATCTCACGGGGAACCCTATGTAATGTATCGACCGCTCATTGCGAGCCATGTTGGTACCTAAACAGGAGACGCCTCCCCAGTCTCCAGGAGCGGATCAAAACGCACTATTGAGTATAGAGCCAAAGAGATCATCCATAAATCTCAATAGGACACAATTCTAAATATGCTTATTGTTTCATACAATGTGGAAAGTAAGATAAAATATTTAGAGTCCTACGCATTATCCTTGTGGCATTGCCAGAATATCCGAGTGATATGATAAATATTCACAATGAAGATGGAAATCCTTCTAGAGCGAACATCACTCAAGCTCTTGGTAGGTAACATGTGAGATCCATCTTGGATCAATGATCAAGTGACAAATGGAAAGCAACAATGGTGCGATTCAACATTGAATCAAACTTGTTCCAGGTTATAGATTGACGGATACTTTTGCAAAAACCTTTCAATGTGCTCACAAACTAATTTTCGAGCACATTGATTGTGTATAATCTTTCAAACAAAAGTATTTTTGATGGAAATGTGATTCAAATCTTAAAACTCTCGTCGTGTCCCAAAAATGATTATCATAGGACACGCGAGTGATTTCTATAAATCAATTTCTCATCAATCCGTGAATGGTTATTCACCGATTCACTCTATCGTGTTGTCTGCTTTGAGACGTTCCGGTATGAGAACATGCTTAGTATGAAGATTCTGAAGTGGATTCTTTGGAAAATTCATCACTACAAGCTGGAAATTCCTATCAAGGAGAGTCGTCTTTAAAAGAGACTCTACCTGATCACAGGTCGGTTTTCGCAAAACCGGAGGGTAGTCTGTCCTCGTAGAACGAATGACAAAGCCATATTCGTTCTCTATCTTTATTGCTAACTGTTTTATTTCAGGGACACATATAAAGATGGAGTTGATGGTCCCTATTTCCAGCTGAATCGGGTGAATCCATACCTCATGCTCATACATCCTACTCGCTGTCAATGATGATCATTAAAGTTAAAGTGACTACCAACAGCGTTTCCGCAACTCTGATGAAAAGTCTCTCAATACAGAAGGGTGTGAGCATGACGGTCCTAAAGTCACTACGTCACATGAAGGCAATACTACTAAGGATGAGCCTGGAGATTTACTGTGGCTGATGATCTCAAAGAAAGCTCAAAGATCACAGACTTCAAAGGAACTCAATTCACATAATCATTGCTTGATGTACAAAGTGTGCTGAAAAGTGAAAATCAGAATCTACGAGCTACAAAGACTAAAGAATGCTTGAAGATCAAAGAGCTTAATTTACAAGGTGACCTCGCTTAGGGGGAGATTGTTAGGAATACAAATATTCCTGTAAAAAACTCGGTCACCTAATTAATGTAATAGCATTAAGTTAGCTCGTAGTTAGTTTAATTATTAGTTAGAAGTAGTTTAAGAAACATCGTGGAAGAAGGACGGATCTTTACCCACTGTATGCCTGATCCACAGCCCGGGTGTGGGCGTTTTTATTTCTTGTATAAATACCCCTCTCCCACCAAGGGAGAGGGTTGGACCTTCTCATTCTTACTAATCTAATATATCATTTTCTCTCTCAAGGTTTCAAGTTTTCTTTCTTCTTATTCCTCTTTTAAACCATACGCCACACATACCACAAGTATCATCATGTTTGTGACTTAGTTACTACCCTACAACTAAAGGTGTCATTCTTTAGAAATATTCTTCAAAGGACCATAACTGACAACTTCTGAAACTTGGAGGACTGAATATGACAATCTCTTGAAACTTCAATAAAGGACCATTAAGACAAATCTTAAATTTCTGAGGGCTTCTTTAGGCTTTGTAGGCTTAGCATTGACTTTCATTGACTTATCTACACTCATTCCACTCTCGTGCTCGTTTTTGCCGGTTTCCGTTTGTTTTTCATCATTTTTTGAAATATCCATTCATGCACATTCACAATCACAAAAACACACTTTCTTTGGCGTTTTGGGTTAGTTTTTGGATTACTAAGTCTCATTTTGGTTAAGAAAAGGTGAGTAAATAAGTACTCACCAGAGACAATCAAAGTTGATAGCGGCTAGTTCCCTACGAATATTGGTTCCTTCTAAGAAAGACGGGTCAGTGGTTCTACCCTCATGGACATAGAGTTTTTCAAAGGCCTTAAAAACTTTGACTTGAGTGGGAGTTAAGTCTTTGATTTTGTGGTGTTTGGGAAGATAGTCAAGGGTTCCTTTGTGATCATAATGAGTAGCGGGAGGCATATTGGTTCCTAGAAATACAAATATCACATTTTAGTCTAAGTTAATGATGATTTCAATGTTGAAGTTCTAGTGTGTACCTATATGCAAACAATGTGGAGGTGCGGTTATCTCGACTCATTTCAATGCTCAAAACATTTTATCATGCAAATTTTGTTGTAAAACTAAAGATAACCCAAACACTCCTAATTCAATGTAGCTTCGATTGAATGTACCCAAAAATACATATTAGTTATGTATTTCCTTTAACATTCAAGAGACATTATGCAAATTATATTTTAAACATAATGTTTTTATTTTGTATCAACAATGTAAGAAAAAAATATTTTTCCTAGTTGTGAGAAGTATTTTTGCAAAAATTTGACATGTGATGTTTGGTAAACATGATAATGTTCTACAAGATGCAATTCCTAACCAAGGGAAAACATGATTAGTTTTGTTTACAACAAATACTCTACATGATTTCTTAAGTTAATGCATAACCCCAAGTTTTTAGTTTTTGTGCATAAATAGAATTCCTAGACACGGATCAGGAGTGTAATTATGTTTAGAATACTTACAATGATGATAAGAGAGCAAGGAGGATGAAGGAGAGACCTAACTTTCGTGTGTGGTGGAGTTGTGAAGTGAATAGTAACTGATAATGTATTATGGTAAAGGGATAAGGGGGTGTTTGGTCTAATATTTAAATATAAAACAGCCTAGAGGTTTGGCGGACTGGGCGGAACCAAAAAGAGGGTTCTGCCAGTTCAGTCAAAGGGTTCCGCCAGGACTGCAGGAAAAATCAAAATGGATTTGTTTTGATTTTTACAATTTTATTCTAATGTTCAAAACTACAATGTAGGTTCCATAATGTAACACCCCCATTTTTCACTGATCGCAACGGATAAAGTGTTTGGGGTATTACTCATGGAAACAAAGACAAGATAATAGAAAATGACTCGAAAAGAGACGTTTTTGAAAAAAAGGTTGTTATCATTCATTTATTCATCAGAGTTTTTACAGTAAAAGATATACTTTTACCAAAAGAGAGGTCCCTAAGATACGTTTTATGATACAAAATTGATGAATGGTAACTATTCTGGACGTCCTCATGTACAGTGGTTCTCCGTGCCAGGGTTCCTATAGTGCCTAATTACCTAAGATAACATGCTTAAAAGTCAACACGTATGTTGAGTGAGAGTCATAGGTTTAAAAAGTTAAAGTGTAAATACAAATTCCACATAGTTCAGCTTAAACTCTATGTGTGGAAAAGGGTTAGTGTTAGAAAGAAGGTGTATTGCACTAAGCTCATGAACCACACGTTAAGGATCCGGGTCATGGGGTCTACAGACCAAACCATGAGGGGATGGGAAGGATAACTTGCCAAAGTTAAACCTTCAGTGGGTTCAAATATAGTACTTATTGGTACCACCTAGTGGGGTGTTAATACCAACGGGAGTTGTCAAACTCCAATAGATCTATCAACTATATTCGCGTTCGTTTGGATAAAACCTTCCAAACGATTAGATTCGTGAATTTTGGTTATGTAATGATGGCCGTTAGTTTACTCGTGCAATAACCAGAGCAAAGACTTGTATTTGGTTTTAAAGCATGTATCCCCCTCACAGGGTTTGTAAAACATTTAAAAAGCATTTAAAAAGGTGTGAGGCTATGAAAACTCACCTGAGTCTCTAGCTAATTTAAGTAGGGGTTTAGACAACTTACTCACGTATCCTGGGGTAGTGTGGGTGTGCGTATGTCAAGTCTTAGTCTAGGTTTTCTTAACAAATTACTATTTAGGTTTTTATATATAACATAACACTGTTCAGGCCATTGTAATTCAGAAGTATATGACTCCTCACATGAAGCTCCCTACTATTGTATTATGTGATCAGCATAATACCGTTCGGGCCATCATAATTCAGAAGTTAATACTCCTCACACAAAGTTCCCTGTTAATGAGTTATGTTGTTATTAGGGTTTAGTTATGACATAACACCGTTCAGGCCATCATATCTCAGAAGTATATGCAATAATCATTCGAGAAGTCATGGCACTTTAATTCGTAAACCCAACAAACTCGTCAAAACGAAATATCCACATATTACTCCTCGCATGAAGCTCCCTAGTATTGTGTTATGCTTCTAACTCAAATAGGTTTTTATATTTTATGAAAATAGTCCATTTTTACCCTTTATATATATATATATATATATATATATATATATATATATATATATATATATATTTACGTTTTCTACCCTAAACTTATAAAATTATAACAAATAGGCATATAACTTTCTAACTATTGCATATTTAGTCCCTAAACTATCATATTTTAAAGAAATAACACATATAGTTCCTACATTATACTAATTTCTATTATTTACTCTATTTACCCTTATATTTATACTATTTGCAGTTTTAGTCCTTTTAGTTTTATATTTGTTTTATTAGTTTATTTCAAGGTTTAATATATTGCAAATTTAGTCCTTACACTAATATCTTCTAGGATATGTCAAAAACAGTCCCTCGACTTTATAGTTTTAGGAATTTACAATATATACCCCTATGCATGTAATATTTTGCAAAACTAGTCCTAAATGTATATAATTCTAATTCTAGCATGGCAATCTAGTTTCTAAGCTTATATCTAACTCATATAAGTTCAAATAAGCCACATAATGCAAATTATATCAAGTAGGAAAGCTATATAACACATAAACATGAAATTCGACCTAAAACTAGGGTAACGAGAGTAAACATGCATGCATGGCAATATACTAACTATCTAAAGCATATACTAAGTATCTAAACCTATTCTAAGACTAATTGGACATAAATTAAGGGTTACCTAGGTCGGGGGAGGGCTGAACAAAGGTTCTAGGGTTTCCCTTTGGTTTGCACGACTTCAAAACACAACACAACCAACCAAGGCCTAGCTACACGTTTCCTATTGCTTATAACCACTTGGTATTACAGAAATATGAGGTAGAGAGGGAAAGGAGAGGCATGAGGAAGAATGAGAGGATGAGGGGGTATTTATAGGTCTCGTATAGGCGGTTTGAGGTGAAATGGATGCCTAGGTGTCGAGCAGGGGGGGGGGGGGCTGAGCAAGCATGGCTATGGGGTGATGTGGTGATGCTAGAAGGTGACAAGGACGAGCTATGGTGGTAGCTAGGGGGCTGAGTAGGCCGGTTGTGGTGGTGAGAAGCCATGAAAGGCGGTTCGAGCCAAGAAGGTGACAAGGAGGTGATGCACCTCCTAGCTTGGGTACTTGGAGGTGCTAGGGTGCTAGCTTATTCATATTAAGGTGCTAGGGTGGTTGCTTGTTCATATTAAGGTGCTTAAGTAGTATAGTTTAGGTGTTTAGGTTAAGTGTTAATCTACTTTTGTTTTATAAGTGTTTAGGGTTTTATCTATGTTTTAGTATCTTAATTAAGGTCTTAATGATGTTTAGTAACTATTAGTAGCTTATACTAAGTGATGGTAGCTTATGGTAAAGTTTTAACCTAGTTTTGACCTAGTTTCGGGAAGTTATGACCTAATTAAGGTTTTGTGCTTATATGACTTGTACCTAAGTTTCTAGGGGTTGTACTATATCCTAAGGGTTCTAATATATCCTAAGGTATCTATTCTAACCTATATCTAAGTTCTAAGCACTTTACATGTAAGTTCAGATAGGCAGTTAGGGTTGTAAAACTAATTGGAAACACGTAGGTGCATTTAGGGCTTTCTAACAAGTATAGAGTAGTATAGTACTAGTTTTCTTAGTGAAAATATGTTTATTACCTTGACTTGACATACTATGATGTTTACATCAAGTAAACATAGTAGTGGTTAGCATAGGTGGATACGTGAGCTTGTTTGAGGGTTAGTTAGGTTATAATGATATATTAAAGCAAAAATTTAACTCGGGAAAATCCTATAGGCATTTCTAATCCTAGTGTGCTCTAATAAGGGCCTAAGTTAAGTTAGTAAGGCATTTCTAATCCTAGGGTGCTAGTGAGGGCCTAATCTAAGTTAGTAAGGTATTCTAACCTAAGGGGAAGTTAGTGGTTTGTGACACATAAGCCTTAGTCCAAGTATAACAAGATTAAATGGTTCTCGTTTAAGAGGTTTTGTGAGAACGTCAGCAATGTTGTCTTCTGAGGATACTTTCTCGATAGAGATGTTTCCTTTTTGAACATTATCACGAATGAAGTGATGACGAATTTCAACATGTTTAGTATGAGCATGTTGGACTGGATTCTTGCTAAGGTCGATGGCTCCTTTGTTGTCGCAAAGAATGGAGATGTCGTTTAGTTGAATTACGTAGTCGACAAGAGCTTGCTTCATCCAAGGAGCTTGTTGACATGCTTTTCCGGCGGATACGTATTTGGCTTCAGTTGTTGAGATAGCGAGAGCTGTTGGTTTCTTAGAGAACCATGAGGTGAGACAATGTCCAACAAAAGTACAAATACCACTTGTGCTTTTTCTATCAACATAGTCACCAACATGGTCCAAGTCGGCATACACTATGGTTTCTACTCCCGTTCCTTTGGGATACCATAATCCTAAATGTGTAGTACCTTTAATGTATATAAATATTCGTTTTACGGCTTCAAGATGGGTTGTTTTAGGATCTTCTTGAAAACGAGCACATAGACAAACACTAAACTTAATGACGGGTCTACTAGCCTTGAGATAGAGTAGACTTCCAATCATTCCTATATATTTAGTGTTATCTACGGATTCTCTTTCCTCATCCTTGGTGAGTTTAGTTTCCGAGGACATAGGCGTTTTAATTGGTTTTGAATCTTCAAGACCAAAATTCTTAAGCATGTCTTTTATGTATTTAGATTGGTTAAAGAATATCCCATCTTCTAATTGTTTAATTTGGATTCCCAAGAAAAAGTTGATTTCTCCCATCATACTCATCTCAAACTCGTCATGCATGATTTTTGAGAAATCGTCACATAATTCTTGACAAGTTGATCCGAATATGATGTCATCAACATAAATTTGGACTATGATAATATGTGAATCTTTCTTCTTAGTGAAGAGAGTATTATCAACTAAGCCCATCGCATACTTATAGTCAACTAGGAAGGTCTTAAGTCGAGCATATCACGCTTTTGGAGCTTGCTTAAGTCAATATAAAGCCTTTTTAAGTTTGTAAACATGATTAGGATTTTCAAAATCGGTTAAGCCTAGGGCTTGAGCAACATAAACTTCTTCATTTATAAAGCCATTTAAAAATGCACTTTGACATCAATTTGAAAGAGTTTAAAATCATGTGCGCATGCATATGCAAGTAAAATCCTAATAGACTCAAGCCTAGTAACCGGAGCAAAAGTTTCATCGTAGTCAATGCCTTCATGTTGATTGTAACTTTGTGCTACTAGCCTAGCTTTGTCTCTAGACACTATACCATTTACATCCATTTTATTTCGAAAGACCCATTTTATTCCAATTATTGTTTGACTCTTTGGTTGTGGAACTAATGTCCAAACATCATTTCTAACAAATTGGTTTAATTCTTCTTGCATAGCTATGACCCATGATTCATCTTTTATAGCCTCGTTTAAATTTTTCGATTCAATGGTTGACACAAAACAAAAGAAATTACTTTCATTTTGGACTTTTGATCTTAAGGTTCTTTTATTAGTTTTTCCTATGACAATATCTAATGGATGACTTTTAGATTCTTTGAGATTTACAATTTCCTTGTTTAATAGTTCATCTTCCTTATCATTGTCTAAGTTGTCTTTATTTTCAACGACTTGACTTTCAACTAAGTCATCATCTACCAAAGGTGATGTCTTAGAGGGAGGTGGACTTTCGTTGAATGTTACTGATGAGGCGAAAAATGAACCACTTTTAGGGGGTCATTTAAGCACGGAATTGAATTTATTTGATCAAATATTGCCCTAAATCGTTCCTTTTGTGCTTTTAGGTACTTTGGTAGAGAAATCTGGAAAAGGAAGCAATTCGGACGTTTTTGGAGCATAAAAGTGAAAAAAATGCCAAAGTCTTAATTTTCCTTGCTGGGAACAGTAGGTGACGGCGTCAAGAAGGAAATTCTGACGGCGGCAACAGTAATTTCCATGACGACCCAGTAAAGAATTGAAGGCGTCACGAAGTAGGGCGTCAAGAGTAAAATGCATGACGGCCTGGAAACACATAACACATGACGGCGTCAAAAGTAGATCAAGGCAGTCCGAGAAGTATTTTGGCGGCGAGATGACGGCGTCACCAATTTGTTCTTGACGCCGTCAGACCCTATTTCCTATATATAGTTTTCTAATTTTTACACATAAAAAAAGAGAAGTTTTGGAGAAACCCTAAGGCCGAACTTAGTACGAATTTTACAGGTTTTTCAAGGGTTCTCAGCCCTTGATCCCTTTCATGTGTAATTGAGATAAGTATTCTTTTAATTCAATCAATATGTCTATGTGTTGGTTGTCTATATCTTGTTCTTGTCTTAATTCCATCATGCTAGGCTAGATCTATCTTGTGTTTGCTTGGATCTAATGAAACCTAGATGTTAATTATGTGTTGATTACTTGTTTATAGTTGTATTGGATGAATGATTTCGATGTTAGGCTTAAGAAAACTGGCAGATCTCCAAATGGTAAAATGCTTGAACGTCTTAGGAAACATGAACTGACGTGCACTAGGTTTTATTGGTTGTATTTAATGCATGAGTAAATTCTAATGATCCCATGTTAGGAGCTTCTTAATCGGCTCGACATAGGAGTGAAGTAGGCACTCATAGGATTGGGGAATTAAATGCGCCACCCCATGAATGGTATTAAGGAATACAATCCGTCATCCACGCAACTATAACAAGTAATTAACGTGTAAAAGATATCTAGGGAGTAGTGAAATCTAAGTAAACACAACTTCTCCACTTATTGCTCACAACCTTAGTTTAATTTAGTTTATTTTCATTTTTAGTATTTTATTTTGATTGCATCTTAGTATTGGGTTAGTTGACTAGCAACTAATTCCGCCCAAATCCTTCAAACCCGAGATTTTTACTTGCTTTTCATAAAATATAAAAAGACAAAAATAATCATCCCTCATCTTTAGCACTAGTATTTAGATTTTCTAATCCTAGCGACACTATTCCTAGCTGAACGATCAATCCCCCGGTACTTGTCACTATACTATACTACAATGATCAGGTACACTGCCTGGTGGGGGTTGTAAGCTTCTCAAGATCCCTTGAGAGGTAAAGCCTGGTGCGATTCCCACGTATCAAGTTTTTGGCGCCGCAGCCAGGGGAATAGTTATTGTCTAGGTTAGAATCTCTTTTTATTAGGTCTACTTGCTAGATTCCTTTCTAGTAAGATTTTATTTTTATTTTTAGGTTTTCTTTAGTCTATCTTATTTCTTTGTTTTTTTGATCGTAACTCTTCACCACCCGACATCATGGACGATGGGAACATCTTTGAACCCGTCATCCCACCACAACAAAACCCACCACTAGAACCTCTTAGGCCCCGAACCTTAGGAGAGTATTCCCGACCTAGCCACCAAGGCTACCGAAACACCATTGAGCTCACCGGAGCCAATGTGACCCCCTTGCGATCCGACACCATCCGGTTGGTGCAAAGCGGATGTGCATTCCATGGACTTCTTTCCGAAGATCCAAACCAACATCTTAAGGACTTCCTTAAAATCGTAGATTCCATAGACTTAGATGTTGAAACTAGAGAGACAACCCGATTACGCCTATTCCAATTCTCTCTACGGGATCAAGCTAGTCAATGGCTTGACGTTAACCCGCGGGATCCATCACCACATGGGATGATCTCACCACTCGTTTCCTTGCTCAATTTTTCCCACCAGGGAGAACTACTAAGCTTAGAAATGACATCTTGATGTTCCAACAACGTCAAAATGAATCTCTTTATGAAGCATGGACTCGTTTCAAGGACTTACTCCAAAAAGTCCCTCATCATGGCATAGATCTTTGGCTCCAAGTCCAAATCTTTTATGACCATATCGATCTCTCCACGAGGTGAGCCATTGACCAATCGGCCGGTGGTAAGCTACGTGATCTAGGTGCGGAACAATCATAGGAACTCATAGAAGATCTTGCTCTCTATGACAACGAAAGTTGGAATGATCCCCGTGATTTGAACAAAACGGTCAAGGCAATATCTTTGCCTTCGAATAACTCTAGCACTCCCGACCGTAGGATCATGGAACTTGAGGACCAAGTCAAGTTTCTCATGAAATCTTACGAAGCTCCTAAGCCTTCAAGCTAAGTGAACAAAATCACTTCTTCATGCGAATTATGTAGTGGTCCCCACGACACTCGTGATTGTGTGGAACTCCCCGGAACAGCTTTTGCGGACTACGCATCCACGCATACCGATGAAGCGGGAGATAAGTGGTACACTTTCAAGCCCGAGCCAAACCCTTACGGTGATTCATTCAACCCCTCTTGGAAAAATCACCCAAACCTTAGGTGGAAACAAAATCAACCCAATTCTTCCAATCCGCCTAATCGTTACCGACCAAACGGTCCACCCTCCAACCGTACTTTCAACAACAATCCTTCTAACAACTATGGTAGTACCAACAATCTTGAAGGATTGATGTCAAAGTTCATGGCATCTCAAGAAGCCCACATGTCAAAGTTTGAAGCCGATTTCAAACAAAAGTAAAGCGAGATGACCACCAAAATTGATGCATTGTTGAAAGTTCTCAATGACCGAGAAATGGGAGCACTCCCAAGCGACACGGTCAAGAATCCGAAACTAAACGTTAATTCCATATCTTCAGTTTCGTCACCCACTTCGTGTCCACAATACTACTCGGTTAAATCAACGAGCACGTGTTTCAAACAAAACCAAATTCTTCAAAAGGACCAATCAAGTAAAACACCCGATATAGAACCGGTCAAAGGTATAGTTGAAACACCTCCTACGCAAGACCTTGACGATGAATTCAAGGAACTTCACCTTGAACGCCCCGTCATTGATGTCTTAGCTCGTGCTCCTTACTATAGTGCCCTCCTAGAAAAATATGAGAAGTTTAAACTAGGTAAAAATGGGACCGCCTTCGTTCAAAACAAGTTGCCTAAAAAGCTTGATGATCCGGGTATATTTGTTTTGCCTTGCAAGATAGGAAGATCCGAAGCTTTCGACACACAAGCCGATTTAGGGTCAAGCCTTAACTTGATTCCCTTATCCTTATTCACCGCTCTTAAGCTAGGAAAGTTAGAGGAAACGGAGGTATTGATAGGGCTAGCGGATGGGAGTATTGCCCACCCGGTTGGAATGATTAAGGATGTAGTTGTTCACGTAGGAAGGTTAACTATATTAGCGGATTTTCACGTCCTAGACATGGTTAGTGACACTACATGCCCATTATTGGTAGGAAGAGGATTTTTAGCAACCGCTAGCGCCATGATAGATTGTAAGGAGTCTAAGATAGCGGTAGGTGAAGGCGATACTCGGTCGGTGTACGATGTAAAGAAGCATAGTTATGATTGTGATGATGAACCGACACCGCATTGGGTAGAGATGAATAGGAGACCGTCTAGATATGGACCTTGGATAGAAAGGAACTTTATAGGTCCTCAATGCCCATTTTAACTAGAAAAAGATTTCGTTGAAAAGACACATTCGGTAGAACAACTCATAGCTAGAGATGAAGAGCTAGATCCCTTTGAGGACCCCTTAGTCTTTACGAAGATGATTGAATTCTTAAGCATAATGCCTATTAATATAGAGATGAATAAGTGGAAAAGAGAGGGAGACAAGTGTGAATGGAGGTGGGACAAGCCACCTAAAGAAGGTGACAGATCATGGCATATGAGAATGACTTTGTATGATCCGGATGGAGAAAAGTTTGAAAGGTCATACCATACTAAGGAAACCGATAGGAAGTTGAAACCTAAGTTTGATCCCAAAGATGTCCTCAATGAGGAACTCACCCGTATCACGTAGTAACCCATGACCTTGAGTCTAGCTACAAGACTCGTAAATAAAGAAAAGCGCTTCTTGGGAGGCAACCCATGTTTTGTGTGATTTTATTTTGTTTGTTTGTTATTTGCTTCCGTATGCATGCTTTATTTTTATTGTTGGCAGATCATGTTTCTCAATTAAATAGTGGAAATATTTTACTTTGTTGTTTTGGCCTAGTCTTAACTCCACCTAAAAGTATTTTTGCAAAAGATAAGTGTAAGGGGAAACCCCAAATATGTTTTCAAGAAACAAACCGATCATGATTCTCCACAATATTAAATGAACATGTATATTTGTATTTGTTATAGTCAAATGCTTGTATTGAGTCATAATGAAGTTTTGCAGGATTTTCCAGGAAGTAGGACCAAGTTTTTCCAGAAATTTTCCGGAAACTTAACATAAGAATTTCTGCAGGTCACTTCTGACGGCGTCACGAGTTAACTCTTGACGGCGTCACGTGTAAAAATCTGGAAATTTTACCGGTTTTGTTTTTCTAACGGAGTCTTATGGTTTTTGTGAATTATTAAGTTTTATAATCTCCAGGAAATCTGCAAACTTCATTCCACAAGCATTATATCTTATTTTGTTTTCTAGGATTTAGTAACTTATATAGGTTGCCGCCGATTTTATGCGAGGTTGTCTTGTCTATTTTCTCAGGATTTACAGGTTATGTATGACAAGAAGATGATTTATATTCTGGAAGGGAAGCTTTGATTGTTCATTTTCTTGGAGGAAGATTTAACCTGGCCAACTTATTATCCATACCGATCGAATCAGGGGAGTATTTGATTTCATTCTTTTTACTTTTTCACTTTTACATTCTTTACTTGAACATTGGGGACAATGTTCATCCTAAGTGTAAGGGGAGGGTAAAAAGATGATATCTTACATATGCACTTTCGCTTGAGTTTGTTTTGTTTGATAGTAGATGTGTAATAAAACTATGAGAAATACTTGTTAGTGCAATTTTAGCGCCAAATTTAAAATTTTTTACAACATTTAGGAGTGAAACTTTAGCCATAGCAAGCGTCTCATGGATAGGAGATTGTATGACTAGCACATAACCGTATATTCAGAAAAATTTTCCACCCAAATATGTGAGGTTCGCCTTTAGATTTGATAGGAAAAGCATTTACTATTAGTGCTTATGAGTGTACCGGTAGCATTTTGATTCTAGAACTTGCGTTAGTGATGCATCCCTAGACTGCTAGTGAGACTACATTCGTGTAGTAGGATTTACTACATCATAAGAGGCATTATGATCACCCTTGTGTTAAACCCGTATCATAATTACTTGACCATTTAAGTCATATTACTTGGCTAGTTAAGTCAACTAATTTTTCCCACATCTTAGCGTTGTACTCATTTTTAGTACACGAAACCCCTAGTACACCCCTCCGAGCCTATCTTTTCATTTCTAACTTTAAGCATTTTACTTAAAGGAAGAATTTGTTACACCCCACTTAAATGTACACCCAAATCGCCTTAGCCTTCCGTGTATGCGCTCATTTTTAGTGCATTATTGTTATTTGTTAAACCCTAAGTTAATTATCTAATTGATTACATGGTTGCTAAGTCGAGTCATATCTTTGTACATATTGTTTTAGGACGATTGGGACTCATGGGTAAAGTACTTATTTATGGAGTAATGGGGAAGAACATCATATATTACCCCCATATGTGCGTTAATCTTAAAAGTGCTCCAAGTGTTTTGATTTTCTTAATTCGAGTCATTAGATTAGTTTATTGTAAAGTATGTAAAGATTCAAGTGTAAGGGGAATGTTCATTCCCTATGATGTATTATTTTGGATGGTAGGGTAAGAGTGTATGCAAAAAAAAAAAAAAAAAAAAAAAAAAAAAAAAAAAAAAATTGAAAAAATCAAGAAAAAGAAAAAGAAAATAGAAAAAGAAAAAGAGAAAAAAACATACGGACTACCATCCCTTTTTATTCTATGTTCATTTTATGTTTTTGTTATTTTTCATTTATTAGCTTAAGTCGAGTCTAGTCTTGGCTTAGCAATGAAATATTGTACATGTAATTAACCAAGATTGTTAACTCGCCACCAGTAAAAACTTCCTTTATCCAACAAAACCGTGTATTTCATATCCCTACACCTAACGTTACAACCCTTTAAAAGACCTCTTTAATAGTTTATCCTAGGTGCTTACGCCATGTGGTGGAGGTTTGATCCTTTCCCAAGCCTATGGTAATCTATTTTGCTATGACAGGTAGTGAGAGATATCTTCCGTTTCCATATTGTAATTTATACTTTATTACACCCGAGAGATGTGAGTATCTAAACACTATTTGTGAGGTGCTTGTATATGACCTCCGTGCTTGTCTATTGGTCTTTAGTGGAACGATTATTTGTTGTAATTACTTTTATATTAGTGTTAAATGACCCCTAACTTGTATTTTGAGTAGAATAAAAGCACATTTGCTTGAGGACAAGCAAATCTCAAGTGTAAGGGTATATGATGAGGCGAAAAATGAACCACTTTTAGGGGGTCATTTAAGCCCGGAATTGAATTTATTTGATCAAATATTGCCCTAAATCGTTCCTTTTGTGATTTTAGGTACTTTGGTAGAGAAATCTGGAAAAGGAAGCAATTCGGACGTTTTTGGAGCATAAAAGTGAAGAAAATGCCAAAGTCTTAATTTTCCTTGCTGGGAACAGTAGGTGACGGCGTCAAGAAGGAAATTCTGACGGCGTCAACAGTAATTTCCATGACGACCCAGTACAGAATTGAAGGCGTCACGAAGTAGGGCGTCAAGAGTAAAATGCATGACGGCCTGGAAACACATAACACATGACGGCGTCAAAAGTAGATCAAGGCAGTCCGAGAAGTATTTTGGCGGCGAGATGACGGCGTCACCAATTTGTTCTTGACGCCGTCAGACCCTATTTCCTATATATAGTTTTCTAATTTTTACACATAAAAAAAGAGAAGTTTTGGAGAAACCCTAAGGCCGAACTTAGTACAAATTTTACAGGTTTTCAAGGGTTCTCAGCCCTTGATCCCTTTCATGTGTAATTGAGATAAGTATTCTTTTAATTCAATCAATATGTCTATGTGTTGGTTGTCTATATCTTGTTCTTGTCTTAATTCCAACATGCTAGGCTAGATCTATCTTGTGTTTGCTTGGATCTAATGAAACCTAGATGTTAATTATGTGTTGATTACTTGTTTATGGTTGTATTGGATGAATGATTTTGATGTTAGGCTTAAGAAAACTGGCATATCTCCAAATGGTAACATGCTTGAACGTCTTAGGAAACATGAACTGACGTGCACTAGGTTTTATTGGTTATATTTAATGCATGAGTAAATTCTAATGATCCCATGTTAGGAGCTTCTTAATCGGCTCGACATAGGAGTGAAGTAGGCACTCATAGGATTGGGGAATTAAGTGTGCCACCCCATGAATGGTATTAAGGAATACAATCCGTCATCCACGCAACTATAACAAGTAATTAACGTGTAAAAGATATCTAGGGAGTAGTGAAATCTAAGTAAACACAACTTCTCCACTTATTGCTCACAACCTTAGTTTATTTTCATTTTTAGTATTTTCTTTTGATTGCATCTTAGTATTGGGTTAGTTGACTAGCAACTAATTCCGCCCAAATCCTTCAAACCCGAGATTTTTACTTGCTTTTCATAAAATATAAAAAGACAAAAATAATCATCCCTCATCTTTAGCACTAGTATTTAGATTTTCTAATCCTAGCGACACTATTCCTTGCTGAACGATCAATCCCCCGGTACTTGTTACTATACTATACTACAACGATCAGGTACACTGCCTGGTGGGGGTTGTAAGCTTCTCAAGATCCCTTGAGAGGTAAAGCCTGGTGCGATTCCCACGTATCAGTTACGTTCAACGATTCCTCGACTCTTAAGGTTTCTTTGTTTTAAACTATGTAAGCTTTGCTATTTTTTGAGTATCCAAGAAATACACCTTTATAAGACTTTGGGTCAAATTTAGTGAGATAATCTTTGGTATTTAGTATAAAGCATTTACTCCTAACTCTCTAAAATATCCTAATGTAGGCTTTTTACCTCTATATAATTCATAAGGAGTTTTATTCAAAAATGGTCTAATTAAGACTCGATTTAGAATGTAAGTTGATGTGTCGACGGCGTTACACCAAAACTTTTGTGGAATATTTTGTTCATTAAGCATTGTTCTACTCATCTCTTGAAGAGTGCGGTTTTTACATTCCACTACACTGTTAGATTGAGGAGTACGGGGTGCCGAAAAGTTATGTGTTATACCATTTTTGTCACAAAAATTTCCAAATTGTATTTCATTGTCAAATTCACTACCGTGGTCCGTTCTAATTGACACAATGCAGGTTCCTAATTGGTTTTGAATTTTCTTACTAAGAATTTCAAATTGGTCAAAAGCTTCGTTTTTACTTTTCAAAAATTTTGTCCAAGTATATCTTGAATAATCTTTACATATATATGAGACAAGTTTTGAGTTATACTTGATGCTTTGAAAGTTGTACCCTTGAGAGTGCTGACTGGATAATATGAGTCATATGCCCAGTCATCAACTTTCGCCACGTTGGCACCTCCATGTTGGCACTTTAACATTTTTTTGGATGGTATTTAAAAAATAAGACACAATAGGTATTCGAACCCCAGTCTCCCATGTAAACAAGCAACAATCCAACCATTGGAGCATTTGAATGTTTGTGTTAAATCTTCCTCATCTAATGATGTCATGCTTTGATGCTAACTACCAATTAATATTCAAAAACAATAACAATTCCCTACTCATTCGGCTCTTAATTATGGAAACTCAAATCAATCGGTTTTAAAATCGCGTAATTGTAGCCATATTAAAAACAAATTAAATAATAGGAGTGTGTATTCAAAATCACCATCCACATTATCACCTCTTCAAATTTATTCTCAGAAATCACAATGCCAGTATGCAATTTCATTCTTCTAAATCAGTTTCATATATCATGTTCATATGATTTTCAATTATTTAATCACATAATCATGTTTTTATGAGTTATAACTAATAAAGTTTATGGTTTTTGTAGTTTGGATTGATGACTCGGGATTGTTTATTCAGAGTTAACTATCGACGATCATTGTAAGGTATGTTTGATCTTTAATTTCCGTTTAAATCATTCTTCTCATTCGAATAATAAAACATGATTATCCAAAAAATAGGGTTTTTATGATTCAAGGTATGATTCATCGGTTGGTGTGTTTATGCTGCTGCTGCTTGAAGGTATGCTTGATTTTTAACTGAATTGAAACGTCTTTGTTATGGGAATTTTTGCATACAAAGTGTTTGATGAAATGCCAATATAGTTTTCAGGTTCTCAGTTACACTCACTTTTTTGGAAATTTAATCATTTTTGTTGTTGCAATATTTTGAAAGTCATATGATTGCTATATTCTCAGGAGTCGTTTAACTGAGTGATCCTTTTTGTACCACGGTATTGTCTTATGCAGACTAGAACCTGCTTTCTACAAAGGAGTGTGTGATTTACAACTCATAAGAGTGTTTGGTTACACATGACAGGTTACATTTTATTTGTTTATATATCTCGGTGCACAATCTTTTAAGTCTTTCAACTAATTTATATTTTTTCTTATATGTTAAACAATTGATGAAAGCTCTTTCATTTTGTTTTCATAGAATTTATTTAATTGAAAGTAATTATGTATAAGAATTTGTATTTGATTTTGATTCTTAATACGGACATTGTTTTTTTTTGGGTAAAGGGTTTATACCCGGTGAATATAATACGGACTTTGTTAAAAAGAAAGAGTTCATGACGAGTTTATCATTTTTCTGAATGTTTCTTTTTGAACATCCATTTTTAGATTTCTTAATTGTATGTGCAGCTCATGTGTTAGAGAAGAAGGAAATGGCAATGATGTGCAGTTGATTGTGAAAAAGAAAGGTAATTTTTATATATTCCATCTGTAAGTCCAATTCCCTTTCGTTGATTGAGGAAAAAATAAAAAATCATTGTTGGTAGGTACAAATAATTTGTGACCGAAATGTGTTTGTTAAACGTAGCATTTTTCCCCCGTTTACTGACCCACCAGACACCAAAGTTACAAGTATATTCAAAATGTATGTTCATAAAGGATATAACTTGCTTTTCTTTCTCTTTAAAATGTCATTTTGGTTTAGCACAACAGTGGTGTGTTATATTGAGCCAACTTGAAAATTTAATCTAATAGTAGCCGGTCATGTTAGTATTGATTTTAGGCTATTACAACAACGAAAATGAGAGGAGAATATCCAGAAGAAAGACCAGGACAACATGAATGTGAGGTATGTGCCTATTGTCTGTGTTTTCATATTTACCGGCTTCGGGTTGTATATTATTTTGTTTCCATTTTCCAACATGTCATTCAAGATAGTAGTAATTTTTGTGCATATAGGTTTGAATAATATTATTTCATGTACACAAGTATGTTCTCATTGATTCCACTACAGTTTAATCTGCCCCGTTAGTTAAGGTTGGAGGAAAAGGTGAATAGTGGTCCAAGTATGTTTGTCTCATATGTGTCAAACAAGTAGTTTGTTGATGGTTCAAACAAGTTTAATTGTCACTTTTCTATTCTTTGATAAGGTTCTTTAACTGAAACATGTATGTTACACTTGCTATTAATGGTGATATCAAATTGGTTTGAGTGGACTTTTGTAAAAGAAATGGTTGGCTTTTCATTGTACAACTTGATGTTTTTTTCACATGGTTTTTGTACATTTTGAAGGATTGGGCAATTGAAGATTACAAACGTCAAGGATATTTGTTGTAGGAACTGAAGCAATAAGCCTACGAATTTTGATCTGATATGATCCCCAATGCTCGAAAGCTACCTGGCAGTCTCAAAGGCATATCACACCGGTAAACTCATTTGCATCATTAGTTATATGCAGGTAATATTTATATATCAATAAAACTTGCCCCTTTTTTCCCTAAAAATGAACTATTTGTGCATACTTTGACTTATAAGGTTGGGTCCAAACGTTTCATAAAATTTTATCAGGTTGTGTGACCCTACCCAATAACCAAGTATTATTATAGCGTCGGTTTAGGTTATAGTTTTTCTCTTATCGGGTTATCATCTCAACCTGATAAGAACCGAACATTGTATGCTGCATTTTTTGATCATATTAGGTATGCTTAGCTTTATCGTAGTTAATTTGTAGCGTACCAAATTAAGAGTGCATAAATACGAGTAACAACTAATGTTGCATACATATAATAGACGAGTCAGTCATTGCACATGCATACCAATAGAACCTATGAATTAGCAACTGATCAACTATGTAAAACAAATCAGTATAATATGTAAGAATTACAAATTTAAATGATAGTTAATATTGGTAGTGCAATCATAAGATAAAACCACATATTATATCAATAGTTGTGTCCATTAGTGATGATAAATCTACATATCATGAAGGTGTTTAATTTTCAAATAAGATGAACGCTTAAGGTAATTAACCAATTGATGTATCTAATTTACTCAAATCTTCTACATCGGATATATTATGTTGGTCGTAATTGGATGTATTAGATCAAAATCATCTTTCATTGTTTTTTTAACAAGTCAGGTACATGCCACTGATGGGATCAAGCTTGTGGGAGATGCTTCCACAAAAGAGGACATACTCATAGTGGACATGGACTCCCAATATTCGAGGTTAATATTGCTCTCAATGCTAAATGCTACATTTATGACATATTTTTTTGGGTCAGTCATGTTTTAAAGTTAATATATTTCATGAATATTGATTAACATGGTATTTTTATCAGCTCATTTATAAAAGTACAAAAGTGAAAATCTCTCTGTGAATAAAACGCTTTAGCTCTTGAAGCTAGACAAGCTTATATGCCAAGCGAAACGTAGAATAGTTTAGTATATATTGTATAGGTGAAGTTTATTTCATGTTTTCTGCATTTTCTTGTCAGGTTT
This sequence comes from Artemisia argyi, assembly GCA_030686995.1. Taxonomy (NCBI): domain Eukaryota; kingdom Viridiplantae; phylum Streptophyta; class Magnoliopsida; order Asterales; family Asteraceae; genus Artemisia; species Artemisia argyi. The sequence goes on from CM060681.1 coordinate 81,159,485, forward strand.
AATATTTCAAAATCGCAGCGTTTACATTTAGCAAACCGTGGGTTCATAGGGGCATTAAGCTTTTGTTGAAGAGATATGTTCAGTTAGCATTTAGCTGAGATGAAGAACAATCAGGTTGTTACCTTAGCTACTTTTATACAATTTATAGTTTATGTTGTAATCGCTCTTGATAGGCTCACATTGTTAAAATTATTACTACCTCCGTCCCAAAATTATAGTCCCCTTTTGACTTTTCCGGTCTTTCTTTCTCAACTTTGACTTTAAATATTTTTGTTTGTATTATATAATAGTTGATGAAAATTATACCAATAAAAAATACATTTAAAACTCAATCCATTCATATATTTTGCATCAAGTATTATGTAATATAAATAAAAATATTAAATGTCAAAGTTGAAAAATAAAGACCGAAAAAGTCAAAAGGGAACTATAATTTTGGGACGGAGGGAGTATAAATGTAGTGACTAAAAGTGATAAGCTATGCAAAAATGGGATACACCAGAAACACAACATTTAGCACAAGCTTCACATGAATCTCAACGTGACCAACATAATAACGCAACGGAGGCTCATGTTCGTGACTATGGGTCGGTTTCCATTTTGAGCAGACAACAGAAAAGTTTTCTGACGCTATGTTAATGTTATAGGTCAGTTATAAACTCTTTATGTTACAGGTCTGTGCTCCAACAAGAGCTAGAAAAACTAATATTGTTATGATTGCTATTCTGCATGCTGTGCATACATAAAGAGATTGGCAATTCAATGATAACACACATTTCACTATTGTTCCTTAAGTAATAAAGAGTTTGATTAGTTACACCGCATAAATTAATCATTCGTTTGTCTATATCTAAGTCAAATTAGTTTATATATTTTTTTGATCTTTTTTCCATTAAACTCTGTGATGTGTAGTTTGATTTATTACTTTATTTCCTACTTTCAGGTAGCACAATTCAGGGTTAATCCAGATGCAGGTCTCTTCTTCTTTGATTCTAGCTACCGTCTTGTGCCTCTTGCACAACAATATATTGGAATTACATAACCGAACTTTCAAGCACGGAATGAACTGGTGAATGAAATTTGCTACAGAAAGGTTTTGTTTTTCTTCCCCTGAGTATTTGTTTGTAGTATATCTGTATATGTTTTTGTTTGTTCAAGAAACTTCGTATGCGCAGGTTGTTGATTCATTAAAACAAGGGCATCAGGTCATGGTGTTTGTTCATTCACGTAAAGACACCGGGGAAACAGCTGATAAATGGGTAACATCTTTTCTCATATATTAAAGACAAGACTTATATGGAAGTATTTCCATCTGTCCAACTATTGCCATTTGTATTTCAAGAGTATCCTTGGTATAAAAAGTGAGGCAAATGGTTGATACTTCAAATTTGTCCAAAATTATATTAAAACTTGCCATTTCTCAATCGCTATATTAAAAATGTATCACTAATGTGTAATATTTGTTGTGATTAAATTTTACAACTTCTTCATTGATGATCTTCCATACCAGTATGCAAGATTCTTCTCTAAGAAATCAAAGTCATTTTTATCTTCTTTTTGTTGCTCATGACTTTGAAACATATCTGAATATATGAATTTGTTGCTGCACATTATGAATGATGCTTTTCCCAACATGGTTTTACATGTAATCTTTTGTGTGTTTGTTTCCTGAAAGTAAGATTGCTTAGCATAGGTTAAATGGTCGAACCCTGGACAATGCTTTACCATAGATCTTTGTATGTATTATCGTATTTTTTACCACCTGTGTTTCTTACGGATAATAGGCTTTTAAATATGCAGTTTTAAGGGCTTGGTGTTATTATAATTTACTTTTGTTCTCTGCTCGCATAATGTATAAGCTAACCAGTTTGTTTAAAAATTTGGAGATGGTGGCACATTAACCATCTTAATTTTCTATGGCGGACATTTTCAGTAATAAAGTTTTGGCAGGTGTCCTTACAAGATTATCATGGGATTTTCGTGGAGTTTGCTATAGATTTATTTGGGTCTACTGTATATTGACGCAACAATGTGTTTCATGTAGCGACTTGTTGAGACAACGGCGACAGTTACACAAACTCCACATCTGACTTTGTGGACAAAAGCTTTATTTCGAATATGAATGAGGACCATGTACTTTTTTTTCTCACACTTTTCATTGTTATTTTTACATATATTATAATCACACTTTCCTTTTTTTCCAATATTTTTATTTAAGGTATTCACCGTTATTCATTATTATATACATCTACTTAAAATTCTACAATATTATGAAGCGAACCCGCCCACCGGGCGGGTCATGAAGCTAGTCATCTACTATAACCAAAGTGTAGAAGTTCCCTCCATAACTTTGTATAGCGGATGGACCGAACAAATCCATACGCAAACACTCTAGACACCTAGATGTAGACACCATATTTTTAGCCTTATGGCTACTATGAACTTGTTTACCAATTTTACAAGCTTGTTGGTTGTATTTCAACTTGGCTAGTTTTCTAACTAATTCTTTAGACAATAGAGATTGAATGAGTCTCATATTAGCATGACCTAAACGTCTATGCCAAAGGGTTGAGGAATCATCTAATGAGGTAGGGCAAAGTTTATCTCTAGATGTTTTATCAATCTTCGTATATGTTATTCTTAAGAACACCTTTAGCTATAGTTATACCGTCTTTTAGTATTTTACTTTCATTTTCACTAAATAGGACGTTTTCACTAAATAGGACGTTATACTTTTTACGACAAAGTTGACTAATACTAAGGAGATTAAAACCTAGGTTAACAACATGAGCAACATCATCAATAGAGAGAGAGTCATGAGAGATTGTACCTTTTCCGATTATTTTGCTTTTAACCTTGCTACCAAAAGTAATGTTACCTCCGTCATATATTTTGAGCAACCACTTACTTTAAATACATTCATCCGGTTCCAAACCCACTTTCAAGCATACTTATTAAAGTAGAACTTCAAGTAGTTGATGCTCAATATCCCGTGAGACCATTATGGTTTAGACAAAGATAACCGTTGCATTTATGCACATGATAAAAAGTCGACAAGGAGTATAAGAATTCCTTAACAACTAATTTACCATTTTGACTCTTATCATTTATAACATCATTTTTAGATTTCTCTATTAGGTTTCACAAACTTAATTAGCATTGATTAACTCGTTGATGAGTTATCCGAGTGAAATCCTAACCCGGTTTTATCTCTAAATGACTTTTAACTACTTAACAAGTTTTTAAGAGATTTGGAACTTTCTTCAAACTTAGCTAATATTTTTGCTATTTCATTTCATTTTAATTTCTTGTTTGTAGTTTTGACATATTTTGCATTCTAGATCAATTTTAATACCACTTTCAAGTCTAGACATTTTATCTTATAAAATTATTTCTTTTTCAAAGTTGTCTTTAAAAGATTTTTAAGGTTCATTTTTAGAGATGGTTTTTATGTCTATGTTGCAAAAATGTTTGAACTCATTTTCTAATTTTAAGAAGTCCAAAATGAATTGATCATAGCAAAGATGTTCGGTTTCAGATTGTACCTTACTCGTCGTCTCTTTTAATTGACAATCATCACTTATCGAACATTGATCTTTTTCCGTGTCGCTCCATAACTCGTTAATGGGTTCTCTTCGAGCTTGACACATGTCTACTTCGTCATTAATACCTTCAATAAAAATATTTGAACTCGTAGCACTTATTTCAATTAAGTATTTCTCTATTCCTTTTTATAAAACTACTAATTCATATGTAGGATCAAATTGATCATATTTTTCTTGATGAAAGTTTAAAAGTCTTTCCCAAATATCATTTTCCGATTGACGTAAAAATACCCTTTCATATTCAATTCTTGGTAAGGCTTTATAAATTAAATTTTTAGCCTTAAAGTTTTTGTCAAACTTTATCCTAAGATTATTTTCAAAGTTCGTTTTTGTTGGTTGAATATCACCAATTGAAATGATATGCCAAAGATCTTGATCTATCGATTTCACATAATTTTCAAATTTATTTTTCCATTCAGTAAAATTATCATTTTCAAATAGCGGTGGTTTTTGCGTAGATTTCCCTTCTTTGATATTTTCAAAATCCATGGATCGTTCCAAGTTTTAAAACACAATATATTTTAAAATCTTAAGTAACGTAGCTCTTAATGCCAATTGTGAAAAACTAGAAGGGGGTTGAATAGTTTACCGGTTTTTAATTTAATTATCTTTGAAAACTTTACATGTAATCGACAATTGAAACTAATAGACAATAAATAACGTGCAAGATAAAATAAGAAACGATCAAACCACAACACGGATGTTTATAGTGGTTCGGCTACAAGAACTCTTCATCCTTGCCCTACTCCACTCCCCGAGTATCCAACTCGAGAGTTTCCTTCACTAGTCAACAAGCTCCTTTTACCGGTGGAGAAAACCTTACACATCGCTTACACAAGATTTCCGACACAAAGCTAGATGTCGAGTTCTTTTACAAGGGTACAACCACTCCCGTCACTCTATCTATTTTAAGGACTAAAATACTAACCAATCACTACTGAATAAATACAATCAAATGATGTATAAACTACAAGAGTTTACACAATGCTAAGCTAACAAGTCTTGCAACGTTATGTTGAAACTTGTAAACTTTCGGATGAACTTGTGATCTTCTTGCTACAAAAGAATTTCACGAATATAAAATGCTACTGAGTTAGATGAATGAAATGATAGTATATATGCTAGTATATGATCGTAAGTGATGAAGAAAAGCTTGGATGTGGCTTGCTATTTATAGGCCAAAGACTTCAGCAAGCCAAGGAAATGGCGGAACCCTTTTGAGGGTTCCGTCCCCTTTGGGGTTTGGTTCTGCCAGACCTGACAGCTTAGATCTCCAAATCTCTTTCCAAATCTAAACAAAACATTCACAAGATCTTCCAAAGTCAACTATAAGATTGTTGTGTGTAAATCTAAACAAAATATATGACATATCTTACAAAAGTCCTTTGACAAGACATAGATGATGCAGACATGATGTAAATGTATATTTATATATTTAGATTTTTTTTTATGAAAACGAAAGTAAACTTGTAAAATGTTTTTGTGAAATGTAGCAAAAGTAATGTTTAGCTTGAAGTAAAAGTGTATGAATGAAAGACTTAAACTATATTTATGTTTTGATAAAAATAAAGTTTACACTTTGTCGTTAACAAAATTTAGCAAAAATCATAAAATATAAATAACGTTTTTAGGCAATATTTGTATTAACAAGATGGAACAAATTCCTTCCCGTGAAGGTGAATATACTCGCGTGGCGCATTATGAATAAAAGGGCCCCTACACGGGTTAATCTCGATACTAGAGGGATCGATCTTAACTCGGTTTGATGCCCGCTTTGTGACGATGATATTGAAACTGAGGACCACCTATTCGCCTTGTGTTCAATTGCTAAAGATGTTTGAAAAGAACTCATGGCTTGGCGGAAGGTTTCGGATGTCATTGTTTCATCCGTAGATGATGCGACTTAGCTGACCGTGTCCTCATTACGCTTAAACTCAAAAAGGCTTTTGATATTGTTGTAAGCACCACTTTGTGGCACCTTTGAAACTTCAGGCACAATGCAATCTTTTCATCCATGTACCCGAGAAAGGAGTTGCTCTTAAATGACATCAAGCTTTCATCATTCACATGGTTTTCGAGTAGGAATAGGAAAGCTTCTCTAAATTGGATAGAGTGGTTTAGTAATCCATGTAACACTCTATCCACTCATCAGTAATTTGCTTCTCTAGCATCTTGCTAGTCTTTAATCAAATCGCCGATAAAAAAAATACCACATGTTATTACTTTTTGAAATCATGTGAACAAAAATTTTCACCTACATAGCTGAAAGGGACTTGATTACGATTAATAGTTAGAATGCGTGGTGTTGATACTGTAACAAACCAAAATTTTCCAAACTAATTTTAAATAATAAATGTCATTTATTATTACCTAACTATTTATCTAAGCATACATGAGCTTACAAAACTATTTTGGATGCAAACCCGCACACTGTAGCTTATAGTAACTCACCTCACTGACCATTTTATTAGAAGTATGTGATTTAGTGCATTTCCTGACTATTACTGAAAATTTAATGAGAGGTTATCTCGCACCAAACACCACGCGCGTACCAACACAAATCCTAATAAAGGCATGAACTCAATACGGGTTATCCATAAATAATAAATTTTACTGCGATTATAAACGACCTCGTTAATAATGTTTTAGCACTCACGCTAACCTCAAGAATGCAAATTATATCAAAGCGCAAGGAAACACGGGGTACACTTAAATCCTCGCGAGTGTTACAAAAACCAAAAGTGTTTCACATTTGCCCATTTTGTTTAACGAACGCTCACCTTTTTTTTATTTTACACACTTTCATTTAAATTACTCTTTTAATAAAGAAAAGTAAAAATAATAATAGTAATTAAAAGAGTAAGTTACATATCGTTCTTGTGATATACACAAACCGACACCCTCTTCCTTATCCTCACTTTTGTACTCATCTCCCCAACTCCCCATCTCCTCCCTCAATATAGCCAAGAAAAACCGTACCTGCTCCTACTGGCACGCTTCAAGGTCTCCCCACCTCCCCTTGTTTTCATCTCAGTTAATCAAAGAGGTGGTCATGATGAGGCGAAAAATGAACCACTTTTAGGGGGTCATTTAAGCCCGGAATTGAATTTATTTGTTCAAATATTGCCCTAAATCGTTCCTTTTGTGATTTTAGGTACTTTGGGAGAGAAAACTGGAAAAGGAAGCAATTCGGACGTTTTTGGAGCATAAAAGTGAAGAAAACGCCAAAGACTTAATTTTCCTTGCAGGGAACAGTAGGTGACGGCGTCAAGAAGGAAATTCTGACGGCGTCAAGAGTAATTTCCATGATGGCCCAGTACAGAATTGAAGGCGTCACGAAGTAGAGCGTCAAGAGTAAAATACGTGACGGCCTGGAAAATGTTATAACGTGACGGCGTCAAAAGTAGATCAAGGCAGTCCGAGAATTCTTTTGGCGGCGAGATGACGGCGTCACCAATTTGGTCTTGACGCCGTCAGACTCAATTTCCTATATATAGTTTTCTAATTTTCATTCATAAAAAAAAGAGAAGTTTTGGAGAAACCCTAAGGCCGAACTTAGTACGAATTTTACAGGTTTTTCAAGGGTTCTCAGCCCTTGAACCCTTTCATGTGTAATTGAGATAAGTGTTTTTTTAATTCAATCAATATGTCTATGTGTTGGTTGTCTATATCTTTTTGTTGTCTTAATTCCATCATGCTAGGCTAGATCTATCTTGTGTTTGCTTGGATCTAATAAAACCTAGATGTTAATTATGTGTTGATTACTTGTTTATGGTTGTATTGGATGAATGATTTCGATGTTAGGCTTAAGAAAACTGGCAGATCTCCAAATGGTAACATGCTTGAACGTCTTAGGAAACATGAACTGACGTGCACTAGGTTTTATTGGTTGTATTTAATGCATGAGTAAATTCTAATGATCCCATGTTAGGAGCTTCTTAATCGGCTCGACATAGGAGTGAAGTAGGCACTCATAGGATTGGGGAATTAAGTGCGCCACCCCATAAATGGTATTAAGGAATACAATCTGTCATCCACGCAACTATAACAAGTAATTAACATGTAAAAGATATCTAGGGAGTAGTAAAATCTAAGTAAACACAATTTCTCCACTTATTGCTCACAACCTTAGTTAATTTAGTTTATTTTCATTTCTTGTATTTTATTTTGATTGCTTCTTTAGTATTGGGTTAGTTGATTAGAAACTAATTCCGCCCAAATCCTTCAAACCCCGAGATTTTTACTTGCTTTCTAAAAAATATAAAAATACAAAAATAATCATCCCTCATCTTTAGAACTAGTATTTAGGTTTTCTAATCCTAGCGACACTATTCCTAGCTGAACGATCAATCCCCCGGTACTTGTCACTATACTATACTACAACGATCAGGTACACTGCCTAGTGGGGGTTGTAAGCTTCTCAAGATCCCTTGAGAGGTAAAGCCTGGTGCGATTCCCACGTATCAAGTTTTTGGCGCCGCAGCCTGGGGAATAGTTATTGTCTAGGTTAGAATTTCTTTTTATTAGGTCTACTTGCTAGATTCCTTTCTAGTAAGATTTTATTTTTATTTTTAGGTTTCTTTAGTCTATCTTTTCTTTGTATCTTTGTTCGTAAAAACCTTTCCATTGACTCTTCCGTTCACCATTATGGAGAACGTGAATCCACCAAGTCCGACACTAGAGTTTTACCAGAAAAAATATAATTACACCAGTTTGGATATACCAAGATGGACGAATGAAATGAGGAGGACAGGATCTTATATTGATTTTATTGAGTACCTTGAGAAAAGAGGCCAAGTGCATAAGACTTTTAAAGAATTCACCTTAGGAGCTCCATCAACCCCTCAAAATGCCTCACTTAGTGAAACCTATGCACCATATTAGCCTTCACCTAGGATAGTTTCGTATGAGCCACCTAGCTGCATGTCATGGTTAGGCACTACCATAATACAGGATGAACCCATAGGTGACCTTGATGTGATGGAGGATGTAGCCGAACATAATCACATTGATCAAAAAGACCTAGGTTTTATGATCGATGATGATGAATCTCAAAAAACATATGATGAATCTTTTGGGCAATTTGTGTATAGCAGTCATAATATTGAGGATGATCCTTATGATTCGGATATAGAAGTTAAGATGCCTAGAGAAGCACTTGAGATACTTGGGAAAATGTTAGGGTTGGATTAAAATGAAACACATGTTGAGGATATAGGTGATCTTGATAAGATGGATGATAAAGTAGAAAATCCAAGCCCGCCAAATACCCCACAAGTCCTACCATCATTTGAGGCATATACACCGCCCGTGACTTACCCAGAAGAAGTAGAAGAGACTATAGGAGCCCCAATAGAGGCAGAACCCTTGTACCAAACACCACTAGAGGATATAGGTTTGAATACTTGTAGTGATAACCTTACTCTTAGTTCTAGGGAATTACCTAGTGTTGATGAACCGGAACCTGAATCTTCACACAACTTTCCATCCTTAGATATACATCTAGGAGACAAAAGAGGAGTCGACCCACCCATCAACCCATGTAGTTCGGGTAGTCTTAGGATAAAGATGGTAGACTTTAAGCCATGTAGAGAGGAAGCCAATATAGGAGTGGAACATAACCTTACATGCTTACATCACCCATTCATGATTGATCATAAGAAACATTATGGGTTTAAACCGGGTTTATTAGGTCAAGATGGATCCCCAACTAGTAATCTCTTGAAGTTGATTGAAAATGATCCCTTTCTAGGAGAAAATCTTAATCCACCCATTAACCTGATTGAATTAGGTAAGGTTATGATGATAGGAGCACACCCCTTTGAGCATATAATCCATCCACCACACTTTCCTCACATGGCATATTTCCACCCTAAGGGTGTGTATCGCTACTTCCACCCGCACTTAATTCAAAGTGTAGGGAAAACCTCCTCTATTTCCGTTAAATAAGGGTAGAGTCAGGCTCGTGACTCGAACAAAAACAAGCGCTTATTGGGAGGCAACCCATGTTTTGTGTGATTTTATTTTATTTTGTTTGTTATTTGCTTCCGTATGCATGCTTTATTTTTATTGCTGATAGATCATGTTTCTCAATTAAATAGTGGAAATACTTTACTTTGTTGTTTTGGCCTAGTCTTAACTCCACCTAAAAGTATTTTTGCAAAAGATAAGTGTAAGAGGAAACCCCAAATATGTTTTTAAGAAACAAACCGATCATGATTCTCCACAATATTAAGTGAACATGTATATTCGTATTTGTTAGAGTCAAATGCTTGTATCGAGTCATAATGAAGTTTTGCAGGATTTTCCAGGAAGTAGGACCAAGTTTTTCCAGAAATTTTCCGGAAACTTAACATAAGAATTTATGCAGGTCACTTCTGACGGCGTCACGAGTTATCTCTTGACGGCGTCACGTGTAAAAATCTGGAAATTTTACCGGTTTTGTTTTTCTAACGGAGTCTTACGGTTTTTGTGAATTATTAAGTTTTATAATCTCCAGGAAATCTGCAAACTTCATTCTACAAGCATTATATCTTATTTTGTTTTCTAGGATTTAGTAACTTATATAGGTTGCCGCCGATTTTATGCGAGGTTGTCTTGTCTATTTTCTCAGGATTCACAGGTTATGTATGACAAGAAGATGATTTATATTCTGGAAGGGAAGCTTTGATTGTTCATTTTCTTTGAGGAAGATTTAACCTGGCCACCTTATTATCCATACCGAGCGAATCAGGGGAGTATTTGATTTCATTCTTTTTACTTTTTCACTTTTACATTCTTTACTTGAACATTGGGGACAATGTTCATCCTAAGTGTAAGGGGAGGGTAAAAAGATGATACCTTACATATGCACTTTCGCTTGAGTTTGTTTTGTTTAATGGTAGATGTGTAATAAAACTATGAGAAATACTTGTTAGTGCAATTTTAGCGCCAAATTTAAAAATTTTTACAACATATAGGAGTGAAACTTTAGCCATAGCAAGCGTCTCATGGATAGGAGATTGTATGACTAGCACATAACCGTATATTCAGAAAAATTTTCCACCCAAATATGTGAGGTTCGCCTTTAGATTTGATAGGAAAAGCATTTACTATTAGTGCTTATGAGTGTACCGGTAGCATTTAGATTCTAGAACTTGCGTTAGTGATGCATCCCGAGACCGCTAGAGAGACTACATTCGTGTAGTAGGATTTACTACATGATAAGAGGCATTAGGATCACCCTTGTGTTAAACCCGTATTATAATTACTTGACCATTTAAGTCATATTACTTGGCTAGTTAAGTCAACTAATTTTTTCCCACACCCTTAGCGTTGTACTCATTTTTAGTACACGAAACCCCTAGTACACCCCTCCGAGCCTATCTTTTCGTTTCTAACTTTAAGCATCTTACTTAAAGGAAGAATTTGTTACACCCCACTTAAATGTACACCCAAATCGCCTTAGCCTTCCGTGTATGCGCTCATTTTTAGTGCATTATTGTTATTTGTTAAACCCTAAGTTAACTATCTAATAGATTACATGGTTGCTAAGTTGAGTCATATCCTTGTACATATTGTTTTGGGACGATTGGGACTCGTGGGTAAAGTACTTATTTTATGGAGTAATGGGGAAGAACATCATTTATTACCCCCATATGTGCGTTAATCTTAAAAGTACTCCAAGTGTTTTGATTTTCTTAATTCGAGTCATTAGATTAGTTTATTGTAAAGTATGTAAAAATTCAAGTGTAAGGGAAATGTTCATTCCCTATGATGTATTATTTTGGATGGTAGGGTAAGAGTGTATCAAAAAAAAAAAAAAAAAAAAAAAAAAAAAAAAAAAAAAAAAAAAAAAAATCGAAAAATCAAGAAAAAAAAAAGAAAAAAAACGAAAAAAAAATAAAAGAGAAAAAACATACGGACTACCATCCCTTTTCATTCTATGTTCATTTTATGTTTTTGTTATTTTTCATTTATTAGCTTAAGTCGAGTCTAGTCTTGGCTTAGCAACTCCATATTGTACATGTAATTAACCAAGATTGTTAACTCGCCACCAGTAAAAACTTCCTTTATACAACAAAACCATGTATTTATATCCCTACACCTAACATTACAACCCTTTAAAAGACCTCTTTGATAGTTTATCCTATGTGCTTACGCCATGTGGTGGAGGTTTGATCCTTTCCCAAACCTATGGTAATCTATTTTGCTATGACAGGTAGTGAGAGATATCTTCCGTTTCCATATTGTAATTTATACTTTATTACACCCGAGAGATGTGAGTATCTAAACACTATTTGTGAGGTGCTTGTGTATGACCTCCGTGCTTGTTTATTGGTCTTTAGTGGAACGATTATTTGTTGTAATTACTTTTATATTAGTATTAAATGACCCCTAACTTGTATTTTGACTAGAATAAAAGCGCATTTGCTTGAGGACAAGCAAATCTCAAGTGTAAGGGTATATGATGAGGCGAAAAATGAACCACTTTTAGGGGGTCATTTAAGCCCGGAATTGAATTTATTTGATCAAATATTGCCCTAAATTGTTCTTTTTGTGATTTTAGGTACTTTGGGAGAGAAATCTGGAAAATGAAGCAATTCGGACGTTTTTGGAGCATAAAAGTGAAGAAAACGCCAAAAACTTAATTTTCCTTGCTGGGAACAGTAGGTGACGGCGTCAAGAAGGAAATTCTGACGGCGTCAAGAGTAATTTCCATGACGGCCCAGTACAGAATTGAAGGCGTCACGAAGTAGAGCGTCAAGAGTAAAATACGTGACGGCCTGAAAAATGTTATAACGTGACGGCGTCAAAAATAGATTAAGGCAGTCCGAGAATTCTTTTGACGGCGAGATAATGGCGTCACCAATTTGGTCTTGACGCCGTCAGACTCAAAGGTTCTCTAATTTTCATTTTACACACTTTCATTTAAATTACTCTTTTAATAAAGAAAAGTAAAAATAATAATAGTAATTAAAAGAGTAAGTTACAAATCGTTCTTGTGATATACACAAACCGACACCCTCTACCTTATCCTCACTTTTGTACTCATCTCCCCAACTCCCCATCTCCTCCCTCAATACAGCCAAGAAAAACCGTACCTACTCCTACTGGCACGCTTCAAGGTCTCCCCACCTCCCCTTGTTTTCATCTCAGTTAATCAAAGAGGTGGTCACAACAAGCTTCAGAACCCTTGTCATCTAACAAGATCAGCGAAAGCAGATGAAGCGTGTTAAAGGACGATTTCTCGTTTTGGCTAACGATTCAACCAACATCAAGGGGAGGGGAATCAAGCCTCCCATTCTATTTCTTTAAAAACCCAACTCGGTTCACAGGTTCCACACACTCAAACAAACTATCAAAGCAAAAATAGAAGAGTTGTAATCGGAACCAAGGTGGGAACAAGTGAAAGAATCAAGGGTGTGTGGAATTGCTTGCTGAATCGGAGTTTAGAGCTTTCGTTTTCGTGTTCTTCTTGGTCTTCTTGTCAATCGACTACTGTTGTAAGGTTCTTGGAACCCTTGTTTTTTTTTTTTTTTTTTTTTCTTTTTATGCAATCGATTATAAAATCTTTGTTGGTATTTCGTTGTGTCATGGTTATTGTGTGGCATGTTAAAAACTGAGAATCAAGAACCCAGATTAAATTTTGGCTCGGATTTGGAAGTGTCAATTGTTTTGCCCTTTTTGGATTATGCGTTCTTATGTTAATCTGTGTCGTTTTGGGGTCACGACGTAAACAACTTGGTTACTTGTTTTAAGCTTTGCTTATTAGCTTATTTTGTGAGTTATGGAATACTATTGCTTTGGTTTAGTCTTTAGTTGCATTGGGACAAAACCCACTGTGGTTCGAACCACAGTGGTGACCCTTGATAAATGTTTGTCAACAAGACTGTGTTGCAAGTATGTTATGTTTAGTTTTTGGTATATTGGTTTATTTTTGTGTGGTCGACCTACTATCTAACAGTGGGGATAGTTCTGATTTTTACTCCTTCCTCCCAAAGTACATTGTTAGTTTTGCTCCTTCCTCCCAAATTTGAGTGTGTCCATGGCCTTCTAGGTTGAGGCTTGGTCTAGGTTGAGCCCAACCAAGCCTACACCGAGAGCCCATGTTCTAACAGTAGGGTGCATTTGAGTTGGATTGTGTTGCCTCGACTTATTCCACAACTCATTCCCGTCTTGGTTCGACTTATCAATCTCGACGACATGCCTAAAATCACACAACACGTTTTATAAATGAGTTCTAAAACATATGTCATAATCAAAACTAACCATTACGTATCACACAAACTCTAGATATTAAATACTAGATTTAACTACACTAAAAATATAAGCCGCTGGGCATACTTTTGATTTTGTGTTAAGCAAATATTTTTGGAAGATAACATGTTAACCATACTAGCAATTGGATAAGTTGTTGGGCCGAAGCCCAGGAAAGGTGTTAAATTGCGTTGGGCCATAGCCCACCCCTTGTAGCAAGTTTAAATAAAAATGGATGCATTTATTTCACACGTATGTATTTCCTTTCGAGTCAAGCTCCAATATAAATCGATCTCGACAACTTTTACACGTGTCTCAAGCTCAGTTTATCCTAAATCGTTTTTGACACATTCTCCTTTTACACAACAACGAAAATCTCCTAATAGTTTTATAAAACAGACGCTACAACTTTATACGTATACATAATGCGATCAATTATAAAATTACTATAAGTAACAAGTTCATAACGACAAGTGGCGATCAAAACTAAACTTGTAAATATTAAATATGCTTAGTTACTTATATCGCTTATTTAACTTGTATACACTTAAAATGGTATTTTATGAAAACCAACCTAAGTTTGATAAAAATTATAAAATGACTAATACTTGAACAAATATTTTGTAACTTATAATTGCCATGAGAAATCAACATATATGCATGAGACATGCCCGTTTTCTCAACACTAAACTTAATATGTACTATAAACACTTTTTCCACACTTTTCCCCGACAACGCTCAATAAACATCAACGCTTATTTTCCGTCCATATCTTTCATATATTTGCCTAACGAGTACTTTTCTTCATATACACTTAACGTCACTATTCGTGATTATTTCCTCACGCCCCGTCTTTTGGTTATTTTCGAACCAAAGGTTATTCGTCCTCGATATCTTATTCGTTGTATACTTACACACTTCCAAGAGCCAATACACACAAATGTTTAGAAAACTGTTTTCAAACTTAAACGCCGCCACACAAGCAACAATAACACAAAACTTTTGAATTTAATTAAACCTCGTTGAGTCTTAACCATAAACTATGAACTAAATCATGCCTTACTAATCTAGGTCGCGTGTTGGTGCCGTACACTATCTAATTTATTTCACTATCTGACTGCATACTCTACTGAGGTGAGTTCATGACCCCTACTTTTACTTGTTTTATAACTGTTTTTGGGAAGAATACATGCTCGTTTTTTTACTAAACTCGACGCTTTTTTTATTTGAATGCGCAATTGTTTACTTAAATACTATTGTTTTGCTGAATACTTGATTGATTATTCAAATGCACCTATGTGTATATTGGTTGCATACTTGATTATTTTCTAACATACACAAGTGTTTTATAATCATGCAACACACTTTATGAACTATTGCTTTTATGCAACATACTTTATGAACTATTGTTTTTATGCAACACACTTTATGAACTATTGCTTTTATGCTACACACTTTATGAACTATTGCTTATATGCAAAACACTTTACAAATCATTGCTGTTACGCAAACACTTCTATTGAATGACAATTGCTTTTATGCAAACACTTTTATGGACCACACTGAAACTTATGCTTTATTTACACTATTACGCGGATTAACCTAAGACACTGAATCCCACAATGCCCAAACTCATGAACCGTCAATTCCTGTTGGGAAGCGCGAATGCTATAAATAGATCTATTGGGGTTGACACCCCCGTTCGGTTTGGCCGGATAGGCAAACGCGAGCGTATAACATGTCGAAACACGAGTGTCACGGGATAGACACTTGCAAGGGCTTTATTTAACATGCTTCTAGAGCATGCACACTGTCAAGCTTCGGTTGCATGAACTTAGTGCTAGCGTAATAAACTATTTACTATGTGACATTATATTCGTTGTAATGGTCACACACTCTACTCATGGTCCACAACTCTAATTTTACTGTAAGGTAAACACTATTTTCATGACATTGAGAGCCACACAATGGTCACAAAACTCTCTATTGAACTCACAATACTACTGTTTTATTATAAACCTATGAACTCACCAACCTCGTGTTGACACTTTTTAGCATGTATTTTCAGGTTTAAGGCGATAGCTAACTGTTGAAGGCTTTGGCATGGCATGGCATGGTCATAAATGACTGTTATAATTGGGACCGCTTAAACTCTTTCATGGGCCTGTATTTTCGCACTATTTTTGAACTATGTAAATTTGAATATTTTTTATAATGAAAGTTATTTTAAATGGTTGAGATAAAAACCGTTCTTTGTACTTGTGTTATGATACCGATTGAGTAGCACCCCAGTAACATGTATGCTTCTGTTGGACCCGATTTTGGGGGTATTACAGATACAATCACAAACTACTATCAACTACGGAGTAACTAAAAAGATGCTTCATATTTGATTTTATTTAAGTTCACCTCGAGCTAGATCTACTTAAATAGGTTGTATAGTTAAAACTACGATATCAAAATATTAGAATCATAAAGCTTACAACTTTTATGAAACTTGTCTCATTTTACATTTTTGTCATTTGCCTAGATGTATATGATGGGTTTTCTATACCCTAGTTAGATTAACATAAAGCGGAAGTAACAGTTAATCTAAGGCAAGAAGGAAACTAAACCCTAAGGGCTTTTTTACTTAACAAATAAAAGCAACTTAAAAATAAATAAATAAATAAGAAGATACCAATCTTTTGAGAAAATCGGATTTCTCACACACAGACCACCTTGGTCGAACTTGGAGGCAAGTACTCAAACGAGAGTACCTTTAATGGCTCACACCTACAAACCAAATAGAAAAAGGGGTCGAACTCCAGAGGTCCCGACACAAATCGAGCAAACCCTTAAAAGGAGTAAAAATGAGAATAAAAAGAATTAATTAATGAAGCCTTGGCATTTCTCTCTAGTTATATAGAGAGGGATGGACTTGAAAAAGCTCCTTGGGGCGATGTGGGATTCCCCAAAATCGTTCCAAGCTTCCCATATGACCACATGGTGCGCACCATTATGCCAACACCAAACGACTAGTCTCACCTTGCTTCTCTATAATTAATTATTCAACTTCTAACTAATTTACCCACTACAATAAATTAATGAACCAATTAATTAATTATATATAATATTAATTCTAATTAATATTATATCTCCTTTATTTTTTCTCTTAACTGTTCATTAAGGGCAACCCAAAAGGACTCTACTTTAAATGACATTCTTACAAATTAGTTATGAACTTGGATACTAAATACAACAGTATATTCACATGAATTACATGCGTAAGGCCAGTCAAGCTCAATTATATTTGCTCGATTAATTCCATCCTTGATTAAAATGTTATTAACATTCATCTAAATTTTGACAAAGTGGTCGACTAGAGCAAGTTGAGATAAATGTAGACTCAAATTATCTAAAGGACCAATGAATCAATATTAGTCACTCGTTTTTTCATCAAAATAGAAAAGAAAAAAAAACCCCATTTTTCTCATATTTTTAAAAAATAAAATATATTCCAAATAGTAAATGGTCAAGTGAAAAAAAATACACCATTTCTACGAGTTTTTTCATCTTTCAATAAATGGGCATTTCGATATACTTGCGACGATTTTTTTGTAACACCCCCAAATTTAAGTTTGTCGCAGCGGAAAAATAATTTGGGTGTTACGGGGAGGATCGAAGTTATCATCTCATAAAACGACTTAAAAGAAACGTTTTGAAAGTTATTTGTCATTCAAATAATATTTTTGATAAAAATATAAACCATTTGATTTAAAATCTTATTAAACGATATAAAGGCTTGTAAAAATGACAAATTTGATTTTTACACCATTTTAATTTATCAGAGTAATAAATGCCCACTCCGTGTCTTGTCCTGCTCCGTTAAATTACCTGAGATACACATGCTTAAAAGTGTCAACACAAAGGTTGGTGAGTTCATAGAGTTTTATGGAAAACCATTTATTTTGATAAATTTTAGGAATATTTGGAAATGATAAATACAAACAGTAATGGAACAAATATTGAGTAATATTGTCTATATTCACAAATAATTCATATAATTATTCAATCAAAATCAAGTAAGGAATCAATAATCCTAACATGAGCTGGAAACTCATGATACTAATTTAATCAGATATACAATTCAAGTATGGTCAAATTCTTATACAGCTGTATCTAAATATATGTTGAAAACATACATTTCCTTTATAGATATTGCACCAAGCCTCATGACACACAAGCTTAACCAAAAGAGGTGTTTTATCAAATCAATGATAAATTTTGCCCTCTAATAATAGGTGATTTGCCAATTCCTATTTGTCTACGAATATAGTGTATCACGACTAATACGACTAACCATTTGCAAATGGCATTCCGTCAAGTATTAGTGGGACAGGAGGTCAGTCCTTAACAGGTTTCGAATCTGTTCACTATATTCGCGCCCACTTAACAGTGATTAATGGCTCATGATTGAGGGACTTTATGGCAATAAGGTAACTTAGGCAATATCAAGGTAATAATGGGATCATTCAGAATAACATCATGTAATCAAGTATCATACCACAGTAATCAGTTTGGGAATATTATCGTTTGAGTATCAGTAATTCAGTTTAAGTATTTCGCCAGTAACACAAGTATATCACGTACCACAATAATCGAATTGGAAACATTATCATATGAGTATCAGTATTTCAGTCAAATAATTTATCAGTAAAATATATATATATCACATACCACAATAATCAAATTGGAAGTATTATCATATGAGTATCAGTATTTCAATTAAGTATTTCGTCAAGTATTGTATATATCACATTTTAAATCACAAATCATATTAAATAAATATCAATTAGGAAATTGATTTGAATCATGTATTTTATTTCATATACTTATCAATTTATCAAATTATATGTAAGCATGTATCTCCCCCAATGAGTTTAAAACAATTATTGGAAATGGGGCTATGACTCACCTGGATTGATACGGAAATGATGAAAAGTAAAGTAGGATGAGATTTATAGGAACGATTATGGAAACGTCTTTGATACGGAACCTGATAAATAAATTTATCTGATAATTTGACCAAATACTATTTGGTAAATACGAACGAATAACGAATAATATTTATTCGTTATGACGAATAGATGATGTGCAGTGTAATTATTATGCCATGCATGATATGATAAAATACTTCATTTAAATTATCCATCGAAGTTTTACCTTTTTAACCATAAGTAATAATATTAATTTTTGAAATATCGTTGTATATATTATTAACGTAAAAATAATAAAATGTAATAAAAATGCATATGACGTGATGGTTGACGTAAAATAGAAAATAAAATAAGAATGTCAAATATAATATGTTGGTCCTTGTCCTTTTCCAATTTTTACACTTTTTATACTAACGGCGTTACTGTTACACCGTTAGTCCTTTTCGTATCTAATTTACAATTATAGTCCACTACTTGTCCAAAATTACAATCTAAGCTTGGAACATCATATAATATCAATTTTTATCCTAAACTTTCTGTTTTTACAGTTTTAGTCCAAGTTTTTAATGTTTGGCAGTTTTAGTCCTTTTAGGTGTCGTCGCGTTACATTTTTAGTCCAAAATTACAAAAATGATGAGAAAAATTATATAAAATTTTCCGAAACTTATTTTATTAATTCTAAGCTTATTTCAACAGCTTATTTGATTAAAAGCTTATTTTTCTAACTTATGGGCCTTAACGAGCCAAATACAAAGCCCGTTAAGATTTTTAGAGGCGAGGGCATGTAAAATGTTTTGGGCCTGAACTTGGGCTACTTTTGTGATTCCAAAAATATTTCATATGGGCCCAGTGGGCTTACGGATCATGATTTCTTATTGGGCTTGAATTGAGCCCAAGCGAAAACTTTAAAGTTTTTAACAAATTTTTGTTTTGAAAATATGGTTCTTGTCGATTCAAAATGGATTAATTTGGGTGTCGAAACGTGAGTATTTTTACAAGATATATAAATGAAAGTGGTAGTTTTATAGGAGGTCTATTGAGTCGTGTAAAAATATTGTATACTTGTTACACGATATTTAAAATTATACAAGCGTTTTGTAGCATGTATGAAACGTTTCTATATATTTGAAAATTTATAAATATTTCTAAGTGTTTAGGTGTTGTTTTCATGCGATGGAACATGATTCAAAATGGTTTTGTTTGATGCGTGTAACGTGAAACTAACGTGAAATATGTGTGTATCGTGACTCCTAAGCCTTCCAAGATAGAGGCTAGCCACTCGTTGTGTACTATATATAAATTTGTATACGAAAAATATATATGAAAGTATATACGTTCGACAATAAATATAACATGATGCATGTAAACTTTTAACGTGTAGAATGGATTCAAATGAGTTGTAAAGGACTTACTACACCTCTAGGGTGGTGGAGAATCGAGAGGGAAAGGATGAAACACAAGAAAATCTCGTCTAATCGTATAACCCAAACGTTATACGTATATATTAAACCCAATATCACTTTTCTTGCTTCCAAACAATATTGTTTCACTCCTGAACTCTTAGAAGTAGTTTTTAGGAGAAGAGAATGTTGTGAAAGTGTTTGAGAATGAGGAGAAGCAAGTGCATGCATGGAACGTATATATATTTCATTTTGGGTGATTTGTATGGTTCGAATTCACTCAAGGAAACATATGAACTATTCTTTGTCAGTGATATAGACTTATTGATCGACTATATAACATATTATATTGGATTGTGAGTACTTGAAATAAGGAAATTGGTTTGGATGATTCATATAGATGTCGACATCTATACGTTACCATACATGATTTGCATAATCTCGTACCTCTTGATTATAGCTGATCATAGATGATATTTAAACATGAAAACATGCTTGAATTATTATTTGGAACTTGTAGGATCAAACGGGAATCAAAACGGTTAAGATTTGAGTGATTTATGAATCAATTGGGTTGATTTTGGTTCGATCACTTTGCCTTTTAAAAACGTATCAAATGTCGTCCAATGAACTTGGGATTTGACACACTAATATTGGGCTAGGTGGTGAACGAGATGGTGCAAAAATATATAGGTGTCGTGTGTAAAAATTTGGAATACGCGAGGCGTTTTGGAGCTTGGTTGGTCGACTTATATGAAATATTAATAATGAAAATGGGTTTGGTATTTTGGGCCGGTTGGGCTTAGGAAATCAAAGGCCCATTTGGTTTTGTAATTAGTTATATTAATTAGGATTAGTGAAATTATTTAGTTTTCATTAAACGTGTCGAGAACTTGTTTTGTTGTTTGGTGAATTTTGCAATATCTTAATCGTGACCATTTTAATATATTAAGAAAATTTTAAATTTCCGCGTAAAAATGGTGATTACAATAATGACAAAGATTTAGATATAATTAAACGTTTTTAATTATATGAATTTTTGCGAGGTTTTACAGTACCCACATGTCATTCTGAATTTCGTCCCGAAATTCAAATTTAATGCGATTACTTGAGTAAAGAATTTTTTAACAGAGGTTGTCGAGAGATTTTTATTCCTAAAATTAAGGAAACGTGATTCAGTTAAATTTACTTGTACCAAACAAGACAAGGTAACTGACGTATTTAAGGGTTGTGAATATTGAAAATAGTGGTCGTGAATAGTGAAATAACGGCTAGTGTATAGTGTCCAACGGTCGGGAATAGTAACCCAACGGCTATATTCTAGCCTATATATACCACTTCCAATTTCCACTTCTTCCATCAACCATTTTCCTCTCATTTTTCATCTCAAAATGCCACATCTCATAACCATCTTAGCGATTGTGTATGTCGTCCTTGCCGCTATCTACTTAGCGTATGTTCCGGATGAAGACTTTGGATTCTTGGTCGCGATCTTGATGTTCGTCGTACCCCTCACTATCCTCGCCATTACCGTCGACAAGATTTGGGGGTAAAATCTTGAGCTAGGGTTGTTTTGGATTAAGTTCTTGTTATGTTTCTATGTACTTGTAACGAATAAGGAATAAAACTCGTTTTGTTTTTAAGAATTTGTCTCATTAAGTCATTATTGTTTTTAATATTTTGTTTATATTTATTTTTTAGCATAATTAAAGTGATTCATCCTGTGGTGGCTCTTGCTATTGTTTTGTTGGTGGGAGTCTTATTTGTTATAGCGGATCAACCTATTGAAGATTCCTTGGTGTATATTGTAATAATTGTAACGATAGCACTTCCGATGCTAATTATTTGTTTATGTATTAACTTTTATGGATTTTAATAAAATTTTTGCTATTTGGAGTTTTCTTATCAGTCCTTGTGAGTTATTTGTGTTTTATTGCTTGTACTTTTGTTGATTTCTTATCATGATGGTGATGAGATAAGATAGGTATTTATTGTGGGTTGTTCAATGTATTGTTTATGAACAGTTTATTTTAGCTCTATATTTTGCTTTTGAATGAAGATTGTTATTTAAAAATTTGAAAATATCATTATTCTTTTCATAACATAATTCTTCCTAAATTAGACATAGTTGATCAGGCTATGTATAATTGAGGACCAAATGATGTGATGTTTGGTTCAATTATATATTTCTATAAATTGTTTTAGATGGTGTTCAACGTGTTGTTTTTCATGATATAACACGTAATTCCTTTTAAAATAAAGTAGAAAATTTTAGGGTTCATGTTATAAATCAGAATTTTATGGAGTAAATATAGTATATTGTCATTTGATATGTGGGACAGAAATTGAAATTAACTTAGATTATCATTATTATGGAAATATTATAAGGGAGATTTTTCGATACAGTAGAAAGATTATTGTTATTCTTAAGTTACATCTATCGTAACTTGAAGTGAAATACAGGAAAGAGATACAACTTAGGAAATTTTAAACTAGATTTTATTTATCTACAACAGGAATTTATTCATCTGTGTAAATCTAGTTGCCATTCCCTCGATACTATCAAGGTCTTTAAAGATTCTTCATTTTCTTGTAAAGGTCTTGGCTTTCCAATTAACATTGTAGTTTGGACATCGTCTCACATGATGACCTTTTCCACCACATCTGTGGCATACAATTGTTGTTGGTTGTACTTTCCTGTCCTTAGTCCTGCAGCTAATTGCCTGATGACCTATTTTCTGACATTTCGTGCATTTAACCCTACAGATTCTGGTGTGATGCTGGTTGCATTTTTGACACCAGGGTAAATTTCCACGATAACCACTTCCAGTAACAGGTGTGACGAGGCAATTTCTATTAGCTTTCTGATTGTGTTCCAGCTGACATTGATACTCCATACGATCTTCTAGATGTTTGCGATAACGGTCTTGATCATTGATGATGTTGCAGTAGATGGGATTGATGGTTCCTGTCTCGGGGAGTTTCCTCTTTTGATTATTTGCATTTGGTATAATCCCATGCCTAATTCCTTGATGATGGTTGATGGTATGGTTGATCATTCCTTCTTGAATCTTTAGGTGAGGTGGTCTATACTTCATGAAACTTGCAGGGTGTTGATTACCAAGTATACTCGTCTCTCTTCTCGGATAAACTACGGTAGTCCCTTCTAATACCACCGACACTATGTCTTTTACCAATTTTTGGATAGCTCCAGGAGTCATGGTGATTTCTGATGATGATTGATATGCATTGTTCATGTTGTCCATTTTCTGTAAACATAAATGAAACTCAACATTAGAATCCATATAATATCAGAATAATTTAAATAATGAAGTTAATTATTTCATTGATGATAGACTGAATTGACTCCCTACTGTAATCTAATTTCAAGATATGTCTTTGTTGTATCATTTATCAATGATCAACTCTTGATATGGGATTACTAAGGAACAAACCGACTTGTCTATTAAAACTGAAGTTTAATTATCTTTTCTTCATTCTTTAAATTCCTTTTCAAAAATTGGTATTTAGACAATTCTTAAAATTTTAGGTTAATTATGGTAAGTTTAAGAAATCTTCACAATTTGAAAGAAATCTTACGGTAGATTTGAATAATATTACAGAGGTAAACAGAATATTAATAACTTGTATGATTGTTTTTGCAAGATAAACGATACAAGATCTTTTATTAATACTCCATTGATCTGTGTAGAATCATTTGGTTATCAAAGAAAATAACAAATGATGAGATTTTTGCATGAAAATACGAGGATTCATTACATGCACGATTGATACGAAAGAAAAGATTGATTCATAACATAGAGATATAACAGAAAGGATGTTATTATACAATATGTTTTGATTACATGTTCTGAAGTTTCAGAATTATTGAACATTACATGAAATATTAACCAAATCTATTTGGTTTATTAGGGACAACAAGGAAACTTGTAAACTTAAGATTAGTTACGCCTCTGACGTAAATATCTAACTTCTTTCTCAAGTTCAAGTTGTGCAGCTTCCATGTTTGAGAAACGTTCTTGACACATGTTCATTTGGTTTGCCAACATATTCTCTAATGCGGCAATCTTTTGACCCTGGTTTCTGGCTGCATCTCTAGCCATCCATAGGGTTCTCTCAATATCTTCAATTCTTACATGTGTATGACCGTGTTCTCTTCTTGCACAACGGACCCTGGAGTCCAAACTTCCAAGCTCCTGGTTGGTGTTGTCCTTTATCTCATTAATCTTTATTCCTAACTCACACATTGTTCGCCTCTCAGCATCCGCCCTTTTGAACAATGCGTCAAGGTTACGGTCGTACCATTCAAATTGAGTTGGTCGTAACCCTTTTAACTGTTCAGTGTGAGCATCCAATATGCCGGCTTGTCGATAAATAAGATTCCATATTGTTTCAGGAGTGCTTATATCGTAGTCGGGAGAATTAGATGAGGATAAATTATTTAGAGAATCTGGTATTGTGGAATCTGAAGTATAAGGTAACGGAGAATTTGGCTCAACATTCTTCCATGATATCTCTTGGCTTGAACCTTGTCCAACTTCGAATGTTGCCTGGCCACCAATCAAATCTTCATATGATTCAGTAACTCTCCTGAGTCTTTGACGTAAAGGTGAACGAATAGGTGACGATGGAGGTGATCTCTGAGTGAGTTCTATATTAGGTTGGGATTGTGATATGCGTAAGAATCTTCGGTATTCGGAGAATTTTTATTGATAGATGAGGTATTAGTATTTTGGATATTAGTTTTGACATTCACGGGAGTTCCTGAAGACATGCTACAGTAGTAACCGAGAAAAACATTTTATGAGGATTTTGTATGTTAAAAATATAACAATACAGATGAAACTATTGTGTAAGAGTAATTTCTAAACATGTAAGATAATCTCAACAGATAAAGTATTGAGCACGGCAGTCTGCAGACACGGAGGGCATAAAATGGTATGGTGTAAAATCATTTATTTTGAAAATGTAGTTATAGTTTTAATGTTTGAAAACATTTAATTCTCTATAACTGTAGCTCTGATGCCAATCTGTAACACCCCAAAATTTAAGTTTGTCGCAGCGGAAAAATAATTTGGATGTTACGGGGAGGATCGAAGTTATCATCTCATAAAACGACTTGATGAGGCGAAAAATGAACCACTTTTAGGGGGTCATTTAAGCCCGGAATTGAATTTATTTGATCAAATATTGCCCTAAATCGTTCCTTTTGTGATTTTAGGTACTTTGGGAGTGAAATCTGGAAAAGGAAGCAATTCGGACGTTTTTTGAGCATAAAAGTGAAGAAAACGCCAAAGACTTAATTTTCCAAGCTAGGAACAGTGTGTGACGGCGTCAAGAAGACTTTCCTGACGGCGTCAAGAGTAAAGATCATGACGACCCAGTACAGAAATGAAGGCGTCACAAAGTAGAGCGTCAAGAGTTAAATGTGTAACGGCCTGCAAAAGTGGACTACATGACGGCGTCAAATGTAGATCAAGGCAGTCCGAGGACTATTTTGGCGGCGAGATGACTGCGCCACCCATTTGTTCTTGACGCCGTCAGCCTCTAATATCTATATATAGTTTTCTAATTTTCATTCATTAAGAGGAACAAGTTTGGAGAAACCCTAAGGCCGAACCATATACGAATTTTACAGGTTTTTCAAGGGTTTTCAGCCCTTGAACCCTTACATGTGCTATTGAGATAAGTGTTCTTTTAATTCAATCAATATGTCTATGTGTTGGTTGTCTATATCTTGTGCTTGTCTTGATTCCACCATGTTAGGCTAGATCTATCTTGTGTTTGCTTGGATCTAATGAAACCTAGATGTTAATTATGTGTTGATTACTTGTTTATGGTTGTAATGGATGAATGATTTCAATGTTAGGCTTAAGAAAATTGGCAGATCTCCAATTGGTAACATGCTTGAACGTCTTAGGAAACATGAACCGATGTGTACTAGGTTTTATTGGTTGTATTTAATGCATGAGTAAATTCTAATGATCCCATGTTAGGAGCTTCTTAGCCGGCTCGACATAGGAGTGAAGTAGGCACTCATAGGATTGGGGAGTTAAGTACGCCACCCCATGAATGGTATTAAGGAATACAATCCATCATCCACGCAACTATAACAAGTAATTAACGTGTAAAAGATATCTAGGGAGTAGTGAAATCTAAGTAAACACATTTCTCCACTTATTGCTCACAACCTTAGTATAATTAGTTTTAATTTCATTTTTTGTATTTTATTTTGATTGCATCTTAGTATTGGGTTAGTTGACTAGCAACTAATTCCGCCCAAATCCTTCAAACCCGAGATTTTTACTTGCTTTCTAAAAAATATAAAAATACAAAAAGAATCATCCCTCATCTCTAAAACTAGTATTTAGGTTTTCTAATCCTAGCGACACTATTCCTAGCTGAACGATCAATCCCCCGGTACTTGTCATTATACTATACTACATCGATCAGGTACACTGCCTGGTGGGGGTTGTAAGCTTCTCAAGATCCCTTGAGAGGTAAAGCTTGGTGCAACCCTACGCACATCAAGTTTTTGTCGCCGCAGTCCGGGAAATAGTTATTGTCTAGGTTAGAATCTCTTCTTATTAGGTCTACTTGCTAGATTCCCTTCTAGTAAGATTTTATTTTTATTTTTAGGTTCTCTTTAGTCTATCTTATTTCTTTGTGTGTTTGTTCGTAACTCTTCACCACCCGACATCATGGACGATGGGAACATCTTTGAACCCGTCATCCCACCACAACAAAACCCACCACTAGAACCTCTTAGGCCCCGAACCTTAGGAGAGTATCCCCGACCTAGCCACCAAGGCTACCGAAACACCATTGAGCTCACCGGAGCCAATGTGACCCCCTTACGATCCGACACCATCCGGTTGGTGCAAAGCGGATGTGCATTTCATGGACTTCGTTCCGAAGATCCAAATCAACATCTTAAGGACTTCCTAAAAATCGTAGACTCCATAGACCTAGATGTTGAAACTAGAGAGACAACCCGATTACGCCTATTCCAATTCTCTCTACGGGATCAAGCTAGTCAATGGCTTGAGCGTTTACCCGCGGGATCCATCACCACATGGGATGATCCCACCACTCGTTTCCTTGCTCAATTTTTCCCACCGGGGAGAACTACTAAGCTTAGAAATGACATCTTGATGTTCCAACAACGTCAAAATGAATCTCTTTATGAAGCATGGACTCGTTTCAAGGACTTACTCCAAAAGGTCCCTCATCATGGCATAGATCTTTGGCTCCAAGTCCAAATCTTCTATGACCATATCGATCTCTCCACGAGGTGAGCCATTGACCAATCAGCCGGTGGTAAGCTACGTGATCTAAGTGCAGAACAATCATGGGAACTCATAGAAGATCTTGCTCTCTATGACAACGAAAGTTGGAATGATCCCCGTGATTTGAACAAAACGGTCAAGGCAATATCTTTGCCTTCGAACAACTCTAGCACTCCCGACCGTAGGATCATGGAACTTGAGGACCAAGTCAAGTTTCTCATGAAATCTAACGAAGCTCCTAAGCCTTCAAGCCAAGTGAACAAAATCACTTCTTCATGCGAATTATGTAGTGGTCCCCATGACACTCGTGATTGTGTGGAACTCCCCGGAACAGCTTTTGCGGATTACGCATCCTCGCGTACCGACGAAGCGGGAGATAAGTGGTACACTTTCAAACCCGAGCCAAACCCTTACGGTGTTCGTACAACCCCTCTTGGAAAAATCACCCAAACCTTAGGTGGAAACAAAATCAAGCCAATTCTTCCAATCCGCCTAATCGTTACCAACCAAACGGTCCACCCTCTAACCGTACTTTCAACAACAATCCCTCTAACAACTATGGTAGTACCAACAATCTTGAAGGATTGATGTCTAAGTTCATGGCATCTCAAGAAGCTCGCATAGCTAGGTTTGAAGCCGAATTCAACCAACAACAAACGGAGATGACCAACAAGATAGACAACTTGTTGAAAGCCCTCAACAACCAAGCGTTAACCGCACCTAGGAAGGACACTAGGGACACCAACAACGGAATCCAAATTAAGGACCCCTCATCATCCAAACATGTCCACTTTCTCAATGTTGTCACCATTAAGCCAATAGATAAGGAGATAGAAGAAAGTGACAAGGATGAAGTTGGAATAGAAACCGAGCCTAGGGATGAAAGTAGAGAAGTTGAGGTTAATAGGGGAGAGGAATTAGAGGAGGTAGAGACTATAGAAAAGCACTTTGATAAGTTTCCCACCAAGGAAGAACGGGAATACCATAAGGATTTATTTGATAGTCCCGAGAGACCATATATCCTTGGCACACCCCTTATCAAAATGGGAGACCCCTCTAACATCAACATACCATGCAACATCGGGCATATGCATATATGGAAAGCTTACATCGATCCTAGATCTCCCGTAAACATCATGACTAGGACCTATTACAATTGGGTAATGAAGAAGCAACTTGATTATAGGATGGTGCCCAATAAGAATTTGATAAGTAACTTTGTAGGAAGAGTGAAGGGATTGCATGTGATTATAGGTAATTTCACCTATGAGATCGATTTTATGATAGTAGAAGACACTCGTCCGGTGATAGATGATTGCCTAAGCCAAATAATATTCGGAAAACCATTTGTTGAGGCCACTAGGATGAGTTATGATCCGATTTTAGGGATAGTTAGATTCAAGGAAGAGAATGATGAGATTGCCTACCAAATGCCCTACAAGATTGAGCAATACCGCCTTCTCTCTAATATAGAAAAGGAACACAAGCAAGCGGCTTATTATAGGAATGATGAGGATAGACGTAGAGGAGTAGAGTATGTGAAGAATAGGATGCTTGGTTTCTACAAAGAATGCTTGCAACTAGGTCCGGAATACAAAACTGGTTTAGAAGACGACCTAGAGAGTGAAACCAACGATGAGGTCACGTAGTAACCCATGACCTTGAGTCTAGCTACAAGACTCGTAAATAAAGAAAAGCGCTTCTTGGGAGGCAACCTATGTTTTGTGTGATTTTTATTTTGTTTGTTTGTTATTTGCTTCTGTATGCATGCTTTAGTTTTATTGTTGGTAGATCATGTTTCTAAACTAAATAGTGGAAATACTTTACTTTGTTGTTTGGCCTAGTCTTAACTTCACCAAAAGGTATTTTTGCAAAAGATAAGTGTAAAGGGAAACCCCAAATATGTTTTTAAGAAACAAACCGATCATGACTTTCCACAATATTAAGTGAACATGTATATTCGTAATTGTTAGAGTCAAATGCTTGTATCGAGTCATAATGAAGTTTTGCAGGATTTTCCAGGAAGTAGGACCAAGTTTTTCCAAAAATTTTCCGGAAACTTAACATAAGAATTTCTGCATGGTCAACTAAGTCAAATAGCCTAGATCAATGCTCCGGGTAATATAATGTATCACCGGGTCGTTAAATCCCGTTGAGGTGTGAAATGTAACTTTTGCGTATTCGTAATCGGGTGTTATTCACAGAAAAGGGTTTGTTGTGAAAATTATTTGGAAATTATTAACAAATATAGCTTAGGAAAGCTATGTGATTGATTACAGGAATTTGGATTACGAAGATTTGAGCTAAACCTAAAAACGTACGTTTTAATTAAAAAACGTATTCAGACGAATAAAACAAAAAGTACAACTGATGGACTGAGAGGGTTAAAAGTGTAAAATTGGTATTTTTACAATCCTATTAATTAAAGAAAATTTTAAGAAAATTAAAAACTATTTTTACACTATTTAATTATTTATTATTAATTAATTACTAATTATCTATTTATTACTAATTAAATTAATTAGAATTATTAAAAATACTAAAAAGGCTTAGAAAATTAAGAAAAATTTTACAAATCTAATTAACCATTACAGGAATCCTAAAAAATTATAAAAAGTTAATTCTAAGTATTTTTAAACTAATTAATTAATTATTAATCTAATTACTTATTAATTTCTAATTAAACTAATTATATTATAAAAAAATAGAAAATGAACACTAAAAATTCTAGAAAAATTTATGAAAATGTTTTAACTAAAATAAAAGCTAGAAAAATTATAAAAACTATGTTATACTATATAAAATCTAATTATGCTATTTAATTGATTAATATTAATTAAAACTAAATTAAACTAAAATTAATTAGAAATACCACTAAAACACAAAATAAAAACCTGGAAAATTTTGTAAAATTATTTTAACCTAAAATATAATTTCTAAAAATATAAAAGTGATATATTACTTAGAAATAAATTAAAAATAAATTGATAAATCCTATTAAATAGAAGCTATCACTATTTTTAAAGTTGGTTTTTTGGATTTTTTCTTTTTCTAAACTAATTATAAACTAAAAACAACTACTTTTACTGAAAACACTTTTATTTAAACCCAATAAATAAGCACTTGAAGTGCTTATTATACCCACAGTTAACTTTTGTTGACTGTGGAGTATTTTTAGCTCAAATGGGGAAATGTGGGGTCCACTCTAGTGAAAACAGATATAAACAAGTACTATGAACAACTTTAAACAAGAATCACACAAATAAGCCAAAGAAATAAGCCACAATACCAAAATAAGCACTTGGCTTATTTGGTTATGAGACAGTTGAGGGACAGAGTTTTGGGGCTTAACTAAGTGGGGTCCACTGGGTCTCAAGTCAAGAAAGTGGTCAACCTTTAATCCTGGGTAGGAGGGGGGTTGTTTGGAACCAAGAATGAGGTGTGGGACCCACTGGGTCAGTCACAAAACACCACCAAAGGTGGGGTGATGAGATGGTCTGCTGATACAGGGCAAGTTCTTGCCCTGCAGTCCAATTCAAAGGGCAATTTGGTCTTTAAGAAAAATTCACAAAAATTCAACAAAGATGGAAATCAAAAGTACTACTAGTATATATTACACACAACAATTTTCAAGTTCTCAATCCCAACACAAAAATCATGAAAAATCACCCCATTTTGATGAAAATCTGAGTATACAGTTTTGACTTTTTTGAGAAATGGTGAGAATTGACTTTTGGGAACTTAGACAGCTGATTTTTATGATCAAACTTAATTAGTTAGGGTATATTAAGACTAATTTAAGTGGATGAACAACTTATTTAAAGATGTGATGAATTATGACTTTGAAAACTCACCACAGTTGACTGTGGTGAGTGATTGCTTGAGTTTTGACTTGTGGGTGAGTTTATGACCAAAAGAAAAGTTTCCCTGAGCTTGTTTACACTCACACAACTAAGTTAAGCACAGAAATGCTCAATTGAACTAGTAAAACAACTCAAACACCCTAGAACCAAACACCCCTATAACAGACATATATGATAAAAACTAGATTCAAACAAGTAATCCACACAATCTATTGTACCCAATTACTATATTAATCAATAATTCAAGTAAATAAAGCAGCACACATAACCAAACTACATAAGAAAGTAAAAATGAAGAGAAGGGCTCACATAAGCCTTCCAAGCAACTGATAAGGAACCAAGGAACCAAGTTAACCAATCCTATGCCCTCCCATGAGGTACCTAACCCACGACCATCCTAAATATACTGTGCTCCTTGCTTTCTTTTTCTTTTTCACCAATTTTTTATTTATTTTTGATTTTTTCTTGATTTTTTAGTAAATATTTAAAACTGAGCCTAGTATGATCTTACAAGCTTATAAAGCTTTCCAAACCTTGTTTTTAAGTTTACATAAGCTTCTGAATTACTTGAACTCACATTAGATACTTTAATTAGAACTTGGAAATTTAAATTGAGACTTTGAAAAGTGAAAATGAGAATTAAGCTTTAAACTAAACTTTCATTGATAAAAAGAGTTACAATGCTTTGAAAATAAACTGAAAATACAATAAAACTAAGAAAATTACACATCAAAAGCTTCTATGAGCTTTTCTATATATATCGACCTAAAATTAATGCCTAAGGTCTTCCACATGGCTTCTTTTTGAAAACTGAAAGTCCCACATGCCTTGCCTTGACCCTCTGACCAAATCCTCATCGTTTAATTAGTCATTGATCAATCCTAGCCATTGATTGGCTTTTTGGCGCCAAAATCATGTCGGGGCAATTCTGAGTGGTATTGGTGAGTGTTGGTGAGGGCATTTATGGTGGTGGGTTAGTTAGGTGAGGGGAATTTATTGTGG
Source organism: Artemisia argyi (assembly GCA_030686995.1). Taxonomy (NCBI): domain Eukaryota; kingdom Viridiplantae; phylum Streptophyta; class Magnoliopsida; order Asterales; family Asteraceae; genus Artemisia; species Artemisia argyi. Next base: position 81,191,883 of record CM060681.1, read on the forward strand.
GGGGGGCTTGGTTGGTGAAAAGGTGAGGAGGGGGGATGTATACCCTGGTTTCACGCATGCTTGTTGGGGGGAAGAAGATGGTCAAGGGTCTGTTTGACCCGCGTTGACCCTTTGACCGGGTATTAGCAAAAATGGACTGGGCCTAGGTTGGGCTTTGGGAGGTGGACTGGATTAGGAAATGGATTGGATGGGATTTTGGGTTAAAATATCAAAGGGTCCGGTTTGTTTGTTTAGTTTATGAACACAAGGACCATTTTTGTAATTTCCCATAACTTTGAGGACTGAAGTTGTAATTTTTCCAAGTGAACCCAAGGACCAATATTGATATAATTCCAAAGTTCCAAGATTATTTTTCCATTTTTCAAACTTCAAAATTTCCCAGGGACCTATTTTGCCATATTTGGATTTTTCAGGGACTAAATATGTAATTTTGGAAAACTTGCAACCCAAATGTAATATTTTGTGAAATTGACTTTCAAAACCTTGGGTTGACTTTTTCTTTCAAAATAAATGCTTAGGGACTAAATTTGACAAGTTTTGAAACTTGGGGGACTGAAACTGCCAATACTGCAAACTTTGTACGTTTTTTCTTTGTTTTTGCACATTTTGCTTTTAAAACACATAAAACACAATCCCTGGGATAATTTAAGTATTTTGATATCTTTTTGATTATTTTTGTGCGTTTTGGCAGTTTAAATATATAAAAAACGATGAGTGTTTGAGCACTCATCAATCCCCACACTGAACTATTGCTAGTCCCTAGCAATCTTTTTAGAAAACTTGATGGATTTTAAACTCTTTACCAAAAGCCATCACTTCTGGAGTAGCCAGGTGTAAGAACTGTGGCACACCTGATAACCGTGTGATTTTGAGCAAACCACCAGCTTCCAACGGATTTGTTAAGTCTTTACCAAGAGCCGTTTGCTCCTGGACTAGCCAGCATCTTGATGGACCTAGTCAACATCTTGGTGAGCTGATTACCAATTATGGGTTTTCCACGGCCTTTACCACAAGCCATAATCTTGCGGGCTAGCCAACTCATTTGTTTTCGGGGAGTTGAGGACCCATACAATTTTGGGCAAATTGCCAGCCGTCAACGGATTTGATTTATTTTTACCAAGAGCCGTTTGCTCCTGGATTAGCCAATCCCTTTGTCGGTTAGACCTGGCGGACTGATTACCACAAAAATTTTGAAATAAAGTGAAAAATTTTTGAAAATTTTGGCCAAAAACGGGGGTACTTGAAAGATATTTGCTAAAATTCGTTAGAATTTCCCCCCCACACTTAGAAATGAATATTGTCCTCAATATTCAAAGTCCCGGCTATTATGCCGAAGCTATGAACGTAAAAAGCCAAGATTCGAATCTAACTGTGGACATACCAATTTCACTTTATTTCTATATATACATCTTTTTTTTTTTTTTTTTTTTTTTTTTTTTTTTTTTATACATATATACATTTTTTCAAACAGCGGGGGGTTTGCCATTCCCCCACACTCGGTGGTAGAAAATAGAAAGAATCAGAGATACGGGTGAAAACCCGTATTGTTGCTAGTTTTTGATCATCGAGTCGCTAGCTTGACTCTATCCCCGAATTCAATTGTCCTTGGGGAAAGTTTGGAGATCCGGGACGACCATGGATGGTACGTCCTCCCCAAAGTAGTGCTTTAACCGATGTCCATTCACTTTGAAGTTAGGACCGTCATTTTGAGATAATTCGACGGTACCATAAGGATAAACTTTTGTGATAGTGAATGGACCAATCCATCGGGTTTTGAGCTTTCCCGAGAAGATCTTGAGTCTAGAGTTGAAAAGAAGGACTCGATCACCAACATTAAAAACGCGGTTTTTGATTTTTGATTCATGAATCTTCTTTATCTTTTGTTTATAGATCAAAGAGTTCTCGTAAGTTTAATCACAAAGTTCGTTTAATTCATTTAGTTGAACTTTTCTGTGATCACCCGCCGTTCTGAGGTCGAAATTGGCATGCTTGAGGGCCCAATAGGCTTTATGCTCAAGCTCGATCGGAAGATGGCACGCTTTCCCGTACACAAGTTTATAAGGCGTACACCCAATGGGTGTTTTGTAAGCCGTACGGAAAGCCCAAAGTGCATCATCTAATTTGTCCGACCACGATGCACGATTCTCACCTACAATTCTTTCCAAAATTCTTTTAATGCCCCGATTGGACACTTCGACTTGTCCACTCGTTTGAGGGTGGTACGCAACAGAAAGACGGTGAGTCACACCGTACTTTTGCATGACTTTGTCAAACTTGTCATTACAGAAGTGCGTACCACGATCACTAATAATAGCACGTGGAGTTCCGAATCGGGCAAAAAGAGCTTTTAAAAATTTCACAACTACTCGGGCATCATTTGTGGGTAAAGCTTTCGCTTCAACCCATTTTGACAAGTAGTCAACTGCCACGAGTATGTATTTATTGCCGTGAGAGGATGGAAATGTCCCCATAAAGTCGATGCCCCAGATATCAAAGATCTCACAAACTTGAATTGCATTCTGAGGCATTTCATTCTTTTGTGAAATATTCCCATGACGTTGACAAGCGTCACAGGACTTGACCAAATCTTGGGCATCCTTGTAGATCGAGGGCCAATAAAAGCCAGAATCAAACACCTTTTTGGCGGTGTAGTTGGGATTGTGGTGGCCCCCCGTGGGACCAGCATGGCAAGCCTTTAAGATTTCAGCGGCTTCCTGACCATACACACACTGCCGGATGACTTGATCCGCGCATATCTTGAACAAGTAGGGGTCGTCCCAAAAGTAATGTTTTATGTCTTTGAAAAATTTATTTTTTTGTTGGGACGACATCCCTTTCACAATGAAGTTACCCGCAAGATAGTTTGCAAAGTCGGCAAACCATGGGGTAATCGAGTCTCCACGAAATGAAACCACATTGAGGGTTTCGAGAGGAAATGTTTCATTTATTTCCTTTTTCTCGAAAGCATTTTGGTGAGGGTTTTCAAGACGGGAGAGATGATCAGCAGCTAGGTTCTCAGCTCCTTTTTTATCACGAATAATGATATCAAATTCCTGAAGGAGGAGAACCCATCGGAGGAGTCTCGGCTTTGCATCTTGTTTTGCAAATAGATACTTCAAAGCTGAATGATCCGTATACACTATGCTTTTAGTCAGAATCAAGTATGGCCGGAATTTTTCAAAAGCATACACCACAGCTAATAATTCTTTTTCAGTGGTGGTGTAATGACTTTGAGCCTCGGTCATAGTCTTGCTGGCATAGTGTATAAGCTGAAAATGTTTTGTTTTGCGTTGCCCCAAGACTGCCCCTATCGCATAATCACTAGCATCACACATGAGCTCGAAGGGCAAGTCCCAATCGGGGGCAACAAGAATCGGTGCCTCGGTAAGCCTTTTCTTTAATGTTTCAAAGGCTTCGATGCACTCAGGGGAGAAGATAAAAGGAGCATCCTTCTCGAGGAGATGGGTCATAGGACGGGCGATTTTAGAGAAATCTTGAATAAACCTACGGTAAAAACCGGCGTGACCCAAAAAGCTCCTAACACCTTTCACAGTCGTGGGATGAGGCAATTTTGCAATGACGTCCACTTTGGCACGGTCAACCTCCATCCCATTTTTTGAAATTTTATGGCCGAGGACAATGCCCTCTTTGACCATAAAGTTACTCTTCTCCCAATTTAGACATAACTTTGTGTCTTCACAACGTTTTAGCATGCTGTCTAAATGGGAGAGACATGATTTAAACGAATCCCCAATGACCGAGAAATCGTCCATAAAGACCTCCATACTTTTCCCGATCATGTCGGAAAAAATGGCCATCATACATCTTTGAAACGTGCCCGGAGCATTACATAAGCCAAATGGCATACGTTTATATACGAAAGTTCCATAGGGGCACGTAAAAGTGGTCTTTTCTTGGTCTTGTGGGTCAATGGGAATCTGAAAGTAACCCGAGAAACCATCGAGGAAGCAATAGTACTCATTCCCCGCTAATCTCTCGAGCATCTCATCCATAAAGGGCAGAGGAAAATGATCCTTACGGGCGGCGTCATTCAATTTACGATAATCAATGCAGACGCGCCACCCCGTAACCAAACGAGTTGGAATTAACTCATTTTCCTCGTTTGTGACAACGGTAATGCCACCCTTTTTTGGAACACAATGGATTGGGCTGACCCAAGGACTGTCCGATATAGGGTAAATCAATCCGGCATCAAGAAGTTTTAAAACCTCTTGTTTGATAACCTCGTAAATTTTTGGATTCACCCTTCTTTGATGTTGGACCGCAGGTTTGAAGTCATCCTCCATTAATATCTTATGAGTACAAAACTCAGGGTCGATGCCCTTGATGTCGGAGAGACGCCAAGCAATTGCTCGTTTATGAGACCTCAAAACCTGTATAAGAGCAGCCTTTTCCTCAACACTTAAGTCTTTAGCAATAATGACGGGCAATTTATCGTCACCCTCCAGAAATGCATATTCAAGATGAGGCGGCAAATCCTTAAGTTCAACCGCGGGAAAGTCATCAGTTTTCTCAACATTTTTGACTTCCTCCTTATGAAGTGTTTGTGGTAGAACAGGAAGATGAGAGGGATCTTCGTTTAATAACTTTTCAAGCGTGAGAATATCCCCCTCGAGGTCAATCTCTTGGTTATCGACTCCATCGGGAGTCGAATCACCGTTGAGATAGGCCTCAATTTCTTCTAAGATGAAGTCACTTCCCTCAAACAGAGTGAGGGAAGGAGAAGAATTGGCAATAATGGGGTGAGAAGATGGAGTGACGTTTTCACTTGGAGAATCATCGACAAAACCTAAAACCTCTTGAGCGTACTCCTCAGACGCGACATCAATGACATCAATTCGGTTAACCGTTTCGGCGTCATAATTAGAGGAGTACCTCGAAGTTTGATCGAGGTTAAAGGTTAAAGCTTCATTACCAACACGAAGAGTTATTTCCTCTTCGTGCACATCAATTAACGCACGACCTGTCCTTAAGAATCCTCTCCCAAGAATGAGAGTAACTCGTGGGTCAGCATCGAACTTAACAACAACGAAGTCAGCGGGGAAATGGAACTTTCCTACTTTCACGAATACATCTTCGGCAATGCCGAGAGGATGAGAGATTGAACGATCGGCAAGCTCGAGAGTCATGCACGTAGGAGTGAGTTGAGGAAGAGAGAGTTTCTCCCACACTGAGTAAGGCATCAGGTTGATGCTAGCACCAAGATCAGCTAAGGCGAAGCACTCAACCATCCCAGGGAAAACACATGGAATGAGAAATCTCCCAGGGTCTCCAAGCTTTTTAGGAAGCTTCTTTAAGATAACTGCTGAGCAGTTTTTGTTCAGTGGAGTCTTTGCCATTTCGTACAATTTTTCCTTGTTGCTTAACAAGTTCTTGATCATCGATGCGAATTTGGGCATCAAGATGATAGCATCCGCAAGGCTAACATCAAAGTGCAAATCTTGAAAGATTTGATAAAACTTATCCATTTGGTGACTAGCCTTTTCGCAGAGCTTTTGCTCATTAAGTCTTGACGGGTATGGTAGTGAAGGTTTGGATTTAGGGTTCTCTCCAGGAGTTGTTGATGGTTCAAATACAACTCCCGGTTTTGGTACAAGTCCAGATTTTGGTACAATTTCTGGAACAACCTGAGGGTGGACGTGTGCGGTACTTCGTGGGCTAGTAAATTACACCTTGTCCGTGGTTGCCTCAGGCTCAATTTCAACTTCCTCAGAATAAAGAGGAGGAGGAATAGGAGGGATAGGAGGGACTGGCGGCTCTTCAAAAGCCTTACCACTTCGTGTAGTAATAGCTTTGAGTTCACCCTTGGGATTAACAACTGTATTAGCCGGGAGACCTCCTGATGTAGAGGGTGGAGTGAGATGATTCATAAGACTGGCAAGCATATTTTCAATCTTGCCTTGATTTTGATCAATTTTGTTGTTTGTTTGCATCAACTCACTCTTCAGCTCTTGACCCTGTTTGGTTATTGATGATTGGAAATCATTTTTCAAATTTGAGATTTGATTTTGCATTGCCCTCATTTTGGTCTCATTAACTTTGATGTAGTTATTGAGCTCATTTGGGAGGGGATCTTGATAATTTGGAGCTGAATACCCTTGATTACCCCTTTGGGGTGGGTACTGATTGACGGGGGCAGGATTTTGATTTTGCAAATTAGGCCCCCTTGGTGGATTAGGATTAAACCTATTTGGATTTTGAGGAAAACCGGGTGGTCCACCCTGATTGCTAGCCCGGTAATTTGGATCCACTTGAGGACGGTATTGGTTACCTCCTTGGTTGGAATTGCCGGCTATTGCATTTACTTCGAATGGATTGCCTTCAGTGGCAGTGCAATTATAATATGAATGTGGACCACCACAAGTGACACAAACTTCTATCTTTTTTATTTCAGCTTGTGGAGAAGGAGAAGAATCTTTCTTGCTTTGGGCGAGAACAAATGCATGGACAGATTCCGTGAGTTTATCAAGTCTAGCATCGGTGCTAGACTGAGCCACGGGCGATGAAGAAGAAGGAACAACATCCCTTTGGGAAACAACCGATCTGCTTCGGGGAATGCGGACCTTAGATTTATTCTCAATGATCTCTAAAGCATCCTTTGTGGTGCGATTCAAGAAGTTACCTCCAGCGGAGGCATTTAGAAAGTCTTGATCGGATTGGCTTACACCATTGTAGAAAGTATCAAGTGTCATGAGATCAGAGAAACCGTGGTGAGGGCATTTTCGGAGCAACTCCTTGTAACGATCCCATGCCTCACTAAAGGATTCATCAAATTTCTGCGTGAATTTCATGATCTCGTTCTTGAGACTTGTGGTTTTGGAAGGAGGAAAGAATTCATTCACGAACTTTTTCACAAGATCTTCCCATGTCTCAATAGATCGTGGAGGTTGTTTTTCAAGCCAAATCCGGGCTTGTCCCTCCAAGGAGAATGGGAAGAGAAGAAGTTTGATTGCATCACAGGGGACATCTTTGCATTTGATGGTGTATGTGATTTTGTTGAACCATCGAATGTGATCTTGAGGATCGTCCCTCTCATAACCGTAGAATTGACGTGATGTGGCCAGATTTATTAATCCTGTTTTAAGCTCAAAATTATCGGCCATGATTGTTGGAACAACGATAGCATCTCCGTAACCCTCGACGGGTGCTTGGAGAAGCTCGTTCATAGTGGGTTCAGCTGCCATGATGACAGCTGGAGGTGGAACAGTACGGATCTCAGATCCGACTGTTGGTGCAGAACGTCTACGAGGTCTTCGAGGTTTCCGAACCAGCTCACGTAATGGGCTAGTGGACCTTGAAGAACGAGTGCGCATGCACTAGGGATAAAAACTTTTTGGACAATATTTTTGTTATCGTCCCGTAATCCAGACTCGTTTCTCCTTAAGAATCACCTTAAAGGAAAACCGAATCAGAAAACGTTACGATATGGTTTTGTTTTTTTTTTACTTTTTTTTTTTTTTTTTTTTTTTTTTTTTTGGTGTTTTAACACTTTAGGAAAAGTGTCAATGACATTTTTATGTGTTTTGATTTTGAAAATATTCACAAGTGATGGTATTTGTACAACGAGTGAGGTGAGATAACACTAATCTCGAAAAACGCTATAGAAACGCGCACACCTCCCCGGCAGCGGCGCCATAAATTGATTGATGCCAAACCACCTAACTTAAATTAACCAAAGAATGGTCAACTAAGTCAAATAGCCTAGATCAATGCTCCGGGTAATATAATGTATCACCGGGTCGTTAAATCCCGTTGAGGTGTGAAATGTAACTTTAGCGTATTCGTAATCGGGTGTTATTCACAGAAAAGGGTTTGTTGTGAAAATTATTTGGAAATTATTAACAAATATAGCTTAGGAAAGCTATGTGATTGATTACAGGAATTTGGATTACGAAGATTTGAGCTAAACCTAAAAACGTACGTTTTAATTAAAAAACGTATTCAGACGAATAAAACAAAAAGTACAACTGATGGACTGGGAGGGTTAAAAGTGTAAAATTGGTATTTTTACAATCCTATTAATTAAAGAAAATTTTAAGAAAATTAAAAACTATTTTTACACTATTTAATTATTTATTATTAATTAATTACTAATTATCTATTTATTACTAATTAAATTAATTAGAATTATTAAAAATACTAAAAAGGCTTAGAAAATTAAGAAAAATTTTACAAATCTAATTAACCATTACAGGAATCCTAAAAAATTATAAAAAGTTAATTCTAAGTATTTTTAAACTAATTAATTAATTATTAATCTAATTACTTATTAATTTCTAATTAAACTAATTATATTATAAAAAAATAGAAAATGAACACTAAAAATTCTAGAAAAATTTATGAAAATGTTTTAACTAAAATAAAAGCTAGAAAAATTATAAAAACTATGTTATACTATATAAAACCTAATTATGCTATTTAATTGATTAATATTAATTAAAACTAAATTAAACTAAAATTAATTAGAAATACCACTAAAAGACAAAATAAAAACCTGGAAAAATTTGTAAAATTATTTTAACCTAAAATATAATTTCTAAAAATATAAAAGTGATATATTACTTAGAAATAAATTAAAAATAAAAATAAATTGATAAATCCTATTAAATAGAAGCTATCACTATTTTTAAAGTTGATTTTTTGGATTTTTTTCTTTTTCTAAACTAATTATAAACTAAAAACAACTACTTTTACTGAAAACACTTTTATTTAAACCCAATAAATAAGCACTTGAAGTGCTTATTATACCCACAGTTGACTTTTGTTGACTGTGGAGTATTTTTAGCTCAAATGGGGAGATGTGGGGTCCACTCTAGTGAAAACAGATATAAACAAGTACTATGAACAACTTTAAACAAGAATCACACAAATAAGCCACAATACCAAAATAAGCATTTGGCTTATTTGGTTATAAGACAGTTGAGGGACAGAGTTTTGGGGCTTAACTAAGTGGGGTCCACTGGGTCTCAAGTCAAGAAAGTGGTCAACCTTTAATCCTGGGTAGGAGGGGGGTTGTTTGGAACCAAGAATGAGGTATGGGACCCACTGGGTCAGTCACAAAACACCACCAAAGGTGGGGTGATGAGATGGTCTGCTGATACAGGGCAAGTTCTTGCCCTGCAGTCCAATTCAAAGGGCAATTTGGTCTTTAAGAAAAATTCACAAAAATTCAACAAAGATGGAAATCAAAAGTACTACTGGTATATATTACATACAACAATTTTCAAGTTCTCAATCCCAACACAAAAATCATGAAAAATCACCCCATTTTGATGAAAATCTGAGTATGCAGTTTTGACTTTTTTGAGAAATGGTGAGAATTGACTTTTGGGAACTTAGACAGCTGATTTTTATGATCAAACTTAATTAGTTAGGGTATATTAAGACTAATTTATGTGGATGAACAACTTATTTAAAGATGTGATGAATTATGACTTTGAAAACTCACCACAGTTGACTGTGGTGAGTGATTGCTTGAGTTTTGACTTGTGGGTGAGTTTATGACCAAAAGAAAAGTTTCCCTGAGCTTGTTTACACCCACACAACTAAGTTAAGCACAGAAATGCTCAATTGAACTAGTAAAACAACTCAAACACCCTAGAACCAAACACCCCTATAACAGACATATATGATAAAAACTAGATTCAAACAAGTAATCCACACAATCTATTGTACCCAATTACTATATTAATCAATAATTCAAGTAAATAAAGCAGCACACATAACCAAACTACATAAGAAAGTAAAAATGAAGAGAAGGGCTCACATAAGCCTTCCAAGCAACTGATAAGGAACCAAGGAACCAAGTTAACCAATCCTATGCCCTCCCATGAGGTACCTAACCCACGACCATCCTAAATACACTGTGCTCCTTGCTTTCTTTTTCTTTTTCACCAATTTTTCATTTATTTTTGATTTTTTCTTGATTTTTTAGTAAATATTTAAAACTGAGCCTAGTATGATCTTACAAGCTTATAAAGCTTTCCAAACCTTGTTTTTAAGTTTACATAAGCTTCTGAATTACTTGAACTCACATTAGATACTTTAATTAGAACTTGGAAATTTAAATTGAGACTTTGAAAAGTGAAAATGAGAATTAAGCTTTAAACTAAACTTTCATTGATAAAAAGAGTTACAATGCTTTGAAAATAAACTGAAAATACAATAAAACTAAGAAAATTACACATCAAAAGCTTCTATGAGCTTTTCTATATATATCGACCTAAAATTAATGCCTAAGGTCTTCCACATGGCTTCTTTTTGAAAACTGAAAGTCCCACATGCCTTGCCTTGACCCTCTGACCAAATCCTCATCGTTTAATTAGTCATTGATCAATCCTAGCCATTGATTGGCTTTTTGGCGCCAAAATCATGTCGGGGCAATTCTGAGTGGTATTGGTGAGTGTTGGTGAGGGCATTTATGGTGGTGGGTTAGTTAGGTGAGGGGAATTTATTGTGGGGGAGCTTGGTTGGTGAAAAGGTGAGGAGGGGGGATGTATACCCTGGTTTCACGCATGCTTGTTGGGGGGAAGAAGATGGTCAAGGGTCTGTTTGACCCGCGTTGACCCTTTGACCGGGTATTAGCAAAAATGGACTGGGCCTAGGTTGGGCTTTGGGAGGTGGACTGGATTGGGAAATGGATTGGATGGGATTTTGGGTTAAAATATCAAAAGGTCCGGTTTGTTTGTTTAGTTTATGAACACAAGGACCATTTTTGTAATTTCCCATAACTTTGAGGACTGAAGTTGTAATTTTTCCAAGTGAACCCAATGACTAATATTGATATAATTCCAAAGTTCCAAGATTATTTTTCCATTTTTCAAACTTCAAAATTTCCCAGGGACCTATTTTGCCATATTTGGATTTTTCAGGGACTAAATATGTAATTTTGGAAAACTTGCAACCCAAATGTAATATTTTGTGAAATTGACTTTCAAAACCTTGGGTTGACTTTTTCTTTCAAAATAAATGCTTAGGGACTAAATTTGACAAGTTTTGAAACTTGGGGGACTGAAACTGCCAATACTGCAAACTTTGTACGTTTTTTCTTTGTTTTTGCACATTTTGCTTTTAAAACACATAAAACACAATCCCTGGGATAATTTAAGTATTTTGATATCTTTTTGATTGTTTTTGTGCGTTTTGGCAGTTTAAATATATCAAAAACGATGAGTGTTTGAGCACTCATCAATCCCCCACACTGAACTATTGCTAGTCCCTAGCAATCTTTTTAGAAAACTTGATAGATTTTAAACTCTTTACCAAAAGCCATCACTTCTGGAGTAGCCAGGTGTAAGAACTGTGGCACACCTGATAACCGTGTGATTTTGAGCAAACCACCAGCTTCCAACGGATTTGTTAAGTCTTTACCAAGAGCCGTTTGCTCCTGGACTAGCCAGCATCTTGATGGACCTAGTCAACATCTTGGTGAGCTGATTACCAATTATGGGTTTTCCACGGCCTTTACCACAAGCCATAATCTTGCGGGCTAGCCAACTCATTTGTTTTCGGGGAGTTGAGGAACCATACAATTTTGGGCAAATTGCCAGCCGTCAACGGATTTGATTTATCTTTACCAAGAGCCGTTTGCTCCTGGATTAGCCAATCCCTTTGTCAGTTAGACCTGGCGGACTGATTACCACAAAAATTTTGAAATAAAGTGAAAAATTTTTGAAAATTTTGGCAAAAAAGGGGGTACTTGAAAGATATTTGCTAAAATTCGTTAGAATTTCCCCCCACACTTAGAAATGAATATTGTCCTCAATATTCAAAGTCCCGGCTATTATGCCGAAGCTATGAACGTAAAAAGCCAAGATTCGAATCTAACTGTGGACATACCAATTTCACTTTATTTCTATATATACATTTTTTTTTTTTTTTTTTTAAGCTTTATATACATATATACATTTTTTCAAACAGCGGGGGTTTTGCCATTCCCCCACACTCGGTGGTAGAAAATAGAAAGAATCAGAGATACGGGTGAAAACCCGTATTGTTGCTAGTTTTTGATCATCGAGTCGCTAGCTTGACTCTATCCCCGAATTCAATTGTCCTTGGGGAAAGTTTGGAGATCCCCGAATTCAACAGCGGGGGAAAGATTGTTAACTCGCCACCAGTAAAGACTGCCTATATCCAACAAAACCGTGTATTTCATATCCCTACACCTAACGTTACAACCTTTTAAAAGACCTCTTTGATAGTTTATCTTAGGTGCTTACGCCATGTGGTGGAGGTTTGATCATTTCCCAAGCCTATGGTAATCTATTTTGCTATGACAGGTAGTGAGAGATATCTTCCGTTTCTATATTGTAATTTATACTTTATTACTCCCGAGAGATGTGAGTATCTAAACACTATTTGTGAGGTGCTTGTGTATGACCTCCGTGCTTGTCTTTGGTCTTTGGTGGAACGATTATTTGTTGTAATTACTTTTATATTAGTGTTTAATGACCCCTAACTTGTATTTTGATTAGAATAAAAGCGCATTTGCTTGAGGACAAGCAAATCTCAAGTGTAAGGGTATATGATGAGGTGAAAAATGAACCACTTTTAGGGGGTCATTTAAGCCCAGAATTGAATTTATTTGATCAAATATTGCCCTAAATCGTTCCTTTTGTGATTTTAGGTACTTTGGGAGTGAAATCTGGAAAAGGACTTTATGGCGATAAGGTAACTTAGGCAATATCAAGGTAATAATGGGATCATTCAGAATAACATCATGTAATCAAGTATCATACCACAGTAATCAGTTTGGGAATATTATCGTTTGAGTATCAGTAATTCAGTTTAAGTATTTCGCCAGTAACACAAGTATATCACATACCACAATAATCGAATTGGAAACATTATCATATGAGTATCAGTATTTCAGTCAAACAATTCATCAGTAAAATATATATATCACATACCACAATAATCAAATTGGAAGTATTATCATATGAGTATCAGTATTTCAATTAAGTATTTCGTCAAGTATTGTATATATCACATTTTAAATCATAAATCATATTAAATAAATATCAATTAGGAAATTGATTTGAATCATGTATTTTATTTCATATACTTATCAATTTATCAAAGTATATGTAAGTATGTATCTCCCCTAATGAGTTTAAAACAATTATTGGAAATGGGGCTATGACTCACCTGGATTGATACGGAAATGATGAAAAGTAAAGTAGGATGAGATTTATGGGAACGATTATGGAAACGTCTTTGATACGGAACCTGAGAAATAAATTTATCTGAGAATTTGACCAAATACTATTTGGTAAATACGAACGAATAACGAATAATATTTATTCGTTATGACGAATAGATGATGTGCAGTGTAATTATTATGCCATGCATGATATGATAAAATACTTCATTTAAATTATCTATCGAAGTTTTACCTTTTTAACCATAAGTAATAATATTAATTTTTGAAATATCATTGTATATATTATTAACGTAAAAATAATAAAATGTAATAAAAATGCATATGACGTGATAGTTGACGTAAAATAGAAAATAAAATAAGAATGTAAAATATAATATGTTGGTCCTTGTCCTTTTCCAGTTTTTACACTTTTTATACTAACGGCGTTAGCGTTACACCGTTAGTCCTTTTCGTATCTAATTTACAATTATAGTCCACTACTTGTCCAAAATTACAATCTAAGCTTGGAACATCATATAATATCAATTTTTATCCTAAACTTTCTGTTTTTACAGTTTTAGTCCAAGTTTTTAATGTTTGGCAGTTTTAGTCCTTTTAGGTGTCGTCGCGTTACATTTTTAGTCCAAAATTACAAAAATGATGAGAAAAATTATATAAAATTTTCCGAAACTTATTTTATTAATTCTAAGCTTATTTCAACAGCTTATTTGATTAAAAGCTTATTTTTCTAACTTATGGGCCTTAACGAGCCAAATACAAAGCCCGTTAAGATTTTTAGAGGCGAGGGCAGGTAAAATGTTTTGGGCCTGAACTTGGGCTACTTTTGTGATTCCAAAAATATTTCATATGGGCCCAGTGGGCTTACGGATCATGATTTCTTATTGGGCTTGAATTGAGCCCAAGCGAAAACTTTAAAGTTTTTAACAAATTTTTGTTTTGAAAATATGGTTCTTGTCGATTCAAAATGGATTAATTTGGGTGTCGAAACGTGAGTATTTTTACAAGATATATAAATGAAAGTGGTAGTTTTATAGGAGGTCTATTGAGTCGTGTAAAAATATTGTATACTTGTTACACGATATTTGAAATTATACGAGCGTTTTGTAGAATGTATGAAACGTTTCTATATATTTGAAAAATTATAAATATTTCTAAGTGTTTAGGTGTTGTTTTCATGCGATGGAACATGATTCAAAATGGTTTTGTTTGATGCGTGTAACGTGAAACTAACGTGAAATATGTGTGTATCGTGACTCCTAAGCCTTCCAAGATAGAGGCTAGCCACTCGTTGTGTACTATATATAAATTTGTATACGAAAAATATATATGAAAGTATATACGTTCGACAATAAATATAACATGATGCATGTAAACTTTTAACGTGTAGAATGGATTCAAATGAGTTGTAAAGGACTTACTACACCTCTAGGGTGGTGGAGAGTCGAAAGGGAAAGGATGAAACACAAGAAAATCTCATCTAATCGTATAACCCAAACGTTATACGTATATATTAAACCCGATATCACTTTTCTTGCTTCCAAACAATATTGTTTCACTCCTGAACTCTTAGAAGTAGTTTTTAGGAGAAGAGAATGTTGTGAAAGTGTTTGAGAATGAGGAGAAGCAAGTGCATGCATGGAACATATATATATATATATATATATATATATATATATATATATATATATATATATATATATATATATATATATATATATATATATATATATATATATATATATTTCATTTCAGGTGATTTGTATGGTTCGAATTCACTCAAGGAAACATATGAACTATTCTTTGTCAGTGATATAGACTTATTGATCGACTATATAACATATTATATTGGATTGTGAGTACTTGAAATAAGGAAATTGGTTTGGATGATTCATATAGATGTCGACATCTATACATTACCATACATGATTTGCATAATCTCGTACCTCTTGATTATAGCTGATCATAGATGATATTTAAACATGAAAACATGCTTGAATTATTATTTGGAACTTGTAGGATCAAACGGGAATCAAAACGGTTAAGATTTGAGTGATTTATGAATCGATTGGGTTGATTTTGGTTCGATCACTTTGCCTTTTAAAAACGTATCAAATGTCGTCCAATGAACTTGGGATTTGACACACTAATATTGGGCTAGGTGGTGAACGAGATGGTGCAAAAATATATAGGTGTCATGTGTAAAAATTTGGAATACGCGAGGCGTTTTGGAGCTTGGTTGGTCGACTTATATGAAATATTAATAATGAAAATAGGTTTGGTATTTTGGGCCGGTTGGGCTTAGGAAATCAAAGGCCCGTTTGGTTTTGTAATTAGTTATATTAATTAGGATTAGTGAAATTATTTAGTTTTCGTTAAACGTGTCGAGAACTTGTTTTGTCGTTTGGTGAATTTTGCAATATTGTAATCGTGACCATTTTAATATATTAAGAAAATTTTATATTTCCCCGTAAAAATGATGATTACAATAATGACAAAGATTTAGATATAATTAAACGTTTTTAAATATATAAATTTTTGCGAGGTTTTACATTTTTTTTTTCAGTTACGTCATTAAAAATCACATGTGATTTGTATCATAAATCACATGTGGTTTGTGATACAAATAACGTGTGATTTTTCTAGATGTAATTAAAAAAAAGTTAAAAAAGAAGTTCTTCGAAAGTATATAGAAGCACCCCTTTATAGAAAGATGATTTAATTTTTGTCGCAATGGTATGATTTGTTTTGCATAACGATTAACGGTTTGTCAGATATTTAGTGTTTTTTTTTTTTTTAGTTGGAAACGATTGATTGATTGGGTCTTTAATAAATTTTGTGTTTAGATTGAACTTTTCTCCGAGGGGGAGCCGCATCTAATTTTCCATTTTTTGTGATATTTTTTATTTTAGAAAACATTTTTTGTGGAGCACTTTATTTTAATCTCAAATACGGAGTATGAAATATCAAAAAATAGAAATGAAATTCAGAAATAAAGAATAAGTCAAACATGTAATGAAGCCGTCACCACGTTGAATAATTTCCCACATGTCACACTGTCATTGGTTTAAATTCGTGTCACCCCAAGCTACTTTGTTCCTTACGCGTTTTTCACCCATCAACTTGTACCGACTAGGCAAGCAAGCACCTATGTATTTTCTATTTGTTTAATATAAGAAATAATGCTTGATTCACTTAACAAATTAAAGTTCATGTAAAGTGGAAGTTTGGTGACCAACTCTCACATGCTACGTATCAGAAGTATTAAACTTAGAGCTAGTTTACATGATAGCATGGTTATGACTTATGATTCTTCAAAGTGTTAATCATCAAATATTATATTTTGAGTTTATGCACTAAAAAGATTTATAAATGCGACTATAACTTTTATTTCAAAATAATTATGATAAAAACTGCTCGACTGAAAATGATCAAAAGCAAACACAATAACGCATGAACAATTTGTTCAACATATTCTTTATTACTCCCTCCGTCCCTTATTAAATGTCCATGTTTGACTTTTCAAGTCTTTATTTATCAACTTTGACTTTAAATATCTTTACTTGTGTTATATAGTATTTGATAAAAATTATACGCAATGAAAATACATTTAAAACTTAATTTATTCATATATTTTGTATCAAATATTATATTACACAAACAAAAATATTTAAGGTCAAAGTTGAGAAAGAAAGACTTTGAAAATTCAAACATGACATTTAATAAGGGACGGAGGGAGTATTTGATAGATGTAAGACGATATTCCTTATAAAACAAACGCATACTATCTATTTAACTTATTTATACTTATTAATATCTCAAATATACCTTGATCACTAACTAGTAATTACTAAGTCTAAAAAGGATAAAACACATCAAGCTAAAAATGGTGAAAATAGATTCTACAAACCATGTCCAAAGAGGAAAAAACATGAACTGCGAAAAATAGTACATTAACAACAAACTTAAAATGACAAAAACAGATTAAGATTTATATGCTCTAGTTATTTAGGAGTGTGAGTAATAGACTCAGATATACGCAGTCTAATCAAGGTATCTCATAACCGTTTTTGACATTTTTCCTAACCTTTTTTATATGTGTACCTAGTGATCCGACAGTCGTTAAAGTAAGAGTATGATAGAGCAACACTAAAAAGGACGTGTAAAAACTATTAAGCAAATACAAGGGGTACATTTTATAAAATTTCATTTAAATCCACAATAGTATTCCGTAGTAGATCCAAACTCTTTTCCGATATAAACCCCAAAACCCGATCCCCAATTCTCATTCATATCTCAAAATATCTCAAAAAAATTCACTTCTGTAAGTTCTCAAATTCACATCATCATTTTTAATTCTTCAATATTACGTAAATCAGTTATGTATTTTGATTATATGATATCAGATCTGTAAATGTACTTTGTGAAATTGAGATTTTTGTTTTGGATCTTAGGATTTGTTTTGGTTTGTGATTGTAGATCTATTTATTTGATTTTGATTATTTTGAAAAAAATGTAAATCTTGTTAGTGATTTGCATGTTGATGATCTTTTAAGATTTGTATGTTTTGATTGATGTAAATTATTTAATATTAATGAATTGATATATAAATAATGTTATTGGATTTAAGGAGGTGCCTGGGATTGTGTTTTGAAAGGTGTTAAGGATATATGTTTGTAGGTCTGGAAATTAGTCGTGATTTAACAGATTTTAGTTTATGAGAAATTTTTTTGGCTGTTAATGATTTGCATGTAGGCAACTAGACGATTTGAAATCATTTGTAATGATTCACGTGTAAGATGATTTTGGTTGAGCTTTTGAACATATAAATGTGGAAATATTCAAGTTATTGTGTTTTGATTTTATGAAAATGTGAACTAGTATTTTAATGAATTGATGTTTAAGAAATATGGAATCATATGGTGCTAAAGGGGCTGTTTTGGATTGCTTATTTAAACAGCTCAACTGTTTATTGCGTTTTTTAGTCTATAATTGATCGCCGTTTGAATAACTCTGTGGATTAATAGATGTTTTTTTTTGTGAGAATTACTATGTTATTTTGAGTATGTTAAGGGGGTGTTTTTTAAGCTTATATATGGCTTATAAGCTTATTTGTGTTTCGGCTTATATTACATGAGCCCCAATTTTTCTGCTTATTTTAGACTTGTGGGCTTATGTAAGTTTATTATAATATGATAAACTTATATATAATAAGCCGGAAAATTGCGGCTTATATGTACATATAAGCTTAACCAAACACCCCCTAAAAATGCAGTTCTAATTAAAAGTAAATGACTGTTTTTCTTACATTAGTTTATCTAGTGTCTTCTTTATGGGGGTATTGTATGTCTAATGATTGTTTGCTTGTTACTTACGGTATGTTTTTGTAACAGCTACTTGCGGTCCTGATTTGTCAAAATGGGAGGTGGTTTTAGAGTGTTGCATCTGGTCAGACCGTTTCTTTCGTTTTTGCCGGAAGTGCAGAGCGCAGATAGGAAGGTTCCATTCAGAGAGAAGGTCATATACACTGTGATCTCTCTTTTCATCTTTTTGGTGTGCAGTCAGCTTCCTCTGTATGGAATACATTCGACGACGGGCGCAGATCCTTTCTACTGGATGCGTGTGATTCTGGCTTCAAACCGTGGGACTGTCATGGAACTTGGTATCACCCCCATTGTGACTTCTGGATTGGTTATGCAGCTTTTAGCTGGGTCGAAAATTATTGAAGTTGACAACAATGTTCGTGAGGACCGTGCCCTATTGTAAGTATCTTGTTGTGTTCGATCCTCTTTATAATCTGTATCACTGTTGTGGAAATTCATATAAGCTTTAAACAGGTTCTTGGTTTATGTGGCACATGTTATCCATATGTTCATTACTATTAATGTGTATAACATACATTGGTTAGAAAATTGAGTGATAGTATTAATAAAATAGCCTAAAGAGTCCGTTAAATAATGTTTTATTATGTGAGCTTTCCACCTTTTTTTTTGTAAGATCTTGATATTTGCACCGTTTAATTCAATTCTCATCAAACCTGTGATTTTCCCAGGAACGGTGCTCAGAAGTTGCTTGGTATCTTGATTGCTGTTGGTGAGGCTGTTGCCTATGTTCTGTCTGGAATGTACGGCAGTGTTGGTCAACTTGGTGTTGGAAACGCTATCCTCATCATTGTTCAGCTATGTTTCGCTGGGATTATTGTGATATGCTTGGACGAACTTCTCCAAAAGGGATATGGTCTAGGCTCTGGAATCTCATTGTTCATAGCCACCAACATCTGGTAACCAACTGATCCTTACTTAAGTGTAAACGTAACGACTCCTATTATTCACCATCTCATATGTTGATTGATCATGCAGTGAGAGCATCATCTGGAAAGCATTCAGCCCAACAACCATCAACAGCGGACGTGGTGCCGAGTTTGAGGGTGCAGTCATTGCCTTGTTTCATCTTCTGATCACAAGATCTGATAAAGTCAGAGCACTGAGGGAAGCTTTCTATCGGCAGAATCTTCCTAATGTAACCAATTTGCTTGCTACTGTGTTGATCTTCCTCATTGTTATCTACTTCCAAGGGTTCCGTGTTGTTTTGCCTGTGAGATCGAAGAATGCCCGTGGGCAGCAAGGTTCTTACCCCATCAAGTTGTTCTACACTTCCAACATGCCTATCATTCTTCAGTCTGCCCTTGTTTCCAACCTTTATTTCATCTCTCAGGTATTGTGATTATATCTTCACTAGTTGAACTGAACCATGTGAGTTATTTTTTCTTGTACTAACCACTCATATCATTCTGCTTCACCAGTTGCTTCACAGAAAGTACAGCGGAAATTTCTTGGTTAACTTATTGGGAAAGTGGAAGGAATCTGAATACTCAGGCCAATCAGTCCCAGTCGGTGGTCTTGCTTACTACGTTACTGCCCCTTCAAGGTAGCTAGCTAATCGTGTTTCCTGTTTCCTGTTTCTTGTTCAATATGGTTCTGTTTTGCAGACTTGTTTATGCCAAAATAGCCCTTTTCCAGCCGTGTTTCAACCAGAAGATGCAAGATGGGTGGGTAGGGTTGGGTAATGGGTAAAAATATGTTCATATTAAAACATCTTGAACGTTTTTTGTGTCAGTTTTCATATAAAAGTGATGTTACTTATGACTTGTGATTACCATTTACCAAAGCAAGATAATAATCTGGATATCTAGATCAAACTATTAAGCAAGCTGTATGCATAAAAAAAAAACTGACTTTCGACACAACCCAAAGCGGCCAATATATAAATATAAATGGTCTAATTGCCACCTCTACTTGTACTGATATTTTCCTTTTGTTGATTTGCTTGCATCTTAATATCAGCTTGGCAGACATGGCAGCCAATCCGTTCCATGCTCTTTTCTACCTGGTCTTCATGCTAACAGCATGTGCACTCTTCTCTAAAACTTGGATTGAAGTTTCTGGATCTTCTGCAAGAGATGTGGCCAAGCAACTTAAGGTAATGCTTGCTTCCCATATGATATCCTTCCCGTGTGTTAATATATATTGTTCTAGTGAATAAGGGCTCTCCTATATTATCTGAGTCTTGTGAAATAGGTAATCTGAATTGCGGCATGCTAAAAAGATGTAGTAGAATTGGATTGTGATGGTGTAGTGTCTGTTTCTAATGGTTATGGAACATGCAGGAACAACAAATGGTGATGCCTGGCCACCGTGACTCGAATCTGCAGAAGGAGTTGAACCGGTACATCCCAACAGCAGCTGCATTCGGAGGAATGTGCATCGGTGCTTTGACAGTTTTGGCAGATTTCATGGGAGCCATAGGGTCTGGTACTGGAATATTGCTTGCAGTTACGATCATATATCAGTACTTTGAGACATTTGAGAAGGAGAAGGCTAGTGAGCTAGGTTTATTCGGGTTTTAAGCTCTACTTGGTAGTGTTGTTGTTTTCTGTTTGTAGCGAGAATACTAAGTTTTTACGGCAGTGGCAGTTGAAACTAAACTCTATTTGGATGTTACATCCGGTGTTTTTCTTTTATACTTGCAAAGGGTTCCATTAATGTTGGCCATTGCTGTTAGAAGTGTGCATTGGTACCAATCTGACGAGGAACCGTAAGTTTCCAAATACTAGAACTGACAATACACAATGAAATGGACTTGAATGTTAGTCTAGTGATCCAAATTTTTTTATATTCCTATTCATTTTATTGAAGCGAAAGAAATTTGCTTTGAAACTGGGTTGATTCTGGCTTGATAAGATCCGGTTCCGTTGCATCCACTGTTTTTACAAATTTCCCTTGAAATTCCTACTAAAAGTTTTTGAGACGGATACGAAATGCATTGCTTGCTATTAACTCTCAGCAATGGTGAAATCTCAATCAACTCTTGCTACACTTGAACGAATTTGTATTTGCATTGTGAACTATCACTTCTTGATGAAGCTTTGAATACTGTAATTTACTGGAGCAACAAATTGCATCTTGGCCACAAAAATTTCTCAGCAGAAGATGAACTTGGCTGTAAATATTTGATTCAAAAGGTCTACACAGAAAATGGTCGAGTCTTAAATTTTCACTGGAGCTAATACTGTATCAATCCATTAATAACTGAGCGCATCTTGATGACAAGACAACAATGTCCTAGATCATAATCTGAGAATGCGTTGGTTTCTCATAGACAGTAATTCTCGTTTACAATCCAGAATCAGGACCGTGGGGTCTAAAAAATAATTTGCTCAGTCACAGGGGTTTGACAAAGGTCGATAACTTTGCTTATTGAGACTATCTTTCGCTTTTAAATAGTCTCTTTCTTGCACATAGCTCTTGCTTCTTTCATGTATGTAACTTTCCTAAACTCTAGCTTGTGTGCATCGGCTCTTATAACTTTTTATTTTATTGTTAAGGAAAATGGTTCTTTGAGTATCTGAAAATTGCCTTTCCTTAAGACTTTTTTTTTTTTTTTTTTTTTTTTTTTAAAAAAAAAAAAAAAAAACGGCATCACACTCCGACGCCCGAGTTAAACCATCCAAATGGACAGGCCCCAGGACCCAAACCACTAGAAGCGTGATATGTCCGGCGAGAGTCTTCTTTACAAAGTTCATGCTTGAAAATGAATGAACATCTTCACTGGGTTGAGAAAGGTTGGTAACATTGTACATAATGGATTTTTATAATTTTAGCAACATGACTTATATTTCTATTTTTTGTGGTATAATGCTGTTATAATAAAATGGTTTATTAGGTTGTGTGAGCAATATTTAACGTGTTGACACTTGACCAGGTTGTTCAGTGTACAATGTAAACGAGTGAAGTTAAAGCATTTAGTTAAATGCAGCTGGAAGTAGCTTTTTGCAGGAAAGCTAGATGCCCCAATCCTATATAGTAATAGGCACAAAAAAAGTACAGAACTCTTTGCATTCAATATGAATGTGAACAAAGAGTTGACTTTAACGGGTTACAACTTACAAGTTCTCTTTATTATTCATGACCATCCCACCTGCACGACGACCATGTCTAACCATCATTTGGGATTCCCTACTTGCATGTATTTTACATGAATACATGATAGGTGGACTCTTTACAAGTAATCTTTATTTTTCAAAATTCACGGAATGGATTCACTAAAAATAAAAATAAAAATAAAAAAAATAAAAAATATTTTCAGTCATACATTTCATATAACATTTGAAGAAAGAAAATTTCATGAAATATATATATCTTTTTGTAAGTGCATCTGAAATATATGACTTTAGTTATTTCTTATCATTCTAATTTTACATTTAGTTTTTATTTGATCCTTACTCTCAAAGTTAAATGCACAAGTAATCTTTATTTTTCAAAACTAAATATTTATTTTTCAAAACTAAAGTGCCATGACGGAGGGAAAAGCCCTGGGCAGTTTAGCAGTAAGTGTACTTATTGAGAGTTCTAAGACTAAGAGCAAAGGGAATGGTCACCACCCCTCACCATCCACGTCAGTGCCACATCAGTTTTCTCTTTCCTCTCAATTTCTCTCACTCGCTCTCACCTTTCATCTATTTTGGTCACCATCCCCTCACCTCTCATAACCATTTTTTAAAACTATTTAAATACTTATATTTATAAACTAAAAAACGTAAATTTGAAAGTAAACGTAAACGTACGGAATTAAAAACAATACATAGATAAATAAAACGTAAACTAAAATTAAACATTTTTACGTAACATGTCTTTATATTTTTTGATTATCAAAACACAAGAAGATCGAATAATGCAAATAACGTTTTTGACATTATTTGTATTAACAATCTCCTATTTTTTTATGATTACAAAATATAAACTCATTTTAGGTAAAATTATGCGTTGATAAATTTTTAATGAGTTTTCCCGTTACTTCTCACCCTTTTTGTAGAATCAAAAAGGTGTCATCGGTGTTGAGGAGAGGAGACACAAGCATCCTTGAAAGGGCATCGTCGTTGTTGACGGAATAAGATTACACTGCTCTATTTTCCAACTATAAATATCTCAAAAATTCATCATTTTATACACATCTTCTCACACATACTATTTTCAATTTTCAATACACACTACTTCTTTCAACTCTTCCAACTATCATCTCACAATGGCGAATGAACCAACTGAAGTGAGACAACTATCCTTAGACGACTACGAAGAGAACTTGAAGCTAAGGTCACACTGGCGAATAATTTGTTGACTGAGTTGACTCGTATACTTGAGCAAATGCATATATGTGGTACGGAAATGGCGACGTTGCATCCGCTGCCATAGGACCAGCCCCTTATCTACTACGGTTTACATACTCTCCTAATGACCACTGAAGCAGATATGCGTAACGCAAACAACTTGAGGGCAACTAGAGATGGATTGTTGAGAATCACTACTGAGAAGGAAGAAATCATTAACAATTACAGAGCAATTTAAAAGCTCGAATCATGTTTACTTCCGTTTAATGTGTTTCAATTTTCGTATCGTAATTTGTATTTTTATTTCACTTGTCTCGTAATGTTTAATTTTAGTTTACGTTTTATTTATCTATGTATTTGATTATGCTAGCCACAAAAAGTTAAAGTACACGGTATTGAGAGTTACTTTACTTTACTTTTATACAATCCAGAATCAGGCTTTATGAGTGTTCCTGATAGTTTGTTTACGGGGTTTACTTGTCAGGTTTACCAAAATTGACAGGTGGTTCCCTTGCGTTAAAGTTAACATTCTGTCAGACAAATCAGCCAAGCAACATCGCAAATCAGGCGAAATATCAGTTAATGTGGTATTTTAGCCACATTTTATTGTACTTAAATGTTTTTGTGATTATATATATTTTACCGGAGTAAATCCTTTTAGCAAAAAAAAAAAAAAAAAAAAAAAAAAAAAAAAAAAAAAAAAAAAAGTTTTGAAAGGTGGAAGTTTACTAATAAAAACATAAGTCGCTACAAAACAACCGTTGACTTATATTAACAGGGGAAACGAGAATTTTTTTAAAAGCATGATAGGAGTCGTAATGTCATCATAGTGTAAAATTTTATCAAAAAATATGGATTTTTTCGAAATGCAGAGTCTCAATTTTTGTTCTATATGTCTTGTTTAGTCGGTAAATTTTGTGTTACCGTAAAAGAATGTTGTTGATCTAATTGTTAAGTTCGACAGTGATAGTGATCAGGAGTGCCAACTTGGCACATCATAACTCATAAGTACTACTAGCTTGACTATGACTACATCAAATCTAGCTCAAATAATGGACTAGCAGTATAGCAAGACTAGTACGTGCTTCCATACATGTCAAGACTACCATCTCAATGTTATTTTTCAATTGTTGGTACATAATAACCTATCGAGATCCCAAAATGTATATACTATATGGATTGAGATCCTTTAAAGTTGAATTTAATATAATAAGTCATGTTGACTAATTATGAACAAGTAAAATGAATAAATGTTTATCTTTTAATTAAAATTAGAGACTCACTTATATTTCCCCTCTCACATTACTCACAAGTCACAACATGACCTGTCAATCTATCATGTTGATAAATAATGATGATCTTTATCCATACTATATACAACTCAATATTATCATACGAGGACTTTAGTCCAGCAACATACATACATGACACGCTTTCTTTGACAAGCAAATAACTATGACCATGAGCACATGTACAATTTTATATAGAAAGATTATTTTTCAAGCTTTATAGCGTTTTTGGTATACAAATCATATCGTTTGATAACAGGCTAAAAAAGTTAGGATTTTATATGTCCCTTAATGTTAGGTCAGACCACTTTATAAGTTTAATTGATGATGATTTGTAGTTCACTTCTTGTCTGCAAGGATAAGCATGCAACAATTATCTCTAATCCTTCTATATAATTTTGTTCCTTTTAGTATTAATTATTGATATGGAGGGCCCAAACATCATATATATAATTCAGGTAAACACTGAAAATACTACTATCTCAAAAATCTTTAAAACGGCAACTAACAACCTCACAATATAAATTATCTCACATATTTAAAGTAAAAATTAAACCTACGACCATTTCGGTTGGGGCGTTTCTCACACAACTAGAGGTACCATTAAGACACAATCCTTTCGGGTAAATGACAAAAAAATCCATCGAACTTGACACTTTTTGTGATTGTGTGTAGCAAACTATTTTTTTCTTATTGTGTGTGCTGAACTTTCAAATTTTGATCGTTGTGTGTATTTTGTGACCATTTTACCTTTAATTTTTTCAAATTTCGAAGGGTAAAATGGTCATTTTACATGACAGAATAATCACAAAATACACACAATGATCGAAATTTGAAAGTTCAGTGCACACAATAAGAAAACAAATAGTTGGCTACACACAATCACAAAAAGTGTCAAGTTCGATATATATTTTTTTTCATTTGCCCCAATCCTTTTAGTTATGTACTATCTCAAATAACTTATTATGCTTCCACTATTATTTTCTATTCTCATTCAACTCAACATTGTTTACGATCAACAACATATTATACGTTTTAGTAGAAGCGAGGTAGTAGCAGCGTGGTAGCAAGTTTCTTCCTACCTCGCTGAAAGAGGGTTTTGACCGTTTGACTTTTCCGAAGATCCTACTGAGCTTGTTTTCTCTACCTCACTTATGACACTTTTTGAACCAAAAACACTTTAAATCCGATTAAAACTCTCATTTTTTTTTTTGTATCAATCAATTCCAACCGTGAAAATATCAAGATTTGAACACCTTAAAATTCCAGCGAGGAACGTCTATTTGTGAAACACACTTGTTAATACAAGTAATGTCAAAAACCTTATTTGCATTATTCGGTCTTCTTGTGTTTTGAAAATCACAAAATATAAAGACGTGTTACGTAAAGTTACGATTAATAAGTTTTTAATCGAGAAAACTCGTTTCTTCTACGTAGCTACTAAACATCACTTCAGGTATGAACAAACTTTATACCTTCATTAGTAAAGTGATTAAAGATTTTTTTTTCTCCTAAACTTACATTTTTAAGTTTGACAAAACATTTTCACAAAAGTATTTGTGTGTTTTTAAAGAAATGTCTTATTAAGAAAATATATTCAAAATTCAAATTTGTAACATCTATATTTCCCCCCAAAACAGTTGAGTTTTCACCAGATAAGTTTTCACCACGTCAAAACAAAAATGGGAGCGTCTGTCGGGACGGTCTCTTAAAGTGGTCAGCGGTCCCTTAGTGATAAATGACCGTCGCCTATTTAAGGGACCGCCACCTCCCTCCTGTCGTGTATAAATAGCGAATTATTCCTCTTCAGAAAAAATGGTCTTCCACACATAAAAACTTTATGTTTTATTTTTCTTTCTTCTTAGATCACTAAAACATGTCGGTATATGTTTATAAGTGATTTCCTCTTATGAAATATGCAAGAAAAGAACTCTCGACGTAGATAAAGATTCGAGATGTTAAAGTGTGTTCCTCTTCCGCAAAGTGCAAGAGAAGAACTCTCGACATAGATGAAGATTCGAGATGTTATAGGTGTCCATACACAAACGTAACAAGTGTTACGGTTATAGGTCATGTAATTATTGTAAATACTTCCAACTTGTGTGTGAGTTGAGGATGGAGTTATGTGTGTGTGAACTTGAAAGAAGATGAAGATCCAAGAAGTCTTCTAACTAGATTAGCTCATGTATTTTTTGTGAGGAGAGTGAGGTTCTAGTGTGTAGGTTAGGACTTAGTTGAGTCATTGTGTAAAGGCTTGGATCGGGTGATGATCCAAGTATGTCTTGTGTGAAGGCTTGGATTAGGTGATGATCCAAGTGTGTCTAGTGTGAAGGCTTGGATTGGGTGATGATCCAAGTGTGTCTTGTGTGAAGGCTTGGATTGGGTGATGATTCAAGTAAGTCTTAGTGTGAAGGCTTAGATCGGGTGATGATCTAAGTGTGTCTCGTTTGAAAACTTGTATTGGGTGAAGATCCAAGTATACTATTTGTTTGAAGGCTTGGATTGGGTGAAGATCCAAGTTGGACAAGAGTGCTTGTTCGTGTGGCCACGTGGGCCTTGGAGTAGATTGGTTCTAGCTACGATTAAAACTCGACATTCCGCTTAGTCGTTAAACCTTGTGTAAGATTGTGTACGGATTGCTCCGCCTGAAGGAGTGTGTTGATATAGTGATTGATAACTCTCGAGTGTGGTACTCGAGGAGTGGAGTAGGATGAAGGAGTGAGCTTCGTGCTGAACCACTATAAATCGCCGCGTCTTTTAGTTGTGTTCTTTCCTTACTCTTTACATTACTTATTTGTTTATGTTTGTTAGTAGCTAAATAGATATCACATAACAAGTAGAATTCAACAAGTTTGCAAAAGAATATTAACCGGACCTAAAAAACAGCGAAACGTTTTGTCACACCCCCAATTTACCTGACTTGCAGCGGAATGGAATGCCTGAGGGTGTAACTGTCATAGCACCATAACAAGGAAATATTGAACGACCTAAAGTGTCGTTTTGAAAACACATCGTTTGACTTATTAAAACATTCAGAGTATATTACATAGGTCCCAAAAGTCATGAAAGGTTTACAGAAAACAAGTTCAGGAAAATGTCAAACGATAATTTACACATGTGCATGAAAAATCCAAAATGTAGTGCGTCATCCCTGGCACACCCTAATGTGACTCCATGCATGTAATATGATAATGCCTTAGTTACCTGAAAATACATTGCGAAAACAGTCAACACGAATGTTGGTGAATAATCATAGGTTTGTAAGTTAAATCGTATGTACATAAGCCACAAGTATAAAGTAAACCGACATAAATGTCAAAATGCTACATTGTCCCTTAAGCTCATGACCCCGAAGCTAGACTTTGTAATGCCCCAACAGAGTGTTTACCAGACACTCACTTGATAAGACATGAAATGCATTCGTCCCGTTGGAGCAACCCAACGCGAATGGAGGCGTCACCCTCAATAGATCTATCCACTCACTCTCGCTTAGTACTTGAAATTAACGGTCCATGATATTGAAAAGGGGACTTGTTATGATATGGTATGAAGGCAACTTAAGCAATGTATGGAATTTGTAATACTTGGGCATGTACGAAAGTAATTGATGCAATGTATTCTCCCCCGTGGGATTTGAAATCAAATAAGTAATTGAAAAACGGGGCTATGAAAACTCACCTCAACTGATGGTACTTGAAATGAAATGAAGTGAACAATAATGATCGGTTAACTGCCGCAACCTATAATGAATGATGCATGATCTCATTAAGATCACCAAATGATGTTTATGAATGTCCATGCTCATGTTTCTATACCACTCTACTCTTTGGAAAAACACTTGTATTGTCAAAAATATATAATCCAAGACTTTGGAAAATATTGCTATTAGAAAATATAAATGGCTTGTTATAATATATATACTTATATATATATAACGTAAGTTCTCATGTAAGCGTTGAAATACTCGGGTTGTAATCCTTGAAATGATGAAAACATACTCATAATAACTAATACTACGTTAGTTTAAAAGCTCGGTACTTGATATTACTTCTAGCTTGAAAATGTACTTCGTAGTTTTTGCGCCAAAATATATAAAAGCTGTCAATTAATAAAGGGTTTTAGCCGATATTCAAACGAGTATATCTTTGTCGTTACTTGTCCGTTTTACTTGTTCTTTATATCCACGGTTTCGTCTTAGTATGTAGTAATATATTTTGGAAAGCTCGGCTCCTCCGGGTTACGTTTAAAGTCTCTTTTTGTCCAATGAAAAATGTCCAACAGCAACAATTTTTCCAGAAAATACTTTTCGTCTATAATCTTGCAAAAATCATAACTTCTTCGTTATAAGCTCTTTTTAATCCGTTCTTTCGCCTACGGATTCGTTTTTGAAAGTATTTTCTAAAAATTTTGCCAAAGTTTCCTTGGTGTTTACTGATTTTCCAGATTTTTACAAAACGGAACAGCTTGTCTAAAATAGGTTCCAAATCATGTTTCCAAGGTTAAAAATCAATTTCTACCATCACCAATCCTTTTGTAATCACCACATGACTAATCTAATCTTACCATACACCTTCTTAGGGTGCCATGGACTCCTAACCAAGTTATTAGAGCTAGGGGATTCATAACAAGAAAGTTAGGGTTTGTATGTTACTTTTTAGCCAAAATAAAGTGTAGTAAAGCTACTTGTACATGGTTTTTAGCATGATACTTATGTAATACATGTAAAAATAGGATGATTCATGAAAAAATAAAGATGAAAACTTACTTGACCAAAAGAGATGATTATTGGATGATTATGCTTGAAGTTCTTGTGTT
The DNA here is from genome assembly GCA_030686995.1 of Artemisia argyi. Taxonomy (NCBI): domain Eukaryota; kingdom Viridiplantae; phylum Streptophyta; class Magnoliopsida; order Asterales; family Asteraceae; genus Artemisia; species Artemisia argyi. The sequence continues at coordinate 81,221,830 of CM060681.1, forward strand.
TTTGTTGCTTGTATCTTGATTAGACTTGTAAAATGAACAACTTTTGTGTTTTACTTCATGAAAAATGATCACTTGATCAATGAAAGTGATTTGGGTCGTGGGTTTCAAGATGGAGTGGAAGAGATGAGCAAATTTGATCTTAGCTAGAAAAGTATGTATTATGATTTTGAGATTTTTGTAAAGTGATGTTATATTAGGTTTATTAGTTAAATAATTAGGATAGTTAATGCTAGGGGTTAAAGGGTGTTTCATGGGCTGGTTTTCAAAGGGTAGGAGGGGGGGGGGGGGTAGGGGTACTTGGTAGTTAATTAGAAACCTTGTAAGAAATTTGCACTAGTTAGCGTTTTTAGTTACGATCGGGTATCGGTTTTATTAGAAATAAATATTCACGAAGTATACCGGGATGAAATAAAGTTAAAATAATGTTAAAAACATATTAAAAATATGTTGGGTACATTTACTGAGTGATCGGGTGATTAATGTTTAGTTTTAACGAAAACCGTCGTTATATTCATACGCGTACGTTAAAAATAAAATAAATTTCCAAAATACTGGGTAACTGAATGTTATAACTTTTAAGATGTTAAAATGGATATAAAAATATGTCGGGACCATCGTGGGAATATTTAGATATATTCGTCGTGTATAAACCGGGTGTTAACGTTTATTATAATTACGTATACGTAAAAACGTTAAATGTACTGAATATGGAAATTTGAAAATCCTGAGAGTGGTATAACATGAAAATGCTGTTATGATGATATGCAGACTATCCTCAGTCCGTATGCAGTGTACTTAACACTAATGAAATGAATTCGCACCTAAACCAATCCGGTTACGCGAATTTGAATACCCGTAAACTAAATTTACGATGAAATGAGTAATGCAAGTGAATGGTGAAAACTTTTCCGGAAATGAATAGTGTTCGGTGAATAGTAAATTTCCAAAAAGTTTCTCAGAACATCAAACTGACCTCGAAAACGATGAATAGTAAAACGATGAATAGTGTTTTGATGAATAGTGATTTATGAATAGTAAAAAGTCGAAGTTTGGGAAAATGACCTGAAATGGTAAATGACGTGAAATGGTGAGTTGTGACATCCGCCCACCCAAATAGGAATTCAGTCCCTGAATTCAGCTAGTGTTGGTCTCGGTAATAGGTTTGGTGATAAGGTGTGGATACTTGCGTTGCATTTGGTCCTCTCGTTCCTAAGTAAACTCGGTTCCTCTTCGAGAATTCCAGCGAACCTTAACGATCGGAATTCTACTATGCTTTAACTGTTTGACCTCTGGGTCCATGGTTTCAAATGGTTCCTCCACAAAGTTAAGTTTGTCATCTAACTGTATCTCTTCTAATGGTATAACGGATGACTCATCTGAAAGGCATTTCTTAAGGTTTGAGACAACTAATCCATACTGATAACAACGTCAAAACTTCCAAGCTCTACAGGCATAAGGTCTATATTGTATGGGTGATTTAGGAAATTGATGGTGCAACCACGGATAACTGTGTTTGTGTTAACTAAAGACCTATCGGCTAATTCAACAATATAGGGAATGTCTAAAGTAGTTGGTTCTATGTTAAGTAAAGGTGCAAATGTAATAGAAACAAAACTTCTATCCGTTCCTGAATCAAATAAAATGGATGCATAACGATTATTAACGAAGAACGTACCCGTAACAACATTCGGGTCCTCACGGGCATCTTCTCCTCCCATAACATAAGCCCTTCCTCGAGCTACTCCTCCTTGGTTTCCAGCTCCTTGATTCTTCCTCTTTGGGCACTCACTCCTATAGTGTCCAATTTCTCCGCAGTCAAAACATGTTACTGGTGGTTTCTGATTTCCACCCAAGTTTGGATTCCAGCAATCCCTGGTGTAGTGACCAGCCTTCTTGCAGTTGCCACATATATCTGGGCAACGTCCTGGGTTATGGTGTTTCTGACACTTATCACATTTGGGTAGATTTCCAGCATACCCTCTCCCTTCAGTAGGTCCTGCAGCATAGGCCCTTGTCACTTCCTGCCTCTTATTTCCACCTTGGTTATCGTCAAACCTCCTTTTGTTGTTGTTATTGTTGTTTGGGTTGTTGTTTCGGTTGTTGTTGTAGTTGGTGTTGTTGGAACGGTTATTGTTGTTACTTGCAGCAGACTTTCCTTTCAACACTTGGACCATAAGTTTCTGAGTTATACGAATGGCCTCCTCCATTGTTTGTGGGTCGAAAGACATCACATCCCCTCGGATGCTTTCGGGTAATCCCCCAGTAAAGTTCTCCATCTTTTTCTCATCGTCCGGAACCATAGTTGGACACAGTGTAGCCAACTCCTGAAACTTCCTGATATAGGTTTCAATATCATCTCCTTGAGTTACCAACTGGTAGAATTCTGTTTCTAGCTTTTGCACCTCAGTACGAGGGCAAAACTTCTTGGTCATCAGCTTTTTGAATTCAGCCCATGTGAGTTTGTAAGCATTCTCCATGCCAATGGGCTGAGCATACGAATTCCACCAAGACATGGCTTCATCCAGCAGCGTACCTGTAGCAAACTTAACCTTGTGAACATCCTGACAACCACACATGAGAAAAACGTTCTCAGTCTTCTCAAACCAACGGATTAAAGCAACCGCTCCCTCATTTCCCTTATACTTGATAGGATCACTAGTCTTGAAATCCTTCCAAGTACATTCACGCCTAGTAGTGGGTTGAACCACTTCAGCAGTAGGTGGAACCTCAGCAGTCCTAGCAGCAACTTCAGCTCTCTCAATCTCTAGAGCTTCTGCTATACTATCCCTGACCAACTTGCGGATAGCTGCTTGTGTCATAGCGGGTGTTTCCGATGTAGCCTTTGCCTTCTTTGGCGCCATACTTCTGATAAATAATAATCGACAACAACCATGAGAAAACTATAATAGAAATAGTCATCGTACAAAATATACGCCCACAACATGTATATATACAACCACAACAAGTATAAATACAACCATGACATGTATAGATACAACCTCAACAAGTATAAATACGTTAACCATAAAGAGCAACCATGAAACATCATAAATATAATCACAACACATGAATATAATTCATGAAAATTTCGGCCAACATAGACCGATATATATATATAGCACAACATTTCCAACATAGTAGAGTCGCACTTGATATATTTGTTTGTACAACAACAAAAGACTACAAGTTCTTGAACTACGTCCCACACCTCGGGACTAGGAAATAGTAAAAGCTAATATAATACTAGTCTATGTCTATGCTCCTCCAGGTGCTCTAGACGGTCCAGGAGCTCCAGATGCTCCAGGCTCTCCCCTCAAGCGGCGAATCTCACGATCCATCGCAACCACAATCTCCTCCAGATGCTGCACTCGTAGCTGAGAAGAAACATCCCTGCCCTCTAAAACGACCAACCTCTCTCGAAGCAATGCTAACTGATCTACCTGCTCCCATTGAGTCTCCTGTGTAGCCTGAGCTCTACCTCTAATCTCAGGTAACTCATCCCTAAGCAGATTGAGCTGCTCCTGATGCCTCAACTGCCGGGCCTCAAGTCCATGGTATGTCGTATCAATGCCAACCCTGCCCTGCACCAGATCCTCCACCTGCTCCTCGACAGTCTCCAGTCGAGTAGTGATGATCTCATCAACTCTGTATCCCAACCTATCTACTTGCTCCTGCTGAGCACCCAACTGATCCTCTAAAGTGACAGCTGTAGGGCTCCTAGCCGCAGCTGCTCTAGAACTCTCACCTACGTGGTATACTGGTGGTGGTTCTGCTGATTCTGACTCTGTAGTGGTAGGTGAATCTGGAGTGGTAAACCTAACACGCTTCCTAGGTGGCAAGAGTGAGGTGGATATAGGGGTAGCAGTGGGTATGGCTGGTGGTGGTGTAGGTAACATAGGAATAGTGGGTACCTTAAAGGTAGATGTAATAGGGCAAACTCTCTTCCTAGGACCTATAGTAGTCTTACTGCGTGGAAACATAAGTCTAGGTTCTGATGGAACAGTGGTAGCAGGGGATGATGTATCAGCGGGTGTACAAGTAATCTCGGGTGGTGCAGTAGGGGAAACATGAGGAATAGGTAATGGTGAACGGGCAGTAGAAGACACAGAGTCTTCACTATCGGAGTCTGTGATGGTGTACAGTATAACATTTGGGTTTGCAGACATGGTTCTGTGATAATCAAGGTGAAATAAAATGAATAACTCGAAATGAAATCACCATAAACAATGAACATGCACATATGATGAAATGATGAGATGCTATGATAATGTGGTTATAGTCTAGGGTCAATGATACATCCTAGTTCTCTATAACCTTAGCTCTGATACCAATCTGTCACACCCCCAATTTACCTGACTTGCAGCGGAATGGAATGCCTGAGGGTGTAACTGTCATAGCACCATAACAAGGAAATATTGAACGACCTAAAGTGTCGTTTTGAAAACACATCGTTTGACTTATTAAAACATTCAGAGTATATTACATAGGTCCCAAAAGTCATGAAAGGTTTACAGAAAACAAGTTCAGGAAAATGTCAAACGATAATTTACACATGTGCATGAAAAATCCAAAATGTAGTGCGTCATCCCTGGCACACCCTAATGTGACTCCATGCATGTAATATGATAATGCCTTAGTTACCTGAAAATACATTGCGAAAACAGTCAACACGAATGTTGGTGAATAATCATAGGTTTGTAAGTTAAATCGTATGTACATAAGCCACAAGTATAAAGTAAACCGACATAAATGTCAAAATGCTACATTGTCCCTTAAGCTCATGACCCCGAAGCTAGACTTTGTAATGCCCCAACAGAGTGTTTACCAGACACTCACTTGATAAGACATGAAATGCATTCGTCCCGTTGGAGCAACCCAACGCGAATGGAGGCGTCACCCTCAATAGATCTATCCACTCACTCTCGCTTAGTACTTGAAATTAACGGTCCATGATATTGAAAAGGGGACTTGTTATGATATGGTATGAAGGCAACTTAAGCAATGTATGGAATTTGTAATACTTGGGCATGTACGAAAGTAATTGATGCAATGTATTCTCCCCCGTGGGATTTGAAATCAAATAAGTAATTGAAAAACGGGGCTATGAAAACTCACCTCAACTGATGGTACTTGAAATGAAATGAAGTGAACAATAATGATCGGTTAACTGCCGCAACCTATAATGAATGATGCATGATCTCATTAAGATCACCAAATGATGTTTATGAATGTCCATGCTCATGTTTCTATACCACTCTACTCTTTGGAAAAACACTTGTATTGTCAAAAATATATAATCCAAGACTTTGGAAAATATTGCTATTAGAAAATATAAATGGCTTGTTATAATATATATACTTATATATATATAACGTAAGTTCTCATGTAAGCGTTGAAATACTCGGGTTGTAATCCTTGAAATGATGAAAACATACTCATAATAACTAATACTACGTTAGTTTAAAAGCTCGGTACTTGATATTACTTCTAGCTTGAAAATGTACTTCGTAGTTTTTGCGCCAAAATATATAAAAGCTGTCAATTAATAAAGGGTTTTAGCCGATATTCAAACGAGTATATCTTTGTCGTTACTTGTCCGTTTTACTTGTTCTTTATATCCACGGTTTCGTCTTAGTATGTAGTAATATATTTTGGAAAGCTCGGCTCCTCCGGGTTACGTTTAAAGTCTCTTTTTGTCCAATGAAAAATGTCCAACAGCAACAATTTTTCCAGAAAATACTTTTCGTCTATAATCTTGCAAAAATCATAACTTCTTCGTTATAAGCTCTTTTTAATCCGTTCTTTCGCCTACGGATTCGTTTTTGAAAGTATTTTCTAAAAATTTTGCCAAAGTTTCCTTGGTGTTTACTGATTTTCCAGATTTTTACAAAACGGAACAGCTTGTCTAAAATAGGTTCCAAATCATGTTTCCAAGGTTAAAAATCAATTTCTACCATCACCAATCCTTTTGTAATCACCACATGACTAATCTAATCTTACCATACACCTTCTTAGGGTGCCATGGACTCCTAACCAAGTTATTAGAGCTAGGGGATTCATAACAAGAAAGTTAGGGTTTGTATGTTACTTTTTAGCCAAAATAAAGTGTAGTAAAGCTACTTGTACATGGTTTTTAGCATGATACTTATGTAATACATGTAAAAATAGGATGATTCATGAAAAAATAAAGATGAAAACTTACTTGACCAAAAGAGATGATTATTGGATGATTATGCTTGAAGTTCTTGTGTTTTTGTTGCTTGTATCTTGATTAGACTTGTAAAATGAACAACTTTTGTGTTTTACTTCATGAAAAATGATCACTTGATCAATGAAAGTGATTTGGGTCGTGGGTTTCAAGATGGAGTGGAAGAGATGAGCAAATTTGATCTTAGCTAGAAAAGTATGTATTATGATTTTGAGATTTTTGTAAAGTGATGTTATATTAGGTTTATTAGTTAAATAATTAGGATAGTTAATGCTAGGGGTTAAAGGGTGTTTCATGGGCTGGTTTTCAAAGGGTAGGAGGGGGGGGGGGGGGTAGGGGTACTTGGTAGTTAATTAGAAACCTTGTAAGAAATTTGCACTAGTTAGCGTTTTTAGTTACGATCGGGTATCGGTTTTATTAGAAATAAATATTCACGAAGTATACCGGGATGAAATAAAGTTAAAATAATGTTAAAAACATATTAAAAATATGTTGGGTACATTTACTGAGTGATCGGGTGATTAATGTTTAGTTTTAACGAAAACCGTCGTTATATTCATACGCGTACGTTAAAAATAAAATAAATTTCCAAAATACTGGGTAACTGAATGTTATAACTTTTAAGATGTTAAAATGGATATAAAAATATGTCGGGACCATCGTGGGAATATTTAGATATATTCGTCGTGTATAAACCGGGTGTTAACGTTTATTATAATTACGTATACGTAAAAAGGTTAAATGTACTGAATATGGAAATTTGAAAATCCTGAGAGTGGTATAACATGAAAATGCTGTTATGATGATATGCAGACTATCCTCAGTCCGTATGCAGTGTACTTAACACTAATGAAATGAATTCGCACCTAAACCAATCCGGTTACGCGAATTTGAATACCCGTAAACTAAATTTACGATGAAATGAGTAATGCAAGTGAATGGTGAAAACTTTTCCGGAAATGAATAGTGTTCGGTGAATAGTAAATTTCCAAAAAGTTTCTCAGAACATCAAACTGACCTCGAAAACGATGAATAGTAAAACGATGAATAGTGTTTTGATGAATAGTGATTTATGAATAGTAAAAAGTCGAAGTTTGGGAAAATGACCTGAAATGGTAAATGACGTGAAATGGTGAGTTGTGACACGTTTTAGCAAGTAAAAAGAAACGGTGAAACTATTCAACCCCCCTTCTAGTTTCTACAATTGGTATCAGAGCTCCAGGTTATCAAGATCTTTAGAGTATATTGTACTTTAAAACTTGAATCGATCTATGGAGTCTGAAAAATATCTAGAAGGACGTTCTTTGAATGAGCCACCATTTTTTGAAAATGAAATTTTTTTCATTTGGAAAAATGAATTTGAAAGTTATGTGAAATCAATAGATCAAAATCTTTGGCATGTCATTTCAATTGGTGATTTTCAACTAATAAAAGTGAATTTCGTAAATTAAAACTTCATAAGAAACTTTTGCGAAATATTGAAGCAAAAATGTTGATTTATAAAGCTTTGCTGAAATTGATTTTGATAAAACAATTTTATGTCAAGTGGCAAATGACATATGGTAAAATATGTTAAAAGGGAATGTTCAAGCCAAAGATGATGAAAATATATTGCTAGAAATTCATTTAGTTGAAGTAGATGCATGTACTACTAGTTTGAATGTTTTTGTTATAGGAAATGTTACTGACAATGATCTCATAAGCAACCTAGTTGGTGTACCAATCTACAAGTCTTGGAGTAATGTCGATGAAGTAGACAATGTGCGCCTAGAATGTGTAACTAATCAAGAAGTTGATTCACCAAGTGAGTGTCATCAAGTCTTGCATCACATACAACACATGTAATGGTAATGTGTTATTAAGGATAGCTAGAGGCCAATGTAAGTTTTCTTACAACCTTGACTATTATACTTGCTAATTGAGTGTTTACTATATGCTTACGTGACTATGTGATTAATTGTTACTCGCCTGCATGCTAGATAATATTTGTGTGCTAATATATGCTAGATGCTTTGTGTTATTTGGACGTTTTGTCTAATTGCTTACCCTTTTTTTGATTCAAGCAAACTATTTGGAAAAATAATGGTCTTACCACAACCATTATTAATATCGAAATTTTACATCAATCAATCACTATAGACGATGCACTCGTTTCACTCTTTATCCTTTCTCTAGTTCCCGTCTATGAATTTTCTTAGAACTTACATGATTGACTTATAGCCTCTCCGATGCTAATCTCGTACCTGAGCCTCATCTCATGCACTACTTTTTCACTTCTTCTGTTTCGACTCATTCTTTATTCAAGCGTATCGAGTCTTTTCATTTTCTTCTGTCTCGATTCTACTCCATACCCATTTCTTAGACTACTCATGCGTATTGAATCTATTCCGTGTCTTAAAATACAAAGAATTATGTTTTAAAACCATCTAAAACTAAAGATTTTTCATAAAGACCAAAACACCAAAAACTACAAACTTACTGTCGGCGGTCCTTTATCGACCGGCGGTCCCATATCGATAGAGGACCGTCCAACATTTTTGGCCATACCTCATTTTTCTTACTGCAGAACATCTAAAACTAAACCAAACACTCCCCTTTGCTGCAGAAGTGATGAAACTCGACAACAACACCCCAAAATCTTACTCACCCATAATTAAATCAATTCAAAGTTTTTCAATTCAAGATCATGAATCACTAATACTTACCTATCACTCCATTGTAAGTTAACTTCTTTAATTTCATCCAATTATTTCGAATTTAAACTTCTAGGGTTCATATGAACATCAAATCAAAAATTGGGGATTCTTATTTCTTTGAAAAATTAACATCAATTGAGACTAAAACTTGATAATGTGTTACTAACTAAACCTCCATTAACAATTAATTGATTTAATTCGTGAGTTTTGAAAATGGGTCGAAAATGAGATCATTCCCAATTCGAATGTGTGGTTGTTAATATTGTTTAATCACGTAACAATAACGTAGTTATGCATTGTTAATACATGTTAGAAACGTTTTCATAACCATGCAACGAAATGAATCAGGAATTTCAAAATTAAAATGTATTATGGTATATGGGATTGTTTATGATAAGTATAAAAGTTTTTGTCTAGGTAACTCAATGTTAATTTCATATAGGTACAACTATACCGCACATATTTGATTATGATTGTAACACCTAAAATCTGAGAACATGTGAAAAGACCAAATTGCCCTTACCAATTTGAAATTTAATTAAAAGCTTATTAAAAGTACCAAATAAATCCCAAACCTCAAACAATGCACAAGCTATGTATCCCAATAATTTTAACAATTACAAATAACATTTATACAAGTGGTGAAATTACTAAAATGCCCCTATGTGGCCGATTAAAGAAAAAATGCATTTTATATTTTGAATTAAATGATATATATATGGTAAATTGAGAAGATAATTATTGAGAGATAATTACCTCAACTAAAGTCACGAATTTTCTGGATCAAATCTCCCCTCCACATGGCATTACTTGTTTAAAAAGTCAATCCATACCTTTTCTCCCAAAAACCCTAATACCGATCCAAAGAAAAACACACAAAGAATTCCCTTAGCCTCCATACGACACACACAATCCTCCTCAGCAATTTTCTGTGATCTATCATCATCCTAAGAAGCCAAGAAAAATCCCATTCGAATTGTTGAAGCCTTACACGATCGTAGCATTTGTTTTCTTTTGACGAGCCCTAAAAACAAGGTAAATTTGTTATGTTTCATACGACCTCTTATAAATTCGTTTTCTATTTTTCCTGAGTTTCTTACATCATATATGATCTGGGAAAATTGCTTCCAAGGGCTGTTGGTCGCGTTTGTGGTCGTGGGAATTTTGGTGTTGTTTTATTCAATCCGAGAGAAGTATTTTCGCCCAGCCTATTCTACTCGTCCCAGATCTGGTTTGGTATTTTTCTCACGTCTCTTACATCATATAAGACCCATATAAAATGCTAAAACCGAACCATGCATGCTCTATGAATTATTTGCGAATTAAACCTTAAAAACGTGATAAAATACTAAATAATCATGTACGAATTTTCTGGGTGCAAGACTAAATTTTTCTGAGCTCTATATAATCCATATAACCTGGTAAAAATGCCCATTCAAATTTAAATGGCCTGTAAAAGTCGTGGTGGAATTATTTGTAAAACCGGATTTACGAAAAATAAAGAAAAGAAAGAAAATAAAATAAAAACCCTAGTGTAATTCGATTAGGGTTAGGGTTTGTTTTAATATTCTGGTCCTTAATGATGAGTTTAAGGTTGTTGGAAATGATGGTGTAATGATTGGGATACATGTTAGGGTTTTGGTTTATTTTATAAATTAACGATTGAAAAATAATAGTTAAGGGTGTGTTTCGTAATTATTAAAACTTGTGGGATATTTTTGTAATGTCATATAAATCAGTAGGAATATGGGAAAAATATAACTTGAGGGTTCTAAGTGTAAATATTATAAGAAAATGAATTAATTGTATTTAATTGGTGCGATTTGTAATTAATTAAAAGAGAGGGACTAAAAATGTAATTTTCAGAAACTTGGAGCTGTTTTGAGTATTTAAAATTATTCAAGGGGTTTTGTGATAAATTGGTAAATAAATGGCTTAATATGTAACTATTAATAATTAAAAGTTGAAATTGTAAATTAAAGGGTTAAATATGTAACTTTGATAACTTGAAGGACTTAAAGTGTAAATTGTGAATACTTGAAGGTATATTCGTATAACATGATAAAATAAGGGATCATTATGTAAAATGGATAAGTTAAGAGTTTAAAGTGTAACTTTGAATACTAAAAGGTTTAAAGTGTAATTTTGGAAATATAAGGGTGTAAAAGGTAAAGTTATGAAACCCTAAGGACCAGATGTGTAAATATGTTAAAAGATACTTTGATTTCATTAATAATGACTCAACTTTCTAATTATGGAAACTTTCTAAAAGTGGAAACTTACTATTTATGGAAACCTGCTAAAAGTGGAAAGTCACTTTAAATGGAAAGTTACTAAAACTGGAAAACCGACTAAAATAAGAAATCTAAATTGAATAAGTTATTAACAATAAGCCGATCGTTAATTCGTGTAGATTCGTCGAAGAAGGGGTCTCCTTATGCTTACGTATGTTATGATTTTCGATGGCGATTGAGGTACAGATATTCTGACCTTTCTCAAAAGGTTTCTCATGATCTCTTTCATTTTCTGATCCGTTAGTTCCCTAATTGATGCTATTGCTATGATCCCCTTTACTTGAACCTTCTCTGTTGATCCCACTTGATATGACCTCCGTTATGAACCTATGCTATGAAAACCTTCTTAATGATACCATGGAAATGTTTTGAGAAGAACCGATTTGAAAAGATGTTTATAAATGATGCTAAATTTCTTTTTAAAAGAAAGGTTATTTAACTTTCATGAACACTATATTTTGAAAGACCATTTTTATGAAAACTGTTTTAAAAGATTATTTAAATTGGACTTTTAATAGAAACTTTTGAAACGGACTTTTGAACTGAACCATGAATTGATTTTTGAATATGAACCTTGACCTGATAAACTCTGATTGGACCTTGAATGCTATTTCTGATATGAACCCTTTGTTATGAACTGCTATTATGAACCTTTGATATGATTCTGAGATACACCTTTGCTATATGACCTTTTGTATGATATGAGACCTGACTCTTAGTTTGATACCCGAGCCATTTCTGTTTTCCCTACCTATGGAGGTACCATAGGCGTGTCTGTGATGCACCACTGGCATGACTAGTGTGTGGCCCTAGTGATTTGGCTACACCGTCCCCTTTCTGTTATATGATATGCGCGCTTTATGATATGATTTGTTATGGCCACTATGATTTCTGCGGGGGCGTATGGATGCATCCTAGATCTGTTCTATTTAGTGGATTTAACTATGATTATGATTATGATATATGTCTGGTGACTGGTACTGTGTGCTATACATGCCTTTCACAATTTCTGGGAGTTCGCTACTCCACCCATTTGAAGAATGAGGACACCCCTCATATTATCTGATTATCTGAGAGGACTCCCCTCTATATGATTATGAAGAATTATGGTATTGACGGCTTATATGATATGATATGTTTCTGGGCTCGTGGTAGATGACTATCCTTTCTTCTTTCTATTCTACTACTCTGTTATCTATTCCTTATTCTATTTCCCCAATGTACTATATTTCAGTTCTGTTTCATTATCATTGCTTTGTATATGTATCTGTTCACTGGGCTTTTTAAGCTCAGCCGCATTTCCTTTTTCCTGCGGCAGGTTTTAGTAGGAAGCTGGGTTATGGGAAGAGAGTGTGACTGGACTTAGAAGACTATGCTTTGGACTAGAGACGATTAGATGAAGTTTCACTTTATTAGACGTAGTATTTATTGTTTTGTAACCTTGTAGTTTCAGATTTTTCATTTGTAACCCTGAATTTCTTTGTATGTATGAATCATATGCTTGTGTTTGTTCTGATATGTCACTGTAATGTAATACTTCTACCCTTATCGGGTTGGGGTGTTACAATGATTTTCATCATACACATACATAGTTAATACAAATAAAAAACGTTTTCATAAAAAGGAGTCCAAATTATAGCTAATATAAGTATGTCAAATTATGATAACTATGTTAAATTAGTACTAATACTTGATTTATTTGTTTTATAGGTATAATTCTGCCACACACTTACGAGCTTGACTATATTCTAACTCAATTTTACATTCCAAAACTCTCATTAGAACCTCATTCAGAACCTGAATTTATCCAAATATTTTAAGAGCTTGAAATAGGACATATTCATGAGGGACGTTTCATAAATCCCTCATACGAAGATAAGGAACCCATTAATAGAGATTTTCACAAAATAGGTTTTGATTGTCTTCTAAACATTAATGAAACCATTTTTCCTCGATTTATATTAGAATTCTACAGTGGAGTCAAAATCAAACGAGATCAGGATTACTCCATACATTTTCGGTGTACCATAGGTCACTATGGATTCTCCATATCCCTTGAGCAATTTGCTCAAATTCTTGGACTTCCATATCATGGGCAATGTACCTATTCATAAGTAGCCGATCTCGACTCTCTCCTCAAAAATCGAGAAGAACATGGTCCTTATCGGAAATTCATTCCCCCTAAAGATAAAATAATCAAGTCCCTTTGCAAATCCTCCTCCACCATTCACCCGAACAAAATCCTCCTAATTGAACTCCGCCAGTCTTTACAAGTAATGGCAGTCTTTCTACATGAGAATGTATTTTGTCTTATGAATGAAAGTGAGTATGTACCAGCATCATGTGCTCACATGCTTTACTGCATTCTTACAAGGCAATCTTACAATCTTGCATACTTCTTTGCTAAGCGAATAATGCATCTCGAGGATACCAACAACAAGTTGATGCCCTACGGGATGCTTTTGACTCGTCTCTTTAACTACTTCATGGATACCTATCCCTATCTTAAAAATCCTCTTTATCAATCCTACCATTGAGTCATGGCAGCCATTTCTAAGGAACATATATCATCGTTTATAAATCCTGAAATATTTCCAATCGATGATATATTAGATGAAAAACTAAGGAGGTATCAAGAGAGACGCATCAAAGAAGACTGAAGTCAACAATTATGTGTTTGTTGAATTAGAATTGGCCGATTTGTTTTAATATTTGTATTATGACTTTGAATGTTTCATGGAATTTCTATTTATTGTTGTTCTTAGAACTGCTATGTTTATCATTTATGTGAACTAATCTCATAATTATTAGACATGAATGTTTGTTGATAAT